>CM022954.1:4752965-6154746 GCA_012931725.1 Litsea cubeba | reverse complement strand
GAATATATTGGGGGACAAAAAGAACCTTGGAAACGATGGGTAAGAGGGTGGACAAAAGGAATACCGGATTGGGTAAGGTCAATGTCTAGCCACTGGAAATAGGAGCACGCACATATGAGCAGTTGGATAAAAAACTATTATAGTCAAATTCATTGTAAATTTCTTTCAAAAGATGAATGTGAAAGACAACTAAAGGCATATATGTAGTCTTGCAACAAAATAAAAAAATCAAAACAATCATAAAGATTGTGTGCTGTTAAAATAAAGGCTTTGAAGTCCGGAACGGTACCCGTCCACTCAAAATAATCATGAGAACAGTGCATTTTAAGTAGATGAAATGCACATACACAATAAAAATTGTAGGAACAAAATAATTTAAGCTATATACAGATAAGCAATTCCCGCAAGAAAAAAAACAAAAAAAAAAAAACCAATCCAATTAACAGAATCAGTGACCATTCCTCACAGTGATTTAGAGCTTTGATCACTTCGAAGGTGGCTGAGAGACATGAATTTCAAAACATAAACACTTTTCCTTTTGCCTTCTTGACCTGAACAAGACCTCTGTCGTTTCCTATTCTTTCAATGAAAAAGCAGATGCATATCATCATATATCAAAAGCAGAATTGCCATTGGACGAATTCAATGCAGCATCTACTTAACTGGGACTTATGCTAAAATAGGTACAATGTATACAAGCTGCATCAACATTTGGCAGATTCTGTTTGATGTTTTGAGGCATCAAGATTGCAATACTTAATATATAGTTTTTTTTTTCCCTGCAAAGTGCAAGAACTCGGCACCATTACTTAACTTCGGCAGGAGCAATAGGGGCTTGCACACTATAGTCTATCAAGCTTTCATTTAGTTTCAAAAAATTAACCATTAAATGCGCAACAGTTCCAGTAAGAATGGACATAGTATCAGACAACCTCACACATGGATATTTGCTGACAACCCAACATGCAATATGAACGTGAAGTGAAAAGAAAAAAATGACAGAACTCAACAGCAAATTTGTTTGAAAGACATTCTCAGCAACAAGACGAGAGAGCAAAAACTGACATAACACAGTCTAAATTTGTTGCAAAAAAACCAAAACGGTTATGTTAAGCAAGTTCTCACCTTTATTGGCTACAGAAACACTCTTTCATATGCAAGATCTTCTCCAACAACTCCGCCGACAGAGACGGATGTAGAGTTGCCAGACACTGAAGAGGAACAAGAGAATAAACCACTTATCTCACAAAAAGATAGATGTCTGTGCAAGAATGTACTTTCAGACATTCCCTTTTTCATTACAGCCAATACTTATATTTTTCTCCACTATTAGACAACTGAATGGGAATAGATTGAGGTGGGGTGCTGGAATAAATAGCAGGAGATGACATAAAAAAACATACATTAAGAAACCTGAGCGTAAAAGTTCACGAGCTTGAACGATCATCAGCATCTCAATCATCTGGGCCCTCAATTTATTCATATGATGGTGCTGCAATTTGATTCCTGGCCATTGATTGGATAGTTCTGATGGTGATGGTCGAAGCCGGAGAGGAAGGGGTAAATAGAGAGCAGGGATCGGCGAAGCCGGAGAGGAAGAAGGGAAAGAGAGCTGGGAGCCGAAGTAAGGAGAGAGGAAGACGCGGGAGAAGGGCTGGAGAGCTCTGCCGGGAATGAGGAAGAAAGAAGTAAGAAAAGGGAAAATAGATGACGATGTCGTTCGAAAGGAGGAGGGGTACAATAGTAAAAAAATCACCGTACGAACACTATAATGGTCATATACGTGTATTTGACACTAAATCTGTATAAAATGACTGTACCGACACTTTTTGGTAAAATTCCCATATATATATATATATATATAATAAATGAAAGTAAGAGGGCCGGGCCGGGCTAGTACCGTCCAATCCCGGCTCTCAAATCTCAAGGCCTGCAAAAAATATGTCCAAGTCCGGCCCCAAGGCTTTTCGTTAGATACAAAAGCCCTCATTTTAAGAGTTTTTTTAGGATCGGGCTAGGCCGGACCCCTTGTCTCATGGCCAAATTGACATGCCTAGTTTGACTGCAGGACTCATTTCCATGTAAGAGGTCAAAAGCCTGTGACTTGGTATGCCTATTTAAATATTGTATTATATTACCCTCATCTTGTATTTTGTGGGTCCATACATTTTCTTTAAGTAACCACATATCACTGATATAAGGCTACGATGATGATAATGTGGCGGATTATTTACCGTTTCACACAACCAGGAAAAAGCAATTATTTTCTCATTTTGCCAAAAAAGTGTCGTCAATGCAAGAAGATATCGCCAAATTGCTCTAAAGCACACAATAATAACTAATAAGAGACATTCTTCACACTGATTCAAAAAGAATTTTGCAATTGCTCTTAGTACAACCAACAATGTAACACAAGAAACAACCAATTAAAATGATCATTAAGTACTATACACTTCTTCTTTTTTGCTGAAACTGCACATTTATAGAGGAATCATGCCAACAAAATCGCCACCAATGAGGACAAACCAGGAGATATGGCGGAGCCATTCTGAAATGTGGTTATTCCACATACAAGAATCAAGAAAGATGTACAGATGTAAAAAAAAAAAAAAAAAAAAATTCACACAATGTTGAATGTTTTCTTTTTTCTTTTTCTGTCCTTCAACTAGAGGTGCTACAAACAGCAAAATTCCTGTCGCTTCTGAATCTCTGATGCACTTCGACGTATGTGTTTAATCAGCCCAATGGACATCATTCTATGATCTGCATTTCATTTGAAAACACTTTGCACAGTCTGCATATCAAGTAGGATCAACCTCTTTCCAACATTTTCTGGATGCAAGACACTGTTATCCACAATAGGCCGCCAAAGCCACTTAAATTTCTAATTTCAAAGAATAAGAAACAGTGATATGGCTTGCTTGCAAACACGAACACGACGAGCCCTTTTTCTCAACCTCACAAAAACAAGACCACAAAAAAACAGTGGTTGTTATTGCTGTCCCTGCAAACTTCAACCACAACTTAGCAAGCAGGCCAGCAAACAGTAAACAACGCACTCATGTCTGGCATTGTTGCCTGTCCATGATCTGAATATTTTTTTTCGAACTGGCTGCTGTGAAGAAGATTAGAGCGAATGGAGAACTGCGAGGCCAAACATAAAAAAAGCTGACATCTCACAAGATCCCATTGAGAATCCTCTGGTAGTAGTCATACTGCCGTGTTCGCCATGCATCTAAGCTGCTGCTTATCAAGGAAAGCACCAAGGACACACATTGCTGCACGACATCAAATCCATCAGATACTACTGAATACCTAACCAAAGCCATAAAAAAAGGAGATTTCTGTGAAAAATAAAAAATAAAAAAAGAGAGATAGCAATGACAGCAGACCTCTTCTGTCAGGCTTAGATGGAAGCGTTTCCTCAAGTTCTGGATAGTGCGTGGCCCACCTTTGAAACATGGGAAACCGGAGTCCTAAGTTCAACAAAATATAAGTGGGAGGCATTGTGGTTATAGACTGCAAATCCTTAACTACTTAGATTCATCAGTACTGTTCCTAAGACACTATTAGATAAAATGGTTCAATATCTCTTACATCCCGAAGGCGTGACCGTGATTCTTCAAATATGCTTCTGTTATTCATGTTGAATGTTTATTAGAAAAGGTGCACCATCTCTGGAACAGATCACTCTTTCCTGAGTTACCCTTTTTGTTTTTGGCTATATGAGGCTGTAGATCATTTATTCCATCTCAATGTGGCCTCAATGAAATGGGCTTTATGATGAGCCCGTGACACAGTTGGAAGGTGCTCACTATTGTAACCGTGAGGTTGTGGGTTCGAATCATGTTACCAATCAGGAAAAAAATGATATTTCTTTCTTCTTTTATGTTTTCGTTTTTTTCATATTGACTTGGGTAATGCGTATGTCTTTGTTTAGCTGACTCGAGTGGCACTTGGTAGGTCCATAGGCTTGGAATAAAAATTTATGGAAAATGCTCCACCTTGCCATTCTGTCAGAAATTTGAAAAGAAATCAAATTTTTTTTTTGTTCTTGTTTTTCCAGCACTCAAAAAATGGTGGCCAAGGTTAATTATGCCATCAAAATTGGTTAAAAACACTACTCAACAGATCATTTGTAACTTTTTGATCCCTTGTCATCATTTCTCCTTTCCTGTACATATCTTTGCAATTTCAATAATTGTCATTTTTTCATCCTTTTCCTTATGGGTCTACTGCATTACAGGTTCAGGCAGACCAAGGTAGCACTGGCGTCTGACTTGCCTGCTGACCCAACCTGTATCTGACCTGCATCGAAACGGGTGGGGTGAGGGTTGACCCACATAACCTGCATAACATCTGGCCCACATTTGAATGGGTCAGGTTAGGGTTGGCCTGTATAAGCCGCATAACCCACATAAATGGATCAGGTTAGGGTGACCTGCATATCTAAATCCACTTGAACGGTTTGGTGGTTTAACATTTTGGTAGTCAAAATATTTTAAAATACATTGTTATGAGGGTTAGGTTGGATTGCAGTTCGCCAGGTTGGGCTTATGCAAATGCAACACATTTTAAAGCAGGTTGGACATGGGTTGGGGTTCATCCCATAAACACCCCGGGTCAGCGCGCGCAACTCTGGTGAATGTTGGTGAGTTGTTAGGCTTCACGTTGTGCAACTCACGTAATTGGTAATAAATAAGTTTTAGTCATTACCTAAAAAAATTGCATGCTATTTAGCATGAAAAATTGAGCATACGAAAAGGCTTAAACAGAAACATGAAGCACCACTGCACCAAGGAACCCATAAGGCCTGTTTGTTTGAATTTGGAATACATAGGAATACGTGGTCAAATGAGCTAGATTCGCTTTCCATTTAAAGGAGAGGTTATTTGATGGCCATTTTTTGTATATTCAGCTTGGATCTTCATTTTTGACCACTTATGGTATGAATTCCTATGTATTCTACGCAAACAAACAGGCCCATAGGAGCAACATACACGAAACTGACACAAAGAAACTAAACATGGAATAAGAAACTAAATAACAACCAGTGTGGAGTGATTTTGAAAAAAAGTTCGGATCCATTTTTTAAAGAGTAAAGCCAAGAAGAAACATGATTTGTTTGGAAAACATTGATGAGACAAAAGTTGAAAAGAAAATAGGTTAGGGAGTAGAATGGAGCTTTATTTAGTTAGGGAAAATGGTATGTAGCCTGTAGCCATTGTCTGCCTATATATCTTTTAAAATAATAGTCAGAAACGAGCATTGAATTTCACAATAATCACCACTTTGGTCATCCAAAAAAACTTAGCAGTGCTCTACACAACAGTACGTCAAGAGGTTATCCATATTGTAAACAGTATTAAAGTGTCATTAAAAACCAAAAGAGAGGAAAGTAATTTCATGGATCAGGGGGTGATCTGGTGTGAACAGTAATATTTGAGCATTCAAAATGCAAGCACTCATCTCACCTGCAGCATTTCAACCAGAAGAATGATGCGCTCTGCATGCTTACGGCAGGTTAGAAAACCCTGTATGCATAAGACCTGAAGACATCAAATAAAAAGCAAAAGATACATGTAAATAAGCATCAGATAAGGCCATGGCAAAAAAATTCTGAGACAATATCATGGGATGGTAAAATACTTTGAAATAGTCAAAAAACTCGCTAGGTATTCCCTCCGCATCAGAATCCATGACCTGGCAAGGGGGCAAAATTTGAAAAGATCAATTCTGTGCAGGGGAAAAAACATTCATTATTATAACACCAAACAATGAAATATTGTGTCTGACCTCAAGAAGTTCACGAGTCAACTTAAATGGCGCACTTTCAAAATTCACACCTCCAGGTGAATTAGAAAGCATAAAACCAAAATCAATATGAATAATATGACCTTCTTCATCCATCAAGAGGTTTCCATTGTGGCGATCCTTCACCTGGACAATCATAAATAGACTGAGAAAAGAAATCCAGAACCGCAATTCTCATAGAGAATAAAAACAGCATCACTCATTTTATGTGGATCAAATTGTAAAATTAGAAATGACACTTCTATATAACCTCCAGAGATTACTTATCAGCTTAAGTGGTTCCTAGATGAAATAAAGGGCACAGATTTGCCTCAATTTTCAATGCCCAAATCCTGGAGCATCTCCCATGGGGCCAACAACGATATAGCAATGCACTCCTCCAATTTGCAAAGCACCAAAAGTTATCTATTTACCCTGCAGACCAAAATACCCTTCTTGATTCCCTTAGTAGCTGCACCTCTGAACCTCAGACTTCAGAGACTAAAGGATTTGGTTCCATTATATATATATATATATATATATATGGGAGGCGGTCCTGTAAGGACCGTCCTTACGGTTTACATATATATAACAGTAAAACTTTATTCAAGAAAGGAAAAATGAAAAGGAGAACAAATATACAAACAGATGAAAAAACTAAAACACAAACCAATGAAAGAAACTAAACATCAAAAGAAAGATTAAACCAAAGAACTCCTTCCCTTGCAAAACCATCCACCATGTCATTCACTTCAGCGAAAAAGAGGCTCCTAAATAAGAAGCTATATCTTGGTTCCATTCTGACCTTGAAAGTCTTTACAAAACAGCAAAGGTTCTTTAACCTTCTCTGACTCTAAAATTCCCCATCCTCCCTTTCCAGGGCATGCGGGATTATTTGTGTTTCCATTTGCCAAGCCAAAGTCTTTTATGAGGTACCAATAGAAAATAAAGCCATGCATATTAGAGCGATTTTGGTTGTTGGGCCGACACGAGCCCACATGGAGCCCATGAAGGCCAGTGTATTATGTGCTCATGATAGACACGTTTGTCATCTTTGCTACTGGAGCAAAGGTCTCCCTTACCCAAGGCAACTAAGCGAGTTTTATAGCGATCTAAAGAACCACTAATTTGAGTTTCACTGAGTAAAGCTATTTATATCCAATGGGTTTAGTGCCATCAGGAGTCAGGACAATGAACAACATCCCAATTATGGTTTGTTTCAAGTGCATCAAGCTCTTCCTTCATTGCTGTTGCTAACATCTTTGTGTCACAGCTTGTGATGGGAGTTAGAGATAGAAACCAAGGTTTAAAAAACCGGACTCAGAACCCAACTCGTTCATGGCCAAGTCCGAGTCGCATGGGACTCGGCCGAGTCCTAACCTCAGTTGGATGGCCAAGTCGCATTAGGACTCAGCCTCGACCGAGTCACATGAGACTCAGCTGAGTCTCATGAGTCACATGATTCGAGTCTGAGTCCCATGCAACCCGACTCGGTATGTGCCGAGTCCGAGTCGACTAGGACTCGGCCGATTTTTTAAACCATGATAGAAACAGATGTTATGGCAGCAAGCAATGATACATTATGAAATCCATAACGATCAGGTGATCTAGAATTCTCTTTGGGAATTCTACTTCTCTTGGAGAAATCCAGACGGGCCCACATGGACCACATGAAGATTATTTTATGATATGCTTATCATAGACACTCTTAGTGTCTGTAGATTATTTAAATTATCTCAAATCATGAATTTTGATTGTAATCACCTCAATTAAAGGGGATTCCCTTGCTGTAAACATTCCAAAGATAGTGATAGCAGAGTTATTTAATGAGGCGGCCTCCCAAAGGGATCAGCACTGAATTTAATTCTTCTTCATTCCTTTTATGTTGTCAAGTTCCATTTCCTTTCAAGAAATCTTTGTTAATACATTGGACCACTGAAGGGAGGGGAAAAAAAAGGAGGAATTCCCCTGCTAAAAAACAATGTCTAATAGAATCATATAATTTGGTAGTCCTCGTGGGGTCCATGTGGTGATAGGTCCATATGTTGGATTAGATGGCTGTAATAAATAGTGACATCTCCTCATGGTGCTATGGTAACTAGTAAAGAAGAGCAGAGTGTATGTGATGAAGTTTCAATTCTCCTTCAGAGGCTTCAGATATTGGAGGGAGCATCTCCGCTGTATCATCATATGCTTCTTCTACTGGCTGTATAGCAAACTTGGTTTCCGCCACTTTCCTGTTCCTCTAAAGATTAATTAGTAATGTGCAAAAAAAGAAAAAAACATGACAAGTATAAGATCTTGGTTTTACCATATTAGCCTTCTAGGGGTGTTCATGGGATGATCAGGCCAGGCTGAAGCATATATAGGCCTGACTTGACTTTTTTTTTATTAAAGACCTAACTTTAAGAACACAAAAAGATATCTGGCCCAAGCCCAACATGGGCTGTAAGTTCCTGGCCTGAGCCCAGCCCGCTTCAAACAAGTCATCCCCAAGCCCACACAATTGGTCAATCGAGCCCAAGCCTGATTGAAGCCCGACTGTAAACAGATGATTTCTAGCAAGTATCTATTTCACTTTTTCCCTTTTTTTATCTTAGTAAAGGCAACTCTTTGGTACCACAATATCCCATTAATGGAAAAGAGTAATCAACCAAAAGTCTAATAAGTCAAACTGTCCTTTTGTTTTCTATTGTATTCCACAAACGGAAAGAAATGAAAAATTAACCAAAAGTCTAAGAAGCCAAACCATCACTTCGTTTTCTACAGTCTTCCATTAATGAAAAAGACCTAGTAGTTAACCAAAAGTCTAGGAAATCAAATCTTCTTGAATGATAATTGAATTTAGATTAATCCATAGGTCTGGGAAGTCAACTTGTTTGCATGGTAATTGAATTTACTTAAAACTACAATCTAGGAAGGCAAATGGTCTTGGACATAGTTACCTAATTCGCCTGGTGTGCTCCCGAATTTCGCACTGTTCGTGTCCAATAATCTGCTATTTGATTCAGTTGATTCAAGGTTTTTGAAAATCCTTAGTTCGCATCAGTTCGGTGGAGAAGACAATGAAAAGTAATTCATGAAAGGAAGAAGTCAATAGAGATGAAGATGAAAAGCTTGAGAGAGTATTGCCCACTGCACACTTGCTCTTTTTCCATTGGTCATTTCCTTCTTTCAGTGGGACAATGGGATGCTAATTAAATGCACTGTTCCATGTTTCCTTTCCCTTCTCTCTATTTGATTTGACTAGAGTTGACAGTTGGATGGTAATTTAATGGACTGTACTTTCCTTTTTCCTATCTCTCTCTTGAGTCACTAATAGAGGTTCTCTACAATTCGGTAGGCTAGTGTGGCCTATCATAAAGAAATCTAAACCCATTAAAATGAGTGTCTTCCTCTTTTATGGGTGGGTCCACCAAAAGATTAATCCTTAAAATCTCATGGAAGCCAAATACTTTATTTAGTGCTACTTCATTGAATTATAAAATAGATATGATTATTCAGAATTATGGCCCATTTATAAAAATCTAAACTGGTAAAAATAAGTCTTTCACAAGTGAATTACTGGCAGCCAAATTCCGAAAAAAATAAAAATAGAGTTTGTGCCACCATTAAAATAATTAAAATGTAAAACATATAATTTCACCCATTTATTCTCGTGTAGTTTAGTCATATAAACAATAATGATAAATCTAATGGTCGGTTTACTCCGATTAAACTAAAATTTAAGCCGTAAGTTATGTAATATAAAAAAAGAGGCATTTCAATGAAAAATGAAGAGGGATCTCTAGTAAAACTTTTCAAATTATATCGAATTAGTATATCGAGCTCATCGAGCTCGATTTGCGAATCAAACGAATTGAAAAACGAATTAAGTAAGCCTACTCCATCGAATTTGCGAATTGAGGTAAGATTCGAATTGCGAACTACGAACTCAAATGCGAATAATATGAATTGCGAATCAGGTAGCTATGGTCTTGGATGGATAGGGAATTTAATTGACCAACAGTCTTAGAATGTGAATAGTCTTGGATGCTAAGTGAATTAAATTAATCTACAATCTTGTATAGTACATCTTGTCAGCAAGCCTGGGCTTCACACTTTCTATCACTTAATCTAAGTTTAGACTAATATTGAACAAAGCCCAAATTTAGATCCAGGCCTGACTTGACTACTAAAAGTCTAAAACCTAAGGCCCAAAGCAGGTTGTGCCAGGTTCGGATCCAAGCTTGTGCGGCCCCTGAGAACCTCTAAAGCTTTCATCACATAAGAATGTTTGTATTTTTTACTTTTTAGTGGCACTTCTACTCACATTGAGGGTAAAGGCTTCATTAACATCACACCTTCCTTTCCCTTTGTCCTTTTCATTCTTCATGTTTGATGTTCCTCAATTTCCACATAATCTTTTTTCTTTTAGTGGTTTGAGAAATCTCATAATTGTAGAATTATGATTTTTTTTCGCTCTCACTATCTTTCACAATCTGAATATGGGAAAGATATTGGTGGCGGCAATGAAAATAATGGTCTCTACCTATTGGTTTCTCCAAAGAAGAGTTCATTTTAACTTCAATCTTACTAATGAGGACATTTTGTAGTGACATCGCCTTGCACATTTGTCGTTTCAGAGTCCTGGATCACTTTTGCCTTTCTTGACATGGATGGTGATGTAAATAATTTACAGTTTGAGCCTTGTCATTTTACCAAGTAGAAATAGCTATCGAAGTAGTGTCAATGATAGAAACAACTATACGTTGTTGTACCTTGGTTGATTGATAACTGTATCATTGAAGAGTAAGAAACAACTTTTGTTGCTTGGTGGCAGAGTATCATGTTATCGCTCATGGAACATGTGAGCTATTATGGCTAAAATTTCTACTCAGAGAGCTGGGATTTGCAGAAAGTAGTCCTATGATCATACACTGAAATAAAATGGCTGCTATTCATAATTGTTTCAAATTCAATGCATCATGAGGGGATCAAAGAAATTGAAGTTGACTGTCATTTTATCTGGGAAAAAGTAATAAAGGAAATACAACTAGAATATGCTTAGACTAAAGATTAGGTGGCAGATTTTTGTACAAAAGTTGAGATAAAAAGGCAGTTATCTGATGTCTTTTCCAAGCTGAGCATAATAGATATTTATGCACCAGCTTGAAGAAGAAGAACCGCCGGGGGCGGGGGCATTAGAAATCATGTAGAGACTGCTTTGGAATTTCAGGAAACTACAGGGTCTGGTGACCCAACCCTAGCGATGACCAGACACATCATTCTCCTGTTCCCTTTCTTCTTTCTTTCCCTTCAATTTCAATGAATTAAAAGTAACCATGTGAAGTAAGCAACACATCAGTATGGTTGATACAATTCTGACAGGAATTTCATTGTCTCCAACATCTTTGGAAACCAAACATAGATGGATATTATAGAAGAACTTGAGATAGAATCAACCAATTAGTACACATCTTTATGGTGCCAACTGCCTTTCTTGTGAAGCATGTGAGTAGTACCAAAATACTGGAAACACCTCCATGCAAGATTGAAAGGATACAACATGAATTTCTTAAAAAATGTACCATCAAGTGAGCATGTGCCTTTAAAAAAAAGGAGCATATGAGAAAAATGGACAGAACATTTAGAGGCCTAAAATAGATAGGCAGCACAACATCATAAACAGTTGAGGGGAGGGGAAAGGACTGCACCTGTAAAAGATAACATAATATTGAATATCCAGCCATACTCTCAACAAAATTTCTCTGTGGAAAAATATAAGGTTCATCGAAATTAGCACAATACAAAATATATTTCAATATGAAAATAAAAGTGGATTCCTGAATCCACAAAAGTTTAATCAGATGGAACCAAACAAATAAAAAAGTTGCATAACATGGCTATTTCTAGAGTAACTTCACAAGATGTGAATGGTTAAAACCAAATTCAATAGGAACAAATAATATTTTCGCTGAGAGAGAATATGCTTAAATGTAAAATGCCAGTAAAGTGGTTCTCTTTAGGATGTTCTCTTTGCAGACAAGTCGCAAATAAACCTCTTTTTTGTGCATCCACATTTGCTGCAAATAATGTAACAGGTGGCAACCCCAAGTCTGGTTGTAATCAAAGTGCAATTCAACATAAGATTTTCGTTTGAAATTTAAATTTATCTAAAGGTTAAAGGTTGTCAAATTTGAGGCCCTCAAATAAAGTGTTAACAACAATTATAAAAACCAATCCACCCTCAGCCCTCATGAGAAGTGGCTCCTAGAAAAGTTCTAACGGAAAAACCATGAGTCAAACTGCACATGCACACCATATGCAAAGGAAAAATTGGACACGAGCACATAGAAACAGAAGTGTATACATATACTTTGTGTGTCTTCTCATATTTGATTTTCAGAATCCCTTTATGCGGCCAACCTGGATGCATGCCAACAGTGGGTAAGGGGAGAGATGGGAAGGTCTTGGTCTAATAAGGGGCGTGCCAAAGTTAGCCTACATCAGAGAATCCTAACCAATCAACTTAAAAGCATATTAATTTAACAGTTTTCAGCCCTAAGATACAATGGATTTTTTGTTCTAAGCTCCAAGTGTGATTAACAGTTGAATGAATGATCCTTTTTTTGGGGGGCGGGGTGGGGTTGAAGAGACAAGGACTTAGGTGAGAATGAGGGCTTGGAACTTTGGATTGATTATAGGTAGGCCTTGGATAGTAGTTATTGACTTTTGAATGTGAACACATTAAAAACTTTTGTACATAGGCATATAGTGGAACACAAGGTAGGAAAACTCGTGACTCGGACTCTACTCGTTCAATGCAAAAAAAAATTGACTCGGATAGAGTCGACGCGGAGACCCAGGAGAGTCATGTTTTTTTTTAAAATGAATCCCATTGCTCATAAAATATACATATACATTAATTTACATGCATCCATGATAATCAATTCAAATTAATAAATTTTTCTATATAAGAAAAGTACTACAATAAGGAAAATAAAAGAAAAAATATTGCATATTACATAATATTTTAGTCCAAATATCGAACGTAAAAGATCAAATATAAGTTTCAAATTACATTTCATGCATCATTTTTAAATTGTTGACTTTCGAATTACATTTCATGCATCATTTTTAAATTGTTGACTTCAAACCTTGTGCATAATTATTTTAAAAAAAATTTAATTGTTTAAAATCAAATCTACCTATCAAATGATTTAGAATGCAAACAACTTATTAAAATGAGATGACTTGGCCGAGTCTCCCCTGTATTTGACTCAGTCCTTCGTCAAAATGAGATGACTCGGGGGAGTCAAGAGTCAACTCGGAGAGTTTTCCAACCATGGTGGAACATGCACAAATTTTGAAACGGTACCCTTACATTAAAAAGTTATTTACCCTCTGAACATAGATATATAGAATTATCAAGTGCAAACCTGGTTGCATGACTATTGTGGAGAGCAGGCGACTGAAAGATCTCAATCCAATCTAATTGTGGGTATAGGCATACAATCCCATATCAAATCATCCTAACGACTTGATCTATGGCCATCAATGCTTAACCATTTTTAAATTATATTTATATACACACATATATTCTCAACCCGGCAGTGACAATAATTGATTGAATGTGTCTAATTAGGGTAAAAGCAAATTCATTGCGCACAGAGTGGGTGGTGTTTGGTAGTGAGTGTGAGGGGGTACGTAGATCATAGGTGCTCTGTGCAATCAGTGTGCTCTTAATCAATGTTTTGAAACCATTAAGCTCATTTGTAATTATGGATCAACGGATTTATTTGTAATTATGAGAGTTAGCTTCCTAAACTACGGTTAAATAAAAATTGAATTATTTCAAGCTAGAGTTTTGGGATTAGGATTAAGTTTCCAAGTTTGAGTAGACTTTTAAGATTGTAATCTATGAATATTTTCCTAGTTTGAGCAGACTTCAAAGATTGAAATCAATAAATAGCTTTCGACTATTCTCAATAATATAGATCAAAGAATTGTCTCAAGATGTAGCCCTAAAATCTTAACTTGGTATCAAAGCTTAGGGTTAGGATCAGGTTTAGGTTATTTCTTATTTTTTTCCTTTTCCCTTTCTTCAATCTTTCAGTCATTCTGTCAAAGAGTTTCCCAAGCAAACAATTGTTAACATTCAGTTTCATTGAAAAGTTGTAGTTTCAACTTTCAAATAGGCTTTTTGTGATAATGCTATCTGACAAGGGAAGATATCGTAGCATGCTGTTTGTAGGGGAGACAACCTGACTCGGTTAGAAGCTCACCCCCGAGCTCTATCTTCTTCGTCATCCATCCCTATCAACCCATCCATTGCATTGGACAATGAACAAGAAAGTAACAAGAAGTGGATTCTCGAGCTCGTTCAATGGGATCCCAACACGAACAGATCGATCCCCTTTTCACATTTGTTCAGACTATAAGGGCCTGTTTGATAATTTTTCCATAAAATAAAAGTAAAGCATTAAATCAAGAGAGAATAAAATATAAGAGGGTTATGATGGTATTTTGTCTTTAGTGGATTGGTAGGTAATCTTCTTGAGTTTTTGTGTAAAAAGCGGATGTTTTTTTGTCATTTAGTGGAGAAAGGAGGTTGCTTTTTTACCTTTTTTTTTTTTAAAAAAAAGAAAATTTTGAAGATGTGTACTTTTGATGTGACCCCTTGTTTGAAAAATGGAGGCTTTACATTAATTTTACTTTAATAGTAAATTTCCAAATGGGCCCTAAAGGAAAGAGAACTAGAAGCAGTCCCAAATCATGCCTCTAAAGAGTATCATCCAAAATCTGGGATGGAATCGGAGTTTCCACATTCATTTGTCTCGGTCACCACTGCAACCTTCAAGATCATCGCAGCAGAATATCATCGGACAAAGAAGAATAATCCATTGATGTCTTCCTCCAAGACAAATCAAACACCAAAGCTTCGTCTAGTCGTCGGTCATCGCGGCCTATTTGGCATCATTCTGAGAATGAACGAAGGAAAGCTTGTTTGGAAAGCATTTTCTCTTCTTTTTTGTACATCTACAAAATCTCTCTCTCTCTCTCTCTCTCTCTCTCTCTCTCTCTCTCTCTCTCTCTCTCTCACAAAATGCCTGCCAAACAAGTTTTTTCTTTATTCATTCTCATAATGAAACATTCCTAGAATGATGCCAAACATGCCCTACAAGGTTCCAGAAGACTCTTCCCTCAGGATTTCAGAAACATTGTAGGTCCATCCATGTTCATGCTTTTCCAATAAAGGAGAAGGCATCAATTCAGTCTCAAGGAACTTGTTCCAAAACTGTAGAAGTAGATTCTCTATGGGCACGAAACCATCAAACTGGGTTGTCATGAGCATCTTCCCCAATAAAATAAAATAAAAACCTCCTTTTCAATGGTGGCCCATGCGGGTCTTGAGCTACTCTAAGTCCTGAGGCTTTCTCTTGCAGACATACGTCAGATCTTAGATGGAAATCCCTCAATCATTCCTGACCCATCTCGATCTCATCTCTCTTCCTTCGCTTCATCTTTGCATACAGATTCTGCCTCTAGGGTTTTTCGAAGCAGGAGAAGGAAGCAAAAGTTTATTATTCCAATGGATTTTTAATGTAATCCAGAGGACTGTATAATAGCATTGATCCTGCATGTTATTATTGGTGGAAGCCCCTGGGCTCCTCCTTTCAGACATACATGTCTTCAATTTTTTCAGTAGGGATGAGTGCAGGCATGCATCCTTGAAGAATTAACACAGTTTTTCCAGTTTTTCAAGACTTCTTTTGGCCCCAGGTCAGAGTTGAAGAGACCATCCAGTAAACCTTTTCAGGACTTCGAATCTCTTAGTGTGT
This sequence comes from Litsea cubeba, assembly GCA_012931725.1. Classification (NCBI taxonomy): domain Eukaryota; kingdom Viridiplantae; phylum Streptophyta; class Magnoliopsida; order Laurales; family Lauraceae; genus Litsea; species Litsea cubeba. The sequence continues at coordinate 6,139,129 of CM022954.1, read as the reverse complement.
AATGCACGCAGTGTTTTTTTTTTTTTTTCATCACATGAGTTCAATTAATTAAATCAAGACTTTATATTTTTCAAGTCGGGGGAGGAAAACTCTGAATATTACACAGTTACTTGGTAATATGGGTCCAAGTAATCGATTAAGTTATAGTTTTGTATACCATTCAAAAAAAAAAAAAAGTTATAGTTTTGTATGAGAATGTTGTGAAGCATCAACCTTTTCTTTATTTGAGGAGTCAACGCTCCATGTTATGAGTTTTAAACTTTTAATGCATGGCTTTCTATCAACAAAGTGATGCACCATGATCAAAGGAAAACTGAACAGCTTTGAACGGACATCCTTCTGAACTGAGGTCCAGATAAATCAAACTACGGCATTGGTACAGAATTCTCAAAGTTAAAGTGATCACAGATCGTTGCTGAATGCTGATGCAACAACTACATCACCACCTCGTTGCTGTTAGTATACACGCAGAATTACAACTATTTTGAGGTATCTGGCCATAATAAATTATTATTTGGCACTAAAATAAACAATACATCACAGTGCATTGCAGTATGACGTCAATATATTTCACAAACCAAAGAAAGGAGATAATGAAATGCCAAATTACAAAGAAAGCAACAGGGAAGATAGCAAGGCAAGATGAAGAATGTATCATATATTCATATGGCAGTAAAGTCTACTGTAATGATCAATTACCTGGGCAAGCTTAAAGTTCGGAGAGTTTTCTTCATACTTCGCAATGAAAAAGTCACGCAGGCTTGTGATATTGGGAAATCTACTCTTGATTGCATGAATCGAAGCCTACAGAGGAGTAAGACATAAGATTGTAAACATGATATTTAAAGTAAACAAAACATTTCTGCAGCAAGACAGAATACCGTATCAGGAATTGTTTCAATTAGGGCTGTGTAAGAAGAAGTAACTAAAACTTCATATGGCCGCAACCAAAGTGGCAGACCAGCTTCTTGGAATATATCTGGCAATGAAACACAAAAACAGGAAGCTTCAGCTCACTAGGAATGAGAAGAGAAGTTACAATTTGCAACAGTAACTACAATTTGCAACAGCAACACCACATAGTTTTTTCAAATGGATCACATGACAAATGGAAGAATCAGGGAGCAACCTTAACAACAACGTGATTCAAAACAGGTCATAGAGACTCAAAACAAGAACCAGTCTGTACAAATAAACATCAATCAGGTCATGTGGCCTTTAAATCAATGCCGCACACCAGCCAACCAACAAAATCACCAAAAAAATAAAGGATCCCATAACCAATCTAATGATCACACAACCACATGTGCTCAAGTGACAAGTAAAAAGTAAATGAACACAAATTTATAGCATCACAACCACTGGAAACAAGTGCAGCCCAGAACTCTGATTAGTGGGAAAAAAAACAGAAAAACAAAGATCCACTCCACACAGTCTAAGCATCCATACAGTTTCACAGAGAATCAAAATTACCCAAATAACTTGAAATAACTTCTGAACTTCTAGTTGTTCAACAAAATTGAGAGGACCTACAAGCAACAAGAAAAAACCAGCCAAATAACCCAAAAGCCTCAATTGAATTATGAGAAAAGATTTTGAATCTATAGCCTTTCTTCACATCCATATGTGAGATATGGCAGGCCTAGGCCAAGGTGGCAGATCCAGTTAAAATCCGGTGTGCCCATCATCCGCCAAAGAACAACGGGGATACAAGGGATTCCATAAGTCCCACATCGGAAACATCCAAGTCCTGACCTTGGGCTTATAAGTCAAACCCCCTCTTAACTCAACATGACGCATTTTAAAGTTGTGCGGCCCCGGATCCCATAATAACTCCAGAGTTATAGCATGCTCGGGCGGGAGCAATACCGGTGTGGGTGACTGCCTGAGAAGTCCTCGTGTGCGCACACCGATGACGATTCTATTTCCGGTGGGGGAGAGTGTTTGATCCGGCGGACTTAGGACAAGGGGGCAGAACCAGTTAAAATTTGGTGTGCCCATCCCCGCGAACACACGGGATACAAGGGACTCCACAAGTCCCCCGCCAAAGAACACCTGGGATACAAGGGACTCCACAAGTCCCACATCGGAAATATCCAAGTCCCGACCCTGGGCTTATAAGTCAAAAACCATGTCTTGACTCAACATGATGCATTTTAAAGCCGTGAGGCCCCGGATCCCATAAGAACTCCGGAGTTAAGCGTGCTCGGGTGAGTAGTAGCAGGATGGGTGAATGCCTGAGAAGTCCTCACGCACACACATGGGCCAAAGCGAACAATATTATGCTGAGTTGGGCGGGGTTGCGACACCATATATCTTGACCCTACAGATGATGACATCGGTTGTACAAGGCCCAGTAGTGGCCCCGCCAAGTAGAAAGTCTTTACATCTACAAATATGGGTAGATTTATGTAATACAATAATACAGAAGATGGAAAAAAGGAGAAGAAAGATAAATTTGACAAAGTAGAAGCCGTGTGTTATATATCAATAGATGGAAAACATTCACCCGGCACCATTGTATTGGGCATCCAATTCCAGACTATCCCAAAGGTGAGACCCACCTCTGAATTTCACACGCTACATGCGACAAAAGTCCAGATGCGCGGTGCGCAAGTGAATATTTTATATCAATAGATAACCATGACCCCATTTTATTAATATGGTTTTAAAATACAAAGTACAATAATCCCTTTAAAGCTGACATATATGGGTTTATATGGGGATAGAGATATAAGCTATGAAAAGAGAGTGTGTGTTTGGGGCTTGAGGAGGTGGGGAGTGTGTGGGTGGGTGTGTTAGTTGTTGAATTGAGAAAGAGTGCTACTAATCCCTCCCATGACAGCCACCAGTGGTGTTGGTGAAGGCAAGAGGAGATTGCCACCAGGCGGTGATGATAAGAGCAACAGGAAGAGAACAACATCAGAGAGAGAGAAGGAGCCTAGGGCAATTGCAGCCAACGTCTTGATGGAGAGAACATTGGTGCAGACGTAGTTGTTAAGGATGAAAGGTGAAGAGGAAGGAGTAGGGAAATGAGAATAGGTAGAACGAAGTGGTAGCTAGGTTCCTTTTTTAAAGTTATATATTAAATACAGTCAAAGCACTCTTGAGAGCGCATCCATTAACAAGTTATGTCATCAGCTAATTGGGTAACTGAATATAGACCCATTCAATGGGATGGGGCTGTGGTGATGGTGGTGCTGAAGATGCTGATATGTATCCATTTAGACCCATGCCTGATCATTAACTAGGCCCATATTGTGGAACCGGACCTAGACCCAAGTATCAGTCGGGCCAAAAAGAGGTCCATAGTTGATACCTGAACATTTTGGTTGGATCCTTCGGGGTACCAGGTAATCGTGTAATCAGATGCCCATTGACATCCCAAATTACCGCCCAATGTTTATGTGTTATAACTAGAGAAGTAAATAAAGTCTAGGGAAGTATGAGTTCTTTTCACCCTATTTGTTGCGATACTTCGTGTAAGTCAATGAAATAGTTTTACAGGGGGAAAAAAAAAAAGGAAATATGGAACCTAAAACAACTTTTCAAATGGCATGACTAATTTTGTTGAAAAAAAAACTATATCAAATGTCACGCCCCACCTAGGCCTGTCAATGGGATGCGTTGAAACGGGTAGAAAGGCCTAAGCCCGAAAATACAGGGCTTTTAAAAAAATTTGAGCCCAATGGGCTGGGCTTGGACAATACATTTGAAAGCCCGCCCAAAATGGGACTGGGACTGGGTAGAAACAACCCAACTCGTTCAGGCCCGGCCCGGCCCGCTGCAAGGTCATTTAATTATACTTATTTTATATATGACCGAAAATGCACCTCACTAACAGGAAAAAACGGCTAATTAGGAGGGGAAGTTTTGTAAATTCTCCCCCTCCTCTTATAAACACATCCCTCCCAAAATCCTAGCCCACAAAAACCCTAGCTCTTGAGTCTTCACTCTTAGTTCGCTCTGCCTCTTCTCGGTTCTGCCTCTTCTCAGTTCTCATCTGCTCTCCTCTCACTCACAGATCTCAGGCTCTCAGCGCTCTTCTCTGCTCTCTGCTCTCAGCGCTCCTCTTAGGCCCCGTTCTTTTTCTAGAATTCCTGACAGGAATTCCGGTTGTTTGGGAATTCCGGAATTCCTGTCAGGAATCCAGTGTTTCTTGGCAAGAATTCATAGCATTCCGAAATTCCAGTATTTACAAATGCCAAAAAACAAGCATTTTCAAATCCCACCTCTCCATCTGGATTTCCAAAAACCAACCATTGCAGGAATTCCGGCTGAGCTTTCCGGTACTCAACGGTCATTACGGATATAGTGGGGCGACTTGGACTGTGGGCCACCTTTGGAAATCCGGGCCCCACATCTGATAGTGGACCCAGGGGCGAACCTGATGGTGGTGGACCCATGGGGATTGGGTCCCATCTGACCCCACATCTTAGGATTTCACAGTACTGGGCGTCATTCACAAAGGGGTTTTCTTATATGAACATCAGGTTGTGGGCCCGGTAGGATCACTTGATGCCAAATCAGGACCTTAGGATCTGTTGTGGGGCCTTGGGCGACCTGGATGATGAGGGTTGATCGTGGGCCCCTGATCAGTGGGGCCCACGATTTCTATATTTTCCTAACCCCAGGCGAGAAGCATCGTTTGCTGTTGCTGGAACGATTTGTTATAGAACCTTTTTCTGTAATGAGAAGAAGAGAGGAAAGAGATGAGTGAGTGTATGGTGGTCTGAGGGTGCATGGGAATAAGAGAGGAAAAGTAGGAAGTTGAATGGAGATGCCATGTGGTGCATTAGTAGAGAGGGGGGTGATGGCTGGGACCATTTGTTTTGGATTTATTTTAATCATGGGTACAATATATTATTAGTGGATTAACTACATGACCCCATTAGTTCATAAAAAAATGCCAATTTTGTTTGTTCTTATCTAATTATGTGATTTTATTTTGTTTGGCTCATGGACATGTGATTAGTTTTTGCATGGATGTTGTTTTTAATTTTTTAATTTTTTATTTTTGCTGCTTGAATTGTGAAATTGGTATATAAACAGTACATACAGGAGTAAAATTCCAATCAGAAATCCTATAGTTATGAAACAGAGAATTCAGAAAATCCAAGAACTCATGAATTCTCAGACAGGAATTCAAACATAAAAGAAACAGGGAATTCAGAAATGACAGAATTCAGTAGCATTTCAGAATTCCAGCATTTGCAAATCCCAGACAGCCACCAGACATGAATTCCAGGAATTATAGAAAAGAAACGGGCCCTTACTCTTTGCTCTGCTCTCGCCGTCACGGTCTCACGCTCGCACAGTCGCACGCAGCACGCCTCTCGCACCATCGCACCGATGCACGCACGCAGGCTCTTAGTGCTCTTCGTCTGAATCATCTCTCGCCTCGCTTAGCTCTCTACTCTGCTCTTGCCGTCACCGCGAGCCCTCGCACAGTCGCACGCAGCACGCCTCTCGCACCAACGCACGAACGCAGCACGGTGATGCTAGCCTGCTCCCTCTTTTCCCTAGCCCTCTCTCTCCCTCTCTCGCCTCGCCCAGTCTCCCTCTCTCACCCTCTTTCTCTCTTGCCCTAGCCCTCTCTCACTCTTCCTCCCTCGCCCTCTGCCCTCTCCCTCTCTCACCCTCACCCTCCCTCCATCTCCCATCTTCTCTATCCCTCTCTATTTCTAATCCCTTTCTTCCTCTCCCGCTTCCTCTCTCTATCTCTCATTCTATGCTCAGAGATACTGCTCAGTGCTCACGGCTCAGAGATACTGCTTAAGGTAAATCGAGTTATTCTCTGCATCTGTTGCTTTGTTAATTTGTGATTTGTCGAGCAGTGAATTTCTGAATCAATTAAACAATGATAAACTGACTTCCTGCAACACCTTAGTTTTTCTTTTTGATATTTCAGTGAATATGAGTATATGACTTATATTTTTACTTCTGTTAATTTCTAATTGCATGATATAGTAGTGAATTTCTGAATCAATAAGTCAATGACAAACGGAAGATGAGTTTTACTTCTATTAATTTTTGATTGCATGATTTTCTGCAGCACCTTAATTTTTAGTGAATATTATTTCTATTATTTTTTGTTGATTTCTGCAGCACCTTAATTATATATGTTCTTTTGTTAGATTTTTTCTTCTTAAGGAGATCTTAGAGTCAATCGAGTGGCACGCATCCATAACTTCGGGATTGTGGGCTACTAAGATACGTATCTCAATTCTTCCTCTTTTACTCTTCCTTATTTAGTTGTGGATAATAGAAACTGCTTTACTTGTTTACTCTTCCTCTTTTACTCTTCCTCTTTTAAATTTGTTTATTTGTTTAGTTGTGGATAGTAGAAACTGATTTACTTGTTTAGGTGTGGATAGTTGTTTACTTGTTTAGTTGTGGATATTAGCTATTGATAACTGCTTTACTTGTTTAGTTGTGGATGGTAGGTATTGATAACTTGTTTAGTAGCTTATTTTTTGTTTGAATAGTTAAATATGTCTTCTGTGATGCCTTCTAGTAGTATTGGTAGCATTCTCGTTCCCGCACATGTCCCCATCCCCATTGATGATGAGGTGGGTAGTGCACATGTCCCCATCCCCATTGATGATGAGGTAGGTAGTGGTGGTAATGAGCAAGTGCCTCCCATTCCCTCTCCCAATGTTTGGTGACAGTAGGAGTAATTAGAGAATGTTTTGCTTATGTCCAGGATCGGGCTAAGCCCAAGCCCAGGCCCGGCCCAGCCCTGTCCCAGCCCGGGCCCGTACGGGATGGGTTTTGATGTAGGCCCGTTCAATTTAGGGCCAAGATTGGACAACACCCGGCAGGCCCGTCCTATTTTTGAGACGGGATTGGACAACCCAAGCCCGGGCCCGGCCCGGCCCATTGATAGGCCTAGCCCCACTCCACACGCATGCATGATATTGTCCGCTTTGGCCCACAGGCCTCACAGATTTTGTTTCTGGTAGGCCTCAACCCACCAAAAGGCCTCATGCAAGGTAAGGGTGTAAAGCTCTACATATAATCCTAGTCACTTTCCTCTCTATAGTCGATGTGGGACTCCAATTCGTCACATCAAATGTGTTAAGTAATTTTATCGACAGAAAATTTGTAAACCTGTAGCTATTTGCTTAACTACATGGAAAACAAAGTGGGAAATAGTTAGAAGTTTGAGGAACACACCATAGAAATGCGATATGAGTTGCACGGCAAGATGCTCCTGCCTGCAATCATCACCACTCTTCACAATAACCTGTAAGTAAGCGAAACCAAAGAGATTAACTAATGGAAAAAGTAAAGTTGAATATTCTAGGAGAGAAATCCAAATAAAGTTCGGCCACACAGATGAAAAGTGTGAAACACAGCTTACCAAAGTCATATACAAGCATTGAAATTATACTGCATATTGAAGGATTGCACAAGCATCTTTTTGAATAGGTAAATCAATGGGATGAAAAGGGTTGGGTCCATAGTGTATATGGACCTGAACTCTGAATTACTAATATCGACCGGCCACACCTGACTTTAGCTTAAAGGCTCAAAACTGGTCCAGACCTGGATAAAAGGCCTGGACCCAAACCCATGCCGAAACCCAAATATGTACACAATCGTATGATACACTTAATGTACATTTGTAAGTATATAATACAGGGTCATGCATCAGGTATTCCAGTCCTCGGTATGAAACCCATGAACCCAAACCCGGACCAAAAAAAAAAAAAGTATTGGACCCCTACCTCTTTTTTCATTTTGGGTATTCAGGTACCAGGGCCATTTTCATCACTAGTAAATAATAGCACCGAGCATAGTAGAAAGGTTATAGAAAGGTATGCAATGCCAATAATCATAAGCTGCATATGCCATAACCTATTATTTTCTTTCCCCTTTTAAGTATTTTATTCACCTTCATTAGAATTTTTGAAGGAAAATTAATAAATAGGTCATTTAGGCATATTTAGTGAGATCCACCGATTGAAAGAGTTTTCCATGGAATACTTTACGCAATAGAGTAAATATTGATAACTAATGCAACACCTGAATAAAAGAAAACATGGAACACATTTGACATCTCCTGGAACAAAGGAATTGCAGCCTCAACAAAAAGAAAGGTAGGAATAAGTAAAGCACGTGAACTGTGAAGTATACCAGAGTAATGTAACTAAGCTTGAGGGCCACATCGTTTGACACTAAACTCATGTATATGCATGAATGTGAGAGGAAATGGGGTTAGCTGATATACCCATTATCATTAGAACTTTTTTAACTTTAGAGGTCTTTACAAAAAAAAACATGTGTTAAACACGTCCTTAATGGCAGAAAGATGAAATTTTAAAAATGACAGCAGAGGGTCAATCCCTATGTCGCAATCGCGTGACATATTCGCTATTATGTCACGCCCACATAATTATTAGAACTTTCCCTTGTGGAAAATGTGTTGACCATCTCTTTAACAGCAGAAATATTCATATTCGTGACTATGTTACGCACCAATAATTATTAGAACTTTCACTTAGGGCGTTTTTGTGGAAAAACATGCACTAACCACGTCTTTAACAGCAGAAATATGAAAATTTTAAAAATGACAGCAGATGGCCTTGTGTGGACAAAAATGCTGCTACGCATGATTGACATAATCATGATTATGTTACATGATTGCAATACAATCACGAGTATGTTGCACGATTGTGACATGTCTCCTCCTACAAAACCTTGAAACTAGCGATGTATGAAGAAAATTGATTGCTGTCCTCATACCACTGCTCAATCCATCACCACTGACATACACAAGGCACGGAAGAGGAAGGTATGAAGAAGAGAAAGCTTGTTGGGGTTGGTTAATGGTGGAGTAAGTAGGTGAGTGCTGGATACCAAAGGCTTGTAGATGTTGTGTACCTATGGATTCCCTCGCTCATTTATTGGATTTGATGAGCAATGGCACGGAGATATTGTGCCTCTCTCTTCTCCTCTCCTCTTCCTACATTCAAAGCTCGCACACAAAACTCAGTTGTCCTTCAGCAGTTAGCAGCAAAGAAAGAGACAGACTCTTCTAGTAGCTCCTTTCCCCCTCTAGTCTCTCTTTGCCAAGTTTAGAGGGATGAAGATGCCATAGCCATTGTGTTTGTCGATCCAGATGATGCGATGTGTGGTGAGGATGAGGAGTCCGGATCTGAAGGGTGGAGGGTAGAGTATTCTTTGGATTCAAGATCGACAAACAAGATGAGAGAGCATTCAACTGCGCCAGGAAGGAGGACAGGGATGCCGCTACTAGTGAGGTGGATGGACGACAGTCATTTTCCAGCCATGAATCTGGCTAGGTCGTAAGTTTCCAGTCATCAGGATCTGATACTTTTGTCTTTGTGAGGGATTTTGAAAGATGAAATGATTCAACCAAAAAATCATAATTCAACCCTAAAAAAACCAAAAACCTAGATTCTGATAATGGAAGATCCATAGAAAATTACTGAAAAATAGATGAAAGATTTCAGAAATTAAGAATATGAGATGGAGCTTCCTAAAGATAAGAGAAAAGTAGAGAGAAGAAGTTAAAAGGTCGGGAAAGAAGTTGGGTTTTCTTGTTTCGTGGAAGATATGTTGTGATGGCGCGACATACTTCTGATTATGTCAGGATCGCGCAACATAATTGCGATTATGTCAGGCCATCTCAACATAGGGTCATTTTCATCCCAAAAAAGGGCCACGTGGTCTGCTGTCTTTTTCAAAAGTTCATTTTTCCGCCATTAAAGGCATGGTTAACACGTTTTCCATAAAAAAAAAAAAAAAAACCCATCTTTAAGCTGAGAAGCATAAGAACAATAACACCAGTTTGACATCTATGTAATTTTTTACTTACAGAACGCAAGTCCCAACCAGGAGATCTGCCATATACTGAAGCTTTTTGTATCCTCTCTTTCTTTACCTCCCATAGTTCACCAGATAAGGCATCGGTAGCCTTACGAAGACCACCATTATTAACCTATTTGGAATAGGTGAACAATGAATTTCAGTTATACCCATTGGTGAGAGCAAAATATGAACCACAAAGCCATCAGCTACCATCACCTTTGGCTGTGCATCAGATGAATCCTGACCTGCTCCTTTTAGGGGAAGCCCAGGAGGTGCCTCTCCTTTTGCTGCAGCAGCCTACAGATGATATACATGAAAATTTACTATAAGGGTTCTGATAGAAGCATTGCGATAGTCCTTCAATAAACAAGACAAGCATAAGCAAACAACTAAATATACCCTACGCCTTGTGGAACATTCTATTTCCATGCAAGCATAGAACATTGAAATTAAACTCAGTACTCAGGGAATTACACCAATTTCTTCTAATAAAATTAATTGTAATAGGAAAAGCTAATTCACCACAAGGTGTCCGACAAAGAAAATAAAATTTTGAGGCATTTAACTCATACAACTTACAGAATTAGCACCAGAGATGCAACTGATTGAAGCAGAAGCAGGTGCCAATTATAAAAATTACAACTGCTAAGCATCGATCAAAGAAGCTAGTGCAGTTTTTAAGGAACTAAACCATTTGTTCATTTCCTTTTTGGAAAAAAAAAGATCATAATAGAAATGGATAGTTTACGAAAAAAACTTCAAGAACACTTAAAACCCCACAGAAGCTATGATGCACGGATACTTCATAATGGGCAGCGTATTGTGTCGTATCATATCCGATACTTGCACTTTTATGTGTAAAATCCGTGTCCCTGCCGTGTCCATGCCGTATCCATGTCGTATCCTGGCATCATAGCACATAAGTAACAAAAATGCTGATAAATATCAGACAGTCTTTTTTGAATATTTTTCTTGAATGCCAGGCACGTCTCATGGCTAAATTTTCACCGAGACAACGACATAAATGTCCCATGTGTTCTATTGGAATCTTGCAGGTGATGTATAGTGACTAGAAGAACTTTTGACCAGTCTTCAAAAGGTTCATATTCCAGAAACAGAAAGGGCTGCGAGTATGGAAGCCAGATACAAAAAGGTGATTTCTGTTGAAGTCTGATGAACAGTTGGTCAACAAAGGCAAAATCAGATTTTCGCATTTTGTGAGAGGATACAAGCTCCTCCAAAGGTGCGGGCTTTTAGTTGGACATCAGTGTTGGATAAGATTTTAATTCATCATCATAGGAGGCACAAAACTAAAGTGTAGAATGTAAATGCAAGTATTTTATGTTTCAAAGGAGTGGAAGATGTTCCGCATTAGTTTATGATTCCTTGTCAGAGAAACAGGGAAGGAACCATTTTCATACTTATTTGGCATGCATTGGCTGACGTGTCCATCAGTCAAAGCTCTTTGATAATTGGGATCAAAGTTATCAGAATTTTACAATTGGTTTCCAGAATCCCGATTCGTATCCCGAATCTTAAGAAGAACGATTCATATCTATGTAATGAATCCCATTTACAAATATGTCTTAGGACTCAGGTGTGAATCCTACGATTCGATACTCGTTTCATCGAATGTTACGATTCAAGCGATTCGGCTAAGCGAGAATAGCTACAACCAATAAGTTATTATTAATTATCTTTTTTCTTTTTTATTATTTCTTTCTTTTAGCACTTTTATTTTTAAAAGGTTATTTAGTGGTGAATGAAACCTCCTAAGAATGTTTTGCGGCTTTGATGAGGTTTTAAAGATAAATAAATAACATGCATTTAATTAAAGCATTCGACTATATGTATGATACTTGTCTATATCTTCTTCTTTTTTTAGTCTATTTTGGTTTTTTTCTTCATGAACACTTTCTTAACTTCAAAAGATATCTTACCGTGTAAGATAGATGGTTTGGATTATATTTTTATTTATATATTTTGATTTAAAGATAATAATAATATAATATAGATATACCATAAACTTATTTAACTATTTACATGCAATTTATTTCAAATATATTTTATATTTATATGTCATGATGTTCTTGATATGATTGTATGATAGACTTACTTATTATTATATTTTTACTGCTATAAATGGAAAAATGGATGGTTATGAATAATTAGTTTTTCTTTTAATTTTAATTTTTAATTATTTTTTATTTTTATTAGAATAATAAAAAATCCTACAATTCGCAATTTGATTCGATTCATAGGTATGAACGATTTGTGATACGATTACGATTTTGAAAACTATGATTGAGATATGTTTCTATGCAAAGATATTCTATGGACTTGCTTGTTTGCTGTTAAGTGGCTGATATGATTAGAAAGAAATATAAGGACCTTCAGTATGTGTATGGTTTAGGCCTTGGTAATTCTATGGGCTATTTCATCAAAGGAATTTAAAGGAAGATATGCAGCAGAACTTTGGAGGTGTAGGGAGAATGGTGATGATATGCCATTCTAACATATGATATTTTTTTGTTTTGACATTGTTGGCCATGTTGGTTTTGAACTTGACCTTGTTATGTTAAAGAAAGAAATTTATCATTTAAAAATAACTAAATAAATGCCAAATTAACACATAATGGCGTGAAAAGGCATGCGTCTACTATGGAGAGGTGTAATTCCCCAATAAAGAAAAAAAATGATTCTGCACTTTCAAATTAAGGGTATTTTATAGATCATTGATAATAGGATGTAGGTTAGTGACAAATTAAGGGTATCTCAGTCCTTTTTATTTTGTTGACTTTAACGTGTCAATATTAAAATATTATAAGGTTAACATGATGCTTGAAACTATGTTTAGGGTTTTCCCTTCTAAGAACATATATAATCAATATGAGAGCTGAAGACCCCTAGCTTTTGGCTTTGGTGAAAACATAGTCATCTTTTGGAGTTCACGTGCAATCGTAGGGAAGCTTTCAAACTTCAAAGTTGGGGGAAGAATATCTTCACCAAGATCAAGGTATCATCATCTTGGTTTGTGTAAGTTCTCTGCTTTTCTACTTGTTTTCTTGATCTCTTTTTGCATTTCTTGGGAGTAAGGCTCAACAGGATTTATCCAGTTGAAAAGTTCCCTCAAGGTTGTTGTAGTTTGGATCAGCTTACATTAGATTAGTATCAGAGTCTTGAACTTCCACCCTGACATTCATAAGTGATCACCTGACATCTTGCATGCCACATGGCTGAGCTAGAAGTCGAGCAGATGGAGGAGAGAAGATGAGTTGATAGACTCAATTGAAGAAAGGTTTGAAACCAAAGAGAGTCCCATGCCATTACTCAACAATTTGTTAGTTTAGCAGTGAGTTCTGAACCTTCAATCTAACATGGAGTAAATGGATTTGAAGGGCGTATTTCCAACAATTTTCCCAAAGAGCTCCACGTAATGAGCCATCACAAAGGGGATGTAACTGTGATTGTGACCAAGGGGATGTAAGTGTGATCATGACAAAGGGAATGTAAGTGTGAGCGTGATGCCATGGGGAAACATCTCTAAGTTTAAATTGTTATCCTTGGTTGGGCCACGGCCCCAATCTTCAATGCTTACCCCTGATGATGAGAACTTGATCTTTCCACTCATGATAAACTTTTGAAGGAGTATGACACAAGTGACAATGCAACACCTGATATAAATGTCGAGACATCACATCTTAATTTGGAAGATGTTTTTTATATTTCTCAAGATAGTGACGCTGATGATAAATCTATCTTCGATGTGTATCCCTACAATGATGTTCATAATCCAGCCTTAAATACGTGCTTTAATGCGACTCCCACCCAAGCAGTATGGACTTGGACATTAAAGACAACCTGGAAGAATCCATTAACACCTTCAATTTATTCACAATTTGATAATCAGGCAATAGATTTAGTTGCAGTGGGCAGACTGGATGAATACCCTGCAAAGATTTTGCCAATGTCCAGACAGAGATCTAAAAGAAAATCATTGTGCCATGAACTATAGGAATGCAACTCATTCTTTTCCATCAATAGAATGCAATAAGAATTCAAGGACAAATTCTTTTTCAATCAGAGAGGGAAATGATTTAGCCAAAGAGGAAGTCCATGAAGGCACAACTAAGCCCAACCGACCAGACCCACACCAGGACCCAACCATACTTTATTTTCGTAGTTTTAGTAAAATGATCTTATTTTATGCACCAAATGGGGTCTGACCAACATGAAACTGATTATGCTGGATAGCTTATTGAGTTAGCTTTTCAATGAGCCCAAGATTGTGTGATTCTGACTTCATTTGAAAATGTTATGGACCATATTATGATAGGATATATGTTAGCGATGGATTAAGGTGTTTTAGGTTGCCCTTAAAATTTAATTATCTTCAAAGGTCAAGATTAAAACATTGCTGGTGCTAGATTCATTTGATGGTTCAGAACTTCAGATTATGTTAAGGGTTTTCTCTTTATGTGAGAACATATATAATCATTATGAGGGCTAGAAACCACAGCCTCTATTTTGGTGAAAATATTGTTATCTTGTGGAGTTCAAGCCCAACTGTAAGGGAGCATTCAAACTCTGAATTGGAGAAGGAATATCTCAATCAGGATTGAGGTATCATCTTCTTGGTTTGTGTAAGTTTTCTGCTTGTCTGGTTATTTTCTTGAATCTGTTTTGGTAGACAATCTAAAATATACAAGGGATTTCCCACATGGTTGACCATCTCATTTTCCCTTCATTTCTATTTTTCTCCTCCACCCTTCTCCCTCATTCAACAACATTTACACAGGTATGGTGTGGGTCAAATAAACTTAAATTTTGGATTCAGAATTGAGAAACTTTGATCCTTTTCCTTTCGGGCACCGGAGCTCGCAGAAATGTTGAGCCTGTGACGAATCGGGGATTGGCCCATCGTTTCTCTTCGATGAGTTCGTTAAGAATCTTCAAAAAAAAAAAAGAAGAGAGAGAGACAAAGAACACTAAGGTTAAACCAATTGCGTTCTTTGACCACGATTGATTCAAGAAAAGCATTGTCCAGAGTGTGAAGACAGCTTGACTGTTCTAGGCAAGGGTCCTCCAAACGGGTTCATTAAGTAATCCTACCCTTACCTGGGGGCAATTCTATCAATTGAGGTTTCATAAGACCGGATTAGGAGGCCTATGTGCACTCTTCCATCTTTAGATCTTTAAAAAAAAATCTTCAAAAAAAAAAAAACTTCGGTCATTTTCGGATTCAGATTTGAGAAATTTTGGTCCCTTCCCTTCTGGGCACCGGCGCTCGCAGAAATGTTGAGCCTGTGTTCGGATTGGAATACCATTTGCTCTCTTAGACGAATCCAATCTTGACCTTTCAAAAAAAAAAAAAAAAAACTCTCTCGTCACTTTTGGATCCAGATTCGAGAAATTGTGGTTCCTTCCCTTCTGGGTACCGGTGCTCGTAGAAATATTGAGCATGTATTCGGATTGTAATACCATTTGTTCTCTTTGACGAATCCAATCTTAGCCTTTCAAAAGAGAGAATCCCATCTCATGGATGCGATTTCCAACATTTGTGCCTTGCAACCGGCACTCTTGTTCTCTCCAACATATGTGCCTAGCGGTACTAGTACGCCCTTTCAGGGTCTGTTGTATTCGCGACCGGCGCATTTGTAACTCCAAACTTATATTCGTCTTACCTCGAGCAAGCCCTACTTATTTTAGAGACCTAATGTTAAGTGGATTTATAAGTGATTTCGTTTTGGTGATTCAATCCAATAGTTTATAATGGTCAATTCAAAGTCAAGTTATTTGCAGGCAGAGGGGTACATTCACTATGGATGTCCGGTCTTTGGGGTCATCATCATTGGCAACCATGGAGTCTTCCATCTTCATGCTTGTTCATTGCATTCACAATAATGAGGGAAAGAGAATTTTCATTGAATCGCAAAAATGAGAAATTACGAGGGAAGTTTATATTACTTACTAGTTTGAGCATTGCTTAATAAATTCATCTATTCTAGAATCCAAAATGACCAAGTAGGTACACTGTTGTGTAGGGATTTCAGTTACGCATTTATCTAAGAACATAGAGGATTATAGTTCTACTCTTAAGCACCAAGAAATAACAAACTTTGCACAATGAAGTGATAAGAGACAATATGAAACGACATATGCAATGTGAGAGATTAAACAAAAATCAAAGGAACACTGAAAAAAATGCTACAATTACATAAAAAGGGCAAATAATGAACAAGAACTTAATTGCTGAGTTTATGATTGTTTATTCTGAATATTTAACTACAGTACAAACGATTAAAATATTACAATTTACAACTTACAACAATAACTCCAACTTACAGGCCCACCTTAGCTTCCTCTATAGCAATTGTGCTTGGCACACGGCGGTGATCCTTTCGACGTGCAGGCTCATGAACCTCTACGTCTTCCATGTTGACCCCAGGCACTGCTGTCAAAATGACACTTACCCATTCCACATTATGGTCTTCACCATTTTCTGAGCTGTCAAGCAATTGCTGCTCAACAGAAAGACTCACATGAACAAATTTCACTTTGGCCTCCCACAAATGAGCCATTGCCTTGTCAATAGCCTGAGAAGTAGATATTGACATCCCATCAGAACTACGATGTACATCCCGTAAGTTCCACAAAGGATACGCCCATGGAGGAGGCTTCGGCAATTGTGCATCTCGGTTTGCTAAAGGTATACCGCCTCTAGAAAGTTTTTGAGCATCAAATGTCTCTTTAATATGGCTGAGGAAACAAGGGGAAAAAAGAAGAAAACAAAACAATGTCCAATTGTTGAACTCTTTAATTTCAAATGGACAAGAAATTAAAAACATAATATTAATATATTAATGCAAGCAATACACTTAGATCATACAACTGCATAAATACCTTTGGACTGCACCCTTCAGAACCTCAACACATATCATGTAGGGTGCTTTCTCCCTAGAATTCAAAAGAACAGCTTCTTCTTCAGGTATATGAACCACTCGATACATCTCTTTCCCCATTGGAAAGCACACACCTGCAGCGGTAACACTATATTTTAGATTAAACCAAGAAGCATACACAATGAAAAAAAAAAATTACAGAAAATTGAGAACATAACATCTTATAATAAGAGAAGTAAGAAATAGTCAGCAATAATATCCACAAGTTCTTGAGTGCATAAATTAGAAAAAATCTTCACTAGAAACATGATTATTGTAGGAAAAGATAAATTAGAAATATTAGGAGCACCTATTAAAAACAACTTCTCATACTTCCATCTAGTTGTGAGATATTTACAAAGTATATTAAGAAAATACTAGAAATCAACCAATTCAACTAAGAACCATTCAGCAAGGGAAAGAGACAAGCTTCTTTCATGTGTGTGTACATGTGTGCTTCATGTGTAAGGAAAGCTTCTCCGAGTTGTTATCCAAGCAAAAGTTTCTACATATATTACAAACTGTTTTATTCAGCCTTCTAACGGTAGATAATTACAGACTTGATGTAACGACCCGGACCCACTACCTACATGATATTGTTTGCTTTGCCTCATGGGATTTCAACCCAATTTTGCCGCACGGTTTTAAAAGGCCTCATGTGGAGTTAAGGCCAGGTCACACATATATACCCAAGATCATGACTAGCATGTTTCCAATGTGGGACTAATGCACCACTGCATACCCAGTCCTTTAGAGTTTCAATACCCTCTCTCTCTAGGCGGATGCTCGCCGGACCCGGACCCAACGCCCTTCTACAGGGGGTCCACAGGCGTGACACTTTGACTTTATTATCATAGTACAAAAAAATAAAAATAAGAGCAACAAAACCACTAAGACGAGCCTGCAGTGCCACATGAAGTGCCTTTCTCAATGCGCTACTAGTGCGGAAATCATCCACATATCAGCACTTGTTTACTACAAGTGTAGCAATGCTGCTCCCTCCAGTTCAACAATTGGTTGTGACGCAATGCTTCTCAATATACCATTTTCAAGTTAGTCAAAAGATGTTTTCGTAATTACAAATGAGGAGAATTTCATTTTCAGGTATGGACTTAACAGAAGAATTCAAGACAATTCCATTAGTGTATGTCGTTTGCAGATGACATCAAACAAGAAGTCAAGTAAATGACTGAGTAACAAAGTTTGGAGAAAAGCATTTCAGGCACATGGAAGTGAATATTAGTAGACTGGAGACAGAATATAAGGTATGCAAGTGTAGTAGTTACAAAAGTAAGGAGTATATCCAGTGTAAATTGAGAAATGCCCAGACCATGGCTACTTAGCGGCAGCATTATCGGCCGTAGTGGTTAAGTTTGCTACACTATTTTGAAAATAGCGGCGCTACAGTCTAAAACCTATTAGAGCCAAACAGTTCTAATTTAAAACATTGTTTTTCCTATTTCTTCTCATGGCCTTTCCTATAGTTGTCTTTACCGTTATACGGTTCCAAGTCACTAAAAGAACACAAGATTGGTTGCTATCGAGTTTTTTTTACCACTTCGAAAATTCCCACAGCTATGTCGCTATGTCACTGCAACCGTTACGTATTGCCTGCAACATAGCGTTTTGGCCATTGGCCGCTACACCCACCGCAACCGCTAGTTTGATCCTGGGCCTAGACCCACTCTCACAGATTCTGATTTTTAGGAGGAAATATATGGTTGTCCAAAATCTGTACCATTACAATGAGCATGCAGCAGCTGGAATTGATACTGAGGTATTTCTTTAATTTTGATGTCAAAACTTAGTTCTAATGTGAAAGTTTCCAAATTTCACACTTATAGTTATGGTCCTCAAATTGATAATTAACCCATGAATGACTCTCCTGCATGGATTACTCAAATTACCTTTGAAACTTCACCTCATCACCCATTTGCTTCTTTTTTTCTTTAATTTCAGGAAATGTAACTTTCACTATAAGATAAAAGAACTTGAAAATATACTATGCCTTCAACGAACACACCAATCTCAATTCTCAAGAGCATAAAAAGGATATAGTTCTGCCCTAGCAATGCTGAACAAGGATGAAAATAGCTACGCCCGCCGCCAAAACGCTATGTAGCGCCGGCGTAGCGATGCAATTAAAAAAAGTTGTAAAAATTTCCGAAAAATTCCTAGACAATCCATAATATCGAAAAATGCTTGAATATATGGTCCTTTTACAAAAGTAGCTAGGGGGGGGTAGAGGTCCCATCATTGCATGAAATCCTGTATAGCTAGATGATTATAAAATGATAATATTGATATATTTTTTCATATACATTCATGCAGGTTAGCTCTGCTAAGTTAAAAACTAAAAAACTGTTTATAATAATCAAACAGTGTTATCAAAATATCATCACCATTATGCTTAGAATATAACATTTTAGAGTTGCATTTTGATATATATATATATATATAGAGAGAGAGAGAGAGGGAGAGAGAAATTTTCAGTTAAAGTGGTTAAGTTTTCCTAGGTCCCATGTCCTATTAGAGTGAAACTTGGTTGGGCTCTATTTCTTATTAAAGTGACATTTGCCTGGTCTCTATTTCTTGTTAATATAAGATTTCGTTGGAGTTCTATTTTCAATTGGTGTGAAATCTGGTTGGGGCCTATTTCCAATTGGAGTGAAATTTTGATTGGGGCCTATTTACAATAAGAGTAAAATTTTGATTAGGTGCTATTTTTAATTAGAATGAAGTTTGGCTAAGGCCTTAATTTCAATTAAGTAAGATTTGGTTAGGGAGTAACTTTTTTTTTTTAATACTTGAGCCTCATTGTGGAGCCCACCAATTAAGGTTGTGCCTTTTTTTTGCTGGGGCCCACTTAATTTTTTATTTGAATCTACCATAAGGTGGGCTGTGGGCCAAATTGGGGTCCATATGTTACCCTTTAAAAATGATGGAGAGCAAAATCAACTAGGGCATTCGCTGCCCATTTGTTTTCGCCAAAACAGAAGCATCGAGAAAAAGAAAACAAAAAGGAAAGAGGGAAAAGGAGGGAGGGAAAGGAAAAGAGGGAAGATCTGTTGCTGCTGTTCCAAGCTGTTGCTGCTACTGCAACTTCTGCTGCTGCGATTCGATGTTGCTGCCTGCTGCGACTGTGGTGGCTGGTGGTAGCTGCTGCTGGTGCTCCTGCTCTCCAGGTATGTCTCCTTTTTGTAAGTTGCAGTTGCTATTCTTTCTTTCTTCTTGCACTAGGTTGGATAAATACAGGGGTAGAGAGGGTTTTTTTTTTTTTTTTTTTTTTTTAATTTCTGCAGCTGTGCCCATTACGTAGCGGCTCTACATCAATGTAGCGGTCTGTAGCGACCGCTACGCTACGGGCTGCTACACTTGCAAGTGCCATTAAATATCAAAAAGCGTAGTGGCCCGGCGAGCGCCGATAAATATCAAAAAGCGTAGCAGTTTTGCGTAGCGTATCGGCCGCTATTTACATCCTTGATGCTGAAGATTAACTCCGCAAAATTCTACCCAGCACCTCCACAAGTTCAAAGGAAATAATCCTAAAATTCCTTTGTGATATAAACTTGACTCGAGCTTTTAATGTAGCACTGTTTGGATAATCTAATTTGTAAAAAAAATGCTCAACAATGTCTCTCTAGCCAAAAAGACCATCATGCAACAACTTGAGTCTCCATTACATTTAACCCTGTCAATTAAAATAGCAATATTTCAACTTTTGAGCAAAGATGTGGTTGTTTGTGGCATCATCCACTGCACTCCAAAGAGTGTCATAAAATAATCCCAAACTGATATTGCAAAAGGGCAATGTACAAGTAAATGGTGGATCTCTGCATATTGTAAATGCAGTACACACACATAACAATCATAATCTTTTGACTGTATACAGGATAAATTGCCAATATCTTATCTTGAAAAGTAACTAATGAAATCCAACATTCTTTGAGGATTCTTAATATTCCACGAATATATTAATCCCTTAGAAGCTGCCCTTCAAGTTCAAATAGACTCATAAAGTCATTTTCGTTAAAAATACACCAGTGGAATCTGGTTCAAATATGCAGATATCTAGACCAATCTTTGGCGTAAAAACACCATGAATAAGAGCTAATAACTACACTAAAGTAGCAATCTCCCATTTCCTTATATTTCATATGACCTATATGTTTCCTTTCCTTGCCACAACCAACCTCATTATTACATAAGAGTAGATGGTTATCAATTAAGTGATGCATGCATACAGCCACACTTAATGGTTCATGAGTTACTAGTGAACACCATATATGTGGCTGGCAACTCTTTCACATGGCATTGGAACTTCGACATTAGAATAATGAATAGGCACCTAAGAAGGATACAAACATATTATCAAAATCACCATTTATCATATGCGAGACTTGCAACCTCAACCAAATCCCAAGATTTTTGCTCACATTTTCCAATAGGCGAATTGTTTGGCTAAAGCGTACAGGGAGGGGATTGAGAAGGAACTAGGTTATAAAGCACTAGCCGGATACGGTTAACAGTCTTGTTTAGCATCTCTTGTTCAGCCTGGATAAAAAGATATTAATAGAATGACATGTTATGTAGAACTTTCTTCACTTCTTCATTATTTATTTTTACACTCTTCTTTAGCCTCATAAATTTTCACTAGTGCTCGAAAACAAAGGATATGTGTCATCGTGAGACCTTTCCACATTCTTTAGTGAAGCCAATTTGACAGCCACTATGCTGGCCAAATGAGCATGTAAGCATCAGTGCTATGTGATTATTTTCCACATCTCAGTGTATTTTGAATAAATTTTACCAATAGAAATCATTCTATCAAAATTTCCAATAAATCCACCTTAACCTGATTAAGAAAGAGATAGAATGAATTATAAATATCCACAAAAATACTACAAACAAATAAAATTTGTGTATTTTAGATCAAATTAATTTTCTTCAGCTGAGATTTAAAAAAAATACCTCCACTACTATGAGCAGCAGCAAGATGGGAATTGATCTCTGCAAGAGACTAGCAGCACAATAACCCCAGCGTCAGCGTATTGAAGATAAAAAATATGCAAACCTAACAAAAATAAGCTCTAAACTAGCCAGCTAACACAAGAAAACAAATAAGCAACCTCACGAAGAGCACTATTGCGATCTTCAATTGGAAATATGTCAACCAAATTATATGATGTCTCGCACAATGATTGAACAAAGTCCAGTGAAACATGATATGTCCCTTTGCGAATCTGATAAGTGATATTATTAGGCAATGGAGGCTTTGAGTTTGATTTCTCATTTCGCTGCTTTGGTGATCCGGGATGCTTCTGCCACATAGATCCATTAGCTATAAACAAAAAATATATATTTACATAATACAAACTACAAGTTGGCAACTGGTAGAAACATCTACAACAATTATTCTCAATCAGCACAGCTATGAGGAAGCCCACACGTACAGATACGGATCCAAATAAAGTATAATATGTTGCTAAAATAATATGACTAAATAATTTATACTTGAGAATACAGGTAGCAATTTTTAAATCAGGTAGTGTGTTCGTGACACAGAAACGGCTCATCCCCTTACCCTTTAATAGAAGTCTCCTTTTTTATCGGTTAATAAAAGCCATTGGTGCACACACAGAATGAATAGTAAAGAGGATTAGAGGTTGCATTTTCCTAATCTGGTTGTATCTTTCTTGTCACTGTGATTCAGACGGCTTACGGGAACAGTTCATTCATTTGCCATTTTTTTGTCTTCAATATAAGCTTATGTTGCTTATCAACAAAAAGAAGAGAGAAATAAAAAAATCGCCCCACAGGTGGACTAGTTCTGATAATCATTTCCATGATTATTCCATGCATGAAAAAATTAAATTAATCACAATTAGCTTAGGGAAAAGCATGATCCACAATTCATTTTAAAAGCGAGAACAAAGCAAGAGCCAAATGCTTGGGGGGAAAGGTTTGCCTCTTTCTGGTTTGATGATTAGTTGGGGGTGGGTTCTGTAAGGCCCCTGGCCTTAAATCCCATCTCATCCCACCCCCCTAACCTAATCCATGTGAGCCCCACCTCATCACCTCACTCCCATCATTTCCCCACCTCCTCACCTTAACCCACGTGCAACCCTCACCCATTTCCACTTTCCCCCTTCTCCTTTACTAGGTCAAACTCCCCCTCTCTTCCCATTCATTCCACTCCACATCAAGAGCAGCCCTCTCATCCCTCTTGTTCTCCCTCCCTGCCTCGCCATGGCCGAGCTCCCCCATCTCCGGCGATCATCACCATCAAGCTCTCCTTCTCCTTTCTCTTCTCCACTCTCTCATCTCTTCTCCCATCTCATTTCTCTCACTCATCTCTCCCTCACCCAGCCATGCTGCCCACTGCCGCTGGACTCCGAGCACGGCGCCGTCGCCGTCGGCGACCCACCTGTATCACTGCCGGCCACCATCATCTCCGGCGAAATTCCCCCCAGCCCATCTCCTTGTTTTCCCCATTTCCCCTTTCTCTGTTTCTCTCTTTCTTTCTCTGTTTTCTTCCTTTCTTCTCTCTTCCTCACTCATCTCCCAGCCAAGTGACTGAGCACCCACCCATTTCTTCCTCTCATTCTATCTCATCTCATCTCATCTCATCTCTCCCTCACCTCACTCCACTCCACTCCTCACTGTCAACGTGGGTTGACTCCCTCCCCCACCCATCTCACCATTTCATCATCTCTCTCTTACTTTCTTTCTCTCTCCCATCTCCTTGTTCCATGTGAAAGAGTTCCCCATCACCACTAATTTAGTGGGCCACCAATCAAGTGGGCCCCACAACCTCCCCATCTCAATTTCAATTCCTTTTCTCTCATTCTCACTCTCTCTCACCCACCTTGCTTGAAATGGATCTTAGAGGCTGCCCATCACCTCCGATCATCACTATCATCTCCGCGTGGACCCCGCAAGCATCTCATCTCCAATTTCAAGCCACCACTCCATTCCCTTCTCTGTTTGGTAAGCTTCCCTTCCCCTAGGTTTGGTCTATGTGCTTCGGGTGTGGAATTGTGTTAAGATAGCTTAGAGCTTTCCATTCTTTTAATTTTACATTTTAATTTAGTTTTATTTTGCTATTATCCCTTAGGTTTGGTTTGTTGGGCTATGGAGCTGGGATTTGTGGATTTGGGCATTTTCAACCAAAGGCAAGTACATAGACATGAATAGTAGTGTGTATATGTTACATTTGTTGGTTTGGACGCTTTAAACATGTTCAATATCTCTACTAGATGCTTTAAATATGTTAAATATATCTACTACTATTTTAAATATGTTAAATATATCTACTAATGATTGAGATGTGTTAAATACCTCTACTAATACCTTAATGTGTTAAATATATCTACTAATGCTATAAATGTGTTAAATATTTCTAAATGTGTTAGATATCTCTAACATGTGCATTTATGATAATTGGCTTGGTAAGTATGGATTTAAAATGCACTAATGGTGGAACTATTAATGGGTCTTAAAATGGTGTTAAATTAAATGGAATATTTGGAACCCATTTACCCTTAAAACTTGGACCTTGGCCCCACTTGACTTATATGAATTGAACATCTAGTAAGGGGGTGTGTAGGCTAACACCTCCTTGTGGGTTGTGAGGTAGTATATGTGGGACCCATATTGGGCTAAGTGAGTGGCGTAGTGGAACCCCGAGGTGCCAACAACTTCAGAAGCACCAAATGATTATGAGATGCATTTCGGATCCGCGTAACCACCATATTAGACGGTATGGACCCTACATGTGATGAATGACCCTAGCCTTAGGTTGGTTAGTGCCCACTCCCCTTGGCCCTTGACTATAGGATTTGTATAGGCTATGGTTAGCTTATGACCTCCCGAATATTACAAGACAGGAGCATATACCCATTCTGTTACTCGGTCTAATACTCTCTATTAATATGCTCGCTGGGTGGGCTCCCTTGTGGCTCTATTGACAATGTGATGGGAGCACCCTATGTAGGATTAATCGGACCTCTTGTTTAGGAGAGTGTGTGTGTAGGTGTAGGTTTGGATCTCTATGTGTGTGTGTGGGTTTGTGTGTGTGTGGAGGTTTGGGTTTGTGTGTGAATGTGCAGGTTTGGGTTTGTGTGTGTGTGTAGGTTTGGGTTTGTGTGTGAATGTGCAGGTTTGGGTTTGTGTGTGTGTGAATGTGCAGGTTTGGGTTTGTGTGTGTAGGTGTAGGTTTGGATCTCTATGTGGGTTTGTGTGTGTGTGGAGGTTTGGGTTTGTGTGTGTATGTGTAGGTTTGGATCTGTGTGTGTGTGGGTTTGTGCGTGCATGTGTAGTTTTGTATCTGTGTGTGTATGTGTGGTTTTGTATCTGTGTGTGTAGATGTGGGTTTGAATATGTGTGTGTATATGTAAGTTTGTGTGTGTGTACCCGCATATGGTTTTGTACTTACCGTCTGCAGATCGGGAGGTGGACGTACGCCACCATACCAGCTTGTCTGGGTTTGACCGGGTTCGCCTGGGTTGCATTTATTTGACCAGCTTGTCTGGGTACCGGGTTCGCCTGGGTTGCATTTGTTCAACCAGCCTGTCTGGGTATCGGGTTTGCCCGGGTGTGTTTATTTTGATAGTATACGATGGTTTGATTATTTTTTTGGTTAGTCATGTTTTGTTTATCCATTATTTTTGTACTTATATATTGATTTCGGTTGGCACATGTTACACTGTATCTCATATCTATTTACTTGCCAGTATATCTGATGTTGCTACATTTGGTGCTTAGGTAGTGGAGCCCATTGTATAGGTGGTTGTGCCGGTCTTACGAGATTCGTTAGTTGAGGGATTACCCCTAGTGGAGTGTGGTAGCAGTATGGTGTCGCTGGATTGGTACATAAGAGCCTCACTTTACATTCTGGCTAATGAGCATATGTGCTTCTTACACAGGTTATTATAGTGTTTTAGACATTCGTTAAAACTCTAATGCATTTTGTAATTGAAATGTAAGTAAATGCCTTTTTGTTACTTGTATCAGCTCTGATGTTATTGGATGTTGTATTGATGACCATCTGCGCAGATTGTATGAATCGTTGCTTCCGTATTTGTTTATGGTGACAGATCATCACTCATAACCTCACTATGGACTTCGATCCACATGGAATTGGGGCCGCAAATGTATTTAAGGGAAAGATTTTAATTGGCTCCGATTCTCATGCCCTAATAACGCGGTTAGGATCCAATCGAATTTTTGGGGCGTGACAGGTTCTTCCGCTCTTCCCTATTTGTTTATAGTGGTTTTCAATAAAAATTAGTTGGATGAAGACTGTTAGTCCTGGGTAGTGTCTCTTAGGAGAGTTTTGTGTCAGTATGAAGATGTCAAGTATGAGTCCCTGTTGCTTTTTCCTTTCCAACAATTTTATCTGCAGGGAAGAAAAGGATAGCCGCATATGGAAGCTTTAGAATAAAATGATCAGAACCTTTAGAGGGTCCTTATCTTCTGTCAACGTTATTAGCTCAATAGCGATCCTTCGGTTGGCTAAGTGGCTCTCGACTAAGGAGTTTTCAGATGTAAAGCTTGAAGACATTATTAGAGATTGAGTTGCTTGCTCGTATGATATGTGGTCCTCCAGAGGAGAAGAAGAGATTAATTGGTCCCCTCGAGCGTGGTTCCCTGAAGTTCAATGTAGATGGGGAAGTGAGAGGCAAGCTGGGTCCAACAGGTATAGGAGGTTTTCTTCGTAATTATAAATGGAAAGTTTGTTCATGTTCTCTCAGCATGCCAGGGTTAATTAGCACAATAAACGAATTGAACGAGAAAAAATCACCATGAATGAGAAGAACAAAGGTCTTTGATGAGCCCCATATGAGACCCACATGAATGAGACAAATAAAGGTGCTTTTTTTTTTTTTTGAATGATGAGAAGAATAAAGGTCTTTGATGAACCCCATGCGAGACCCACATGAATGAGAAGAATAGACCCACATGAATGAGAAGAATAAAGGTCTTTGATGAGCCCCATGTGAGAAAAAATCACCATGCAGAACCTGTACCGGCACTTTCTACCAAGAGGGGATGTGAGTCATTTTCACTTCTGTGGAGATGTGAAAATGATGGTCTGTAAATGGCCTCATTTAGGCAGCAGATGCATAAATCTATGAAAACAAACGTATGTGTAATGATAACGCATGTGAATCATTTACATATGTCTAGGGTTATTCAAATCAGGAGGAAGAATTAAAAAAAAAAAAAATAAAAAATTCTTCAAATTTTCAGTTGACCTTAGAATTTCATAAACAAGTAGAGCTTCGCAGATAATCTCAATGGTAACTTCTAAAGTGAGAACAAACTGACCAACTTAAATCTTCATTCAGAACTAAGACATACAAAACTAATTAAAATTCAGTCTTCTGATTGATAACTATTTGATCTCACGGATTCCTAACACACATACCAATTCCATAAAATGCTCCTATGTTAGGAATGATTACGTGATTACCATAAGCAACTGTGAGAAACGTGTTAAATGAACATTAAAATAATCACTGCCAGACCTACCTACACAGTCTGACCTCTGAAGTTACCCCAATAAAGCAGCTAAAATATAATAAAAGAAGTAACAATATATTCTTGTATTTAAAGACGTGACCAAATTCTAATGAATTGATAGAAGAGCCAGGTCAAAGCTTTAGATGACTACTTTCCCTAGAGAAACTTTGGATGATTTTCAGAACCATATTTCTCAAAAGTATATCAGAAAATATGCTAGAGCAAGATAAGCAACAAGTCAGCAGGAATCTGTGAGTAGAGAGAACGCAGCAGCTATGAAGCAGCATCCTATGGGTTTTTCTTAAAAGGTGACCGTGCATGAATTGATATGATAGAACGGCCAAGTGAAAGCTTGAGATGAATATTATTCTTTAAAGAAACTTTAGATCATTTTTAAAACCCAGATTCTTAAAATGTATCTGAAAAGATATTAGAGAAAGCTAAGCAATGAAGAAGAAAACTTGGACAGTAGGTACTCTTCTTAAGTAGAGAAAACAGAGCAGCTGGAAGCAGCATCCCTTCATATGAGAGATTGCAGTGTAGAATAAATGTAACCATGTAAAAAATATTATTTCATGACATTGTTGTGTTTCCTGAACCTAACAGAAAAGAGTGTACAATAAAAGAACTGTGTGTATAGAAAATAAATTATATACTGACCTCTTTGTGTTTCTTTAAACCAAACAGATCCGAGTCTTCCACTGACCGCTCACGGTCTCTAAACATCCTCCTGAAGAAATTCTCAGTCCCTGGACTACTTTCAAGTGAGCTGCCACCATTACTAATCTCGTTTGCAGCCATAATTTTCACATCTTCAGGATGAACCCGAAACAACCTTCGGAATGACAGAAAGTCTGAGGGCTCTTCTTCTTCACAATTCCGGCTCCCCTTCTCACATTTGGCCTTCTCACTCCCATCCTTCTGCTCCTCATGTTTCTCCTTAAAAAGTCTACGAAAGAATCCATCCTTCTCATCAACTTCCCCTGTTTTCTCCTCATCATCAGTCTTTGCATTCCCATCTTTCTTCTCCTCAAGTTTCTCCTTGAACAGCCTATGAAAGAAGCCTTCCTTCTCATCATCCTCCCCCAGTTTTTCCTCATTCCCATCCTTCTTCTCGCCGTGTTTCTCCTTAAAAATCCTACGGAAGAATCCTTCCTTCTCATCATCCTCTCTCACTTTCTCCTCATCCTCAGCCTTCTCCTTCCCATCTTTCTTTTCCTCATGTTTGTCCTTAAAAAACCTACGGAAGAACCTGTCCTTGTCTTCCTCTTCACCCAATTTCTCCTCATTCCCAGTCTTCACACTTGGCCCTTTCTTCTCCTCATGTTTGTCCTTAAACAGCCTATGGAAGAAGCCTTCTTTGTCATCATCACCATCTCCCAATTGCTCCTCCTCCTCCACCTTCTCATTTCCATCTTTCTTCTCCTCAAGTTTCTCCTTAAATATCCTTCGAAAGAACCCGTCCTTGGAATCATCCTCCCCTGATTTCAATCCACCCATCTTATCTTCTGAATCATTCCTGCTATCACGGAACAAGCGCTTAAAGAACCCGTCCGAATTGGGCGAGAAATCGCCCTCAACATCCTTACTCTCTCTTTGCAGTCTTCGGAAGAACCCCTCCTTGTCTGCCTCCTCATCATCCTTACTATCCCTGAGCAGCCTCCGGAAAAACCCCTCCTTGTCAGACTCCTCGTAATCCTTACTAAGTAACCTACGAAAGAACCCTTCTTTATCCGTCTCCTCGTCGTCCCTGCTCTCTCTGAGCAGTCTCCTAAAGAACCCATCTTTGTCTGGCTCCTCATCATCCTTCTCCACAGACTTCCTGAAGAAGAGCGCGTCTCGGACTTTCGCCCCCGGTATGAGCTTCCTGAACAGCTTGTTCTCATCGGACGCAACCTTACTACTACTGTTATGCCCTTCCTGCAACAAATCACTACCAGATGAAGGTGGTGTGAAGGAAAACGACCTTTGAGCTGGCACCGGAGACGGCGAAGGCGACGAGGCCAGCGACAGTAACCGATGCTTCGACGAGAGTATCCGATCGATCACCGGCCGGTTCCTGGGACTGCCAGCGGGCGGGACAATGAGAGGCGGCCACTCCCCCATCAGCGTGGCGGCGATCTGGCACTTCTCCTGAATTCTGCTAATGTCCTCATTGCCCGCCTCATCCTCGGAGTCCTCGAGCTCCGCCATGAGGAACCAATGGACCTTGAGCGAGATCTGGAGCGATTTTGTGCAAATGTCAACGACGAACTTGTCGAGCGAAGGGCTGGGCTTGTGGAGGAGCATGTAGCAGATCTGGAAGAGGTAGCTCTCGATGCCGGAGAGCGGGAGGGTGTACATGCGGTTGCAGAGGTAGTCGCGGACGCCGGGGTGGTCATGCTTGTAGAGATAGCTCACAGCAATCCACTCGCAGAAGAAGGCGGAGTCGAAGAATCTGATCAGCCACCCGTTCTCTCCAACGCCGCCGCCGTCTCCGGCCTTGGTAATCGCCGGTCTGGTGATCTCGCGAGGCGAATCGTAGTTATCGCTGGAGCGATTCAATCCGAGGAGGAGCCGCACCATCGTCAATCGACCATCCTCGGTGCAAGAAACCCCCCGATTTCGATGCGGAAACCCTAGAATTTGCGATAGAAACCCTAGTGGTAGGAGAGAGAATGTGGGAATTGGAAGGGAGTTCGAATGGAGTGGAGGGGAGGAGAGAAAGGGAGATTTGGAGGGGTTTGTGGGATTTTATAGGTTTGGTCTGCAGCTTTTGGTTCTCCGTCGGCGTCGTCGTGTGTGGGGAAGAAGAGGCCTTGGCCAGCATCAGCAGCACCGCGCATTAAATTAATTAAAAAGATTAGTAATAGTAAATGTAAAGTAAATGAAAGAGGTTGGTATTAGTTGAAAAGTAGGGTTGAAATGTAATAAAATTAATGATCAAATGAAAATAAGCACAAAGAAAAGGGACTTGAGAGTAAAATACTAAAAGATAAAAATTCTCTCGTCTCTTTATTTCACTTATTACCAAGGTTGGAAAACTTATGACTCGTACTCGATTCATCCAATGCAAAAAAATTGACTCGGGTGGAGTCAATATGAAGACTCGAGAGAGTCGTAAAATTTTAAAATTAATCTAAAAAATATTTAAAAAGTAAATTCATTACTTACAAAATAAAAAATATATATTTATTTACATGTTTTCATGATAATCAACTCAAGTTAATAAATCTGTGTACGTAGGAAAAGTACATCAATAAGAAAAATAAAAGAAAAAATATTACATATTACATGATTTGTTAGTCCAAATGTTGAATATACAAGATCAAATATAATTCTCAAACTTCATTCTAGTCATCATTTTTGAGTTATTGACTCCAATGACCAAACCTCATGTATAATTACTTATAAATGAATTTTAATTATTTAAAATTAAAAATACCTATTAAATGGTTAGGAATACAAAAAACTTATTAAAATAAGATGACTTGGATGAGTCTCTCCTATTTTTTACTCGGTCCTTCGTCAAAACAGAATTACTCGAGAGAGTCGAGAGTCAACTCGGAGAGTTTCCGACCATGCTTATTAGGGCCTCTCTTTTTTTCTCTTCAAAAGACATGGTGGAATTCGCTTGTACTTGGACATCCATGGATTCCTCCAAAAAGACAAACGATGGTAGAATGAATCACGTCAGTAAGAATTAATATTTACATATGTAGCATTTTACATATGAAAATGACATTTTCATATCCCACGTTTAAAAGACAAACGATTTCAAAGGCCATTCGAAGCATTTTAGATAGTTGAAGTTGAACAAAATACATTAGCAAATGCCAAAGAGGACAAAAAGTCAAACGATGTAAAAAAAAACCAACATGGCAAATTTTTTATAGAAACCCCCCCCCCCCCCCAACCAAAAAAAAAAACCAACATGGCAAATTTTTTATAGAAATTTTGAAATGCCCCCAAAAACATGGCAAATTTTTATAGAAATTTGAAATGCCTGAACATGGCAAAATTTTTATAGAAAATTTTGAAATGACTGAACCCCCCTTTTGTTCTCTTGTTTTGACCACCTAAGTAGTTTCATTTTACCCCTCATGGCAACAAACAGGGCTAAATTCCAGTTGGGGGAGGGTCGACCCAGGCTCGCCAGCTTGTTATAGTGAGGGCTCCACGCAAGGAGCCTTGTGCCAGCCTGGATCACATGTATTTGCCACCTACATGGATTTCGAATCAGTTTGAATTTAGGTGGGCCACACATGGCCGCTGTTAACGGAGATGTATAATTGCAAGTTGTATGTACGTACGGTCCACCTGAAGAATGGATCTGCCTAACTTCTCTTGGCCGGTTATAGCAATGGAGTTTTATAAAGATGTATTTCAATTTTAACCATATAAAAAGGGGACTTTTTTGCGATATCACATAAATTAAAAAAAATTATAAAATAATATGAATATGGGCAGTTTTGTTATTTCTTCTAATATAGAGAATGTGCGGGAAAATATCTCAATTTTCTTTATAAGATGAGGTTATCCATGGCTAAATATCACCTTATATGGTCCTTTTGAGACAAGGAAATGGGAAGAAATATGGTTAAAAAGAACTGACAAGGCCTTCCTTCAAACAGAGCAAGTTACCAAACTAAACTTGCCAGATT
Source organism: Litsea cubeba (assembly GCA_012931725.1). NCBI lineage: Eukaryota > Viridiplantae > Streptophyta > Magnoliopsida > Laurales > Lauraceae > Litsea > Litsea cubeba. The sequence goes on along the minus strand of CM022954.1, from coordinate 6,107,178 downwards.
CAGTGGAGGCCACTCTCAATAACTCACCAACCTGAGTTGAGTGCCTTAGACTTCATAAATTCGGGCCCATGCAAATTCTGTCACTGTCTTTCACAGTCTGCTGCAATGCAGGCTGTCCTAAACGGGCGAAGCAAATTGCACTAGTGTGTTATTTTTTGAAAAACAGCATCAATTCTCACCAAAACCCCTCAATATAATGCATTTTAAGCTGCTTTACCATTTTTTATTTAGACATGAAATGGTTGAATCAGGACTTCCCCACAACCACAAGAGAATATTTCACCATGATTGATGAAGGTGAAGGGCCCATAATCAATACTAATAATTAACTGAGCCCCAATGTCTATAGCTCAGTGAGGAACAACTCAAAACTTTTAGACAGCTAATATGTTTTTGTTTCATTTTGTGGAGATAATCCCCTTCTATTGCCTTTGTAAGTTATAGTGCATATACCTCTCTCTCTCTCTCTCTCTCTCTCTCTCTCATCAATTAGGACTTCAACTTACGATTAGTATCTTCTCTGAGGTAGACCACATGCCACATGGTCATGTTCTGGCAATGAGTAGTTTAAGTAGAAATACAAAGTCATCTCCAAATAAAGTTTACTTTTTTTTTTTTTTTATGTCTGCTTACAAAATAGACAAGTAGACCAAGTTAGTTATTTATAAAGTTGTCCATTCAGAAGCCTATCTCCAAAACAAAATGGGGTTGATGTGAGAAGTTGGAGATAGGTTCTATAGTAGATTGATGAAGGGACCTATTTTACTGAAGAAGGAAAAAAGCAGGAACCAACTGACTTTGCTTTGATGCTGGATTACCTTTTGGTGATTGGATGATTATGCCTCATTGTTTTTAAAAATAAGACGTTTAATTTAAAACTATACTTTACCGCTCAATTTTACCATCTCTTCTTCACTATTCATTTGATTTGTTTAATGGTCTCTCTCTCCAACCAAGATATGACTACACTTTTAGGACAAATGAGAGTGGCTCACATCAAGAATTCAAAGGTGGGTGGTTGGCAAATGGCAATTGATTATGCCGCCAAACGATTCAAATTTAAAGAAATCCTTGATGAATAGGTTGCATATTGTATGCACCTGATCAATATCATTGCACATCCCTCTTTGCAAGTGAGGTTGGGACCCTCATCACCCTGCACACGCTTCCCAAAAATGGATGAAGGATAGAAGGACATTGTCCAATGTTTCCCTATCAACATGGACTTGTCACTTGAGCGGTCTAGGGGCCTAACAACCAAAAAAAAAAAAGGAAAGGAAAAGATGAAAGGTGTGGCCCATCCACTGAGAGTAGGGAAAGATTTTCCGTATGGAAAGTGCTCTACCAGAGCACTCATCCAAACTGTCCCCAAAGGCGGACCCCTATTGAATTTCACCCATTCTCCCATGATGACCAGCATTGATCCAAATGGATTACAAAGAGTACGGGTGCATGAAAAAAAAAAAATCTTTCTTGATAGTAGCACGTATCGTGTATGCAAGTTCGTAATGCTACCATGAAGCTCGTTGTGATATTCGTACAAACCCTCTCACCTTTGTTTGGATACATTCTGTATGAGAACCTCATGGGTTGAGAATTTTCAAAGCCAACATAAGTGTTTTCTCTCTTTCTCTCTCTCTTTTTCTTTCCGACAAGGGTATTCTGATGGTATTTGACCTAAATGAACTAATCTCCTAAGCATATGCAACGCCAATATAGGTTGTTCATGGAGTATTTGTAAATATTCTTTATTTAATTATTAAATTTTAAAAAATTTAACCTTTTGAAATGTCAGTTTTTACCTTTCAATATTCTAACTGATGGATCATAGATTGTAACAATCTAACAGAGAAATTGAGAATTTTTACCAAAAAAAAAAACAGAGAAATTGAAAACCCAGTGGAGGCATTTGGGAACTTGAATTATTCCCAATAGAAATTCATTAAATTCCAATAAACACAATGGGTAGTTTCATATGATCTAATTTATTTGGGATACTACTCCCTATGTTGATTTTAACACTTTTTATATATACAAAAGATGATGGTTTTAGAACTTGAAGGCTACGTACCACGCAATCGAGGTTTGGAACTTTTCACTCAATTCCTTTGGGTGGGAGCAATACATAACTAGTCCACTTGGAAAGTGGAAACCACATGAACCGAGGGTTTTCCAACCCAGCCATGCTATCTGAATAAATTTTCTAGCCAGAATTCTATGTTTGTCCTTGAATATAACTGATATTCAAGGACAAACATATGATTCTGACCAGAATTCTAATAAGAAAGTTTGTCCAATAAGATTTTTTGTTTCCAACCTGCCAACCAAAAAAGGCAATGTGTATACTAGTACGGTGGATGTTATTCATATATTGTTCAATCTTCACTCCTACCCACCTCCACATGCCCCATGCATTAATATATAATAAGGAGATCTCATAAGATATGCTTTCTTATTTAAATATAAAAATAACTTAAGAAAACTAAGTTCCTTGATTACTAAGGGATTAGTGGTGTAAAGTGTGTGGTTTCACACTCTGCTAAAATTTATTTTCATGTAGGTGCACGAAAGCGATTTTGTCCTCCCCCAAAGTAGAAAAGGGTTTTTTCCTGGAATTGAAAAAAGATTTAGTTCAAAATTTATATAGTTTCAAATGAAAATTATTGTAGCAAATCAAGAAAAAATTTGCATGAAATTTTGGATGATTTTCAGAGTCAGGCGTCAGGGCCGGATTCTAAGGTGATATGTTGAAATTATTGCAATACTATCACAATATTCATCTTAAAAATCACAAATATTCAAGTCCGTACTATCACCACGGCTCTCATGTGTGTTCCACCCTTTTATTGTTTCTTAGCCACTTAGCCAACCTATGATCAAGTTGCCTCCCTCACAAGTCACAACCACTGACAACCCCCTAGGAAAATGAATTAGTACACCTCCAAATTTGACCTCCACCCAATTGTACTCTTCTCATCTTGGATTGAAAAAAGAAAATGATGCCTCAACCCTTTTAACAATAAAAATTATTTGAGATTCAATCCAACAGTGGATAAAGATTTGATGATAGTGAAGTAGAGCCTGGTACTAAATCATGAGGGGATGAGAGTGTGATGCACTGATCCAAGGTGGGCCCCAATGGACCCTGCAGAGCTGGACTACATATGCAAGAGCTCATAGGAGAACATTTTTCTATCATCCAGAAGCCTCTTATATTGGTGCACCTATTCCTAAAAACATGGGGCCAACTACTAAAACCTATCCCTTCACGCTCTTGGCCCATTTCAATTGGTGCTAGTCCTAGTTTGAGACTAACTCAGACATCAGCCATGCTACCTGGACAAACTTTCTGGCCAGAAAGAAGACTTTTTGCTCAGACATTGATCGCCATTAAACATTATCACAAGAAAGCTGTACAATGTGCAGCAATTGAACTTGAGGCACTAAAAAGGACAACCCTAATCAACATGCTAACGTATGAAATATCAAGTGTGCGCCACAAGAATTTAAGTTTGGTTGAAGAAATCTCAGTGACACAAGGACAGATACTCCACAAGATGAGGTATTAACTTCTGAAAATGAAATTCTAAGATTTTTAAAAATTTTCAAATATGTGGCAAGCATTGTAAGTTTCAAACCAACAACCAATTAGGCCTTGTATATACATCAGCCCAAAATTCATAAGTCACATGATCTGAGCCATTTGTTTCAGAGACATGTGCAAAGAAGTAAATCACCATCTGGAACAAGTCAAAATAACTCACCTCAAACTCAAATGAGCAAGACTTCACAAAACACATCAATGGGACAATCCACACCAGTTTCAAAAGATATAAAAGATCTTAAAGAAAGAAATCAACCAACCATTATTTTCTGAAAATTTCTTCCACGCAACTGCCTGCACTTGTCCAATTAAAGTGAGTTAAAGGTCTGTAATTGTAGAATCCTCCCTGATAACGACAATGTGACAGAAACTAAAAAACTCTAGCAAGAATATGATAAATAGGACCTAATATCCAAAAATCATAATTGTTTTTATCAGATGTACCCCATAAGAATTATTATGACAAAACCACTGGATATCACTAGCCATCTTGGATTAAAAAACAAAAAAATTGGAATAAATAGCTGACCATGTGTGTGTCAAACATTCAAACCCCATTTAAATTAGAGCGCCAACTCCGCAATCTGTATCGCATTAAGAGCAGCACCCTTGCGAATCTGGTCACCGCAGACGAATATATCCAACCTGCTCCAAAACCTTCCTTCTCAGTGCAATGCCATGCGGAAATTGAATGATTGTAAAAAAAAAAAAACTCTATACCCATCTCTCAACAGTGCACATCAGAAACCAAGCATCTGTATGACCCACCACGTTGATGACTAACCCAGAATTCATTGGCCAAGCTTACTGCAACAGTACATTTGTTTTCAATGACCACCTGATGAGTGGACTGGACACAGGGTTTAGCTAATGCATCAGCAGGGCGGGCCACAACTTTGGGATCTATTGATCTTGACAGCCTTTTTTTTTATATATAAAAAAGAGAATATAAGCCAGGTTTACTGCATGTGGAAATTAGCAAACATCTGTAACGAATCTTACCCATAATATCCATCTTGAGAAACATCCTGACGTATCCGGCCAACTGCAACATCATCTTTGTTGGATACCTGGAAACAATAGGGAACATCATCTTTGTTGGATACCTGGAAACAATAGGGTAGGAAAGTGATTGGAAGAGAGAAGAGACCTCCAATGGGGTAGGAAAGTGATTGGAATCCCGTTCATCAATAACAACCACACCAGCAGCACTCCTAAGAATTTCTCTTGCAGAATCCTAAACAATCAATAAAACAAAAAAATGAACAGAACCATGTTAGAACATCTCAATAGCACACCTCAATTGGGGCAGGAGACATGGTAGACAACTAAGGTCATAACAGACTGATGGTCCATTTGGATAACCAGAAATTTTAAGCAGGATCAACATCACAAAATGGATATTGTATTCTTATTTCCACTTAACTATGCATTTAAAATAATTCTATCTTCTTGGCCTCATCAGCCCCTTATAGACCTAATTCAACAGTCATTAGGTGAAGTAACCAAAGTTATCCAATCGAACAGAACAGAAAATTCAAAAGAAAAGATTTTGTTTTCAGTCAAATGGGGGTGTATGTATATAGACCCAGATCCGGCCCAACCAACTGAGCCCAAATCCAGTAACTGAGGATTCAGGCTATCCAATGGGGTGTATGTAGACCCAGGTCCGGCCCAACCAACTGAGCCCGAGTCTAGTAACTGAGGATTCAGGCTATCCAATGGGGCATATGTATATAGACCCAGGTCCGACCCAACCAAACGAGCCTGAGTCCAGTAACTGAGGATTAAGGCTATCCAATGGGCCCAACAGGCCAGGTATCAATCCCAGATTTAGGGTAAGGATCCCTTATTTGGGCTCTGGTCATACTTTTCTTTTTTTAATATGAGCTTTATTCAGGTGACAACTATCCTCACGTAAGGCTGGTGCAATCTGGCCAATGGGGCCCCAAAGTCAAGGCACAAGTTTTTTTTTGAAATGAAAGTCAAGGCATAAGTCTCAAGACTATATCATGTTGAAAAAGCAATAACATCAAGCATAGTGCTGGCAATAGAAACCAGCATTATCATATTATATTTCTAACTAAAAAATCTGAGCTACAAGAGCCACACTATAACCCACATTACAACATTACCTCATCAAGTGGCTTCTCGAATTGAAGATTCACGCTCTCAGCATGTGCACGCATCACAGGAACTCTTATACAAGTGGCAGTCACCTTGACGTTCATGTCATTCTGGAACAAAGTTTAGAAACAGGTTAAACACACGAGAGAGAGAGAGAGAGAGAGAGAGAGAGAGAGAGAGAGAGAGAGAGAGAGAGAGAGAGAGAGAGAGAGAGAAGGCTTGTACCAAACTACCAATTGAAAAAAAAAAAAGGATTACCCATATTTTTCGCGTTTCTTTCACTAGTTTCATTTCCTCTTCATTATACCCATTAGAAAGAACCGGCGCATTGTGTGAGAAAAGATTAAATGCATACTGCATAGAAGTTCAGATATTAAGAGATTTTGTAGCCTATAGATATAATTAATGTTACAAAAAACCAAAAAAGAAAAGAAGCCAACCTGTTGCTTGAATATTTTACAGGTTGGTTCCTTGCCCTCTAGGACCTAACTAAACAAAACAGAGAAACATAAGCACCACAATTATAATGTGTTGATAGATGAATATTCCGTTATACAAATGCAACAAGCATAATGAACGAAACAAAGGAAATAGTGGTAGAGAACCTCGCGAGTCTGCAGTTCCAGCTCTTCCATTGCCGCAGCACCAGCACCACTGGCTGCCTGATATGTGCTAACAACCATTCGTATTACCTGGAAGATGCAATGCACCATCAAAGAAGAGCCAGCGGGATCAGTTTCTAAAAACTCTGATCATGTTAATATTTCAGCCCCAAAACTAAATGGCGAAAAAACTTTGAGAAAGAAGGATGGAATCTTCCAGCAAGCCAGTCAATATTAATGCTTGGAAGCATTGAACTCACATCCACAGCAAGTAAAATGTCATGGAAATCAACCAAGATTGAGATATACAAAATTAAGCATAGACAAATTAATAACACCTTGACATGGCAATTGTACTTAAAACAATAGAGTGCAAAGAGTAAAATCAATGGATTGAAGAAGTCTCTCTCACACATGTTAAAAACCAAATCAGATTCAGGCCTGAATTCAAACTTGAAATTACTAGCCTAAGAATGTACCTCAGTTGTTACCGTGATTACACTTGAATAAAGTACACTTGGCATGTAGGTGAGGACGGTTGGTCTCATAAAATATAGATCGAGAGACCACTAGTCAAATAAAAGATTGGTTGGTGGCTTATGGTATAAAAGATCAGCCTCATTGAAAACAGTTGGATATCTTATTGAAGGCAACGGTTCTGAATCTTCAGTGCCTCCATATTTATTATAATTACTTCTGTTTTCTTTAATCAGAGACTGGATTTTGATAGATAGCCAATCTAACACACCTTATGTTTATATCGAGCCCTTTACAAAGGTTTCATAGCATGTTTGTAATTGATATTTTTTTTCTGGATGGACACAGATTAAAAACAGTTCAAATCATAGCTCTCTCTCTATATATATATTAATATATATATCTAAAGATACAATTCATTTTCAAATGTTCTTTGATCAATTTTTTATGTGCTTGATTACTTGTTTGCAAACTTTATGACTTTCATGCATGACATAACATATCTGACCCGCAGAAATAGCTAACAGAATTGTAGTGTACCGTATCCCTAACACCCCACCCTTCTTTTTTATGCACTTGATTACTTTTTTGCATGATTTATCACTTATGTGCAAGACATGACCTATGAAGCACGGACACGGATACGGGATTCGGATACGATACGATACGATACGATACGGATACGCAGATACGCCATTTCTCAAAAAAGTAGGATACGATACGTCGGGGATACGTTGAAATTTATTTATTTTTAATATTTTTTATATGACTTATGTAATAAAAATCTAACATTATTTCAATCAAAACAACTTTTTTGAAGAATTTGGTTACTGTCAGCAGGTGACAAGTTGCATTGACTAAGACAGAAAGCAGTAATTATAGGAAGGGTTATGCTTGTCCTCAGTGGCCAAAGGTGGTCTTGAAAATCAGAGATTCCAATACTTGGAGCTGGGATACAATATACAGCCAAAAAAAAAAAATACAGCAGCAGCAAATCAACACATTACACAAAAAAGAAAAAAGAAACAGCAGCAGCAGCCAATCGAAAGCAAAGACAGAACCTTGCCAATACAGGACTTAATCTTGGAGCTGGGATACAATATACAGCCAAACAAGAAAAAAAAAAAAGAAGCAGCAGAAGCAAATCAACACATTACACAAAAAAAAGAAACAGCAGCAACAGCCAATTGAAAGCAAAGACAGAACCTTGATAATACAAACCTCAGATCAGCAAACAAAGCATCAAATCAACAAGAAAACCAAGAAAATCCAAACACATTATACAAAAAAAAAAAAAAAACTAAAATCCAAATGATTTAAGGGGGAAGAAAAAAAAAAACCAAGCCAGAATAGCATCAACCCCAACAAAAACCAGAATACAGAGGAAGAGAAAAAAAGAAACAAAAGGAAAGAAAGAAGAGAAAAGAACCTGGAAAGTGCTGGTTCTCCTGAAGGTTATTGATGCAACGGCGAAGGTGGCTGAGATGAGGGCAGCGAGGTTGCAGCGGCACAGCAAAGGAAAGGGTTTGTTGACGGCAGCGACACGGCACAGGTTCAATACGTCTGCAGTTGCTGTTTGATGATGTAGCATGATGGCGCGGTTAGGGTTTGATGATGGCAGCGGCACAACGAGGCGATGGCGACTTGCGAGGCGATGGCGATGGCGACTGGCAGGTTAGGTTCCTCTCTTCTTTCTTTCCTTCTCTTCTTTTTTTTTTCCCCTTCTCTCCCACGTTTTTCACTTAAACGTGTTTCTCCTCTCCCCCCCTTTTTTTATTTTTCACTTAAACGAGTCCTGCTCATATACCGTGCGTGTCGTGTGCGTGTCCCACACGTGTCCGACAATTAAGTTTTTTTTTTAATTAGATACGCATTTCACGTATCCCGGACGTATCTATGCCGTATCCGGGCGTATCCGTGTCCGATACGCCCGGGATACGGATTCGGGGCCCTTTTTCACGTGTCCGTGCTTCATAGGACATGACATATCTGACTGATGGGCATTGTAGTATACACCATATCAAATTTTATAAATATGCGATTTTAATGTTTTTAAGCTTTCTACTGTAGTATTCCTCTCCTAAATTTTCTAGATGTGTTCATCCATGGTGTTTTCTTTAAAAAATAATAATAATCATAAATAGAACAAAAAAGCCTGAACACCTAAATTTTCCATTTCAAGGGCAAACCAGAATGGTCACTAGAACAGAAATGGCATGTACTGTTTACATATTTTAGCAGAAAGGAGAGTCAATTTCATTGTAACTACAGAAGCATATAAAGAATAAAAAACAAAATTACATTAGGTGCAATGCAATAGTGATTTTGCGATTACACCTCAGATCAATATGTCATCACCACCAGCAGCATTGTTATGTAGCATTATTAAGAAAGAAAAAGGAAACATGTATATACACATATATGTTCCCACCAAATATGGACCAATTACATTGGCACTACCCCAAATGTAAAGAAAAACCAATAACAATCTGTTACTCGCAGTTCAGGGTACATCCAAATGCCATCGAAAAGGAGCAAAAGAAAGATTGCTTAGTACAGCAAACCACAATACCTTGGCATGACGATGGAGAGGGGTGGCAGCCATCAAGCATATGATGGTGGAGCAATTGGGATTGGCAATGAGAGCCCCCTTCCCTGAGCCAAGCTTAATGTGGTCCATTGCTTGAGGATTGACCTCTGGGATGATAAGTGGGACTCCCTCGTCCATTCGGAATGCCGAACTATTGTCAATGACGATACAACCCTGAGAAACTGCAACAGGTCCGAATTTCTTGCTTATGGATCCACCAGCACTGAAAAGGGCGATGTCGATACCACCAAAACTGTCCTCATTGAGCTCTTCTATGATGTACTCCTTGTCCTCAAAGGTGAGGCGATTGCCAGCAGAGCGTTTGCTAGCAAGCATGCGGATACTTCGATAAGGAAAATCACGGTCAGAAAGAACATGAAGGAACTCCTGACCAACAGCCCCAGTGACACCCACAACAGCCAAAGAAGGGCCATCTTCTTTCATACCCATGCGTACAGTGAAGTTCCCACTCCGGTTCTTGCCGCTCTTTCTTCCACCCCGAGCAAGAAAAGTACTAGAAGTGAGATGATGGTGGTAAGCAGCAGCCTGCATTTTTTTTATTTTCAGATGCCAACTGGTACACCTTGCTTGCTAGTTCACTTTCAAAACTGCAGGATAAAAAATACATAAGCAAATAGAAACTTATTTAAAACAAAGTTTTACTTTAGGTGCCATGGCACTCTCCTAGTGGTTTCAGGAGAAAAGGATGAAATTGGAAAATCTTAGCAAGAAATAGTCCATGGCTGGTCATATTTAGGGTTTTGGTTTGAACCCTGCGTTACTTGCATTGATAGGACAACTTAACAGTTAACAGCAATGACACAGAATGAGAACTTTCGGTGCAGGTTATTTCCAAATGATTTTATACTATTACTGAAATAAGAAACTAGAACTTTGGAGAAAAAACTTTTGAGGTAGACTGTGATTTTATATGATCACGAGTTATATTCATTTCAATGTCTAAATGGAAATTGAAAATTGCAACAACTCAAATACGATATGGAATGAATCTAACAACACTATATGCAATCATTTTATCCCCCACATGCGACCAATCCCAACCTAGTAACGATCCTATCAGTTTGAATGGCTTGGGGGGTCAATTGGAAATAATGTTCAAACAACATCACGAATTTCATTCTAGCAAGGAAATCATTCCATAAAAGGAGCAAAGGCGAGGAACCCTCTTTTGTTTTTTCAAAATTCATGATCTATTCTTACATAGGAGGAGAAGATGCTATAAAACAATATTCTTGTCTTTGTGATTCTTCCACTAAATCCATCTACAAGAAGCCAGAAAAAGGGTATGCCAAAGAGGACAAGGACAAAAGTATCAAGAATATATCTGAAGAAGTGCAACCCATATGAGGACTTGGCCCAAGATAGACTGGAATGGCGAAGCAGAATTCATGCAGCTGACCCCAACATAATTGGACAAGGAATTGATGATGATAATTAAACATTATATGCCGTATTCCCTCGGCGTCATTCATCTGAAAATGAATTTGAAGACAAATAAGAGCTTAAGACACAAATCAAGTAACTCGGGCAGCTGATGTGGAATGGCGTCCCATTTGGTTCTTACACTTTGTTACTACTAATTAAGTTAAAAGATCCCATTTTTACAATGTAAGAACCCACGACACAGTTGCCCTGCAAACAATTTTACTAGTAAATCTACTTACCTCTAACTTTGTTCAACTTTACCTGCAATTGGTTATGGCAAATAACAAAACAACTCACATGAATCTACACACTGCCATGTGCAAGAACCCTCCTTTATGCGCAAAACCGAGTTACCTGAACTTGGTTCATGGAAATCCAACCGACCCAAGAGACTCTACTCACATGAATCTCAGTTTTACAGGAATCCTGAGTTATATGAACACTAAACAATAGCTAAGGATTTCGTTTTCTGTACTGAATAAAAATGATTTGAGTGATTTTTTTTTATCGGTATGATTTGAGTGAATTCCAAATGCTCTTCTACAAATCTTCAAATGAAGGTTGGAAGTCGATGGTTTTTAATGATTTCGATGCAAATGCAGAGAGAGACAGAGAAGTTACCTTGTATGGAATGGGAATCGGTTCAGCTGATCCTCTCCTTCTGGGCGTTCTAAGTTTGTATTGAGGGGTTTTGGTGGAAAAGAAGGGTAAGTCTTTTCTACGGTTTGGCGCTGCGAGTGGAAGGAGATTGACAAGCGTCGACCCCATGGGCTAAATGGTAATCTCTTATGGGGCCCCGCCAATCTCGTGAATTAGCATTGGGGTAAAATCAGTACAAGATCAACTTCTAACCCATGATCAAAATGAATTCTATCATTACCTCTCTGGTATTGAAATCTCAAAAAATATGTGCAGTAGTTAGATTTTATTCTATTTTTATTATTAAAATCTATTCTTAGGGATTAGATTCCATTTTTCAGAATAATGAAAAACAGGAGCATTTCATCTTCAAAAAGAATTTTTCAAACTATACAAGAAATAAAACAAATCCAAAAAAATCATATAGATCCAGAAACTCAAAATCCACTAGTAAAAACTAGATTTTTAGTAAAAAAGTTCTCAATCTTCACAGGAATCATCAAACTATACAATAAATAAACCCTAGAAGTAAAAGAAACTGCCCATATTTCCATAATTCTAATCTAAAACTGGAGATTGACAGAAAGTTCTCTCCACTTCCATTGTCTACTACTCCCACTCATCCAAATAGATCCGAACTCTCAAGAATCAAAGTGAAAAATAAAGAGAGAAAAGACGTCCGCAAGCAACGCAACAGAGAAGTAGAGAGGGATAGGTAGACTGGTATATACCTGAAAGGCGATCGAACGTAACGGAGCTTTTGAGAGTTGGGAGCAGATCGGCGCCCACAGCGGGCTTCTTTTCAGCAGCAAAGAGAGAGTGTTTTAGGGTGGGCAGTGGCCCTCAGAGACCCTTTTTTTATGTCCTTGTATTTACGGACCCAGCATTCCATTTGCCCGCATGTAGCTGGCACAACCCTCGGATGGGCGGCGAGTGATCGGGACAACGGATCGTACTCCACCCTTTTTCTAGTAGTAGAGGTCTTCATATTGACTCTGATTATTTTATTTTTTAAAAATTGAAAGTTGAGTACACTAAAGCTATCATTTTGGAATTAAATGAGTATTTATCCAGCTTTTTTTTTTTTTTTTTTGGCACGGAGGGATTAATCTAATTCAAAAAGTCGGAAATCCAGATAAGAAAAAGGAAAAATTTTTTTTTGTCACAAGCACACTTAGTTAGGTAATAGTGGGCCATTTGATTAACCATGATAAAAGAATCATAGCCATCAATTTCTTGCCAATCAGTCCAACAAAGAATCAGGCACTGGTTGGATTCAATGAGTCATCCCATTAATTACATAACAATAACAATCACATGCAATGCAAAGACTTTCCTGAGCGTTGGTTTGGTGGCATAAGTGCTAGGTTTGCTCCCTATATTAATTCAGGGCCAGCTCAAGATAATTTGAGGCCTGAAGCAAAAAATCCTAAATGATAAAAATATTTTATTTAAAATATATTTTTTATTTTTTGTGATGTAAAATTACTAATTAAGTCAGTTGTTTTTTGTTTTAGAATTTGAAAAGATTGCAGTTGCTATTATGGGACCTTATGTTTTGCTATTAGTAATTAAGTCATAACTCTCTTGGAAGCTAAAGCTTCAAGCATTGGTCAAACCTTTTTGGGTAAATTAGCGAGAGGTCCCTGATTATTGGGCTATAAAGTCTTCAGTACACAAGTACACAGTGTTTCTGTTTATGGCCTAAAGTCCCTTGCGCATGGGATTACTTTGGGCGGTGGTCCCTTAGCTTGACACGTCGTACTTTTTTATAACTGATTTGCCCTTCTAACCGTTTGCATAGGTGTCATGTACATGTAATCTTGGTTTATAGCTCGACGTCATCGTCTTTCCGTGCTTACTGACGAATTTAAATGTCGCAATATTAGTTCTGGATCAAATTTCAAATTTTGATTTGGAGGGAATGACAATTAATGGAGTTTCGCTTAGAATTTCTCAGTTTCTAGGACAGGTGATTGGTAGTGCGTGAGTATCATTTTATTGTTGTTGTTGTTGTTCTTCTTCTTCTTCTTGTGACGTTGTTACAGAGCTCATTTCTTCTTAATATGAATTTGTAGATCTGATTGAGCAAACTCAAAATTCATCATTTCAGTGAAGTTCTTGAGGTAAGGATTAATGTTTTGATCCGAATTTTAATTTAATTAGTTGTTATAATATTTATTTCTGAAAATATTTCTTCTTATTTTCTCAGTAATTCTGTTCAGATCTGAATAAAAGTAAACTCGGATTTGATCATTTGAATTAATTTATTTAGGTATGGATGAATGTTTTGATCTATTTTAGTTTTAAGAAGATATTTTAATCTTGTTTTCTGAAATGAATTGTTCTTATATTATCAATAGTTCGTTCTATATGTGATTGAAATCAAACATAGATACATTCATGTTATTTCAAACTCATATAAATCCATTGTAAAAGTCAGATAAATTTACTCTAAACTCTGATGAATTCATACCAATCACATATAAGGAGTACGAAATTCAGATAAATTATGCGAAAGTGAGATAAATTTATTTCAAACTTGTACAAATCCATTTTAAAAGTGAGATAAATTCACTTCAAATTCTGATGAATTCATATCAATTAGAGATAAGTAACAACAAATTCAGATATTTTGATGCGAAAGTCAGATAAGTTTATTTCAAACTCATATAAATCCATTCTAAAAGTCAGATAAATTCACTTCAAACTTTGATGAATTCATACCACTCACAGATAAGGAACATCAAATTCAGATAAATTGATGCTAAAGTGAGATAAATTTATTTCAAATCCAGTTTAATTGATTCTATAAACAGATAAAATCATTACAAAATTAGTTAAAGTCATCTGTGTTAGATAAACTTGTATCAGATAAATTCGTATCAATTACAGATAAAATGACACGAAACTTATATAGACTCATGTTAAAGTAATAGAGTATTTCAGCTACAGATGTTCATGTTTTTTTATTTTATTTTTATTTTTCGTATGCAGTGTTTGAAATGGCAAAACCGATTATGCTTCTTTGCAAACTTGGTATGTTCACCAATGTTGTAATTTTGACTGATAGTATGAGAATGGATGATTTGGTTAACCAAATTTGTTGCAAGTGGAAGTCTTTGTTGCCCAACATTGTGTGTTTCACATATGCATTGCCTGGGCATCCAAAGTGTATGCTTGATAATGACAGAGACTTGTTGAGCATGTCTATGTTGGCAGTTTCATTGGGATTGGATCGAGTTGATGTTTTTGTATCAAAATTATCTGAATATGGTCATGAGGACAATGAGGATAATATGGATGATTTTTGTGAAGACAGAATGGCAGTAGTGAAGTATGATGCTACAGATGTAGAGACAGATTTTGCTTCCACAGTTTTGTTCACATAGGGAGAAGTTTCTTCTTTCTTCAAATTGGGTGAATGGTATCAGTCATGTTGGACAGAGGTTTGAGGGTGGGGCTTCTGAATTTAGGAATGTGCTGTGCAAATATTCGATTGAGTTGGGATTTGAGTTTGTATATGTCAAGAATGATAAAGTAAGGATCACAACTGAATGCTCTCATCGTAAAACCCAGGATTGCATGTGGCATGTTCATGCATCGCTTGAGAAGTCTAATGGTTTTTTTTTTTGTGTAAGGTCATTTGATAATGAGCATACTTGTGGAGCAGCAGTTCGTACATCTAAGAGTAGCCGGATTAGCTCTGAAATTGTTTGTGATTTAATGATGGATCATATTCGAGAGAAGCCAACGACCAGACCCATTGATGTTGTGCATTATTTCCATGTAAACTATGGGCTCACCATTACATACCATCATGCATGGTGGGGGGTTGAAGGGGTAAGGAATAAGCTGTATGGTGATACATCGCTTTCTTTTGACCATCTTCGCTAGTACATTAATGTTGCTATGGAGACAAATCTAGGCAGTTTGTTTGTTTTAGATTACGATGAATCCACCATGTGCTTCGAGCGTTTGTTTGTTTCGTTTAATGCTTCAATTCGTGGATTTAATTATGTTCGCCCGTTGTTGTTTCTAGATGGGACATTTTTTAAGGGCAGGTACAAGGAAAATTTGTTGGTAGCAACAGGGAAGGATGGTAATCAAGGTAAAGTGTCATCTTGTAGATTAAATAATGTTGATATTATCCATTTTTTTTTCAGTGCATAGTTAACCTTGCTGCTTAATTTGATAATAAGTGGTTTCTTGAATGTGGTAGGTCTGTTTCCTCTTGCCTTTGTGGTGGTAGACTCAGAGACTGAGGAAAATTGGAAATGGTTCTTGCGGAATTTGAGGAAAGTAGTTGCATATGACCGCCCAATCACTTTTGTTTCTGACAGGAATGCTGGTCTTGTGGATGGTGTTGCACATGTGTTTCCATTTGCTCATCATGCTTTCTGCATCCAACATTTGAAAGCAAATTTGAGAGATAAGTTCTCAGGAGGTTACACAAATGAATTTAGAGAAAGGATGGTTTTGTTGCTACGTGAATGTGCCTATGCCCCCACTGTACCTATATTCCATGCAAAGTTGCAGGTATTTAGACATGAAGGTGGTTCGAATGTTGACAGATTTCTTTCCGGACTTTGTCATGATAGGTGGAGCAATGCTTATTTTAAGGGCCATCGGTATGGTGAGATGTGTTCCAATGCTTCAGAGTCTTTCAACTCCTGGATTAGAGAAGCGCGTCACCTGCCCATTACGAAGATGGTTGACATGATAAGGGTTCAGATAATGGAGCAGATGACCAATAGGAGGGAAATGTCTAGCTTATGGAAGGGAGTCATTTTGTCCAGACATGGATAAGAGGTTGGAGGCTTCTATCAAGCTTGGTAGGCCATGGAGCGTTAGGCGGTCAAGCGACACTGTTTTTTATGTTCATTCGTACCCATCAGTCACTGTTGATATCTACAATCGCATATGTTCTTGCTATCAATGGCAGATTAATGGCTTCCCGTGTGCCCATGCATGTGCTGCTATTCAAAAGTGTGGAAAGGATTTAAACCTTTATGTGGATCGGTATTTTCACACAGAGACATACAGAGATGCATACTCTGAATCTATAATTCCAATCCCAACTGTAGGCAAGCCAGAGACAACAATTGCAGAAGCTGTGATTCTGCCCACTGTTATGAGGCGTCAACTCGGAAGGCCAAAGAAGAAGAAGATCTTGTCAATAGGTGAGATGACAAAGCAGATAAAATGTGGATGATGCGGGCGGATTGGGAGGCATAATAAAAAGTCCTGCAAGGAGCCTATTGAGTTGCCATTGACATTAGTTTGAATTTGTTATTTTTTATAATTTGGTGATGATAATGTGTGACTGCCAACATGTATAGAGATCAATTTGGATTTTTTCAGTTGAATAAAATTGCAAAGTATAAGTGTTTCTTTGAAATATTGATATTATCTTTCCTTTTTGTAACGAGTTTTACATGGATTTTAGTTGACTTCCAATGCAATAACAGATAAATTTATCAAACTTTCATTCAAAACTCAGATTAATTTCACTGATTTTTATTTAAACTCAAATAAATTTATCTGAGTTTCGTTCAAAAGGAAGATAAATTTGCATGAGTTTATTTGAAAAAACAGAGAAATTAGCTATATGAAAGTTACAGTTAAATTCTATGAATTCGTAACAAACGTAAAGCAATGACAACATGTAAGAAAATGACTTGATATATGTAATTGATAAGCGTATTTACATTTACAAACATCTTTCTAACATCTTATATTTGTATCCAGAAAAAAAATAAAAAAATCACCTATTGTTTGTCGTTCTTAAAGTTTTCCTTGCGAACAAAAAAAATCAAAAAATCAAAAAGAAAACCCCTTGCTGTTTGTCAGTTTTCATTTAATGTTGATTCCAACATCTTACAATTATCCATTTGAACAAAAAAAAAATCCAAAACAATCCATGATGTTTGTCGGTCGTTGCCTTTATGATGCTAACATTTTGGCTTGAAAGTCTTCTATTGTCCAAGTACGGGGCTCGTCATGCAAGAACTTGACTGCTAATTCTGCTCTAAAGCTGTTGATGACGCTTTGTGCCAAGTTGTTGTTAATTGGTTTGCAACGAGAGATTTGAGTCATGAGGTAGCACACGATGATGCCACAATCAAGCCTGCAATGTGACATGGTATTGTCAGTTATTCATATTGTTTGGTTGTCTATGGTTTTTTTTTTTTTTTTTTTTTTTTTGTAATATGGTTTCCTGTTACAATACTTACGATCCGTCTTTTTGCTGTGGTGCTCCTTCTATGCTGATCAATGGCTCATTATATGACCGTGTTTCCTCAATGTTGACGTAGTTGTAATTTTCTACATACTGTTTCTGTGATCACATCATTTTGATTAGCCACATATATAACAACTTGTGTCAAGCATGATTTAAAGGAAGTTAAAGTGAATGACATGTACCAGTAATTCGGCATCCTTGAAGTAGTGATCAATTGCATTTTTCTCCCTTGGCCTCATGGAGTTGTAGTACATCCACTGGCCTTGTTTTCGATTAAGTAGTAATAGAGTCCAATAGAATGGTGTTGCATCATTGTTCTTTCCATTAGAGTTCATTGGAAAGCGGACATATCTATGATTCTGCATTTTGTATTGTGAGATTTGATGATTGAGGATGGTTTCTCTCATATTTTTGTTTTCAGCAGTGAGCATTGTCTGCACGAGTATAGAATTTAAGAGTATTAATGTCATTTAATGAATTCCATTACAGACATGGCAAAAAAGTTATTTGTGTTACCCAGCAAAGGCTACTGATGAAATATGATTTTTCATCCTCCTCCAGACCCTCCTTTCCCAATATCTTGAGTTCATTTTCAAGGTCTTTTTGCTATTTGTACAGCATCTGTGTAAAACTATCAATTACCCGATGGATTACAGATACATCAGGTTATGTACGTTATAAAATACATGCTATTTAAACATTCAATGAATATACGATATTGTTGTAGTAGGTTTCTTACACTGCTTGATATATCAGCGCCAGATAGGATTGCAATTATGTCCTCATACAACACATTGTTTTCACTTTCTCTGCTCCAAACTGTTGCACTGCAATTGTACATGTGAAATGTTATTAGTTTATATTTATAATGTTATTGATGACTTGGCAGAGTAATTTATGATGTCAACTTACTTATATCCTTCTGTGTCATATATGAGCTTTAACTTCTTCTTGTCAGCTTCAGTCAACAGTTTAGTGATTGAGTTTTTTGGGAGCTTAAATGGTTTCTTCTTATCTGATTTACTCTTAGCTTTGTGCTGTATTTGCTCATTTATGTCAATAATGTCCTTTGAACAAGCAACCATTTTATCTCTTGGTACATTCTTTTGCTTCTCAGCCTTCTTCTGTTCTGGCTCTGCAATATTTTTTGCTACTGCTTCTCATCGCTTCTTTACTCTTTTGACCATTAATGATGGTTCTGGTACCTTATATGTAATGCACCATTTAAATATTCATATTGAATTGATTGAAGCTCAGATATAATCATAAAATAGTCAAATAAATTTTTATCAAGCACACCAAAAACCTAATAGGAAACTCAGATAAATTGAAATATAAGCCACAAATTCATATCAATCTCAGATAAATTCATGTCAATCTCAGATAAATTTGTATCAAAATTAAATAAAATCTTACCAGACCTATGTAAAATCATTTAAGGCTCAGATAAATTCATTTGATTAGTTTGAAATACCTTTTCAGTTTTACTTTTGTTTGTTGGCCGAGGAGGCTGCTCCCCCATCATTTGTTTTGATGTTGGAAGATATATTTTTTCCAAACTTTTTTCAGCCAAATTTATCTCTGTGCTTGCATAAATAAGTGTAGCTTCTTTTAACTTGTTTTCTAATTCAAAATTTGTTGCCTCAGTTATTGCAAGTTTATATTTCAATGCCTTTAATTCCTCTTCTACATGTGCAGCTCTTGGAGAATTTTGCTTTGATAGCTGCTGCAGTTGCTTTAGCTGTTCATTAAGGGAGCTGACCACAAGAGATGAATTCTCGAGCTTGCTTTTGAGGTCATTGTTCTCTTTTTCTAGATCAGCATTTTCAGTTGTGACATTCTCGGTTAAAGAAACCGCATCATCTCTTTCTTTGGCCAAGCTGCTTAGCCTTCTTCCCAATTCCATGCTTTCATTTTATAGATTATAATTTTCTTCTCTTACTATTTTCAATTCAACTATGATTTTGTCAAGTTGAGCTTAGGAGTCTTGTTTCTTAGTATTGCCTCCTTCAGATTCAGATAGCTTTGTTACTGGTACTCCAATGAATGATTCACTTGTGCTTCCAATTATGTCACTTACAACATTCTCTACAACTTTATCTGTTTTTCCTTTTATTTTTCATACTGTTCCCACTCTGAAGATAATGTGAGAAATTCAACTCTTTCTTCAGTCCTAGCCATTTCTTCTTGCCCTTCATTTTCTCTTTGTTCTTCTAATTCAGAAATTAACAACGTTTCTGTTGTTTGGGCAAGCTGAAATTGGCTGGGGTCATGTTCTCTTGATCCTGACTGCTCAATGGCTTTAGTAATCTCAACATCATTAAGGTCAGGAATATACTGCTCATGTCATTCTTGTACTCTTTCGACAATGTCTTTGTTCTCTGTTTCAGCTTCCTTATTAGTTATTTGATTATCATCAACACTGCTTCTATTCCCATATATCAGGAAACATTTCTCTTCATGCAATGTCCTCTCCAATTTATCAACAATTACTTGAAGTGTGAGACACTGTTAATTTATAACAACAAGGCATATAAAATTCAGATAAATGTATCTATACTATCTGTTATATAGCATTACGTGTTCAGAAAATTTCAGGTAAAATTACCTGTTTGCTATGTAATGTATTCAGCGGATTTTTCTGCAGTGCGTTGTTTAAGCCCTTAAGATCCCACTTCAACAATCTAGGGAATTCACTAGGTTTGAATGGCTCCAACAACGACGTGTGTTCGCATAACCAATACTATTTGAATCAAGACACAATAACATAGTCAAGTTTAATTTACAAATAAATTGGTAAGTTGTAAAATTATAGATGTAAAAAGGATGTTTGTTTATCTCACCGGTAGTGCAAATAGACAGCCAATTACTTTATCTGAACCATCATTTCTGTTGTGAACTGATTGCATGAGAAACTTTGTTATCTCTTCTGTCCATGCATAATTTTTCATTTCAACATAATTCTCAACATAACTGACGTATGGCCATCCTATTGAATTGCCATGTGTTGAAAAAAACAACGTCACAAGTATGTAAAGGCATATTAGTCTTGACACATCTGCCACATCAATTTCGGTTGCTCCATTGAGTGCAATATCCAGCTGTTCATTTATTTTTTGAGATGATACCCTTGGAATGTTTGAGAATCTTCTTTCTATGAATTCCGATTGTTTCTTCTTTGCATATTTCAAATCTAATGTCTTTGATCCATGGGGTATTCCAAATATTAGAGAGATGTCTTCTGATGTGAACGACACATACTGACTTCCAATTTTGAATTTTCCTTATTCGCTGTTGTATGTGTTTAGAATTTGCATGATGTCTTTATCATATTTTCTGCATATCTTATCTATAACTTTTTGGTTAAATATGGAATTTATAAGAAACCAGAAAGGTGTCTTCTTCAACTTAGCTTTATGTGCAGTGGTTATACTCGTTTTGATGCTGTCAAATAGTCTCACTATTGATACCAAGTTTGATCTAAATTGCCAGTGTGGCTTTGCTTGGTTATTCTGCTTTGTGTAATTCTTTATATTTTGATTGCTTTCAGCTGTTGGTGTACATGTACACAGATAATTTTATACAAGATTAATATAAATCAAGCCAAATCTATTCAAACCAAACCTAAATTCATATAAACTCTCATCAAAGTTTTAAAAAAAATTAATATCAAATTTATATAAATG
The DNA here is from genome assembly GCA_012931725.1 of Litsea cubeba. NCBI lineage: Eukaryota > Viridiplantae > Streptophyta > Magnoliopsida > Laurales > Lauraceae > Litsea > Litsea cubeba. The sequence continues at coordinate 6,085,763 of CM022954.1, read as the reverse complement.
CACAGCAAGCTTGGATAAATTAATTTCAAATTCAGATAAATACAAGTCACACTCAGATTAATTGACAATAAACTCAGATAAATTGACCTAAAACACAGATAATCTCATAGAGATACATAGATAAGTCAGATAACTTCATTCTAAAGTCAGATTACCTATACAAAAACTCAGATAAATTGAACTAAAACACAGATAATCTCATACAGATACATTGCTAAATCAGATAACTTCATTGCTAAGTCAGATAACCTATACAAAAACTCAGATAAATTGACCTAACACAGATAATCTCATACAGATAGAGAGATAAGTCAGATAACTTTATTCCAAAGATAAATAACCTATGAAAAAACTCAGATAAATTGACCTAAAACACAAATAATCTATTTGAAAACCAAGTTTAATACATTTCAAATTATTCTCATATCATTTTATAAGAATCTCAGATACATTCAGAAGAAAATCAGAGCAAATCGTGTTACAGTAAGATATTTTCGCTTGGAACCCTAACCCTGTTTAACTGTCATTGATAGCAATTAAAATTCAGATAAAATAATGTATTGTACAGATAAAATCATTTAAAGTCATTTTTAGTTGATATCAGACTAAGACAACTCAGTTAAAAGTCAGATAAAATGATTTTAAAACTCAGAATACCCTCTTTGTTTTATGATTGACCTTGCTCTTGCTTTGGTTGCACTTTTGCTTTCCTTTTCTCTTGATCTTTTGCTTGCTTTTTGTCTTGACTTGAGGTAATCGAGGACTTTGTTCTAGCCATTATCTACATAGAGTTGAGCATAAAGGATAGATAAAATCAGAGAAGAACGAAATCAAAGACCCTTTTAGGTTCTTAGTTTTTTTTCAGATGAAATTATCTTTTACGACTTCATTTTTGGAATGGAAGAAGCATTTTATCTGACCTTAAAGTGAAGACAAATCAGATGATCGAGGTCTTCAATTAGTTGATTTTGCTTCTAGGTTTTTCGTCTTCGTCTTCGCTTTTGATTTCGCTTTCGCTTTCAGTTTCTGATGAATCGTTTATGCTTCGCCGAATTATTTTGAAGCGGTTTTTAAACGAAGCTATCCTTTATGCTGACGTGTCTGGGGGTGTTTTTGTCTTTTTCAGAAGGTCGTTTTCATGAAAGGACTTCCGCCGCTGCGAAAAAAGTCCGTGGACCTTAAGCTTTAAATGGAAATGATGAGGGACCTACCGCCAAAAGCCCCAACCTTTTTTAAGTGGACAGAGAGGCAAATATATATATATATATAGAGGTAATATATATATATATATAGAAATTATAACGCGTGTTTCAACCCATCAAAAGGCCTCATGTAATGTAAGGGTGTGAGAAACCCATCAAAAGGCATATAATCTCAATCACTCTCCTGTCTACCGTCGATGTAGGACTTTGGGACGTCACATTCCCCCGGAAGGCAATAAATTGATAGATATTTCTGGATGGGTGATCTGGAGAATTGGTTAGGCAAGAGCAAATGAAGATTTTGATTGTATTTTCTCAAGAGAAAGTTATTATGGGGCCTTATTTTTAGGGAGGGAGAAACAAAAGGATGACGGTTGTTGTTTTGGAATTTGAAAAGATGTCACTTGCTATCAAGGGGCCTTATGTTTTGCATTTTTGGGGCCATATTTTTGGGGCCTAAAGCAAGGGCTTTCATTGCTTCATGGTTAAGCCGGCCCGGTATATCATGTATTTGACTATAGATTTACTTAGTGCATCGGTGTTTGTAGGGTTGTGCGTGTGCCCGTGAGATTTTAGTCCTATCAGGGTCAAATATCACCGCCAACAATAAAAAAAACACAAAAAGAAGTAGAAAAAGAAATCACAATGCGATGATCATGGCGATTACAGGGGATCGAACCCGGCAATCCTTGGCTAGAATTCTTAAGAACTATTATAAAAAAAAAAATCAGGCTTTTTAAGTGAAAGTAACAAAATTCTTTCCTCTCTGTAATTGTACGGAATCCATTATTTGGGAAAAAAAAGTATAGTAAATAAATTAAAATTGTGCATGCATATTTATTTTAAATGATAACAAAGATTTCATTAAAAGAAGGAATAAAAAAAATACATCAAAACTTATGGAAACGATGAGTTGGAAGGTGCAAGAAAATTGGGAACAGCCGAAAATTGTGCATGCATATGAAACTTGTCTAGTGAAGTTTGTAGGAAATATGAGAAGTCTTAAATGTATCCTCACTTGCATTGGCCATTGAATTGATCTTGTAACCCAACTTTTTTCATTAAAGTGGAATGAGTCCCCATTCAATACATGCTAGTAAAATTGAGCAACAAAGCTTGTGATTCTCTCTCATAGTAATATCCTGTTGAAGAAGCATCAGCAGAAAAGATCATGAGACCATAGACCTCAAAGGCTCAAACCACTGCAATCCAAAAACTTCCAGCCCTGAGAACTCATCTCCTTGGATTTCCCCTCCCATTCACTTTATGACATTGGCTTATATATTGTGAAAGCTTATGGAGAAACCATTGTGACTAGTATCATATCCATGTCAAACCAGGATAGGTGCAAAATCAAGAGAGCGATTTTATGCGAAAACAGAAGCAATTGCCGGATAAAGGGGAATTATGAAGACTTTGCCCTCGGATTGATTTGGTATACATCCGAATGTACCAGACTATTGGATTGATTAGCACTTATTTTAATCGATGAAAACTCTTCGGCCATTGATTAAGATGATAATTCGAGCCTCATCACCATACATAGGTAGGTTGGAGGATTGAGTCCCATCCCCAAATGGGGCCCACAAAAAAGTGTGCCCCCAAAAAAGAAAATAAAAACAAGAAATCAGTCCCCTGCCATGGCTCCTCCAAAGTCTAAACCCAAGGTTCATAATAATGCACCCCAGTACTGAGCAAGGCTCAGTGCTCGGTTGCATTAGTGGTCCTAGGGTTTTTGTGCAAGCTCAGCACATGGGGTCCACTTACCAATCATCTGATCTAACCATTCAAATTAAGTTAGGAAAGTTTCAGTAAACTGATTTTGGGTTTTCAGCTCAATCCAAACCTGAACAAGTACCAACACCAAAATTGGTTTAGTGGCTGGGATTGAGTCCAATTAATCACAGGTGGGCCAGATCGCCCTGGATAAGTTCTAATCTAATCGCAAGAAGATAAACCCTTCTTCCTCTTCCTCTCTACTGTGCTCGAAGGAGGGAGAGCGGAAGATGATTTCTCAGATTTCTGCAACAAAACCCGCCTCCATTTCTCTCCTCCCCGAGCTCTCCTTCCTTCGTTCAGATACCATAAAAAACCGATCTTTTCATCCATTTCTTTCATTCCAACGAACCCTCTTGAAGAACATAGCGATTCGGAAGAACCCCACAAAGCATTTCAGAAAATCCACCATAGTGTCGAGCTCGGATTCTGGTACTGTCTCCGTTTCGACCTCACAGGACGGAGATGAAAATGCCGAAGCTGCTAAGCTATTCGAAGTAAGTAATCTAAGCAACATTTAATAGAGATTTTGGCATAAGAAAGTTGCTATCAATGTGTCGTTATGTGTTTTTTATGTGATTGAGCTATTGATGCTTACTGGGTATGGTTTAGAAATGTAGAAATTCTGTTGGTTTTGTAGTTATGTGATGTATTTGTTTTGTCCCCATTTCCATTTGATGTTTCCATGGGTATGTTTTGAAATCCATAGTGAAATGAATGTTTTGACAGGTTAGTTGGAAAATGGAAATTGAGTTGATATGGGGCAGATATCAATGTGGGTAGAAAAGTATTATTTGTATGAGTTTCTTTCTAGGAGCTGCCTGTGTAGGGAGATTGGTGATTCTTTGATTCTTTTGATTCCCAAGAAGGATTATGCAGTTCCAATTTTCTTATTTTGGTCATTAGTGTTCTTGGGAGTGTTTATGAGATTCTGGCAAAAGTCATGGCTACTTGCTTAAAATTGATTTATGTGTGATATTTTGCATCTCTCACGAGCAGGGTGCATTTGTGGAAGGGTGAAAAATCTTATATTTTGCGTGAATAGCCATGAGTGTATTATTTTGTAACGTCAATTTGAAAAGTCTTGTGACATGGTTGATTGTGGCTTTCTTGATTACTATCTTTACTGGAAGGTTTTGGAGGGCATTGGAGTCAGTGGATTAGAACTTGTGTATCATCAGTATATGTATTTATTTATTTTTTGCTATGATCAATGTGTTTCCTAAGGAACTCTTTTATGGCACTCTCGTTTTGCGTTGGGGGATCCTCTATCTCCTCTATTGTTTGTGTTTGTCTTCAAGGCATTAAGCATTATGCTTAGAAAGGCTAAGTCAACTGGGTTGATTTTTGGACTGAGGATTGAACTCTTGTTTGTTCACAACACTCATTTACGATTTGCTAATGATACCATTATTTTTATGATGCATAAATCATAACTATATTCTCCTCTGATTTTAAGCATTCTTGGGTTTGAAGATTAATTATTCAAGTGTGAGATTATTAGTTCTTCAACATTGTATAATTCCAAATGGGTCGCTGGAAACTAAAATTAATCATCATTAACGAAGCATAATTCAGCGAGGAAACAGCTGTTTGTCTTATTTCATTCATTAATCATTAGAGAAGACTGTTAGAGTTAATAAGATATTTATATTAATGGAACAATGTATTTCAGGTCAATTCATTTGTTTATTTGATTATTTTTACGTGATAGATCTGAGTACCTTTTTGCTTTGGTGTACTTTATGTGATTGCATACAAACTGCTTTTCTCAGAGAATGAAAGAAGCAGAGAGGGAACGCATGAACAAACTAGAACAGCTAGATAACAAGGCGACCTTGCAGTTCCAGCGGAACCTTATTATGGCTTCACATTGGAGTAGGGCATTGCTAAAGTTTCGAGGAAAATTGAAGGGTTCAGAGTTGGACCCTGAGAATTCACATCCAATTGTCTTCAGTGAATTTTGGAGCCTTCTAAACTCGAACAGTGTCCAGTTCATGGAGTATTCAAATTTTGGTCAAACCATCTCTGGTAAGTGATCTCATTAAAAGTTCAATATTATACCAGCATGAAATTTGATTTTGCTTCTTTCTTTTTTATGATTTGCATTGATATTGTTTACATTACAGAACAACTATATTGCCTACATTCTATAAGGCAAACAAATAAAATGGTAACAATTCATCTGGTTGCCCTGATAAAGTGTAATGAATTCTAAGACTAATTCAGCACAACTTCTTTATCATGCATGATTTAGCTATGCAACTATTATTTGCTCCCTCTCTTCATTCTTCCCTTCCCTTTTTGAAGTTTTTCTCATTTTCTTTAAAAGTTAATTTTTTAGTCCTTTATAAAGATTATTCTATAAACAGTTAGAGCGCATTGCAACATTGGATGCATGTGTTTGTTCCCTACTGCATATTTCAGTTTGCAGTTTCTCACCCCAATTTATATAGCTGTGACCATAGTTCTATTTGTTGGTGAGTGTGTTACTTTAGATACATAGCTGTGGCATTTTGTGTTCATTTTTTTTTTCTTTTTGACAATTTCGAACTGAAATTCTTTTTCGTTTCCTTCTATGTTGATTTTTGATTTTTTTCCCCCAGTGATTCTACCACATTACAAGGATGGAAAAGGGGAAGAGCAAGGAAATACTAATAGGGAAATTGTTTTTCGTCGCCATATTGTTGATCGGATGCCAATTGATTGTTGGAATGATGTTTGGCAGAAGTTGCATCAACAGCTAATAAATGTGGAAGTTTACAACAATAACACGGTTCCTGCCGAAATCTACTCCACTGTAGCAACTGCTGTTATCTGGTCCATGCGTCTTGCTCTTTCAATTGCTTTATACCTTTGCATTGATAATTTAATGAGACCAATTTATGCAAAGTTAATACCTTGTGATTTGGGGACTCCTACAAAGAAAGCAAGACAGCCCATCAAACGTGGTGCACTTGGATCTCTAGGCAAGAGTCGGTAAGCGAAGCAATTTGTTGATGAATTTATTGTGGAGTTAACTTTCTAGTGGCAAAATATTGCTAATTGTGATGCTTCTTTTTGACTTGTTATTTCGAATTAACCAATGGGCAAAATATTGGGGCTGATGAATACAGTGGATCATTCCTCTCCATCGAAAACATAAGTGGTTCTAAAAGTTAAAAAGCAGCAATATAGCAAACGGGCTGGCTGCTATGTTGCTCCATCTTCTCTGCCTCGTGCACAACACCACCCTTTAGCTAAAATCTGGCTTCCTCATTATGCCTCTTGGTGCATGAGAAAAGGGTCACTTAGCTTAACCATGTCCCTAAACATTGTTAAAAGGATATGAGAGTCTACTACTTTTATGAAATGACCCACATGGTGGCATTGGTCAAATCTTCTCTCACATATATACATGCACCATCTTTTCTTTCCACGATTGGCTGAGTCTGCTATTTAGGTATTATGCATATTTGGTATTTCACCTGTCTGTAAGTTTGACATGACAAATTACACAGTCATGTTTTTGTGGCGACAGTCTGCCTATTATTTTCTATGACTGGCTAATACTGACATTTAGGTCACTCATTCTCATAAACACATTTATTAAAGTTTCACATAATGGCTGGTGAAGTTGCATGTTTATAAGTTTTTAGTGACAATCGTTTGACATGCTTTTATTTTAAAGGTTGCCCAGCTTTCTTCCAGTCAAGTTTATTGACTCTCATATATTAAAGTTTTACATGATGACTTGTGAAGTTGCATGTTAATAAGTTTTTAGTGACAATCATTTGGCATGCTTTTATTTTAAAGGTTGCCCAGTTTTTTTTTTTCCAGTCATGTTTATTGACGGTACTGTCTTGCTCACTTCTGCATTTTATATTTTGTGCTTTTTTCCCCAATATCCAGTGATTCTTTCAACTATTTCTGTTATTACTAATTCTCTGTGTTCTGTGTCAGTGTGTCAGTTACATTTCACTGTGAGGCAACAGTTCACCACATACACATGCTTGTCACTTTGCGAGACTGTACCGTCCTTTCTATCTGGAAAAAAGATCCTTTTTATTCACTTTGTGCAGACAAACATTTTAGTGGCATATGCTTGTCTGACTTACGATCACAATTCCAAAAGATGGTTTTGTTTGGGGTATCATGATTCCAAAAGGTGCTTTCGTTTTGGGTATCCTTGTAACTTGTGAGTGATCATGTAGTCTTAGCTTAGAAATTCTAGTATATAGCGGAGAGCTGGTTTCATACGTGCAAAAGTTTACTTTCTTGAATAAGGATAGCCTAGATGATACAAAATTTTGACTGGAGTTCTGGTTCATTTATCAGGGCAAAATTCATATCTGCAGAAGAGACTACAGGTGTCACATTTGATGATTTTGCTGGTCAGGAGTACATCAAGAGGGAACTGCAAGAGATTGTACGCATATTGCAGAATGATGAGGCCTTCCAGGACAAGGGCATATATTGCCCAAAGGGTGTGCTTCTTCATGGGCCTCCTGGTACTGGTAAAACACTGCTGGCTAAAGCTATTGCTGGTGAAGCAGGGCTTCCTTTCTTTGCTGCAAATGGCACCGACTTTGTAGAGGTGAAATATCCTTGACATTTTTTCTCAGCTGCTAATTTAGTGTAGTGAAAATTGAAACTATAAATCTTGAACCCATGTGTACCCCAGGTCCCCAACAACTAAGACACCTACCGAGAAACACGAGACACCCCAGTGGTAAGGGTGTCTCATCTCATACAGCTGTTGGGTAGGTTGTCACTGGAGGACTGTACCACTGGCCACCCATAAAAAAATTCTAAGACACCTGTGAACTATGGCTGGGTAGCACTATCGCACGAATAATTAAATCAATTTTGTAGTTTCTCTTGTTTACATGGAATACCCCTGAATAATTGTTTCAATTGATCGGAAGGAGGCGAGGCAAATATATTGAAGAATCTTGGAAGTCCTGGTAAGCCCAGTAGCCCACCCATCTGCTCTGGTGTTGTTCCTGAAATACATTTTTGATGAGTTTGATTCCTCTAGTACTTGCAACCAACCTTGTTATTGGCTGCATATTGGGAGTCTGTTCCAACGATTAGACATAAATGCAAGGTTGATTGAAAAAAAGGAATAATTTATTAGATATCTGAATATCTCATATGATAAAAAAATGCTGATAACTTTGGGAAATAGTTTGATATGATCCTTGAATTTTGGAAGAGTTGGGAATTTTAAAACCAGTACAGAATATTCCTAGAGACAGAGAGAGGGTTGTCCTTAGCAGCAAAACCTGGGGGATGCTTAGACCACAAAACCTGGAAGAGGATTGTTTACCCCAAAGCAGCAAGAATAAAAAACTGATTACTTCTGAATTACGAATTTTCACCAATCTGAGTCTGACACCAACATAAGTGGGAAGAGGAAAACTGCTTCCATTTCTTTTGCTGGAGCTATCCACCTTGATCTTTGTTTCAAACTTTTCCAAGATTTGGCAAACTAGTCTTTCAGACCACTTCTGCCATATTTGCACTGAAAACAGTAATAGTCCAGGTTCCTTCTCAGCTGGCATCTTTTTTATCTGCCCAGTTACTGATATAAAGAAGTTGCTTATTTCTTGTCGAAAACAAGAAAAGAGTTTCTTATTGCTCAAAATAAAAAGAAGACCTGCTTATTACGACTGGAAAGATGCTCTATTTACATAATTTACAGGTGTAAAGACATTTAATTGCCTTCAAAGGTGAAACATGCAACAAAGGCGATTAGAATCTTTACTGTTGGAATTGCATCTTGGATGAAATGCCAATGCTCGGTTGTCATTTAACTGACTTTTTGGAACTGCAGCGAATGGATTAAACTCTTACAAGGAGAGAGGGTAGGCTAGATGCATTTTGTCAATGGATTTGAGTATCTAAATTTAATATGCTTGCAGAATGGTTGTTAAAATAACTGTCTCATTTAAACTTAATCTCACCTCTTCGGGATCAAGAATGTGGATTTGAACTGTTGTCAAAAACTGACTGGCTGGCTGTAATTTCCAAACCAAACCAAACCAAACCAAGCCTTTTCCCACTAGGTGGGGTCGGCTATATGGATTTGACGACGCCAATCAAATCTGTTTAGGGCCATGTCCTCCGTTAGATCCATGTAGGCAAGATCATGTTTAATAGTTTCTTTCCAACTTCTCTTGGGTCTCCCTCTCCCTCTCCTACTCTTGGCAAACTCCATGCTTTCACACCTTTTAACAGGTGCCTCTGTTGGACGCCTTCTAACATGGCCGAACCATCTCAGTCGATTTTCTCTCATTTTATCTCCAATCGGTACTATTCCTACTATGCCCCTAATCTCCTCATTCCTAATCCTATCTCTCCTTGTGATCCCGCACATCCATCTTAGCATTCTCATCTCCGCAACTTCCATCTTCTTGACATGATTATGCTTTACTGCCCAACACTCTGATCCATATAACAACGCTGGCCGTACCGCCACCTTATAATACTTTCCTTTAACCTTGAGGGGGACTTTCCGATCACACAAGACCCCCGAAGCACTCCTCCATTTGGTCCACCCGGCTTGAATCCTGTGACTTACATCAGTATCAATCCCTCCATCCTGTTGCACCATAGATCCAAGGTACCTAAAGTTTTCTTTTTCTACTATCTTTTGTGTGCCCAAACTTACTTCTATGTTACCAAGTGTCCTACTTTGACTAAACTTGCATTCCATATATTCCGTTTTGCATCGACTTAGCCTAAACCCTTTTGTCTCTAATGTTTTCCGCCACAATTCAAGTTTAGCATTCACTCCTTCTCTCGTCTCATCCACTAAAACAATGTCATCTGCAAATAACATACACCACGGCACCTCATCCTGGATATGTCTTGTAATCTCATCCATAACTAGGGCAAAGCTGGCTGTAATTTCAAACTAAGAAATTTAGAATGTTTAGTTGGACCTTTTTATTTGGCCCCTACAAACTGCACATGTGGATCAACGGATTAGGTTTTCTTTATTTTTTTATATTTGTATTTTCTATTGTTCTGAAGATGAAGTTGATTATACCTTTCATGATGTTGATTTATGAGATAAATAATTAATTAGATATCAATTGGGAACACTTGTTGGATTCTAAACTTGTGGTTGGTGCATGCTAGTCATCTTGTAGCTTTTGCATATTGAAAGTTGAATGCAGCGGTACTGAGACGTAACTCTGGTACATTGCTGTGTGTTTTTGTGCCCAAAATGGTTGGAATAAAGAGTCAAGGTGCATTTTCAGTAACCTACTTATAGTTACATGCGTACCATTCATGGGGAGATCTAGAAAAAAAGTTCAAACTGAGCACATATGCCACTCTTCCAAGGAGGAGGAAGAAATTACAAAAAGAATATTTACAAATCAAGTGCTGCAGTTGGATCCAAAATGTATGGAAAAGAAAAGAACACAATAGGATTTTAGATACAAGGAATAAACCATGGATAAAACAAAGTGATCATTTGATAGGCATTTTCCCCTTTTGGATCAGGGGATCGAATTGATAATAGAAACATGAGTTTAATTAGTCAACTTTTTAGTGAACAAGGAAAATCTTATCTAGATGAGTGAATAAATTGACTTTGAGAGGATGGCCGTTGCTTTCTGCAAATTACTTTTGGTTACCGGATTATGTTTATGAAATTGAATGTCAGGTGTTCATCACTTTTTTTGTAGTGAACAATGTAAATGCAGGCGTGCACACTGGCCTTTCTGATTAAAACTTACAAGTGTGTAGGTTTGCAGGAAAACTATGTTCTATTTGAGTTCCAGAAGATTTTCCTTGCTTACCAAACATTCATTTTTGCAGATGTTTGTAGGTGTTGCAGCCGCTCGCGTGAAGGATCTTTTTTCTAGTGCCAGATCATATGCACCATCCATTATATTCATTGATGAGATTGATGCAATTGGTAGCAAACGTGGTGGACCTGATATTGGCGGGGTGAGATTAGATGGTGCTCATTCTTATGCATTCCTGTGTATCATGTAAACTAGAATAAATTTTTAGCCTGTGTGATTTTCTAACTGCTTGCCATTGTGATCCTGGGGTTAAGCACTTAATGATTGGTTTGTTTGTTGTCTACTGCAAAGTTCAACTATCTGTAAGGATTCACCATTTTTTTTCCCTGAAAATGGAAGGATTTAACATTTAGAACTGGCATTTTGCTCTACTAGAGATTGTTATTTTTGACTGAGAAATTCGTCAATGTTTAATTTTAAACAAAATGACGTAAAAGGGCCCTAGTTAGTAATCTCTCTCTCTCTCTCTATATATATATATGTATATATATATATGCTGAGATGCATTGAAGAAACAAATGGTTATCCAAATAACACATGCTGAGATGCATTGAAGAAACAAATGGTTAATAGATTGTAACACCCCGAAAACCTGGAGCTCTTCAGGTTTCGGAGCACTACTTAAACAATGTTAAATCACCACATAAATCAAATATGCCAAAGAATTGAGCAATGCTTCTAATTATTGAAGAGATCAATTAAATATTCCAAATCAATAAAATCCCTAATTTAAAAAAAAAAAAAAAAAGAAACAAGTTCTACATTATTGTAAACAATGTAATGCATCCCTAAAGTTCAAATTTCCAAATCCTATATTTCTGACGCTCTCTTATCAGCCACGCAAGTTGAAATCCAATGGCTGATCCCCCTCGTTGCCAAGTTTTCCCAAATGATCCGTACCTGAAGTGGGGCAAACCACTTATCAGAAAAACTGGTGAGTAATAATAACAATGCACAAGTCACTTAATAACATAAATCAATACGAAACTAATAAGAGGAAGAATGAAATATTAACAATTAGCTTAAAGTATTTCTTATTATTCAATGGGATTTCACATCCATCTCTTTCCCCTTATTATATTCAATCTTCCCATATTTGGGTCCTTATCATTCAAAAGAACTCTATCTTAAGAGTTTCAGAGTTTCAATCCCTTCCCATAAGGAAGTCCTTTCATATATTATTCAAAACTATCTCCTTGGAGCTGGGTTCAATAGTCACTTATTCAATCCCTGTCCACCTTATCACTCCATACTCAAAAAGGGTTCACTGTCTCATATAACAAAAGAGAACTTTCAAAGAATATTCAATAATTCATTTGTGTTCGCCAATCCCATATACCAACTAATTTCATAATAATTAGTCCCACATAGTCGGGCTCATTTATGTGCCCCACTTAAATTCAAATTTTCAAGTACCCGCTTATGTGGCACCAATGATTAATTTCTGTACAATAGGTGGGTCTATAACTTCCATATACCCCACATCACCATATTAAGTATACAACACAACACATATAAAATAGAAGTTAACACTATACTCGTCATTACTAACAAGAAGTTTCCTACACTTAGCATTGTGGAGTAAAGAAAGATGGTGGGTCCCAAGTGATCGATTTTTACATGGAACCTGGTTCATATTGGTTGCCATCAGGAAACAATCAGATCGCTGGTCCTCAATATCCATCAAATGAATCAATGGGTCCCACTAATTTATTAATCTTATATCATACAGTCACTGCCATATGACATTTCTCTTTCTTCTTTCTTTTATTCCACTATTTATCCATCTGTACAAGTGATAAAGTCCACAACCACATTTTTAAAAGAGGCTCCAGACTTCCAGCACCTCAGTTTGTCATAACTGTATCAACATAGCATCCCTAGAGTGACTCACGCCTTTTATGTTTAGACTGATCAGATGGTGGACCCTCCTTATGAGATCAACATAAAACCTGATTCATGTTGGTTGACCAACAGGGGCCTAACAAGTGGCTGATCTGAATGTCTGATCAAGTGGTCCAGAGGATTCTACAACCCCATCAACGTAATTGTCTCAATCACCCAGACATAACACCACAGGTTGTGCCATCTAATGATCAACGGTCGGATGGAACCAAATCCTAAAAAGGACAACTACACCATAGTCGACCAACATAGTCTTAAACTATGTCTGGCCTTGATCTCTGATCAAGTGCTCCAGTGGGTCCCACAAGCAGATCCACGAAATTCCCGAATTTCAGCCCAAAGTGACGCCAGATTCCCATCAGGTGTATGATCAAGGGTCAGATGAGACTCAAATCCAAGAGGGACAACTACACCATGGTCGACCAACATAGTCCTAAACTATGTCTGGCCTTGATGTCTGATCATGTGTCCCAGTGGGTCCCACAAGTCCATCAACGAAAATCCCAAATTTCAGCCTACTGACGCCCCAGACACCTGATGTCTTTGAATCCATGATCGGATGGTTTCCATTTCCAAAAGGGCCACCTACACCATGGTCGACCATGTGTTGGCTTCCAGATCCCAGGATGTGATCCTTGATAACATGGATCTGTGGGTCCCACTACCAGATCTACCAAATCACAATTCCCTGCTATGTCCGATCTGGAATTTCCAACATGAAAAATTGAGGACTGATGAGACCCAATCCAATTGGATTCTCCATCACTGAGATCGCCCAAATCTATCATCAGATCCCTGAATCAGATTTAAGGTCAGATGGGGGCCATGATCATACTACCCAAATCATCAGATCCTTGTGTCTGATGATTTGGTATGAAATTTGGCCCTTACCTTGAGGTTTCATTACTGTATTTACTAATATCGATCCTTTATCAATTTGATGCGGAAAACACAGAGCAACATCTACCCAATCAAATACACATCACTCCTATGATATTATCTCTAAATGCACTTGAAAGTATTACTCACCTCCTCGTGTAGAAGACTGTGGCTCGATCAATGTGAGGCCTCGAGTATTGCATCCACTAGATCCTCTGGTTCTGCTTCTCTGAGATCCCTCTTTGATTGCTGCCCAAGATCATTTCCTCTGCACCCTCTTCTCTTCCTTTTTCTATAACCCAAAAATGGGAAATGAAACTATTCGTAAGAAGGGAGATATAGCCTTTCTGGTTATGGGATAGGGTGAAATCTCTAACCTTCGGAGATTTCCCTGGGGTACCAACAAATACTCCTCACAAGGAGATATTGTTGCAACTACTTAACAACTAAAATGGGCTTAGATCAGGTACAACCTAACCAATGAAATCCAACTCATCCTAAAGTCCAATGGGTCAAACAAAACTGGGCCCAACCTGGCCCGGGTTATTACATACTCCCCCCCTTAGGAAATTTGGTCCTCCAAATTCAATACATACCTGATGGAAAGAGGTGAGGATATCTCTTCATGACTTCCGCTTCTGTCTCCCAAGTAGACTCAAGTTGTTTGTGATGCTCCCATAGAACTTTGACTAGTTTCACAGTCCGGTTCCGTAAAGCTCTCTCAGTAGTTTCCAAGATTTTCACTGGCCGTTCCTCATATGATAAATCTGGCTGCACTTGAATCGATTCATAGCTTATTATATGAGAAGGGTCGGGCTGATATTTCTTGAGCATGGACACATGAAACACATTGTGCACTCCGGCTAGTTGAGGCGGTAATCCAAGAGCGTAGGCATTACCATCACTGACACGCCCGATGATTTCAAATGGCCCGACATACCGTGGGCTCAGTTTCCCTTTCTTGCCAAAACGCATAACTCCTTTAGTCGGGGAAACTTTAAGAAAGACATAATCACCCACAGCAAATTCCAATTCCCGCCTGCGATTATCCGCATAACTTTTCTGTCTACTCTGAGCTGCCCGCATACGGTCCCTGATCTTCTTGATATTAGCGGTAGAAGTCTGAACCCAATCGGGACCAAGAACTCTCCCATCACCAACTTCCTCCCAACAAATTGGAGATCGACAGTTTCGACCATAAAGTGCTTCGAACGGAGCCATCTTGATACTTGAATGGTAGCTGTTATTATATGCGAACTCAACAAGCGACAACTGTTCATCCCAACTGTCCTTAAAGTCCAAAGCACATGCTCTCAACATGTCTTCAAGAGTCTGATTCGTTCTTTCTGTTTGCCCATCGGTTTGTGGATGATAAGCGGTACTAAAACTCAACCTTGTTCCCATCGCAGCTTGCAGTTTCTTCCAGAAATTTGATACGAACCTCGTATCCCTATCAGAGACAATAGAAGCCGGTACGCCATGCAATCGCACAATCTCCTTCACATATCTTTGTGCTAAGTTCTCCAAAGACGTTCGATTTCTAATGGGAATAAAATGAGCCGATTTCGTCAATCGATCCACAATGACCCAAATAATTTCATTGTTTCTAAAGGTCTTTGGAAAGCCTGACACAAAGTCCATGGAGATATGTTCCCATTTCCATTCAGGAATTGGTAATGGTTGAAGTAACCCTCCAGGCTTCCTGTGATCGGCCTTGACTTGCTGACAGGTAAAACACTTACCCACAAATGCAGCAACATCATTCTTCATGCCAACCCACCAAAACCGTATCCTTAAATTTTGGTACATTTTGGTGCTCCCCGGGTGGATGGTGTAACGTGTACAATGTGCCTCCTTCAAAATTTCATCTTTGATATCCGAAATATTTGGAACACACAATCTGTTCCTGTAGTACAATGTAGCACTGCGGATGGAAAAATCTGGCTTGTTATCGATTCTATTAAGTATCGCCAACAATGCCGGGTCATCTCTCTGGCAGTCTCTGACCCTTTGAATCAATTCAGGCTGGACCCGGAAATTCCCTAACAACACCTTATTGCTGATAGACCAGAGGTTTACATTTAATTCCTCCACCTCTTCTATCAATTTCTTCTCAGTTGTTAATGAAGCCACCTGAGCCGATTTCCTGCTTAGAGCATCAGCGACAACATTAGCTTTACCCGGATGGTAAAATATAGAGAAATCATAATCCTTCAAGAACTCCATCCATCTCCTCTGTCGTAGATTCAAATCTTTCTGCGAGAACACATATTTCAGACTCTTATGATCTGTATAAACTTCAAATTCCTCACCATACAAATAGTGCCGCCAAATCTTGAGTGCAAAGACAACTGCTCCCAGTTCTAGATCATGAGTAGCATAATTCTGTTCATGAGGCTTCAACTGTTTGGATGCATAAGCTATCACTCTACCGTGTTGCATAAGCACACACCCTAAACCATGCAGTGATGCATCACAGAAAATTACAAAACCTCCACTGCCAGAAGGAAGGGCTAAAACTGGAGCTGTAGTCAGTTTATCTTTTAGCATTTGGAAACTTGATTCGCATTTATCATTCCATATGAACGGCATATTCTTCCGAGTGAGCCTGGTCAACGGACCTGCTATAGAGGAAAAACCTTGCACAAACCTTCTATAGTACCCAGCTAACCCCAGAAAACTACGGATCTCCGATGCATTCGCCGGTCTCTTCCAATTTGAAATAGCTTCAATCTTGCTAGAATCAACAGACAATCCTTCACCTGAGATAATGTGACCCAAGAAGCTCACCTGTTCTAGCCAGAAGTCACACTTACTCAGCTTAGCATAAAGCTGATTTTCTCTCAGCAATTGAAGAGAAGTACGCAGATGCTCCCCATGTTCTTCCAATGACTTGGAATAGATAAGGATATCATCAATGAATACCACCACGAACTGATCTAGGAAGGGCTTAAAAATCTGATTCATAAGCGCCATAAACACCGCCGGCGCATTGGTTAGCCCAAAAGGCATTACCAAGAATTCATAATGTCCATACCTAGTTCGAAAAGCTGTTCTAGGTATATCTTCTTCTCTTACCCTTAGCTGATGGTATCCCGATCTGAGGTCGATCTTGGAGAAATACTTTGCACCCTGAAGCTGATCAAACAGTTCATCAATTCGTGGGAGCGGGTACTTATTCTTGATAGTTACTTGATTCAACTGACGATAGTCAATACACATTCGTAATGACCCATCCTTCTTCTTGACGAATAAAACTGGCGCTCCCCACGGGGATACACTGGGTCTTATGAATCCTTTTTCTAGTAACTCCTGCAATTGTTCTTTGAGTTCTTTCAACTCGGCAGGTGCCATACGGTATGGAGCTTTAGATATTGGCGCAGTCCCTGGTACCAATTCTATAGCAAAGTCTACTTCTCTAACTGGTGGCAGACCTGGCAGGTCATCCTGGAATACATCAGGAAATTCCCTAACTATGGGAGTGTCTTCCAGCTTAGGCTTCAGTTTTTCTTCTGAAACGAAGGCTAGGTATCCATCACATCCACTTTTCAACAATTTACAAGCCTTAATGGCTGATATGACTGCCGTGTGTACTGGCCTTCTCCTTCCCATTACACACACAGTATCATACCCTTCTAGATTAAAACGTACTAGCTTGTTAAAACAATCCAGCACTGCTCTATACTTTGCTAGCCAGTCCATCCCAATAATGATGTCGAAATCATTCATAGGTAACAATATCAGATCAACTGGCATATTGTTCTCCCCAATGATAATCGGGCAATCGAAATATGCAGTGCAAGTGTTCACGTGTCCTCCAGCAGGGGTTGATACAATAATAGTTTGATCTAGTGTCGAGGGTGATTTGTTCATCTTGGGAGCAAATACAGGGGACACAAAAGAATGTGTAGAGCCAGAATCAAATAAAGTATAAGCTGTAACATTGGAAATTAAAATCATACCCTCGATACAATTATTTGCAGCCTGCGCTTCCTGCCGCGTAGTAGCAAAAACCCTGGCATTAGATTGCTGTCCTCTCTGATATCCGCCTTGATTGGGTCGCCCACGATTGAAATTCTGTCCTTGAGGCTGGTTAGGCGGTCCCCCTTGGCTGATTCTGCTGATTTGTCTGACGGGGATTGTCTTGGTACCTCTGCTGTTGGTTCTGCCGGGGTGGTTGTTCTTGTGGCTGACGTCTATCCTTATCCTGTTTCTTTGGACAATCTTTAATCAGATGGCCAACCTGTCCACAATGGAAACATGCACCCGTAGACCAATGACATTCCTCTGTCTTATGGTTCTTTCCACATCGCTGGCACTTTATTCTTTATCCAGTCTCTGCTTCTTTGAGGGCTCACGATTATTCTGATAGTCTCTCTTGATTCCCGTCGTTCTCGCCGAGAATGTACCATTCAATTCAGCAGTTGTTTCCTCCGATACGAATGCCCTTTTCAAGGCAGCTGCAAAGGTAGCCGGTTCGCCCAGTTTCACATCCTTTTTGATATCCGGTCGTAACCCCTCGATGAATTTGTTCCGTTTCATCGCATCAGTGGCTACCAGTTCCTCTGCAAAGTGGGACAGCTCTGTAAATCTGTTGGAGTATTTTGCTACAGTCATACTCCCTTGCACCAAAGTCTGGAATTCCCTCTTCTTTTGTTCTCGGATATGCTCTGGAATGAATTTCAGAATGAACTCCTTCTTAAAGAATGCCCAAGTGATTTCATTTTCCGGACCCTCGAAGGTTTTCTTAGCGGCTTTCCACCATTCTTTCGCATCTCCTTCAAGTTTGAAGGCAGCCAGAACCGCTTTCTGCCGGTCCGAGCATCCCATCACTTCGAATATTCCTTCCATATGTTCCACCCACTTGTTAGCATCCCAAGGATTGGTGGTTTCATCAAAGTACCTGGGCCGGAATTCATTGAACCTTTTGTAAAGAGTGTCCTTTTCTCTGTCTCTGCCTCCAGGAGCATTTTCACCTCCTTCTCCGCCATGGCCGGTACGCAGATCATTGTTCCCGCCCTGACGTGCTGCCAAGGTCGCGATCTGCTCCTGTACCTGACTGTACGCCATCATGAAAGAGGTGAACATCTGTCGAGCATACTCTGGTAGCTCAGCCTGACCCCCAATAAGGTTAGGGTTACCGCCTTGATCGCCATTTAGGTTCGCATTCTCATTCTGGTTATCATTGGCATTCTGAGCGTTCTCCTGGTTGTCCATATTTCTATTCCTACAAAAGATTCATAACTTAGTAAACAATTATAGAGAATGTATATCTATCGTACTATTCTTTCCCTTACATGTCCTCACCACGTATCCTAGGAGTTGCTAAATCTTTTATATTGCCCAAGACCATGCTCTGATACCACTATGTAACACCCCGAAAACCTGGAGCTCTTCAGGTTTCGGAGCACTACTTAAACAATGTTAAATCACCACATAAATCAAATATGCCAAAGAATTGAGCAATGCTTCTAATTATTGAAGAGATCAATTAAATATTCCAAATCAATAAAATCCCTAATTTAAAAAAAAAAAAAAAAAAGAAACAAGTTCTACATTATTGTAAACAATGTAATGCATCCCTAAAGTTCAAATTTCCAAATCCTATATTTCTGACGCTCTCTTATCAGCCACGCAAGTTGAAATCCAATGGCTGATCCCCCTCGTTGCCAAGTTTTCCCAAATGATCCGTACCTGAAGTGGGGCAAACCACTTATCAGAAAAACTGGTGAGTAATAATAACAATGCACAAGTCACTTAATAACATAAATCAATACGAAACTAATAAGAGGAAGAATGAAATATTAACAATTAGCTTAAAGTATTTCTTATTATTCAATGGGATTTCACATCCATCTCTTTCCCCTTATTATATTCAATCTTCCCATATTTGGGTCCTTATCATTCAAAAGAACTCTATCTTAAGAGTTTCAGAGTTTCAATCCCTTCCCATAAGGAAGTCCTTTCATATATTATTCAAAACTATCTCCTTGGAGCTGGGTTCAATAGTCACTTATTCAATCCCTGTCCACCTTATCACTCCATACTCAAAAAGGGTTCACTGTCTCATATAACAAAAGAGAACTTTCAAAGAATATTCAATAATTCATTTGTGTTCGCCAATCCCATATACCAACTAATTTCATAATAATTAGTCCCACATAGTCGGGCTCATTTATGTGCCCCACTTAAATTCAAATTTTCAAGTACCCGCTTATGTGGCACCAATGATTAATTTCTGTACAATAGGTGGGTCTATAACTTCCATATACCCCACATCACCATATTAAGTATACAACACAACACATATAAAATAGAAGTTAACACTATACTCGTCATTACTAACAAGAAGTTTCCTACACTTAGCATTGTGGAGTAAAGAAAGATGGTGGGTCCCAAGTGATCGATTTTTACATGGAACCTGGTTCATATTGGTTGCCATCAGGAAACAATCAGATCGCTGGTCCTCAATATCCATCAAATGAATCAATGGGTCCCACTAATTTATTAATCTTATATCATACAGTCACTGCCATATGACATTTCTCTTTCTTCTTTCTTTTATTCCACTATTTATCCATCTGTACAAGTGATAAAGTCCACAACCACATTTTTAAAAGAGGCTCCAGACTTCCAGCACCTCAGTTTGTCATAACTGTATCAACATAGCATCCCTAGAGTGACTCACGCCTTTTATGTTTAGACTGATCAGATGGTGGACCCTCCTTATGAGATCAACATAAAACCTGATTCATGTTGGTTGACCAACAGGGGCCTAACAAGTGGCTGATCTGAATGTCTGATCAAGTGGTCCAGAGGATTCTACAACCCCATCAACGTAATTGTCTCAATCACCCAGACATAACACCACAGGTTGTGCCATCTAATGATCAACGGTCGGATGGAACCAAATCCTAAAAAGGACAACTACACCATAGTCGACCAACATAGTCTTAAACTATGTCTGGCCTTGATCTCTGATCAAGTGCTCCAGTGGGTCCCACAAGCAGATCCACGAAATTCCCGAATTTCAGCCCAAAGTGACGCCAGATTCCCATCAGGTGTATGATCAAGGGTCAGATGAGACTCAAATCCAAGAGGGACAACTACACCATGGTCGACCAACATAGTCCTAAACTATGTCTGGCCTTGATGTCTGATCATGTGTCCCAGTGGGTCCCACAAGTCCATCAACGAAAATCCCAAATTTCAGCCTACTGACGCCCCAGACACCTGATGTCTTTGAATCCATGATCGGATGGTTTCCATTTCCAAAAGGGCCACCTACACCATGGTCGACCATGTGTTGGCTTCCAGATCCCAGGATGTGATCCTTGATAACATGGATCTGTGGGTCCCACTACCAGATCTACCAAATCACAATTCCCTGCTATGTCCGATCTGGAATTTCCAACATGAAAAATTGAGGACTGATGAGACCCAATCCAATTGGATTCTCCATCACTGAGATCGCCCAAATCTATCATCAGATCCCTGAATCAGATTTAAGGTCAGATGGGGGCCATGATCATACTACCCAAATCATCAGATCCTTGTGTCTGATGATTTGGTATGAAATTTGGCCCTTACCTTGAGGTTTCATTACTGTATTTACTAATATCGATCCTTTATCAATTTGATGCGGAAAACACAGAGCAACATCTACCCAATCAAATACACATCACTCCTATGATATTATCTCTAAATGCACTTGAAAGTATTACTCACCTCCTCGTGTAGAAGACTGTGGCTCGATCAATGTGAGGCCTCGAGTATTGCATCCACTAGATCCTCTGGTTCTGCTTCTCTGAGATCCCTCTTTGATTGCTGCCCAAGATCATTTCCTCTGCACCCTCTTCTCTTCCTTTTTCTATAACCCAAAAATGGGAAATGAAACTATTCGTAAGAAGGGAGATATAGCCTTTCTGGTTATGGGATAGGGTGAAATCTCTAACCTTCGGAGATTTCCCTGGGTACCAACAAATACTCCTCACAAGGAGATATTGTTGCAACTACTTAACAACTAAAATGGGCTTAGATCAGGTACAACCTAACCAATGAAATCCAACTCATCCTAAAGTCCAATGGGTCAAACAAAACTGGGCCCAACCTGGCCCGGGTTATTACATAGATCCTCCGTGGACCAACACAAAAGCTTAAGTTAGCAGGGCAGTATTTCTTCTTCGTCATCATCGTCGTCATCGTTGTTTTTAATAATTAATTTGAATTAATGTGGCTGTCCGAGCAAAAGCTTTACTCTATGGGGAGCAACATCCAAACTGATGCTCTGAAAAATGAATCAATTTGCAAAATTGTGAATCATAAAAATTTAAGACTTTTAATAAGTTAATGTATGGATATGTTATTTTCTTTATCATTATTATCATAGAAGCCTTGCCCCATCCGATGATTCATTCTCTCTTATTGGTATGAACTTTAGATTTATATCTTTACTCTTTGGTTGGGAGGGGGCATAGTCCCTAATGTGTGACCCTGAAGTTGGATTTTCTATGGAAAGGGATGGCTAGCCATTGTACTACTCATATGATTGGCTTACCACCTTCACACATTTGCCTTAGTTTAAAATCAAGAGAGATTAAGCTTTTAATAATTGCTTAATATGTCAAAGAAGTTCCTATTTTGGGATTAGAAGGTTTCAAACAAAATAAGATAGGAAAAAAGCAAGGATGTCGATTCAGTTGGTTATGGTTTTGTTCAAAATCATGATTGTTTGATTGTTAAGGAGCTGTAGGATATGATTGTTGTGAGTTTCAATTGAAAAGTCACAAGACTCGCCAAGAAAATGATATGATTGTAGAAATTAAGATACAAAGCATATGGTTCAAATAATCTTTCATAAGATCTGATTCAAACTGTAATTCATTAGATAATAATAACAAGGAGTCAATGCTTCAAACACAAACGAAAATGGATCGAAGGATGTCCAGTAATATGGTGAAAAGGAGTCTGCTTGAAAATTTTACAAGGAAAACCAATATTGGAGCTCATTTATCTTTACCATCAACTGTTAAACTCATTCAGAAAGTGCAAAGGTAAGGGTGGGGTTTGAAATTCACCAACTCTCTTTCTAAAGGTGATATTCAAAGCCTTTTGTTTTTCCATCTCTATACACACTTTTATTAACTTTAAATCATATACATCCTTCAATTTTTATTTTTCAAGGAAGCTTGAGTGATCCATACATTTCCCTAAAACCTTCTCTTACGTCCACCATTCCACACCTGCCATAAATTGATTTTTTTTTTTTTTTTTTGGATTGTTAACATGACTTGAACCCACAACCTCAAGGTTGCAACAGTGAGCACCTTCTACCGTGCTGCGGGCTCTAGTCATAAAAAACTGAGGATTCTCCTTTATATTTTGCTCACTTTGTCCAAATAATCACCATATTTTGTCTATCTGTCCCAAATCATTTATTTCACTCTCTCAAATCCTAGGCCCTATTTTTTTATCCCCATATTTTGAAACTATCACCTTACTCCACAAGGCTTCTCTTTCCTATCCAAATCTTCACCATGATTTTACTTCCACCGCTTAGTTCTTCTCCCCAATATTTTCCAACCTGGCAGCTCTATTTT
This sequence comes from Litsea cubeba, assembly GCA_012931725.1. NCBI lineage: Eukaryota > Viridiplantae > Streptophyta > Magnoliopsida > Laurales > Lauraceae > Litsea > Litsea cubeba. The sequence goes on along the minus strand of CM022954.1, from coordinate 6,062,597 downwards.
GAAATGACCTCATCTTTCAATGACCTCATCTTTCTTTCAACATATCAAATATTTCCTATTCTAGCAACCTTTCCATCCCAAAGAGACTGCACTTTTTTTTTTCCCTTTGAGATTTCCACAAGCATTGGAATTGAAATAAATAAAGATAAAAGATTCAGGGATAGGCCAAAGTAGATTTAATGAGTGTGACATGGCCATTGCAAGATAGGTAGGTTTTTCGAAATTCTATGGCCTCTTCTTGTAGATCTACAAAATAGCTAAAAGGGAGCCTTTTCCAATCATATTGCCAGTTTCCTTTTTGATCCCTCAATTGCCTAAATTCTTGTAGATGGGCCTCTTTCTCTTCTTTGTTTGTAGCTGCTTTCTTGATTTCCACACTGGTTCGAGATTGCACATTATCAAAATGCTGAATTTTCACTTCCCTTTTGTTATTTTTTTGAAGATTCTTTTTATCTTTTTATTATGGCTTCTTTTGCAACAGATGTTTGATTACAGTAGCCAGAATATTTTACTCACGGCGGTACTCTTGTTTTAATAGCCATTTCTAGTTAGGGCGATCTGGTGAATTGGTAATTGATTGGTTGAAGTACCTATTACAGGGTGGTGCTGAAAGGGAGCAAGGTCTGCTTCAAATACTAACTGAGATGGATGGATTTAAAGTCTCAACAGCTCAGGCATGCCCAAAAAATTATTCCCTTGATGATAAAAACAATATTTTTGTATGTTTCTGCTGAAATTATTTTTTCAGGTATTAGTTATAGGTGCAACTAATCGACTGGATATATTGGATCCTGCACTCTTAAGAAAAGGTCGTTTTGACAAGATTATACGGGTTGGTTTACCATCTAAAGATGGCAGGCTGGCTATATTAAAGGTAGTCTCTCTTTGTTGCTGATGATAATATATACCTGTGTAGGTGTTCTGGATTATTGTAGTGGTTGAAGTTCTCATGCATAGTTTATACATAATACAGGTGCATGCTAGGAATAAGTTTTTTCGGTCAGAAGAGGAGAAAGACATCCTCCTCCAGGAAATTGCAGAGCTTGCAGTAGATTTCACTGGAGCAGAGCTGCAAAATATATTGTAATTAGTGTAGAACTTTTTGCTTGTTTCTGATTGCTCACTAGAATATAGTTGTTTGACCATTTTGGAGCTGTTTGGCAGGAATGAGGCTGGAATTTTGACTGCTAGAAAGGATTTAGACTACATTGGACGAGAGGAACTGCTGGAAGCTTTGGAAAGGGTAAATATTGTCTTCTTTTCTTTCATGCATGCTGATAAAAATAAAAAAATGCCTCACAGTTGTTCTGATTTTGTTTTTGTTTTTTTTCCTTTTCTATATTCGTCTTACGCTTTTGCAGCAAAAGGGCACATTTGCAACCGGTCAAGAAGACAGCACTGAAATTCCAGAGGAATTAAAGCTTAGATTAGCATATCGAGAAGCAGCAGTGGCTGTTCTTGCATGTTATTATCCAAATCCTCATCGCCCTTTCACTGAGGTCAATTAGCTATTATAATCTCTCTTCTACTAAAAGATATTTTTTCTGTTCCCTTTTCATTTAAATTCTTTTCAAGTTGTCTCAGGCTAATAGACTTAATTCTGCCATACGGCATTGTGAATATGATGCAGACAGATATTCGTTCCATTCGTAGCCAGCCAAATATGCGTTATGTAGAAATTTCTGGAAAAGTCTATTCAAGGAAGTCGGACTACGTGGAATCCATAGTCCGCGCTTGTGCACGTGAGTTTTCAACTTCTGGCTCTTGCTTTACTACTATTTTTCAACCATTCAGGTTCTTGTTTTGTGGCAGTGAGTTCAAGGCCCTTTTTCATAATAGGTGCTTGCACTGAACCTGCTGTACTCACATTAGCTTGGCTTCATAATAGATCTTCTGTTTTATGATTTTTTTTCTTATTCATTTCTTTTTGCAATTAATATTGCTGACTTATTTTACTCCTGGATATATCGTATTCGTACTCCTTTTCTAGTTCACTAATTGCATGCATGAACAGCTAGAGTAATAGAGGAAGAGATGTTTGGGGTTGACAACTTATGCTGGATTTCTGCAAAGGCTACATTGGAAGCTTCAAGGCATGCAGAATTTTTGATTCTGCAAACGGGGATGACAGCATTTGGGAAAGCATATTATAGGAACCAAAGCGATCTAGTACCACATGTAGGTTGATGCAGCTCCAACTTGTTCAAGTCCTTCTAATTTACACACACACACAACACACATATATTTGCTTAACTAAGATGTTTGGAGTTTTCATTTACAGCTCGCAGTAAAACTGGAAGCGCTGAGAGATGAATACATGCGATTTGCTGTGGAAAAATGTTCATCTGTGCTAAATGAGTATCATTCAGCTGTGGAGACGATTACAGGTCATATTGAAGTACTGTACTGATAGTTCTTACTGATAGTCTAAGAACATGAACATCCCCTCCTCTTTTTTTTTCCTTCATACTATCAAATCCTTCATGAACAATTGTTATTCAATCGAACATGCAAATATGGACTGACATTATTATGTGTAAATGCTTGATGCTCATGGATTATGGAATTTAATATTGATTGTAGATGTTTTACTTGAGGATGGAGAAATCAAAGCAGAAGAAATTTGGGACATATACAGGAGGGCTCCGCGGTTACCTCAGGTAAGGACTCACATGAGATAACTAGTACTGTAGCTTATTCTTGTTTGCCCCTAGTCATCACAGGAGGCTTTTCAAATTTGAACCCTGTAGTAAACATTTGTTTCAGAATCAATTGTCAACTTACTACCAGCTTTTGTTATAAAAAAAAAACCCTAATACAAGCTTTTAATCCTTGGTGTCAACCACTTTCATTTATAGATCTGCATTTTTCATTTGAAACCCTGTGTTTTGTGACATCCCATGTTTAATCATGTGGTTCCTTAAAATCTGTTCATGGTAATATTTTACCTTGTCTCGGAACTGCAACCCTTTGGTTTCGACAATGAGCACCTTATCCCATATAAGACTGAGATGAAGATGATGCTTTTTTTTCTTCCCCTTGCACGCATTTTCATGGCTGAGGGAGGGAGATGCTTGTTTTGGAGGGTGAAGGGCCAACAGTGGACATCTTAACCAATGATGGCTATATCTCTCTTACCAGTAATGCCCATCTCCTTTCCTTTCATAGGGAATATGATGAGCCACAGATGTCTAAGTGACCTGGCTACAAGTGTACAGTGTGTGGGCTTCCTCTTCCCACTTGTGGGCCCCTCTTTCCCATTGCGTGGGTTCTCTCACACACACTTTCTCTTTGAAAACGATGCCAATAGTGATAGTAGAGCGAAATATGGCAAGCAGAAACAATGCTGGCCCACTATGTGATCTTGCTGATCTTCATTGCGATCCATATGAGAACCACTGCAAAAAGACCAAATGTGCCCCAAAATGTGACTGTATTCATGTGCCTTTCTTGAAGTTAGTATGCATCCACTTCTCCATGGTTTCTGTCCCATGGATATATCCAGTATCGACCATAGAATTAATGAGGGAAAATCATTAACTCCTAGGGTTTGGTTTTTAAAAGTTTCTTGGTAGCAAAGGCAAAAAGTAATCTACAGCCATGGGAAACAGCAGTTGAATTGTAAAGCATATATCCATTTCATTTTTTCTAAAAACCAAGAGAGTTTGCAATCAGTTTAGCTGTTTAAAATGAGGTTCTTTTTCTTGAAAAGGTAATGAGGATTTACATATAATGATAAAAAGAATACAGACCAAGTAAAAGCAATAGCACGAGAAAGGCTATCCAGTGACTGGGCACCTGTTCTTGGCTACAAAGAAGAGCATGAGTAGTATGACAGTGGACATCTTAACCATCCATAGCTATTTTTCCCGTACCAGTAATGTCCAACTCCCTCCCTTTCATATGGAAACACTCCATAACAAATGCGCCCCTAAATTAACTTTCTTGAAGTTGGTATACATCAGTTTTCGTGATATCTGCCAAATGCATTTAGAATACATAGAGTGCTAAAGTAAAGAGCAATAGCAAAAGAAAGACTATCTGGTGACTGGACACCTGTTCTATACTACAAAGAACATGAGTAGTATGACAAGCGGACTTCTTAATCAACCATGGTTATATTTCTCATACCTGTAATGTCCAATTCCTTTCCTTTCATAGGATAACAAAACATACCAAATGCACCCCTAAATTAACTTTCTTGAAGTTATTATGCATCATTATTCCATGGTGTCTGCCTCATGTTTATATTCAATAGCAGTGATAGTTAATGTGGGGAAAATCTTTAGGGTTTCCTGGTAGCTAAAAGAAAGAAGCAACCTACAGCCATGGGGAACAGCAGTTAAACTGTAAGACAAGTATGTACTGTTGTCTGTATGCTTTCAACATTTCCCCCACCCACCCCCACCTCCACCCCTTCCCCTCCCTTTTTTTTTTAAATTCAAGACCGGGTCTGTTTATTAGTTAAGCTTGAAAAGGTAATGGGGATTCATTTATAAATAAAAGAGTACAAACATTAGAATCTAAAGTGAAAGCAATAGCAAAAGAAACACTATCCAGTGAGAATGGCCACCTATTCTCCATTATAAAGGACATTAGTAATGCACCCATAAGATCCAAGTTTAGAGCTTCTGTTGTTTGTAATGGGCTCGACCTCTGCTGTCCTATTTGTAGTTGAAACCAGTCTGCATCCATGGGAAACATCATCACGGGTTCTTTTAAGTTATCCTGAATGAGATTATATATTACGTAAGCTGCTTGTAGGGAGCTTTACATCCTCCATATCCTACTAAGTAACCGAAATCATTCTATTTCCATTATCATGGTTGGATGTGACTGTGAATCCCATTCAAATGCAAATGCCAAAACAGTTGTATTCCTCTTAGGAATGATAAAGACATGGAAGCATAAGATCCCTGTGAGCCATGTGGGCAGAGAAAGGGCTGTCTATCAGCATGGTTAAAGGCTGTAGACATTTTGGCTAAAGTTACATCTTCTTCCTGCCACTTCTTGTTGCAGCCTACTGTGCAGCCAGTTGATGAGTATGGAGCACTTATTTATGCTGGACGATGGGGAATTCATGGGGTCTCTCTTCCTGGGAGAGTAACTTTTGCACCTGGCAATGTTGGATTTGCTACATTTGGTGCACCACGACCTTTGGAGGTAAAGAGAAGATGTACTTTTCAGTGTGTAACCATCTTAGCTGTCCCAAATATCTGAACTGCTCTCTCTCTCTCTCTCTCTCTCTCTCTCTCTCTCTCCAGACACAAATTATCAGTGACGAGACATGGAAGCTGATAGATGGTATTTGGGATAAAAGAGTTGAGGAAATCAAAGATGAAGTGTCTATGGAGATCCAAGAAGATGCAGAGAAACCACAGCTAATAATGGCGGGTCACTTCCTTTAAGAAAACTACAGATACCCTGTGGTACGTATATGCACTTTTTTCCATTTCAGTGGGTGTTTTTTCTCAAAGTATGAATTACTTGAAATGGTTAAAAACTTGAAATGGTCTTGCGTGGGAGAGGTAATGGTAATCATTTCAAAGCAGCCAGAAATTGGGTTCAGAAAGGAAATAAGATAATCTCCACTTGTCTCTCTAGAACAGAGAATCAGTTTGCCGATACCCTGCCCCATCCTGCAATCAATTACTGCTGCCTTTCCTCCATATATTGCAGGGAGACTGATACTCAAATGAAAAGTACGCGTTGAAAAATAAATCAAAACAGCCGGAAAACCCATTGAGCCTGCGTTTATCCACGTGATGATGTTTGTTGCTAATTGCTATGTGATGTAGGGGATGCCAATTGGTGCAACAGAAATTTTGGCTTAGGTATCACCCATGCAAGCGAGGACATCTCTACTTTTCTGAACCTATTAGGTGAAGGAAAGGTCTATCTATACCTTTGACAAATGCCTCCAAAACCAAGGTCATCTGAGATCTTTTCTGCCATAATCAGTCCAAAATCAGTGACTGAAGAACGTGACCATTACCCTTCCTACCATAATCAGTCTAAAGTCAGTGCCTGAAGAACATTGACCATTAAAGTTGTGGAGTTGTCAAATATGTGCTTTGGTTATTTGAGTTCATCAAATAATACCATTAAGTGCTGAGTAGACTCCGTTTGTTTTTTTCTGCTGAGAATCTATGGGATTTTGTTGCTGAGATGAGATGTCTAACTTTGTTACAGATGTTACAGTCTATGCACGTGTAATTTGGAAAATTTTCTGCAAATTGAACTTGGCGTGAAGATATTAGCACCTCAAGTGACCTACAGAAGATTGTCATCAGCACCACCATTTTTTATTCATATCATCTGCAAACAAGAAAAGATACATTTTGACATAGGAGTTTCATCTGTTTGATAAATCACTGTCCTGAAAGAAGTATAGATGGAGAGTAAGCCCGAGAAAAATGAAGCTGCAACTACAGCATTAACAGTTTTGTAGCATGCATGAGAATTGAGAATACACTCAAATGGGGCATCAGTTTTATGTATCATTCTATGTAGATGCCCTGGGGCGTCATTGAATTTTTACCTTTCTTAAGGGTATTTGGTATGTATTTATAAATGTCGCTGTTGCAACCACTAGCTGCCTTTCGAGTATGTCCATTAAAAAAAGAAGATGATGCCATTATACTATATTAAGCTGAAGGGTTTTTGGGGTGATTTTGACCATGACTTATGATTTTGATTGGGAGTTATAACTCCCTGCTCCTAATATTTAACCACTCTCCACTTCCAATATGTAACTGCTCATTTTCTTCACTTCATGTAACCACTTCTTCCAACTTTCCACTTTTCCGCAGGAACTTCATTTCTATCCATATCATAATCACCAAATCATTGTCATAGAGTATTTGATGATTGTTTTTGTGTAATCTGAGTTTTTCTTAATAAATCAGTAAATATACTTTTTAGTTATTGGTGAAGATGCCCGTACCAATTATACTATATTAAGCTGAAGGGTTTTTGGGGTGATTTTGACCATGACTTATGATTTTGACTGGGAGTTATAACTCCCTGCTCCTAATATTTAACCACTCCACTTCCAATATGTAACCGCTCATTTTCTTGACTTCATGTAACCACTTCTTCCAACTTTCCACTTTTCCGCAGGAACTTCATTTCTATCCATATCATAATCACCAAATCATTGTCATAGAGTATTTGATGATTGTTTTTGTGTAATCTGAGTTTTTCTTAATAAATCAGTAAATATACTTTTCAGTTATTGGTGAACATGCCGTACCAAGCACGGGTTGTTGTGCTCGTATATCTTTATGCTTGTCATCCAAGTATTTTCTTGGGAAATACCATACTGATACTTGTAAAACCCATCACTAAAAATGGAGGCTAAGTGGAAAGGGAAGATGTTTTCATGAGAACTATTGACCCCACATGAGGTTGGTACTATCCGTGTATCTGCATCAGTAACATGCAAGCCATTTGCTAATACATCTTTTGATGATGTACATTCAGTCTCCTGCTGTTTTGTGCAATCTACTACAGCAGGATACTGTGATGCAGTGACACAGAAAGTTGTGTCTCACCCAAGACCAGCCAGTTCGAGTTAACCTTTCTGTTTGCCAGGTTGGAAGATAAAGTAAAAAACAACATATTGTAATGAAGGGGCCAGCTCTCCTAAGCTGAAGCTTAAGATAAGGTAAGTTGAAGTAAGTTCAATTACATAGTGGGGCCCACTTGGGGACCCACATATGGATGGGGGTGGGGGGGATTTCAAGGACTCCCTGGGACCCTCATTCAAATAAAAAATCAGCCCCAATCGTGGTTTTTATCATCTCCATCTGGGCACCAAAAGTTTAATGGTCAACGGTCTATTCGGATTGGTACATAGTTGATCCAACAGTCTAGTAAATTCGGATTTAACCAAAAGTTGGTGGGCTTGTGCAATTTAAGGGGGTCGAATGTTTGGTCCATTTGGATGGATCAGGGATGGGCCCCATAAGCGTTAGCTTACGGAATTATATCATAAGCTTAAGCTTAGGAGAGCCTTGCTCTGTAATGAAAGTTCGTATTTGCTTTTTTTTTTTTTTAGTTATCTTGAAATGAAAAAAAAAGAGTGCAACTTAGTAATATCCAAGAACAATCTTTTAGAAACTGTTTTTGTGGCATACCCAATAGCTCTATCGGTTGTTCTTTGGAGATTGAAAATTAATGCTAGAAATAACCATATCTACATAGCTTATTTTACCTCATCAATTATTGTCTAGCATTTTTTTTTTTTTTTTTGATGATGTGGGCATCCCTGCGGCCTGAGGTCCGTCTCGAGAGGACTATTCCTTTGGGTGGTGCCTATTAAACCAGCACAAACGCACACAAGATAAATTTGGGTAGATTTCGAACACGACATGGGTACCACATTCACGCCTTATGCGACTCCACAAAGTCCCAGGGGTGTGTGTGAACTATATTGTCCAGAAAGCATTCATCAATAATGGTAGAATATGAATATGGTCAACAATTGAATTATAATTGAGGGTTGGTTATCACCATAAGGAAATAGAGATTATTTCCTTACTATCATCATCCATATGGCCATTATAAGTGTCGATACTGGCCGTCCAATTGGTGGGTCTCTACTTTCATGGACCATCACACATCTAATTCCCTGTTTCAAATGCACAAGAAACACAGCAACCCCTTTTTAAGTTGGAAATCCAATCATAGTCTTGTCAGTAATCATGAAATGAGGAGATTAAGTGTGATGAAGACCCCCCATCAAAGCCATTCAGTTCCTATATACCAGCATCACAACCAGCATCACAATCTTCATAATAGCCAGAAAAGAGACCCTAGAAATCCCCCAGATGATGAAATGAGGAGATTAAGTGTGATGAAGACCCCCCATCAAAGCCATTCAGTTCCTATATACCAGCATCAGAATCTTCATAATAGCCAGAAAAGAGACCCTAGAAATCCCCCAGATCAAAATTTCCTCAAGCAACTTCATGCAATTTCCATAACAAAAGCAACCTCAAACCCATCCATTTGGTCTGACCTTATCAAAGGCTACCTTTCTCAAGGGTCCCCAAAAGAAGCCCTTCTCACATACACTCAATATAGGCGCAAGGGAGCTCACTATGCAGGACTACTGCTCCCTTTAGTCCTTAAAGCCTGTGCTTCTCTTACTCTCCTCTTTCATGGGAAAACTGTACATGCAGAATCTATCAAAACTGGGGCTGTTTCAGATGTCATGACTGGGACTTCATTAGTGAACATGTACTCCAAATGTGGTCACTTATCTGATGCCCACCAGGTGTTTGAAGAAATGCCTGAGAGAAATGTGATTACATGTAATGCCATCATTGGTGGGTACTTGAGGAATGGTGACATGGGTTCTGCGTTAGTGCTCTTTGAGAGTATGTCCGAGCGCACTTCAGTGACATGGGCTGAGATGATTGACGGATTTGCGAGGAGTGGAGACACAGTGGCTGCCAGGCGTTTGTTCGACCAGGCTCCTCCTGCAATGAGGAATCTGGTGATATGGACTGTGATGGTTGATGGGTATGCCAGCAATGGGGAGATGGATGCTGCGAGGCAGGTGTTTGAGGCGATGCCAGACCGGAATTTCTTTGCCTGGTCGTCAATGATTGCAGGCTACTGCAAGAAGGGTGATGTGGAAGAGGCGCAGAAGATTTTTGATCGGATCCCAGTTAGGAATTTGGTGAATTGGAATGCATTGATTGCTGGGTATGCACAGAATGGGTTCTGTGAAGAAGCTTTGAATGTGTTTCAAAAAATGCTGGCAGAGGGTTTCAAGCCGGATGAAGTTACCGTGGCGAGTGCGTTGTCGGCTTGTGCGCAGCTGGGTTCCTTAGATTCTGGTAAAAGAATCCATGAGATGATTAATCGAAACAGAATTAAGCTTAATCAGTTTGTTCTAAATGGATTAGTTGATATGTATGCGAAATGTGGGGATGTTGGAAAAGCAAGACAAATCTTTGAAGGGATGCTTCAAAGAAATGATGTCTGCTGGAATGCAATGATCTCAGGCCTTGCCATCCATGGTCAGTGCGAGGATGCTCTTGATCTCTTTCTTCAAATGGAGTCATCTGAAGTGAAGCCAAATGAGAGCACCTTTCTTGCTGTTCTTTCAGCTTGTGCACACGGGGGGTTTGTGAATGAAGGACTAGAAATTTTTGTGAAGATGAAGGAAAAATATGGTCTGGTTGCAGGAATTGAGCATTATGGGTGCTTGGTTGACCTTCTTGGGCGGGCGGGAAGATTAAATGAGGCTTATGGTTTAATTAAAACAATGCCCATGAAACCTAATGCTGCTGTTTGGGGTGCTCTACTTGGAGCTTGCAGAATCTATATGGATATGGAGATGGCAGAAGAGGTAGTAAAGGAGGTTGGCATGCAAGAATTAAAAGTGGATTGTGGTGATGATGCGCACTTTGTGCTGATGTCAAATATTTATGCTGCTTCAGATCGATGGGAACAGGCGGAGAAGATGAGGTTGATAATGAAGCAGAATGGGCTTAAAAAAACAGCTGGGTGCAGTTTGATTATGGCGAGAAGCACCGGACACCAGTTTCAAGCTGGTGCTCAGGTAGAACCCCGGACCCGTTTGCTGATAAGACACAACTGATTATAACTGCATCTTGATGGACCTGCAGAAAATGTAATCTGGCATTTGTAAATTATTCTAATGTCAATCCTTCACATATGTGGAGAGATTTTTCACAGTTTCATCCAAAGTCAAATGTCAAGAAGGCATACTTTCATATTTTCATGTAAAGCTTGCTATGCTATACCCCGATTTAAATGTCCATGAATGAACAACAATTTTCTAGCACTCTATTGGGGAATTCTCCCATTTGCAATCCATACAATGTCTCCATTTTAAACAACCCGAAACGAGTCTGCAATTTGTTTCAGATCCTTATAATGCCTCTTCCATTGAAGACCTGCAAGAAACAAAAAGATGTTATTGCAGGCATCTCATCTGTGGAGGAAGAGATAGGAGGGTATAATTTTTACCATTTCCAGTTATATTGAACAAGTATAGCCGGTTGCCGGCAGCAGTTGCAGTAATCAGTGCATGGGGTGGCTCCAACTCGAATTGGTAATATGTCCTTCCCGAATGTTCTGCCACTTCCATGCTTAAAACCTTCCCTTCCACATTCTCCCCTATCACTTCAGGTCCAAATGCATTAATCACCTTTTCTGGAGGTCCGATCTCTTCAATTTTGGCATCTTCCCCGAGATCTACAACATGACTTCAAGATAGTCAAACTGAAAAGTTGTAGTCATTGTTTCTGTTACAATCCTAGAGAGCAACTATTATTTTACATAGCAGCAGCTCAAAGTACACAAAAACTCAGACGTGACTGATCTACCATTAATCAGATGAGGCATGGAAATAAGATTTTCCAACTTAAATATGAAAAATAAGGAAGCAACACTTGAGATAGATTGGTTGTTTATGTAAAACTAGTTTAGGAAGAACTTCAAGTTTTGCAAAGAACTATAAGGGAGAGATCAATAAACTCTGGGATGAAGCAACTATGGACCATTCCCCTCCAGAAGAAAATCTCACCTTTCCTTGTGTTCTTGGATACCAGTAGGAACATTTTAAACTTGCCTTAAAGGAGATTTAATTCCTTTTCTAAAGCTTCTTTTTCAACGTACAATACATATCAAAGTCATTAAGTAGAAAAAAGGTGAACTATAAGAGCAGAATATAAATTGAACAAGTACTAGGAAATTGAGCTGAGGCAGAGGTCAAAATAAATTATTGATAATTCAGGGTTATATATGGCTCTTCATATTGATACAAACTTAACAAAATTTTCAAGTGGGATCCCATTTCCAATCTACTTTACTGCTAAAAACTTGGGAAGAAGTAATCTGAAGCAATTTATATTGTGGAGTGACAGAGAACACAAGCTTGAATATGGATGAGTAGAATTGTAGAATCCACAAAGCCAACCCTAGGTTGGAAGATAAGGCTTCAATGATGATGGTATATCCATTCAGTATTGCAAAATTGTTATATCAAGAATTTCTCACTTCACTACCTGCAAATCGGAGAACAGGAGCAACAATAACAAATAAGCGCCCTTCTTGAGAATTTGCAAATCTCAAATCAATCTCTGTACCCCCAAGATCAGCAATTGATACAGGAACCTGAGCAAAACCATCATATACATACTAAGAAAGATGTTTGGTGAAATAACTTAAAACTTGAGCGAAAGAAAGACTCAATCATTAGCCAAAATGTTAAATCAAATACAGCGAGTCTAATCAAATGAAACAATTACCTCTTCCCAGCCATCTGGAACCTTGAAAATGTATGGTATGATTGGACTCCAGCCAACGCCATGGCCTCCAGACTTATCGTCTGGTCTGCGATATGTCTTCCAACCTGTCTGAGCCAATTTCTTTCCTTATGGTGGACAATCCATTTAAGAATAATACAATAGCAATCTTGCAACAGTAGCCTTAGTAGTAAAGTACAAGAAAAATGAAGAAAGTGAATGGATTCTCTTAAAAAGGTCATTCAATCAAGTAGAACTAAGTTTTTGCTTCTTTTTTTTTTTTTCCATAATGGTCAACCTAAAACAACTATTAAAAGAAATCACCGAATAAGGAACTTGGGACACCCCAATTCCCCGAAATGATGCTATTTGTTGAGCAGGTTTAAATTTGATTTGTGATCCACTTGTAGCCTAGTAAACACCACCATAAAAGTTAGATTGGGAGAACAGTCACAGTAACACCCAAATTTACTTGTTTAGACTTTCCTGAATTTTGTAATTTTCATCTCAGCTGTAGTTATTGTGCCAAATGGAAGTGAACCCAGATACAAATACATCAAAGCACAGAAGAAAGCATGGGTATCTCGTTTATGAGGCAGAAAGAACATTTAATGTAAGAAGACAGGGTTTATATCTTGAAAAGGTAGCAATTTGTATACCTTCGTTTTCTTCTTTCTAACTATTCCATCTTAATAAATAGTTTCCAAATCAAATAGAAGAGAACCCAGTTTCCAGAAAAGAAAACAAATTGGCAAAAGCAAAGAATGAAATTTTGGAAACAAATGTGAGAATATCACAAAGAAATCTAATATATGCAAAACCAACCTTTTTCATCAGGCTCAGACAACCCTGGTATCCTTCCTGCCAAAAGGCCTTGCTTTACTGCTGCCAAACCATCTCCTGAAAAGCCCAGAACTCCAGAAACCAAAGATAACCCAGAAATTATTGCTGCTCTTCTTCTTAACAATCCAAATTTCTTCTCACACTCTTCATCCATGAAGCCATTTTCTTTTGCTTCTGCACTAATTTCAACTCTTCCTTCTGTATTTCCAAGTGCGGGTTTCATATGCATATGGAACTTGTTTATCTGCTCAGATTGCTGAGAACTGCTGCAGATAGAGTGGGAAGATTGGAGGTGATATTTGAAAGGAAACCAACAGCTTGTGAAGAGGGTGGTGCCCATTTTCTGTAATTCTTGTGGAAAGTATAGTTGGATTTGAAAAAAAAAAAAAAACAAACAGTGGGGTTATTTCAGTGAATCAATCTAAGAGCAGAAATTCAGATATGGGAATTGGTTTTCTGTTGTATATTTTACTTCATTACTATGTCCTGAGAATATGAGAGGAGGAGATAGAACTTGGAGATGTTGCAGTTGCTTTTCTCCTTCATATATAGCATGTGAGGATGGGGGAGTTCGACGCTAGAGCAATCTTCCAGGAGTATCATTTTTGTGGACATGAGAGAATCTTACCACTGCCTCTTCCACAACAGCAAAACTTAGTGGCAGAGAATCCTCTATACATTTCATGTGTCGTATACACGTACCCGTCAAAACTCTCACAGTGCAGGGTCCAAATGAAGAATCCGGATCCTCCTCCGAGGCTTTAGCTTAGAGATATCCTGAGTCAAAGGAGTGGGACCCACCTAATGTTAATTGAACCAGTCAAAACAAATGTCCTCTCGTTGCATGGGTATCCTTAGTTTTTACAATCTCAATTTTTTCACCTTGTGGATTGACTGACATGATGAATTCAGTAAGGAATATCAGTGAGATTATGTTGATCGTATTTTTCATCAAGCAGTGAAAAACAAATGTCCTCTCGTTGCATGGGGTATCCTTTGTTTTTGCAATCTCAATTTTTTCACCGTTGGATTGACTGACTTGATGAATTCAATAAGGAATATCAATGAGATTGTGTTGATCGTATTTTTCATCAAGCAGTGGAATGATTTCGGATTGATGTAAAATTTTAGTACAACCAGTATACCTGCAGGGATCTCAACAAGTGAGCCCCAATGTGGAGTTACACTATTTTAATTCAAGATTTCTCTAGGTTAAAGCCTTAGAGGATATGGACTCCCAGATTAAATGATTGGCCAAGACACCTGGCATTAAAGTGGCCTGGGGGCTGCAGATTAGGTTCTATTAAAAATTGTCCAACCCCAAAAAAAAAAAAAAAAAAAAAAAGGTTCTATCAATAATTGGACTCTTTTTTAGAAAGCACATTTAGATAATTCAGAAAGATGTAGTTTTGTTCCCGACCTTAATTCATCCCTTTTCATCAATGAACAGGAATATCTAATGGAGCTGAACTATTTTTCAATACATCTCTAATCCATAGTTTACATGTACATTTGGTAGGGTCAGTTGGGTCAATAGACTTCACCAAGATGCCACTGTTGGTGCATGTCATAAATCATTTGTTAAAATGAAAAGCAGCCTCTGTTGGTTTTGTAGTTTCAGTTAAGATATTGGGCCCAAAATAATCTCTTGTCATGGAGTGATGTCAGCCTAGAGAGAAAAGCCAATTTTGTTAAACTATATTAAAAGATATTATATATGCACGGGATGAATATAAAAAAAATAGAAGTATGAGAAACTTAGATGCGTCTAATATTTATGTATTTCCTTGTTTTAATCTAATTTTATCTGTCACTGATAAAGAAAAAAAAAAGTGATTCATGGTTTTAGACATCTAGATAATATTTGCATGTTTGACATCTGTATTTATAATCTCTACTTGTCTAAAAATATCTAGTGGGTGAGGTTTAGAAAAATAAGAGCGTTTGACACACGATTCTACCTCTACCAGCTTTAAAGAAGCAGTGGTGAAGAACGAAAGAGAGAATAAATGAAATAATGAATTTAGTTTTCATTTGTGGAAAGATTTTGTGGTTTTACGATCTAAAGTTTTGCATATATAAGAGTCCGGTTTGTCTCCTACTCGCTTCCTAGCATTGGGATGTGTGGAACTCCATAGTGGGACCCACTTATTGATAATTCAAACCGTTCAAAAGGAATGACGTCCCCTCCGGTAACATATTTTCAAATTAACTTTAGTTGAATATGAGTTGGTCCCATCATATGATTGAGTACATGACTATAAGTTATAGATACATTGGGTTATCCAAGGACATGAACCTCATTTTTGTGTAAAACTCAGTTTTGAAGATCCAAGTACATGACTATAAGTTATATAGGTACATTGGGTTATCCAAGGATTTGACCACAGCACATTTGGTGCTGTTTATTTTAAATATAAGAACCACTTTTTTGTTTTTTTTTTTCCTCGTCGCTGCCTCATTTTGACCCAAAACTCTAATCTATAGAGAATAAATGCGGCCAATAACTCCTGTTACCAATAAGGACTCGAACCTGAGCTCTACCCCAGGCAGAAGGATTTTGGTGTCCTTAGGCACCACGCCAAAGTAGCTGTGCAAAATGAGTAGCTACTAATTTTAAATCAAATCATAAGAGAGCACATCAAATCATATGATTTTCAACACTCAAATATCAAACAGACCGCTCAATTTAGAGGCTCCAATCCAACTGACTCATTGGAGTTCATCTACTGCCTGAATGTGGCCACCCAATGGATGTTTACGTACGAATTCATTATCTGTTTTTCTCATTATTTTCTAAGTAGAAAGTTACAGATCAAATTTGGATATAAGAAGCACCACCTATGATCTATTTTGCTACCTGGCCTCGTGCTTCTCTTGAAGTTCATCAGCAATTTTCTTTTTCCATTTAGCTCCTAATAACAAAATCTTTTGCCGCCCACCAAACTATAACAACATGAGTCTCCCTAGCAAGTGGACTGAACCCTGTGTTACACCCCGACCCTAATTAAGCATGTTTAGTACTAATTAATCATATTTAAACTAAATTAATTATGCTTAGTTACTAATTATAGTAATTAGAGTTAATTAGTCGTGGTGAGTCTAGTTAGTTGAGTCTTGAGCCTAGACTAGGTGAGTTGAAGTGGATTGACTCGGCTAAGTGAAGTTAATGTTTTTTTTCGTAATTATCGATTTTTACATTTTACATCATTTACACGTCATTTTAGTATCAACGCATGTATCTTGTCGAACACGCCAACTTTCGTATTTGAACCGACCACATTTGACCAACCGTTGTATTAGTGGGCCATCATTTGACTCAAAATGAAAATATTCAATCTCAATGGACTTAGTTGCAAAAAGGGGCAACCCTATCCCTTTATAAGCCCAACTACCCATCCTTTTCATTCCTTTCATTTTCTTTTCCTCTACTACTACCCTTTCTCTTTTCCCTTCATAATCTTCTCCAATCATCCTAGAGATTTCTTGCATGTGCTTTGAAGGCTAAGAGTGGACTCTCCTTCATCCTCTACATTCTTCCCTCTATGCTTGTGGACAAGAACCCATCTTCATCACCCCTTATTTTCTTCAAATTCGGATTCATTACTAAAGGTAAGAGCCAAACCTCTTTTAAGTTATATTTTTAGGTTAATATGAGTTGAAATAGAGCCTTGAGGCTTGTAGCTAACATGCATTGCATTCTCATTCATCCTTCCATGGTTTTCCATTGTTAGGGTTTGTAGATTTGGGGGTTTTTAGTCTCTTGAGCTAATTGAGTGAAGAGGACTTGAAAAGCTCTATTTGAGGCAAGTATAAGCTTTAATTAAGAATACATGGTGCTAATTCCTTGATTTGATTATCCATTCTATTATTTACCTTTTATGGTGATTAGCCTCTTGGTTATGGCTTGAAAATGAATATGATTTAAATTTTATGGTTGGGTTGGAAAAATGGAAAACTAAGATTGGAGGGAATGAGAGGTATAGAGATGTTTATAGCATTTGCATGTGTACAGGTAAGGTGTCTTGAAATGGGTGGAGACTTACAGCAATACTGGAACGGACAAAGAAATGTGTCCCTCGCTATAGCGAGGATGGACCTCGCTATAACGAGCCACAAGCTCGCTATAGCGAGGTAGGGTTCTGTTGGGCCCAGAGGTTTTGATCAAAATGCTTCCTTTTGACCGCTAAAAGTTGACGAATACCCCTAAATTGTATATTTACTAAACCAATTAGGATTTTGGACTCCAAAGTACTTGTGGGACCCTAGAAAATGGCACCTTTGACAAGATCAACGGACCAATGGAATGGATCACATGAGAAATCATTGAGGCTAAGATTATTTCATATGGAATTATATCTTTCGTTTAACACCTTGTCATGGATGAGGCTTGGAGAACCTGGTGCATTACACTACACTAAGTGACACCAAATTAAAGATAGCTATACACCGGGCCTCTAAACTTCATCGTATGAGAATATGAAAGACGAGAGTCTAGTAAATGACCTTGATCCTTTTTAATCATTGCATGTGCATATTGAGATTTATTTTCTATTCAATTTCCAAATTCTAAACAATGATTTATATGCATATGCTATTTCCTTTCTATTCGTTATACTTGTACAGTCATACGATATTCAATTGAAATTTGAGATGAGTAAGTTATGCGTGAAATATTTTGGGTATTATGATTCGATTCGATTTAAGTAAAAAAAATAATCTTACTCATGTGTGTATTTATTCAATTCGATTGGTCTGGCACTACTGAGCTTCACCATGTGATACCCGACGGGGTTAAACTTGGTTTAGTTATTCGAGATCACTGCAGTAGATCATCTGGAGCACCGGAACTCCAGAATCAGGTAGCCAGCAAGCCTTTGGCCGGGCCGCTGGTGACATCCCAACTAGATTTGCTCTCTATTGAGAGGATGAGCTTAATGTAGTAGCCAAATTAGTGTGCATTACTATTCATTGATTCAAAAAGCATGAATTAGTCTATTTTGGCACAATTGCCTAGTTATTCATTTATATTGACATCTTATTAATCAATCGTCATTTAATTCATTTTGGAACATTATGTATTTCATTTTATTGCCTATACTTGCCAATTCGTCGTATTTGAGGCGCTACTCTTGGTGTCACAGGCACAAATGCAGATCCCGGGCTTGAGGAGGCCCAGACGGGAGAGGAGGAAGCCCAAGAGGTTCCTCCAGGATTAGAGGAGTGGCCCGATGTGGGGCAAATGTAGAAACTCCCCATTTCGTAGTGCGTTACATACTTTTGAGAGCTAGTAGCTAGAGTGTGACTAACTTCTTTTTGTGTTGTCACATCAGGATCTTCTTTTATTTTAGTTATACTTTGGTATTATTGTATAGGGTACCTTGCGGACCCTCTTTTGTTAAACAATATATATACTTGTAAAAGTTCTTTTTACTAAACTTGAAGGTTTAAATGGATTGAATGGGGAACGATATTCAATTTGTAATTTCAGCTTCCGCTTACTTGAAATGTTTTAATTGGATCAAGTGAGTTAGACTCACGAGTGGGATCGGTTTATCTTCTTCGTGTGATTGTATTTGACTCGCGACAGGTATTATCACACGGGAGTACGTGTGTCTCACCTCGGGGATTGCCCTAGGCCGGGGTAATTCGGAACCGGGATGTGACACCCTGCTATGGGTGGACCATAATATAAAAAACGATATTGATTGGATGATTCTAGACATCTACTTTCTCCTCTTCAAGTTGATGTTCAACAAAATCAAAGGGCCAAGTTTCTCCAATCAGAATCATTTTGGTGTCACGTCGAATCAAGACGAGTTCAATTCGCTAGATGGTTCCGTTCCTGTTCTCACATTTTCAATTCCATACAATCAGCTCGCTTTGGTTAATGATTCTTTGGCCACAAGAATCTATGAACTTCCTTTTCCTTAGAGTTGATTTTGATAAACAACGCAGTCAAAGCATAAAGATACTTAAGCCTAGCTCAAATAGCATGCAAGAGTTCTCAGTAAGGACCTTTTAAGTTCTAAATATGTAAAGTGGATCGAAGGAGGAAAGTTATATGACACCTAAATATTGATGAGTTGATTATATGCTTGTATGGAGGATGAACACTTAACCAGCACTTCATGTATACCAGAAGACAAGGTGCTTCATAGCAAACTAGGATTTTAAGTGCCTACTAAAGCGAGCACGCTTCGAGGAACACACACACAATTACAAGAACACCTTCAAGGTTAGATTCTGAAGAGAATGAGGCTGGGGTCTATATCTTCTGAAACTTTGCGTTCGGGAGGGATCTTAGGGAGGGAATAAGCAATGCATTTAGCTCTCTCTAAGTATGATGTGTACTTATTAATCGCGTTGCGGACCCTTTCATCATTATCAGACATATTCCCTTCATTCTCTCCTGTGGTCTCATTTGCACTACCAGATTTTATGAATAAGTTGCTTAGCTCAAGTCCAAGTTCAATCGTTGCTATGTTCCCCTTATTGGATCTCTTTCTGAAGTTCCAGCTGCCAGTTTGCCAGTTGAAGTGATAGAGAGGAAGGAAACGTTCTCCATACTTTGCGACGAATTTAATGGATGCTAAGATGAACTCAAACTCTTCCTTTGACATGCAGTATGGGAAGCTCACTCTTGTCCACCCTGGTTTTAGCCCTTCATAGCCCTGCAGTAACAACAATAATGATGACAAGATAAATGTAAAAAAAGACTCTAAACCAATGCACTTTCTTTTGGGGCATCCTTACATGATTGATTCAGGCAAGACAAGACATACTGATACTAGGACCTGCTTCCTTTCCACAGAACAGTCAATGGTGAGTTTGGATGTTTTCCAAAATATAGAAGTTGATGAGGACGTGGGAATAATTTAAGGTCGAGCATCCCACAATGCTTTTTTGTGATATAGTTTTGAGAGTAACATTCAATAACTACTTCTCTGCCTCAATTTCCAAACCAATTTTAGTTGTAGTCACGGATAACGATTTGGGGTGAAATAGGAAGATAAGTAGAGCACCCCCAAACTCAACTGTGAATGCAGGGTGGAGTGATTTTTGGGTACATCTAAATGTGCCCAAAAACCGCTACAAATGTTGGTTCCAACTACTCAATTAGTATCAGGTAATATTCTAGCATACCTTTTGGATGGCTGATCGAAGTGCAAGGGAGAGAGGCTCGTTCACACCAAGAAGGTAGTGACCATAAGGCCCAGCACAAGCGCACCCACCTCGAGCCTGTATGCCAAAAAGATCATTTAGGAGCTTTGCAACGAAACGACCATGGAGGGGCTTGTTTTTCTTCTTTTCTCCCTCTCCCCACGTATAAATTCCTGTATCTCTATTCTCAGTTTTTGGGTCCACAGAGAAACTTGTGAAAACAAGAAAGGAAAGGATAGGATGTCTTCTTGCACGTGTATTTCCTAGCACGCATATGTTGGGAATTGGGAGTAGTCTTTTAAGTGCTACATCCATGTAAGCCTTCTCGAGTGAATCGATGAGTTCATAACCCATGTATTCCTTCACCCAGAATGCAAGTGCAGCTCTAATCTTTGGTACAATCGGCGGAGTTCCAGCATCTTCTCTCTCTTCAATATCATTGTAATACAGAGTATCCTAACAATTGCAACAGTAAGGGGTTAAAAATAGGTATCATCTATCAAGAGTTAAAAATATTTTGAATTCTGATGGGAATTGAATGATAACTATGAATTACGTTACATAGGTGCAGGCCCAACATCTAATCAGGGTGTTGGTACACACCTAAGAACTGCCTAATTTAGATCCATTGGATTTAAATTAATGTCCATTGGAATTCAGAGCAGTTGGTTCATATAAAAAGATTGTTCAATCGTACACAACATTCTAACGTAATTGAACAGAGATTCTAGTGCATTGAGGTATCACTTTGTTACTGAAGCTATTGACAAAACAGACAGTTCCTCCTCCACAAGTAGAAGGGGGAGAAGACGCCAGCTGATAGAGGGCTTTGCTCATCAGAAGGATGCCTGGGGTTCCGGGCCCGCCGACAAACTTATGCGGGCTTAGAAAAACAGCATCATATCCTTCGATTTCTCCGGATCTCATGTCTATCTCTGCACAAGGTCCACTGCACAAAACATAACACAAACCCCTTTGAGCAACCTTCAAAGTACTAAATTTGTGTTACTAAATCTCTTTCATCATAAATGATCTAGGCAATATAATCATCATATCATAATCTAGATTCGTTTTCTTCATCAACTGAGCTAGATCTATGTAATGTAAACTTTGGGTAGCACCTTGCAGCAAAGTCAAAACACGCGAAAGCACCATATTGGTGGAGAAGCCGAGCGAGTGCACGAGTGTCGGTATAGATGCCGGTGACATTGCTACAAGCAGAGAAGGATCCCAGCATAGGACGGTTGGAGTACTTGAACAGCTCGAGTTCATGTCGCAGCGCTTCCATGTCCACTAAGCCCTCATCATTGAGGCCTATCTCTACCACCTCTGCTAGGCTTTCATGCCATGAGAGGAAGTTTGAGTGGTGTTCATATGGTCCAATGAAAACAACCCACCTCTCCTGATTCCTTAGGCACTTCAATACCCTATCTTTCAAGGTCGAAGGAACTGCAATTCCCATCACCTCTTGGAGGCGCTTGATTGCAGCAGTGGTGCCAGAACCGCAGAACAAGAGAGCGTCATCTACTCCTCCCCCCATGCAGCGCTTGATGTATGTGGCGGCTTCATGCGCCATTTTTGTTGTTCTATGCCCCACAAAGCTGTCACTTGTGTGAGTGTTTCCTGTACAAATTTACCTTCACACCATCAAATCACCATCATCATCTTATTTCCATCTATCTGGGGCCAGGGCGGACCTACATGTAGGCCTAGCCCCCCCCCCCCTAACTTTTCATAATTTTATTTTTTACCACTAATTTTTTTGTAACTTTTTATTTTGACCCTTATATTGTTAAGATTTTTTTTAATAATAATTTTTATTTACGCTCCCCCACCCCCCCTTCTATTTACTGGGTCCGCCCCTGATCTGGGGTGACCATGCATGTGTGCCTGTAATAATTCTCTAGTCACTCCACAATCCAACATATCATAAACTCAACAAAGAATCATGATATCTTTCAAAAGTTGGATAATGTAAGGCAAACAACAAAAACAATAAGCATTATCAAGCACAAAGTACGTAATGAACTTACCATAAAATGGATGTACGTTTCTTAAGATAAAACTCTCAATGCAATGCAGAACACGGCCCGAGGCAGTGTGGTCCGCATAAGTGAGGATCCGTTTCCCAAATGGTGTGTCAAATTCTACGTCTCCACCTATCAACTCAGTTCTCAGCCACGCGAGCTTGTCATTGTTGCTCGCATTCATGTCTAGCTGAAGCATGCTTAGGGAATCCGATTGATCAGAACCTTGAGTATCGACATTTTCTAGTGATCTGATGGTATGGACTGGATTGGAGGGATGGTTGAGATGATCCAAGTTATGGGTCTCTGTAAATAGTGGCTTGTGTGGCTCAAATCCGATGAATATGTTAGAGGTCATGGTGAAGAAGATGTAAGATTGAGTAGCCCGCTAGCCCCCTTTTAAAACAGAAACTTAAGCGTCTCGGACAAGATGCATGAATCATGAATGTCTCTTTCAGATTCTCCGCTAAAAATTAAATGGCCATTTGACTGTTACTTGGTTAGAATGAGTAAACGAAACGGTGAGTAAGAAATTGATTGATCTGACATTAGTATGAAGGGGCAGTGCAACCACTTTAAGTTTTATTAAATGGTTGTTTGGTGTATGAAGTAACACCACGTCTTTTATTATTATTATTATTTATTTTTTCTTCTTTTACTGTGTTTGGCTTACTTGCCTGAAGGGCTAAATCCTTAAACATGTGTAAAACATGGACGTGGTTAGATATGTAAATGGGTTTTCACTTCTTTGATTACTTTGAGGTCCGACTCATTAAAATTGAGTTTGGATCCTTATTTAGCGACAATAAGTAAATGTGTCTGTGTCTGAGTCTGAGTAATGTTTTTGGACCAGTGAACGGGTTTGGATTCGATTCCAATTTGGTTTCAACCCATGGACGTGAGACTCGACATATTGCCTCAATTTTTTCTTTTTACTGCTTGTATCCAGACCTGGAACAGTCCCATATCGGTTCTAATTCCGATTTCATTTTCTCATTAATGATTACGATTCTAGAATAATGAAACTAATTTCAAATCGACTTCGGTTTCAGATCTACCATGGACGCGGACCAAAACCTACAAGTTTACATCCCTCAATGTGATACCTTAAACCAATTTGTTTGACCCTCTCCAACTTGGATAATTATGGGAAGGGTAAGATTTGTCTTTTTGTGCCTTTTTTTACTCTACTTCCCCTCTTTAATTTTCTCTGACTTTACTCCTTCCCCTCTTTAATTTTTGTGATACCTTAATCCAATTTGTTTGACCCTTTACAATTTGGATAATTATGGGAGGGGTAAGATATGTCTTTTTGTGCTTTTTTTACTCTACCTGTGCTTTTTTTACTCTAACCCCTTCTCTGACTTTACTCCTTCCCCTCTTTAATTTTTGTGATACCTTAAACCCAATTTGTTTGACCCTCTCCCGCTTGGATAATTATGGGAGGGTAAGATTTGTCTTTCTGTGCTTTTTTTACTCTACTCCCCGCCCCCTCTTTAAATTTCTCTGACATTACTCCTTCCCCTCTTTAATATTTCTCCTGAGTTGACTTCTTCACGAGCACATCCAATGCGACCATTGAAAATGGAATACAGGCATAATGATGTGGCCAATGTATTTCAATGACCTCAGGGACTAATCGTTTCATGTAACTGTATACCTCACATATGATGAAAATTGAATTAAGGAAAGGATTAAAAATAAATACTCAATAATTACCTCAGTAATTTAATACTCGAGAAAGTTAAGGTCCCATTTACATATTCACCTCATATCCTTCACCCCTCACCTATATAATAATCCTAAGGTAGAGCTCATTTTATCATGAATTTTTATATTTTTTATGCTAAAAAATAATTTTTTAGCTATTTATAAAAAAATTTGCCGTGAATAAGAAATTATTGATCATTTTAGAAAGCAAATGAAAGGGACAGCAGATACAATGAAAGTGGACAGTCAATACTCAGTATCCTCGCCAGTTAGCTATATCAAGATTCAATTCAAGCCAACTGTTCAGGACAACAAAATTAGAAACAAATAATTAAGGTTTTATTTTGTAACAAGTGGAAACTGCCGTCTGTGATTTAAGTCCCCTGATTGTCTCCCACACACTTTCCAGGAATACTGCTTCCTAAAACAAAGTTGACGACGAGTGGTATCTACACAAACATGAACTTTTGTAATGTAGAAGCTATTTGAAGCCGTTTTCCATTTTTTGTCATGAGAGCTTGAGTAGATTCTTCAAAATACTTTGAAGAAATTAGCACTTTTCTTATGCAATTTACATCTACTCCTGTTTGTGTCAACCACATTGACCTTAACACAGAGTCACCATTGGCAACCTTAATGGGAAGATTAAAATACCATTTTTGCATTGATACTTGTTCAATTGTATTGATAAAAATTTCTGCTGCTTCTTTTTTTTTTTCTTGGGTTCATTTATTGTGAGGGGAGGTTAGGGTTGGGTCCTAATTCTAACTCCGTCCAAAATCTGATCTATTTATTTATTATCCATAAAATACTAAATGTGAGGTTTTTATTGGATGATCGTTAAATGATGATAAAGCATGGACCCACCGTCAAATTGATCGAAAGAAGTTTCGCATATCATTGAAATGGGCTAGCTATCAGTGCAACAATTAACCTGAACGAGAGATCTTCTCTTGGGGAGGCCAGTGCTTTTTTTTTCTTCTAATTTTGCTTCCTTTCTTGGACCATCATCTTGATTTAAGAGGACTCCAGTCCATTCAAGTCAGTCCTTGTTACCAAGGTATTGCCGGCTGTTTACACATTCAAAAGAGCAAATGTAACACCCCAAACATCCTTGTTTACTTTCGTTTAATAGATAGATGGCCTGTGCTTATTTATAAGAAAGCCCCACCATGTATGGATTTGGTTGATTTTGCAAAAACCATTTTTTTTTTCTTTTCTCCTAATAATATTCAAGTGAATTGACCTTGGCCAAGTATATTCTCTCCCAAAATAGGCACTTTAGGCTAATTAGGCAGAATTAATGTCTCTGTTGGAAAATCTTCTCATTCGCTCTGTGCACACACACTTTGTTAAAAAAAAGGTGATTCTGATGCCACTGGCCACGGGACTAAACTACTAAATGAGTGTGTTATAGTTATAAAGAAAAAAACTAGCTTCATATGACATTTTACCATTCAATCAAAGGTGATGATTTATGAATCGTTAATTAATTTTTATTTTGCGCTCATAATTTAATTCTGTGGACCTCATCGATTGTGGGGCTTAATGCAACTTTTTTTTTTACTAGATCTAGATGATGGTGCAATAACTCATGGGAGACCAACTGGGCAGGGGTCCAATGGACAGTGATATGAGATGAGACACCCTTATCACTATAGTATTTCGCGTTTCTTCGGCCTTATTTATGCTCACCAATCATAATTCTACATGTTGCATTAGAAAATCTCATGACCACTCCTTGGGAGAAGCCTTGTTATTTAGGGCAGCAGGTGGTTGGATAATTTGTTCCCAATCTTTATTATTCTTCAGGCATGCATTAGTACACTCTGCAACTATGGTGACCTGGTCCAAAATGTAAAAAAATAGGCAATAAATAAGAGTTAGGATCCTCTTTGGTAGCCATCACACGGAACCTAACAAATTTGTAGAATTCCATCATGGCCCAAAAAAATATGTGTTACACGGTTCTGGATTAAATCAAGAATCTTGGAAACTTTTTTATTTTTTTGGAAATGATGTGAGGGCTTGCCTCCTGTTTATCAGCTAAACGTGATTTTTGACCACGACATATATCTTATAGCCTATTTAAATTTTGAGGAAAAACTATAATATGATTTGAGTGTGTGAAATTCTTGGACTATTTGTTTGAATTAGAGTACATAAGATAGAAGATGTAGGGCGGTTAAAAATGAAGAATACGCGTCAAATAGTTTTTGCTTTTCAGGGAGATCAAATCAAAAGTAAATGGTCTATTCCATGCTCATTTTGGAAACTCACCTTTGATCTTCATTTTTAACCACCTATGTATTCAATCCCTATTCATTTTTAATGCAAACAAACAGGGCCTAAAAGACTCTTTATCTGTAGAAATGTGACATCCAACGAATTCTATAGCCATTGGGATTCCAAGGGGCCATCTAGAGCAAGCGATTTCCAAGGAACGGAATTCCTCAATTTTTTAAATGCACAATAAAAAAAATTGCCCTCAGATATGTTCAAGCACTATCAGTCATTGAAATTTGCATTTCAAATTGAAGTTTGATATGTGTTGGGCTAATTGGATGTAATCTTCTAAACACTTTGAAGGAAATAGTCTTTCTCTAATACAATTCAAATCAGCACCTCCAATATCCCCCACATTGAGCTAAACACAGTCAGTACCATTGGCAACTTTAATGGTAAGATTAAAACACCGTTTTTTATTTGATAAATCTTGTTCAATTGTATTAATTGTCCATTTTCATTAATATAGTTAGTATCCTCAGCTTGCATTTCTAATAATCAAGTTGTAATTTTAACTTTCTCAATTCGTTTTTTAAAGAATAAAGAGTCTTTTTTGTTATTATTATTTTTTTTTCCAATGTTCACATATGGAGAGAATACATGTACTAGATGGGTTGTTACTTAGGACTGCAACAACTGGATATGTTTTGACTTGTGCTTCCTTGCATATTGCAACAAACTGTTGCTTATCCCTTATCTTTAGTTGTGATCTCATCACGTTTCTGGTGTCATTGACTTCTTTATCACTTCATTTATTGTCCACAGGAGATTCAAGGTAGGTTCTAATTCTAACTCTGTCCAAAATTTTAATCGGTTCCATGTATTAATGGGCGAGCCCTGCTACTTGGAGGGATTATTGGGACCGGTCTTTGGACCGATCCCAAGGTCCCATCCAAATATCATTCATGATATTTGGATGGGACCGATCCCAATAATCCCTCCAAGTAGACTTTTTGTTAATGGGCTGCCACCCAACCATGGTTTAAAATCTCGGTATCGGTCGCGGTATCGGCCGGGCCGAAAAACCGATACGTCGCGGATATCGGTCCGTCGCGGTCGTCGCGGTGTGAATTTTTTTTTAATCCAAAAAAATCTGCAAAAATATTCAAAAAATCCAGTATATTAGAAAATGTTGGAAAACAATATTTTTTTCCATTAGTAACAATAATAAATCAAAATCTCGGTCACCTTAAGTTATGAGTCCTGTCTGTATCGCTGTTCGCTTTATTCTCTAGTATTTTATATAATGCAACCATTATCGATGCTCATGATCAATAAGATGAAATATTATAAATCTGACATAATGCAACCACAATTTTTGGCAAAAACTCATACTTTTTTGTTCCAAAAGTATAGATCTATTTTAAACTAATACATTATCAATGCATTTGAACACTAATGTGAAAAAATGTAATTGATTTCAAGAAAAGCCCCAAATTTTGGAAATAAAAAAATTTAGATCTACACTTTAAAATACTAGATCTAGGGGAAAATAAGTGAGTAACATCGAATCTAACTCAATATAAAGCCTTTTGGTTCATGAATTAGCATATTACACAATCTTTACTACTATATCATTCCAAACATAATTAAATAGGTTTAATATCATATCTAGTAGTTTATGATAATAATAGACATCCAAGCACAAAAAAAAAGAAAGACAATTAGCAAAAGAGTCCTAGCTATCATGGTCAAGTAGATCATTTTGTTTTCTTGAATTTTGATTGTCATTTATCTAAAACATGCGCTTCGCAGAGGGGGTCCGGGGGTGTCCAGGGGGCAGCGCCCCCGAAAAAAAAAAAAGGAGATCGGCCGATATTTTCAAAATATCGGCCGATATATCGCCACGGCCGATATTTTGAAAATATCGGCCGATATATGGCGATATTTTGGCGATATTTTATCCGTATCGCCGCGACCGATATCTCGCTGAGATATCGGTGCGGCACCGACCGGTACCGGTACGTATCGGCCGGTACGTACCGGTACCGGCCGATATTTTCAACCATGCACCCAACACATTCAAGTGAGCAAATTTGGAAAGAGGCGTGCTACAGGGCCCGACGTCAGGCCCTGGACCGTTGGAAATGAGATCCAATGGTCCAGGGCATGACGTCAGGCCACTTGTCAGGCCCGACGTCAGGCCATTTAGATTTTTTCATTTGGAAAATCCTAGACATCATCATTTAACCGATAGTCTGCATGCGCTTATTTTTATGATAGCCCCACCGTACATGGGGTGGTTTGATTTTGCAGAAAATCAATTATTTTTTGTAATTGAAAATTTCTAAAAAGAAAAGTGTCCCTCGTATTATGAGTAAGAAAAGATGCATATGAATGTTCCCAAGGGAATTAATGACCTTCACCAAATCGATCTCCCCCAAAATAGGCACTGTCTGGTTAGGCAAAAAATATGTCCTTAAAAGAAGGGGAAACAGTAGAGAAAAGATTAAATCAAACATAATGAGTCCAATCAAATGAAACAATTACATCTTCCCAGCCTTCTAGAAGATGTATGGTATAATTGGACTTCAGCCAACGTCATCTATGCCCTCAAGATTTATCATCCGGTCTGCAAAATGTCCTCCTATCTGAGCAAATTTCTTTTCTTATGATGGACTATCCACTTAAACAAAATATAATAGCAATCTCCTAAGATGTGTGGTTACAAGAAAGTTTTGAGTTGATCTCTGATAATTATACATTGTCACTGCCACTAGCTTTAAAAGTACTGTAAAAGAAAAATGAAGAAAGTGGATGGATTCTGTTATGCTAATCATGTAGAACTAAGTTTGCACTTTTGCCGGCCACAATGTGCAATTTTTTTTATTACACAATAGGACTATATATTCCTCTAGGCGCATGCACGAAACCCAAACACTGAACTTGAGCACACCGAATTAGAGAGCAAACCCACTCCTTATGTCGGTAACCCAACTTTTAAAAGAAATCAATGAGTTGGGAACTTAGGACGTCATAATGTTTGACTAGCACAAGTACCCGTGTTGAGCACGCGTACGTCCATACAATGCAATTCAAATATTCACTCATATAATATAAATAAAATATTCATGCATAGGAATGAATTTTTAGAAAGAAAAAAAAATGATTGTACCTATTTTTAGAATTGAAAGTAGGGAGAGTAGAAAGGGAATTAAAAAGTAGTGAGGTAAAAAAAGTAGCGGTAGAAATGGAATAGGAGATGTGGGCAAAAAGGTAATTTTGTGAAAATAAAAAAAAATAGAAAAGAAAAAGTTGTGGGTAGTTATAAGAAGTGGGCAGTGGTTATAAGAAGTGAGAAGTTATATGCAGTTATGGTCAAAATCAAATCAAATGGTTAAAATTATCTAAAAAACCTCTAGCTTAATATAGTATAATGGGTGAGTTTAAATTTGACGCGTGATCCTTTTGCACGCAATTTGTTTTAGGAAAAAGAATAATTGGTGATTAGATCCTGATCCAGATTCCAAACAAGATGAAAACTAGTACAGACTCCTGGCCTCAATTTCACGTTTATGGCTTTGTAGTCATTTCTCATTTGGAGGTGCAATGTGTTTACATAGGAAACAAGTATGGGGGGGGGGGGGGGGGGGGGGGGGGGCGGGGGGGGGGGGGGGGGGGGGGGGGGGTTTCTTGCTTAATACAAATTTTACTTTAAAAGTAAAAAAAAAAAAAAACAGAGAACAATCAAACTTCCTTTTTCGTGTGGAGGTCGATTTTGATAACAGTCACAGTAAAAGGCTGCAAGACAATTGAGCCATAGCTAAAATAAGAAATGCAATGTTCTCATTAAGGTCTAATATCTGTAAACCAGGTACAATGAGGACGCGAAAATGAACACCCAAATATTGATGTGTTGTTGCATACTGGTATGGAGGATGAACACTTATATGGGTTTTAATGTGCACCAGAAGAATAGGTGCTTTTGTAGCGACAAGGATTTAAATGCCCTACTAGGAGCTAGCACTGCTTCTGTAAACACCTTCAGGGTCAGATTCTGAAGAGGATGAGGCTGGGGTCTATATCTTCTGAAACTTTGCGTTCGGGAGGGATCTTAGGGAGGGAATAACCAATGCATTTAGCTCTCTTAAGTATGATGTGTACTTTTTAATCGCGTTGCAGACCCTTTCATCATTATCATACATATTCCCTTCATTCTCTCTTGTGGTCTCATCTGCACTACCAAATTTTATGAATAAGTTGCTTAGATCAAGTCCAAGTGTTACACCCCGACCCAAGTTAAACTTGTTTAGTACTAATTAATGATATTTTAACTAAATTAATTATGCTTAGTTAATAATTATGATGATTTGTGTTGATTAATCTTTGTGAATTGAGTTGGTTGAGTCTTGAGCCTTAAATAGGTGAGTTAGAATCGGTTTGACTCGATTGAGTAGAACTATGACCTTTTATTTAATTTTGAGTAGTGCATATGTGTATTAAATCTTATGGGCCTTCATGAGCATTTCATCAAACATCTTTCCTCCATCAATTCCATAATGAGACCCAACTTAGCCCATTACAAACTCAAGCCCATTTTCATTTAAGAAGCCCTTTATTCAAATTATGTCCAAATGGGTGAACTTTTGTGCAAAAATGCACATCCTTATCCCTTTAAAAGAGATAACTCATCATTTTCTTTCATTTCCTTCCATTCCCTTAACTCTCTACTCTCCTTCTACTCCATTTCTCTTCTTCTCTCCTTCCAATCACTACTAGCAAGGGGTGCTTTTGTCTTTGAAGCCAAGATTGAGAATCATCTTCATCTTCTTCATCTCCTCTTACCATTTGTTGACAAGGAACTATCATCACCATCTTCTATCTTCTCCAAATTTGAAATCCTTGTAAAAGGTAATGAACCCTCCCAACTTATGATTTTGAGTTACATTAGAGTCAAGGAGACTCATATTATACATGCATAGCATTTTCATTATCTTTTCTATAGGATTTCTTTGGTTAGGGCTTGGTAATTGGGGATTTTGTCCACTCTTCAAGAGATTAGTGTGAAGGCTTGAGAAAGCTTGTAATAGAGGCAAGTATAAGCATAAAATAGTGTTTACATATTGTTATTTCTTTTGATTCTTATGAAATTCTTTCTCAATAACTCTATCTCTTAATGGAGGGATGAAACACATGGTTTTTATGATTTTAATTGGAGAATGGATTTGAGGGAGTTATATATATTGCTAATGGGAGTAGGATGACCCTTTAGTGCAGGGTTTATTAGAAGAAGTGAGGAATGGATTGAAGAATGAGAAGAACAGTCGAAGAAATTCGAGTTCTGAAAACCCTAGGCAGTTCGTTCGAGCGAACCTGAAGCCTGAACCCAAGCTCGAGCGACAAAAGGATGCGCTCGAGCGATCAACCATCTAGATGGAGTCCGCTCGAGCGAACCTAAAATTATTTATTGGGCTTCTTTGACCCAATTCCTTGAGTGAATATCACTCTTAGCCTATGATTAACCACTTTAATCATTCTCAATGAATAATTAAAGTGTCCACCTCATCTCCATAGGAAAACTAGGCTTTCTTAGACCATATGTCTCTAGAAATGGAACCTCTAACCTTCTTTAATAAGTCCAAAGGAAATTATTAGTCTAATTACTATGCCATGAAGATTAATTTAGAGACTCAATGTATTTTCATAATAAGTGACACTAAGTAAGTAGTAATGCGTTGATCCTCTTAATCTATCTTGTATTGGATAGTATTAGTCTATGTGAATAATTAAATTAGTCAGTAATACCTTGATTTTCTTAAAAATAAATTGTATTGCATATTGAAGTTAAGATTTCCATTAATATCAATTTTAATTGATAAGTGGTTATGTTATTCATATCATTTGATTCGGTTCTCTACTTTTCTAATTCGTTATTTGATTGTCGTACAATTATTTGATATTTGATGGAAGATTTGAATTGAGTAAGTATTTGATCATTGAAATGACTATTTGAATTGATTTGTGAATAAGTATATAAACTTACTCAAATTTGATTTGTTATTGATTCGATTTAGTTGGCACTACTTAGCTTCGATCTTGTGAAGCCCGACAGGGATAAACCTAGTTTAGTTATTTGAGACTACTATAGTATGTCGTTTGGAGCACTGAACTCCAGAACCGGGTAGTCAGCTAGCCTTTGGCAGGGCCGCTGGTGACATCCCAACCAGAATAACTCTCTTTGAGAGGATGAGCTTACGTAGTTGCCAAATTTGTATATATGTTCATATTGATTCGATTTCAAAAACATGGATTTATCAATTATTTAACAAACATCCGATTATTTCTTTATATTTATGTTTTATCAATCAATTGTCAATTATTTCATTCCTAAATATTATGTAATTCCTGTTTATTGCCTATACTTGCCAAATCATCGTATTTGAGATACTACTCTTGGCGTCACAGGAACCAGGATATTGAAGAAATTAATTAGTAATCATACAGATTTGAGATTTGATAGGTAAGCTCATTGGTTAGCTAAGACAGCCTGAGTATGTATTCGAGTGGTAATTTTGGTTGAGACTATATATTTTGTATTTCATTTAGCTTAAGGTAATGTATATGATTAGTAGATTTGTATTTGTATTAGGACCATGTTCCTTTCAGATAAGCATTTAGTAGAAACTCATTAGAATACTTATGTACTTTGCATTTAAGAGATTTAAATTATTAGCCTTATTAAAGATAAATTTATTATAATGGAATAGTTAATGGACTGCTCATGGCTTTGTTACTATTGATATTGTACATGCTTCCGCAATTAAATGTTGATTGACAGGTGTCAGTGAGTAATCCTCACTAGTGAAATGTGGAATTTTCTACTTCGTGAATTCGCACTTGATTTGGAACAGGTGCGAGCTCACGGGAGTACACGTGTCACACCTTGGGAACCGCCCTAATCATGAGATTCTCGGGTCCGACGAATTTCATGGATGCTAAGATGAACTCAAACTCTTCCTTTGACATGCAGTATGGGAAGCTCACTCTTCTCCACCCTAGTTTTAGTCCTTCATAGCCCTGCAGTAGCAACAATAATGATGACAAGATAAATGTTAAAAAAGCCTTTAAACCAATGCACTTTCTTTTGAGGGATCCTTACATGATTGATTCAGGCAGGACAAGACATACTGATACTGAGACCTGCTTCCTTTGTGGGTGGTGCATAACCAATGCCCTACATGTGATGCTATAGCTATTTTGATATTCTCTACATGTATACAATTGAAGAATGAATAGTGAATAGGTTACACTCACTTTTCAACTGAACAATCAATGGTGAGTTTGGATGTATCCCGAAAATTGAAGGTGGCGAGGACTTAGAAATGAAGTATATATGGTCATGCATCCCATAATGCTTTTGTGTGATATAGTTTGTGAATAACATTCAATAACTACTTCGATCTCTGCCTTTGGTGGAGAGGGGCATTTTTTCGGTAGTGGTTGTACTCTTTGAACGATGCTTCCCTTTGATATTTTGCGGTCCATATGGAGGGAAATGAATGACATGATTTTTAAGGGTGACTTTTCTTCCCTTTTAGTGTTGATCGATAGAATAACTATGAGGATCGGTAGGGGTGTACACCGGGTTTTAAAAACCCGTCAGACCCGGCGACCTGGTCCGACCCGGACCTAATCGGGCGGGTGACATAGGCTCTTTTACCGGGTCGGGTCTCACTTGGCCCTATAAGTCCTTATCCGGACCGGGTTCCGGGTTAAGAAAGTGTGGTTAATCGGGTGACCCGATAACCCGGTTATACATTTTTTTATATATATTTATTTGTATATATATACAAATATATACAAATAAAACATTAAAAATATATATTTTTATATTTACTGTATGTTTACTGTATATATATATTTATAGTATTTTTTTATCTCAATTATTGAAACTTTTAGTTGTTCTAAAAAAATATATTTTAAACTTTATAATTAACCGGGTGGCCCGGTAACCCGACCCGGTTGACCCCGTAACCCGAACCCGGATATAGCTTACCGGGCATTCGTGCGGGTTTCTTGTGCTTATAAAAATTACCGGGTCGGGTCAAACCCGGCCCGATAACCCGGGACCCGACCCGATGCACACCCCTAAGGATCGGTAAGTGGACTTTGATAAGAAAAGAGTGCTCCAATTTTAGTCTTAATGACATCCTTCTCAATTGGGAAGCGTGCATGGTTGTAAGCCAAGTAAAGTGAGGAAAATTGTTCTTTGGTCTCCACCCTTTCCTGCTGTGTTCAAGCTTAATGTAGATGGTGCTGTAGGAGTTAAACTGAGGTTGGCGGGAATTGGATGTGCTTTTCGGAATAGCAAAAGGGAGGTCTTGTTTATGTTTTAAAAGCATGTGGGTGTTTGTGATTCTAATGAAGCGGGGTTTTGGCTATTTTGGAAGTCCTCTGATGCTTTTCAAGATGCTTCCAAGGTGTTCTTATGGTGGAGAGTGACTCCTCTAATGCGATTGCCTGGGCGTTTAATAGGAAGTATTTTCCTTGGAAATTTCGATTCATCTTTAAAGAAACTCGATCTTTCACTATTACCATTAATGTGGTCTTCCGTCACGAGCTTAGAACAGTCAATTGTATGGCTAATGCTTTAGCCAAGCAAGGGGTGAAGAGAAGCTATCATTGGGAAGGTTTTATTATGTAATTGGGATGGGGTGGGGTACAAGAGCACAATGCTATTGTGCCCTTTAGTTTCATTTTCTTTTCTCTTTCTTTTCCAGTGTTCTTAAGTCATTGTTGTTTTTCTTTTTGTACTCTCTCCTTCTCTCTATCAAAGTTTCAGTTACTGACAATAATAATAATAATAATAAACTACTCTGCTTCTATTTCCAAACCAATTTTAGTTGTAGTCACGGATAATAATTTGGGGTGAAATAGTAAGATAACTAGAGCACCCCCAAAGTATAAGAAAAATGAAGAAAGTGGATGGATTCTCTCAAAGGTCAATCAATCAAGTAGAACTAATTTTTTGCTTTCTTGCCATAATGGTCAACCTAAAACAACTATTAAAAGAAATCACTGAATAGGGAACTTGGGACACCCCAATTCCCCGAAATGATGCTATTTGTTGAGCAGGTTTAAATTTGATTTGTGATCCAGTTGTAGGCAATTTGTTAAAAAAAAAGAGAATAATTGGTGATTTCATCTTCATCCAGACAAGATGGAAACCAGTACAAACTCTTGCACTTAATTCTAGGACCTGTTCCCCTAGTGGGAGGTGCCAAACCAGAATGTTGTTCATGTTTGTGGCATTCTAGACCATTTCTAATTCGGAAATGCAACATTTTCACATAGGAAAATCGTTTATTCAAATTCTCATCCACACTTGAGCCATACAGGCTGGAGATAGTTAGAGATAATAGCCTAGAAAACACCACCGTAAAAGTTAGTTTGGGAAGAACAGTCACACTAACACCCAAATTAACTTGTTTATGTAAAGCAACACTGGGCCCCACGATCTATCTCCTTGTTCCCCATCTCTATAACTTTCTAGAAAGCCCCTGTAACTTCATGAGGTTTAGAAATCTAGAAAAGTCCAGCACCCATCCCATTCTAGAATGGTCCAAACCGACATAACACATGATAGGCATGTGGGCCACGTGGATCATTTGCATCCACATGAAACCCACCCACCGACCTTCCCACATGTATAAATAGATGGGTCTTGCCTCATTTGTAACACAACACAAGTCAAGTGAGTGATGTAGTGTAAGTGTGTAGTTGTCTAATGTGTGTAATTTACAGAGTATAATACATTGAGAGTTTTCCTTTGTATAAGTGTGTAGTGTGTTGTCTTGAGTCTTGGGTCCACCATAGTTGTGAGTTAGGCTTCCCAACAAGTGGTATCAGAGCGAGGCAAGGTCAGGGACCGTCCGTCCATTGGGAGCAGCAGCTAAAGGCGAGGTGACGCTGTGAAGCCGATCAGTTGGGGATTGAGCTTCTTGGTGGTAGAGATCGACGAGGATCCCACTAATCACAATGGCGGATCTCGCGAATGCAATTGGAGGGATTGAGAAGCTGAACAACCACAACTATGATTATTGGCGTCTGTGTGTGGAGGCATATCTTCAAGGCCAAGACCTATGGGAGATCGTTGGCGGCACAAACACTACAACACCGACGAATGACAATGCAGAGGCACTTCGCAAGTGGCGAGAATTAAAGCTGTGAAGGCTATGTTCGTCTTAAGGACCACAGTGCAGAAGGAGCTGTTAGAGCATATACGAGATGCTGACACTCCGAAAAAGGCATGGGATACGCTGGCTACACTGTTCTCCAAGACAAACGATGCGCGGCTTCAGTTTTTGGAGAACGATCTTGCATCTATCACTCAAGGTACGTTGACTATTAGTCAATATTTTATGAAAGTAAAGACACTCTGTCAAGAGATCTCTCAGCTTGATCCGGACTCGCGGGTCAGCGAAGCTAGGATGAGACGGATAATCACATCGGGATTGAAGCCCACTATAGGCGACGATGTGAAGCCGATCAGTCGGGGACTGAGCTTCTTGGTGGTAGAGTTCGACGAGGATCCCACTAATCACAATGGCGGATCTCGCGAATGCAATTGGAGGGATTGAGAAGCTGACCACAACTATGATTATTGGCATCTGTGTGTGGAGGCATATCTTCAAGGCCAAGACCTATGGGAGATTGTTGGCGGCACAGACACTACAGCACCGGCGAATGATAATGCGGAGGCACTTCCCAAGTGGCGAGAATTAAAGCTGTGAAGGCTATGTTCGTCTTAAGGACCACGGTGCAGAAGGAGCTGTTAGAGCATATACGAGATGCCGACACTCCGAAAAAGGCATGGGATACGCTGGCTACACTGTTCTCCAAGACAAACGATGCGCGGCTTCAGTTTTTGGAGAACGAGCTTGCATCTATCACTCAAGGTACGATGACTATTAGTCAATATTTTATGAAAGTAAAGACACTCTGTCAAGAGATCTCTCAGCTTGACCCGGACTCGCGGGTCAGCGAAGCTAGGATGAGACGGATAATCACACAGGGATTGAAGCTCGAATATAGCGGGTTCATGACGGCCATTAGGGGATGCCTGACCCAACCGTCTCTTGTAGAGTTAGAAAGCCTTCTTGCAAATCAAGAAGCTCTAGCCAAACAAATGGCTGGAGTAACAGTGAAAGACGAGGAACAAGCGCTCTTCACTCGGAAGGGCAAATCGGCGATGAAGCCAAGAAGGAAGGAGACCGCTGAAGCTAATCGGTGGAGGGAGAGTTCCCAACCAGGGGGAGCTCCAAAAGGTAACACTGATGATCGACGACAGACAAGCTCTCGCCGAAACCTCGAGTGTTATAACTGCGGTAAGAAATGCCACTTTGCACGTGACTGCAGACTGCCGAAGAAGAAGACCCGCGAAGGGAATGTGGTGACCACAGTAAGTCACCAAAGTGAAAGTGAAGAAGAATGGGATTACCAAGCGTCTATGGCAATCATTGAAGATATCAAACTGCCAAGTTCTGATATAACAAGTGGCAGTACCCCAATAAGTTGCAAAGATGATTGTGAGGAGACGGCGCTCATCACAAATTCCAATCTTGAAGTCATCAATTACGATCGAGACTGGATCGTGGACTCGAGATGTTCGAATCATATGACGGGTGACAAGTCGAAGTTCTCAAGCCTAGTTGAGTACAAAGGCGACAAAGTGGTAGTTACGGCAAATAATTCGCGGCTACCAATCATTCATGTCGGAGAAGCCATCTGTGTGCCCAGATTCAACAAAGATGATGCTCATTTGCAGCAGGTCTTCCATGTTCCAGGTATGAAGAAGAATTTGTTGTCTGTATCACAATTGACCTCATCTGGTAATTTTGTAATATTTGGGCCAAATGATGTAAATGTATACCGCAATGTAAAGCCATGTGAAAAGCTGATCATGACGGGGCAAAAACTAGACTCCGTCTATGTCATGTCGGCTGAATCGGCATATATGAAGAAGACCCATCAAAATGATACAGCTGATCTATGGCATGCCTGACTAGGGCATGTGGGATATAATAGGTTGAAGGTAATGATGGATAAGTCTATGGTGAAGGGACTTCCACAATTAGAAGTCCATAAAGACGCAGTGTGTGAACGTTGTCAGTACGAAAAAGCTCACCGACAGCCATACATTGAATCCAAGTATCAAGCTAAGAAGCCTTTGGAGATAATCCACTTAGATGTATTTGGCCCGGTGAAACCGCAGTCAATCAGTGGTTTAAGATATATGGCCACCTTCATCGATGACCATACAAGGTATGTATGGGTGTACTTCATCAAGGAAAAGTCGGAAGTGTTCCGAAAATTTTAGGAGTTTTGAAATAGAGTCGAAGGTGAGATCGGCCTTAAGATTCGATGCTTACGCACCGACAATGGAGGAGAATATACATCAAATAAATTCTCTACATATTTGAAGAAGGTCGGCATCCGACGACAGCTGACTTGTCCATACACTCCACAACAAAATGGAGTGGCGGAGAGGAAGAACCGACATCTGGTAGAAACCGCAAGGAGCATGATGCATGCGAAGAATGTGCCAAGCGAGTTCTGGGCAGAATGTTTGAAGACAGCAGCACATATAACCAACCGACTACCGCAGGCAAAGCTGGAATTTGTCTCACCATATCAAATGCTATGGAAGATCAAGCCAACAGTAAGTCACTTTAGAGTCTTTGGTTGCGTGTGTTATGTACTTGTTCCAGAAAAACTTCGCAGCAAATTTGAAAAGAAGACTATTCGGTGCATATTTGGTGGATACGACACCGAAGGTAAGGGTGGAGGTGTTGTGATCCTACCACCCACCGATGCTACACATCATGAGACGTGGTGTTCGATGAGGCGTCCTCATGGTGGCTACGTACCGGCAGCTGCAGTTTGCCAAGTCAAGAAGACTTGGTTGATAACCATCAGCCAAAATTAAGTACTAAAGATGATGAGAAAGAGATTGAAGAAGAAATGCCTAGTGAAGATTCTCAGACTCCACAAGACAAGTCCGCCAGCCCATGGAAAAGTGGAGTGCCTGTGACACCAGAGGAAGCTAGGCCAAGTCAACTTGAGGTTGACGAACCATCACAGTAACTACGAAGATCCACCAGAGCAAGGAAGCCAAATTCAAAATCTGTAGATGCTTCCCTCGCTGATGATGTTCATGAGCCAGTTTCGTATGAAGAAGCATGCCAAAGTAGAGAGTGGCAAATGGCCATGAATGAGGAGATTTCAGCATTGAAAGCAAGCCAGACATGGGATCTGGTTCTTAAACCAGATGAAGTAAAACCCATCTCATGTAGATGGGTATATAAGCTAAAGACTCGGGCTGATGGATCAATTGAAAGATACAAATTAAGCAAGGTTAGTCGCACGTGGATTTTCACAGCAATATGAGATTGACTATGATGAGACGTTCAGTCCCGTAGCAAAAATGACCATTGTGCGTATACTAATAGCATTGGCTGCAAACAAATCATGGAGTCTATGGCAGATGGATGTGAAGAATGCCTTTCTCCATGGAGAAGTTGACCGAGATATCTATATGGAGCAGCCAAAAGGATTTGAAAACGAAGATCGATCATATTATGTCTGCAAGCTTCGGAAAGCTTTCTATGGTCTAAAGCAAGCTCCGAGAGCATGGTATGGTAAGATTGCTGAATTCCTAATCTAAAACAGATATTCAGCAACGGCTGCAGACTCAAGCTTGTTTATATGGGCTAGAAGTAGGCATTTATGCATTATCCTTATCTATGTTGATGATCTAATCATCACTGGAGATGACCTTGAGAAAATCACCCGCGTAAAGCAGAACTTGTCGATTCGATTCCAGATGAAAGAACTCGGAGAGCTCAGACATTTTTTTAGGACTCGAGATTGATCGAGTCAAGGAAGGTCTCTTCTTATGTCAACAAAAATATACAAGAGACCTCTTGCAAAAATTCGTAATGGCTGACTGCAAGCCAATATCATCACCCATGGATGCAAACATAAGGCTAAGTGCTTATGAAGGGGATATCCTAAAAGATTCAACTATGTATAGGCAACTTGTCGGGAGCTCGATATATTTAACATTAACCCGACCCGACATATCATATGCAGTTGGAGTAGTCAGTCGATTTATGCAAGAACCAAGGAAACCTCATTTGGAAGCAATTCGTGAAATTATACGGTACATCAAAGGTAGT
Source organism: Litsea cubeba (assembly GCA_012931725.1). Lineage (NCBI taxonomy): Eukaryota > Viridiplantae > Streptophyta > Magnoliopsida > Laurales > Lauraceae > Litsea > Litsea cubeba. Next base: position 6,022,097 of record CM022954.1, on the reverse strand, counting down.
GCTGACTATGGACTTCTCTATAGAAAAGGCAAGTGTGAGCTGACTGGTTATTGCGATGCTGATTTTGCTGGAGACCAGACCACTCGCTGGTCCACAACGGGATATTCCTTTAACCTTGGATCCACCGCAGTCTCATGGTGCAGCAAGAGACAACCAACAGTCTCTTTATCGACAACCGAAGTGGAATACAGATCCGCAGCTATGGCCGCTCAAGAATTTGCATGGTTGAAAGTCTTATTAGAAATCTACATCAACCAGTTAAAGAGCCAGTGTCACTTCATTGTGACAACTTATCGGCTATCAAACTAGCCGAAAATCCCGTCTTCCATGCCAGGACCAAGCATATCGAAGTACACTATCATTTCATCCAAGAAAAGGTTCTACAAGAAGAGATAGCACTGGCACCGACTGGAACAAAGGACCAAGTCGCCGATATATTTACAAAAGGATTAAATCCTACTGCATTTACAAAACATCGAACAGCACTTAGTATGGTTAGAAAATCGACATTTACAAAAAGCCAGTGTTGAGGGGGAAAAATGTAAAGTAACACTGGGCCCCACGATCTATCTCCTTGTTCCCCATCTCTATAACTTTCTAGAAAGCCCCTGTAACTTCATGAGGTTTAGAAATCTAGAAAAGTCCAGCACCCATCCCATTCTAGAATGGTCCAAACCGATATAACACATGATAGGCATGTAGGCCACGTGGATCATTTGCATCCACATGAAACCCACCCACCGACCTTCCCACATGTATAAATAGATGGGTCTTGCCTCATTTGTAACACAACACAAGTCAAGTGAGTGATGTAGTATAAGTGTGCAGTTGTCTAATGTGTATAATTTACAGAGTATAATACATTGAGAGTTTTCCTTTGTATAAGTGTGTAGTGTGTTGTCTTGAGTCTTGGGTCCACCTTAGTTGTGGAGTTGGGTTTTTCCTAACAGTTTAGACTTTCCGGAATTTTGTAATTTTCATCTCAGTTGTAGTTATTTTGCCAAATGGAAGTGAACCCAGATACAAAATACAACAAAGCACAGAAGAAAGCATGGCTATCTCGTTTATGAGGCAGAAATAACATTTAATGTCAGAAGACAGGGCTTATATATTGAAAAGGTAGCAATTTGTATACCTTCCTTTTCTTCTTTCTAACTATTCCATCTTAATAAATTGTTTCCAAATCAAATAGAAGAGAACCCGGTTTCCAGAAGAAAAGGAAAAAAAAAAATATTGGCTAAAGCAAAGAATGAAAATTTGAAAACAACTGTGAAAATATCACAAAGAAATCTAATATATGCAAAACCAACCTTTTTCATCAGGCTCAGACAACCCTGGTATCCTTCCTACCAAAAGGCCTTGCCTTACTGCTGCCAAACCGTCTCCTGAAAAGCCCAGGACTCCAGAAACCAAAGATAACCCAGAAATTATTGCTGCCCTTCTTCTTAACAATCCAAACTCTTCATCCATGAAGCCATTTTCTTTTGCTTCTGCACTAATTTCAACTCTTCCTTCTGTATTTCCGAGTGCAGGTTTCATATGCATATGGAACTTGTTTATCTGCTCAGATTGCTGAGAACTGCTGCAGATAGAGTGGGAAGATTGGAGGTGATATTTGAAAGGAAACCAACAACTTGTGAAGAGGGTGGTGCCCATTTTCTGTAATTCTTGTGGAAAGTGATGAGTCTTCGGAAGCAGTCCCGCTCCTACCAGGTCCTGCGGAGAAATATCTCACCTGCCTCGTCCAGCGCGAGGGCAGTTCGAGGGCTCCAAGGGCAAACGTTGCTGAAGAGTCGTCCCCATCTGTTAGGGGAGGACTACAAATCGAGGAGCCCCACTAGCACTTGGGGGAATTGATGTCTTCCCATTTTTCTACTCTCGTATTCCTCTAGCTTGTAATCCCAACTCATTGAGGAAGTAAAATACCACAGGCAACTTCTATAAATTCCCTTTCTCTCTCTCATTTATTTACCGCATTTATTACTGCATCCATTACTTGGTGGTGTCCGAAACCCAATTTTGGCATCATCAGAAAGTATCATTGGATTTGGAAAAAACAAACAAACAGTGGGGTTATTTCAGTGAATCAATCTAAGAGCAGAAATTCAGATATGGGGATTGGTTTTCTGTTGTATATTTTACTTTATTACTATGTCCTGAGAATATGAGAGGAGGAAATAGAACTTGGAGATGTTGCAGTTGCTTTTCTCCTTCATATATAGAATATGAGGATGGGGAAGTTCGATGCTAGAGCAATCTTCAAGGAGTATCATTTTTGTGGACGTGAGATAATCTTACCACTGCCTCTTCCACAACAGCAAAACTTAGTGGCAGAGAATCCTCTGTACATTTCATGTGTCGTATACACGTTCCCGTCAAAACTGTCGCAGTGCAGGGTCCAAATGAAGAATCCGGATCCTCCCAGGCTTTAACGTATTGATCGTATCAATGAGATTCAGTAAGGAATATCAATGAGATTGTGTTGATCGTATTTTTCATCAAGCAGTGGAATGATTTCGGATTGATGTAAAATTTTAGTACAACCAGTATACCTGCAGGGATCTCAACAAGTGAGCCCCAATGTGGAGTTTCACTGTTTTAATTCAAGATTTCTCTAGGTTAAAGCCTTAGAGGATACGGTCTCCCAGATTAAATGATTAGCCAAGACACCTGGCATTAAAGTGGATCGAAGGAGGAACGTTATATGACACCTAAATATTGATGAGTTGATTATACGCTTGTATGGAGGATGAACACTTAACCAGAACTTCATGTACACCAGAAGAAAAGGTGCTTCATAGCAAACTAGGATTTTAAGTGCCTACTAAAGCGAGCACGCTTCAAGGAACACACACAATTACAAGAACACCTTCAAGGTTAGATTCTGAAGAGAATGAGGCTGGGGTCTATATCTTCTGAAACTTTGCGTTCGGGAGGGATCCTAGGGAGGGAATAAGCAATGCATTTAGCTCTCTCTAAGTATGATGTGTACTATTAATCGCGTTGCGGACCCTTTCATCATTATCAGACATATTCCCTTCATTCTCTCCTGTGGTCTCATTTGCACTACCAGATTTTATGAATAAGTTGCTTAGCTCAAGTCCAAGTTCAATCGTTGCTATGTTCCCCTTATTGGATCTCTTTCTGAAGTTCCAGCTGCCAGTTTGCCAGTTGAAGTGATAGAGAGGAAGGAAACGTTCTCCATACTTTGCGACGAATTTAATGGATGCTAAGATGAACTCAAACTCTTCCTTTGACATGCAGTATGGGAAGCTCACTCTTGTCCACCCTGGTTTTAGCCCTTCATAGCCCTGCAGTAACAACAATAATGATGACAAGATAAATGTAAAAAAAGACTCTAAACCAATGCACTTTCTTTTGGGGCATCCTTACATGATTGATTCAGGCAAGACAAGACATACTGATACTAGGACCTGCTTCCTTTCCACAGAACAGTCAATGGTGAGTTTGGATGTTTTCCAAAATATAGAAGTTGATGAGGACGTGGGAATAATTTAAGGTCGAGCATCCCACAATGCTTTTTTGTGATATAGTTTTGAGAGTAACATTCAATAACTACCTGCCTCGATTTCCAAACCAATTTTAGTTGTAGTCACGGATAACGATTTGGGGTGAAATAGGAAGATAAGTAGAGCACCCCAAAACTCAACTGTGAATGCAGGGTGGAGTGATTTTTGGGTACATCTAAATGTGCCCAAAAATCGCTACAAATGTTGGTTCCATCTACTCAATTAGTATCAGGGTAATATTCTAGCATACCTTTTGGATGGCTGATCGAAGTGCAAGGGAGAGAGGCTCGTTCACACCAAGAAGGTAGTGACCATAAGGCCCAGCACAAGCGCACCCACCTCGAGCCTGTATGCCAAAAAGATCATTTAGGAGCTTTGCAACGAAACGACCATGGAGGGGCTTGTTTTTCTTCTTTCTCCCTCTCCCCACGTATAAATTCCTGTATCTCTATTCTCAGTTTTTGGGTCCACAGAGAAACTTGTGAAAACAAGAAAGGAAAGGATAGGATGTCTTCTTGCACGTGTATTTCCTAGCACGCATATGTTGGGAATTGGGAGTAGTCTTTTAGGGCCTGTTTGGATAGGCAAAAGATAGAGTAGAGTGAAGTTAAGTGGGCCCTAACAGTCTAAATTTCAACTCTACCCGTTTGGATGAGTCTGGCCCGATAGATGAAGTAGTGTTGTGAGCCACATGTACTCCATTTCACTTCAACTCTAAATACTTCTATTTCCTTGAATAAAAGTAAATTCTACTCCAAACCTTAACTTCAAAATAAGCATCCAAATGGAGTGAAGTGATTTACTCTACTTAATTCCAACCTACTTCTCTTCACTCCACTTTACATGTGAAATCCACTTCATTTCACTCCACTCCTCATTTATCCAAACAGGCTACATCCATGTAAGCCTTCTCGAGTGAATCGATGAGTTCATAACCCATGTATTCCTTCACCCAGAATGCAAGTGCAGCTCTAATCTTTGGTACAATCGGCGGAGTTCCAGCATCTTCTCTCTCTTCAATATCATTGTAATACAGAGTATCCTACCAATTGCAACAGTAAGGGGTTAAAAATAGTTATCATCTATCAAGAGTTAAAATTTTTTGAATTCTGATTGGAATTGAATGATAACTATCAATTACGTTACATAGGTGCAGGCCCAACATCTAATCAGTTTTAGGTGTTGGTACACACCTGAGAACTGCCTAATTTAGATCCATTGGATTTAAATTAATGTCCATTGGAATTCAGAGCAGTTGGTTCATATATAAAGATTGTTCAATCGTACACGACATTCTAACTTAATTTAACAGAGATTCTAGTGCATTGAGGTATCACTTTGTTACTGAAGCAATTGACAAAACAAACAGTTCCTCCTCCACAAGTAGAAGGGGGAGAAGACGCCAGATGATAGAGGGCTTTGCTCATCAGAAGGATGCCTGGGGTTCCGGGCCCGCCGACAAACTTATGCGGACTTAGAAAAACAGCATCATATCCTTCGATATCTCCGGATCTCATGTCTATCTCTGCACAAGGTCCACTGCACAAAACATAACACAAACCCTTTTGAGCAACCTTCAAAGTACTAAATTTGTGTTACTAAATCTCTTTCATCATAAATGATCTAGGCAACATAATCATCATATCATAATCTAGATTCGTTTTCTTCATCAACTGAGCTAGATCTATGTAATGTAAACTTTGGGTAGCACCTTGCAGCAAAGTCAAAACACGCGAAAGCACCATATTGGTGGAGAAGCCGAGCGAGTGCACGAGTGTCGGTATAGATGCCGGTGACATTGCTACAAGCAGAGAAGGATCCCAGCATAGGACGGTTGGAGTACTTGAACAGCTCGAGTTCATGTCGCAGCGCTTCCATGTCCACTAAGCCCTCATCATTGAGGCCTATCTCTACCACCTCTGCTAGGCTTTCATGCCATGAGAGGAAGTTTGAGTGGTGTTCATATGGTCCAATGAAAACAACCCACCTCTCCTGATTCCTTAGGCACTTCACTACCCTATCTTTCAAGGTCGAAGGAACTGCAATTCCCATCACCTCTTGAAGGCGCTTGATTGCAGCTGTGGTGCCCGAACCGCAGAACAAGAGAGCGTCATCTAGTCCTCCCCCCATGCAGCGCTTGATGTATGCGGCGGCTTCATGCGCCATTTTTGTTGTTCTATGCCCCACAAAGCTGTCACTTGTGTGAGTGTTTCCTGTACAAATTTACCTTCACATCATCAAATCATCAAATCATCATCTTATTTCCATCTATCTGGGGTGACCATGTGTGCTTATAATAATTCTCTACTCTTTCCACAATCCAACATATCATAAACTCAACAAAGAATCATGATATCTTTCAAAAGTTGGATAATGTAAGGCAAACAACAAAAACAATAAACATTATCAAGCACAAAGTACTTAATGAACATACCATAAAATGGATGTACGTTTCTTAAGATAAAACTCTCAATGTAATTCAGAACACGTCCCGAGGCAGTGTGATCCGCATAGGTGAGGATCCGTTTCCCAAATGGTGTGTCAATTTCAACGTCTCCACCTATCAACTCAGTTCTCAGCCACGCGAGCTTGTCATTGTTGCTCGCATTCATGTCTAGCTGAAGCATGCTTAAGGAATCCGATTGATCAGAACCTTGAGCATCGACATTTTCTAGTGCTCTGATGGTAGGGACTGGATTGGAGGGATGGTTGAGATGATCCAAGTTATGGGTCTCTTTAAATAGTGGCTTGTGGGGCTCAAATTCGATGAATATGGTAGAGGTCATGGTGAAGAAGATGTAAGATTGAGTAGCTATCTTGGCCTGCAGCCCCCTTTTATAACAAAAAACTTAAGCGTCTCGGACAAGATGAATGTCTCTTTCAGATTCTCCTCTCAAAATTAAATGGCCATTTGACTGTTACTTTCAAGAAGGCCACTACTTGGTTAGAATGAGTAAACGAAACGGAGAGTAAGAAATTGATTGATCTGACATTAGTATGAAGGGGCAGTGCAACCACTTAAAGTTTTATTTAATGGTGGTTTGGTCTATGAAGTAACATAAGTACATAACGTCTTTTTATTATTATTATTATTTATTGGGAGGCGGTCCCGCCCACTGGGCCCACCTCATGATCAATCCAAATTGACCACTCATTCATAACCCCCTTATAGGCAATGAATCCCATGAATTTGCATGGATTAGGATGAACTAGACTGTTGGATTGAGAGTCAATTTTTTTTCTTTGTTATAAAGCTATTAAACTTGTGGACGTTGGATAAAGGGGTTAGAAATATTAGATTGACTTCAAATTTGATATGTAAGTTGACCCCACTTGGATCTTTCAGTCCCCCTTGTCCCATGACCAGTAGGGTTTCATGGTGGGCCCCCATAGGCGGTCCTTACGGTAAACCGTAAGGACGGTCCTTACAGGACCGCCTTTTCTTCTTTTACTGTGTTGGCCTACTTGCCTGGAGTGATAAGATCAAGGGGTAAATCCTTAAACATGTGTAAAACATGGACGTGGTTAGGGATATAAATGGGTTTTCACTTCTTTGATTACTCGGAGGTCCGACTCATTAAAAACTAAGTTTGGATCCTTACTTAGGCCACAATAAGTAAATGTGTCTGAGTCTGAGTAATGTTTTTGGACCCGTCAACGGGTTTGGATTCGATTCCATTTGGTTTCATTAACCCATGGACGTGAGACTCGACATATTGCCTCAATTTTTTAGAATCTCACTTAAAAATTAATATTATTATTTTTTTACTACTTGGATCTAGACCTGGAACAGTCCCATATCGGTTCTAATTCAGATTCCATCTTCTCATTAATGGTTCCGATTCCAGAACAATGAAACCAATTTCAAATCAACTTCGGTTTCAGGTCTACCATGGACGCGGACCAAAAGCTACAAGTTTACATCCCTTGATGTGATACCTTAAACCAAATTGTTTGACCCTCTCCAACTTGGATAATTATGGGAGGGGTAAGATTTGTCTTTTCGTGCTTTTTTCACTGTACTCCCCATCTTTAATTTTCCCTGACTTTACTCCTTCCCCTCTTTAATTTTTGTGATACCTTAACCCAATTTGTTTGACCCTCTCCAACTTGGATAATTATGGGAGGGGTAAGATTTGTCTTTTTGTGCTTTTTTTACTCTACTCCCCCTCTTTAATTTTCTCTGACTTTACTCCTTCCCCTCTTTAATTTTTCTCCTGAGTTGACTTCTTCAGGAGCACATCCAATCGGTTCATTGAAAATCGAATACACGCATAATGCATGTAGATGTGGCCAATGTATTTAAATGACCTCAGGGACTAATCGTTTCGTGTAACTGTATACCGCACATATGATGAAAATTGAATTAAGGGAAGGATTAAAAATGAATACTCAATAATTACCTCAGTAATTTAATATTCGAGAAAGTCAAGGTCCCGTTTACATATTCACCTCGTATCCTTCACTCCTCACCTATATAATAATCCTACGGTAGAGCTCATTTTATCATGAATTTTTACATTTTTTATGCTAAAAATAAGTTTTTAGCTATTTATAAGAAATTTGTCGTGGATAAGAAATTATTGATCATTTTAGAAAGCAAATTAAAGGGACAACAGATACAGTGAATGTGGATAGTCGGCATTACTCATCCTCATCAGTTAGCTATCAAGATTCAAGCCAACTGTTCAGGATAACAAGATTAGAAACAAATAATTAAGGTTTTATTTTGTAACAAGTGGAAACTGCCGTCTGTGATTTAAGTCCCCTGATTGTCTCCCACACACTTTCCAGGAATATTACTGCTTCCTGACTTAAGTACTTTCCTAAAACAAAGTTGATGACGAGTGGTATCTACACAAACATGAATTTTTGTCATGTCAAAGAAAGCTATTTGAAGCCGTTTTCCATTTTATGTCGTAAGTGCTTGAGTAGATTCTTCAAAATACTTTGAAGAAATTAGCACTTCTCTTATGCAATTTACATCTGCTCCTGTTTGTGTCAACCACATTGACCTTAACACAGAGTCACCAATTGGCAACTTTAATGGGAAGATTAAAATACCATTTTTGAATTGATACTTGTTCAATTGTATTGATAAAAATTTCTGCTGCTTCCTTAATTTCTCCTCCCATATTTTTTTTTCTTGGGTTCATTTATTGTGAGGGGAGGTTAGGATTGGGTCCTAATTCTAACTCCGTCCAAAATCTGATCTATTTTATTATCCATAAAATACCAAATGTGAGGTTTTTATTGGATGATCGTTAAATGATGATAAAGCATGGACCTACCGTATATCATCGGGATGGGCTAGCTATCAGTGCAACAATAAACCTGAATGAGAGATCTTCTCTTGGGGAGGCCAATGTTTTTTTTTTTTCTTCTAATTTTCCTTCCTTTCTTGGACCATCATCTTGATTTAAGAGGACTCCATTCAAGTCAGTCATTGTTACCAAGGTATTGCCGGCTGTTTACACATTCAAAAGAGCAAATGTAACATCCCAAACATCCTTGTTTACTTTCGTTTAATAGATAGATGGTCTGTTCTTATTTATAAGATAGCCCCACCATGTATGGATTTAGTTGATTTTGCAGAAAACCATTTTTTTTCTTTTCTCCTAATAATATTCAAGTGAATTGACCTTGGCCAAGTATATTCTCTCCCAAAATAGGCACTTTAGGCTAATTAGGCAGAATTCATGTCTATGTTGGAAAATCTTTTCATTCGCTCTGCACACACACTTTGTTAAAAAAAGGTGATTCTGATGCCACTGGCCACGGAACTAAACTATTAAAATGAGTGTGTTATAGTTATAGAGAAAAAAACTAGCTTCATATGGCATTTTACCATTCAATCAAAGATAATGATTTATGAATCGTTAATTAATTTTTATTTTACGCTCATAATGAAATTCCGTGGTCCTCATCGATAGTGGGGCTTAGTGCTTGCTTTTTTTTGTTTTTCACTAGATCTGGATGGTGGTGCAGTAACTCATGTGAGACCAACCTGGGCAAGGGTCCGTGGACAGTGATCTGAGATGAGACACCCTTACCATTGTAGTATCTCGCGTTTCTCCGCCCTTATTTATGCTCACCAATCATAATTCTACATGTTGCATTAGAAAATCTCACGACCACTCCTTGGGAGAAGCCTTGCTATTTAGGGCAGCAGGTGGTTGGATAATTTGTTCCCCATCTTTATTATTCTTCCGGCATGCATTAGTACACTGCAATTATGGTGACCTGGTCCAAAATGTTAAAAACAGGCAGAGTTGGGTGGTTAAAAATGAAGAGTAAGCGTCAAATAGTATTTTTTTTTTAGGGAGATCAAATCAAAAGTAGATGCTCTATTCCATGCTCATTTTTGAAAATCCGCCTTTGTTCTTTATTTTTAACCACCTTTGTATTCAATCCCTATTCATTTTTAATGCAAACAAACAGGCTTGAAACATCCTTTATGTGTAGAAATGGGGCTGGCCTCCCATGCAGGGTCGCTGTACTATATTAAAGTGCAGCAACCTGCTTTGTCCAGTGAGGACTACCCATGTCAGGCCTTGGAAATAGGAGTTCAAAACCTAAAATCCGGTTTCATGTACATTCACAAATAGGGGTGGTAGAAACCGAACCGAACCGAACTCTGGACCGTAAACCGAACCGTAAAATTAAGTTCGGTTCGGTTTATCGGTTTTCGGTTCGGTTTCGGTTTTGAGTTTTTGGCAAGTTTGGTTTTCGGTTCGGTTTCGGTTTTTAGAAAATAATTTCGGTTTAAACCGAAAAACCGAACTATATTTCATGTTTTAAATTAAATATATATATGTCAGTATTAGACAGACTATTACTATAATTTACACAAACTAATAGACTATAATCTAAATATTAAAAGAGTAAATGACCAAATGAAAAAGGAAAAACCGAAAAATCAAACGTTTAATTGAAAAATTCGGTTTAAACCGAAAAACTGAAAACCAAACCGTTTAATTATTTTAGGTTCGGTTCGATTTTACATCTTATTCGGTCCGGTTCGGTTTGTAATATTTTGACATTTCGGTTTTCGATTTTTTTCGGTTTCGGTTTAAAACCGAACCGAAAACCGTACTTCCACCCCTATTCACAAAGTCACACCTATTTCCTAAATTACCCTTTTAAAAGCACACTCTCCGACTACCTTATGAACTTTCATTTATTTATAAAAATATCCTTTTGCAAGTACTTCTCAAAATTACCCAATAAACTTAATAGCAAATCAATCAATTTGTGGGACCCAATACTTACTGGATCAAATCAATCTATCCATCTACATAGGACCCACTTGATGAAATATTCAACCATTTATCAATCAAATGGGTCCCATGCATAAGGGTGGATAAATGAAATATTGTGGGACCCCCTTAAATAAGAAAAGAAAGATAGGGTGGGTAAATTAGTTGGATATAGTTGGTCTCATTAAAGATAATTATGCGGAGGATATTTATCTAATGGCCCATAGGTAGATGGGTATTAGGGTGGATTTGCATGTTTCGTCTAATTGATCCCACGTAGATAGGTAGGTTGGTCAGATCTAGTGATTTGAGGTAGGTAGGCATGATGGTTACAATTGGTCGATGGTAGGATGATTTGCCTTTTCATCCAATTAGTGTACATGTTATTTTGACAAGATCCGACAAACTACGTGCTACCGGTTGGAGTTGAGGCCCTATCAAACTGATATATTTTATTTTTTAAAATTATTGATCTACCAATACACCTAACTGTAAAAGATAATAAGAATGAGTAAAAACGTGATATCACATATTAATTTTTACAATATATATTTCAATATATCAAAAATTATCTTCTAATTCTTTATATATTATTTTTAATAAAAACAATAGTAATTAAGAATGCTAATGGATTCATTATAGTTCACACTATTATTTTTATTTTTTAACTGCTCTCATAAGGGTCTTTATAAAGAGTCTCGAAGAATATTCAAGTATTTTCAAATTTAGAATTTTGTATTAAATGTTATTAAAAAAATATGCAGAAAAGTTAATCTTAAATGATTAATAGAAATTTATACATGTAAAGTCCAATGGGTGGACCCACTTTACGCCTATGTAGATGGATAGATTGATTTGATCTAGTAAATATTGAGTCCCACAGATTGATTGATTTGCTATTTTAAGTTTATTGGATAATTTTGAGAAGTGCTTGCAAAAGGGTCATTTTGTAAATAAATGAAAGTTCATAAGGATAGTTGGAGAGAGTGCTTTTAAAAGGATATGGGTGTGACTTTGTGAATGTACGGGACTTTTTCTTTGGTTTTGAACTCCTCTTTCCGAGGCCTGACGTGTGTAGTCTTCATTGGACAAAGCAGGTCGCTGCACTTTAATATAGTGCAGCGACGCTGCATGGGAGCCCTGTAGAAACGTGACTTCCAACGAATTCTATAGCCATTGGGATTCCAAGGGGCCATCTAGAGCTAGCAAATTCCAAGGACCGGAACTCCTCAATTTTTTAAATGCACAATATAAAAAATTGCCCTCACGTATGTTCAAGCACGTATCAGTCATTGAAGTTTGCATTTCAAATTGAAGTTTGATATGTGATGGGTTAATAGTATGTAATCTTCTACTGGCAATGGCATGCATCTTCATATGATCAGGGCCGGCCCCGACATTTATGGGGCCCAAGGCGATCTCTAAAAAATGGGGTCCTTATATAATTATTTTTAAAAAAATTTAATTCATTATAATTTTCTAACAAAAAAAATTGATATTTTTTATTACAAAAAAGTACTGCATCCAGATAACTTTAGGACTGCCTACATACCGAGGGATGCTATATTTAATCCCAAGGATCAAGCACAATATAGTTCTCTTAAACTACCTACCCTGGCCAAAAGCCTACAATTCACACCCCAACATTCCGTTCTAAAAAACAAGACTAATAAACCTAGAACAAAAAAAAATAAAAAATAAAATAAAAAAGTAATACTGAAAACAAGATCTTCTCGCATTTTTAACTGCAAAGTCACTAATCAAACTTGTATAATCAAGTTTTTCTGATGCTCACGAGAAATGAGGAAAGCTGAAAAGTTTGGTGGTCTTATCTTTTGGTGGTGGGCCCATGTTTGACTTTTAAAGTCTTTATCTTATGGTGGTATGGTGGCGGGCCTTAAGTTTGACTTTTTAAATAATGATTATTTTAAATAAGGTGGGCTTTAAATTTGGTCCTTTTAATTTATTTATTGGGCTAAATATTTACACACATGTGTTATTAATTTGGGCATTTCAATTTACATATTAGACTAAATATTTACACATATATATACAAATACATAAAATAATATGGGGCCCTAAAAATTTTGTAATTATTGGGGGCCCAAAGCGGCGGCCTCTCCCGCCTGCCCCTTGGGCCGGCCCTGCATATGATCAACTTTTGCCCAATGCACTGGAAATGATGTTTTCACATACGTCTTCTAAATTGTGAAATGTCAAATATGCAGGTATTAGATTTTTGAGTGTTGGCTAATTCATGGGTTGGACAAAATTTTAGATCCATTTAGTTGTAATTCTTATTTTTTTAGTTATGAACTGCAGTTACGTCGTCGGGAATATCTGAAGCGAAGAAAGACATGAAAAAAGGCAAAAATTCGGAAGACTGGAGCCAGCCGCTCGAGCGCAGAATGTCTAGAGAGTACTCGCGCTCGAGTGCACACGACGCAAAGTGTTCTGCCGGAATTAGATTTTCCGGAATTAGATTTTCTATTTATGATGTCTCTCAAACTGCTTGTTTTAGTGCTATTCATCTTAGACAACTTTAAGCACGTCTCAAAGCCTAATCGTAGGTCTCTTGGGCTCCCCTAAAGACATATCTATCTCATTATTTTGAGTAAGAAAACTCAATTGAGAGAATTCTTCTCTAGAGATTTAATTTGAAGAGTTGTGTTGCAAGAATTCATCTAGATAGTTGTTTCTTCTACATCCCTTGTAGAAGATCGTTTTCTTTTGTAGAAGATCTGAGGAGTCAAAGCGGGTTTGAATCTATTGCAATCACCGGTATGAAGTTGTTGAGGCGTGAAGTCACACAAGAGGTAACTGCTGTCCTTAGGTAGTGATTATCCGGAAAGGGATCTGTGAGTGTCGCGTAATTGTGAGATTCATTTTGCTTGATTGTCGATTCACTTTGTATCCGTGGTTTTTCACCCAGTTTGGGTTTTCCACGTTATATTTGGTGTCCCTTGTAGTGTGTACTTTTGCTATTTTATTTCCGCCGCATATCTTATTTTTGCACACATTGAGCTGCTGAGTTGACCAATCTAGAGATCTAATAAGAACCTTCAATTGGTAAATTTAAAGATGAGATCAATGGGGAGAACAAAAAATTTAAAGGAAGCTGAAGACAATGCAAATCTACATGTGCTGAGCCTATTTTTAAAATTCAATATATTTTTAGTTTTACTTCAGTAGGCTTCCATTTGTTGAAATAAATCAGCATGCACAAAACTTGCTTGGCTGCAGAGTTCCACACGTCCAGCACAACAAATTTCCGATTTATATCATTACATGATACTTCGTTAAAAAAAAAAAAATGAAATGAAACAATAGTTGTCATTGAAGGTGCATGTTCATAAAAAATGAATGTAGGCAATTTTCTCTACTAATGCATTTTAAATTAATTTGATATTGAATTAAGGTGAGAATTTAATCCAGAATAAAATGTCACTACAAGAAAATACAGTTTTAGCGTCAAACTTATAGCGGCGGCCGAAAAAAATTCGTCGCTATAAGATACTTATAGCGGCGGCCATATTTGATCCCCGCTGTAACTCAATTTTTAAGTTATTTTTAACGGCGACCTTCGCTGTGACCGTGGGTAAAACTATTGATCTAATTGGCGCCATAGTTAGGCGCGAAATTTTTTATTTTTACCGTCGAATATATAGCGGCGGCCAATTCTTTCCAGGGTAAAATGAGTTTCTAGCGTCCATAACATGGTGACTGCCGCTAAAAGTTATTTTTTGAGGCGACCATAAGTGACCGCCGCTAAAACTTATGTTAAAGTTCTCCCCTCAGGCCCTAGTCTCCCATCTCACTCTTCTCCTCTCTGGCCATCGTCTCTGTCTCTTGCTCTCATCAAGTCACTCCCTCCTCAGCATCATCTCCGTCACCACTCGTGCACCCTTCTCTCTAGCTCTCTCTCGCTCTTCTTCTTTTTCTTCTGCTTCGATGTTAGGGTTTTGATTTTTTTTTCTTGGGTCTTGCGCAGGAGAAGACGCAAGAGAGATTGCTCAAATATGAAATGGAGAAAATACCGCTTATTTCCCAGATTCAGATTGTCTAAGGAGACAGATTCGAAGAAAAAAGAGCAGATGGAGATATCGAGAGTAGATTACCATGTTCTGCATCTTGTTGGAGATGTCGAGAGTGGGATCTGCAGGGGAGCCACCAGCGCCCCAGGTGATGTCGCAGAAGGAAGGATTGTGAGAAACCATACGGTCCATGCGGTCGAAGAGATTGTCGACTCCATCTTCCGTCTTCGGTGGGAAGAACTCGAATGAGAATACAACCTTCCATTCTTCAGAAGCCGCTCGACTCTTTTCAATCACCTCTCTCTCTATCTCTCTCTCAAACCGGAGAAGAAGGAAAAGAGAATGTAAGAAGAAGTGAGAAAATAGAGATGGTGGTGTTGGAGTAGAAGGAGATGAGAGAATTCCAAGATTCCTCTCCTTCCCCTCTCTCCGAATCTTAGATTTCTCTTTCCCCCACCCACAAAATTACAAGGTTTAATTGTTTTAGACAAATTACTTGCTTGAAAAATCTCAACTTTGTCTAAAAAACTATCTCCATCTCTGTTGATCTCAAAAAAACCCATCTAAAAAACCCATCTTTTTTATACCCCTCTCATCCCGTATCCCTGCGTAGACCTTGGATCAAATTTTACAGATGGGTTCTCTCTTTTAGTGTTGTGTGTTTTCAACCTCTCTGCTTTCCTCTATTTTGTACGGTGGCTGAGGAGCCTCTTGCTTCCTGTTCTCGTTGGGATAGTTCTCTCTTTTAGTGTTGTGTGTTTTCAACCTCTCTGCTTTCCTCTATTTTGCACGGTGGCTGAGGAGCCTCTTGCTTCCTGTTCTCATTGGGATACCATTTACAATCACACCTACTTCTACTTGGAGAGCTGTACTTCTCTTTTGATCTCCCACAATCAATTGTCTTCCTCTCTTTCGCAGGATTTTTTGGATTATAATTTACTCTCTATCTTTTTTAAATCTTTCAGAAATGCTCTGTAGAATTTCTAATCTCAGTCTGCAACTTGTCTGGGAAAACCCATAATGGGGTTTCTCTACTCTCCCATTTTCCAGACCCCAGGGCCTCCAGCCGCGCCTTCTACCTTAGCACCCACATTGCCGTCAATGGTTCCAGTGGCGCAGACCCCCCCTGCTTCCCTGAGAGGGGGAGTATCTTCTGGGTTTTAAACATCCTCGGCGGAGTACCTCCCATGTCACCTGAAGGGTGTCTTCACGCCACCAACAATGACACACACCACTTCCTACAACAACGTTCAACCTCGATCTGTGTCCATGCGATGGCGGAGAGAGGACTGAGAGTTCCCATCTCGTCAGTAGTTGCATTGATACCATTGACGGCAAGCAGATACATAGATCTTTTGTGGTCAGTTTCTTGAACTTGCTTTTGAGTTTTGAGTTTCTGACTTTCTTCATTATATATTATGGGCATCCTTTGCTTTCCTATTGAGGGTTTCAGAACCATTTGTGTGGTGCTTCTAAGTTACTAATGCATTGGTCTAAAGATTAGGCTGGACTACATTGTCATGTGAAAATATGTCATCGGTAGTACATTCATTTAACATGTATACTATCTAATTCACATTTGAAGACCCCAAGGTGCTCCTATTTTTCAAAAGTTGCATGATTCTCTCCTCCATTGACCATCTATTATAAGTTCTGCTTGTATTTACATTGAGCATTTTGATGCGCTATCACCAAATTTTCTTATATGCCTTTCTCACTCATTCTTTTCCCTTTATTTATCCAGGTAATGGACATAACTCCAAGAATGCAGGAGCAGGATTTTGCTGTCACTCCATATGTTCCAGTTTATGTGATGCTGCCTGTAAGTTTTAATTTTTTATTCCCTCCAGAGCACAGGAGCGTAATTTTTCATTATAAGTTCTTCCTCTGATGCATTATTTTTCACCAATCAAAATGAGGTACTGCTGGTTTTAGGCTGTGTGCGCCCATCCATGTGAAACACACACACCTCCACCCCCACCGTTTCCAGATATTCCTAAATATTCTTCTAATCAACACTGAAGGGCATACCAACACTGACCAACAATGAAGGCAATACAAAAATTGTGCAAACAAACGAAATATTAATAAGGTTGGATAATGTGTCCAAAAGAAAATTGATTTGTGGTCCCTTTTTAAAAAAAATGGTAACAAAACTTCATTAAAAAGAAGCAACAAATATAAATTTGAAGAAGATAACCATTGGAGTTGGTTGCACAGTAATAACACCTGTGTGGGCCATGGGCCCTGATCCAAAGAGTTGAAATGGTTGGGTGAATTTATAATGCATTTGTGGTAAGAGAATGATTCTGCATGCTTTCTAGCGAGAAATGCCTTTTCCAATTGGATTTTGATTTCCTCTCTATCGGAAAATCTCAACTTCAAGATGATATCTTTTCCGCTCGAAATGATGTCACACCAAATCCTTGGAAAGTTGGCTCGTGCGAAAAATATAGGGGAGAATTCTCTGATGTAAGACCACTTTGGGGACATGTCATGATTTGACCTATGGATTGCAATGGGTTGGGTTTAATTGGACCTGCCTGCCTGATATTGAACATGCTTACAAGGTACAAAATCTTGATCCTTTACTTGGTTTTAAAATCTTGATCCATCTTATTTACTGCATATTTTTTGTTTCTTCATTTATATGTTTCTCTTTAAAGAATCTCATTATCCTTGTCACTACCAGGTTGGACTTGAGCTAGTACCTAGGGACTATGATATGGACACTTCTTCTCCTTTCAGGTGGACTCCCATGATGGTGTGCAATGCCCTAATGTCTTTCTTTGAGCTTTTATCTAAACAATTTCCATGTTTATTTAGTTCTCTGAGTGAATGTGAATGGGGCATGGCAATGAAAATGGCCAAAATGTTGCATTGTAGTTTGAAAAGTGAAATGATCAATATATTGGAAATTTGAACCATGGTATCAAATAATATGCCATTGATTTTAGGAGACAATGTCCATTGTTTTAAGCTCTTTCTTTTGGAAATTGTTATCATAGGAGCGACACCCAAATCAGTTTCTATTATATCAAGACATTATTTTTTGTTGTTTCTGGATGAGGGCACTTGCAGTCTACTGAACCTGAGTTTATGCACATTTTCTTGATAGCTTTCACATCATTGGACATTAGTAGGAAATAAATATAAACCATTTTAGAATGGCTTTCTTACATATGTACCCTTATTCCGACATGCTCAAACCATGATATAGGCCGCAGACATGGGACTTACATTAGCCCATGTCTCAACCAATTGACCTAAAGCCATGGCCCATGGGTGGTTTAAGTTGCAACTTTATTTTAAAAGACCCTAATCTTTTAGAAATATCCATGTATATATTTTAGAAATATCTATTTGTCTCTTTTGGCATTGACTTAATATGCTATAACTATTTATCCAGTTCCTGGATTAGTTTGTTTCCACTGACTCTATTTTCTACAGTTCCCATAATAGGAGGCAACAAGTGAAGAAAGTTTCTCGTAGAAACCCATCGCTCGATGCAAATTACCCGCGAAGGGAAGATGAAGGTGCTGACACTGAAAAGGTAGTTATAGAGACGGTCTTAGAATCTTACCAGGATACTCAATCTGATGAAGGTGCTGACTTTAATGCAATTATCAAAAACTCTAATGGAGCGGATTTTGGCAATTCAGATCTTTCTGTGAAAACAAAGTCTCGGGTATGATTCTGCAATCTGGATGGTACTTATGATGTGGATGTTGCTTTCAATGACTATGAGCTTATGGGAGTTTAAATGTTTCAGCTGAGAATAATTGGTTGTTAAAATGAAATAAATCTGTCATCGTTAATCTTTGGTTGTGGCAAAGAAATATCGAAACACGACATAAGTTACCATTGAATAGATACTAATCAATCAAGTTTAGGAAAATGTTATTAAAAAGCATCAGAAACTAGAGAAGAAAGTTCTTAACATTTTGGGACCCCACTATCCATTGATCAAATTACCCAAGTTGTTCATTGACACAAGTAGGTGCTTTGGTGTACTTCCAAACTCACCTGAGAAGTTTTTGCTTTGGGTACCTAATATTGTTGGTTCTTATAGAACCTATTTGTTTTTTTTTTTCAAGGGAATTCATGGAGTTAGCAAAATAAAAGATGGTTATGTTTAGGGTCACAACTCTCTAATGTTTTAGTTTGGTTTAGGTTCAGAAGTCAAAAGTACTCTCTTATGTTTTGTTTTGTTGGTTTGGTTTAGGCTCGGAACTCAAATGTTTTAATGTATCTTTTACTTTATTTAATGCATCCATTCTTATCTTTTTCCCGTCGTTTGTTGGATGATTCATGTGCCATCTTGTGGGAGGATATTTGTGGTCACTGTGAAAGTAAAATACATTTTGAATGGTAACTTATAGCAAGTACAAGTTAAGGTGATTCTACAAATTAAACACATGCTTTTGAAGCATACATAGATAAGTATTCTGCATGATAGAAAGATGTTCTTGTTATGAATCATGTTCTTGGGCATAATTTTGAATGTGTACTTATATCAATAGAAGAAGGGCACACAGATGAAAAGGTCTTCTGATGGACAAGGGGTTCCCCCCCCCCCCCCCCCGATTCGACCCAGCCCAGATTTTATGGTTATCTAAATTATGTAAACTGTGTTGGATTGAATGTGAAAAAAGAGAATTATTCTTGACTGTTTATTGAAGAGTTCCTACTACCAGTGGAGAAGAGAAACTTTTTGCACTCGAGGGTTCATAGAAGAGAATTTTCTAAAAAATTTATTTGTCTTGATCTGTAGGGGTTGTTTCTTAGCAGAATTGCAGTTTGCACTTTGATTTCCCCAACATTCATATACAACAGAGAAGAAGAAACAAAAAAGGGAAAAAAAAAAAAAACAAAAGGGAGATGATTTAATAGTATTAAAGCTTAATAATGGCTTTTTTTTGTGATTCAATCCGATGGTGAGTGCTGGTTTAATGGGTGTAAAATTGGGCCTGATGCCAAATTTTATAGGTGGGTTAGTCAATGGATACACTTTGGCCTGCGTTTGTAATGACAATTACTTGGTCAATGATATTCAATGTAGATTGCAAATTGTGTTAGATCCAAACACTCACATTATTGTAATTTGTTAGTTTGTGGATCCTTTTCATTCTAAAAGTCTCTCAATTTGTTTTGGGTTTTTTTTTTTTGTTTGTACAGGTGAGGAGAGTGCAGAAGTATGTTGAGACACTTGACTTGCTCAAATTAGGAATGCCATGCCCAACAGGGCACAGCAGCAACATAAATATTCTGTGGTTGTGACGACAAAATGGTCATCCACCTTTGATCCCACACCAGCTACATCTAGCTCTTCCAGCCACTCCAAGCTTGATTGGGAATTTTATGAGTAAGTCTACTCATTGTGGATATACAATGATACATACATATCACATGAGTTGTTTGTAAGTTGTGTTTTTCTTTTTGTTTGTCCAGGTTCTCCCTCTCTCTTTCTCCTTTTCTATCATCTGTTGTATATAGATTGTGAAGGATCCTTCTCATGTCTCTCTCTTGGTCCATCGTAAATAAATGGGTTAATGATGATTGTTCTTTATTTTTCTTTTGGTCAATAGCATTATTGAAGACGGATATTGTGTTACAATGTCATGTTAAAATAGATCAAAATGGGTTGGATGTATTAACTATTATTGGCAAACGATAATTTTGATCTCTGTGAATGCTATTGTTATTATTTTTGTATTTATCTAAGTTGTGGTGAGGATTGGTAGATCATGAAGATGCATTTGGGATGATTTTTGTAAAAATAACAGTACTGTTTTTAGCGGCAGCCATATGATCGCCGCTAAAAGCAGTGTTTTTTTTTTTTTTTAAATTTACTGCTTTTAGCGGCGGCCATGTGACCGCCACTAAAAAATAGGTTTTTAGAAGCAGCCTTTGTCACTATTACCGGCGGCCATAGCCCCCCGCTAGAAATTTCTTTCCTCGTCGAACCAGCCCACGCATATCTTTTACCAATGGCCGGAGCCGCAGCAATAAAAAAACAATAGCGGCGGTCAGTGAGTGCTGCTGTAACTTTTACCCACCCGATGTATACCGTCGCCAAGCGGCGGCCACTGTAACCGCCGGTAATTTTTTTACTGGCGGTCAGAAGTACTTTTACCGGCGGTCGGCGGCCCCCGCTATAAGCAATTTTTCTTGTAGTGTTGCGAGTCTTCTACAGAATTTAAAAATAACATCTTTTTCTTTAACCTTTCTATGCAAAACATACAGAAACTTGAATAAAAGGGTTTCCCAGGATAACTACGTACTGCCAACTTAAATATTTTACTAGCAAAAGTTATCAACACAATTCTGAGCTTTTGTAAAAATAAAATAAAATGTCGAGGTAGAACTGAGCTTTTGTAATTTGAAAGCTACTTGAAGCTGTTTTCCACTTCCTGCCATATGAGCTTGAGTAGAGTTTTCAAAACACTTTGAAGGAAATAGTCTTTCTCTAATGCAATTCAAATCAGCAGCTCCAGTATCCGCATTGACCTTAACACATAGTCACCATTGGCAACTTTAATGATAAGATCGATTAAAACACCAGTTTTTTATTGGGGCATTTGGTGGAAGGTCCTTCAATATGACATTTTATAGCCTGTGGTCAATGTCATTTTCTCATAGAGGCAGCGGTCCCCTTTTAACATTTAATGAGTCAAAAGGACAAAAACGCCATCTCTTTATATATTCTATACGTCACCAAACATGCATTACTTTAAAATATTCCGTCATACACTCCGAAATCGAAGCAAAATAAAGATTCAGAAATCAAAGATGAAGGAAACTACATAATGAAGCAAAATCAACTCATCAGTGACCTCAAGCAACCGAATCATCTTGACTTAAACTTAATTAAGTTTGACATAAGTTTATCTAAGTTTTGGTTTGAATTTATCCGAGCTTTATATGAAATTATTTGACTTTGACATGTATTTATCTAAGGCCTTTATGTAAAGTTATCTTAGTCTATGATCAACTAAACTGGACTTTAAATGAATTTATCTATATATTACATGATTTTTTTGAGTTTGATTTCAATTTAACTTCGTTTGTTATTAATTAAACAAGGTTTCAAATGAATTTATGTGACTTTGAAACGATTTTCTCTGAATTTTTACTGAGTTTATCTTATGAAATAATGAGTTCGATATGAAATTAACTAGATTTCACATGATTTTATCTGATTTTAAAATGTATTCAACTTGGTTTTAAATGAGTTTTTTTTTTTTTTTAGTTTGCTGTGAATTTATCTAAGTTTTGTATGTGTTATCTGACTTTGGCATAATGTTATTTGACTTTGGCATGATGTTATCTGTATTTGGTATGAATTTATCTAAGTTTGATATGAATTTATTTGTGTTTGCTTTGAATTAATCTGAGTTTGATACGAATTAAGTGAATTTATCTGAGTTTGCTGTGAATTTATCTAATTTTGATGTATGTGTTATCTGACTTTGGCATAATATTATTTGACTTTAGGATGATGTTATCTGTGTTTGGTATGAATTTATCTAAGTTTGATATGAATTTATTTGTGTTTGCTTTGAATTAATCTGAGTTTGATACAAATTAAGTGAATTTATCTGAGTTTGCTGTGAATTTATCTAACTTTGATGTATGTGTTATCTGACTTTGGCATGATGTTATCTGTGTTTGGTATGAATTTATCTAAATTTGATATTAATTTATTTGTGTTTGCTTTGAATTAATCTGAGTTTGATACGAATTAAGTGGATTTATCTGAGTTTGCTGTGAATTTATCTAACTTTGATGTCAAATTATCTGACCTTGGCTTGAGTTTATATGAATTTATCTTTGTTTGAAATCATAACCAGTTTGAAAACAAACTATGTCATTTTGATATGAGATTATCTAACTAAATTTGGTTTAGTTTGACTAGATTTAGTTTGAATTTATCTAGCTTTGATAGAAATTTATCTGAATCTAATATGAAATTATCTGTGTTTGAAGTGAATTTAAATAAATTTGTTATGATTTTATTTGACTTTGCTTTGGACTGGGATGAGTTTGATATCAATTTATCTGAGTTGTATATGTATGTGATCAGCCAAAAGCACCCAAAGGAGGGAAGATGACACAAAAAAAAGCAGCACCAAGCAAGCCACGCTAGGCAAAATTTCATCAATTGTCGTTCCCTCCCATTTACAACTTAAAATTTGATCGAAAACTCATCTTACTACATTTAAATTGGTTTGGAGCTAAAACCCAGATTTAAATTGCATGACATCCATTTAAATGGTTAGAAGGGCAAATGAGTCATAAAAACTTGATGTCACATGCTTAGGGACCACACACCCATTTAAATGGTTTTAAGGGCAAATGAGTCATAAAAAATCTGATGTCACATGCTTAGGGACCACACACCCACTTAAATGGTTAGAAGGGCAAATGAATCATAAAATTTTTGATGTCACATGCTTAGGGACCACCGCCTGAATTAATACCATGCGCAAGGGACTCTAGGCCTTAAACATTAAGTCTCTGTACTAGAGACTTTATAATACGGTACTGAGGGATCTCTCCCTAATTTACCCTTTTTTATTTGATAAATCTTGTTCAATTGTATTAATTGTCCATTTTCATTAATATAGTTAGTATCCTCAGCTTGCATTTCTAATAATCCAGTTGTAATTTTAACTTTCTCAATTCGTTTTTTAAAGAATAAAGAGTCCTTTTGTTTTGTTTTGGTTTTTTTTTGTTTTTTTTTCCAATGTTCTATGGAGAGAATACATGTACATAGGCTTAGATGGGTTGTTACATAATAGGACTGCAACAACTGGATATGTTTTGACTTGTGCTTCCTTGCATATTGCAACAAACTGTTGCTTATCCCTTATCTTTAGTTGTAATCTCATCACGTTTTTGGTGTCATTGACTTCTTTATCAGTTCATTTATTGTCCACAGGAGATTCAAGGTAGGTTCTAATTCTAACTCTGTCCAAAATTCTAATCGGTTCCATGTATTAATGGGGCTGCCATCCATGACCCAACACATTCAAGTGAGAAAATTTGGTAAGTCCTAGACACCATCATTTAATCGGTAGCCTGCATGCTCTTGTTTTAATGATAGCCCCACCGCACATGGGGTGGTTTGATTTTGCAGAAAATCAATTGTCTTTTTCTCATAACTATATCCAAGTGAATTAATGACCTTCACCAAATCGATCTCCCCCAAAATAGGCACTGTCTGGTTGGGCAAAAAAAAAAAAAAAGTCTTTGAAAGAAGGTGAAACAGTAGAGAAAAGATTAAATCAAACATTATGAGTTCAATCAAATGATACAATTACATCTTCCCAGCCTTCTAGAAGATGTATGCTATAATTGGACTTCAACCAACGTCATCCATGCCCTCAAGATTTATCATCCGGTCTGCAAAATGTCCTCCTAACCTGTCTGAGCAAATTTCTTTTCTTATGATGGACTATCCACTTAAACAAAATACAAGAAAGTTTTGAGTTGATCTCATGATAATTAAACATTGTCACTGCCACTAGCTTTAATATTACTGTAAAAGAAAAATGAAGAAAGTGGATGGATTCTCAGAGGTTATGCTAATCATGTAGAACTAAGGTTGCACTTTTGCCGGACACAATGTGCAATTTTTTTTTATAACCCAATAGGACTATTCCTCCAGGCGCATGCACGAAACCCACACACTGGATTTGAGCACACCAAAATGGAGAGCAAACCCATTCCTTATGTCACTAACCCAACTAAT
This sequence comes from Litsea cubeba, assembly GCA_012931725.1. Lineage (NCBI taxonomy): Eukaryota > Viridiplantae > Streptophyta > Magnoliopsida > Laurales > Lauraceae > Litsea > Litsea cubeba. Next base: position 5,997,517 of record CM022954.1, on the reverse strand, counting down.
AAAAGAAATCACTGAGTTGGAAACTTGGGACACCATAATTCCTGAAATGGTTCTGTTTGATGGGTGGGTTTAAATTTGATGTGTGATCCTTCTGCAGGCAAATTGGTGATTAGATCTTGATCCAGATTCCAAACAAGATTAAACTTTCTTTTCTTTGGAGTTGATTTTGATAAACATCACGGTAAAAGCTGCAAGACAATTTTGAGCATAGCTAAAATAGCATGCAATAGTTCTAATTAAGGCCTTTTTAAGGTCTAAATATCTGTAAACCAGGTACAATGAGGAAAGCGAAAATGGCACCTAAATTTTGCTTTGTTGGCTGTATAGTGTATACTTGTATGGAGGATGAACACTTAAATGAATTTTTATATGCACCAGAATAATAGGTGCTTTGTAGCAAACAAGGATTTTAAATGCCTACTAGAGCTAGCACTGCTTCAAGTAACACACAATTACAAGGAACACATTGAGGTCAGATTCTGAAGAGGATGAGGCTGGGGTCTATATCTTCTGAAACTTTGCGTTCGGGAGGGATCTTAGGGAGGGAATAAGCAATGCATTTAGCTCTCTCTAAGTATGATGTGTACTTATTAATCTCGTTGCGGACCCTTTCATCATTATCGGACATATTCCCTTCATTCTCTCCTGTGATCTCATTTGCACTACCAAATTTTATGGATAAGTTGATTAGATCAAGTCCAATTTCATTCGTTGCTATGTTCCCCTTATTGGATCTCTTTCTGAAGGTCCAGCTGCCACTTCGCCAGTTGAAGTGATAGAGAGGAAGGAAACGTTCACCATACTCTGCCACGAATTTAATGGATGCTAAGATGAACTCAAACTCTTCCCTTGACATGTACTATGAGAAGCTCACTCTTGTCCACCCAGGTTTTAGCCCTTCATAGCCCTGCAGTAACAACAATAATGATGACAAGATAAATGTTAAAAAAGACTTTAAACCAATGCACTTTCTTTTTGGGGATCCTTACATGATTGATTCAGGCAAGACAAGACATACTGATACTAGGACCTGCTTCCTTTGTGGGTGAAGCATAACGAATGCCCTACACGTGCTGTTATAACTATTTTGCTATTCTTTACTTACGTACAATTGAATAATGAATGATGAATAGGTTGCACTCACTTTTCCACTGAACAGTCAATGGTGAGTTTGGATGTTTCCAAAATATAGAAGTTGATGAGGGCTTGGGAATAATTTATGGTCAAGCATCCCACAATGCTTTTTTGTGATATAGTTTTGAGAGTGACATTCAATAACTACTTCTCTGCCTAAATTTCCAAACCAATTTAAGTTGTAGTCACGGATAATGATTTGGGGTGAAATAGGAAGATAAGCAGAGCACCCCCAAACTCAACTGTGAAAGCAGGGTGGAGTGATTTGGCGCGGGTACATCTAAATGTGCCCAAAAACCACTACAAATGTTGGTTCCAACTACTCAATTAGTATTAGGTAATATTCTAGCATACCTTTTGGATGGCTGATCGAAGTGCAAGGGAGAGAGGTTCGTTCACGCCAAGAAGGTAGTGACCATAAGGCCCAGCACAAGCGCACCCACCTCGAGCCTGTATGCCAAAAAGATCATTCAGCAGCTTTGCAACGAAACGACCATGGAGGGGCTTGTTTTTCTTCTTTTCTCCCTCTCCCCACATATAAATTCCTGCATCTCTATTCTCAGTTTTTGGCTCCACAGAGAAACCTGTGAAAACAAGGAAGGAAAGGATAGGATGTCTTCTTGCACGTGTATTTCCTAGCACGCATATGTTGGGAATTGGGAGTAGTCTTTTAAGTGCTACATCCATGTAAGCCTTCTCGAGTGAATCGATGAGTTCATAACCCATGTATTCCTTCACCCAGAATGCAAGTGCAGCTCTAATCTTTGGTACAATCGGCGGAGTTCCAGCATCTTCTCTTTCTTCAATATCATTGTAATACAGAGTATCCTAACAATTGCAACAGTAAGGGGTTAAACATAGGTATCATCTATCAAGAGTTAAAAAAAAAAATTGAATTCTGATGGAAATTGAATGATAACTATGAATTACTTCCATAGGTGGAGGCCCAACATCTAATCAGTTTTAGGTGTTGGTACACCTAATTTAGATCCATTGGATTTAAATTAATGTCCATTGGAATTCAGAGCAGTTGGTTCATATAAAAAGATTGTTCAATCGTACACAACATTCTAAATTTAATTTTGCAGAGATTCTAGTGCATTGAGTTATCACTTTGTTACTGAAGCTATTGACAAAACAAACAGATCCTCCTCCACAAGTAGAAGGGGGAGAAGACGCCAGCTGATAGAGGGCTTTGCTCATCAGAAGGATGCCTGGGGTTCCGGGCCCGCCGACAAACTTATGTGGGCTTAGAAAAACAGCATCATATCCTTCGATATCTCCGGATCTCATGTCTATCTCTGCACAAGGTCCACTGCACAAAACATAAAACAAACCCCTTTGAGCAACCTTCAAAGTACTAAATTTGTGTTACTAAATCTCTTTCATCATAAATGATCTAGGCAACATAATCATCAGATCATAATCTAGATTTGTTTTCTTCATCAACTGAGCTAGATCTATGTAATGTAAACTTTGGGTAGCACCTTGCAGCAAAGTCAAAACACGCGAAAGCACCATATTGGTGGAGAAGCCGAGCGAGTGCACGAGTGTCGGTATAGATGCCGGTGACATTGCTACAAGCAGAGAAGGATCCCAGCATAGGACGGTTGGAGTACTTGAACAGCTCGAGTTCATGTCTCAGCGCTTCCATGTCCACTAAGCCCTCATCATTGAGGCCTATCTCTACCACCTCTGCTAGGCTTTCATGCCATGAGAGGAAGTTTGAGTGGTGTTCATATGGTCCAATGAAAGCAACCCACCTCTCCTGATTCCTTAGGCACTGTACTACCCTATCTTTCAAGGTCGAAGGAACTGCAATTCCCATCACCTCTTGAAGGCGCTTGATTGCAGCTGTGGTGCCCGAACCGCAGAACAAGAGAGCATCATCTAGTCCTCCCCCCATGCAGCGCTTGATGTATGCGGCGGCTTCATGCGCCATTTTTGTTGTTCTATGCCCCACAAAGCTGTCACTTGTGTGAGTGTTTCCTGTACAAATTTACCTTCACATCATCAAATCATCATCATCATCTTATTTCCATCTATCTGGGGTGACCATGTGTGCTTATAATTCTCTACTCACTCCACAATCCAACATATCATAAACTCAACAAAGAATCATGATATCTTTCAAAAGTTGGATAATGTAAGGCAAACAACAAAAACAATAAGCATTACCAATCACAAAGTACTTAATGAACATACCATAAAATGGAAGTATGTTTCTTAAGATAAAACTCTCAATGTAATGTAGAGCACGGCCCGAGGCAGTGTGATCCGCGTAGGTGAGGATCCGTTTCCCAAATGGTGTGTCAAATTCTAGGTCTCCACCTATCAACTCAGTTCTCAGCCACGCGAGCTTGTCATTGTTGCTCGCATTCATGTCTAGCTGAAGCAAGCTTAAGGAATCCGATTGATCAGAACCTTGAGCATCGACATTTTCTAGTGATCTGATGGTAGGGACTGGATTGGAGGGATGGTTGAGATGATCCAAGTTGTGGGTCTCTGTAAATATGGTAGAGGTCATGGTGAAGAAGATGTAAGATTGAGTAGCTATCCTGGCGTCTCGAACAAGATGAATGTCTGTTTCAGATTCTCCTCTCAAAATAAAATGGCCATTTCACTGTTACTTTCAAGAAGGCCACTCCTTGGTTAGAATGGGAAACCTGTTTGGACCAATCAGAGGTGCCACATGGGAATGGAAAATTCTTTTTATTAGAGGAGATGAGATGTCATTAGTTTGACATCACTGCACCCCTTGATTGGTCCAAACGGGTTTCCTGTTTGGTGGATCCATTTCCGCTAGAATGAGTACACACATGCTACGTAATTATGAAGGGACATTACAACCACTAGAAAGTTTTATTTAATGGTTGTTTGGTCTGTCACGTAAGATAACGTCTTTTATTATTATTATTTTTTTCCGTGTTGGCCTACTTACCGGGAGTGATCCGTTCTGGAAGTAAATCCTTAAACATGTGTAAAACATAGATGTGGTTAGGGATGTAAATAGGTTTTTCAATTTTTCGATTACTCGAAGGTACCGGCTTTTTAAAAATTTAGTTGGGAGCCTTATTTAGACCTCAATAAATAAATGTGTCCGAGTCTGAGTAATTTTTTTTGTACCCATGAATGGTTTTGGATTCGATTCCAATTTGTTTTCAACCCATGGACGTGAGACTCGACACATTGCCTCAATTTTTTAGAATCTCTCTCAGAGATTAAGTTTTTTTTTCCTTACTTGGATTTGGTCCTGGAACAGTCCCATATCGGTTCTAATTCCGATTCCATCTATTCATTAATGGTTCCAGTTTCATAACAATAAAACCAATTTTAAATTGATTTCGATTTTAGGTCTACCATGGACGTAGTCCAAGATCTACAAGTTGACATCCCTCGATGTGATACCTTAAACCAATTTGTTCGACCCTCTTCAACTTGGATTATGGGAGGGGTAAGATTTTGTTGTGCTTTTTTGACTCTACTCCCCCTCTTTAATTCTCTCTTTGACTCGACTCCTTCCCCTCTTTAATTTTTAGGTAAATTAGCTAAAAGTTCCTCAGATTGGTCTTGTAAGGTCTCAAGCCCAACAACTTTTCCTCTAAGGCCTATAGTCCATACAATTGGCGGACATATTTCGGCGAGAGGACCTGAGATACGTCACATCACATACTTACATGATTGATTTACCCTTTGGAAGAAGAAGACTGTCGATCCTCGCATGCCGCTGCGCCATCTGTAGTTGCAGAAAGAGATCGTTTCTCGTTTTGACTTCTGTTTATTTTGTCTTTAGTGCCATTAAAGGAGTGCTACTTGGTCTTGCATAACCCAGAAGTGGGTTTTTTCATTCTGATTCCAAGGTGCAAAAATGAAAGATAGGTGGGCCGCAGTAATCAAGGGAACAAGGACAAGATTTCTGGTTTGCGTCGTTGCCGGGGAAGAAATCCAGACACAAAGGATTGGGTTTCATTTTTTCTTTTGCTTGCTGTGAACTGGAGACAACCGCTGCAGCAAGAACAAGGTGGTCTCTATGTGTGAATAAGATTACTGTCGCCAGAGAAGAAGACCGGAGGATCACCGGTACCTGCGCTGCCCATCGCCAAACGCCATGCTCGAATTTGCGGCTAATCTCACTAATTTGAAGTTCTGCACAGAACAGAACGCAAGGAAGCAGACAACTGTTCATTGAGTTTTTACAAATTTATCTGAGTTTTTGACAAATTTATCTGAATTTTTTAAAAATTTAGATGAGTTTTTGATAAATTTATCTGAGTTTTTGGCGAACTCAGATAAAATCATGTAATTTACAGAGAAACTCATTTAAAGTCCCTTTTAATTGATATCAAAATAAAACAACTTTAGAACAAGCTTAGATAAATTCACAGCAAAATTAGATAAATACATTTCAAAGTCAGATAAATTGATTTTAAAACTCACAAAACCCTTTCTGTGTTTTTATTTACCTTTCTCATGTTTTGCTTGCATTTCCCCTTATTTTGATGAAATCGCAGACTTTGCTTTCGGATGATTCGGATTTTTGTTTAGGTTGCGGATCGTATGACACTCTGAAATGTTTTTAAGCGGAGTATGTTTGCTGACGTATAGAGAGGGCATCTTTGTATTTTTTACCGTGTCAATTTTAAAAGAGGATTGCCGCCTCTATGAGAAAATATCTTGGACCCTAGGCCATGAAACGTAATATTGAGGGACCTCTTCCTCTTTAAAACGAACAGGCCAGCAGCAGCTGCACTTCTATTTGACCACGAGCACATCCAATCGGTTCATTGAAAATCGAATATACGCATAATGCATGTAGATGTGGCCAATGTATTTAAATGACCTCAGGGACTAATCGTTTCGTGTAACTGAATACCTCCCATATGATGAAAATTGAATTAAGGGAAGGATTAAAAATGAATATCCAACCATTACCTCAGTAATTTAATACACGAGAAAGTCAAGGTCCCATTTACAGATCCACCTCATATCCTTCACTCCTCAGTGGAGCTCATTTTATCATGAATTTTTATATTTTTTTATGGTTTTTAGCTATTTATAAGAAGTTTGTTGGATAAGAAATTATTGATCATTTTAATAAGCAAATTAAAGGGACAGCAGATACATGCAGTGAAAGTGGACAGTCGGCAGTCCTCATCCTCATCAGTTAGCTATCAAGATTCAGGCCAACTGTTCGGGGCAACAAAATTAGAAACAAATAATTAAGGTTTTATTTTGTAACAAGTGGAAACAGCCGTCTGTGATTTAAGTCCCCTGATTGTCTCCCACACACTTTCTAGGAACTTAAATACTTTCCTAAAACAAAGTTGATGACGAGTGGTATCTACACAAACATGAACTTTTGTAATGTAGAAGCTATTTGAAGCCGTTTTCCATTTTATGTCATAAGAGCTTGAGTAGATTCTTCAAAATACTTTGAAGAAATTAGCACTTTTCTTATGCAATTTACATCTGCTCCTGTTTGTGTCAACCACATTGACCTTAACACAGAGTCACCATTGGCAGCCTTAATGGGAAGATTAAAATACCATTTTTGAATTGATACTTGTTCAATTGTATTGATAAAAATTTCTGCTGCTTCTTTTTCTCCTGAATCTTTTTTTTTTCTTGGGTTCATTTATTGTGAGGGGAGGTTAGGATTGGGTCCTAATTCTAACTCCGTCCAAAATATGTTATTATCTATAAAATATCAAATGTGAGGTTTTTGTTGGATGTTCGTTAAATGATGATAAAGTATAAACCCACCGTCAGATTGATCGGAAGAAGTTTTGCATTTCATTGGGATGGGCTAGCTATCATTGCAACAATAAACCTGAATGAGGGATCTTCTCTTGGGGAGGCCAATGTTTTTTTCTTCTTCTAATTTCCTTCCTTTCTTGGACCATCATCTTGATTTAAGAGGACTCCAGTCCATTCAAATCAGTCGTTGTTACCAAGGTATTGCCGGCTGTTTACACATTCAAAAGAGCAAATGTAACATCCCAAACATCCTTGTTTACTTTCGTTTAATAGATAGACTAGCAACAACGCCCCGTGCTTAGCTCGGTGCAAAAAGTAAGATATATATTACATTTTGAATTTATGAGATATCAAAATTAATTATAAGCATATATTCATGCATATTTATATAAAAACAGTCAACACATCTTCAATCAGAAATACAAGTGGTCAACATCAACAATAAACTATTACAAAGATAAAGCTAAAAAAAATCCATTCAACAACAACATAAAAATAATAATAACAGCAATAATTACTAAAGAAGATATAGAAAAGCGAATTTTTTTAATATATATAATATTAGTAATAAGAAATGCATTCAAGTTTTTATTACACATTGATAATTTCAAAGCCCAATAAAACAAAGCCACCCCATTTGGACTTGTTTGTGTAACAAGAGGAATCTAGTTTATGCATATTTTTATTTCCTCATGAGAATGGAATTTTGTATTTTCGTAGAAAATCAAAGTCCTCTCTATTAAAGAAAAATGATTCATTTTTTCTTCTATGCAAGGAAAATACATCACACCAAACAACATAATATTGTTAACAAAGAAAATCATAAAAATGTGCAATCCTCTTGTTGTACAAATGGAACAATTTTTTTTTTATTTTCACATAGGCCAATGGTCATTTCATGGGTTGCTGAAGTGGCACCCTTCACAGCCCACCTCCCTCTTTGCTTTAATATATATAAGGGTCTGTGTATGGATTTGGTTGATTTTGCAGAAAACCATTTTTTTACTTTTCTCCTAATAATATTCAAGTGAATTGACCTTGGCTAAGTATATTCTCTCCCAAAATAGGCACTTTAGGCTAATTAGGCAGAATTCATGTCTCTGTTGGAAAATCTTTTCATTCGCTCTGTGCACCCGTGCACTCACACTTTGTTATAAAGAGGTTATTCTGATGCCATTGGCCACGGAACTAAACTATATACTAAAGGGAAAATTTCAAAACATGACCTACGTTTTTTTCAGATTTTAAAACAGGACAAAATAAGGATGTGATTTCAAAACAGAACTTAAGTTTTCCAAAAACATTTCAATTGAGGACATCAAGTGAATTTGAGCAGTTTATTCCCTCATTTTTTCCAACAGTACTCTTGAAGATCAGACTTCCTAAAATTCACTTGCACACCCACATCTGATCGATCTTAAAAACCTACCCTTCAATCTAAGTACTTTAGATGGCGGAACCATGCACTTTGCTTAGCCACTAATCCTGACCATCCATTTGTCCCTCATAAATTTCTCCAAAGAAATGGTTGGCATTAGTCCACCACCAACACCATCATTGTCATCTGACCTTTCTATTTTGTGTGCTATTGTTCATGAGTTTTTTTTTTCTCAAATCTGTTTCCGGGTTTAATAAAATTCCCCATCCCTTTTAATAGAAAGGTCTCATTCTCTCTCTAAAAATGTGAAAGATTCTCAGCCTAGTTTATGGTATATGCTATATAAATAATCTTATTCTCTGACTAGATAAAGCTACACCTGCTTGTCTTCATCTATGCAATAAGAACAGAGTCATTAGGTAATAAGAAGTACATCACCATACCATCCCATCCCATCATAACGGATTACTATATAAGCAAACTGTTTATTTCACATTAGCTTCTCTATACAAATGGCGCATAAAAGGGAAAAAGGCCATTTTTCAAATAAACCCTGCATAAACATCAGATAGTAATAACATCAAACATTCCATCCTTTATTCCATGTCCTACATCAGGCAGATGAAACTCACTCCATTCTATCCTCTCATGTGAAATTCAGTTCATTCTATCCTTCCATACGAATTATGCATCGGAGGCCGGCCCCTTGGAGCATGTACTCAAAGGCCTTGTTGATCTCAGAGAAGGGGACTTCATGAGTGATGAATTTCTCCAATTCAAGCTCCTGCACCATGGAACCCATGAGTCAAAAGGATGAATTTGAATCACAAGCGATTTTATGAGAATGAGAACACTTCTTTATGTCACCTATTTAGGTCATCTACATGCAAAGTGACAAAAAATGCACTGGTTTGGAAGGAATCTATTTGAGTTTTGTAAGCTTATTCATTATATTATACTGTGCTTTGATGAATATTCCTAACATGTGAAACATAAAGTATAATCCGCAACGGATTCGTGGTAGGTTAATTGTTTTAAGAAACTGTCTCCTATTTGTCAAGTGTTTTAGAAGATTTCAGGCTGAGAGTGACTCTTATCTAATCTCTTAGCCACTAAGATGAGATACAGATATCTGATTGGAATCGAATTAGCTTAAGAATGATCATTTATTTTCATCTTCTCCTCCATCCATCTATTTCCATATTTCATCTTCTGGTGGTAGAAAACTAGAAATAGATCGTGTAGACCATAAAGAGACTCTAGAGATCTGGAATATTTTGACTTCTGATCTCCTGTGGTCTAGAGAAACTTTGGTTTCTTTAACATAGTACTACGGCCAGAGAATGTCTCTGGCATATCCTCAATGTAGGTTCATTCGATAAAAATATGATCCAACCATAAACATTAGATTAAACCATTTTTCAAGTACAGGCTTTTGTTGCATAAATCTCTACAAAGTATAGCAAGAAAAGATATATTTTGGTCATGATAAGTAAAAAAGAACTAATATATGTGCCTATTTACCTTGTTCATGTATTTTTCAACAACAGAAGGCAGATCAGAGCGTGGCTTGTAGTTTCCAAAGAAGGTTCCCTTAAGAGTCCTCTCATTCAGCAAATTCATGGGGTGGGTTTTGAACACAGCATCCTTATGAGGAACGCCGACTAGCACAGCAACACCCCAACCCTGACAACATTGATAAAAAAATATTATACCTCTGGAGCTTTGCTATTGTTAGGGAGTAAAGATGGCTAGAACCTGGATGTTATGTGAAATGATACTATATGAAAAGATTAGTGATATATTACATCATGGACGCATTCGAATGCTGATATCATGGCATTGACGTTTCCAGTACATTCGATGCTACGGTCTACACCTCCACCAGTCATCTCAACAATCACCTGATAAATCAATTCCAAGATCTTTTCAATCTACTGAAAACTTTCCTTCTATACTGTATAAGATCACTTGAAGACAAAAAGATATATTCTTATAAAAGAAGATCTATTCAGAAGCAAACCTCTTGAACTGGTTTGTCATGGTCTTTTGGGTTTACAAACTCAGTGACGCCAAACTTCTTGGCTGGTATCAAACAAAAATGTCGATATTAGTAATCCATCTCTAATGAAACAGTAGATCTAGAAACAGAACACACTGATTGAGGAAAAGAACTTGTTCATTATGAATAAACAAGATAATCCTATTGGCAACTCACCTTCATCAAATCTACTAGGGTTCAAGTCAATGCCAATGATCCTTGAAGCCCCTGAAATCCTTGCCCCTTCAGCAGCCTAACCACACAATGGCAAACATCATTTTACATTAATGGAGTAGCACACAGATTTTTTTTATTATTATAATAACAAAGATGCATATTATATTGACAAAAGTGGGAAATAAGAGACAAAACTCACAGCAAGGCCTACTGCTCCAAGCCCGAAAACAGCAACAGTTGAACCCTTCGTTGGTTTTGCAACATTCAGAGCGGCACCAAGACCTGAAAAGCAATACCAAATTCATTTAGAGAAGAGTCCTAGACTAGTTCAAAACTGATCACACAGAGTAAGTGAGTTGAAATGTAGGATCAATGGTAATGTTGATGACCTGTTGAGATCCCACAGCTAAGAATACAGACTTTATCAAGAGGAGCCAAAGGGTTGATTTTTGCAACACAACCAACATGGACAACGGTGTATTCGCTGAAAGTGGAGGTACCGACAAAATGGTAGATGGGTTTTCCATTGATGGAGAACCTTGATTGCCCATCACTGATCATCACGCCACGATCTGTGTTTATCCTGAGGAGGTCACACATGTTGCTCTCCTCGGACTTGCAGTGGGCACATTCCTTGCACTCCCCTGTGAATACAGGGAGGACATGGTCCCCTGGTTTTAGTTCTGTTACACCCTCTCCCACACTCTCAACAATCCTGAAACCACAACATTAGACATATAATTTCTCCCAAAATCATAGTGAGTTGCAATAACAGCAATGGCAAATATTCTGAACGCCAAACTGAATACACATTCATCAAACATGAAACCGAATAAGAGATCTTTTCTGCTTGAAGCAAATAGCATAATCAAAATTTAAAGGAATCTTTCTTTTTATTTACCTGCATCAAGATTTGATGTTAGTTTTTAATCATTAAGAACATGGCTACTGTCGTATAATTGGGGAGGATTAAAGATTGAATTCATAATGGTTGATTCTGTTTCAGATTATGTTTAAAATTCTGAGAGATTCTCATTACAATGAAATGTAGATCGAATTGAGTATTACTGAAAGAATCCCAATTTTCTATTATTCTTTTCTATTGTTAGCATTTTTCTTATTAACAATAGCACTTTCTATTTGTAGCTTTTGTGAAAGAGAAACACCACACTATAGGGTCCAGTGGCCTGACTATGTTTCTCACATCAGAGTGATATTCACCATTTTAATGAAGGGATCTTCTTCATCCCTAAGATAAAGTGAGATAACTATGTTAAGAAGATTATTTCATTTGCAACATTGGATACCACTCTCTCCAACTGCCACCCAATGATCACCTTGGAGAGTAATTAGCACTAAAAAAGAAAAGAAAAAGAAAGCCCTCAAGGATTCATTGAAATAGGGCTGGGAGGGAGAAGATTCTGACTAATTCATACAACAACCAGCTTTTAGCTTTAGTAATTATAACAATACTAAAATGGCTAGAACAATGAAACTAAGACTAGAAAATAAAAAAAAGGGGGAGAGATAAAAACTAAAGACATACCCTCCTGCTTCATGTCCAAAGATTCGAGGGAAGACGGGAGTTTGCCCCTGCAAAATTCACAATACCCATTTCATTTCAGCCATCCTCGACTACAAATCAAGCAGAAAACCAAGGGATCTCCTTTTGTCTAGCTCTCTCTATTGAATTAACTAATCAATCATATCCATATTTGTGTGGGGGCATTTCCTAAGGCTCCGGTAGTAGTGCCAGCTAATCATATCTCAATGTCAACCATGCACGCTTCGACTGCAGTGCTGGGGCACCAACCGACCTCGGTCGTTCACGACCTCAGCATCGTGCCTCGGCCTCGGTCACGCATCTCGGCAACAGTGCCAGCATGCTAGCCGAGACGGGCTCTGATGGCTGTGCTCAGCCAGCTACGTCATGGGACGAGTGACAAGACAGAAGGCATGCGTAGAAGCACGCCATGCAGCCCATCATTCCTGACAGAGCGGCTTCCAGCGGTTACGTCCACATCAGGGCATGGCTCTAGCAAGATCCAATGGGACTAGGCCCAAAAGTCAGCAGGGTAAGGCCCGATAAGACCGTCATTTAATGCAAGATGGGCTGACTGAACATTCATTTAATGAAACATGGGCTGATGTGACTGTACTGCTGAAAGTACCAGGTTTTATCATGAGCTCCACCAATGATGCAGCAGCAATACCATATCATCGTGGGCCACATGTGAAACCCATGAAATTCTAATTTTATTTAGTTTTATTTTAGTAAGAGTATAATTAGGATTAGTTTCTAATTATTATTTGGTTTCCTAGTTTGGTTTAGATTGTTTTCTTAGTCCTTAAGTTTCTTTTCTTATAAATATGGCATTGTAGAGATTGGTAAAGATAGAGAGAATTGAATTAAGAGAAGATTTATCGTTGAAGACTGTTTCTTCCTCGTGTGATTGTTCCCTGGGAACCCTAATTGTGCCCTAGCACTTGCATCCTAACCCTAGGACTGCATCAATTGGTATCAGAGCCGAACGATCACTCCATCAATCGGCGTGTTACCCTTATCATCCATCTATCCATCCCCGACACGTCCAGTTATCACCACCCTCCCGCTACCATCATCACCACTCCCTGTCGAACCCCATCCACTACCAAAACCCCTTCGTCAGTCCCCTGTGACAAAAATTTCCAAACAGTCGAAGCCCATTCACAGCTAACCCTCTTGCCGCCTCAACCCAGCCCTTCACTGCACAGTCACAACCGAACCGAAATCCCTAATCACAATCGTCATCTCCCACGATCCATTGTTTCCCACCCAGAATCCCCAAACCGAAACCCAAGCCGCAAAACCCTAATCGACAACCTCCCCGCAAGACCTTTCCGCCAGAAAACCCTCTGCCGAATCCCTCTCATCGAACCCACTGCGGGACCCAATTCCCTTTAGAGCCCGCCACCCCAGCCCTATCACAACCCCAGCCACATCGCCACCGTGAGGCCTTTCCAACCCCATCGTCGGCGGCTTCCAGTCCAAAACCCCCACCCGTAAATACAAAAAAAAAAAAAAAAAACAGAGAGCAGAAAGACGAAGAAGAAACAGCAGAAAAGAAGCAAAGAAGTGAGAAAAGACGATAAGAGAAAGAGAAGCATACCGTGCACCGAGATCTCCTTCTCCAGTCGAACCCTCAGCCACATCCTTGCCGTCGCGCCGCCCTCGCTGTCGTCGCGTCGTCCTCGCAGTCATCGTCGCCCGCCAGCACCGTGATCGCCAGACATCGCCATCGCCTCGAACTACCCTCCTTTCATCTTCGTCAGTTGAGAGAGAACGAGGAAGGGTTCTGAGATCCCTTCCTTCGTTTTTCTTTCTTCCCTACACATCCCGAGAAAATTCATACGTGTGCCAGCCAATTGGGCCTCATCTGAATTTGGGCCAAGCCCATCCCAGGCCTAGTTCCAGTTGATTTCTACCTCTGACCCATTCACACAAGAGACCCAGTACCATCTGCAGAACTCAGTAAACAACAAAATTTGCCCAAGCTCCACCGTTGGATCTTGTTTCTGCATTATCATAGCCATCTGCCGTCAGATTTTCAATCCGTTTTAACCAGCGTGCTCGTGGAAGGCAGATCTACACACCAGGTCAGTCAGATATTTTCAATTTGCATTAAACAATAATGCCTCCAAAGAAGCAGGTTGACGCGGAGTCTTCCTCTCACAATGATGATGATTTGAGGGGAACCGTTGCGCAATTGTCGGTAACTGTTAATCAACTATCTGCAACGATGGTTCAAATGCAAGTTCAAATGCAAGCGACTCTGGAAAGGATTGAAACCCGATTAACCAATTTGGAAACTAATCGGCGTGATGATAATCATCGCGATGATGGAGGACCTCATCGACATCAACGAGATCCACATGTAGTCAATGTTGATCGTGATTTGGGTATTAAACTTGTGATTCCCGAATATGATGGGAAATTGAACCCAGATGAATTCTTGGATTGGTTAGTGTGCGTTGAAAATATTTTTGCGCATAAACCAATGACGGATGGTCATAAGATTACACTGGTGGCAACTCGATTTCGCAATTATGCTGCGATATGGTGGGCCGAGTTGCAAAAGAAGAGAAGATACCAGCAAATTGACCCTGTTGACACGTGGGCCGAGATGAAGAATTTGTTAAAGCAAAAATTTTTGCCTGTCAATTACTCTAGAGATCTGCGTTCACGTTTTCAATACTTGAAACAAGGATCTAAGACAGTTGTTGAGTATTCTGAGGAATTTATGACCATGCAAGCTCGTTGTGGTTTGACTGAAGATGAGGATGTATTAGTTGACAGATACTTTAATGGGCTGACACTTGACATACAAGATATCCTCACATTTCAGCATTTTGAGACTGTTGATGAGATCGTTCAGCATGCTATCAAAGCCGAAGGAATTGCACATCATCAAGCCAGAAAACTTAATGCCTCTAAATGGGTTATGCAGAAGAATTCTTCACTTGCCGGTTCTAAACTGAGTGATTCATCGGCAAAAGAATTCACCAAGCCCGAAGGTCAAAATAGGATCACATGCTTTAATTGTCACCAACAAGGGCATCGTGCAAGGGAATGTCCCAAACGTATCCACTTGATTGAAAATGAAAGTGACGAAAAGGATGTCTCAGATGATCCTAAAGAAACAGAGGTTGCAGCTGAGACAGAAGAATTAGAGATTTACACTGCAGTTGACGGTGAATCTCTCATGGTCATCACCGATGCTCCATCAACTACTGCGACGAAGTGGTTGCGAGAAAATATTTTCCGCTCCAAAGGCACAGTCAATGCTCAGGAATGCACAATAGTAATTGATGGCGGCAGTTGTCAGAATCTTATATCCCAAGCTTTTGTGGATCGCTTACAGCTGAAAGTTCGGAAGCATCATCGTCCTTATTTTGCTAGATGGTTAATGACAGGTGATGAAGTGCAAGTCCGATATGCATGTCCGGTTACTTTTTCCATTGGTGCAGCTTATACAGATACAGTTTGGTGTAATGTGGTACCCATGGATAGTTGTGATATCTTATTGGGCCGTCCGTGGATGTATGACAAAAATGGAACTAATGGCATGCGCGACAACACATACACATTCATGCATGGTGAAACGCAAGTTACACTCCGTCCTATGAAGCCGACACCACCAAAGCAAGGGTCATGTTCTCGTCTCACCAAGGATGCGCTTCATGTGCACACTATCTACAGAAGTAACATCAAGAAGAAGAGCCGAGTTCGAGGTCGAACTCTTTTCCAACCTGGGGAGAATGATGCAGCAGCAATACCATATCATCGTGGGCCACATGTGAAACCCATGAAATTCTAATTTTATTTAGTTTTATTTTAGTAAGAGTATAATTAGGATTAGTTTCTAATTATTATTTGGTTTCCTAGTTTGGTTTAGATTGTTTTCTTAGTCCTTAAGTTTCTTTTCTTATAAATATGGCATTGTAGAGATTGGTAAAGATAGAGAGAATTGAATTAAGAGAAGATTTATCGTTGAAGACTGTTTCTTCCTCGTGTGATTGTTCCCTGGGAACCCTAATTGTGCCCTAGCACTTGCATCCTAACCCTAGGACTGCATCAACCAACCAAGGTCAACTTCTTCTCCTATGACCCCAACTCTATTCCAAGGTATGTGAAAAACACCATTAGTGCCCTTACTCTGTCTCTCCAAATCTCCAACTTACTTTTGAGTTCCTATACTGACTTAGCATTGGAGAGCCTTGCGCGGACTACAGTGAGAGGCTGTCTCTCTTCTTCTCCCCTTTCAGGTTCAAGGCATTCAACCTTCATCATGGAGAGCTAAACCTCATCCCAATCCCATTTAACTAAGTCTGTAATTTTTAGGCACTTACAATATTCTATAATTTATACACATACCTTGGCTTCCCAGAAGTAGACGTCAGTGTGGCAGAGAGAGGTAAAGAGGATCTTCAACCGAACCTCCATCGTTTGAGGTGGTGCTACCTCTACCTCCTCGATCACCAACGGCTTTCCTGCTTCCCATGCAACCGCGGCTAGATACATGACAACCAGTTATAATCAAATTGAATCCAAACAGATCATTGACAAAACCAATCAATCAAATGAAAAATCTGAATCCACAAAAAGACCCGTGTGAAGAAGAAGAAGAAGAAGATACTAGTTTTTCACCCAGCAGGCATAAATAACTACTAATTTAATATTCATTCCACGGGCAATGAAACCATTGATGTACACAAATAAAACCCATCAAATGAATTCAAGATCTCAATCCAAACTATTAACATATATTGCCCAAACCCATCAAGGAAACCAGATTTTTTATTTTTTATAGCCAAAACCAATCAAGGAAACCAGAATTTCAAATCCAAACTATTGATATATACAAGGAAAACCCATCAAAGAAACCAAAACCTCTATCCAAACTATTCATATACAAATAAGCTAAGGAAAAGTCCACATGGCCATCAAGGAAAATCAAGGGCTAGAATCCAAACTAAGTTCCCAAATGAATGGATAAGATGGTAATCAACAGGGAGAGGGACGCTTCCCAAGTACCTTTGCATCGTATAACCTGACCAGCTGTGGAGCTCGACATCTCTTCACTTCTTCTTCTTGCTCTCTTTCTGAAATAACCTTGTAAGAATCAGTAAAGTTGGAGAGAACTTGCGTTGCTTTGTGTTATATATAGTAGGGCAGGGCAAAATGGTCGTGTACATTTAAACTTGGTAGTACGTATCCAACAAAGCAATGTTTTTCCTTCTAAAAAGTAGTAAAAACCAGCGTCGATTCCTGCTTCCTGGTCCCGCCCAAACTGTTCATATTACGTTGATCCAGCGGCGTCAAAGTTAGAAAACCTGCTCCCACTTTCCACCCCTGGTTTTGAGCCTCCTGTAATCTTGCCATCAAGTCCGTGACTTGCACGACTTGAACTCTCTGCATTGGTGGTTAAAGGAGTCACTCTTTTAACTCTCTTGACCAGCCAGTTTGAATGTGCGGTGAATTGAAATATGGTAAGATGAACATCAAATTAAGAGAGAATAAAATATAAGATGTTATGATGGTGTTTTATTTTTAGTTATTTGGTATGAAATCTTTTTAACTTTATCCATAAAAAAGTAAATTTTTTTTATTTTTTAGTGGAGAAAGAATGTTGTTTTTTTTTTTTTTTGAAAAATTGGAAGGAAATATTGAAATTGTGTCCTTTTAATGTGAGCCCTTGTAATTTTTTTGTCTATATTCACTTCACTTCACTTTAACTAGTTAAGTGCCAAACACGCCCTTAGAATGCTCTAAAACCATTTTAATTTCCATCATTGGTCGCACCTATGAAATAAGTCACTGTAGCTTATAACCGACAAATTAATCACCTATCGTATCATCATCGATTGATCACATATAAAAAATATTATTCTAATTCTTTTCTTTAGATGTGATTAATCTTATTATTACATCAGCTTTGGCTGGATAATGTTTTTTTTTTTTTTTCATAAGAACCGATCCACTAGGGATAGTTATTAGTTATATCATATAGACTTCAAAGTCAATTATGAAATTATTTGGTACTGATATAATTACTGTCAGTTTTTCGCTGGTAATTTCTCACTGCATCATGAGATTTTACCTAAAAAATGCCCCTCATATACAATAAAGTAGGAGGATTTATCTGCTTATGTGATCGATCTAAGTCCATTATACATCATCCCCCAATCTTTTAAATTAACACTCATCTAAATTTAACATAAATAATCATGCACATTTGAACACTAACCTCAATTTGTTCTAGTAGCTGGGATTTTGGATAAGTCCTCTTTTAACGGGACAGTTCTCATTTTTTCCACACCGCAAGGAGAGACCTTTCGAAGGCTGAAGGGTTTCAAGTGCGCCACAAAAGACTCAACTGTTTCTAAGATGTGAACCGTTTACTTTTGATATCTTTATATGATTAATTTATATGACAATCTTCTTTACAAGGACGAAACGGGGGTGGTTTTAAAACAGTTGTTTTATAGCCGTTGATTTTCCCATCAGTATCACTGCCTACTGGAAAGTTCATAGGATACTGTGGGTGGTTTTGGTACGTGGTTTCAGCGCAAAACGTGAATTCATCATTGACATAGTTGGCATTAGTTGTCTAGATGGCAGGAACTTCGTTACAACTGGTCTCCGTCTTACCCAGGCTCGGTCCTGACTTTTCAAAGGCCCGGTGCGAATCACTAAAATGGGCCTTTATTCATTTTTATAATTTCTTAATATATGAACATATATATAACATGTTTTCATATATTTAGCCCAAAAATAATAATTTCATTAAAAATCAAATAATATCATATGGTAAATACATTTAATACATAAATAAATAAATTTCTCATACCAGCATTTCGGTAAGAGTACCAAATCGTCGGCTAAGTAATTTCTCATACCAGCACCGCCATCTACAAGATAATGTGAAAAACAAAATCACAATTAAAAAAATATTATTGAAATGATTTTCTTCTTGCATTTTGAGAAGCAAAATCCTCAATTATGCTTTCAAATTCAAGATTTTCTAACATCTCCTTTCAATGGATAAGATTGCTAGCTCATTTAGCCTTTCTTGTGACATGGTAGACCTCAAGTAAGATTTCAATAATTTTAATTTAGATAAACTTCTTTCTGCAGATGCTACAGTCACAGGTACGGTCAATAGTATTCTATAGGCAATCAAAACATTTGGAAAACAGTTGTAATTTCTTGCTGACTAAGTTAATTTTCAACAGAATATCATGCCAACTAATCGTGTAGAGGCTTCTCTTGCCCTCCTTATTACCCCATAAAAAATACTCGAATTATTTATCAAGGTCATCCATTATTTTTGTGGGCAATTTCACAGGCGACATGTTGAAAACAAAAATGTCAAATGCTATACAACTTAATTAAAGTACTTCTAAGGGCGTGAGGAAAGAGTGAGATCTACCCTATTCCAATTTTATTCTTAAAATAATAACCTTATAGTTATAGAGAATCATGTCAAATTTAGTAGTTTTCTTTTTATTCTTAATCCTTGTTCATGAATCTCACTGCTAACATTCAAGCTATAATTATCAATCTTTCTTCACAAGCACCATTCCTAAAACCAATTGCCTATTTATTAATGTTTATTAGTCCAGAAAAAATAGAATAGTTCAAGTTGATTTAACTTAATGCACCCAATATTTGTTGGGGGTGGTTAAGCCAATCCCACATCCATGACCAATCCACCCTAGCTTCAATCCAAGTCTCCTTGATGGTCTAAAAGTCAAGTCCAAATTTAAGCCAATCCCACATCCATGACCCACTCACCTTAGTTACAATCCTAAGTCTTGTTGGTCTAAAAGTCAAGCCCAAATATAGATGTCCCAACCCACAACACCCGAACCCAAGAAAGTAGACAAAAAACAAAACCATCACTCCATTCACTCGTCCCACATCAGTCAGCAAGGGCGAGACAAAATTCCAAATCTCGCGTGGCACACCAAAAACCCTTCCCCACTATAAAACCCTCTGTCATCTTCACCATCAATTTCGCTTCCTCATCGAAAAACCCTCTCAACTTCCAAAATCCTCCTCTATTTCCATCTGCATCTTCCTCTCATATGAACAAGAACGAACAAAAAGAAGAAAACCCAGAAACAAAAATCAAAGAAAAGGGCAATCATGTATTTGGAAGATGGTTCCACTTACATGGTTTTGATTGGTTCGGCGACTATGGTCATGAAGCGGGCGACGAGTTTCCGTGTCCATGATATTGTAACACAGAAACAAAAGAGCACAACTAGCAATCAACCAGTGGGCCTGCTGGAGTGCTGGGTGCTTCTTCTTCTTCTTCTTGTTTTTTTTTTTTTTTTTTTTTTTTTGGGGGGGGGGCTTGCTGTTTGGTTGAGATGGGGTTCAAAGGACTTGAAGAATGAGGATTTTGATTGATGAATGATGAATGATGAAGGGTTGAGCCGTTGAGGGGTTTCAGGCTTTGACTGCTGGGTCTCCTTGAGGAGAGGAAACGTTTTCTAACTTTTCTTGTGAGGAGAGGAAATGTTTTTGGAATTTTGGGCCCCCTTGAAAAATGGGGCCCGGGGCCGGTGCACTGACTGCCCCCCTCCAGGGCCGGGCCTGGTCTTACCGTATCCTACGTTCCTAAGATATCGCACGGTGAATTCATTATTAACATAGTCGGCATTAGTTGTTTACATGGTAGGAACTTCGTTACAACTGGTGATTTAAATTTAGGATAATTATCATAAAGACGAACAGCTATCCGACGGATGAAACAGCTCTGCAGTAAATATATATTTTCTGCCTGTTCTGGAGCTATTATCAGTTTTAAGACCGTCCATACAGTAATTGTCCCTTTAAATTTAGAGTGTGTATCCCCTTTCCTAGCTATTCCAATGGAATGCATAACCCAATAAGACACATGGATATTGACCGCATCACTGGTCTTATATATGACATTTGTCCAGAACAGCGAAACTTTAAATATCTTCTGTAGATCTATTCATATAATAATCTATATAATAAGGGAGAGCGGGTTTTGAATCTTAGGACATTTTGAGCCCTTGGATTTATGTATATAAATCCTAGGAATATTTTGGACGAGTCCTGCTATTGGCACACAGGTTTTATCTTTTCCCACACACACACTTTTTATAAAAAAAAAGTGAAATGACCTCTTTCCCCACCCTCTTCCTTTCTATATCCCCACCTCCCCCTTTCACCTCCAACTCCGGGCCGGCACCATCGCCGGCGCCGGCCGAACTCCTCCCCTTCTCTCTCTCCCTCTCCCTTTCCCTCCCCACTGTTTTCTCCCTCTCCCTCCCCTACTGTTTTCTCTCTTTCCTCCTCCCTTTCCCTCCCCCCACCTCCCCCTTTCACCTCCGGCTCCGGCCAGCACCGGCGCCGGCCGAACTCCTCCCCTTCTCTCTCTCCCTCTCCTCTCTCCCTTTCTCTCCCCATGTTTTCTCCCTCTCCCTCTCTCTCCCCACTGTTTCCTCCCTCTCCCACCCTCTCCCTCCCCCACTGTTCTCTCCCCCTTCTCCCGGTCTCTCCCTCCCTATCTCTCTCCCTCTCCTTCTTTCTCTCCCTTCTCCCTGTCTCTCCCTCTCCCTTCCTTTCCCCCGCCGGCAGCAGCAGATCGGCCTCTCCCTCCCCCACTGTTCTCTCCCCCTTCTCCCGGTCTCTCCCTCCCTATCTCTCTCCCTCTCCTTCTTTCTCTCCCTTCTCCCCGCCTCTCCCTCTCCCTTCCTTTCCCTTTCCCGATCTGCTGCTGCCGGCGGGGGAAAGGAAGGGAGAGGGAGAGGCGGGGAGAAGGGAGAGAAAGAAGGAGAGGGAGAGAGATAGGGAGGGAGAGACCAGGAGAAGGGGGAGAGAACAGTGGGGGAGGGAGAGGGTGGGAGAAGGGGCCGGCGCTCGCCGGTCCGGGCAGAGCCGGAGGTGAAAGGGAAGGTGGGGGGGAGGGAAAGGGAGGAGGAAAGAGAGAAAACAGTGGGGGAGGGAGAGGGAGAAAACAGTGGGGAGAGAAAGGGAGAGGGAGAGGGAGGGAGGAGAGGGAGAGAGAGAAGGGGAGGAGCTCGGCCGGCGCCGGTGCTGGGTGGAGACGGAGGTGAAAGGGGGAGGTGGGGGGGAGGGAAAGGGAGGAGGAAAGAGAGAAAACAGTGGGGGAGCGAGAGGGAGAAAACAGTGGGGAGGGAAGGAGAGAGGGAGAGGGAGAGGGAGGGAGGAGAGGGAGAGAGAGAAGGGGAGGAGTTTGGCCGGCGCCGGCGCCGGTGCTGGTCGGAGACGGAGGTGAAAGGGGGAGGTGGGGAGATAGAAAGAAAGAGGGTGGGCAAAGAGGTCATTTCACATATATTTTTTTTAAAGTGTGTGTGTGGGAAAAGATAAAACCTGTGTGCCAATAGCAGGGAGGGGAATGTGAAAAGGGGCAACAAGTTAGAGTTATTTACAGGTATTGCCATCCCTTCTTCATTTAGAAGAAAATGGGCTAAAAGTTGGATAAATTTACAAGTTTTTGCCATCCCCATCAAAAGAAAAAAGGATCAGCAAGTTTGAGTTATTTACAAGTATTGTCATCCCTTTTTCATTTAAAAAAAAGCAATACTTCATTGATGATGAAATGGAACTAAGATAATAAGATGAGATGAGCAAATTGGGTGGAAGATTTCATGATTCAGTTTTGTTAAGAATAAATGAATGAATGAAATTATATCATTTGACAATCAATTGGATTTTTTTTTGTGGAATCCATTTTATGGTTGGACTTGCTTTCGAGATGCATGAAATCTGGATTCGGTCGGTCTGATGCATATCTAGGTCCGGTGATGTGCTGTGCCTTCAGGCGCGGGGAATTTCTAGTAGTGTGATATCGCACGATACTAAAATATTGCGTAATATTATGTGTGCAATATTGTACGGCCCTATGATATCACACAAAAGAAATATTTAAACTTTGACCTCTCATTGGTGAATGTCAGTGCTCCAGGCAATATCCTTAGATAATTTGATCCATTCAAAATCAATTTTATCCCCCTCCAAAGATATATCTTTAGATTTTACTTTAATGGGGGTGGGTCTCTCCATAAGAGTGAACACATGATTTAAAATGTAATGGGCCTGCTGATGTGGTGTTCATCATGTTTCCACCATGCTCTCAATTGGACAGTGGGACCCGATTCTATTGAACTGAAACTTGAGGTTATTTCCTTTGAGGGGATGAGATTTATCTTCAATAGCCCAAATTATATTTATGTGAGCCCCACAATAGAGATCTTGGACTGTATGGCATGTTTCCTGTGTAATAGCCGCAATCGGACTCTTAAATTTCTACCTAGATAAAAATCATCATTTAAAGGTATTGGAAATTCGGAAGAGGCCCTATCACATGACAAGTGGATGAAAGATCCTCTTAAGGCTTTTAATAGAGAAATCCAGATTTAAAAGGAGTGGAAAGTCCATTTGGAGCCCATATATTGAAAATCCGAGCCACTCAAGATAAATACCCTTCTAGTAGATGGCATATCTCTAAATTTTATCTTAGTAGGAGTTTGTCCTATATAAGACCGACCCTTTGATTAAAAAAATAATGATTAATGAATATGTTAAGACTAATTGATTACTTTTTTATTCAAAGGGTCAATCTTACGGTGGGACAAATTTTTATCGGAGTGAACTTTGAGAATACCTTAAACATTAGAAGGGCATTTGTTTAGAATATAGCGCCAACTTTCAATAAATGGTCCTTACTGCAGAGTTCGATTCTTTCAACTTGGGATCCAAACTTGGATGGCGAAAAGCCGTGACAACTCGCATGTCAATCTGAATCCCTCACACTCATTTTGCCTGTGCATGATCAATCTAAATTCTGAATCCCCCACACCCACTGCTGAATCAACACACCCAAATTTTAAACTCTTCCAGGTCTTTGACTTGAGTCCGTGGGCCGTCAACTAATTGATCCAGCTCGACTCATTTTGGTTGGGCTTGTGATCGAGCTTGGCTTGATTAGTTCATGAGCTGAGTTCGAGCTACGACCCATTGAGCTCAAATTAATTTAGAGGCTTGAGTTTAGAGGCTTGAGTTCAGCTTGATCAAGTTAAGATTAACGTATGAGCCCAAGCCCAAGTTCAAGCCCACGGTCTACTCATCTAATCTTTTTAGTTCTCTGCAATCAAATCCCAGCGTCCAACCACACTAATAGTCTAGAGCCTTATGTATTTACAGAACAATGGGTGTGTTTGTAATTGTAGGCTGCACAAACCTGAGCCTGACTTGAGTCCGTGGGCTCAAAATGAGTGTGATTTCAGGCGTGTCATCGGAACTGAGCCTAATTTTCTGGCCCAATAGTAATAAGCATATCTGGGCTTAAGCCTATATAGCTAAAAGGCCTGGCCAATGATTAGATGTTTGGCACAAAGACATATATGGACTTTTGTGAGTGAGCTTGGCCTGGGCCTAACCTGCAGGCCAAGGCTGAATCCTGGCTTGAATATTAAGCCCGATAACAAAGTGGGCCGAGCTTGAACCAGCTTCCGTCTATGCCACTCTGGCCTTTAGCAACAATCTCTATGGACAGATGATGTAAAGGTAATCGTGCTCACATACTGGGCTCATTGGGCCTTTGGAATGGTGGATCCATCAATATCCCTAGAACCCGGCCTAATAAACAACAACAAAAGATGTGGTGTTTGAAATGGTTGAACACTAACCCTTATAAACAGCCTCCATGTAAAATATTAAATATTAAAAAACCTGATGCTGCATCATGTAAGATTGTAAAGTTACAATGCACATTTCTCAATACATTTTACTCCACTAAGAAAGTAAAGCTGAATAATCTAGTAGAAATTTTCAAATAAGACCTTAAGTTTTACTGTATTTAGAAAAATGATATAAGTTTTAGAACTTTTTAAATTAGTTCTTAAGTTTTTCGGAAAGTTCTCAATTAAGGACATCCGTTCATTTAAAGCTATTTTCTTGCAACTTTTTTTCCCTCGATTTTTTTAAAATACCTAAATTACCCATTATTTAAAGCCATAACATGGTTCCAGTAGCCACTATATGCAGCAAATCGCTGTGGGGACGCTGGTTGTCCTTGACCACTGCGAGCTGACGAAGAAAATGAAGAGAACATAGAGGAAATGAAGGAGGATTTTGTTTCAATTGTTGGGTAATTTGGGTATTTTAAAAAAAATGAGGGAAAAAGTTGCCAAAAAAACAGCTTTAAATTGATAGATGTCTTTAATTGAATTTTTTTTGAAAAACTTAGGGACTAATTTGAAATTTTTTGAAACTTATGTCATTTTTTAAATAAGACAAATACTTAAGGTCTTTTTTGAAAATCTCCCATAATCTAATCTAAATAAATGGCATAAACCTTTAAAGACGCTATATATTTTTCATTCTTCCTTTACATTGGATAAGACCCCAAATATTTAGGACATCTAGAATGGTATCCTATGATGAGAAATTGCCAAAAAAAAAAAAAAAGGAGATTTGTTACAACATCAACTAGAATCTATGACACTTTATCTTCTATAGTTTGTTCCCTCCACAATCATATAAAGGATTTGGTAATTGGTAGAGCGTCTTGTCCAATCCTATATTATATTTCACAGTTATGCAGTGTCTGGAATGTTTGCTAGGCGAAAACCACTTTCTATGTAACTTAAAAAATAGCGAATTGGTCTATACATCAATTGGAGCACACATGCACAAGATAATCAATAAGCATCTGCCAACAGTCCAAATTCAGTTTGTTCGCGTGGGATATATGGCCAAGACACATACAAGTTAACCTACTGAAATTTTCGCACATGCAGTAATTTAGGTCACATTTGACAACAAAACAAAAATGCTTGGGGGAAAATCTTTTTGCTTCCTCAAAGTCAACAGAAAAAAATATGTTTAAACAATCGTAAATTCCTAAAGATGTGGGTCATCTAACATTTTCCCCTCATAAGATGTGGAAATTCTCATCTGAAAGAGGAAGGATATAAAATCCTCATATTTGCAGATTCCTCACATATAATCCAAAGTGATCTAAGGAAGCCTTAGCTTTATAAATCCTCAAACAGGAAAGCCCTGCTCGAGGGGCATCAAGGAATCATCAAATATGTGAATTCCTTGCCTATTACCAATATGTGAATTCCTTTTCAAATATTTCTAAAAAAAAAAGGTATTTTCAAATATTGCTAACACTCTATAAATACATAGAACACCCTAACCCCAAGAACGACTAATTTGACCTTAATTAGATCAATGGGTCCCTTGGGGTCTCACCCAAGTTACCAAGTTGGTTAAGTTCGTGAGTGTGCAACACCCATTGCTGTGAACACAGAAGGAGACATCTGGCTCTTTTCTCATGTGTGTTTGGTGCAGCGACAATTCAAAAGAGAAAAATGAGTTTTATGTTGGAAGGGATTCATAATTCCTACCCACCCATGATGGAAAGGGGTGCCGCAGAAGAGGAAATGCGGCATCTCATTCACAAATGCACCCCAAACTAAACTAGGGTTCATTGCTTGCCTAATGAGCTAGATTTGGCCCAAGCTGGCTCTAGCATAAGGCCAATAAAGTCTTTACTTTAGGCCCCAAAAAATAAGGCCCCGAAAAAGGCCCCATAATAGCTAGCATCTTTTGAAATTCCAAAAAATCAAATTTGTTATGCCATCCTTTTTTTTTCTCCCCAAAATATAAGGCCCCGTAAGTAATTCTCTCTTAAGAAGATACAACCAAGATTTTTATGGGGCCTTAAAGTGTCATTTATGGCCTATTATTTTTCAAATCTGCCCTTATATTATTATTGCTAGAAGTCCAATTGATTTTAGCACACCATTATATTTCTAGCAGTCCATATGTATCAATTCTCAACCATACATTCGGTCATGAATTTGCTTTACAAGCTTTTCTCATTATTTTTGTGTATCCTATTTCAATAGGGGTCCATTCATATTTGATCCATGATGTGGTTATAATAGATCTATAGTTTTGGATTTCAGCCCTAATAATAGATCTTAGAATTTAAGATAAACAATGCCCCCTCGCCGGAATTTATTCAGTTGCCCATAATGTATATGAGCATCGTGGATCTGGAACATCCAATACGTGGGGCACAATTCTGAAGTCCATTTTGGATGGCGGTCTTGACTTATGTTGCGTATGCGCACGATGTGTAGGTGAAAATGCTTCGATCCCCACCAATGGCATATTCAAGATTTATTATTATTATTATTATTTTTTTTGAGGGGGGGGAGACCCAAGATTTTCATGTGAGTTTTGGGGATCAGTCTAAAGTTTTCATGAGGGTTTTGGAGGTTGACTTAAGATAGATTAGCAAAACTTGAATATAAAAACTTAATTAGTAATTTTACATCACAAAAAAGTAAGAAAAATAAATTTTAAATAAAATATTTATAATAATATTAAAACATAAAAAATGCCACATTTAGGATTGTTGTTTTAAACCTCAAATTGTCTCGGCCGGCCTTAGAATTTGAGTGTTCCATAGGAACATAGGGATAAGGGTGTTCAAACTTTGTGTGATTACCAATGACTGAAAATAAAAAATCAAACTGTGAACAAGGAAAGCATGAACAGTGCCAGTGCAAGAAAGTAGGAAAACTCAACAACAGAACAAAAGAATGGAATTGAAAAGGACGACGACGTGAAGTTGTTTAGAGAGAAAGTAGAGAGACTGGGAAGCTGAATATTCCAGGGTCGACAGGGACCGACCGATGGCCGTTGGATACGGCATGCGTGATAGTGGACCCCAATGCACAAAGGGCCACCAGTCACTTCGCTTTCAGATTCCAGAGAAAGAGACAAACAGATTGCAGGAAAATGACCCGACACCCTTTCTGGTCTCCCCCACTGTTGCCTCTCTGCACCTGAGTTTGACCGGTCGATTGCCTTCAACTGAATTTCCCAGATCACCCTCTCTCTCTTTCCATGGAAATGTAAACTCATTTTCATGGAAATGTATCTGGTAAAACTGGAAGTGACTTGTGGTGGCCGTTTGGATCGATTCCCCATTTTGGTTTTTTCTTTTAGAATGTGAGAGGATGACTGGGTGGAATTGAATTATCACGTAATTTCTGAAACATTTGCACTGAGTGTGTGGAGGCTGTAGCATGGAAAACTGGAAATAGCATTTCCCTGACATTGGAATTCCTGTCTTTTACCTGTCGAGAGGGCTGCATTTTACCACGTTCTTGGACAAGAGAGAGGATCGCGGGTACTGGGCACAATTGCTATTTTGAAAACATCACCATGTAATATCCTTCTTTTATAATAAAACCATTAAGGATATAATCTCAAAAACAATTGTCTTTTGGGCATGTTTGTTTGTATAAGAGGAATGGAGTGAAGCAATATGAGAAAGGAAAAACAAAGAGGATCTCCATTTTTTTTTTTTTTAAGTTTTTGGGGATACGCCAAACATGAATTTTCCATGACCTTATGAAAAACTAGTGAGAATCTCCGAAATTTTGATTACCAAACGTGTGCTGAAATAATGCAATATATTTACGAGAAAATTGGCAAAAAGTGAAAACATTACACTATTAATTTCAAGAATTATCTAAACTCCGGATATCCTCAAACACATTCTAACTTTTTATATTATTTTACTTTTGACAATACTTTACGGATATTCCCACACATTAGGCCCCTCTTTAGAGCACGAATTGACAAATTCCAAAAGGAAAATGTAGGCATAACTTCTTAGAAAAGTTCCCTCCAATGA
The DNA here is from genome assembly GCA_012931725.1 of Litsea cubeba. Classification (NCBI taxonomy): domain Eukaryota; kingdom Viridiplantae; phylum Streptophyta; class Magnoliopsida; order Laurales; family Lauraceae; genus Litsea; species Litsea cubeba. The sequence goes on along the minus strand of CM022954.1, from coordinate 5,968,761 downwards.
ATAATTAACAATAATGATAACTTGATTGTTAATGACTTATTGCCCAGATTTCATCCAAAGTGATGGCCTATCAGATTATTGGATGGTGGATGGTGACAGACAAGAGAATAGATTGGACACATCATTATATTCTAATCATGACAAATTTATCAGCTGGATAATCAGTTCAACTATGAGCCAATGGCAACAATCAAATCTGCAAACCATGTCATGATGGTCCCATTTTGATGCTGATATGCATATATATCAATCACAGGGACAACGGATTGGATGGAATTGGAAGTAGAGCTTTAAATTGGGAACGTCAGATTGGGTATTGGTTCAACCCAAGCTGGATCTAAATTGTTTGGGTACACTGAAGTTTATAGAGAAGTTGGGTCCCTGGGTCGAATTTGAATGCTGAAAGTCTATAGCCAGAGTTGACTTGAGTTTCACATGGGTTCATAATTAAGGCCAGAGCCCAGCACAAACCTGATAAACCAGCCCAAATCTCCCTTTTGGTTGGACAGTCCAATCGGTTTCAGGATTTTTATTTTTTTTTGTATAGAGAAGCTTTTCATTCAAACAGCAAGCAAAAAACAATAAAAGAAAATAAGTCAGAGCCTAATAAGAAAGTAAGACATCACAAAACAAGACCAACAATCAACCCCCTACACCTAAAGCAATTACAACGCCCTTTCCCGGTCTAAGTCCCATTCGATTTCAGGTTTGAACCCGAGTTGAACTTCCAATTGCAAGGTCTCAAAGTAGATGAGAGGTGTGATAATGAAAATTACAATTTGATGATGGTAACCATGAGCCCTTAAATAAATAGTTGCCAATGTAATTAGATATTTTTAACTCACCTCTACCATGTTGAGGCTTTTCAATTTCTCCTATCTTTTTTTTTTTTTTTTTGGTGCCCAGCCGAATATGTTGAACCCATTGGAGACCTACGAAGAGTGAGAGTGGACTCCAGCACACACTAAGGAGGGGAACAGTACCGGTATATGCAAGGAGAGTGTCTGCATAAATGGAGGTGCACACCCTAGGTAGTTAGATAAGAAGCTGAGAAGCCCATCCAACCGGAGAACCCTTAGTTCTCACTTTTTCCCTATAATTGAAATGCATTAAAGTGAGTCCTATAATAAGTTATGCAAATTGAGAAATCATCTTATTTTCTTGTCAGTGCGGCGCAAATGCCAACTTATTCTTGATCAAAGGGACTCACTTGCTAACATGGAGGTATATTATATGTTTTTTATAGCTTAATTTGTAAATAGTTACTCGCCCCACACACACATTTACCCAAGTCTCTTACCGTCAACACTACAGTCACGGATTGATCCTTGGTTGTTTCTGTGGAAGGAAGGTGCCTCACCACTTAGCTACGGGTGGATTGATTTATTATTTTTTTATTTGTCTATAACATATGAATTAGCTTGAATCACAAAGAGATAAGTCCACACATAGGTTTCAATGAGGTTCATCTTCTGTCAGCAACGTATTGGCAACAACATAGATCTTTCTCATGTAAAAATCCAGTTTGCTGGGGCTAGCTACTTATAGACATTGGGCCAAGTTTTAGTGATTCACATGAGGGCTGTCAACAAGTCAAGTCAATTAGACTCGACCCAGTTGGGGTCTGCCTTGAGCTTGACTCATGAATTAATGGAGAGCAACTCGTCAAATACGTAAATATATAGAGAATTTAGCCCAAGCTTGAAGACAATCTTATCTTAAGCTTGAACTCAAGCTTTGCTTGTAAATAATCAAGATCAAGCTCAAGCTCAAGCCTTGGATCAGGCAGTAATGCTCAAGCTCACGCTAAGCTCTATTCATTTTTCCACTAATTTAAATAAAAGGAAAGATGAGAAATAAATATCCAGACCATTGATCAAGTAATTTAAATCCTAAATGTTAAGTTCCAATCTATATTGATATCTTATATCCATCCCACCTCACCACTTTGACAATCCTTCATTGGAGCTCATTTGACCATAAAGCCCTATTCCAAACAATCAAAAGGCCGTAAATGTTTTAGATCATCCCAATTGAGTGAAGGGATGTCAATGTAATTTGTACAATGAGAAAGGAGCAACTCATAATTCTATGGTTTCTTGAGTACTTCATATAAAGGGATGAAAATATTGAGCTATTTAGGTTTTGCAGGTGGGCCATATAAATGGATTACTGGGCCACTGGAAGATCCAGATTCGGCCAAAACCTTATGACATGAATTACACGAGAAAGCCTGCGAAAGATGAGACAGAGACAATGACTTTATTTTGTTCTCAGAAAAAGCTAAAGGCACTTTTTTTTTTTCCCACCTTTTGCCTTTGTAATTCTCTTTTCCTGCGTAGTTAAAAGGAGTGGGAAAGTAACTTTCCTTTCTCATTTTTCACAAAAAATTTATCTGACCAGTCATTGCAAAAAGATCAGAAGAATAAAAATAAATTACTGATGGCTGCTTCAAAAGTTCAACAGCAACAATCTTGGAGCTCTCCTCTATGAGATGAGATTTTTAGAGTTTGCTGTTTTTCTCTCACTGTAAGATGTGGGACTTGTACATTTCTTAAATCTAAACCATTAAATCAAATTACACCCTGTTGACATCTCATTATCATGAATTTCGCTCCAATTGGAGTGATAGCTGCCATTGGATTAACATTGCGAAAAACATGAGAACAGCCCCACCTTTTTGAGAGTTAATAAAACGTGTTGCCATTAATCAATCATCAAGTAATTGTTACTTTGTTTAGAGTCCAATCTTAGGACATGTCATTTCATTGGGTGTCATTTTCATTTAATGGCTTACCTTCCGGAGCAGTAAACAATATCATCACGCATGCAATGAAGGGAACAACTACCAAATACCCTAGTCGTCTGCAACTTAGAGCCCTATTCAGTACAGAAATTATGTGGATAGAAATTGCCTATCACGTGCGTTATTAATTTTGCTTACATTGTGTGGGCCAGAACCATAATTTGATACTCAGGCACTCGTATCCCTAACTAGTTAAGCATCAACGAAAGACATTTATAGATTTTTCTTAGATTAATATCATGACTTTGAGAAATAATCAAATGTTGTCACTCGCCAGGATGGAATTTTCAGAGGGAAAGAGTTAGTTTGAGTGCTTGACCTGTTAGTTCTCATAAGCCATCCAAATGAATATGCATTCAGGGAATTTCACTTTATTCAAAGTGATATGCATGGTTGGATTTTATTTTATTTTTTCTAGAAGATATCCAAGGTCGGATTGATTTATGTGTAAAAGTAAGGACTTTGCTCAATATTTGATCTTTTTTTTTTTTTTTTGCATATTGATCAATTTAAGGGTGAATATATATAGTTCTAACTCAATTGAGATTTAGGTATTCTAATAATAGACCCAGCGGGATGCCCATATCCAGAAACCAAGGAATTGGTACTTACTGATGAGCTAGTAATGGTCGCTAAGAGCTACCATTTTGAATAATAAGGAGACTTTTAATGGTTTTGATAAGAGTTGAATTAGTTTTGCTTCTGGAAACTCTATTGGCGCTGCTCATTTCTTAACTAAGCCTGATTCTTCTTGTGATGATGGTGTTGATTGATTAATTAGCCACCCCTAGCAGTTGGACTTTTTCTTAGATCCAATGTAATATTATTGTTTGGTTTGCTTAATCTATTGTTTGATATTATTGCTATATCAGGGATTCGAACCGTGCATTCTACCCACACACTCACGTCTCTAACTAGCGAAGCTAAACGGGAGCGACTTTAATAGAGATGATAAATTATTATAGCACGTGAAAAAGGATTTAGGAAGAAAAAGTAAAAGGTACATACAGTTATATTTCCAAATAATTGGAATCCTCAAGTAATTCACCTGAATATCAAGGGTCTTTTTATAAATCCTTTGACCCTGCACTCTTATATAAGCCTACCCCCACCTGTGTGTTCCCTTTACTAGCTGCCCCCTATCACTCCTCTCCTTCATTTTCTTTCATTTCCACTCTCAAAAGCATCATTCCTCACATTTCTTAATTAACACACAGAAAAAAAATGATTAGTGCAGAAGATTTCTACAAGGTCATGTGTGCCATGGTCCCTCTGTACTTCGCCATGTTCATCGCCTATGCATCAGTGAAATGGTGGAAGATCTTCACGCCTGAGCAATGCTCAGGTATCAATCGCTTTGTAGCTGTCTTTGCAGTCCCAGTTCTTTCATTTCACTTCATCTCTCAGAACAATCCATACCAGATGGACACCAAGTTCATACTAGCAGACACCCTCTCTAAGGTCCTAGTGCTTCTAATCCTCTCTTTATGGGCTGGTTTATCTCATGGAGGATTGGATTGGCTCATCACCCTCTTCTCCATTGCTACTTTGCCTAACACTCTTGTCATGGGCATTCCTCTGCTTCGAGCCATGTATGGAGATTTCACTCAGAGTCTCATGGTGCAACTGGTCGTTCTTCAATGCATCATTTGGTAAGCATAGTCTAAAGAACAAAAAATCATCCATACTTCTAGTATTCCTTTCTATTCTCATCTAATCTTCATGACTTACTTCATTATTTTTTTGCTCTTTCTCTCTCATGATATATCTTTTTAGCTCAAACGAGTAGGAACCCATGAAGATTTTCTACTTGGGTACTCCTAGAACCGGATTTCAGTTCATTTCATGTGCTATCTTTACATGTTTTTAATGGTTAGAAGAAGAAAAGAAGAGAACCCATGAATATTTTGCATATGTTTCTTCTCTATCTCATTTGATTTTGTAACTTCTGATTGACTTCCTTTTGCAGGTATACTCTCCTCCTCTTCCTATTCGAATACAGAGCTGCCATCATATTGATCAGAGACCAGTTTCCAGGCACCGCAGCAGCCTCCATATCCAAATTCGAGATCGACGGCGACGTAATCTCACTCGACGGCCGGGACCCACTTTGCACCGAATCCGACATGGACGGCAACGGTCGAATCCGGGTCCGAATCCGACGGTCCACATCGTCGGCCCCGGACTCGGCCCTCTCATCGACGATCGCGATCACCCCACGTGCATCCAATCTCTCCGGCGCCGAGGTCTACTCGGTAAACACCCCGGCACCGCCGCAAGACTTCGCCGACCTGGCTCTTGGGTACCGGTCGGCGAGCCCCCGGCTCTCCGGGTACGCCTCTTCGGACGCCTACTCGCTGCAGCCGACACCACGGGCTTCGAATTTCAATGAGTTGGAGACGACTACGACGAGCACGCCAATGTGGATGAGGTCGCCGGCGGCAGGGAGGGTGTTCCGGCAGCCATCTCCGGCGTTCTCTGGAGTGAAGATAGTGTGGGAGTCGCCCAAGTTTGAGGGTGGCGGAGAAGGGCTGGGGCAGGGAGGCAAGGATATTGGAGGTACGTAGGAATTCGCAGAGCAGAGGATCTCTCTCTCTCTCGCTGGTTTGTGTTTTAGCCAATTTGATGTCGATGGTGGTGGCCCACAAGAGGGCGTGCACTTGACCATACATGAGAAAGAACTGCATCAATTTATATCTGTGCAGGTTCTGAATTGTTTGTTTGTCTGGTGGTTGATTTGATGCATTTAATTTTAACTGTTTGGATCTGTTGCATGATCTGACATGTGGTCATTCTTCTAAGTTAGGACTTGGGAGTTATTATACAGAAGTTTAGTTTGAGTAATGTTGTTAGGATATTAGGTGCATCTAATCTTACTACTTTAGATACATATGATGCAGCTTATTTATAACTTCCCATATAGACTTTGATTTCTTTTCTGAGTTCTGTTCTAGAGCAGGAAATATCAGCTCACCTTCCCCTCTCTGTCTCACACACAGAGGAATGCTGACCATTCACCATGTGCACCTCATAATTATGATATATGGTAATGTAGAAAATTGTCCTCTGTCCTATCACTAGGCTATGTTCAACCAAAATAGGTTCTATGAGATATGAACATGGTTCCTTTTTTTAATCCCCCTCAAAGTGTTGCAACCCAACAGCTCATTTCTTTATTGTAGTCTAAAAACACGAGCAAGTGTCCTGTTAGGAAAATGTCTCTTTCATAAAAAAAACTGAGTTTGTGAAGGAAACTATTCATAAAAAATCAATATCATCAAAGTTAATATTGTCTTAGTAAGGAGAATAAAAGTACAAATGGCAATTATGAAGTTTTTTTTCGTAAGAGTAAATATGAAGTTGTTGAGCAGATTAAAATTATCATCCTTTATTGAATGGCCAAAATCATTTATGATGCAATGTTTATTTGTATGGCTAAGTGCATTTCACTGCTTCACATGTTATTGTCATCCTAACACTTTACTTGAAACACAACCGTAGATAATATATAAGCTATTTAGGTAAGAGATATACTACAATCTGTCAAGATATGCTCAAGCTTTAGCTTTAAGTCCACTTACATAAAAAGCTGTCAGAATGTTCTACTAAATATCATTGTCATGTAAAAACATATCTCTATGTTTTAAGCCTCAAAAGTCTTAGTGGCCATTCAAGAAGGTTTTTTATTTACTTTAGTCTTAGTGGAAAAACATATCTCTATGTTTTAGTCATCCGAATCCAATGGCGTGAAACTATTTAGTCAATGTCAAATTGAGACCAGTGGCAGTTTATGGGGGTAGTTAACTATATATGAATGATCACACGTAGTGGTCCCTTTGTGCAAACAAACAAATCTAAAGGACACTTTTTGGAAACATGGTGCAAAGTATATTATCATGTTTTGCCATTTATCTTACACACCATAAAAACTCTAGTCTGCCCAGTTACCTCAAATTTTAAAGATTTATCCTTTCTATGCCAGACACTAAAACACCTATAAAGCATTCCCTAGTGTTTCTTTAGCCATTGTTAATCAACACAATGATTTGGCGTGTAGTTGATTTCCCACCCTTGATTCCTTAAAAAGGGTATTCTCCATATGTTTAGATCAAGTAGCAGTGTTCTCAAGAGCGAGAGCAAGGCGGTTTGCTAAGTTGGTTGGTTGGTAAGAAATTTTATATCTCACCTGATTGTTTTAGGATCAATCGCAAGGTATGCCACTCTTTCGAGACGCATGGGGCTGCTCCTCCCAGTTGTGTTCTCTGTGGGCCAGTCCCTAGGCAGGGTTAAAAAAAAAAAATAAATCTGGAGATGCTCTAGTGACGAGCAGGGAATGAATGACAATACACTGAGAGTGACTATTTTAAATCTTATGACCTTTTGATGGGGCAGGGTTTCAAAGTATCTCCTTTTTCACATTGGGGAGGCTGTATCTTATCCCCGAACCTGGCATGGTATGATCCCGACACCTCCTTGATAGAGGAGAGTAGGGGCACATCCACATCACATCTCTGTCCACCACTGATCAGACGGTCATGATCACGACCTCGCCTGTACCCAAATATGAAACAAGCCCATCACCCTACCCTTGATTCCTGTTCTGTTTGACTGCAATTACTGATGGAATATGTTCAATTTTTCTACTGCAGAGAAAGAGATCAGTTTTCGCTGTAGCTCGAAATTCACAACAACTGAGGGACAGGATACAAAGATTCCAACAGCCAATCAGAAGATGCCACGTGCACTGGTCATGCTAAGGCTCATACTCACCATGGTTGGAAGAAAGCTTTCCCGTAATCCAAACACCTACTCCAGTGTCTTAGGCCTCGTTTGGTCTTTGATCTCATCAAGGTAATGTCATAGATGATATGGCCCAGTAAATAATGTTCGGCTGTGATCATGTACAAGTGGCAATGAGGTTGCTAATTTGTTGTGCAGGTGGGGGATTGGCATGCCTAGTTTGGTGAAGTATTCAATAAAAATAATTTCAGATGCTGGACTTGGAATGGCTATGTTCAGTTTAGGTAGGTCTATACACTTAATAGTTAATTAGTTGCCATGGTTAAATAAAACCAACCCATGAATGGATTGGACTTAGGTTAATATATTTTTAAAGTATATTGAAGTTTGATCAAATGCAGGTTTATTCATGGCCCTACAACCTAGGATCATTGCTTGTGGCACAAAAATGGCGACAATAGGGATGGCAATTCGCTTCTTAAGTGGGCCAATGATAATGTCAGCAGCCTCAATTGCTATTGGATTAAGAGGAGTGAGACTACATGCTGCAATTGTCCAGGTACTAATGCATGTATAAAAGTAGTTAGGTATACACATACATATGTGATGTTGCTATGTGATTTTTGTAACTGACATTACTTTGTTAGCAAGTGGGTGGGACTACAATTTCTTGACTAGGGTTTTTATTAGTATTTTCACTGTATTTTCAGGCAGCACTTCCTCAGGGTATAGTACCCTTTGTCTTTGCTAGAGAATATGGATTGCACCCTGACATACTTAGTACTGGGTGAGTTTTGCTTGTGTCCTTCTCCTACTATTTTAAAATATTTCATATATATATAGAAGAGAGAGAAATTTTAAAAAACTCCCCTATTTCAAAAGGGGAGTTTCTGCCCTATTTAATAGCCAATAATTTAAGAGAATCTATAAAAGATCCACATTTGTAGGAGAATGTTTAGGAGAGAGAGAGAGTTGTTAAAGTTCAAAGTTGTCCTTAATCCATGTACTCTAATTAGAAGGTTATGACTCTGCTGCACCCCTAGAAATGATCAAGTTCTAATTAGAGTGTGGGTCATTTTTTTAGTGTATTTAATTTATCTAACAACAATTTTTCTTTTATGCTAAAATAGATTACTGAACAAAGAGCAATATTTCTATCCGATGTGATTTACCATTGAACTATGGATGCTTTGAAACCTAACAACCATACTTAGATGCCTAATAGCCACCAATGCTTTGGCACCTAACAATCACTCTTATTTTGAAAGTGTAAATGCCAATTCATGGATTTTATGTTGATGTCCGGTTCCAATTGCACTAGGCAGCATTTAAACTACCATGTTAATAATAGTAAGAGATAAACCATATATCATATTTCTAACGCTCTATTTGTCACTAATAATTTTTCTTCTATTGAATCATGCTTTCACTCAACTTTCTCCTCCTTGTGCCTTTGCAGGGTCATCTTTGGAATGCTAGTCTCTTTGCCTGTGACCCTTCTCTACTACATATTACTAGGCCTGTGAAAAAGTGGCAGCAGTAATGAATAAAGCATGGGGGAGCATCCAAGGTGTCGTTTGCCTGAAAATACCCCGGCCACATCGTCCTCCTTTGTCATGCTTTGTACCATCACCCTAACAATCCACATGTGCAAGGTCCCACCCCCTTATGACCATCAACATCCGTAACCCAGCATTTTTCAGAACATGACACATTCCAGAGCATGCTTAGAGAGAGAAACACCTGATACCTGGGGTCCTCTGTTCTGCAACCCTCCAAAACACAGTTAGAACAAATGGCCCAAAGTGGTCCATGGTAGGAAGGTTTGAACCTGACACCACGTGCATGGAGGCTTCTGGGGCGACTTGTATTGGTACATGGATTAGTGGTAGCCGAAAGAAGAATTGAACTATCATGGCTTATGATTAGGGTTGGGGAGTTTTTTCTTCATGGGCTATCATGGAAGTGAATATGTGGGTGGGTAAAGATCCTTTCATGTACGTTTGACCCAAGAAAAAAGTAGAATTATTTGATCAACTTTGCTTTTATATTTGGTGATTTTGTTCCAATCATTATTCATTTGTTCTTGCACCTACCAAGATCAGATTTTCCTTGTTGTGAAAGTCTTATCAACAGGGGTGAAAAGGCCCATGATAGATAGTAATCCATTTCTCCATCTCCTTTTTGACCTTTCAAATGGGTTAAAGTTGGTTAAAGTTGAGCTAGAACCTATAAAACTCATTCCTTTTGTCTTCTGTCATTTCTCATGAGCTACTAAAGCTAGAAAAGGAACTTGACTTTTGATCAGAGGGAATTAACTTTCTTTGATTGAGATGCCCTTTCGGTTAAAAGTCTTAGAAACTAATACAAAGATACATGTATTCCAAAAGAAGGTTTTGGATAATCTAAAACATGTTCCATGCTTTAGGTACATAAACATTCCCAAACAATTGAGTATTCTCTGTCAGAAGGTTTCTCATGTGGAAAGCTTCATCCAGTGACCAAATTTTTTGGTGGTAAAGGTTTGATATTAGTAAAATCGGGCCTCATGTAAGATCATGAGGGGAAGAGTGAGAAGGTCTGAATTCATCAAAGGTCGGCCCAAGTGGGTTCTATGAAGATGGACTGCACATGCTGTTGAAAACATCTATGTATTAGCCAGATTTCTTAATTTTCATTAAAATTCCTTGTTTTCCGAAGAGAGAATTGTCAGCAGAGGGGAATTTCAAATTCCAGCCACCACAGTACCACTATCTACCACGTTCCAAGGGAACTGATTACACCCTGGAACTATAGAGTTTTTTTTTTATACCGTGGAACTATATGCTTAATAGACAAAAGGTCAAAATATAATGAGCAATACGAAAAAGGATCTTTAAAACAAAGGAGTAGGTTTTCCTGAAGGCACATGGCATGTGAGTGGGGCCCACTGCCTAACTGTATAGAAATAGTTTTTAAGTTGCGCCCGTCAATTAAAAATAAGTACTATTACACATTGCTAGCCATCTCCATCAAAAATTTGCTGCATGGACAGCCAATATTGCGTAGTAAATGGCTTTGATCCGTTCAACAATTTCATATTTTCATAAATAATAAAATGTTCTCAATCATTGCCCTTGATTGAATGTGATGGGTCAAGCCCAATCCAGATAACGGCAATGAGTCAGGTCCGAGTAACCCGGTCCGTCTAGGATCGTGGGTCAGGCCAGAATAGCCCCGTTGAGATCCGGGTTTCATTAAACGAAGCCTCGTCACCTCAGGCTCCAAGTCATCGCGACGAAGTCCTCCCCTCACCTGCATTTGCCAAGTCTCACGGAGAGGATCTCACCTGCATTCCACCTGGCTCGATCCTCAAGGACACGACTGACGCTCCAAAGAGACGTTGAACTGATCGCATCCCCACCTGGTGGGGAAGAGTTATAAATAGAGCCCTCTCATCACTTGAGAGAGGGATGGTTTTTGCCTACTTTCTCATATCTGTAACCCTCGACATTAATCTAAGATCACCATTTTGAAGTGGACGTAGGTCACGCTTGATCGAACCACTATAAATCTCTCATCTCTCTTCATTTACTGCACATCATTAATTATCCGACCGGTGGTGTCCGAATTCTTCCTTTTTTGGCATCATCAGTTTGGCGCCGTTTGTGGGAACGAAAAAATTCAAACCCCTTGTTAGAATCATGGTGATCAACACGAGGTCTGTAAGGCGAGAGGATAACCCTGGCCTAACTACGGGTCCGGGCCCTACCGTTCAACCAAACTCTCCCAGACAGGGAGAGAACGGTCCTCCACCGGGTAATCCTGTCCCGATTACCCCCGCTCTTACTCCCTCTCCACAGCAGATGATGGAGACCATGCAGCAGCTGGTGACTCAAAACCAGCAAATCCTCCAGCTTATGCTCGCAGGGCAGGGAGGAGCGCCATTCGGTGGGATACAGCATCAGGAGGCGACACGCCCGCAGGGCCCGACTGCTCCGCAAAACGGAGCGCCTCACCCGGGCGCCCAGGGCAGAGGACTTCCTATGGGCGCCCAGCCCACTCTCCATCACTTGGGCGCCCATCCCCATGGCGCCCAGGGTCGAGGAGTTCCCCCGATGACGCAGTTCCATCGCGCCCAGGATGCCTCTGCCGGCGCTCCCTTGGCCCCCCACCTGGGCCGAACCTGGTTGGTCCTCAAGGTCATGCTTATCATGCAGTGCCTCCACCTCCAGGTGGAGCCCAGTTTGCAGAAACACAGGCTGATGATCCCCACTTCCAAGAAGGGGGAAGTGAAAATAATACAATGGAGGAGGAAAGCAATCTCCCTGGTCCTTCCAGAGAACCCCATAATCAATGGGAGGAAAAATTTAAGGAGATGCAGAATCAAATCGGGGACGTCTTCGATGCTGTAAGGGCGCAGGCCCCAGAGACGGTAGATTATCTCGTCAGACGAACGAACACCCCGTTCAAGTCTGATGTAGTAACCTACCCCCTTCCTCGAAGGTTCAAAATGCCATCCATGGAGACCTTCGATGGAAGGAAGGATCCACTGGATCACCTGGAAACATACAAGACCGTGATGCAGTTGCACAATATCGCTGATGAGATCATGTGCAGAGCATTCCCGACCACACTGAAGGGCTCCGCCCGACAGTGGTTTTCCAATCTCGCCCCAGCTTCTATCGCCACCTTCGAAGAGCTAAGCAGGTCCTTCATATCACATTTCATCGGAGGACGCTGCCATCAAAAGCCACCCACACACCTGCTGAGTGTAAAGCAGGACAGTAATGAGAGCCTCAGGGCATACCTCACTCGTTTTAACGAGGAGGTACTTCAGGTGGAGGAACCCGATGACAAGGTGACCATGACTGCTTTCTTGGGAGGCCTCCGTTCATCGGGTTTCTACTTCTCAGTAATGAAGCGCCCACCAAAGAACATGACGGAGCTGTTGGCGAAAGCCCAGAAATATATGAATGCAGAGGACGCTACTAGGGCCAGGCGGGGCGAGTCCTCCAGAGTGGCAGATAAAGGAAAACATGATAGAGACGACAACAAGGAGCCCAGCAATAAGCGGAGCAGAACCGAGAGGGTACCTGCCAGAGACCGACTCGGTCCTGCCCCCCCGTGAGATCGACCCTTCCCTGCTCCGCAGAGAAATCAACAAGCTTTCAACAGCTCTCAATGCTGCAGTAGGGCACATTCTACTGGAAATTCAAGATGATCCTGCAGTAAAATGGCCGGGAAAGATGAAAGCTCCAGCAAATCGCAGGAGTATGACCAAATACTGTCGCTTCCACCGCGATCACGGTCATGACACTGACGATTGCTTCGACCTCAAGAGGCAGATTGAAGATCTTATCCAGCGGGGACACCTGCGCCAGTATGTTGCCGGTAGGGGGCAGGCGCCGCCACAGCCTCACAATGTCGAAAATCAGCACCCTATTGGAGAAATTCGTACTATCTCTGGAGGGTCAGCGGAATCATTCTCCGCCATGAAAGCCTACGCCAGAAAGGCGAGGCATCCTGATGAGCCACGACCGTCAAAGGCGTCGAGGCATAGCACTGATGAGACTATATCCTTCTCGGATAAAGATCTAGAGAACATCCAGCACCCTCATGACGACCCTCTGGTGCTCTCTATGACCGTCGCCAATTTCCAGGTGCATAGGATCTTGGTTGACAGTGGAAGTTCCGCAGATATTTTATTTGTGGAAGCCTATGATAAGCTGAAGTTGGGTCGAGAGAGATTGCAACCAGTCAAGTTTCCTCTCATCGGTTTCTCAGGGGAAAAGGTGTATCCTTTGGGGGCCATTACGTTACCAGTCACGGCCGGAACAGCCCCTCGAACCTCCACCACAATGGTCAATTTCCTGGTCATAGATTGTCCATCAGCATATAACATCATCCTGGGGCGGCCCACGCTTAACTCCTTGAGAGCCGTCCCTTCTACATATCATCTCATCCTCCGCTTCCCAACCCCGAATGGAGTAGGGGAGGTAAGAGGAGATCAAGTAGCAGCAAGAGAATGCTACGTCACCTCGATGAAGGCCAAGATGACGCAGGAGGCGCTGCAAGTGGAAGTCTTGGACCCAAGAGATGAGGCTACCACAGAAAGAGGGGAGCCAGTTGAAAAACTCACCCCTATAATCTTGCATGAGGAGCATCCAGAGAGGAAGGTGTATATTGGCTCTTCACTCCCGAAAGCTCTGGTTGGCCGATTGACAGATTTTTTGAGGGATAATATGGGCATATTCGCGTGGTCACATGCTGATCTGGAAGGGATAGACCCAGCCGTCACCACCCATCGCCTCAATGTCAGCCCTCTCCACAAACCTGTTCGGCAAAGGTTAAGGGGCGCCTCCACTGAAAGGGCCCAAGCAATAGAGAAGGAAGTGGGAAAGCTGATTGATACTGGGGCAGTCAGAGAAGTCGCGTACCCTGAATGACTCTCCAATGTGGTGATGGTGGCCAAAGCAAATGGGAAGTGGCGCCTCTGCGTAGACTTCAGCGAACTTAACAAGGCATGCCCGAAGGATAGCTACCCGTTGCCCAGGATCGACCTCCTCATCGACGCCACGGCGGGACACGAGCTTCTTTCCTTCCTGGACGCTTATTCTGGATACAACCAGATTAACATGCACCCTCCAGACCAGGAAAAAACATCCTTCATCACTCCGAAGGGCACCTACTGCTACAGGGTTATGCCCTTCGGACTAAAGAACGCTGGGGCCACTTACCAGCGCCTGGTGAACAAGATGTTCCATTCCCAGATCGGGCGAACGATGGAAGTGTATGTCGACGACATGCTAGTAAAGAGCTTGGCTGCAGCAGATCACATCGGTCATCTTCAAGAGACCTTCAGTGTTCTCAGGACCTACAATATGAAGCTGAATCCCGAGAAATGCGCTTTTGGCGTTGGATCAGGAAAGTTCTTGGGATTCATGGTCAATCAGAGGGGGATTGAGGCGAACCCTGACAAAATCAAGGCCATACTGGATATGAGGTCGCCATCATCAACTAAGGAGCTGCAGCGCCTCAATGGGAGAATTGCAGCGCTCAACAGACCATGGTGGGGTACAAAGACCAATCTACTACGTGAGCAGAGCATACAGAGGGGCAGAGGTCAGATACCCCGAATTGGAAAAACTGGCACTCGCCCTCGTTTCAACTGCGAGGCGTCTACGTCATTACTTCCAGAGCCACACAATCACTGTCATCACGGATCAACCTCTGAAAAGAGTTTTGGCAAAACCTGATGTTGCTGGAAGATTGATTAAATGGTCGGTGGAGCTGGGTGAGTTCGACATTCACTATCAACCAAGGCCTGCCATCAAAGCACAGGCTTTGGCAGACTTTGTAGCTGAACTTACATATGCTGAAGAACAAACAGAGGATCCTCCTCTACTTACACTGGGCGCCCAGCTCTCTCCCTCAACGGGCGCCCAGCTCCCCTCTCCCTCAACGGGCGCCCAGCCCTCAATGGGCGCCCAGCACCTCTCTCCCTCAACGGGCGCCCAGCCCTCAATGGGCGCCCAGCAGCTCTCTCCCTCAATGGGCGCCCAGCAGCTCTCTCCCTCAACGGGCGCCCAGCCCTCAATGGGCGCCCAGCAGCTCTCTCCCTCAACGGGCGCCCAGCCCTCAACGGGCGCCCAGCTCCCCTCTCCCTCAACGGGCGCCCAGCCCTCAACGGGCGCCCAGCTCCCCTCTCCCTCAACGGGCGCCCAGCTCCCCTCTCCCTCAACGGGCGCCCAGCTCTCCACCTCGTCTCTGGGCGCCCAAACTTCTCCACAGGGCTCGCAGGCCTCTCCATCTATAAATGAAGAACCTCTCCAAAGTGCCCAAGTACCTTCTGAAAAGTCCGGTGTCTCGCCACTACCAGCCTGGAAACTCTACGTTGATGGCTCAGCTACCACGGGAGGAAGCGGAGCTGGCTTAATCCTAATAAGTCCTGATGGTACACCCCTCAAGTATGCAGTGAAGCTCCACTTCATTGCCTCAAACAATGACGCCGAGTATGAGGCTCTCCTATCTGGTCTGAAATTGGCGATTGAGATGGACGCCAAATCTGTTCTCGCTTACAGCGATTCACAACTGGTGGTGAATCAAGTAAACGGCGAATTCGAAGCAAAGGAGGAAAGAATGCAAGATTACCTCAGCATGGTGAAGGAAATAATCAAAAGTTTTCAATATTTCCAGCTATCTCACATTCCTAGGGGAGAAAATGTTGCAGCCGACGCACTCGCCAGGCTTGCCTCATCATTGGAGGCCTCATCTGCAGAACCGACCCTCATCGGGCATCAGTTGGAGAAGAGTAAGTTAGATGTAGTGATCGGAAACATCAACTGTGCATCTGAAGGCGACGAGCCAAATTGGATGACCCCCATAAAAGCCTTCCTCCAAGAGGGCACTGAGCCAGATGACCATCTTGAAGCTAGGAGACTGAGGATGAGAGCTTCTAGGTTCACAATCCTACAGGAAGTTCTCTACAAGAGGGGTTACAACCTACCGTTGCTGCGCTGCCTTTCCCCAGATGAAGCTGACTACGCCCTTAGAGAAATTCATGAGGGGATTTGTGGAAATCACTCGGGAGGATGCTGCCTCGCCCATAAAGCACTTAGGCAAGGGTACTTTTGGCCAAGCATGTTGAAAAATGCCAAGGACCTCGCCAAAAGGTGTGACAAGTGCCAGCGCTTCGCCACTGTGACGCGGCAGCCACCAGAAGAGCTGACCACCATCCTCAGCCCGTGGCCTTTCTCCAAATGGGGCATCGACATTTTGGGCCCCCTGCCTTTGAGTAGAGGCCAGTGCAAATTCATAGTGGTCGCCATTGACTACTTTACAAAATGGGCGGAGGCGGAACCCCTAGCGAAGATAACAGACCACAAGGTGAAGGATTTTGTCTGGAAAAACCTGATCTGTCGCTTCGGGATACCTAATGCCATTGTCAGTGACAATGGCAAACAATTCGACAACAAGCTCTTCAACTCCTTCTGCGCTGACCTTCACATAAAACAACCTCACTCCAGCCCGGCACACCCCCAGGCAAATGGACAAGCAGAGGTGATGGTGAGGACAGTCCTGCGCAACCTTAAGAAAAGGCTAGAAAGAGCAAAAGGTCTGTGGGTTGATGAGCTTCCAGGGGTCTTATGGGCCTACAGGACAACTCCGCGGACTCCTACAGGAGAAACCCCTTTCTCTCTTGCTTTTGGGACTGAAGCGGTAATCCCTGTCGAGATAGGGGTACATTCCCTAAGGGTCCACCAATACGACCCTGCCACCAACGAAGAAGGACTCCGCCTTAACCTCGATTTGATAGAGGAGGCAAGAGAAATGGCTGTGGTCCGTAATGCGGAGTACAAACGACGAATGGCCAAGTACTACAATTCGAGGGTGAGGCCTCGTTCCTTCCAACCAGGAGACCTAGTCCTCAAGAAGGTGATTCTCGCTACGAAGGACTCTCGGGAAGGAAAGCTAGGACCAAATTGGGAAGGTCCGTATCTCATAATAGAAGTGGTGAGGCCAGGCACCTACAGAATCCAGAACTCTGAAGGAAAGGTCTTACCCCATCCGTGGAATGCAGAACACTTGAAGAAGTACTACCAGTGAAGAGGTCCAGGAGGGTGAATTAGGGTTTTTGTTTAAGGACTTAGGTTTGCACTTTTTATTTCATTTAATGTTGCAAAACAATGGATGGATAAATAAAATTACTTTTATTACCAAAAGTTGCATGAATCAGGCTTATGCTGCCTTTACAAAAGTCAAGCTACCTACCCATAAAATCCCTATACGCTAATCACTCTCATCCCCTTCCTCATAATCCTCCTCTTCATCGTCCTCATAATCACCAGAGCTGCTACCACCATCATCAGGCGCCTCCATCGGCACAAAGCCTGATATGTCAATGTCTGGAAAGGCGGCCGAAATCTTCCCTCGAAGCTCCTCGTAGCCATCAATGAAGGCATCCGCAATGCCAATCTGCAGGTCCCTCTCGGCTTGAGAAGCTCTCTCGGACGCTGCCCTCATCTCTGCCTCTACAGCAACTTCTCTGAGCCTCACCTTCTCAAGGGTTCGAGCAAGCTCAGCCTCACTGAGCGAAGCCCTCTCACGGGCCTTCATCAGCTCAGCCTCACTGAGCGAAGCCCTCTCGCGGGCCTTCGTAAGCTCAGCCTCGTTGAGCGAAGCCTTCTCGCAGGTCTTCGAAAGCTCATCTTCTACCTCGGCCGCCCTCTTATTGGCTGCTGAAAGCCCGGTCTCAAGCTCGCTTACCCTCTATCGGGACGCAGCAAGATCGGTCGCGGAAATCCTACCAGCGGCTTCCAGAGCAATAATCTTCTCTCGAGCGGTGGAGAGCTCTAGCCGCATAGCCTCTTTCTCCCGTCTCATCTGACCACAAGACTGGGCTCGCGACAACAAGCAGATGGATGCTGTGGAAAGCTGAAAAGATGGGAGACGAGAAGTGAGACAGTTGTAAAGAAATGAAGGGTTAACAATCTGGAGAAAAATGAATAATGAACTTCACCTGAGTCAGACCTTCTACAAATGAGTCAATGACCCCCTCGGTGCCCAAGGCGTTAACCCGAGAGACCTCATGCGCCAGCACATATTTCCCAAGCCTATCCCGCATCTCCCACGAACGACCCCGCCTGGGACCGGTCCCGGTGGGTGCCCCTGTAGAAGTACCCAGTTGTGGAGGACATAGCCGAGGGACAGGAAGTGTGGCTGAAGAGGAAGGCTGCGAGATAACAGTCTTAGCGGAGGAGATCCCTGCCTGAAGAGATATCTCAGGTAAAACCACTCGAGTAGGAGACACTCGGGGCTCAGTGCGAGAAGCCAATAGAGAGGTTAATAGTGAGACATCGCCTGTTCTCGCCACCTTCGAAGGAGGGGTACCCCTATCCGAGAAGCGGGTCGAAAAGCGGGCTCCAATCATCTCTCTGCTTACCTCTGGGCCTATTAAGAGAAGTATTGGCAAGTGAGACATGGATACAACACATCAGATAATGTTTAAGATTATGGCCAAAGCAGATTTGACTTACTTTTTCTCTTTGATGACGGTCCTGAAGAAGAGCCCGGAGAAGGTCCACTGGCCTTACTGCTTTCTTTGGGAATAAGAGCTCCCAAGTCTTTCTCTGGATGATCCCTCACCGCTTGCAGCTTCGCCTCTTGATCCTTGGAGAGTATGGGAGGATCTGCGGAGAAACGGTGAGCATAGAAGAACAATATATATATATGTGGAGAAATGAGCGGGAAGACGTACCCAGTCTCTTGGCGTCAGCCCATCGCATGGGCACCAAGGCTCGATCTGTCTCAGAGGCCCACTCTCCGCCAATGAAGAAGAAGCGTGACTTCCAACGGTGGCAATTGGAGCGTAGGCCTGTGATCAGCTTGCCACCCCTGGGGCTAAGATAGTACATCCCCTATTCGGGGCTGGAGACTCGGTTAAGTGATAAGCGGCATGGAACGCTACAGGAGAAGCATCCTCCATATGTACCTGCCTCCATAATGCAAGAAAGCCGATTAGGACTCTCCACCCATTGGGTACTAACCATCCCGGCGTCAGTGAGAAATAGTGGAGAATACGGCAAACGGCTGAAGACAAGGGGAATTTCAGTCCTGCTTCGAGCATCTCCTCGTAAATGGCGATATCGCCAGATGAGCAATCACAAGCCGGCTCGTCCGTTTCGGCCCGACGACACATAACAGTGGGAGGAATGCGATAAAATACTGTCATCTTGAAAATGTCTTCATCAGTGTTAAATACGCTGTAGATAGTACTCACTTTGGATCCATCGTCGTCGACAGCTACTTTCCCTTGATACCTTTTTGGGCGAGGACGCAACTTATCCCGCGCGGTCGAGACCAAGGTGATGCCCAAGCTAGGACCGGCCTCGCCCTCATCCTGGCGGGCGCCTACTCCCAGGGCGCCAGCAGGGGCACCCGCAGCAACGTGGTAGGAACCCGCGACAGCCCCGCCGCCCGGTCGGAAGGCCCGTCCAACTCTCAGCGCAGGGGCGCCCACTGCCTGGCGAGCGCCCACCACGAAGGCGTCCTCACACTCCGAGCTCGCGGCAGCTCCTGTGCCACCCACACCCGCTGCCAGGGCGTCGACCCGTGCACCACCGCCCATCACAGCTGCCAGGCTGCCGCCCTCGTCTCCACTGCTGCTCGCCCAGGGATGCACCGCGACGCCTAGCGCAGGGGCGCCCTCGCCCGCTGCCTGCACCCCGACGCCCAGCGCAGGGGCGCCCACGCCCGCTGCCTGCACCGCGACGCCCAGCGCAGGGGCGCCCTCGCCCGCTGCCTGCACCCCGACGCCCAGCGCAGGGGCGCCCTCGCCCGCTGCCTGCACCGCGACGCCTAGCGCAGGGGCGCCCTCGCCCGCTGCCTGCACCCCGACGCCCAGCGCAGGGGCGCCCTCGCCCGCTGCCTGCACCACGACGCCGCCTGCGCCTCCCTCGCCCGCAACGCCGCCCTCGCCCAGCGTGGCAGAGGCGCCTGCGACCGGGCGGGCGCCCACCGCGGCAGCACCTTCGCCCGCGCCCGCTGACTGCGCCTCGCCACTGCTGCTCGCCAAAGGGGGCCCCACGATGCTGCTGCTCGCCTGAGAGACGAGCACACCAGATCTAGCCTCGGGTTGGGCGCCCACAGCTGGTTTCATTCCGCGTTGACGTCCGGCCAACTTCTGATCTTTGTGTGTTTTGTTACAATCTTCTTCTTGGTCTCTTTGGATGTTCTCTTCTCTCTTGGAGATTTCTTTCTTCTTTGGAAAGAGTCTGGTTTAGGGCACCAAGAGTTTTATAAGAGAAAGAGTCCTTGATGCATGGGTTTTTTCAAAAAAACAAAAGATGAATCTCAAAGGTCTACAAATTTCAAAATCTGAGCAGAAAGAGGAGGTTGGATTGCTGTGAACTTGAGGAAGAGACGGATGAGTTAAAAGCCCCACGTTCAAAGTTGTTAGAGCGCGGGACTTTGAGGGGCAAATGATGGGTCAAGCCCAATCCAGATAACGGCAATGAGTCAGGTCCGAGTAACCCGGTCCGTCTAGGATCGTGGGTCAGGCCAGAATAGCCCCGTTGAGATCCGGGTTTCATTAAACGAAGCCTCGTCACCTCAGGCTCCAAGTCATCGCGACGAAGTCCTCCCCTCACCTGCATTTGCCAAGTCTCACGGAGAGGATCTCACCTGCATTCCACCTGGCTCGATCCTCAAGGACACGACTGACGCTCCAAAGAGACGTTGAACTGATCGCATCCCCACCTGGTGGGGAAGAGTTATAAATAGAGCCCTCTCATCACTTGAGAGAGGGATGGTTTTTGCCTACTTTCTCATATCTGTAACCCTCGACATTAATCTAAGATCACCATTTTGAAGTGGACGTAGGTCACGCTTGATCGAACCACTATAAATCTCTCATCTCTCTTCATTTACTGCACATCATTAATTATCCGACCGGTGGTGTCCGAATTCTTCCTTTTTTGGCATCATCAGAATGGCTAAAACATAAATCAAGCTCAGAAAGTTTTTTATGACCACCAACCTAACCCAAATGTGACTTCTAAATTAAGGGTTTAGGCTGATCATCTTACCTTCGAAGTTGGGTTAGGGTTTGACAATTTCAATCTAATTAACAAATGGGTCAGTTAAGACTCGTGCTTGTACATGTTACCTTTAGAACCCAAATGTGACAGCCAGCCCAAGCGAAGCTGAGCCCATCCCTTCAATGGGCTTTTATGTCTTTTTAGGCCCGTGGATCGGGCACGTTCTGGCCTAATAAATCTCAGGGCCTGGGCCTATGATTGCTTAATAGCCTGTTTTTGTTTGACATATTTAGAGCAAAGGACTGTATATATTTTGAATAGGGGTGGACCTGACCCCAATCTCAGACTTTCTGCTGAATCGGAGCCTGAATGTTAGGCCAATTAGATCAAGAGGCCAGGGTTAGTCAATCTTTCACTCTGGAGACCTGGCCCATTGACACATCATGACATTTTACCCTCACCCAATTGCCATTCTAGTGTGTTTTTTAAGATGATATTATTATTATAGGAAATGATATGGTAGAAATGAAAAGGGTAAATTAAGAAACATCTATGCTCGAAATTTAAAATTAAAGATCATGATCAATTAAGGTACTTTCTTAGAGTTAAAATTGCAAGATCAAAGAAAAGAATTGGAGAGCAAGTTGACAGGAGAATGACCAACTTTGTAAGTAAAACACTTTTTTTCCCCTTTCAAAAACCTGAGTCATGTGAGTAAAACCAATTCTGTAATCAATTAACTATATCTTGAACACAAAGTTTTTAGTGGTACTATTACTTTAGTTATGGTAAAAATTGAAAATAATCCCATTTCATGAGTTTCGCCTGAGACATTACAGTTTGACTACAACAACAGGACAACCAAGAATTGAGCATGGCCTGTGGTGCCAAAATAAACCTTCAAAATTTAAAGAATTTGAAAATAATGTAGGTCTTTTTACAAAAATTCTAGGAACCCAAAATGAGGAAGACAGATTTCCAAGGTGCAGATGTAGTCTTTTATTAAACGTTTTGGATCCTAGTTGATTGCAATGAGTATATGTGTTGAAAGAATATCAAAACCCTCCAAAATAAATACACAAATTCCCACCTTTTATGAGCATTTCTCATTATGTTTACGAGTTTCAAGAGTCGAAAAATTTATATAACTAAAATTTGTTTTAGAAAATCTATTCCACATTGCATGAATTCTTCCCACAACTTTTAAAAGAAATTTGAATCTGAACAGTTTAGAAATTCATGAAAAATTCTCACAATCTCAAGCTTTTGAGTTTTGAGGCTACCGCTTACATGGGCTTTCAAGCCCTCCACCTCACTCGAGGTTTACTCTCCTCAGTCCTCACCCGAGGGACCTGAATAGAATGTACGGATGACTCTTAAAAAAGGAGATTTCATTCCTTTCAAAATGATTGATTTTTAACTTGCTTGCCCTTGGAAATTCAGAATATTTGTTTGGTTGGGGATGACACTTACTGAAGAACAAAACCCAATTCCGGAGTGCAACTTGGGTCGCAACAAATTCAAACCTGCATGGCCCAACCTAAGTAAGATGTGAGACTTGAGTTTGGCTTGTTTGAATTGAGATTGGGCTTCAAAACCAGCATATAATTCAGGTTGGGTTGGGTTCAAGCTTTGAGTACTTGAATTAGATCTACCAACCAATTAAGCTTATTTACTTATAAAATATATATACGTACGTATCATATACAATACATGGAGGATTTTTTACTACGAATGTCCTGCACGAAAATGGAAGGGAGGCCTTTAGATGCATGGATTAATGCTTTTTGCATCAAGGGTGCATTTGTACGGGGAGAAAATTTTGCTCTCTGCGGATCTTAATTTCTATGACAAAGAGTACCTGTTGCATTCATACCCTTTACAAAATCCTCTTTCAAGGAAGAACTAGTTTATTTTCTTTTTCTCTTTTGGGAGAACGTGTTGTACCAAATGACAAAAAAAAAGGGGCTAAATGGAAATTCAAAATAATTTTCTCTTTACCACATGCTCCTCTCATCACACAAGGGCACATTTGGGTAATGCCCTCACAGAGGAATCCTCTCCGATTCTCCTCGTTTATGAGGAAAAAAATTGAATAAAGAGAGAAAAGGTGAGAGGATTTTCCATATCCTCTTAAATCGTAGAAATTCTCTCTTCCACTGATTCCTCGGTCTCCACCCCCTAATCGGATTTCGCAAATCCACGGTGGCAAAGAAGCACCTGAGTCACAAGGAGTGGCTCCTCGTATGTGTTTTCTAAATTTGTGATGTAGTGACTCCTCCCCCAAGAAATCTTCAGAGAGGATAACATGGATGCAGGCCTGCAGGGGAATGAAGAAACCCTCTGACTAGCGGATTTCAGAGGATTCCTTTCTGTTTACCAAACGTGCCCTAATACTAGGGATTTTTTTTCCCACATGACATCCTATGTAGATATCCATAGGAGAAAATCTCACTATAATATGTAGCTTATACACCATATTATATATAAATTATATCCATTTAAAAAAAACATAGGGTGCCTCGATGAACAAAACTCACATTCTCACTAGACCGTCAAGGGGTTGATCCGTACGTAGGTAGATTTAGGCAGCCTCGCTTATCCACTAAGCCAAATCCCAAAAAAATCAAAGACAAAAACAAAATCCATTTTCTAAATTTCATATGCTTTCAAAATAAAATAAAAAGAATTTGGTTATCCGACTTAGTCAACTGACCCCAAGCAAAGGGGTGCTCATGGGGTGGGCTAAGGTATATCCAAGCATGTCCTAACTTTTAGAAACACTGGCCTAGGCCCAGCCTAAGAGACATAGGCAGTAAAGGTCAGGCCCAAGCCCGCCCATTTAATCAATCGAGCCGAGCCGGGCTATTTATCACTTTTGTGGTAATTGAAGCAATTGTTTGGACTAATTAAATCAAATTACATACATTCCTTATACGGGCGGGGCCGGGACTCAGGCTTTCTATCCCTTAGTCCAAGCCACCGCCCAATTATTAAACGGCCTCTAATTTCATATCCAAGCCCGGCCCAATGTGGGTAGGGCCTGGCTCACCAGACCCTACTTAAGCAGTACTACACTCGGATCGGGTATGGCCCGTATGGGTACCTAAATTTAGGTTTAAATCGAGTTGGGCTCGCATATTCCTATGGACTATTGGTCAATTTGCTTAGGCTTGGGCTGAGCCATTCCTCACCATCCAAATTCCAGCCTTAGTTGCACACCAGCTGTGCTGCATGGATAAATTTTTTGGACAGAGTTTGTGAAAACTTCTATGATATCCTTTGAATATTAAGATGATATTTAAATTTTAAATATTAAAATGATATTAAATATATATCATACGGATTGCCACAAATTCAGTCCAAAAACTTTATCGATAGAGACTTTTTCAGTTGCACAGATACCGCTCTTATTCCACGCGTAAGGCCGCAACCGCCGTTGGAACGAATCAGGCCAAGAGTCTACTTTTTTAAATTTAAATTTAATGTCCAACCAATCAATACCATCCAAAAGGGAAGGAAGAAAAAGGAAAGAATCCATCTTTGATCTTTCTCGTCAACCAACCAATACCAAAACCAGACGCTAGATTTTAAAAGCAGACACATGAATTGAAGTTTGCTGGCGCCGTGGTTTGAGACAACAGTTTCTACTTTCAACCCACTGCCTAGAAACTTCTTCGTCTTCTTCTTCCATCCCATTCCAAACACACTATAAATACTCCAAGAGAAGCTCCAAATCTCTACAACAAAAACTCCAATCGACAACTACTTTTTACTCATTGAGCGAGAAGAAAATTAAGAGATGAGTGACTCAAAGACAGCTGGTCAGGTTATTCGATGCAGAGGTAGGAGACTCCTCTCACTTTGATTGATCTTGGGTTCTTTAGTTTTTCTTCTTTCATGAGTTTGACTTTGATGGGGGTTCTCTCTGTTTTGTGATGCCTCATTGCCAATCAGCACTTTAGCCGTATCTTTCAATTGGGTTTTTCTGGGTTTTTTTATTTTATTGATGGGTTTTTGGTAATCAGTTGATAGGGTTCGTATGCTTATGCAATTTGGTTGTTATTATGGATGCAGCTGCGGTTGCATGGGAGGCGGGAAAGCCGTTGGTGATGGAGGAGGTAGAGGTGGCACCACCTCAGAAGATGGAGGTTCGATTGAAGATCCTCTTTACCTCTCTCTGCCACACTGATGTCTACTTCTGGGAAGCCAAGGTATGTGGATAGATTATTGGATATAGATGCCATATATCAGTTTATTCAATGGAGAAGAAAGGGGAAAAGGAGAATCCTTTCTCTGTTTTTGGATTGATTTTGTAGTGGTGAATTTATTGAAATGAAATGTGTGTTGTGGATTTTGCAGGGCCAAACTCCAGTTTTCCCTCGTATCTTTGGACATGAGGCTGGAGGGTATGTTGTTTGTATTGATCTTTCCCATTTTTCAGTTCCTTCCAGGCTCGGTTTCTTTGCTTTGGCTTTTGTTGGTATTGTTCTTAGTATTATCAACCCAACAATGTTGTTATCTACGTTTTCATATTATATTAAAACGTGTATTGTCTGATGTTCTTGGGATATGTCAATGCTGTCCTTAATTTGGGTGAAATTATATGTTACTCAATGTTGTGATTTTAGGATTGTGGAAAGTGTGGGAGAGGGCGTGACAGATCTAAAGCCAGGGGACCATGTTCTCCCTGTATTCACAGGGGAATGCAAGGAGTGCGCCCACTGCAAATCTGAGGAGAGCAACATGTGTGACCTCCTAAGGATAAACACTGATCGGGGTGTGATGATCGGTGATGGGCAATCAAGGTTCTCAATCAATGGCAAGCCCATCTACCATTTTGTTGGCACCTCCACTTTCAGTGAATACACTGTTGTTCATGTTGGCTGTCTCGCCAAAATTAACCCTGATGCTCCTCTTGATAAAGTCTGCATTCTTAGCTGTGGGATCTCAACAGGTTGGTGGCATTTCCATTCAATGCTGCATTCCAATTAACTTCCTCTGTTTGATAAGTTTCCAATATATTAAAGCCTCTGTTTGGAAATGAATTGATTTTGCCTTGTAGGTCTTGGTGCCACTTTGAATGTTGCAAAACCTCCAAAGGGTTCGACTGTTGCTGTATTTGGACTTGGAGCAGTTGGCCTTGCAGTGAGTCTCTTTCGCTACTGTTATCAACATCATATTGTGCATCTCTGTTGTTATTGAGATATTTGCTTCTGTTCCTTCTAATGCATAAAATGTTGTTTTTGGTTTTATGTGATTAGGCTGCAGAAGGAGCAAGAATTGCCGGGGCTTCAAGGATCATTGGTGTTGATCTGAACTCAAGTAGATTCAATGAAGGTGAGTTGTGAACAGGACGAGGGTCGTTGAAAAATCAGTATCTGAGAAAATTAAATTCTGTAGCCACTGTAATTTGATGATTTGAATCAGATTACTAATAATAACGTTTTCTTCTGCTACCAGCAAAGAAATTTGGTGTCACTGAATTCGTAAATCCAAAGGACCACAAGAAACCAGTTCAAGAGGTTTGTTCTTGAATAGACCATATTCCCATGCAGCATTTGTAACTTATATGCATCTTCATGTGGTATATTTATACTTAAGAAAGTTCAGTAATTTGAAGGGTCTTGGATTCTAACAGGTTCTTGCTGAGATGACTGGTGGAGGAGTAGACCGGAGCATCGAATGTACTGGGAATATCGACGCAATGATATCAGCATTCGAATGTGTCCATGATGTATTT
Source organism: Litsea cubeba (assembly GCA_012931725.1). NCBI lineage: Eukaryota > Viridiplantae > Streptophyta > Magnoliopsida > Laurales > Lauraceae > Litsea > Litsea cubeba. The sequence continues at coordinate 5,941,952 of CM022954.1, read as the reverse complement.
TTCTAGTCTCTTTTTCATGTATACATTTTCATAGAACCTCCAATAATCCAATTAACAGTCACAAAAGCCTTTGAATGTAACATTTTGTGGTCAATGCTTTCAGGGTTGGGGTGTTGCTGTGCTAGTAGGTGTTCCTCATAAAGATGCCGTGTTTAAGACTCACCCCATGAATGTGTTGAATGAGAGGACTCTCAAGGGAACTTTCTTTGGAAACTACAAGCCACGCTCTGATCTGCCTTCTGTCGTAGAAAAATACATGAACAAGGTAATACAACATGGATCTTTGCTACTCTTTAATTATCATGATTCATGACTGCAATGTGTTTTATCTGTTGTGTAGTAGAATAGCTAAGAGTATTCCTAAGCCCTTGTTGATAATGTTTAAATAAACTAGCCATTTGAATTTGAAAATTATGCTAAGCACATGGATCATGGATGGCTAAAATCCTAAATTGAAAACTCATCCACTCAGCCTTACTGAAAATATGGTAGTTGTTTGAGGAGTCAATTGCAGTGTCCATTTCATCTTTTGTTGAGTTGTGAATTCTTTGGTGCAGGAACTTGAATTGGAGAAATTTATAACACATGAAGTCCCCTTCTCTGAGATCAACAAGGCCTTTGATTACATGCTTCAGGGGGCCAGCCTTCGATGCATCATCCGCATGGATGGTTAGAACTATTCGTCTGTAATGTTCGTTTATCATGTGAAGAGCATGTAATAAGCAGTTTTGTGATGGTTTATGCTAGTAGACTTTGATATCTGTTGATCTGTTAGCTTGATTTGGTGAACAAGGTTCTCTTTGAACAGCCTTTCAGTTTACTGTTATTGTTTTAAAAAAGTGTAATGATGTATGAACGTTTTTGTTTACATAAAGCCAGTGTCAATTTGCATCTTGTTTGGTCGAATGGTTGTTGATATATCCTTGAGAAAGCAAACACATCGGACTTCCCAACTTCTGGTCAAGAGTTTCAAGTGTGGGAGGAGCTAAAAATCAAGATATATATATATATATATATATATAAAACTTTTGAGCACTTTGGACTGTTCAATTGATGTGGTTTTCAGGCATGGTTCATCAAACTGTATTATCATACGAATTGTTCTTGTGCATCAGTTAGATTATGGTTTGCCAAAAGCAACAGACAAATGACAATTAATGGCCCCTTTTAAATGTTGAAAATGAAGTCCTTTGGATTACAGTTTTCCATTCTGTGTGAAGATGGAGCTGCAGTACCTCTTGAGTGAGGCACATCTCAACTGCCTAAATTCAGTTTTAGTGGGACATATCTATATCCTAGAAAATAAATGCCCCCTTCGTGTATGAGAACTCACCTGATGAATTTCTTGTGAAGCCAAAACTTTAGTGATTCCTGACTCAATATTTTAAATACATATGGTTAAGCGCTGGGTCTGTTTGATCTCTCATGGCAATGAGTATTATACCAACCTAAATCTCCACCAACTCATTCGAAATATCAACCTAAACCTTAAACTAAGGGTGGCAAATGGGTTGAGTTGGGTCAATGGGCCAGGTTGACAAGGGGTATCTTCAAGTCGAAGTGCACTCCATATCCAACCCGTTTTTAAAACAGGTCAAGTAACTTCAACCTCCACTCAGTGCACGTCAACCCGACCCAACCCACATAACCCTCATCTAATGCAAATCAACCCTTTTTAACTTGACCCAACTTGTAAAATCTTAGCCCAAATCCAATCTATTGCAAATATTAAAGCGATATTTGAGGTAAAATATTGTAGGATAAAATTAGCTCTGGTTATTTCATATAAAACAAGGTTGGAAAACTCATGAATCGGACTTATCCAACACTAAAATATAGACTTGCATAGTCTTTTCTTTTTAAAATATATATTTTCAAAATATTTTGACCACAATTACTGGGTATATTTGGCTCGGCCTCCCCGGAGCGAGTCAGGAATTGTTACACCTAAATACAGGGCAATGAAATAGCAAAAAGAGCCTAAACCAAGAAGGAGAAGAAGGAGAATCAAATAAGGAAAGCAGTCGTAGATCAATGAATGAGAAGAGATAATTGTCATGACCAGCAAACAATTAGCTCCCATACAAATCCATTTCTATTAATATCTCCCAAGAATTACTACAACCCCACTCTATAAATGAGACGCAGAAATAGAGACTTCCACCATCCCATCTCCAAGACTAGACTCTTCAAAAAAAAAACAAAAAAAAAGAAGAAGAAGAGAAGATGGCTCGTCTTCATTCCTTCCTGCTTGCATCTCTCTTCATATCTCAATCCTATCTCTTGCTAGTGAAGGGAGATGAGGCTCTAATCGAGAAAACCTGTCAAACCACACCCAACTTCGACCTCTGCATGCGGACTCTTATATCCAACCCAGAAGGCCAAACAGCTGATGTCCATGGGCTAGCCACAATCATCACCCAGAGAAGCAAGACCTCTGCGGACGAGGCCTATTTGTTTGTGTTTGTCGAACCCTGCGGTCGAGAATGTGCTCAGACAATGCCTGGAACTGTACAATAATTCGAAGGACGCTCTGCAATCTGCCCTTGATGGTGCTGGCATAAACGTGCGCGCGGCCATGGACTACCTTGGCACGTGCCGCGATGAGTTTAGAAAGAATCCGAAGATTTCCTACCCTACAGGGCTGGCTGTTAGGGAGAATGCAATAGCACAGCTTTCTAGTGTGGCCATGGTCATTATCGATGGCCTTTTTACATCTTTTCTCTGATTTTGCTAGTCCTTCTGCATTTAGATAGATTGATATGGTTTCTATATTTTGTTTATGTTTTATTAGTAATAACAGTGATGTTAGCCTGTCTTAATTCATCTTTCATCTTCTCCTTGATGATTTGATATTTTCTAGTGCTCAAAATTTATCTAGGTGGTGGGCCTTTGTTTGTGTGGCCCACTTTGGCTCACATACTACCAATTTTTTTCTTGATGAATGGTGGAGATTGATTGCTCATAAGATGATTGCAACTTTTATCATGGGTGTAAGATTGGTCGTTGGATCTCTAGATTGTGATAGAGGTGATCATAGACCTGGACAGATTAGGCCCAAATCAAGAGCAACTGGCATTGGTTTTGAATTGGGTTTGTGTCTGAAGCCCATGAGCTGATCCCTGCCAATTGTTTGACCTGTTTGTTTGATAGGCAGGTCTAGCTGTAGGTAGTGCCCTACTTAACATCTATATAATAAGGGAGTTCAGTTTTTTAATCCTTGGATATTTTGGACCCTTGGATTTATGTACATATTTCTGTACATAAATCCTAAGGTTGAGAAGAGATTCAAGATCCTCTTACAAAGGATAAGAGGAAATGGGAGTGCCCTTGGTTTTCTGTGAAATTATGAAACGTGCCATTATCTTTTCCAAACTTCCATGCAAGTAAAGATATAATTAAATACACAGCTATGATTGCAATTGAGTAATTGAACGGTGTGGAATTTGGGCCCACAACTTACTAGTTTGCCCCTTCACATATATATGATATTTTTTACGGATTGTGGATGGGCCACTCTGATTTTCAATGGTGGCTAAATAAGGGTCCAATTGGCTGGTCTGTTTTATCTCAAAAAAAAAAAATTCCGATCCGGCTTGATGTAAAGTTGATTGATCCGATGGGCCACATAGAAAATTTGGGTTAAATTTGTTAAATTATGGGCAGTGTGGATTTGGTTTTCCCCATACTTAGTTGTGCTCAAAATGTGGTGCGCCGTGCCTTCAAGCACGGACAATGACCAGTGATGATGCCAAAAACAGGGATTCGGACACCACCGGTCAGATAATTAATGCTATGCAATAAATGAAGAGAGATGAGAGATTTATAGTGGTTCGGTCAAGCGTGACCTACGTCCACTTCAAAAGGGTGATCTTTGATTAATGACGAGGGTTACAGATATGAGAAAGTAGAGAAAATCCGTCCCCTCTCAAGTGATGAGAGGGCTCTATTTATAACTCTTTCCCACCAGGTGGGGATGCAATCGGTTCAACGTCTCTTTGGAGCGTCAGACGTGTCCTTGAGGATCGAGCCAGGTGGAAGGCAGGTGAGATCCTCTCCGCGAGACTTGGTAAATGCAGGTTAGCGGAGACTTCGTCGCGATGGCTTGGAACCTGAGGTGACGAGGCTTCGTTTAACGAAACCCGGATCTCAACGGGGCTATTCTGGCCTGACCCATGATCCTAGACGGACCGGGTCACTTGGACCTGACTCATTACCGCGATCCGGATTGGGTTTGACTCATCATTTGCCCCCTAATGCCCCGTTCTCAAATAATAATATTTTTTTTTTTGAAAGGGGGCATTGATAAATTCCAATCTCCTCTCTTTCGACAAATTTTCTTCTTCCCGATCTTAACCTTGCTTGTTTCTGTAGATTTGTATTTCGGAGAGTCCTTCCGGCTTGGGTTACTCATCTTTGAAAACTCTGGCTATAAAATAAGCCCTAGAGTATGATTTCTTCAAAAGAAAGAAACTTGGCTCTGCAGAAAAACCATTGAGAAAGAAGAAGATGGTGGCAAGCAGCAGGGTAGGCACTGGCGTTGGCGTTTCCGGCGATCCCTCAATAGGTGAGGAGGATGTGACGGGCACCGCGGGCGTTGCGCTGGCTGCCTTGGGCGAGGGCGGCGTAGGCAGCGTTGTGGCCCCCCCTTGGGCGAGCAGCCATGGCGAGGGAAGCCCGGTCACCGCGGGCGAGGGCAACTTCGCAGGCGTGGGCGAGGGCAGCTTCGCAGGCGCGGGCGAGGGGGGAGTGGTCCCCACGGGCGGCGAGCCCCTGGCTGTGCTGGGCGAGGGCAGCGTCGCGGGCGAGGGCAACTTCGCTGGCGTGGGCGAGGGGGGAGGCGAGCCCCTGGCTGCGCTGGGCGAGGGCAGCTTCGCAGGCGCAGGCGACTTCGCAGGCGCAGGCGACTTCGCAGGTGCGGGCGAGGGGGGAGGCGAGACCCTGGCAGGCGTGGGCGAGGGCAGCTTCGCAGGCGCAGGCGAGGGAGGAGTTTTCCCCACGGGCGAGCCTCTAGCTGCGTTGGGCGAGGGAGGAAAGGGACCCACGGGCGACGTGCTGGCAGCGCGGGGCGAGGGAGGTGTGGCCCCCACGGGCGGCGAGCCTCCGGGCGAGATCCCCCCTCGGGCGAGGAGCATGGGCGAGGTGGCTGCCATGGCCGCGGGCGAGGGCGCCACTGCTCCGGGCGTCGCGGTGCTGGCTGCGGTCGAGGGCGACCTTGCGCTGGGCGTCGGTGTGCAGGCAGCGGGCGAGGGCGCTGCCGCGGTGGGCGTCCGCCTGGCCGCACGTGCCCCTGCGATGGGCGACGTCGCGGTGCACCCCTGGGCGAGCGGACGCGAGAGAGGTGAGGGTGGCGAGACCGTGGGGCCCCCTTGGGCGAGCAAACAGGGCAGGGGAGGCTCGGCGATGCCCCCTTGGGCGAGCAGCTCCCGCGATGAGCCCAGGCAGGGGGGTGGCTTGCTAGGCGGAGGACGGAGGGGCGACCCCAACTTGGTGGGCGAGCATGCTCACAGCACCTCTCGCTCAGGTGTCGCATCCGGCCAGGGGTCACGAGACCTTGCATCGGTCTCCGCGGCGAGAGAGAAATTACGTCCTCGTCCCAAGAAATACCAAGGGAAGGTCATCGTTGAGGACGACGGGTCCAAAGTAAGTACAATCTTCAGCACCTTTCAGACAGATGGTGACATCTCCCGAATCATTACTTCATATCGTATTCCGCCCATGGTGATGTGTCGTCTTGCTGAAAAAGATGAGCCAGCTTGCGACAGCTCCTCAGGTGAGATCCTCATTTATGAGGAGATGCTCGAGGCCGGGCTGAGATTCCCAATGTCTTCTTCCATCTGCCGGATTCTCCACTATTTTTCCCTAACCCCGGGGCGTCTCGTGCCTAACGGCTGGAGGGCCTTGCTGAGTTTTCTTGCGTTGTGGAGGAAGGTGAATGGCGAGGATGCCTCTCCAGTTGAGTTTCACGCCGCTTACAACTTGATGGAGTCTCCTGTCCCAAATAGGGGATGGTATTATCTCACCTCCAGGGGATGTAAGCTTCTTACAGGGATGCGTTCCAACTGTCACCGCTGGAAATCTCGCTTCTTCTTCATAGGTGGCGAGTGGGCTTCGCAAGCAGATCAGGCTTTGGTGCCCACACGATGGATTGGCACCAAAAGACTGGGTGCGTCTCCCTGTTCACTTCCCCATACTTATATAAATGTATATATACATTGTTCCTTTATGCACACCGTTACTCCGCAGATCCTCCCATACTCTCCAAGGACCAAGAGGCGAAACTGCAAGCGGTGAGGGATCATCCAGAGAAAGACTTGGGAGCTCTTATTCCCAAAGAAAGTCGTAAGGCCAGTGGACCTTCTCCGGGCTCTTCTTCAGGACCGTCATCAAAGAGAAAGAGTAAGTTAAATCTGCTCTGACCATAATCTTAACATTACCTGAGGTGTTGTTCCCATGTTTCACTTGTCAATACTTCTCTTAATAGGCACGGAGGTGAGCAGAGAGATGATTGGAGACCGGTTCTCGGCCCGCTTCTCGGATAGGGGAACCCCTCCTTCAAAGGTGGCGAGAACAGGCGATGTCTCACCAGGAACCTCTCTATTGGCTTCTCGCACCGAGCCCCGAGTGTCTCCTACTCGGGTGGTTTTACCTGAGATATCTCTTCAGGCAGGGATCTCCTCCGCTAAGACTGTTGTCTTGCAGCCTTCCTCTTCAGCCACACTTCCTGTCCTTCGGCTATGTCCTCCACAGCCGGGTACTTCTACAGGGGCATCCACACTTCCTGTCCCTTGGCTATGTCCTCCACAGCCGGGTACTTCTACAGGGGCACCCACCGGGACCGGTCCCCGGCGGGGTCGTTCATGGGAGATGCGGGATAGGCTAGGGAGATATGTGCTGGCGCATGAGGTCTCTCGGGTTAACGCTTTGTGCACCGAGGGAGTCATTGACTCATTTGTAGAGGGTCTGACTCAGGTGAAGTTCATTATTTATTTTTCTCCTGATTGTTTCCCCTTCATTTCTTTATAACTGTCTCACTTCTCGTCTCTTATCTTTTCAGCTTTCCACAGCATCCATCTGCTTGTTGCAGCGTGCCCAGTCTTGTGGTCAGATGAGTCGGGAGAAGGAGGCTATGCGGCTGGAGCTCTCCACTGCTCAAGAGAAGATTATTGCCCTGGAAGCCGCTAGTAGGATTTCCGCAACCGATCTTGCTGCGTCCCGAGAGAGGGTAAGCAAGCTTGAGACCGGGCTTTCAGCAGCCAATAAGAGGGCAGCCGAGGTAGAAGATGAGCTTTCGAAGACCTGCGAGAAGGCTTCGCTCACCGAGGCTGAGCTTACGAAGTCCCGCGAGAGGGCTTCGCTCAGTGAGGCTGAGCTGATGAAGGCCCGTGAGAGGGCTTCGCTCAGTGAGGCTGAGCTGATGAAGGCCCGTGAGAGGGCTTCGCTCAGTGAGGCTGAGCTGATGAAGGCCCGTGAGAGGGCTTCGCTCAGTGAGGCAGAGCTTGCTCGAACCCTTGAGAAGGTGAGGCTCAGGGAAGTTGTTGTAGAGGCAGAGATGAGGACAGCGTCCGAGAGAGCTTCTCAAGCTGAGAGGGACCTGCAGATTGGTATCGCGGATGCCTTCATTGATGGCTACGAGGAGCTTCGAGAAAAGATTTCGACCGCCTTTCCAGACATTGACATATCAGGCTTTGTGCCGATGGAGGCGCCTGATGATGGTGGTAGCAGCTCTGGTGATTATGAGGACGATGAGGAGGAGGATTATGAGGAAGGGGATGAAAGTGATTAGTGTATAGGGATTTCATGGGTAGGTAGCTTGACTTTTGTAAAGGCAGCATCAGCCTGATTTATGCAACTTTTGGTAATAAAAGTAATTTTATTTATCCATCTTTTGTTTTGCAACATTAAATCAAATAAAAAGTGCAAACCTAAGTCCTTTAACAAAAACCCTAATTTGCCCCCCTGGACCTCCTCACTGGTAATACTTCTTCAAGTGTTCTGCATTCCACGGATGGGGTAAGACCTTTCCTTCAGAGTTCTGGATTCTGTAGGTGCCTGGTCTCACCACTTCTATTATGAGATACGGACCTTCCCAATTAGGTCCGAGTTTTCCTTCCCGAGAGTCCTTCGTAGCGAGAATCACCTTCTTGAGGACTAGGTCTCCCGGTTGGAAGGAACGAGGCTTCACCCTCGAATTGTAGTACTTGGCCATGCGTCGTTTGTACTCCGCATTACGGACCACAGCCATTTCTCTTGCCTCCTCTATCAAATCGAGGTTGAGGCGGAGTCCTTCTTCGTTGGTGGCAGGGTCGTATTGGTGGACCCTTAGGGAATGTACCCCTATCTCGACAGGGATTACCGCCTCAGTCCCAAAAGCAAGAGAGAAAGGGGTTTCTCCTGTAGGAGTCCGCGGAGTTGTCCTGTAGGCCCATAATACTCCTGGAAGCTCATCAACCCACAGACCTTTTGCTCTTTCGAGCCTTGTCTTAAGGTTGCGCAGGACTGTCCTTACCATCACTTCTGCTTGTCCATTTGCTTGGGGGTGTGCCGGGCTGGAGTGAGGTTGTTTTATGTGAAGGTCTGCGCAGAAGGAGTTGAAGAGCCTGTTGTCGAATTGTTTGCCATTGTCGCTGACAATGGCCACAGGTATCCCGAAGCGACAGACCAGGTTTTTCCAGACGAAATCTTTCACCTTGTGGTCTGTTATCTTCGCTAGGGGTTCCGCCTCCGCCCATTTTGTAAAGTAGTCGATGGCGACCACTATGAATTTGCACTGGCCTCTACTCAAAGGCAGGGGGCCCAAAATGTCGATGCCCCATTTGGAGAAAGGCCACGGGCTGAGGATGGTGGTCAGCTCTTCTGGTGGCTGCCGCGTCACAGTGGTGAAGCGCTGGCATTTGTCACACTTCATGGTGAGGTCCTTGGCATCTTTCAACATGCTTGGCCAAAAGTACCCTTGCCTAAGCGCTTTATGTGCGAGGCAGCGTCCTCCCGAGTGATTTTCACAAATCCCCTCATGAATTTCTCTGAGGGCGTAGTCAGCCTCTTCTGGGGAAAGGCAGCGCAGCAACGGTAGGTTGTAACCCCTCTTGTAGAGAACATCCTGTAGGATTGTGAACTTAGAAGCTCTCATCCTCAGTCTCCTGGCTTCCAAATGGTCACCTGGCTCGGTGCCCTCTTGGAGGAAGGCTTTTATGGGGGTCATCCAATTTGGCTCATCGCCTTCTGATGCACAGTGGATGTTCCCGATTACCACATCTAACTTACTTTTCTCCAACTGGTGCCCGATGAGCGTCGGTTCTGCAGATGAGGCCTCCAATGATGAGGCGAGCCTGGCGAGTGCGTCGGCGGCAACATTTTCTCCCCTAGGAATATGAGAGAGCTGAAAATATTGGAAACTTTTGATTATTTCCTTTACCATGATGAGGTAATCTTGCATTCTTTCCTCCTTTGCTTCGAATTCGCCGTTTACTTGATTCACCACCAGTTGTGAATCGCTGTAAGCGAGAACGGATTTAGCATCCATCTCAATCGCCAATTTAAGACCAGAGAGGAGGGCCTCGTACTCGGCTTCATTGTTTGAGGCAATGAAGTGGAGCTTCACTGCATATTTGATGGGTGTACCATCAGGACTCATTAGGATTAAGCCAGCCCCGCTTCCTTCTGTGGTGGCTGAACCATCAACATAGAGTTTCCAGGCTGGTAGTGGCGATACATTGGACTTCTCAGGAAGTACTTGGAGAGGCGAAGCTTGGGCGCCCGGAGATGAGGTGGAGAACTGGGCGCCCGTTGAAGGAGAGGATTGCTGGGCGCCCGTTGAGGGGAGCTGGGCGCCCGTTGGTGGAGAGGTGAGCTGGGCGCCCGTTGAGGGGAGCTGGGCGCCCGTTGGTGGAGAGGTGAGCTGGGCGCCCGTTGAGGGGAGCTGGGCGCCCGTTGGTGGAGAGGTGATCTGGGGCCCGTTGAGGGGAGCTGGGCGCCCGTTGGTGGAGAGGTGAGTTGGGCGCCCGTTGAGGGGGGCTGGGCGCCTGTTGTAAGTAGAGGAGGATCCTCAGTTTGCTCTTCAGCATATCTGTGCTTTGATGGCAGGCCTTGGTTGATAGTGAATGTTGAACTCACCAAGCTCCACCGACCACTTAGCCAATCTTCCAGCAATATCAGGCTTTGCCAAAACTCTTTTCAGAGGTTGATCCGTGATGACAGTGATTGTGTGGCTCTGGAAGTAATGACGTAGACGCCTCGCAGTCGAAACGAGGGCGAGCGCCAGTTTTTCCAATTCTGAGTATCTGATCTCTGCCCCTCTGTATGCTCTGCTCACATAGTAGACTGGTTTTTGTACCCCACCATGGTCTGTAATGAGGACAGAGCTTACTGCTGAGGGAGAAGCAGAGAGGTACAAATACAACACTTCCCCAGGTGAAGCATGTGAGAGGAGGGGAGGTGTGGCAAGGTATGCCTTAAGCTTCTGGAAGGCCTCCTCAGCCTCAGATCCCCATTCAAAAGTTTTCCTAAGAATTTTGAAGAATGGCAAACACTTATCTGCAGATTTGGAGACGAACCTGTTGAGCGCTGCAATTCTCCCATTGAGGCGCTGTAGCTCCTTAGTTGATGATGGCGACCTCATATCCAGTATGGCCTTGATTTTGTCAGGGTTCGCCTCAATCCCCCTCTGATTGACCATGAATCCCAAGAACTTTCCCGATCCAACGCCAAAAGCGCATTTCTCAGGATTCAGCTTCATGTTGTAAGCCCTGAGAACACTGAAGGTCTCTTGAAGATGACCGATGTGATCTGCTGCAGCCAAGCTCTTTACTAGCATGTCGTCGACATATACTTCCATCGTTCGCCCGATCTGGGATTGGAACATCTTGTTCACCAGGCGCTGGTAAGTGGCCCCAGCATTCTTTAGTCCGAAGGGCATAACCCTGTAGCAGTAGGTGCCCTTCGGAGTGATGAAGGATGTTTTTTCCTGGTCTGGAGGGTGCATGTTAATCTGGTTGTATCCAGAGTAAGCGTCCAGGAAGGAAAGAAGCTCGTGTCCCGCCGTGGCGTCGATGAGGAGGTCGATCCTGGGCAACGGGTAGCTATCCTTCGGGCATGCCTTGTTAAGTTCACTGAAGTCTACGCAGAGGCGCCATTTCCCATTCGCTTTGGCCACCATCACCACATTGGAGAGCCATTCAGGGTACGCGACTTCTCTGACTGCCCCGGTATCAATCAGCTTTCCTACTTCCTTTTCTATTGCTTGGGCCCTTTCAGTGGAGGCGCCCCTTAACCTTTGCCGAACAGGTTTGTGGAGAGGGCTGACATTGAGGCGATGGGTGGTGACGGCTGGGTCTATCCCTTCCAGATCAGCATGTGACCACGCGAATATGCCCATATTCTCCCTCAAAAAATCTGTCAATCGGCCAACCAGAGCTTTCGGGAGTGAAGAGCCAATATACACCTTCTTTTCCGGATGCTCCTCATGCAAGATTATAGGGGTGAGTTTTTCAACTGGCTCCCCTCTTTCTGTGGTAGCCTCATCTCTTGGGTCCAAGACTTCCACTTGCAGCGCCTCCTGTGTCATCTTGGCCTTCATCGAGGTGACGTAGCATTCTCTTGCTGCTACTTGATCTCCTCTTACCTCCCCTACTCCATTCGGGGTTGGGAAGCGGAGGATGAGATGATAGGTAGAAGGGACGGCTCTCAAGGAGTTAAGCGTGGGCCGCCCCAGGATGATGTTGTACGCTGATGAGCAATCTATCACCAGGAAATTGACCATTGTGGTGGAGGTTCGGGGGGCTGTTCCGGCCGTGACTGGTAACGTAATGGCCCCCAAAGGATACACCTTTTTTCTGAGAAACCGATTAGGGGAAACTTGACTGGTTGCAATCTCTCTCGACCTAACTTCAGCTTATCATAGGCTTCCACAAATAAAATATCTGCGGAACTTCCACTGTCAACCAAGATCCTATGCACCTGGAAATTGGCGACGGTCATAGAGAGCACCAGAGGGTCGTCATGAGGGTGCTGGATGTTCTCTAGATCTTTATCCGAGAACGATATGATCTCATCAGTGCTGTGCCTCGACGCCTTTGACGGTCGTGGCTCATCTGGATGCCTCGCCTTTCTGGCGTAGGCTTTCATGGCGGAGAATGATTCCGCTGACCCTCCAGAGATAGTACGAATTTCTCCAATAGGGTGTTGATTTTCGACATTGTGAGGCTGTGGCGGCGCCTGCCCCCTACCAGCAACATACTGGCGCAGGTGTCCCCGCTGGATAAGATCTTCAATCTGCCTCTTGAGGTCGAAGCAATCGTCAGTGTCATGACCGTGATCGCGATGGAAGCGACAGTATTTGGTCATATTCCTGCGATTTGCTGGAGCTTTCATCTTTCCCGGCCATTTTACTGCGGGATCATCTTGAATTTCCAGTAGAATGTGCCCTACTGCTGCATTGAGAGCTGTGAAAGCTTGTTGATTTCTCTGCGGAGCAGGGAAGGGTCGATCTCTCGGGGGGGCTGGACCGAGTCGGTCCCTGGCAGGTACCCTCTCGGTTCTGCTCCGCTTACTGCTGGGCTCCTTCTTGTCGTCTCTATCATGTTTTCCTTTATCTGCCACTCTGGAGGACTCGCCCCGCCTGGCCCTAGTAGCGTCCTCCGCATTCATATACTTCTGGGCTTTCGCCAATAGCTCCGTCATGTTCTTCGGTGGGCGCTTCATTACCGAGAAGTAGAAACCCGATGAACGGAGGCCTCCCAAGAAAGCAGTCATGGTTACCTTGTCATCGGGTTCTTCCACTTGAAGTACCTCCTCGTTAAAACGAGTGAGGTATGCCCTGAGGCTCTCATTACTGTCCTGCTTTACAGTCAGCAGGTGTGTGGGTGGCTTTTGATGGCGGCGTCCTCCAATGAAGTGTGACACGAAGGACCTGCTTAGTTCTTTGAAGGTGGCGATAGAAGCTGGGGCGAGATTGGAAAACCACTGTCGGGCGGAGCCCTTCAGTGTAGTCGGGAATGCTCTGCACATGATCTCATCAGCGATATTGTGCAACTGCATCACAGTCTTGTAGGTTTCCAGGTGATCCAGTGGATCCTTCCTTCCATCGAAGGTCTCCATAGACGGCATCTTGAACCTAGGAGGAAGGGGGTAGTTTACCACATCAGACTTGAACGGGGTGTTCGTTCGTCTGACGAGATAATCTACCGTCTCTGGGGCCTGCGCCCTCACTGCATCGAAGACGTCCCCGATTTGATTCTGCATCTCCTTAAATTTTTCCTCCCATTGATTATAGGGTTCTATGGAAGGACCAGGGAGATTGCTTTCCTCCTCCACTGTATTATTTTCACTTTCCCCTTCTTGGAAGTGGGGATCATCAGCCGGAGGTTCTGCAAACTGGGCTCCACCCGGAGGTGGAGGCACCGCATAATAAGCATACCCTTGTGGACCAGCCAGGCTCGGGCCAGGTGGGGGGTCCAAAGGAGCTCCGGCAGAGGCATCCTGGGCGCGATGGAACTGAGTCATCGGGGGAACTCCTCGACCCTGGGCGCCATAGGGGTGGGCGCCCAGGTGATGGAGATTGGGCTGGGCGCCCACAGGAAGTCCTCTTGCCTGGGCGCCCAGGGGATGGGCGCCCGGGTGAGGGAGATTGGGCTGGGCGCCCGTAGGAAGACCTCTTGCCTGGGCGCCCAGGGGATGGGCGCCCGGGTGAGGCGCTCCGTTTCGCGGAGCGGTCGGGCCCCGCGAGCGCGTCGCCTCCTGCTGCTGGATCCCACCGAATGGTGCTCCTCCTTGCCCTGCGAGCATAAGCTGGAGGATTTGCTGGTTTTGAGTCACCAGCTGCTGCATGGTCTCCATCATCTGCTGTGGAGAGGGAGTAGGAGCGGGGGTAATCGGGACAGGATTACCCGGTGGAGGACCGTTCTCTCCCTGTCTGGGAGAGTTAGGCTGAGCGTTAGGGCCCGGACCCGTAGTTAGGCCAGGGTTATCCTCTCGTCTTCCAGACCTCGTGCTGATCACCATGATTCTAACAAAGGGGTTTGAATTTTTTCTTCCCACAGACAGCGCCAAACTGATGATGCCAAAAACAGGGATTCGGACACCACCGGTCAGATAATTAATGCTATGCAATAAATGAAGAGAGATGAGAGATTTATAGTGGTTCGGTCAAGCGTGACCTACGTCCACTTCAAAAGGGTGATCTTTGATTAATGACGAGGGTTACAGATATGAGAAAGTAGAGAAAATCCGTCCCCTCTCAAGTGATGAGAGGGCTCTATTTATAACTCTTTCCCACCAGGTGGGGATGCAATCGGTTCAACGTCTCTTTGGAGCGTCAGACGTGTCCTTGAGGATCGAGCCAGGTGGAAGGCAGGTGAGATCCTCTCCGCGAGACTTGGTAAATGCAGGTTAGGGGAGACTTCGTCGCGATGGCTTGGAACCTGAGGTGACGAGGCTTCGTTTAACGAAACCCGGATCTCAACGGGGCTATTCTGGCCTGACCCATGATCCTAGACGGACCGGGTCACTTGGACCTGACTCATTACCGCGATCCGGATTGGATTTGACTCATCAACCAGTATTTACAACAAAGGGGCATGCACATGTTTTGGATACGGAGGGGACCTCTGAGGCTCCGACAAACATTAATGCCTGTTAAAACATTAATGCCTGTTAGGATGTTTTGAAGATTTGAAGCCTGAATATTAGACCTGATGAAATAAGGCTCGGACAAGCTCCCTCCTTGCCTAGCCCAGGAATGAAAAAGAGGTGGAAGCTTGCTCTTAAAATAGGACACTGGACACAGGGACTTGGGCCGAGTTATTCTCATTTTTGCACCATTTCAATCTTTGCTAGGTTTCCTTCTTTATAACAGAAATATAGAATTCTACCTTAAATATAGTAAACCCAAAGTTAAAAGATCCTTACTCTTTTTTTTAACCACTAATCTATTGTTTATGAGTTTTCTTTATATTTCTAGTAGTTTTTTTTATCCATTTATCTTTAACCAAAAACCTATACCTCTTTTTCGATCTAGTTTCAATACTCTAACAATTATGGGAAAATCTTAAACGTATCATTACAATCTCTTGAATTCAGTTACTCAAAAAATTAAATTAAATAATTAGCACTAGCATTTTTAATTGATTTCTCCAAATTATGTTAGATAAAAAGTTGATTATTATGTTGAGTTTCAATTATTCAAGATGTCACACTACATAATAAGTGCTATGGGCTAGTTTTTGTTTTCTTTTTTTCTTTTTTTCTTCAAGAATTCTTTACTAGAATTCTTGATGTTGGGGATTTCTGTCAGCATGTTAGATGGCTGTCCCAAGGCATTTTGATATCATTGTCTAGTTGCAAAATTCTCCAAATTCCTATAAGGGATATATATAGGGGTGCACAAAAAAACCGTTGAACCAATCCGGATCGGTTTTGTAGTAGATCGGTTCGGTCACGGTTCGGATTTCCTTCAAACCGTTTGGTTCAGTTTAGTTCTCGGTTTGAAGGTGCGGTTAAACCGCTCGAACCAAACCAAACTAAACCAATTATATAAAGGGGAATATTCAAGTGAAAACTAGTTCTCACCTATTATACGAGAATTTTTTTGCGGGGCCCAACTAGCAACCCATCCAGACCTAGTAACCAATAGGGAACCCTCTGAGAGTCACTAATCCCAAGATTTGGCACAAATCCGAATGGACTGAACCGTTGGATCGAGGGTTGAATATTTTTTTGAATATGAAGCCATACCTTGTGGGCCATGGAT
The DNA here is from genome assembly GCA_012931725.1 of Litsea cubeba. Taxonomy (NCBI): domain Eukaryota; kingdom Viridiplantae; phylum Streptophyta; class Magnoliopsida; order Laurales; family Lauraceae; genus Litsea; species Litsea cubeba. The sequence goes on along the minus strand of CM022954.1, from coordinate 5,926,207 downwards.
GAAGGGGTTAGGGGCATGGGTTTTGAGTCAAACTTGATACTTGGGATGGTCTCACATAGATCTTTCCATCCCCCCTAGTCTCATCCCCAAATGGAGCCCACAATTAGGCTCCACAAAAAAGTTCTTATATAATATGTGAGAACTAGTTCTCACTTGAATATTACCGTTATATCAATATATATCTTTTAAAAAATATATAAAGGAATATGAAAAAATTATTTGAAGAAGACTCGAACCCTCACTCCGTTACTTGAAGTCTAACGTCTCTCACCAATTGAATTGCCAAAAAAAATCGTAACCCACTTATTTGATTTGGTTTGAGCACATGGCGGTTCGATTTGCTTTGGTTGATGGTTTTCTTTCAAAACCGATCCGAACCGCCCATGTGCACCTCTAGATATATATCTTGCATTTTGGCAGCAAAATTCCCCAAATTCTCAAAGATTAAGTTTTCATAGTGCTCATTGAGCATTTGTAAATACGGATGAGGGGACAACAACTTGGAATTCTTACATATCCCCAAACAAGAAATCTTAGATATCCGCTAACTAAACATGTTGTACATGTTTTTTATATGGATTCTCAAAAGTTATGATCTTAGATTTTTACAGTTCACTGTTTGGCAAAATCTTCAATGATTTATCCTTTTGTATTTTAAATTTAAATAAAAACTTACTCAAAACTTTGAATAAACTTCGAGTAAAAACACACAGAGAAAGAGACTGCTTGTGCGATTATAGATAGAAAGGTCCCTTTACATATAAGGGTCATGCAAAAAACAAAAAAATAAAAATAAATAGCCCATTGGATATTTTAGCTCTTGATCTAATAGCCTTAAAATTTAATGATCTTATTTTAACCATAAAGTTTATTGAGATACAATCCAACAATAAGTAAACTTAGATGAGCATAAAGTTAGGCATGTTGCCAGATCATGGGGGGAAAAGAATCTGAAAGTAGCTCCAGGGATAGAAGGTGTTCCCAGATCATGCAGCTCGTCATATTCTTATTGGGATAAGAGTATGAAATGAGATCCACTGATCAAAGGTATGCTCAAGTGGGCCCAACAGAAGTATATTGTACAAAATTTTCCCACTCTGCACCTATGCTTTTGAGACCTTCCAGTGCATATAAATTGACCCAGATCGACCCTGCCGTTGAACACCCACTCAATGGAGCCCATCTGGAGCCAAAACCAAGCTCTTCCTTATTTTGCATTGCACCTATCATCTTTCTCCAGAATGGCAGACCTTGATAGCAACTGGTGGGTCCAAATCCAGATCAGTCCAACTGACAATCTTGACTGGATCTGCCCACCCCAATATAATACATCTTCACAAGAAATAATAGTTTTAAGACATTGGAGGCCTAGATCATCCACTCATATTCCATACCTCTTAACTCTTTCATTTCATATCACAAGATGGCATCGTCTGGTTTTAGCCTTCTCCTCCTCTCCCTCTCCCTCTCTCTCTCACTCTCACTCGTTTGTGCCAAGGGAAACACAGACCTGATTCAAAAGACTTGCCAGAGCACCAACTACAACGACCTGTGCGTCTCCTCTCTCGAATCCGACCCAGACAGCTTTGCAGCTGATGTTCCAGGCCTTGCTCTCATCATCATCAAGATGGGCATCGACAGCTCCCTCAACACCTCCTCCTACACGTCCAGCCTCCTCAGAAATGCCACCAACCCACTTCTAAAAAAGGTCCTCAAACAATGTCTAGATTGCTACACCAACGCCAACACCGCTCTTCACAAGTGTCTGGACTCTTTGGCTTCTCCAGAGACTTATGACTACGCCTACCTTCACGTCAGTGCTGCCATGGAGTATCCGGGCATCTGCCATGATATGTTCAAACACAATGCACGGTTTGTTTATCCGTTGGAGATGGGTCGGAGAGAGGAGGCCCTGCAACACATGTGTGATATAGCTATGGGGATTATCAGTGTTCTTCTTTCTGATTCCTAGTCCTTGGTCTATAGATAGATGTCTCTATTATTGTATTGCATAGTTCATTGATAGATGTCTCTATTATTGTATTGCATTTGCTATCTTATCCTTCTTGCTGTCTTGTCTTACTTAGTCTTTTAATCTTTTATTGCTGATCTCAATGGCCATTTTAGAGTATCTATTCTCTACTCTATTCTATTGATAGGGCTTTTAATAGTTTAATCTCCTCTTAAATTTGGATTCCATGAGATAATGACAAAAGACCCCAAAATTTGGATCCCCCTTTAAAATTGACTTAGTCATTTTTTTTCTTTTGATTAATTTATGAAGATATCATGGGTTTTCCACTGTTAAAATCTCATGATAGCATTATTTTTTTAGGATTTAGGAAAAAAGATTCACAGGTTTTGGACAAAATCTTGCAGTAGCATGAGTCATAATATGATAGGTTTTGGACAAAATTATCAAAAAAAAAAAAAAAAAGGAAAGGTTTCGACGGAAGTCAATAGACTACGGTCATTTTTGCGGCTTTTGTCATTTTCTCATAAAACCCAACTTTAAGAGAAATTAAACTTTATAATTCCCTTAATTGTATTCAAATTTGCAATGTGGTGTGTGAATAATTCTCTACTTTGGAAACTGGATGGCAAACGCACATAAATGAAAAAGGAGACCCGTGACTCAAGCAGACGAGCCGGACAATTGATATTGGTGGTGAACAGCTAAAGGCATTTGGATGGTGGTGAACAGTCCAAGATCTCGACCTTAATTTGGGTGTTCGTCGCCTACCATTTGGATCATTGAGGTGGAGAGAATTAGGAAGGAACATGATATTTTTGAGAAACTTATTAAAATCGATGGTGTGGGATGTGGGACCCATCTTTTAGAAGGGTGTTTTTGATAATGACCTATGTAATATATTCCTGGTCTTCCTATGATCCATCTTTTACCTTAAGCCTTCTGTACTCGCAGTCAAATGGCCAATTAATTCACCTCAGATCTGCAATGACTCTTGCCTTCAACGCAGTTCACAACTATCTTAATTTCACTTACCATCTCTAAGTAATTACTATTATACAAAAGCACCTTTGACAAAAAGAAATTCCACTCACCTTTCCTAACTAATTACTATTATACAAAAGTATCTTTTTGTCAAAGGTAAGACTGATAATACTTATCAATAGTAGCTGCCTAACTGGATAACCCTGCTCGGAACAAAAAATTTGATAGGCACTGTAGAATCACAGGGTTGTATCCATTTGATCATCAAATAAGAAAATAAAAAGATAGTATCCATGGCAGGACCACTTTTTCGATGATTCTATGGGTGCACTTGTCTGGAGTAGAGACTATATCTAGCTAACAATTAATGCTAGGGTCTTTTGAGAGTGTCTTTTGTTTTGTTTTTCATTTGGGAATCTTCATGGTATATAATCCGATAGGATTATCATTTTGGGATAGGATTATCATTTTGGGTGTATGTATGAAACCCATACATACGTGCATTGTATAAGTGAGGAATTCAAACACATGACGTGGGGAGCAAAAACATGCTTTATGCTAGTCCCTAATCCCCAGGTGATAAAGAAAACTGTCCTTTCAAAATGGCTTGTGTGATGTTATAAGGACATGTTTAGTTGCAAGGATTCTGGGATTTCTTATCAGTATCTTGAGAGTGTCACATGAGGTAGGAGCCTTTTTCCAAGAAAGAAAATTGTCCTTTTAAAATGGCTTGCATGCTCTTAGGACATGTTTGGTTGCAAGGATTCCAAGATTTCTTATTGGGAATATTAAAAAAACTCCCAATGTTGTCCCCAGAAGTAGGATTCCAAAATGCTTAAGTTCTTAGTAAGATTTAATAATCTGAAATCGTCATAATTCTATTGGCCAAAAGTGACAATTCACATGGTCAATTCAACTAATTCTCACATTACAAAGTCTCTCAAATAGGGAATTTGAAATTGTCATGCACATGCTCTTTATTTTTGGGAGAGACAGTTCCCATAAAAACTGCTTGCAACCAAATATGTTGTTAGAATCTTTTTCGCTATGAGATCGAGCACATAGAGAAATTCTGCATTTGTAACATTTGCAAAAGAAATCAAAATGCTCACCATCAAGAAAAATCAATTCATTTTTTATATGAAAAACAAGCTGCGCCTAGCGAACAATGAGTAGCACGCAGAATAAATTTCCTTCCTATCACAAAAACTCTTGTCACACAAATGCACCATATCTTTACCAAAATGCCCCACTTTAAAAAGCCCCTTTTTCAGTCCATTGGGGCCCACATTGAGTCAATCTAGTCTTTTTTACTACCACCCCTCCCCTCTCCAAATAGTCACAAATCCATATTTGACACTCATCTAATTTTTCCTCACCATTAGATTTTTTTTTTTTTTTGCTAACGGAGGGTTCCCAACTCTTTGGGTTGGACTAATCCCTCCGAACCTAGAGAGAAGTCGGGTAAAATCCATGTGGCTCCCACGTGGTAGCACTAGTGGACTCAACTTTTGATTTTTGAAGATGGAGAACCGGGGATTGATACCAAAACCTCTAGCTCCAAAAGAAAGAGGAACCGTTGTCGCAACCACTTTGTCAACCCCTTGTTTATAGACACCATGTCCCTACATATGAGGTAAGAAAATAGTGTATCTAAACCATTAAATTTTAGCCATATGAAGTAAGGCTATAAACAACTGGTCCTTAGATGAAGAGGGTTTTTCAATTTCCACCGGTCATGTTCAGGCCCAATATTGGGTGGCTAAAATTCTTCAATAGCATTGAATTTTAGTTGATGCCTCCTCTTTATAAATGACATCTATGGTGTCAAATGGGCTCTTATAGTTTCACGAATCATTCGATTACATGAAGATCCTGTAGTTTTTAATATTTGAAACCATTGAGTGGTTCATGGAATACCAACCATATCATAGAAGACTATTGCATTTGAAAAGCCCGCGAAATGGCACAGCAAAATGTAGTTTCCATGTCTGCCCTTCTGAGAAACTGCATCCCTCTTTCTTCAATTAACCCGGGAAAGCAAACCCATGCCCAAATCCTAGCACTTGGATTCCTCCCTCACGTCACTTTTTAAACCGATCAAATGATTATAGACCTCTCAAATTGACCAAACCTAACCTATTTAAGTGGGACCCCCAAGATGAATGGGTCCACCATCTATATTCTAACCGTCCATAAAATCATATTATGCGGGATGGGACCCATGAATTGATTAAGAAAGATCAAATTAAGGATCAAATTATTGTAGACCTAACAAATTGACCTAATATATTTAAGTGGGACCCAGATGAATGGGGTCCACCATCTTTATTCTAACCGTCCATAAAATCAAATGATGCGGGCCGGGACCCATTAATTGATTGATAAAGATCAAATGATGAAATGATCATAGACCTCTCAAATTGACCAAACCTAACCTTGATCAAATGATCATAGACCTCTCAAATTGACCAAACCTGACTTATTTAAGTGGGACCCCCAAGATGAATGGGGTCCACCATCTATATTCTAACCATCCATGAAACAATATGATGCGGGATGGACCCATGAATTGCTTGATAAAGATTAAAGGATCAAATGATCATAGACATCATAAATCGACCAAACATAACCTATTTAAGTGGAACCCCCCAGATGAATGGGGTCCACCATCTCTATTTTAACCGTCCATGAAATCATGTTATGCGGGATGAGACCCATGAATTGATTTAAAAAGATCAAAGGATCAAATGATCGTAGACCTAACAAATTGACCAAATATCTTTAAGTGAGACCCAGATGAATGGGGTCCACCATCTTTATTCTAACCGTTCATTAAATCAAATGATGCGGGCCGGGACCCATGAATTGATTGATAAAGATCAAATGAGCAAATGATCATAGACCTCTCAAATTGACCAAACCTAACCTATTTAAGTGGGACCCCCAAGATGAATGGGGTCCAACATCTATATTCTAACCGTCTATGAAATAATCTGATGCGGGCTGGGACCAATGAATTGCTTGATAATGATCAAAGTATTAAATGATCATAGACCTAACAAATTGACCAAACCTAACCTATTTAAGTGGAACCCCCCAGATGAATGGGGTCCACCATTTTTATTCTAACCGTCCATAAAACCATATTATGCGGGATGGGACCCATGAATTGATTTTAAAAGATCAAAGGATCAAATGATCGTAGACCTAACAAATTGATCAATATGTTTAAGTGAGACCCAGATGAATGGGGTCCACCATCTCTATTCTAACCGTCCATAAAATCATATGATGCGGGCCGGAACCCATGAATTAATTGATAAAGTTCAAATGATCATAGACCTCATAAATTGACCAAACCTAATTTATTTAAGTGGTACCCCAAAGATGAATGGAGTTCACCATCTATATTCTAACCGTTCATAAAACCATATGATGCGGCGTCAATTTGTGAGGTCTATGATCATTTGATCATTTGACCTTTATTCTAACCTATTTAAGTGAAACCCCCCAAATGAATGGGGTCCACCATCTCTATTCTAACCGTCCATAAATGCGGGATGAGACCCATGAATTGATTAGGAAAGATCAAAGGATCAAATGATCATAAACCTAACAAATTGACCAAATATTTTTAAGTGGGATCCAGATGAATGGGGTCCACCATCTTTATTCTAACCGTCCATAAAATCAAATGATGCGGGCTAGGACCCATGAATTGATTGATATAAATTTAGCACATCTGGTGTGTTGGCTTATTTAGGGATCTCATGGAGAGATTTTAGGCTTTTGAGTGGAAGATGATTTTTGATGGAGAGATTTTAGGCCTTTTGAGTGTGTAATAGATATAGAGATTTTAGGGATAAGGGCAACTTTGAAAATGGCATTGCAAAAAGCTTGAGGTTGTGCCAGGTTTGACCAAATATTTTTAAGTGGGACTCAGATGAATGGGGTCTACCATCTTTATTCTAACCGTCCATAAAATCAAATGATGCGGGCCGGGACCCATGAATTGATTGATATAAATTTAGCACATCTGGTGTGTTGGCTTATTTAGGGATCTCATGGAGAGATTTTAGGCTTTTGAGTGGAAGATGATTCTTGATGGAGAGATTTTAGGTCTTTTGAGTGTGTAATAGATATAGAGATTTTAGGGATAAGGGCAACTTTGAAAATGGCATTGAAAAAAGCTTGAGGTTGTTCCAGGTGTCTTTATGTGAGGAAGAGTACATCCCTTTAGTAATATAGATAGATAGGACACTGGACATAGGGACTTGTGCTGAGTAATTCTCATTTTTGCACCATTTCAATCTTTGCTAGGTTTCCTTCTTTAAAACAGAAATATAGGATTCTACCTTAAATATAGTAAACCCAAAGTTAAAAGATACTTACTCTGTTTTTTAATCACTAATCTACTGTTAATGAGTTTTCTTTATATTTCTAATAGGTTTTTTTTATCCATTTATCTTCAACCAAAAATCTATACTTATGGGAAAATCTTAAACGCGTCATTACAATCTCTTGAATTCAATTACTCAAAAAATTAAATTACATAATTAGCACTAGCATTTTTAATTGATTTCTCCAAATTATGTTGGATAAAAAGTTGATTATTATGTCGAGTTTCAATTATTCAAGATGTCAAACTACATAATAAGTGCTACGGGCTTCTTTTTTTTTTTTTTTTGTTTTTGTTTTTTCCTTCAAGAATTCTTTACTAGAACTCTTGATGTTGGGGATTTCTGTCACCATATTAGATGGATGTCCCAAGGCATTTCGATATCCTTGTCTTAGTTGCAAAATTCTCCAAAAACCTATAAGGGATATATGTAGGGGTGCACAAAAAAATTGCTAAACCAATCCAGATAGATTTTGTAGTAGATCGGTTCGGTTACGGTTCGGATTTCTTTTAAACCATTCAGTTCTCGGTTTGAAGGTGTGGTTAAACCCCTTAAATCGAACCAAACTAAACCAATTATATAAATATATATCTTTTATAAAATATATAAAGGAATATAAAAAATTATTCGAAGAAGACGCGAACCCGCACTCCGTTACTTGAAGTCTAACGTTTCTCACTAATTGAACTGTCATTTTTTTTGTGAAAAAAAAAATCATAACCCACCGGTTTGGTTTGGTTTGAGCACATGGATGGTTCGGTTCGGTTTAGTTGATGGTTTCCTATCTAAACCGATCTGAACCGCCCATGTGCACTCCTAAATATATATCTTGCATTTTGGCCAGCAAAATTCCCCGAATTCTCATAAATTAAGTTTTCATGCATTGTGGATAAGAATCTGAAAGTAGGTCCAGGGATAGAAGGTGTTCCCAGATCATGCAGCTCATCATATTATTATTGGGATAAGAGTATGAAATGAGATCCACTGATCAAAGTAGGCTCAAGTGGGCCCAACAGAAGTATATTGTACATATACTCCTCTCCCAGGAGAAAATTTTCCCACTCTGCACTTAATACTTTGAGACCTTCCAGTGCGTATAAATTGACCCAGATCGAACCTACCGTTGAACACCCACTCAATGGTGCTCATCTAGAGGCAAAACCAAGCTCTTCCTTATTTGCATTGCACCTATCATCTTTCTCCAAATTAAAATGGCAGACCTTGATAGCAACTGATGGGTCCAAATCCAGTTCAGTCCAACTGACAAACTTGACTAGATCTGCCCACTCCAATATAATGGATCCCGATCCCTGTTTGGACCAATCAGGAGGTACCAGGTGCCACATGCGGGAGAAAAAATTAAATTATTGGATGAGATGGGATGTCCTCTGATTTGACATCGTCTCCCCTCATGTGACACCCCTGATTGGTACAAAGAGGAACCGTTTCCCTATATAATACAACTTTACAAGATATAGAAGTTTAAGACATTGGAGGCCTAGATCATCCACACATATTCCATACCTCTTACTCTTTCATATCACAAGATGGCATCGTCTGGTTTTAGCCTTCTCCTCCTCTCCCTCTCTCTCTCACTCTCCCTCGTTTGTGCCGAGGGAAACACAGACCTGATTCAAAAGACTTGCCAGAGCACCAACTACAACGACCTGTGCGTCTCCTCTCTCGAATCCGACCCAGACAGCTTTGCAGCTGATGTTCCAGGCCTTGCTCTCATCATCATCAAGATGGGCATCAACAGCTCCCTCAACACCTCCTCCTACACGTCCAGCCTCCTCAGAAATGCCACCAACCCACTTCTAAAAAAGGTCCTCAAACAATGTCTAGATTGCTACACCAACGCCAACACCGCTCTTCACAGGTGTCTGGAGACTCTGGACTCTTTGGCTGCTCCAGAGATTTATGACCACGCCTACATTCACGTCCGTGCAGCCATGGAGTATCCGGGCATCTGCCATGATATGTTCAAACACAATGCACTGTTTGTTTATCCGTTGGAGATGGGTCGGAGAGAGGAGGCCCTGCAACACACGTGTGATATAGCTATGGGGATTATCAGTGTTCTTCTTTCTGAGTCCTAAAGTCCTAGTCCTTGGTCCGTAGATAGATGTCTCTATTATTGTATTGCATAGTACATTGATAGATGTCTCTATTATTGTATTGCATTTGCTATCTTATCCTTCTTGCTTTGTCTTGTCTTACTAGTCTTTAATCTTTTATTGCTGATCTCAATGGCCATTTTAGAGTATCTATTCTCTGCTGTATTCTATTGATAGGGCTTTTAATAGTTTAATCTTCCCTTAAATCTGGATTCCACGATATAATGACAAAATACCCTAAAATTTGGACCCCCCCTAAAATTGATTAATTTATGAAGATATCATGGGTTTTCCACTGTTAAGATCTCATGATAGCATGTGAATAAATCTCTAATTTGGAAACTGGGTGGCAAAAGCACAGACATGAAAAAGGACACCCTGGTCTCAAGAAGACGAGCCGGACAATTGATATTGGTAGTGAACAGCGAAAGGCATTTGGATGGTGGCGAACAATCTAAGATCTCGACCTTAATTTGGGTGCTCGCCGCCTTCCCTTTGGATCATTGAGGTGGAGTCGTGGAGAGAATTGGGAAGGAACATGATCTTTGAGAAACTTATTAAAATCGATGGTGTGAGACCCATCTGTTAGAAGGGTGTTTTTGATAATGACCTATGCAATATGTTCCTGGTCCTCCTATGATCCATCTTTTGCCTTAAGCCTTTTTTACTTGCAGTCAAATGGCCAATTAATTCATCTCATATCTGCAATGACTCGCCTTCAACCCAGTTCACAACTATCTTAATTTCACTTACCATCTCTGAGTAATTACTAGAGGAATTTACATACCACTTTTGAGGTGCCAGTATCATGTTGGACACGGGAGGGGTCCTCATGTGGCCCTTTTAATTTATTTTTTTGGTCATTTAGCGATATGGTCGATATCGACCATTCTGTCAGTCAGATTTTCTTCCTGTTTTATTTGCTGAACACAAAAGAATGGTAGATATCGACTATATCGCGAAATAACGAGAAACAAGACAAATCTGTAGGTCCACCTGCAGATCCTCCGCCCTCGCCTCCTCTCACTCCCCTTGGGTCTGCAGGTCCTTGGCCCTCATTCTCTCCCTCCCCCGCTACCTGCAAGCCTAGCTCTCTTCCTCATCTCCTCCTACAACCTCGCATCCGTCTCCCCTCCCCTCCCCTCCCTCTATGGTGATCCTCCCTCCTCCGGCGAAGATGACCCCATGCTCGTCGGCCTCCATTCCTTCGTATCCTCCCCCTCCTTGCCTCCCCTGGCCCCATCCACCGCTCTAGAGCAACACCAGCAACCAAGAGAGAAAACTCCAATTTCTATTTGGGTTTTGCAAATCGAGAGCAACCATAGCAGAATGGTCGATATCGATCATATCACTAAATGACAAAAAAATAAATTAAAAGGGCCACATGAGGACCCCTCTCGTGTCCAACATGATATTGGCACCTCAAGAGTGGCATGAGGTCCTACGGAAACCTGCGCCGTAAATTCCTCTAATTACTATTATACAAAAGCACATTGGAGAAAAGAAATTCCACTCACCTTTCCTAACTAACTACTATTATACAAAAGTAACTTTTGTCAAAGGTAAGACTGATAATACTTATCAATAAGAACTTGATGAGTCAATCCACCTAGATGTCTTATTTTGACTGTTAAATTGGGAGTTACTCCATGTATTGATTGATGTAAAACAAATAGTGGATTTATTTTTGTCTTTTGTTGAATCTTTTTCTTTACATGCTTCTGGTTCAATGGCAACGATCATCAAATTAAATTGAAATTTAATGGTATACAATCAAACATTGTATCTTTTGCACACCAAAATTTACAAGGTTGTGGCAGTGGTCACGCTAGATGACTTGGACTTATCATATAATATCTTATTATTATTTAAACAAAGATGACGAGCGTATACGCAATTATGCATAATATAGAGAAGAGGTTTAAATTGACTCGCTAATAGAGATATAGATAATGTGTGTTAAATTTGGGTGTACGAGTAGGACAAATACATACATTTAACTAAAAGTTAAAAGAGTGCGACCAATTCAATTCAACCACATTCACTGAAAGCATGCGGCCAAGAACTAAGATCTTGAGGCAAGTTTGGTTGCAAGAATTTTAGGATTTCTTATCGGGAACATTGAAAAACCTTTTAATGTTGTTCCTAAAGTAGGATTCCAAAACGCTCAAGTTCTTAGTAAGATTTAGAAATCTGAAATTGTGAGAATTCTTTTGGCCAAAAGTGACAATTCACATGGTCAATTCAACTAATTCTCACCTTTTAAAGTCTCTCAAACAACGAATTTGAAATTGTCACGCAAAGTGCTTGCAACCAAATATGTTGTTAGAATCGTTTTTGCTATGAGAGCACGGATAGGAATTCTGTATTTGTACCATTTGCAAAAGAAATCAAAATACTCACTATCAAGAAAAACTAATTCATTTTTTATATAAATTATTAAAATGTGCCTGGCAAACAATGAGGAGCACGTAGAACAATTTTCCTTCGGGAAATTCTATTTGCACCCACCTTTTTTGCTGAGCACACCCACCTCTATGAAAAACTTTTGCAGAGATTATACATATGTGGGTGTACTCAACAGAAAAAGTGGGTGCAAATAAAATTTCCCTTTTCCTTCCCCTCACGGATACTCTTGTGACACAAATGCACCATATCTTTAATGTCTTAAAGACGGGAAATTCTCCAAAGTGCCCCCACTTTAAAAAGCCCCCTTTTCCGTCTCTCTTTATTTGATCACGGGGCCCACCTTGAGTCAATCTAGTCTTGTTACCACCACCCGTCCCCTCTCCGAATAGTCACAAGTCCGGATTTGACACTCATCCAACCTTCCCTCTATCATTGGGTTGAAATCATAAGAAAATAATGTATCTAAACCACTAAATTTTAGGGCCGTAGATCAGAGGGTTATAATGATCTTATAAAGTCATAATTTTACATATAGGTTAGTCTCATCTAGATCTTTCCATCCAATGGTCTTCCATGATCATGATGCATTCCAATGGGCCCAACTAGGAGGGGCGTTTTTTCCGTAAAGATTGTTCGGGCATTATCTGCCGCCCATTAAAGACAAAAAAAGAAAAATAAGAAATAATAAATAAATAAATTGGTAGAAAAAGTAAATAGAACAATTTAGGTGAAACCTCTACTGAAACTCAAATCCACCTCAGTTTTTTAACCATATATGAGGTAAGCCTATAAAACAGCTGGTCCTTAGATGAAGAGGGATTTCTATTTCCACCAGGCATGTTCAGGCCCAATATTGGATGGCTAAAATCCTTCAATAGCATTGAATTTTAATTGATGCCTCCTCTTTATAATTGACATCTATGGTGTCAAATGGGCTCTTATAGTTTCACAAATCATTCACTTACATGAAAATCCTGTAGTTTTTAATGTTTGAATCCATTGAGTGGACCATTGAATACCATCCATCCATTCATAGAAGACCGTTGTATTTGAAAAGCCCGCGAAATGGCACAGCAAAATGTAGTTTCCATGTCTGCCCTTTTAAGAAACTGCATCCTTCTTTCTACAATTAACCTAGGAAAGCAAACCCATGCTCAAATCATAGCACTTGGATTCCTCCCCCACGTCACTCTTCAAACCGATCTCCTGCTAATGTACTCGAAATGCAACCATCTTGACGATGCCCGACGCATATTCGATGAAATGCTTGAAAGAAACATGCATTCTTGGAACATTTTGATATCCTCCTACTGTCAGTCTTCCCTCTTCAATGAAGCTCTAAGCGTTTTTAATGGGTTTCTGAATGCAGGACTCCGGCCCGATCATTTCACATTTCCGTCCCTTTTCAAGGCATGCGCTGGAATCAGAGATTTTTACCTAGGAAAGAAGCTCCATAATTGGGTCATTAGATTGGGCTTCGAGAAATATGTTATCGTCAAAAGTTCAATTTTGGATTTGTATGCGAAGGGTGGGTGTTTGGACGGTTCGCATCGATTGTTTGAGACAATGCCCCGCAGAGATGTTATTGTTTGGAATGCAATGATTTTGGGGCTTGGAAGAGCTGGGTTTTCATTAGAAGCATTAGGTGCTTTTAGGAAGATGCAGTTTGATGGAGTGAATATGGATTCGAGAACAATTCCAAGTGTTCTTAATGCCTGTGGGAGTGAAGGAGATTTGATGAAAGGGAAAGAAGTTCATGGGCAGGTTGTAAAGAATCTAGCATTTAGTTGTGATGCTGTGATTGGCAATTCTTTGATGGATATGTATGCAAAATGTGGGTGCTTAGATGATTTAAGTAGGGTTTTTGCTAATATGCGAGATCGAAATTTGGTAACTTGGACCACATTGATATCATGCTATGGGGTCCATGGGAAGGGGAAAGAGTCTCTAATTCTTTTTGAGGAAATGATAGCTAAAGGGATTAAGCCTAACTGTGTCACATTCACTGCGGTTTTGGCTTGTTGTAGCCACTCTGGTCTTGTAGATGAAGGACACAGGATTTTTGAGTCCATGAGGTTGGAGTATGGAGTTGACCCAGTGTAGAACACTATGCTTGTATGATTGACCTCTTAGGCCGTATTGGGCGGCTTCAGGAAGCCCTGGAGCTGATAAAAGGAATGCAGCAAGAGCCATCTGCTAGCATTTGGGGAGCCTTGCTCGGTGCTTGTCAAATGCACAAGAATGTGGATTTGGGTGAAATTGTTGCTTTTAAGCTTTTTGAATTGGAGACTGCAAACTCATGCAACTATATTGCATTGTGCAGCATCTATGATGCTGTTGGTAAATGGGATGGTGTTTCAAAGATGAGGAAGAGGATGAGAGAATTGGGTTTGGTTAAAACGCCCGGTTGTAGCTGGATTAATATGAGAGGTAGAGTGCATAGATTCTACCAAGGGGACATTTCTCATCCGATGAAAAATAAAATATATGAGATATTAAATCTCTTGTCAAAGATGATGGTGCTACCTGAAGGTTGTGGATAGTTTAACTGGCATTCTTAACAATGGAAATGTTACATAGATCTTCTGAAGTGATATTTCTTGTATGCCGACAAGGAAATGCGTGAGATTGTAAATGAAACACTGGAGGTGATGATGATCTTTGGAGTGGAGGTTAAACAGTAGGAGACATACTTTCATATGCTCAGGCATTGTTTATTAGCATAACTGAAGATAAGGATCAACTGAGAGCAACTGTAGCTAAGGATGACAGATATTCCCGGACTACAGCTGATTTAATCTGTAACTTATCTTTTATATATAATACAATAGAACCCTCTCTCAAAAGATGACAGAGATATATAATACAATAGAACCCTCTCTCAAAAGATGAGAGAGAGAGAGAGAGAACTTCTTTCAAACATTGTTATCATGGGCATATTGATGCTGATTGCTGATATTGGTATGATACACCATTATAGGCATATACTGCTTTACCATACTTGTGAGATGCTTTTTAATCAATACTCGTATAAGCCTCTCTTCAGGAACTTTCTCATGGTATTAAAGTTGTTTTGTGATGGAAGAATGCCAGAATTCAACGACGGAGACAATTCTTATAATGCATAAGATAATACATGCCTTATGTTAGATGTTATATTGAAATTATTTTTCCAGACTTGATTATGAATGGTTGAACTGGTTCATCGAAGGTGTGTGATATCTAGCGGGCCTGGGCCGAGGTGGCAGATCTGGTTAAAACCCAGTGTGTCCATCACCCACCAAAGAACACCCCTGAATTTATAAGTCAAACCCCGTGTTGACAAGGTTGTGAAAACCCTTTCCTTAGCGGGCCTTCTCTCTTTGGCACTATCAAAATTAAATGGTAAGTATTTCATCTGACCATGGTTAATATGCTTCCCTCCTTTATATTCTCCTTTGAAAACAACATGAGCATGTTTCAACTTTATTGATTAATCTTATCATTTATCAGTGATATATTATGCTGATTTTTTCTTCTATTCTTATTAATTATTGCTCAGTTTCATACCAACCATCTATTTCTTTTGGCCTATCATCAAGTTTCATTTCTTTTAACAGGCGATGTTTGGATAAAAGAAGAACATAATATCACCAAATTTAAATATTTTAAGATTTCATTATCATATAATAAAATAGTGTCATATTATAATATAGCGTCACTTATGGTGTTTGGCAATTTCTACAAATTTCAATATACCTTGAAGTGTTTGGCAATTTATAAGATTTTCAGTAGATGATGTACGAAAATAAGAAATGAATAGAGAAACCGAGATGATTAACCCGATGGGAACCTACTAACTAGTAGTCATACCAGAGTGATTTAATATTAATAACCATGATAGGATACATCTAATTAGAAAATCGTTAGACTAAATGTTAAAACCCACTAGTAATGTATTATAATCAATGTGGGTCCACCAAATGTCAATAACCATAATGTAATACATCCAATGAGGATTATAGCAGAGAGCCTTATCGAGTGTTAAATATCATTGAAGAACCCATTTATGAAAAATCAATGCGGGACCCATTTGATGTTAACAATCATATTAACCAAGCTAATTATAGTAATAACTAGGGGCCATTAATGTTGGTAGTTAGTACGACGGACTACTTACTGTGGATATAGTTAGTCCGGGGACTTTTTGTTAGGGTGCATTTGTGTGACAAGAGGACTCCACGTTAGAAATAAAATTATTTTTATTTCTTGTATAGTTCGTTGTGTCCTTATTTTGTGCAATACATTCAGAGGATTTGGATTTCCTATGAAAGAAGTAGGAACAGGCCCGGCCCTGGAGGGGGGCAATCAGTGCAGCCGCCCCGGGCCCCATTTTTCAGGGGGCCCAAAATTTTAAAAATGTTTCCTCTTCTCAAAGAGAAAAACGTTTCCTCTCCTCAAGGCCCTCAACGGCAGGACCCTTCATCATTCACATCTGGGCCATCTCAACCAAACAGCAAACAGCAAGCCCCAAAAAAAAGAAAAAAACAAGAAGAGGAAGAAGCACTGAACCAGTCAAACCCTGAAACCCCTCATTCCTCAACCCTTCATCATTCATCAATCGAACTCCTCCACCGTCCAGGCGTCCACCCACCCGCCACTGCGAGGCTGCGCCACATCTCTGTGACTGAAACAGTGAAACCCCACTTCCAGTCCAGTAACTGGTAAGCCTTCCAACCGTCTCCTGAGCAGTGAGCACGCTCCACTCAGCTTCTGGTGACTGGCTGGTGGGTAAAACCTGCTATGTGGAGGACCCATCTGGCATGCCCCAACGTCGCCTCCAGCAACCAATAAATTAATTGAAGCCGTTATAGTGGTGCTGCGCCTGACTGAGGCTAAGCAGATTGGGATTTGGCCATTTGGGAGAACTCAGAACTGTGGTTGCCTGGTTGGCACCAAAGGGCCTGGACTCTGTCTCTCAGTCTCTGGACTCTAATCTCTCAGCCAGGAACGAAACAAAAAGGGTTTCACACTTCACACCCTTTTGTTCTTCCTCCAACACGAAGACCGAGGCATCCCAGACGAGAGTTCGGGTCGGGTTGGACCTGATCCAGTGTCAGTGATCCATTCCGCTGACAAGCCATTTGGCCCATTTCCTCTGGCAACAAGTCAAAACAGGTTAGGTGGACCCATCTGCAACTTGCCTTTGGCAACAAAATATGAATTTTGCATGTTTGTTTATTTGTAGATCTGTGAATTCACATGAGTTAAACATTCTCTTTGCATGAATTCTTTTAAATTTGATTGTAAATTTGGAAATATCAAGTTTTTTGTTGTTGAGGGGGATTTCTCAAATTCCAGGTTGTGTTGTTCTTTGTTTCTTCTTTTAAGTATTAAAATTGCATTGGTTTTACTTGTACTGTTTTTGTTTTCAAGTAGCAATGTTCCCTAAGAAACAACCATCTGGAAGTGAAAAAAGAAAAAGAAAAAGGGACAGAGAAGAATTAGCTAAATCTCAAACTGGAGCTCTAGATAAATTTTTTCTTAATAAAACAAATAGTTCACTTGATAACTCAACTGAAGATTTAGTCAATGAATCTGAACAACAAAATCATGTTGAAGAATTTGTAGGAATTGATAATGATTTAGTCAATGAATCTGAACAACAAAATCATGTGGAAGAATTAGTAGGAACTGAGAATGATTTTAATGAACATGTAGGTGACTTAGGTGAAGAAGATGAACATGTTGAGAATGAAGATATTGATCATCTTTGTAATAATGAAGACATTGAACCTGAGGGTGTTGAACCAAAGTTTCCTTTAAACTTTTGTGATCCTAGGATTTGGGATAATCTTGATGAAAAAATGAGAGCTTTACTTGTGGAAAAAGGTCCTGCAAGAGATAATAATATCAAATTTCCTATGGATGAAAACTTTAGACATTTTTCCTCAACGTATTACATGAGAAAGTTACCAAATGGAGAGACTCAGGATAGAAAATGGCTAGTATACTCAAAGGAATTGGATAAGGTATTTTGTTTCTGCTGTAAGTTGTTTAAAACAATGTGTAGTAGAAGCCAATTAGCAAATGAAGGACTTAGAGATTGGAAACATCTTAGTGAGAGGATTAAACAACATGAAAATAGCACTGAACACATAACTAACATGAGTTCTTGGATTGAATTACATAACAGATTGAAAAAAAATGAAACAATTGATAAAGGCATACAAGAACAAATTAGGAGAGAGAAGGAACACTGGAAACATGTTTTGGTAAGAATAATTTCTGTTGTCAAATGTCTTGCTAAAAATAATATTGCTTTCGGTGGAACAAAAGAGAGAATTTATGAAGAAAATAATTATAATTTTTTGGGTATATTGGAAATGGTTGCAGAATTTGATCCAATAATGCGTGAACATTTTCGAAGAATTCAAAATGACGAGATTCATTATCACTATCTTAGCCATAAGATTCAAAATGAGCTGATATTTTGCTGGCATCAAAAGTCAGAAGTGCAATCATTGAGAAAATCAAACAAGCAAAATATTTTTCAGTGATACTTGATTGTACTCCTGATTCAAGTCACAAGGAACAAATGACTTTGATAATACGGTGTGTGGATGTGTCAAGGAGTCCAGTTAAAATAGAAGAGTACTTTTTAGAGTTTTTAATTGTGAAAAATACATCAGGATTAGGACTTTTCACTGAATTGCAATCTGTCCTAGAATCCCTTGGTCTTAAAATTGATGATGTGAGAGGACAGGGTTATGATAATGGCTCTAATATGAAAGGGAAAAATCAAGGTGTACAAAAAGATTACTTGAAATAAATCCTAGAGCTTTGTTCATGCCATGTGGTTGTCATTCTCTTAATTTAACACTATGTGATATGGCAAACTGTTGTGTGAAAGCGAAATCCTTTTTTGGGGTGGTTCAACGCATTTATTGTGTTTTTGCTAATTCTACAAAGCGTTGGAAGATTTTACAGGATCATATAGATGGTTTAACACTTAAAACATTATCAACTACACGTTGGGAAAGTCGTGTAGAGAGTGTTAAAGCAATAAGATACCAATCTGACCAAATAAAAGAAGCTTTATTTAAAGTAGCAGAAACTAGTGAAGATGCTAAAGCAAAAAGTGAAGCAGAAAGTTTAGCAACACATGAACTGGAAAATTTTGAGTTTTTATTAGGCATGGTTATTTGGCATGATATTATGTTGACAATTAACTTAGTCAGCAAAAAATTACAATCTAAAGATATGTGCATTGATGTTGCTTTAGAAAATTTGGAGGGGCTTCTTTCTTTTTTTAAGAATTATAGGGAAAATGGATTTGCATCTGCTATGATTGAAGCTAAAACTATTGCTTGTGATATGGGGATT
Organism: Litsea cubeba; assembly: GCA_012931725.1. Lineage (NCBI taxonomy): Eukaryota > Viridiplantae > Streptophyta > Magnoliopsida > Laurales > Lauraceae > Litsea > Litsea cubeba. Next base: position 5,906,957 of record CM022954.1, on the reverse strand, counting down.
GAACCCGAATTTCCTAAAAAACGTCAAAGTCACAGAAAGAAACAATTTGACGAGAATGCTAAAGAAGAGACAGTACGATCAGTTGAAGAATCATTTAGAGTCAATTATTTCATATGTGTAGTGGATATGGCTCTTTCGTCATTAAGAAGTAGATTTGAGCAAATGCAAACATATGAAAGAATTTTTGGGTTCTTGTTTAATTCAAAGAAGTTAACTTCATTAAGTGATAATGAATTGAAAAATTATTGTGTGAAGCTTGAAACTACTTTAAGAAATGGTGAGTCTTCTGATGTTGATGCAAGTGATTTGTTTTCAGAGTTACAGGTGCTGCAATTTCTTTTACCAGCAGAAGTAAACACAACACTTGAAATTGTAGAGTTTGTAAAAGATATGGACTGTTTTCCAAATGTTTTGATTGCCTATAGAATACTATTGACTGTACCTGTCACTGTAGCATCTGCAGAAAGAAGCTTTTCTAAATTAAAATTATTGAAATCTTACTTAGGTCTACCATGTCACAAGAAAGGCTAAATGGGCTAGCAATCTTATCAATTGAAAAGGAAATGTTAGAAAATCTTGAATTTGAAAGCATAATTGAGGATTTTGCTTCTCAAAATGCAAGAAGAAAATCATTTCAATAATACTTTTTTAACTGTAATTTTGTTTTTAACCTTATCTTGTAGATGGCGATGCTGGTATGAGAAATTATTTGGCCGACGATTTGGTACTCTTACCGAGATGCTGGTATGAGAAATTTATTTATTGATGTATTAAATGTATTTATCATATGATATTATTTGATTTTAAATGAAATTACTATTTTTGGGCTAAATATATGAAAACATGTTATATATATATGTGCATATATTAAAAAACTATAAAAATGAATAAATGACCCATTTTAGTAATTCACACCGGGCCTTTGAAAAGTCAGGACCGGCCCTGAGTAGGAATAGGGTTGTTTATAGACAGGGCTGAGAAATATCTAGATCTAGCCTATCTTACATAGTCCTAAGCCCGGCTCGACGTTATAAGGAAATGAAAAGCTACCTCAATGTCCTTAGTTGTAGCTCAATTGGTGTGTTGGTGTTTGTGCATGTGAAATGTTACATGTTTGAGTCCTCCGTATTTTAACTCTCCCTTTCAATCAGGCCGGGCTGAGCTTGGGCTTTATTCCACTATATACAAGCACAGCCCATCTATTAACTTGACCTAAATAAATAATCCAAAGCACAAGAACTTAAGGCCCAAGCCATGGCTAAACCGAACTGGTCTGGGCTTGGGCCCACCCAGCGATTATAAATACCCCCCCCCCCCCCCCAATTTTAGAAATTGCCTAATGCGATATTTGTAAGACCCACCTAATATTAGTAATTAATAAAAAAACTATGTAATTATGATAGTGCCATGAGACCCTTATAAAACTTATAAACACTAAAAGGCCTATCTAAGATTGAGAGTCATTCCTATAGAAACTATCAATATTGAAAAAAACGTAGTGGGCCACCATGGTAGGAGTTTCTCATAAATCTTTACTCTTGTTGGCAAATACTCTTGACCCTTGTTTTGATTAATTTATTTAACGAAAGATTATTTTATTCAGCATATACTTGAATATTATAATATGAAGGTTTTTATAAGAAAGTGAAATATTGTAGAATACTTTTTTAAGTTATTCAAACACCTAATTTTTTGGTGTATAGATTACATTCTAAAATAAGAGATAATATAACAAAATTTTTAGAAATATTTACTTTCCAAACACCCACTCATTTAATTCTTGGCTTCCAATCTTACACTCAAGATGCATGTATGGTCATTTATGACTGGATTGGCCTTACCTAATGGGCTTTTTGCAAGAACATTGGTTTATAAGCTCTCTTTCCAACCCAAGTTAAGCTAAGGATACAAATACTTTCTTGATTCAAGAGTACTACTTACCCCTGTGATTTCTTTCATCTGATTCGATTAAAAAAAAAAAAAACCTCTTGTGCGTATTTAATACAGGATCATTAGGAACGATTTCACAAAGTGATCTCCTTATTGTAGATCCAGCTAAAACGGACGCGTCTTGGCTCGGCTTGCCTCGCCCTTTCCTCGGCTCTCTCCTGCAACTTCCTTATCCTCGGCGCGAGCCCACACACAAAATCCTGCGCGCGCCGAGCCGAGCCGTTCAGCCCCTCCAGCTTGTCCAGCTTCCACCGTCCAACGAGGAACTCTACTATGTCGGCGTAGTCGTTAGCCGTGTAGACGCCGAGCCTCTGAGCCACAGCCGAGAAGTGGTCGAAGAGCCGTGGGTCCCGCCCATCGTGCATCAGGTGGGCCGGCATTGTGATCTTCTTCCTCATCATGTCCTCAATGGCCAGGATCGCGTCTGTGGGGTCCACTTCGAGGAGTTTCTCTACGATCTTGGCGTAGGCGTTTTCGTGTCGTTTTTCATCGCCTGCGATTGAGCCACATATGCGTGCGAGGAGGTGGTCGCCTCTCTCCTTGGCCATGCGGGCTGTGTTGCCATGCGAGATGAAGGTGGCTCGTTCTTGGAAGGACGTGTAGACGAATCCGAGGTACGGATTGTTCTCTGTGCCCGGATCCTTCAATCATGCATACATCCAGATAAAATTAGTGGTTAGGATTTTCGTTTGAAGGGGTGCCCATTAGGCATTGGGGGGTCCAATAATATTGTTTTTTAAACTTTTATGTGGATTTTGAAAGCGAAGGTGATTAGGGGACTGAAGTTCAATGGGTGCCACTGCCCCCACATTGTGGTACCTAAGTCCGCCCCTACAACCAATCTACGTTAATGGCCATGAATCATCCAAATGTCATCTACGGTCAGATTTTAAGATCAAACTCACCATGCCCGACCCGATGAGGTACTGGACAGTCCGCTCCACCATCTGCATGTCCACCCGACCCGACAGATACAGATACTTGTTGAGAAGGTCACCATGCCGGTTCTCTTCTGCGGTCCAGGCCCGGGTCCACACGGCCCACGGGTTTGAGCTCGCCCCGGTCTCGTCTCGGACCCCATCGAGCGTGTTGATCATGGTCTGGTACGTCGGCAGCGCTTCCTCCGTGATCATGTCCCCCACCAGCACCACAAAGTAGTCGTCCGGCAGCTCCGCCGTTCTCGCCCGCAGCGCCACCACCTCCTCCTCGAAAGATCCCTTCGATAACGCCGGGTCCGGCAGGAAGTCCTGCGGCTGCCAGCACTGGTCCACCGGCTTCAGGAGAGGAAGCACTGACTGCTTTGCCCACCCCTCAAGTGACTTGAACACCTCCGCCTTCTCCGGAGGCATGGAGTGGGTGGTTGTCTTCTTCGGGGCTGGCGGTGCCGCCACCGCTGAAATGACTTGGGATTTCCATGTTCTGATGCATTGGGCCGGGATGGTGGTGGGATTCGCCGGGAATTGGCCTGATTCCGGCAGACGGAGGAGGGAGTGGAGAGAAAGTGAGGGAGATAAAGATTGCATTGGGAGAAGGTGGGGGGTGTTTTGTTTAATTTGATGGGGAAGGAGGATCTCACTGTTTATTTATAAAAGTGTGGAAGGAGGAGCTACCCTTGGGATTCAATTAATTTACATGAAATGCCATTATCACTTGCATAACAGTCACATGCGATCACGTTATTCACCATTACACATTTGAAACCCTTGTTCGTGAGCTTAAAATCTTAATTTTAGCTGTTCGTATTGTTATTGACTCATTAAATCTCAAAACAACTAAATATTTACCTTGATATAAATGGAGAAGATCTTACAAATGTAATTCGAAACATTCATCATTTACCAAACAAACATGATATTATATTTTACATGTGTAAATGATCTGTAGTCAATGTCTACACGTGTAAATGACATTTTCATATAGCATATGCTGAAGGAAAGGATGGAATTTGAGTTTTGTCTTTCTTCAAATTATAATTTGAATTGTGCAAGGGCATTAAGGTCATTGACAAGTAGAGACCATGACAGTCCTTGTTCCGCAAGGTGAATATAACTGTGAAACCGTGGGTGCACCGGTTTTAAAAAGAGGGGGCGTTGGTTGGTTTTTGTTTTCCTGTGGGTTTGTAATTAATTGCATGGCATTGGTGCCTCGTGTCATGTAAGTGTGTAAATGAACAGGAGCTTTCAAACTCTCTTTCCTCTGTACACGGAATGGCAAACCCACAAAAGCTGCTTAGAGTATCTTTTTCCTTTGGGTTGGTAACTGCAGTTGCATCGGTAACGACTGACCGACTGCAAGTCCACAACTAATAAAGCCACAAAAGTTGTAAATGGTTTAAATGAAATAACAGGGATTTTATATCCGTACCAATCAATTTGGTTGTCTTCTCTTGTTCATCACTGAAAGTTAAAGTTGGAGTATAATTTTCTCACATGTCGACTCAATCCAGCCATCCATTGATTTGGGGGTACCCGTGTGTTTCATGTTATGTCCATCACTCCATCCACCCTATCTGGGTGTGGGTGTAATTTAAAATTAATTTGTCCAAACAATTGCGAGAAAGCTTGTATAAATTATTAAAAAAACACTTCACCCAGCTTGATTGACTAAATGGGCAGGTTTGGGCATGAGGTGTTTGGACAAAGAACGACTTGGGCCGATATGGGCCTATATTTCTAAAGTTTAGCCGGAAGTCGATCGGCTGCCTCATGAACACCCCTATTTTACATTCAATACCCCAATCAAAGAAATATGGATAGCTGCAATCCGGGAGGAAAATCGGGGAAAGAATCAGCCTCAATCAACTATGCAAGTTGGGGAAACCTTGATGCCAATGACAAAATATCAATGTGATGTGATGATTTTGACAATCTATTTATGGTAGTGGTTGTGATCTTGGGCAGAAGTACAGTCTAAAATGCAGTGTGTGCATTGTAGTATGCTATGCCACCAACCTTTAAATGCATGGTGGGGCGTACCTTTGAAGATCCAACACCCAGTCACCCACTATACTCGTTGTACTTAAATTTTCTAAGTCCAATTTAGTGGGCCAACCGTTAGATTATCACACACTAGGGGATCCCTCCATTCCTATCCCAAATCAGAGATGATAGGCAATCCAACAATGACTAACACACTGATTCGCATAGTAATTTATAGTTTGATCACTACACAGGGTGTTAGGTGTATCCAATCAGCTTGGATCTTTCGATGGTGGGCGCCACCATGAATTTAAAGGTGGGCCATGCTGCATCCTGCCCTGTGTTCTTACATGATTTTCAAAATTATCAAATCTCACCACTTCCCTGTGATTAGCAGGAACTTATTGTGTTGTGGTCGTTTCAAATTCTATTGTTGCCACCATCGACGAACCAGGACTCTAAAGAATTCAGTCAGGGACTGAGGTCTCAGGGTCTTCAAATTGAGTTGGGATCTCCTAAGGTCTCCCACACGCTCCCTGTAAGCAGAATGAATGCATGGAAATCTCCAGTGGAAACCACAACTTAAGTCGAACCATCAATGAGGTATTCTCAAATTTTATTTTAATAGGAGTTGGTCCTATTATAAGATTGATCACAAAACTAATATATATTATGATTATCATAATCCTTTACAGTATTAATCATATACATTAATCATATTAGCAACATGCATGGTGAGACCAACTCACATCAAAGTAAAGTTTGACGGTTTAATTTATTAATATATGGGCTCCACAATTGAGTTCTACTCATATCTCACTCACAGAATGCGTGGAAGCATCTAGGGATCGAGATTACTTAAAACTAAGCCCCTTTTGGCATCATTTATCTCTTGAAAATTTTCCCAAACCGAATTTAGTGTGGGAGCCACGTAATAGATTTGGCCCAAGATCTAGTGAGCCACCCACTGAGTTCAAGTAAATAGCTATCATAGATTGGGCAGGGAAAGTGTATGGCCCTGGTTGTGAAGAATTTTGGCCGAATGGAAACTCTAAAATTAAGCTCTTATTTTATTATTTCAAGCTTATTTGAATATTAGAGCAATTGGTAACTTATAATTGTACCCATCATTTTATTAGAAATAGAGATTTGGCTTCTAAACAAACATGTTAAGGAGGGCTGACTATTTTTAGTGGAGGTTTTTCAGCTAAAAAGGGAGGAGAGAACAACCTTTGAAATATAAAGGTAATGGCACAAATGGCCTCAACTATTTCTCTCAACAACAAACATTTTTAAGTTAATAATTTTTTTTAAATAACAGAGATATGTCCCTCTGATAAGCTCTTATTAATATGTTTCCCTAACTTTAATATGCTAAAAAGTATATTTTTTATAATTTTACAAACACATTTATTGTAAAAATAAATTAAAAACAACTTTTGTTTTAGACCTTAATCTAATTAGCTCTTGTTATTATTACCTATCATCATCATCATAAACAAAAAAAAAATCCAAATAAAAAACATAGAAAGGATATTCCGTCCGTTTGGCAATTCACTTGTAGAGTAAATTCATGCGAATGGTCAATTTAAGAGACAAGAAAAGGAAATGGATTATATCAAAAGGTACAAAAACTCAAAATCCACCTTTATAGCATATAAATGATTTTTTTAATAAAAATAAGTGGCCTTTTATCTTTTCGTGAAAAGAGAAATTGACTTTTAAAACTAATGATTTTTAAAATTTTATACTTTTTGTAATTCCCAAGATATCTCTGTGCATGTCTTGCTTTGTATACAAGTTCTTAACTTCATCCATGGTACAAATGGAAAATCCAAAGGTGAAATCCAAAAAAAAAAAAAAAAACAGCAAATAACAATATCTAAAATAAAAAAAAAACATCAAATAACAATCTCTTTTAATATGGATATTGAATTAAGAGGAGATGAGAAATGACATAAAATTAGTACACAGGGACACACTTTTAAAATCAAAATAATATATTTGGAGTCCTGCTACATGGCCTGATGTTCAGGCTTGAAAAGTGGCCTGAAAATCACCCTGGACCTTAGGATCTGATTTTCAAATGAGATCGTAGGGTCCAGGGTGATGTTCCGGCCACTTTTCAGGCCTAACATCAGGCCATTTAGATTTTTTGATAAAAGAATGTTATATACTTACCATTCATTTGTAAGTCTACTTCCCCTCTCAATGGAAGAAATTTTTAAGAGTGATCAAACATATATTAGTCAGCTGTCATGTACACAAGTGACAGAGGACACATACGATTTTCCTTTTTAAATAATCAAACATGGCATCCAGTGGGAAAATAATCAAACATGGCATCCAGTGGGACTTATGAAACAAACAGAGATTTAAAACAACTGAGGGAAAATTCATTAAGGACAGCACCATGGAACCCAAGATTTCTCATTGTTGTGTTGGTACATTATAATTCTCAGGCACATCATCCAAGTAATGAGTTTGACAGGACTTTATATACTTGTTTGTGCCTTCCGCCTGTCACCTTAAGCTTAATGCATCACTTTAGTTTGAAAGAAAACCGTTGAGTGGAAAGAATTCCCATTCTAAATTTTTAATGAATTTATATTAAATCCTCTATATTTTCACATTACGGATGGAAACAGGCTTATATTTATTGGGTAAAACTAAGATAAACTCGAGTCTTTCAAAAAATTCCAGTCTAAAATCCAATTTGAGAAAAAATATATTGGTACAGATTTATGTAGCACCATAATTTTGTAGATTTTATTTGTGCGGCAATCCAATTTGAGAAAAAATATATTGGTATGCATTTATGTAGCACCATAATTTTGTAGATTTTATTTGTGCGGCTAGGAATCTAATTCAGAAAATGAAGTTGTAAAAGCCTTTATTCATTCCTCACACCAAATGCTGAAAAAGAAACCCCACTTTACACAAAGATAGACTTCAAAGTTAGGAAGATAAGACATGTAGAGAATTTTCTACTAAACATGAAGATAGTTTTTGCAAGGAAAAGCATTTTATGTTGTTTTGTGTTGGCATTTTCTGCTAATTTTGTGGAAGGAAGATTGAGACTCCAGAAAAACAATTCAGTTCTGCGGTCTTACAACAATTGCAATAAAACTCACTACAGAAAAAGTTTTCCCACGCCAAAGATGAATGGTCTCACAATCTCCAAAAGAAGACCTTAATTTCCTTAACTCCCAAAGATGACCCTAATAGACAGGTCATCCAACTCACCAATTTGGGATTAGCACTTTGTCATAGCACATATACATAGGGGAGGAGCCCTTAGATGAATGGCCTTAATATCCTTGAGGAGACCCAAATAACCCAACCATTCCAACTGTACACACAAAACACTGATGAATATTTATTGGACTCAATGAAAAGAAAAGATCCAACACTGATTTTATTCTGAATAGAAACACTGAAATCATGAACTACATTCAATCTCCTAATAGAATTAACTCCCCATGCAGGGTGACTATCTTTTGAAAGTAAAACAGGGACTACCTCATAATCTCAGAACCCAATCCTAGACAAATAAACCTATATTGATGAAGTTAAAAACATAAAATTGCCTTTTTTTCCTTCCTTATTCGAGGATCAACAGAGTTGCTGGCATTCTTATTAAAAATAAAAAAGGATCTCAACCACTTATTACCACGTTTGGCTGTAGATAGATTGAGAGCTTTTCACTCAATAGGAGGGTACGTTGTGTTTGGCAATCTCTTATCAGATACAAATGAATCAAATAGAAGAAATGCTCTTCTCGGCTGTGCATATGGTACCATATGCGCAGCACCTCTTACAGTTGCAAATGTCAATAAGTTTCCATACTCAACTGCCCAGCCGCCAACCTATGCACAATTACACTTGAATGTTAAATGAAGATGAAGAATGAACACTCGGCATCGATTCAATCTAAATATTTTATGCTCTCCTGGGTGTGAGATGCTGAAGCATTTGGGCCACATTGGTACATCCAGACACTAAATTCAAGCAAGTCCATTCACCAGGTAGGCCACACATCTACAATAAATGGATTAGTGGAAAAACTTCTTCAGCAGTGCAAATTCAATGTACATGTGCAGTCCACAGGATGAATATACTTGCCTGATTCCCCAGCCAGATAAAACTAAGCAGGATCCACCATTGTATGGCACATACCACAACAAAATAGGTGGTGTCTAGCAAAGGTCTCAATATAAAAGAAATAAAAGAGTGTACCTGGCCTTTGGAGAACCAAGCTCCATAAGGTACTGTTACTTTGAACTTTAGATCATGGGCCAGTTCACGGATGAGAGTTCGAGAGCCCAACAACGGTACAACTGAATCTTGATCCCCACTGCACCACAATGGCATTATTGATTATGGTGCTATCTGACTAACAATAGAAAGATAATTTATTAAGGGCCTCACCTGAAAACCCAAACAGGTATGTGATTTTGAACTATAGTTTTAAGCAAGGGAAGAATGTTGGTGCTGATGTCTGCAGATGTGTAATTTACAAGACTGGGCCAATTGAAAGGAAAAGAGACCATCAGTTGATTCTGTCCACTAGTAACAGTAACTGCAAATATATAAAAGGAAAAACAGCATACCACTAGATAAATGCTTAGCTATAAATTGTGATAGAAACTACTACCTGATTCTGTCCATCAGTTATTAAAATGATATGCATGAGATAATGAAACAATTAAATCGGCAAAAGAAAGAAGGCAAAAACTTAAAGTGTAGGCTGTTGTTAGATAATTGACTGGCCATTGAAAAGTGAGTACTTTGCATGATAGATGTTGGTCTTATAGACAAGGACAGGATGTTCATGAAGATGCTGAACAGTCTGAGAGGTTGCTATGAACTAATGATAGAAATTACTCCTTTCCCATTTAGCCATTTATAATTCTCTCTTCCCTTTTAACATTACTCAGCTACATTTGGTTCCAGCCTTAGATTGCATATAAAGAGCCTCTGTATTAAGTAAAATGTTTAACATCAAATCTGTTATAGCATAAACATAACGGATAAAAGATCAGGACAACCATTCATCTGTAAAAGCATAAGAGTACTTACCCACTGCACATCGACCAACTGTACGGTAAATGAGTTCTGTTGGCATGAAGAGCCTGTTGAACTGCTGGAAGGTTGAAATAGAAATGTCTTTCATAGGTCATGCATACATCAACCCCGATACTAATCTTAGTGGCCTGCCAATATATGATATTAGAGAAGGTTTAACGATATTTAGTAATTCATAGGTTAATTAGGATATCCAAACGTAATCTCTGTTTTTTTTTTAATATTTAAAAATATCCAAACATAATCATTCAGGGGGGGAAAGACAATGTTATGTTGAATTAACCTTAACCCATAATAGTAGAACAGAAATATCTGTGTTGAATTGAATTACGTACTGATTTTCGCAATCGCAGCTCTTGCTCCACAATGGCCGGATAGCACACGTCAAGGATGACATCGTAATCATTTATATAATCACCAACAATCTTATTTGCTTCCTCTACTGCCTTATTGCACTCATCAGAGTAGTCATCGAAATCACATTCATTTGTGATGGCGAGAAAATTTTCATCAGATATCATCCCATGTGACCAAAAGTACTCATAAGTTGCAGCAGTATCATTGTCGAGCTTGAGAAGTGGATTTCCAATCTATTCAAATTTCAAACAAATGAAAACAAAGAGAAAAAACACAAAACTGAAAATCCAAAAAAGAGGCATTTTAACACTCATCTATTCAATACATTAATTAATCTGAACATTTAGGAAGAGAAGTTTCCTTACATCCATATTTGGTATTTGGGCCGAAGGCTAGACGTATTTTTTGTTCCACATTTTGCAGAGTATTTCAATATGAATTATTCAGCTCCTACTCTCCCCAGTCAGATCTGCAGCTCCACTGGAGCAGAATATTTTAATATTGAAATATTCTATTGAACTAAATTTTTTCAGTTGCATCATGTGGTACTTCTTTCTTTATTCAGGTATCATGTGGTACTTAACTGTCTTTGCATTTGGACAGTCACCAATATAACAACATCAACATACAGTTGTAATGAAACATTGCAATATTAGTTGTGCCAAATGCACCTAAAAGTTTCCAATTTTACTTACTGCTACTCCTTTGAGATTGAACTTGAAACCAGTTGAATGCTGATTGTGGTTAAGCACGGCAACAGCCAACTGTGGTATATAATGCCCTATAAAAATGTAAACCCTTGTCAACAGAGTAGCCGTAATTCCCTCTATACATTCAAACCCATCTCAACAAACTACTAATATTAAGGGGTGAAATATGATAGAAAAATGTCTGTACTGCAACTTAGACCTGCATAGCTTTCTCCTGTTAGGAACAAGTCTCTGGATTTATACTCAGGAAATTTCTTATACCATCCCAGCAAGAATAAGAGATTGTCTTTGGCTGCCAAGAAGAGAAGAAGAACCTCAGTATGAATTCAAGTATATATGTACTCTCTGTTTTTTATGCCTGAATGGTAACTATGTATACTATGATCTCGATAACCTGCAAATACATTTGTCACATGCAAAAGATAGAATTGTTGAAATATATGACCTAGAACACACAAGTAAAAGAAAAAAAGTATGATTGCTCCACGAACCAGTAGAGGCATCTCCGCAATTGTAATCAGATGTTGTATTTGAGTAAGACCATCCTACTCCCGCAGGAGATTCCACAAAAAGAAGATTTGATACTACATCAAAATACAAGTGCAAAATTAGCATGTTTATGTGGAAAGTTAATGATCAATTATAGAGACATCAAATATAATACAATTTATGGAAACAAAAAATAAAATAAGTACTGCACACTAGATTGAAGCTATGTGATATAGATTGGTGAATGATACCTTTATTCCAAGAATATTTATTCATCCGAAGGCCTCGGCCATCTCCTGTAGGATAAAATGGACCCAATTCTGTGAAGGCACCTCCGCCAACTGAAGAACAACCTGGGCCTGAACACAAAATGTTCAATAAAAGGTCAAGAGAGTATGTCCCATGGCTATGACAAAGCTAAAGAAGTTTAAAACTTCAACTAATCACATTGGGAAGAAAGCCATTGTTACATTAAATTTCCAGATACCTCACTGCAGTTGGGAGTGGCGATATACAACTGCAAAATTCAACTTCAAATATGCTAATTTTCCACCATCCCTTGTCAAAGTTAACAAATTTAACTGTCTTACAAAGCTATGCAAAACTTTCTCCAATGGATTTTGCAAAAGAGGCAGTGCTGAGACTTTCATTCCCAACGTTCCACAAAAGCAGACGACCCCTAGGCACCCACTGAAAATTCTCCATGTGGGACGTTGGAGAAATCCCCCTGTAAAACTACTACCTCAATTGCAATACGAAATAGAGTTATCGACAGTATCATTCCTCTTGGACTGAATAGATCAAAACATGTTGAGAGAACATAACTCTAGGGGAGAGCCAAAGAAAACTACAAATTAGAACCCTTGGATCACGTTTATGACTTCCTAGAATTGTGAAAATCAAATCTGAGGAAAATGCAATTTTGTTTGTTAGGTGCAGCACATGGCCCATGACAAAAAAAAAAAAGGTACTTAAATCATTTTCAAAGCTTTGGAGGGAAAATGGGTCTCCATGGAAAACATTAGAGAAGTTAACTTAGGAAATTTCTTAATAAAATTATGTGGCTAAAATCTCCTTTAAGAGACAATCCTGTGCCATTGCAACCCACAGTTGTGTTATCCTGCAAGACTACTTATTAGAAATGGAACTTCATAGTTAGGAAGATAGAATACACTACAAGGTTAAATCACTTGAACATGGACCCAACTCCAAAAAAAAAAAAAAAATCCTCCAAATCCCAGATGCGTGAGAGGCTAAAAGGAAGATTAATTTTACTATATAAAATTTCTACAGAGCTCCCATTTAAAGTTGTATCTCAAGGAAACCATGACAAGGACAAAACTTCAATGGAAATTTAGATTGACTTTGATAATTTATGTTCTTCCAATTCCTGCATTAATAAAGAAGTGGACTCCAGTCCCAAATTTCAATCAAAGCATATATTCCCAATACTGATAAATTATACAATCATCCAATTCACACTTCAACAGATTCAGACAGCATTATTGAAGAAGAAGCTATATTTTTGTAGAGGCTTACAAGCAACACCTTCTTCAAGAAATGAAAAACAGAGCACAGATAACAAACTCTAAACATATTATTGTTAGTCAAATATAACCCATAAACAGTCATCTCTAAAAATCATGCAGAAAGATCAGAAAAGTCTCAATTTCACAAAACAAAATGAAGACAAGGAAAAAAAATTTCAAAAAAAGAATCACATTTGAATAGTAGCATAAGAACTAACCTCCATTCAACCACAGAGTAAGGGGCTTCTTATCAGAATCTTTTTCTGCTTCAGCAAAGTAGTAGAAGAAACTCCTTCCATTTTTCTCATCCACATCCACATACCCAGCAAACTGACGGAAACTCACTTTTGGCTGCCCTGGCAATCTCAAAACAAGATCCTCTGCTGGGTACCCATCAACACTCAGAACCAACAACCCCAACAAAATCCCAAAAATCCACCAACTCATCTCTGGAAACTTTAGAAAAAGAACCTATGGAAATCTGTTCAAAAGGGTCTATCTGTCTCTCCTTCTCCCAATTTCTCTCCTTATTTTCACCAGGTTGCTGAGGAAGGAGATTTGTAATTGGAGGAAAGCATGAAAGTTGTACACTGAAATGGAATTCTGTTCAGACTTGCAACTCAAATTCCGATTTTTGCTGCAAACTTTCAGCAGGGGAGATTCCAAATTCAAAGATAATTCCTAGTTTTCATAAAATAGATCTCGATTGGATTCCACGTTGAGGTGTATAGTATTGACATTTCCTATGCTGGGGTTGGTTGGATTTGTAGAGAGCCGTTAAGATAGAGGGAAAGGCTGCTTGGAGTGCTTCACTGGCATGAAATATACATACATATATCACGAAATCAATTAGCTTACATTGTGCGTCCGCATCTTCTTAAGGGGAAGATTTTTTTAGTTACATACATTCATGATTATAATCATGATATCTTCTTATTATTTATAGAATCTTAATTAAAATTTTAAAAATTATATTTGAATTAGATTTAAGTTTCTTATTTTATCTCTTATTGATTAAATCATCATCATTTTAGTCTTATCTTATAAATTTGGAGTGGACTTGATTGACTAATCAAAGTTTTCCAGCCACATACTTCACAATTTCGATAGGTCTGAATTAAAGTAAATACCAAGTTGGTTAAGGCATGCATTAAAACTATCCATCTGGGCTTTAGTTCTTTGGAACAAAGCATGCGTTGGGATGGGCGGGAGATACCCCGGGTTTTATCAATAAAAAAGAAGGCATGAGTTCGACACCCTCCAAATTTACCTATATATATATATGTTGTGGGGTTATGTGTGTGCCCCAGGGATTAGTCATTTCGGATTAAATACTGCAGGGATGCCCTCATCAGCTACAAACCAAGAGAAAAGGGCATGCATTACAATTGGGACATGAACTAAGTTAATAATGATTGGATGTTGATATCCACCCTCTCAGTATTGTCTCATCGATTGGATGGCTATAGAAGAAAGCATTTTGAGGCCCAGTAGTGCTTGGTTCTTGTACTTGATTCAGATTTCTAAATCATGGTAAATTATTCACAGCAGTCTGTGTGGTATATGATTCTACTAGAGATCATCCAAGTAGCCCAACAGGCCAACACGGCCAGGCCATCTAAATTCACCAGATAATTCAATCATCACGTATGTGCTGTTAATGATTAAGGGTGAAACTATGAAAGACTAACAAGATAGCCTTGAAACTTTAAAAAGTACTGTTAGGAAATCCCTTTGTTGTACTTGTAACTGTCTCTTCAGGGTGGAAATAGCAATTTTAAGAGAGAGAGAGAGAGAGAGAGAGAGAGAGAGAGAGAGAGAGAGAGAGAACGGGGGGGTCCATGCCTGTGAGTGGTTTTTGAAAAGAAAAGGGGGAGAAGGTAATCATTTTGATTATGTGTAAGCAGGCCAGACTTCTTTCTCAACATTTTAATGGTCTTTTGGCTAAGTGTGGGTTTTTAAGCATGCCATGAGCGCATAAGCAATACCTTTCAACTATTGGTGTCAAAGTTGGGCCTAAAAGTACAGCCTGCGGCTTGGATCATGACTAGCCCAGTTGATGTGTGGGAAATGCCTACCCCACCAGAACTTTCTGAGTCAAAAAATATAGGGCGACATGGGTTGGGCCCAGTCAGGCCCATCTTGCACTAAGCGATGCTATCACATATATAGGCTCAAAACGGTCAAGTCTAAATCCAACTTCAATATTAAAAGTGTCATCTCAAAACCCTAATTAACAGATTGGGTCCTAGTTAGGTTGACATGTTATAGTGCAATTAATGACATTGGGTTGTGCTTGCAATTTTATTTTTATTTTTGTGGGTACCAGCCAAGGTGGCTGGATCCTACATAGATTCCATTGACTTGAGAGTTGAACCCTACGCACGTGTTAGGGAAAGGATCCCCTGCACACACAGGGGAGAGAACTCTGGGATCAAATTCTAGGCAGTTGGCCAAAAGCAAGACCCCCAACCACGTCTATTTTTAACCGAACCCAACCTCAAGTTAAATAGCAGAATACACTCAACCCTAATCCAACCCATTTGTTAGTCAACTAGGAAATTTCAACCCTCCCCAAGCTGAAATAGAAGAACAGTCACCTGAAACATAAATTACTAGGTCGACTATGGGTGTGCAGTGGGTCGAAAGTGCATAAGACAATAATGATTCAAAACCTGTGTTAGTTGGGCTTGTATTAGAAAGATGAGTACTATGATGAGTAACAGACAGGTTAAAAGATCAGAAGAAATATGTATATACTATAGTATATGTGACTGCCCCACGCTTCAGTTGCCTGGAGCTTTCCTCTTGAATCTGGGGGTGGCACAATATCTTATAGATAGAAAGGTGTAGTATTATGATGTTTAGCTCATATGCTCATAAATACATTGATGAGGATAACAACCTCAAAGTGGCCATTGATTTGCATTTTGGGGGTGACTTACCGATCAAGCAATTAGAGAGGACATGATCCTTCAAGGGCGCGCTGTTAGACAACACTGTCTTTTCTCCTGCCCAAAGCAAATGTTGACATCAACATTTTCTAGAAGCCTCCTCAAATCATCCGGCCTCATCTCCCCAACTCTAGCAGTTTCCAGAACCCACCTTCAAACCGATTCAACAAGTGGCCCTAAACAAGATACGTGGCCCATTTGATCACCACATGTTTCCACCGCCATTGATCCTTGGAGACTATAAAT
Source organism: Litsea cubeba (assembly GCA_012931725.1). Classification (NCBI taxonomy): domain Eukaryota; kingdom Viridiplantae; phylum Streptophyta; class Magnoliopsida; order Laurales; family Lauraceae; genus Litsea; species Litsea cubeba. The sequence goes on along the minus strand of CM022954.1, from coordinate 5,890,716 downwards.
ATGGGAAAGGTGCACCATTTGGCATGATTGAGAGTAGACAGAAGTGATAGCAAGTGATGCCACTGAAGAGTAGGAGTAAAGAGTAAGAGTGCGAGTGTAAGTGTAAGTGTAAGTCTCGTGTACAACAAGTATTGATCGAGTCCAGTGTGTGTAATACACAGAGTGTAATACATTGAGAGTTTTCCTTTGTATAAGTGTATTGTGTGTTGTCTTGAGTCTCGGGTCCACCATAGTTGTGAGTTAGGCTTCCCAACAAGTGGTATCAGAGCTATCTTTCCAACAAGTGGTATCAGAGCGAGGTAAGGTCAGGGACCGTCCGTCCATTGAGAGCAGCAGCTAAAGGCGAGGCGATGCTGTGAAGCCGATCAGTCGGGGACTGAGCTTCTTAGTGGTAGAGATCAACGAGGATCCCACTAATCACGATGGCGGATCTCGCGAATGCAACTGGAGGGATTGAGAAGCTAAACAACCACAACTATGATTATTGGCGTCTGTGTGTGGAGGCATATCTTTAAGGCCAAGATCTATAGGAGATCGTTGGCGGCACTGACACTACAGCACCGGCAAATGACAACGCGGAAGCATTGCGCAAGTGGCGAATCAAAGCTGGGAAGGCTATGTTCGTCTTAAGGACCACAGTGCAGAAAGAGTTGTTAGAGCATATACGAGATGCTGACACTCCGAAAAAGGCATGGGATACGCTGGCTACACTGTTCTCCAAGACAAATGATGCGCGGCTTCAGTTTTTGGAGAACGAGCTTGCATCTATCACTCAAGGTACGTTGACTATTAGTCAATATTTTATGAAAGTGAAGACACTTTGTCAAGAGATCTCTCAGCTTGATCCGGACTCGTGGGTCAGCGAAGCTAGGATGAGACGGATAATCACACGGGGATTGAAGCCCGAATATAGCAGGTTCATGACGGCCATTAGGGGATGGCCGACCCAACCGTCTCTTGTAGAGTTAGAAAGTCTTCTTGCAAATCAAGAAACTCTAGCCAAACAAATGGCTGGAGTAACAGTGAAAGACGAAGAACAGGCGCTCTTCACTCGGAAGGGCAAATCGGCAATGAAGCCAAGAAGGAAGGAGACCGCTGAGGCTAATCGGTGGAGGGAGAGTTCCCAGCTAGGGGGAGCTCAAGACATCGATAGTGATCGACGACTGAAAAGTTCTCGCCGAAACCTCGAGTGTTATAACTGCGGTAAGAAATGCCACTTTGCACGTGACTGCAGACTGCAGAAGAAGAAGACCCGTGAAGGGAATGTGGTGACCACAGCGAGTCACCGAAGTGAAAGTGAAGAAGAATGGGATTGCCAAGCGTCTATGGCAATCATTGAAGATATCAAACTGCCGAGTTCTGATATAGCAAGTAGCAGTACCCCAGTAAGCTCCAAAGATGATTGTGAGGAAACGGCGCTCATTGCAAATTCCAATCTTGAAGTCATCAATTACGATCGAGACTGGATCGTGGACTCGGGATGTTCGAATCATATGACGGGCGACAAGTCGAAGTTTTCAAGCCTAGTTGAGTACAAAGGCGGCAAAGTGGTAATTACAGCAAATAATGCGCGGCTAACGATTACTCATGTCGGAGAAGCCATTTGTGTGCCCAGATTCAACAAAGATGATGCCCATTTGCAGCAGGTCTTCCATGTTCCAGGTATGAAGAAGAATTTGTTGTATGTATCACAATTGAGCTCATTTGGTAATTTTGTAGTATTTGGGCCAAATGATGTAAATGTATACCGCAATGTAAAGCCATGTGAAAAGCCGATCATGACGGGGCAAAAACTAGACTCCGTCTATGTCATGACGGCCGAATCGGCATATGTGAAGAAGACCCGTCAAAATGATACATCTGATCTATGGCATGCTCGACTAGGGCATGTGGGATATAATAGGTTAAAGGTAATGATGGATAAGTCTATGGTGAAGGGACTTCCACAATTAGAAGTCCATAAAGACGCAGTGTGTGAAGGTTGTCAGTACGGAAAAGCTCACCGACAACCATACACCGAATCCAAGTATCAAGCTAAGAAGCCTTTAGAGATAATCCACTCAGATGTATTTGGCCCAGTAAAGCCGGAATCCATTAGCGGCTTAAGGTACATGGTCACCTTCATTGACGATTACTCAAGGTACGTATGGGTGTACTTAATCAAAGAGAAGTCAGAACTGTTTCAGAAGTTTAAAGAGTTTCGGACCAAAGTAGAAGGTGAACTTGGTCAAAAGATTCGATGCCTTCGCACCGACAATGGAGGAGAATATACATCAAATGAATTCTCTACATACTTGAAGAAGGCCGGCATCCAACGACAGCTGACCTGTCCATACACTCCACAATAAAATGGAGTGGCGGAGAGAAAGAACCGACATTAGAAACCGTTAGGAGCATGATGCATGCGAAGAATGTGCCGAGCGAGTTTTGGGCAGAATGTCTGAAGACAGCAGCACATATAACCAACCGACTACCGCAGGTAAAGCTGGGATTTGTCTCACCATATCAAAAGCTTTGGAAGATCAAGCCAACGGTAAGTCGCTTTAGAGTCTTTGGTTGCGTGTGCTATGTACTTGTTCCGAAAAACTTCGCAGCAAATTTGAAAAGAAGACTATTCGGTGTATATTTGTCAGATATGACACCGAACGTAAAGGGTGGAGGTGTTGTGATCTGACCACCTATCGATGTTATACATCGCGAGACGTGGTGTTTGACGAAGCATCCTCATGGTGGTCTCAAGAAGTTGCAATGTTACCAAGTTTAGGGAACTTGGAGGAGAATCTTCAGCAAAAATTGAGCACTGAAGATGATAAGGAAGACACTGAAGAAGAAAGGCCCGGCCAAGAATCTCAGATTCCACAAGGAATGTCCACTAGTCCACCGAAAAGTGGAGTACATATGACACCAGAGGAAGCTAGGCCAAGTCAACTTAAGGTTGACGAACCACCACAGCAACTACGAAGATCCACCAGAGCGAGAAAGCCAAATCCAAAATATATAGATGCTGATTTGGCACAGGTCGATGATGCACCCAAGCCAACTCTGAATCAAGAGATAGGGCAAAGCAGAGAGAGGCTTGAAGGCAAGATTTTGAGAAAATCAGTGTTGAGGGGGAGAAATGTTAGAAAATACTGTCTTTTCCCCTGCCTAAAGCAAATGTTGACATCAACATTTTCTAGAAGCCTCCTCAAATCATCCGGCCTCATCTCCCCAACTCTAGCAGTTTCCATAACCCACCTTCAAACCGACTCAACAAGTGGCCCTAAACAAGATACGTGGCCCATTTGATCACCACATGTTCCCACCGCCATTGATCCTTGGAGATTATAAATATGGGAAAGGTGCACCATTTGGCATGATTGAGAGTAGACAGAAGTGATAGCAAGTGATGCCACTGAAGAGTGCAAGTGTAAGTGTAAGTGTAAGTCTCGTGTACAACAAGTATTGATCGAGTCCAGCCAAGTTTTGGGTAATGTGTGTAATACACAGAGTGTAATACATTGAGAGTTTTTCTTTGTATAAGAGTGTTGTGTGTTGTCTTGAGTCTTGGGTCCACCATCGTTGTGAGTTAGGCTTCCCATCAAGTGGTATCAGAGTTATCTTCCCAACACGCGCGGTGTTCTAGTAGATTTAAAATGTGGTGTTGAAGATCAGCTAGGTAATTGCACCAAGGTTTTCTACTTTCTGACTAGAGAATCTGCTTGATGTACTTGAGAACATAGAACGACCCAGCTTACAGTTCAACTATTCACAATTCATAATCTAAGACTCAAATTTAATCTAAAAGTTTCATGGGGTGAAAAATCAAATCTTTGGCGTTTGAGTTTGGCGAGTACTACAAATCCATCACCAAGGCCCCATCTAAAATCTAAACCATTGAAAATATGTGTCCTTTTTTATAATGAATTATGGGTCAAATTTTACTTCAATCAGAACCATGACTACCATCAAATTGATCACGTGTTTAATTGAGATGAAAACCAAAGTAAAATCTAATGTTTTATGGGTGATCAGTCTTCAGGTGAGACCAACTTCAATCAAAGTTAGATATAAACTACTATTAGAGTACATGGGGGTGCAGTGCAGTGGTTAAATAAGACTTAGTTTAAAGAATTTATGAGAACACTTTGAAAACTGGATTGCAAGTTTTTCGAATCAAACTTGTCACAATGTAAAGATCTTCTTATTAGTGAACTAGGTAACAATGGTTGAGAGAATACATTCATATGTCTTTAATCCAAAATATTAGCATTTAATTTTTTTTACTTGAATATCATGTAAGAATGGAATTATAAAAGCTAGCATCATTAACGAATAACGACAATGCTTACATTATTCTAGACCGTCCACATACGTTGAACATGAAAAAATATACATATAATATACGCTTAATCTCTATTTTCTAATCAAACACATGTGCAAGAGTATGAATTGGTATCATTAGTTATGTCTTCATGACAATGATGAATCAAGTTGACAAGATACTGAGTACTGGTGAGCTGCCCACCCCACAAGAGTTCCCTCGCCAAACAAATGAATGGTGATTAAGAAAAATGTCTAAAAAAAAGAAGGGATTTCTTCAACAAAATTGATCAGTTCTTTGACGAGTCTTCAATTATTCTACTGTTTCAGAAGCTGGTTTGCAGGCAAACTCAGTTGAGGAAAGTAGACTGACTATAAAATAGTATCAGTTCAAACGATAAGATCCCACAGCATGACTATCATGAGATGTTGCCTTTGTAAGATTAAAAAACAAAAAGAATTGCAAAACAGAAAGGAAAAAAGAGAGGTTTTATGATTGAAGCATGCTTAGAAGATGGAAAGGATCTTTGTGGGGGTAGAACCAAATATAGTCGAGAAAGCTTCAGCCAAAATAAAAGTCAATAAAAGGACTTGGACTACAATGATTTTTATTGGAAAATGTCAAGAGCCAAGTGCCAATGTGTGAACCATATATCATCCCAAGCAGATGGATAGAAGCTTCCTTGAGAGGAATCTTTGACCTCAACTTATCCCCATTTTTTTTTTGCTCAACTTATCCCATTAATTCTATTCTGCTTTACAGTTTCCCAAATCCCAAATCAATCAACTCAACCATGTGACCTTGGGGAACTCAGAGCTCGGTCACTCCTTTTCCTTTAAATGAGGAAAGTCTGTCGCCAGCCATCTTTGTTTGAACATGCAGGGCGCGTATTATTCCAGGATCGAATGAAAGAATGGTTTGAAATAAAGAGGCTCTGGACCCATGAGACAAGGGGACCAGGCCCTCAAAAAGCCTTAAAAATGAGGGCTTTTGCGATAGAGTGGGCTAGGACAGTACTAGGGCTGACCTTTGACTTGGTAGTCCTATTTTTCTTTATTTTATTTTATTTTTAATAACGGAGGGTATTCCAATCCTTTACGCCCGACTAATCCCTACAGGTCCCTATAGGTCCGGAGGAGCTGGGTAAATCCCCTGTGGCCCCAGTGTGGTTAGGTAGTTTCGAACCCTTAATCTCCGGGAAAAAACTGTGGTCTTATGCCAAGTTAACTACCTCTCAGGGTGAATTGTTTTTCTTTATTTATACAATATATGTAAATATGTACTAAAATGCCCTTATAACAGTCACTTAGAAATAATAAAATAGCGATATAAAGGTAATTTCATACCCCCCATACCTATTAGAAAATGACCTAAAAACCCATACACATATTTGGTTCATTTCATCTTTATTTAATCATCTACGTTATGCATTATACTTAATGCATAAGTAATAAGTATTGTATGGCTGCCTCGAATCCCCTTCTTCTAAATTTATTGCTTCTTATTTATGCTTTTTATATTATCTTTATATATTCTTACTAGTGCAAAAAGGGGGCGTACTCTAGTTAAGAAGGATACACTTTTTCGTATGTAGAGTGACTTGGGATGCCAACCAATACAGGGGTGGTCCAAAATCCTTTTAATTAGATAATTATAACTACCAATTTCTTAAAGTCTAAAATAATAGTATTTTTAAGTGCATTTATTTTTGTGAAAGATATTCAACAACGGTTAATAGTTAAATCAGTGCTAAATTGAAAATAATAGCAATTCATGATAGGTATATATATGAATGTAAATGGTTTAAACTTCTCAAAGATAAGACTCTGCTGGAATGACTTGGTACGTCAAAATTCTTATCAAAAGTGTGAGACAAAATAAGCTGTTTAACCCTTTTAATTTCCTTTTCTGACAAAATAAATAAAATTGTACATCTAAAAACCAAGTCGTCAAAGTGTGTATTCATTTTCTCAATATAAGAAGCATCTAAAAACAACTTTTGTTCTCCAAAGAATTTCTTAGTAGTCCCTTTGCAAAAGAGTTCAGACAAAATAATGCTCAGTCAATACTTGATTCTTAGTAGTATTGTAGAAAAAAAAAAGTAAAATTAGTTTTCTTATTTGTAGCCCTGAACCCTACCATGACACTCGAGTGTAGGGTAAGGGCCTTGGTAATGCAAGCCCCTCCAATAATATTAGCTCGCCTGCAGGGCTTAGCCCTGTATATATATATTGTGGGTAGGGTAAGGACAATCGGGCCTGGCCGGGTCTGACCCTTTGACAACCCTTGATTGAATGGCTTTATTCTACTAAAGGAGATCGAGTACACTTCCAAACTGTAAATACAGAACGCTTATGAATATTATTGGAATAAATGAAAGGAATATATCCAACACTGATTTTATTCTGAATCACAACACTGAAATAATGCATTACATTCAATGTCCTAATAGAACACCCCCATGCAGGGTGACTATCTTTTGAGAGAGAAAAAAAAAAAAAAAAGGGATTACCACATAATCTTAGAACCCAATCCCAGACAAATAAACCTATATCCACGAAGCTAAAATAACAAAATTGCTTTTTCCCCCTTATTCCAGGAGCAACCGAGTTGCTGGAGTTCTTTTGAAAAAATAGAAAAGGGATTGAACTACTAATTACTACATTTGACTGAAGATAGATTAAGATCTTTTCAATCAAATAGGAATAATGTTCTTCTCGGCTGTGCATATGGTACCATATGTGCAGCACCTCTTACGGTTGCAAATGTCAATGAGCTTCCAAATTCAACCGCCCACCTTTGCACAATTCAAAATGAGGAGAGATTTAAGTCAGCTTAATAAAGTAAAGGAGAAAAAGAAAGGTCAACCCATTAGTTATCCATAGTAAAGTCAACAACTAATTGATTTCAATGGGCTTTAATAATTAATATCTACACTTGGATATTGAACGAAGATGAAGATTGAACACTTGGTATCAATTCAAACTAAAACTCTTATTCTCTCCTGGCCGTGAGATACTGAAGCATTTAGACAACATCAGTACATCCAGACACTAAATTTGAGCAAGTCCATTTACAAGGTGGGCCACAGATCTTCAATAAATGGATGGTCAGAAAAAGGCTAGAAAAGTTCCTCAGCAGCCAGAGAATCTAAGCAAGGATCCCCCATTGTATGGCACATACCACAACAAAATAGGAGCAAAGGTCAGTGTACCTGGCCTTTGTACAACCAAGCTCCATAAGGTACTGTCATTTCGAACTTTAGAGCATGGGCCAATTCACGGATGAAAGCTCGAGAAGCCAAAAAGGGTACACTTGAATCTTGATCCCCACTGCAGCACAATGGCATTATCAATACAAAGATAAGTTCTTGAGGTCCTCACCTAAAAACCCAAACAGGTATGTGATTTTGAACTATCGTTTTAAGCAAGGGAAAGCATGTTGGTCTCCTGGTCCGCAGCTGTGTAATGTATGATACTGGGCCAGTTGAAAGGTAAAGAGACCAGTCATTCTGACAAATGCATTGACATTGGCACTACTATAGTAACAGTAACTGCAAATATATAAAAGGAAATATAACAGCATACCACTAGATAAAAGCTTAGCTATAAATTAATTAGGATAGAAACTAATAGTTGATTCTGTCCATCGATTATCAAGAGGATATGGATGAGATAATGAAACATACAATTAAATCAGCAAAAGAACGAAAGCAATAACTGAAAACGTGGGCTGTTGTTGGATATTTGACTAGCCAGTGAAAAATGAGTGCTTTGCATAATAGATGCTGGTCTTATGGACAAGGATATATAGGATGCTCTTGAAGAAGCTTAACAGTCTGAAAGGTTGCTATAAATAGAGAAGGTTTAACGACATTTAGTAATTCATATTTCAGTTAGGATATATATGTATCCAAACATAATCATTCAGGGCTCGGCAAAAAAATAAGATAAGAAAAGGAAAAAAGAAATAAACAACAAACAATATAGTGTTGAATTAACACTAACCCCATGATACTAGAATCCCCAATCCCACCCCACACACACACACACCCACACACCCCAAAAAAAAAAAGAAACAAAGATACATGATACTTGAACAGAAATATCTGTGGTGAATTGAATTACATACATATTTTCACAATCGCATCTCTTGCTCCACAATGGATGGATGACACACATCAAGGATGACATCACAACTGTTTACATAATAACTAGCAGCTTGACTTCCTTCCATCATTGCTTTGTTGCATTCATCAGACATGTTGTGGTTTATGCTGCTGTAGACATAGTTGTCGAATTCACATTGATTTGTGATGGCAAGAAAAGCTTCATCAGATATTATTCCATGTGATCACCAAAGGTACTCGTAAGTTGTAGAGATATCAATATTGAGCTTGAGAAGTGGATTTCCAATCTATTCGAATAGATGAAAACAATGAGATAAAACACAAAACTGAGAATTCATAAAAATGGGCATTATAACACTCATTTTTATTCAATAAATTAATTAATCCAAACATTTAGGGGTCGTTTTGTTACACCCCGTCCCGAATTAATGATGATTAAGGCTAATTAATTGAGAGTTATGCTAATTAAGCATAATTAATTGAATTAATGTTGGTTAATGACCAAAAAGAGATAAACAAGTCTCTAATGATTGAATTGAGCATAATGAAGTGAGATTGAATGAAATTGAAACCATTGAATTGAGATTTGGTTTAAATGAGTAGAGATAAGGACTTTTTCGTAAATACGGATTTTCGCGTATTTCGTCAAATACGGTAAAATTGGGTACCAACGCGTGTATCTCAATTAGTACATTAACTTTCATAACATACACAATTAGTTTTGACTTAAGATTAGTCAAAAGAGCCCTTATTTGACTTAAAGTGTAAATGAGAATAAGAAGTGGACTTAAATGCAAATTGATAGCTTATATAAGCTAAGAGATGAGTTCATTCCATCTCAATAGTAAACCCTATGCAACTTTTCCATCCCTTTCTCTATTCTTTCCATTTCCTCCATCAAGTGTGAAGATTGAGAGCTTGTAAGTGACTTTGGAGGGTGGATTCATCATCTTCATCTTCTTCCTCACCTCATTCTCCATTGTTGGAGCATTTGAAGCTTTGGAAAGAACTCAACCTCCTTCTTTTGAGCTTCAAGTAAGTAGTTTAGACTCTTTATGGGATTTCCAAGTTCCATTAAATGTGTAGAGGTAGTTGTAAGCATTAAGGGCTCATAAATATCCATTCTCTTGTTTTAATGAAATTAGGGTTTGATTAAAAAGGGGTTTGACCTCAAATCCAAGATTAGAAAGAGGGGTTTTGCTCTACAAGCTCAAGAGAGGCAAGTGTATACATTTTCTATGTGATTATGTTAATATTTATGCATTGCCTTGTTTAGAATCAAATGTGTAATTTCATTATTGATTGGAATGGGTTTTATTGTGAATGAATGATGGATTAGAAGTGGTTTTGGAATGTATATGGGTTGGTAAATGAAGGAGGACATGAGACCCTAATTATGTGCAAGAATGAAGTGGAAATGTGGGAAAAATGGAAAAGAAGATCAAAAAAATCGGAGGTTTGGGAACCATTCCCGGACCTGTCCGATCGATCGGCCATCAGGTCCGATCGATCGGACTGTGTCGTAACTGAGACATGTTTATGTCCGATCGATCGGACCTGTGCATCGATCGATCGGACTGTCCCTTAACTGGGACGTGTTTCAGTCCGATCGATCGGACCTGTGCGTCGATCGATCGGACTGTTCCGTAACTGGGACGTATTTTCGTCCGATCGATCGGACCTGAAGGCACTCGATCATGGATGTTTCCTATGAACTTAATTACTCCCTAAACTAGTTTTAAAACTAATCATTATGAGATTAGAGACCAATTGAATTAATGATAAATAAAGGGAGATTTCAAGTGATTGAACCCTATGTTTAATCACATAACGAATGTTCAATGGATTATAGACTAGACCCCCATGAGTGATAATTACGGGGACTCTATTGTACACACTAATTAAAAGTGATGCCATCAAGAATAGCACGTACATTAGATAACCAATGGTTACACTCGAATGGTTGGTTGGAATCATGAAAGAAATGAGTGGAGTTCCTAATTATCTGAATTCCCTCATTGGTATGTGTTTGTATTGTACCGTAATTGCTTTACTAGACTGTATGTCTTGAATTGAATCTAGAAATAGATTAAAGTGATAACTTGTGAGTTGGCACTACATAGCTATTTCATCAAATGATTATTTCTACTGCAGTAGATGGATTTGGGGGCGTTCCGGAGCTCCGTGGTGATGCTAGTTGCCCCTGGCCCGGGCACTAGTAAGTCCCACAATATTGAATGACTGTCATTGAAAGATTATGACTATACTATTCCTTCCGTTTGGAAGATGAATCCTTCCTTTGAGGGAAGATGGTAAAAGAATGAAAAGTGATGAAATGAATGCTATGGTAATTGCCAAATTGTATGTCCATTAATTGACTAATGACATTATCTATGCAATGAATTGTTAGAATCGATATAAATACAGTTGAATGAGATTATGTGGGTATTAACATGTTATATCACAGAATTATGTATGCATTGTTGAACCGTCGTGTTCATTAGTGTTATTGATGGCATTACAGACCCAATTACCCATGCCGACCCTGCAGCGGCCCCAGCGCCAGCGGAGGAGACCGCTCCGGTTCCTCCAGGAGGTTTGATAGAGTGGCATCGTCGGGATACTAATTGATACGAGTATCCGAGCGCGTCACGTCATGGCGATTCATTTTGGGGTTTTCTTTTGGGATGTTAAGATTCTTTTGAGAAAAACTATTTGCGAATTCAATTTTTGGTCACCTGTATTGTATGTGAATATACAATGGTTGACAAAACAATTCATGTATTTAAAACCTCACTTTTAAATTGGGATTATACATGGATGAGGTTGATGTTAAATATGTATTCCGCAATTTGTTTATTTTCCGCAAAATTGTATGATTATCCCTTGTGGATCCCGTTTTAATTTCGGTTAATTCGGGGTTTACGGGAGTAAGTATGCGACCGCGATCCGGGGGCTTAACGGATCTCGGGCCCGGGTCGTGACACGTTTGTTTTATATGAAAATGACTCACTTGTAAATTTACATGAGGAAATCAACCATATGTGAAACACATTTCACTCTTTATCAATTTCACCTCTTTGCACATGTGAACTCAAATATATCTCAACAATTTTACATTTTTCTCAAACTTTTTACAATCTAGGATGAATCAACAGCTAAAAATTGACATCCTTGTTGGTTCTGATGGTGGCTTGGAGGCCCATAGGAATAAAAAAAATGTGAAAAAAAAAAATAAAAAAAAAAAAACAACAACAGACTAGCCAAAAATCATGTGAAAATCACGTCAGGAGCAAGTGGTATATCCAACGACCAAATGTTGTTCACAAACTTTTTCCCAATCCATTATGGATCATGACCTGAAATTTCACGATTGACCGTTTTTCCATTTAAAGATAATGAACAGTGCGGATCTTAAAAATGGAGCCCATAGAAGTCCAAAATGTAGCTTTTTTAGCCTTCTAAAGATGATGAATTGCAATCAGATTGTGGTTTAGGGGCCCACAAGAATAAGAAAAGCTAAAAGACAGTTGTTAGTATTTTTATATTGGCTAATTCATGGGTTGGACAAAACTCTGGGTCCATTGAGTTTTATTTTCTAATTTATTTTAGAATGGACTGTGGTTGTGTCGCCGGAAGAGCTGAAGCGAAGAATAGACGAAAAGAGCAAACCGGGCGAAATCCCCCAGGCCCGATCGATCGTATGCAGTGTCCGATCGATCGGATAGGCGCGCAGAAATGGGAAAGTCTCATTTTTAAGTTCCAAAATGGTTTCCTTTTGAGACTATGTTTTCCAGTTTGAGTCATACTTGTGCACTAAGTCTTAGGCATAAATTTGGGGCTATATATAGGGTATTACTCTCAACCTTAAAGACCACCACTCTCATTAATCTGAGTCAGAGATATTTTAGAAAGAGATTATTCTCTATAGCCATTGAGAGACTGTTCTGAAGGGCTGCTCTAGAAGGTTGTTGATGATTCTACTTTTTTTTGTAGAAGATAGTTCATCTTAACTAGCAAGGTGCGAGGAGATCAAGTAAGGAGAACGGGGCACAGTGGATGTCGTGTCAGTGGATTCTTTGTAAGAACAACTACAGTCCTTAGGTCGAGGTACGGACTCAGGGAAAGAAGTTATGAGTATATCTTGTAACTGTTCGTTAGTTCTTGATTTCTAGTTCGTGGTTTTTCTCCCTAGATAGGGTTTCCACGCTGAATATTGTGTCTGCTTTCTTGTGGTGTGTGATTGGTAGATAGCTAATTCTATGGTGTCTGAATGTTTATTTCCGCTGCATTGATTGGTTAAATTAGAACTAACAATCAATTCTGGTAGCTTGCAAAAATTTCAACAGTCAACCTTAGTTTCTCGTCCATGGCCCTGTAGCTCCCGCCCGGTGACAATGAGGCGCAAAAGTGCATACTAGGGGCAGATGTGAAGATGAATGGCTCATTTTGAGGTGATTTTCACACAATTTATTGATAAGGATATACAATCAAGTTGAGACAATCAAGGGATATTCATGTTTGAATATTTCTTTACATCTGTATTATTTGGCAGTTACTCAGTTGTTCTGTTTCCTTCTTTTATGCTCATGTAATCTGTATATATGGTGCTCATATCAATATGAACAAGATACGATTTTCTTCATCTTATTATCTTCTTCATGGTATCAAAGCTTATTGCTCTTTGATCTCCAGCAAGCCTCTCATCCTCCTCAGTCCAATGGCTAATGAGAATATCCAAGTCATCATCCCCAATGCCCAAGAACCCACAAAACCACTAACTATGATTACTACCCATAACTCCATTAAACTCACACCCACCAACTATCTTTCTTGGAAGACCCAAGTGGAAGCAATCCTCATAGGCTATGATTTACAAAAATTCATTGATGGATCCCAACCTGCTCCTCCACTCACCATCTCCACCAATAATGTTACCTCTGTTAATCCTTCATACCAGACATGGCTACGTCAAGACAAATTACTATTTGGAGCACTTGTCGGCACTCTTTCACCCTCTCTAGTTCCTCTCATCACTCAATCTAAAACCTCCTATGAAGCCTGGCAAGTTCTTGCCAACACTTATGCTCGTCCATCTCGTGGCCATATCAAGCAACTCAAAGACCATCTTAAACATATTATCAAAGGTTCTCAATCCATTACAGACTACATGCAGTCTATTAAAACGCGGGCCGACGAACTTGCTACTCTGGGTAAGCCTCTGGACCATGACGATCTCATCGAAAAAGTACTTGACGGTCTTGATGAAAATTATCAGTCCATCATTGATTCTGTCAATGGCCGAGATTCCACCATATCTTTTGATGAACTCCATGAAAAACTCATCAATAAAGAACTGTCACTCCGCACCAAGACAAGTCCATCACCTCTACCGGCATCTGCCCATCTCACTAATGTTCGCTCTACTCCATGGTCGGCTCCCAATCGAACTCCTCGGCTTCCTGGATTCCAATCGGCTCCCTCGGCTTCCAGTAACACTCGAGACAATCGTTCTCCTGCTCGTCCATTCCTTGGTCGATGCCAATGGTGCAGCACTCAAGGTCATGTAGTCTCCCACTGTCCTCTCTTTCGCCAACAGTTTCCGCATGTGCAACCACCTCCTCGGCCTAGCAACTCCTCACCGTATCGACCACCATCTCCTCGGCAAACTCAAGCGAATGTTGCAACCACTCTTCCCTCCAACACAACATGGCTACTTGACAGTGGTGCCTCACATCATGTCACAACTGACCTCAGCAATCTTGCTCTCCACCACCCTTATGCTGGCACAGATGAAATTATGATCGGCGATGGCTCTGGACTCCCCATATCCCACACTGGTTCCACCTCTCTTACCACTCCCTCTCACTCCTTTACCCTCTCTAATGTTTTATGTGTTCCCACTATGAAACGTAATCTTATCTCTATTTCTCAATTTTGCAAGTCTAATAATACCTTCATTGAGTTCTTACCCTCTTCTTTTCATGTGAAGGATCTTCGCACGGGGGCAATTCTTTTCCAGGGTCGGACTAAGGATGGTGTGTATGAATGGCCGCTCTCCACCACTCAGTCACCTTTAATTGCCTTTTCCAGTGTCAAGACCACTGTGTCTGAGTGGCATCATAGGCTCGGTCATCCTTCCTTGGCAATCTTCAAGCACATTATGTCTTCCTTTAATTTAGATGTCTGTCATCCTTCCAATTTCGATTTTAATTGTAATTCATGTCAATGCAATAAAAGTCATAAATTACCATTCTCTTCTTCTACTCTTTCCACTTCTTCACCACTTGAAGTTATATTTACTGATTTATGGACATCACCGGTCTACTCTGTTGATAATTTCAAATACTATGTTATCTTTGTCGACCATTTTACCAAATATGTCTGGCTTTATCCCCTCAAACGTAAATCTGACACGCATGATGTCTTTGTGCGCTTCAAGGCCCTCGTGGAAAAATTCTTTAATCGCCCAATTATAACTCTCTATTCTGATAATGGGGGCGAATATCAAGCTCTGTCTTCCTTCTTAACTATCAATGGGATCTCACATCTTACTTCTCCACCTCACACTCCTGAACACAATGGGTACTCTGAACGTCGTCATCGTCACATTGTCGAAACGGGTCTTTCTCTCCTTACTCATGCATCCATGCCTCTATCATATTGGCCTTTTGCCTTTTCTACTGCCATTTATCTCATTAATCGCCTCCCTACACCAACTTTAAACCACCTTTCCCCATATATCAAGCTCTTTGGAACCTCTCCCAACTACTCCAAACTTCGCAGTTTTGGTTGTCTTTGCTATCCTTGGCTTCGCCCATATACTTCTCACAAACTTGAGTCTCGCTCCTCTCCTTGCCTCTTTGTTGGATATTCCCCCACTCAAAGTGCCTATCTCTGTCTTGACACCTCTACTGCTCGTCTATACACTTCTCGACATGTCCGTTTTGTTGAGTCCATTTTTCCTTTTGCTACTTCTCAACCTTCTTTTCCTTGTGCTACTTCCTCCACTGTCTCTGAGTGGTGCTCTCTGACTTTACCTATTGTGGCTCCACCATCCTTGAATGCCGGCTCTGTTCATGCTCCTACTGCCCTTGCCAGTGACCCACCATCCTTGCCTCCTCCAAATGACACTAATCAGCCTCCTCACCCCTCAGCCTCACCTCGTCTTATCGTCACTCGCTCCAAACACAACATTCATAGACCAATTCAAAAGCTTAACCTTACTGCCCAACTCCAACCATCTACTCTTGAACCCACCACTATTACCCAAGCCCTCAAGGAACCTCAGTGGCGCCACGCTATGTCTGAAGAGTTTGATGCTTTAATTCGTAATGGGACATGGGAAAATCAAACCTACCACTCTCCGACTTGTTCTCAGTCTTGCGGTTAGTCAGGGTTGGTCACTCAGACAACTTGATATCAACAATGCTTTTCTCCAGGGAACTCTCACTGAGGATGTGTTTATGTCTCAACCTCCTGGTTTCATTGATCGTGACCATCCTCATCATGTCTGCAAGCTACGCAAGGCTATCTATGGCCTCAAGCAAGCTCCCCGTGCTTGGTACCATGAGTTGCGCCAATTTCTTCTCCAATCTGGCTTCACCAATTCAGTTGCTGATACCTCCTTATTCATCTTCAACAATCATGGCTCCATTCTTTATCTTCTAGTCTATGTCGATGATATTATTATCACTGGGCATAATGCTGGTGCTGCACAGGAATTCATTCAGCAACTCTCTCAGCGCTTCTCCCTTAAGGATCTTGGCCCCCTGACATACTTCCTTGGAGTGGAAGTCACCTCCCATACCAATGGTCTATTCCTCAGTCAACGCAAATACATTGCTGATCTCCTGCATAGAACTCACATGACAGAAGCCAAGCCTGCTGCCACACCACTAGCAACTAGCCCGACTCTCACTTTACAATCTGGGACCCCACTATCAGATCCGACAGAGTATCGTACAATTGTTGGTAGTCTCCAATATCTATCACTTACTCGGCCTGACGTTGCTTATACAGTGAACAAACTCTCTCAGTTTATGCATCAACCAACCAGCGATCACTGGAATGCGGTCAAGCGTCTACTGCGGTATCTCTGTGGCACCTTAGATCATGGCATCACATTCCGTCCGACCTCTCCACTAGCACTTCATGCCTTTTCAGACGCTGATTGGGCAGGTAACAAAGATGATTTCACCTCCACTAGTGCATACATCGTCTATCTGGGTCACAATCCTATTTCTTGGAGCTCCAAGAAACAGCGAACTGTGGCTCGCTCTTCCACTGAGGCTGAGTACAGATCGGTGGCCTCCACCGCTGCTGAAATTCGATGGATTTGCTCTCTCCTTACAGAACTGGGTGTCACTCTTCCTCAACAACCAGTTATTTATTGTGATAATGTTGGTGCAACAAATCTCTGTTCCAATCCGGTCTTTCACTCGCGCATGAAACATGTTGCTCTTGACTATCATTTTATCCGAGAACAAGTTCAAAATGGTTTGCTCCGCGTGTCCCACGTCTCTGCAGTTGATCAACTTGCTGATGCTCTTACCAAACCTCTTGCTCGTCCTCAATTTGAATCTCTCAAGGTCAAGATTGGCCTTGCTCCACGGCCGTCCATCTTGCGGGGGCATGATAAGGATATACAATCAAGTTGAGACAATCAAGGGATATTCATGTTTGAATATTTCTTTACATCTGTATTATTTGGCAGTTACTCAGTTGTTCTGTTTCCTTCTTTTATGCTCATGTAATCTGTATATATGGTGCTCATATCAATATGAACAAGATACGATTTTCTTCATCTTATTATCTTCTTCATTTATATGAGATTTACGCATGCAAATCATTTACACGCGTAAACAAACAACATCATGCATTCACAGGTGTAACACTTTCACAAGCAAACAAATGACCCATTATGAATGAAAGAAGAGAAGTTTCCTTAGAGCCAATGTTCGGGCAAAAGGCTAGAAATATTAATTTATGTTCTACCTTCTGCAGGATACTTCATTAGAAATTATTCAGCTCGCACTCTCCCAATCAGAGTTTGCAACTCCACCACAGCAGAATTTTTTAGTATTGAAATATTCTATTGAACAAAATGCTTTCAGTTGAATCATGTGGTACTTCTTTCTTTATAAGGTATCATGTGGTGCTTAACTGTCTTAATTCCACTTGAATAATCACCAATATAACAACATCAGATTTGACACTACATTTGTCAAATTAATGTAAAAGATAGAATTATTGAAATTTTTGACTTAGAAAACACAAGTGAAAAAAAAGTGTGTTGCTCCACGAACCAGTAGAGGCATCCCCACAATTGTAATCAGATGTTGTATTTGAGTAAGACCATCCTACTCCCGCAGGAGATTCCACAAAAAGAAGATTTGACACTACCTCAAAACACAAATGCAAAGGCAGTGTTACGTTAGTTATCAATTAAAGGTACATCAAATAGGAGACAATTTATAGAAACAAAAAGTAAAATAAAATTTCAAAGGAGATTTACATTGTTGAGGTCAACATCCACCATCGCTCCTGAGCGGTCATAATTGTGGTCGAGCCCTCGCCCTCACCCTCACCATAAAATTATTGTTGTGCCGTTTCCTATCACCAATTGATTTTGGGATAAATGGTAGCTTAACGGGGTGTAAGATCCTACAAATGGTATCAGAGCCTAGTAAGTCGGGTGTTCGAGTCAGTTATTCCTACTCTTACTTCCAGTGCATTAACTGAGAAAGATCTAAATCTTCCTTCTATATATGGCTCTATCTATATTGTGGGCTTTATGGAAAGTCATAAATAATTATATTTTTAAAGGTGATACCATTATATCCTATAAAAGTTATAGGTAAAATAAAAATCTTTGTACCATTTTAATAGTAAGGGGGCCTCTATAAAAAGTCTCTTAGGGCCCAAAGTCTTAGTGTTGCCAAGGGGCTATTCAAATAATACCTTATTGATTTTCACAGATCAATGTATAAACTTAAAGATGGAAAATCTTCTTTTGGTTCATGTACGTACCAAAAAACTGTTTCTTATTTTATCTCTCATTTATTAAAGCATCATCATTTTTGTCTTATATTTTATAAAACTTGGAGTGGAATAGATTCATGAATCAAAATTTTCCATCCATATAGCCCGCATAATTCACCTCATGGTATAGATAGAGAGTAACGGGCAATTTGGCATCATTCTGGCCGGGATTGTTTCATTCTAAGAATGGCACCCCTGCCTTACTCGTCCAGTTTTAAAATGTGATGTTGAAGATCAATCAGCTAGGTAATTTCATGACCAAGGTTTGTATAACTGTTTGACAAGAGAATCTGCTTGATGCATGTGGAGAGCATATTACCTAGCTCAATGTTCAACTAACTTGCATTCAAGTTCACAATTCATAAAGACTCGATTTTAATCTATAAGTTTGACAGAGTGGGTACATTTGATTAATTACTTTTCAATTTTTTCGCATTTGAGTATGGTGAGTTGGAGGAACTAATTAATTTATTTGAAATATATGTGTCCTTTATCATATGAGCTCTGGGTCAAATTCTACACCAATCAGAACTGTGAGTACAATAAAATTCATGACCTTTTGTATAACATGTAATTGAAATGAAAACCAAAGTAAAAATTTCATGTTTGATAGGTGATCCATCTCAAGTGAGGCCGACTCCAATTGATCATGTATGTTAGATATGAACCACACTATTAGCAAAGGAAGCCATTTAGTGAAACCAAAAATGCAGCTTAGATAATCATGTTTATATGTCGTCTAAAATGGTTTAGACAGTTATCATGCCTTGCTGCATGTGACCCGAGACAAAGTATTTTAGTCTTACGCATTTGAGTTGTGTAGGTTCCAGTGTGGCGAGGTTTTTGTTAAAGGTGATCCACCATCAGTTTTCTAACGGTTCCAAGTTGGAATAAAGGGAGAGGGTTGTGTGAAGTTGACAAAACTTTTATCATGTTTATGATATAAATTATGAGATGCGTACCGTGCATAGTGATATTGTTATTATTATTATTATTATTATTTTTACTGATGGTCTCGGTCTCAGTGGAGAGGGGAGCTACAACTTAATTTAGTACTCAGGGATCAATCCCCTATAGTCTTTGTAAAATTGAGGTACCTTGCCAATGATCCATCTAGCTTTATTTATGATTTGGAAAATACGTATATTGAAACATTTAAACCTCAATCTAGCTTTCGGCAATCTCTTAATACACACTGTTTTTTCTTTCTTCTTTTTATCCCAATTAAATCTCATTCTTTCAATCCCCTCGAAAAGGAATGATTAAGATAAATTGTAAGAAATTTCAACATTGAAAGTCATGTAGAAGTGATTCCACCTTCATCAAAAGTAGGGGAAATCTCAAATCAGCATGTAACCATTTTTACTTTTTCACCAAATAATTACCTGACCTTCTTATTTTTAAAAGTATGCTCCTTTATTTATCTAAAAACAAGATTTGACAACCACCTTGACTGAAATTAAACGCCAGTTTAACCAGTTCATGAAACCCTGCATGGTTAAAAAAATAAAAGTTTTCTTGGATCTAACCTGATTTAATTTATAAATCTCTCTAAAATATAGACAATCATTAACTTGTAGAATCCCCTAAAAATAGCTATTCCTCTTTATTTGCTTTCTTTTTAATCAATTCTACTGTTCCTTCAGTAAGCCGGTTGCAGACAAACTTGGTTGAGGCAAGTGTCGAACGACTAGAAAATGGTATCTGTTCAAATTAGAAGATCCCAGAGCATGACTATGATGATGTTGGCTTTGTGAGATTAAAATATATAAAAAGGATTGAAAAAGAAGGACAAAGAGAGGTTTTATGATTGAAGCATGCTCAAAAGATGGATAGGATCTTTGTGGTGTTTGAAGAACCAAATTTGAGCCAAATCCAACAATCTCCACCTTGGCGAAAAATGTCCGACCTTTTGAAGAATTGTTGTGTTTGTGTTTATAACACCTGTACCGTGTGGGAAAGCTCTCCCACCATATCTGCACCTCACCGAAGATGGGGTGCACCTTCAATCTCTAACAAGAGGAGAGATTGAGCAAGTCCAAGCAATGCCTGAACTTCTCTGTAGTGACTGGCTTAGTGAAAATATCAGCTGCATTTTCATCTGTGTGAATCTTCTCAACGGAGATCTCACCTGTAGCAACCCAATCTCGAATTCTGTGATGCATAACAGCAATGTGCTTTGTCCTGGCATGATATACCTGATTCTTCGCCAAACATATGGCGCTTTGACTATCACAGTGTATTGAGATTGATTCTTGCTTAATCCCGATTTCATTCACCAAACCTCTCAACCAAATTGCTTCCTTAGAAGCTTCTGCAAGTGCCATGTATTCTGCCTCTGTAGTGGATAATGCTGTTGTAGACTGAAGCACCGATCTCCAGCTTATCGGTCCGCTTGCTAATGTGTAAACATAGCCTGTGGTGGATCTTCTTTTATCCAGATCCCCTGCAAAATCAGAATCTACATATCCCACTACACTTTCTGGTCCCTGTTTTCTTTCAAACAATATTCCCAAGTCTTTGGTGCCTTTTAAGTATCTCAGAATCCACTTTACTGCATTCCAATGCTCTTTCCCTGGATTCGCCATGTACTTACTCACCACACTGACTGCTTGAGCAATATCTGGTCTTGTGCAAACCATGGCATACATCAAACATCCCACCGCATTAGCATACGGTATCTTGGACATATCTTCAATTTCATCGTCCGTACTTGGAGATTGACTAGCACTTAAATTGAAGTGACTTGCAAGTGGAGTAGACACGGGCTTGGCATTCTGTATGTTAAACTTTTCAAGTACTTTTGAGATGTATTTCTTTTGTGATAACCACAGCTTTCCAGCCTTTCTGTCCCTCCTTATTTCCATACCCAACATTTTTGTGGCCGACCCAAGGTCTTTCATGTCAAACTCCCTTTTCAACTGAGATTTGAGTTCTTCTATTTTTGACATGTCCTTGCATGCAATAAGCATATCATCCACATAGAGTAGCAACATAATAAATGAATTATCATCATGCACTTTAAAGTAAACACAATGATCATACTCACATCGATAGTAGCCAATCCGCAACATGTAGGAGTCGAAGCGCTTGTACCATTGCCTTGGTGATTGTTTCAGCCCGTACAATGATCTCTTCAATTTGCAGACATAGTCTTCTTTTCCGACTTCTCTAAATCCTTCAGGTTGCTCCATGTAAATTGTTTCCTCCAAGTCACCATGAAGAAAAGCTGTCTTTACATCTAACTGTTCAAGCTCCATATTGAACTGTGCTACTAATGCCAGCAACACCCTGATAGATGTGTGCTTCACAACTGGGGAAAAGATCTCATCATAGTCAACCCCTTCTTTCTGTGAGTACCCCTTTGCTACTAAACGTGCCTTGAACCTTGGTGTTTCGTTTTCATGTGGGACTTCCTTCTTCCGAAACACCCATTTGCAGCCAACTGATTTTCTATCTTTGGGTTTTGGAACTAACTCCCAGACGGAGTTCTTTTCGAGAGATTCTATCTCATCCATCATAGCACCCATCCAACCCTCCCTATCACTGCTGTTCATAGCTTCTTGGAGTGTGGTTGGATCACCACTACTGGTGATAAGAGCAAAATGGACTTCATCCTCATCCCATCCAAACCTTTGAGGTGGTTTGATGCTTCTCTTTGCTCTTCCTTGTGCTAGACTTGTGGGTTCCTGCTGAACCTCTACTTCTTCCTCACCACCAGATGTACTGGCCTCTGTTTGAATTTGCACTGATTTCTTGCCTTTATTATCTGTAAGAGGAATTATTTCAACAACTGCCTTCTCAGCACTGTGCTCTTTGACTTCACCATCTTGTTCCCTGTGTAGCATAGACTTTTCATCAAACACTACATCTCTGCTGATGATCTTTTTCATGTTTACTGGATCCCATAGCTTGTACCCTTTCACTCCCTTCTCGAATCCGAGGAATATGCATTTGAGTGACTTGGAATCTAGCTTGGATCTCTCATCACTGGGAATGTGTGCGTATGCTGGACATCCGAATAACTTGAGTGTGGAATAATCAACTTCTTTACCTGTCCAGACTTCTTCTGCAACTTTGCAATCCAATGCTGCTGATGGTGACCGATTAACCACATAGCACGCGTGATTAACTGCTTCTGCCCAAAAGCTTTTAGTCAACCCTGCATGTAGTCTCATGCTCCGAGCTCTTTCCAAAAGAGTTCTGTTCATTCTTTCCGAAACTCCATTTTGCTGAGGAGTCTTTGGAACTGTAAAGTGTCTTGTGATGCCTTCATCCTTGCAGAATTGTAGAAAACTTTGACTTTTGTATTCACCCCCATTATCTGATCTCAGATACTTGACTTTTCTTCCTGTTTGATTTTCAACTTCTGCCTTCCATTCTTTGAATTTTTCGAAGACCTCAGACTTGTGTTTCATGAAGTAAACCCAAACTTTCCTTGAAAAGTCGTCAATAATAGTCAGAAAGTATTCAGCTCCACCTTTTGACTTAACCGGGGATGGTCCCCACACATCTGAGTGAATGTAGTCAAGAATGCCTTTACTTCTACAATCTTTTCCTGCAATTTTAAAAGACACTTTTGTCTGCTTGCCATAAACACAGTATTTGCAAAAATCCAGCTTGCATGTTTTCACACCCTTCAACAACTGTCTTTTATGAAGTTCTAACATGCCTTTCTCACTCATATGCCCTAGCCGCATATGCCATAACTGAGACTCATCAATGCTGTTTTTGTCTTCCGTGGAGACTGCAGCTCCACCTACAACTGTGTTTCCCATCAGTTTGTAAAGGTTGTTACCCACTCTGGTACCTTTCATTAATACCAGAATACCTTTACTCACTTTAAGCAAGCCATCCTTTGCACTGAATGAACAACCTTTGGATTCTAGTGTGCCTAAGGATATCAAATTCTTCTTGAGTGAGGGAACATGTCTCACACCACCCAAAGTTCTAACAACTCCATCTGCCATTCTGATCTTTATGGTTCCCATTCCAATGGTTTTACATGCAGCATCATTACCCATTAGAACACTACCACCATCACATGGCTCATAAGTATCAAACCAATCACGATTAGGACACATATGATATGTACAACCGGAATCTAAAATCCATGTTTCAGATAGATTGTTACCTTGCGAGACCGATAGGAGTTCCACTTCCTTTTCTGAAGCAACGCTGGCGGAGTCACTGCTATCTGATTTGTCCCCAGCTTTATTCTTCCCATCTTTGCTCGCCTTGTAATGCCGGCAATCTTTCTTCCAGTGTCCTTTCTTTCCGCAATGAAAGCATTCTGAATCTTTCTTGCTTTTGGACTTTGATCTAGAGTTGTTTCTTCTTGACTTACCCCTGTCTTTGGAC
This sequence comes from Litsea cubeba, assembly GCA_012931725.1. Classification (NCBI taxonomy): domain Eukaryota; kingdom Viridiplantae; phylum Streptophyta; class Magnoliopsida; order Laurales; family Lauraceae; genus Litsea; species Litsea cubeba. Next base: position 5,866,879 of record CM022954.1, on the reverse strand, counting down.
CTGCCTCGGTTATGCGAGCCTTCCTTTGCTAGAAGTCCCTCTGCATGTGAATTACCTTTGCTAGGTTTTCTTCTGGCAGCATTGGAGATGATATCTTGAGTAACCTCCTCAAAATTGAGTGTCTCCTTTCCATATAGCAGGGTAGTCACAAAGTGGTCATATGGGTCAGAGAGAGAATTCAACAATAACAGTGATCTGTCTTCATCATCGAATTTCACATCGAGCCTCAACAAATCACTGATCATCCTATTGAAAGTGTTCATGTGCTCCATCAGATCACATCCTTCTTCCATCTTCAACCCATACAACTGTTTCTTCAGGTGTAGCTTGTTTGTCAGGTTCTTACCCATGTACAGCTTCTCGAGCTTTTCCCATAGGTCCTTTGCAGATTCCTCTTCCACGTTGAACATAACTTCGTCAGAGAGGTACTGCTCAATAGAGCTCATGGCTCTTTCATCAATGTCCGCCCACTCATCATCTTCCATCTTTTCAGGCTTCTTTGCCTTGCCAAGCAATGCTACTTTGATTCCTTGTTGAATCAAGATATTTTTCATTCTCCTTTGCCACAAGCCAAAATTAATTTTGCCATCAAATTTCTGAATTTCAAATTTGATACCTGCTGCTGTAGCCTTGTTTGCCATTATGTCTGAAATCTCCTCGTTTTTCAGAACTTTAAATGGTCAATCCGTTCCGTTAACTTCGTAGATCTCGTCGACGCGAATCTGTAGGAAGAAACGGAGCTCAAATCGGAGTCCGGATGGCTCCGAAAACTGAGAATGAATTCTGGCCGTTGATTTAGTCAAACTGTATGTTTGACTGTGCTGCTGGCGTCCAGATGACGTCAGCTCCTGCGGCTGCTGCGTTGGGCTTCTCCTGCGGACGGGTCAGAACTGACCCGAACTGGATCTGGGCCTGGAAACTGACCCAATTGTTCCGCTGGGCTTCCTCTGCGCGGACTGGGCCAGGTCAGAACTGACCTGGACAAACTGCTGGGCTGGGCTTCCTCTGCGTGAGCTGGGCCAGGTCAGAACTGACCTGGACTGAAACTTGACCCACGAAACTGTCCTGCTGTGCTGGGCTTCTGGCGCACGGGTCAGGTCAACCTGACCTGCAAACTGACCCAGTTGGGTCTGTCTTCTTTCGTTGAATGGGTTCTGCAACCTCAAAGGTTCAACGCAGCGTCTTGCTGCTTCTTCCTTTTTCCACTCCGGTGATGACGCAGCGGCGGGGACCGGCGACGGCACTGCAGCGCGGCGGCGGACCGGTCCGGCTTCTCCGGTGACGATTCCGGTAGAGCAGAGCCTGTGGTATCAGAGTTCCTGCGTGCAGCTGCTTACGGTTCCGGCGATGAAAGAATCCGGATCCTTCTTTGGTTCCGGTGATGAGCGATGTGCTGTGTGACGAGGAACTGCAGTGATCTGCGTGGTTTTGGTTCGAATCCTGATGCGTTCGAATCTGCACAGTGATCAATCAGAATCTCTGAATTCTGATCTGCTCGTCTTGATCAAGCAAAAAACTTCTATCTTCTTCCGAATCGCGTGGCCCACCTTGATGATCTCTGATCACAGTGCGTTGCCTTGATCTGCAAAGTTGGCTTGATCTGCGTGCAACCCTAACCCTAGGAAAACCCTAACTTCGCTCTGATACCAATTGTTAGGAAATAATCTAGGGTAAAGCACGCGTCAATCAATCACAAAGCATACAAGACAAAAGAGATTTACGTGGTTCGGCAATTGCCTACGTCCACGGGACTATGAGCGTTCCGCTCGATTTCACTATGCAGGAAATTGGGCAACTCGTTACAAGGATATACCTCTAACACTTAGCCTACTCTCTCCCCCAATAGATCTCAATCTTGCTCTCACGGTCTCTCCCTTTACAATGCTCTCTTGTTCTCCCTTGCTTTTTGTGATGTGTCTTACAAAGAATAACCCTAGAGAGTATATATAAGGAACTTTGCCCTAGTTTACTTAAGCCCTAAGTAAACTATCCATCAAGGCCCAATGGACCTTTTGAGCCAAATCCAACAATATGGTCAATAAAGCTTCAGCGAATAAATAAATAAATAAATAAAAGTCAATAAAAGTACTTGGACCAAAAATCTACAATGATTTTTATTGTAATATGGCAACAGGAATGGCCAACTCATGCCAATATGTGAACCATATACAGTCCCAAGCAGCATGGATAGAATCTGCCATGAGAGGAGTCTTTGACCCCATCGTCTCCGGCCCCATTATCTATTTGCTTTACAGTTTCCCAAATCAATCTGCTCATTTAGCTAGCAAAAAAAAAAGTCTAATCAGCCATGTGACGCGTGGAGAATTTAGAGCTTGGCCACTCTCCAAGTCAAAGATGATCTGTGTCACATGACTGATGCCACGTTAGATATGTCTAATCAATGCCGGACACTCGTATGAGTGTATGTATCACTATGCATCTATGAATGTGTTGAGGGAAGAGAGTGGGACTCCATTATGAGGTCCATTTATTGATAATTCAAACTGCTTAAAAGGAATGTATTTTATTTACATGGAGTTCTCAAACTTTTACTCTAATAAGAAGGAGATTTTCTCCTACACTTTGCACTCTATAATTTGGATAAGAATTTAATGATAATGATGATGAAGACTACTCTACAATCCATTGGAGCACTGAATGGATTGTCCACAAAGGCAGTACCAACATTGAACCTCATGGGACCTACAGTGATGACCGGATCCAATCCGAATTGACTGCAAAGCGCTGGAGAAAACCGTCAAAGTGTCTCAGTATAAAATTGAGCATATAATTAATAGTGTAACTAAAAATGCATAAGATTGTATAATCACATCATCATCAGTCATGCGTTCATTATTGGATAAAAGTCTAATCATGTGTTATGTGAAAATGGATAGCTTCGATGTGACAAAAGAGAGGCCCACTGAAAATGAATTAGGAAGATGACGTGAGTTGATTTGAGAAGAAGTCGTCGTCTGTCGTTATGCTGTTAGTGTCTGAAATCTGAATGGACTGGATACCCTCACATCATGCAGGGAGGGAGCACTTGCACATTTGAGGAGAGGACACCCTTGGGGTTGGGAGAGGGGATGGAGGGCAATGGTAGATTAGAGGACAAGATGTTGGGTGGTGCAGTAGAAAATACCTGTAATCGATGGTCAACTACGATGCAAAATCACAAACAAACCAAGCAATCAATCACATACATAATAACACAATAACATATTGTTTAGCCAAAATGCCTACGTCCACGCGGAAAGCCATTCTTAACCCCAGGAAAGCTCCATACATGATGAAAAGATTGAGACATAAACCCAACATATGAAAAGATTGAGACATAAACCCAACATAGGATGCCATCACTGTTGGGCCTAGGGTCCAGACCAAGTGGGTTCATGGACATGGGTATTATGGTAATCGTACCTGGCTTTCTTGTTGACCAAGTTAGGTTTTCTTGGGGAGTAAGAAAGAGTGCATTATAAGATGTTGTAATGTGTAAACCCATAGAAGAAAGGAAGAAGAGTGAACCTTAAGGAGAGGTTTTCTTTCCCGTGGATGTAGGCAAGATTGCCGAACCACGTAATTCTCTTGTGTGTGATTGATTGTTCTTGTGTGGTTGTTTGATTGCTTGATCGCTGATTCACGTTTCCGCATACACGCGCACAACAAGTGGTATCAGAGCCTAGGATTTACTAGGGTTGGATTGTGCCGCGTTGCGATCGACGGATCGGATCAAGGGTATCCGGATTTCTGCACGTCGTTCTTCGTTGCAGGAAATCACAGAGATCGGTTCAGATCTCTGGTGGGCCACACTGATCGGATTCTCCCGGAGATCCGAAGTTGCAGGAACAGGAAGTCTCAGGCGTCGTCTACTGCTGTCATCGGAACTGATTGGTATCAGATCTTCGCCGCAGAAGACCAGGGCTGCCGGACTTACTGGGCGTCGCCTGTTCGCCGCCCGTCCATCGCCGGTTTCGCCGTCGCTCTTCGCTGGAGAAAAACCCCAGCCACCGACGCTGCTCGTCCAACGCTGCTCATCGGATTTTGTTCCGATTGTCGCTGCCGCCCGCTCTTCGCCGGTCCGCCGCCGCGTTGCCGTGCCGTCGCCGGAACTCCGCCGGCCGTTGTTTCCCCGCCGTGGCCGAAGAACCAAGGGAGCATCCTTCAACGCTCTCTGGTTACAAAACCAGAAGCGAAACAGAACTCTGTTTCTGTTTGGGGAGAAGAAGTCTCAGGCCAGGTTGGGCTCGGGTCAGGTTGACCTGACCCGTCTGCAAGAAGCCCAGCCCAGTACAGACAAGAAGCAGGTCAGACAGGTCAGGTTCTGGGTCAGTTTCGCCTGACCCGTGAACTGGAAAGCCCACTCTAGCAGTCTGCTGACGTCAGCGCCACGTCAGCACAAGGTACGGTCAACAGGGGTTTGACCAGATTGACGGCTGAGAATTGTTTCGTCAATAACTTGATCATCCGGTGTCAGATCGGAGATCCGTTTGCGCCTACAGATTCGTTGCGAGCAGATCTACGTAACTGTGGAAGAAGATTGGCAGTTTGACGGTCAACAAGAAAGTTTGACCAATCGGAGCACAGAAAACTATTTTTGCGATATCGGAGCCATCCAGAGTCGGATTTCAGATCCGTTTCTTCCAGCGTGCTCGTGGTGACGAGATCTACAGATTGGTGCAGAAATTGAGGTTAATGACAGTTGTTTATACTTTCTTCATTATTAAATTAAGATGGAGAACAACACTGTGAACACTACCATGATCAAACTCAACCATACCAATTGGTTGATTTGGAAACCTAAGATGGAGGATATACTCTATTGCAAAGACCTCTATGATCCCATTGAAGGGGATAGTGCCCGACCAAAAGAGATGTCTGAACCAGATTGGAAAAAGATGCATAGAAAGACCATTGGTCACATCAGACAGTGGGTGGATAACAGCATATTCCATCACGTGTCTAATGAAACCAATGCGAGAACCCTTTGGATGAAGTTAGAAGAAAGATATGAGAAGAAAACCGCCGTAAACAAAACTTTTCTGATTAGAAAGCTTGTGAACATGAAATTCAAGGAGGGTGGTAAAATTGAAAATCACATAAATGATTTTCAATGCATTGTGAATGAACTGGCTACAATGAAGATGGTCCTTGATGATGAAATGCAAGCTTTATTTCTTCTAAGTTCTTTACCAGATACATGGGAGACATTAGTTATTTCCGTGAGCAATTCTACTCCAGATGGTGTGTTATCAATGAGTCAGGTTAGTAGCAGCTTGTTAAATGAAGAAACAAGAAGAAAAACTGCAGGAATAGATAATGCACATGCCTTTGTTACTGAGAATAGAGGGAGGAGTAAGAGTAGGGGACCAAAGGGGGGTCGTGGCAAGTCCAGAGGTGGCAGGGAATCACAGACTAAGAAAAAGTCTGGAAAATGCTTTCATTGTGGCAAGGAGGGTCACATTAGAAAGAATTGCTTTGCCTTGAAGGAAAAGAAAGAAGTCAACAATGAGCAGAAGAATGACACTAACACTACTGCTACTTTGGATAATGAAGTAGTGATTCTGACCAGTGAAGGTGAAGAGTGTTTGAGTGTTGCAGATGATCAAGTTGAGTGGGTTGTTGACACAGCAGCATCCTACCATGCTACTCCTTCTAAGGAGATGTTCACAACGTACAAAGCAGGGGACTTTGGCACTGTGAAGATGGGCAACACAAGTCATTCGAATATTGTTGGGATCGGTGATGTCTGCATTCAAACCGATATTGGTTGCACAATGACGCTGAAAGATGTGCGACATATTCCTGATCTGCGGTTGAATCTGATTTCCGGGACTTCATTGGACCGTGCAGGTTATGAAAGTTACTTCGGAAATGGCAGATGGAAACTCACTAAAGGGTCTCTTATTTTTGCAAGAGGGAAGGCGTGTAACACGCTGTATAAAACACATGTGAAGCTATGCAAAGGTGTGTTGAATGCTGTTGAAGACAGATCCTCTCCAAATCTGTGGCACAAGAGACTTGGACATATGAGTGAGAAAGGACTGCAGTTATTGGCAAAGAAAGATCTGATTCATTACTCCAAAGGTACATCCCTTGACCCTTGTGATTATTGTTTGTTTGGTAAACAGCATAGGGTTTCTTTTTCTAAAACATCAACGATAAAATCTAATGTGTTGGATTTGGTATATTCTGATGTTTGTGGTCCCATGGAGGTGGAGTCATTGGGTGGCAGAAAGTTTTTTGTCACATTTATTGATGATGCATCCAGGAAAGTCTGGGTTTATGCGTTGAAATCGAAGGATCAGGTGTTCCAGGTATTTCAGCAGTTTCATGTCATGGTTGAAAGAGAAACAGGAAAGCTCTTGAAGTGTCTCCGCACTGATAATGGTGGTGAGTACACATCAAACCAGTTTAAAGGCTATTGTTCAAAGCATGGTATTCGACATGAAAGAACAGTTCCTGGTACTCCACAGCACAATGGTGTAGCCGAGAGAATGAACCGCACTATTCTTGAAAGGATGAGATGCATGATTAGAGTGGCACAGCTACCCAAACCATTTTGGGGTGAAGCTATTATGACTGCCGTTTACCTGATCAACAGGTCTCCCTCAGCTCCTCTGGATTTTGATCTTCCGGAGAGAGTATGGACAGGTAAAGATGTTTCTTATTCTCATTTGAAGGTATTTGGGTGCAAGGCTTTTGCACATGTACCAAAGGAACAGCGTTCAAAGCTGGATGATAAGGCAGTGTGCTGCATTTTTCTTGGCTATGGTGGAGCCGAGTTTGGCTACAGGCTATGGGATCCAGAGAAGAGAAAATTTATCAGAAGTAGGGATGTTGTGTTTCATGAAGATCAGTTCTTTGGAGATATTGAAAAGACTGAAAAGTCTAATGAAGTTGTTGATGGAGTGGTTGATCTCACACCGACTCCTTCTCCAGTGCAGATTACAGGTGGAGAAGGTGAACAAAACGATCCAGATCGTGATGAGGCGCAGGGGTTGACAGATGAACAGGGTGTTGAGCAGGGGGAGCAGTATCCTCAGTCAGAAACCACAGAACCTCAGATTAGGAGGTCTACTCGAGAGCGTCAACCATCAACAAGATATCCTGCATCAGATTATATTTTGCTTACTGATGAGGGGGAGCCAGAGAGCTACCCAGAAGCAAAAACTCATACAGATAAAGATGAGTGGATGCAGGCTATGCAGGATGAGATGAGTTCTTTGAAAAAGAACAATACTTATGAGCTGGTGGAACTCCCAAAAGGCAAGAAGGTTCTGAAGAACAAATGGGTGTTCAAGGTGAAGAGAGATGACAGTGGAAAACTGATAAAGCACAAAGCACGGCTAGTGGTTAAAGGCTTTGCGCAGACGAAGGGTCTTGACTTCGATGAAATCTTCTCTCCAGTTGTGAAGATGACTTCTATCAGAGTTATCTTGGGTCTAGTTGCCAGCATGGACCTTGAACTTGAGCAGATGGATGTGAAGACTGCATTTCTTCACGGTGATCTGAAAGAAGAGATCTACATGACTCAGCCGGAGGGGTTTGAGGTAGAAGGAAAAGAACAGCTGGTTTGCAGGTTGAAAAAGAGTCTCTACGGGCTGAAACAAGCGCCGAGACAGTGGTACAAGAAGTTTGATTCATTCATGGTGAGTCATGGGTACCGGAGGACAGCTGCAGATCACTGCGTTTATGTTCGTAAGTTTGGTAATGGCAAATTTATTATCCTTCTTTTATATGTAGATGATATGTTGATAGTTGGACAAGATAGTGAAATGATTGGCAGGTTAAAGAGGGACATGTCAAAGACTTTTGACATGAAAGACTTGGGTCCCGCACGACAGATTTTGGGAATGCAAATACGTCGTGACAGGAATGCCAAGAAACTGTGGTTGTCACAGGAGAAATATGTTGAACGGGTGCTAGCGAGATTCAACATGGAAGATGCTAAGCCAGTTAGCATGCCTCTAGCCAGTCACTTCAAGGTCAGTAAGAGATTATGTCCTACTACAGATGAAGAAAAGGAACGGATGATGTCTGTTCCATACTCCTCAGCAGTTGGGAGTCTTATGTATGCCATGGTATGCACACGGCCAGACATTGCTCATGCAGTGGGTGTAGTAAGTAGATTTCTTTCTAACCCTGGGAAAGAGCATTGGGAAGCAGTGAAGTGGATCTTCAGATATTTGAGAGGTACATCAGATTTTTGTTTGTGTTTCGGAGGCTTAAAACCAGTACTTGAAGGCTTTACAGATGCTGATTTTGCAGGCGATCTTGATCGTCGGTTGTCTACTTCTGGGTACTTATTTACTTTTGCAGGGGGAGCTATTTCCTGGCAGTCTAAGTTGCAGAAGTGTACAGCATTGTCTACAACCGAAGCAGAATACATAGCTGCTAATGAAGCAGGGAAGGAGATGATTTGGTTGATGAATTTCTTTAAAGAACTGGGTTTGAAGCAAGATGAGTATGTAGTCTACTGTGATAGTCAGAGTGCTATGGATCTTAGCAAGAATGCTACATACCATGCCCGCACAAAGCACGTTGATGTGAGATATCATTGGATTCGTGAGGTCATCGAGAAGAATCTCATGAAGCTGGAAAAGATTCACACTGACAAGAATCCCTCTGACATGATGACCAAGGTCGTGTCTAAGGGAAAGCTAGAGCTGTGTTCAGAGTTGGCAGGACTGGACTCCTAATAAGGGGTTCAGAGGCGTCTTCCCCATGGTCTGGAGGGGGAGATTGTTGGGCCTAGGGTCCAGACCAAGTGGGTTCATGGACATGGGTATTATGGTAATCGTACCTGGCTTTCTTGTTGACCAAGTTAGGTTTTCTTGGGGAGTAAGAAAGAGTGCATTATAAGATGTTGTAATGTGTAAACCCATAGAAGAAAGGAAGAAGAGTGAACCTTAAGGAGAGGTTTTCTTTCCCGTGGATGTAGGCAAGATTGCCGAACCACGTAATTCTCTTGTGTGTGATTGATTGTTCTTGTGTGGTTGTTTGATTGCTTGATCGCTGATTCACGTTTCCGCATACACGCGCACAACAATCACAAGCAGGAGAAAAGACTCACACATGTGAGGAGGGAGAGACCCATAATTGATTCCTAGTCATCTGTGCGAGAGACCGGCGATGGTTCCCAACCAACTGGGCAGCCCTCTTTCACATTCCATATTTGCTTTGATGGTCAGTAGGACACTTTTGTAAATGTTGAAGAAACGGACGGGTGCATTCTCAAATACCTATTATACAGGTCTGCATTTGTTATGGTCAGGAAGGAAATAAAGTAGTTTTTGTATACTTTCATAACTCAAATGAGTGATCCTCATGCAAAGACTTTTTGCCCATTTGTTTTAGTGAATTGGTTAAGGGTTAAATGGAGAGTTCAGTGAGATAAAAGTTTTAAGTGAATTAGAGAGTGAGGGTATCGCCCTATGGAAAATTTTGTCCATGCATTTTGATTGAGTGAAGAAAACTCAAGAGTTGAATGACAAATTACAGTGGACGGTATTTTTGTCATTGTACAATAAAAACTAATTGCTCATTATTTGATTGTAAGATCAAAGAGGCCAAGTAAAAACACAAAATACAAGGCCTTTTTGAGATGTTATTTGAAAACTCAAAAGTATGACAACCAATTTCAATATGTTAATTCAAACTCATCACCCGGGCCCAAGCTAGATCCAGCCTGATAGTTAAATGGCCACAGCTACTGGGCCTGTACATTCTTAAATGTCTGCCTATGGGTAGTCCTTGATCATGACCATACGCCTTAATTTGTCTGACCTTTGGGTTTTTTTTTTTTTTTTAAGCTAAACGATATGCTCCCCTGTTGAAAATCTTGGGGAAATGGTTATACTCAATTTTTTCAAAATGAACCAAGATTTCCACAATATCCACAATTATTGAGCTTAATTACCAGTCTTCACTCCCTATTCAAAGCTTAACCACCTCCTTCCATCCAGTTCGACAAAGTTCAGACCTTGAAGTAATCCTTTCTTTGGTCTGACCATCATTTTAAAACGTAGTATTTATCCAGATGCTAAATAAGCTAATTTTCTTTTTAAAAAAGAAGGAAAAAAGGGACTTTATGTATAGACTGATGAATTGGTTCTTTCTAAAAAAATATGAAGAAAATACGTCTCTAACTTGATTTTTAAGTTTTTTGGAATATTCATCTTTATTTAATACATAATGGGGAATGTTCATATGCATCTTTCCCTCACTATAGAGTGAGGGACACTCCCCTTTTTGCACATAAAGATTTCCAAAAAGAGAAGTTTTCCTCCCCCTATGGTGAGGGAAAGATGCATATGAATGTTCCCCATATATATAATATCAAAATGATGAGCATACAGTTGCAATATTTCTGTGTTGTTGGAGTGTGAACCCATAAAAAATAGCATCATGGCTTGAACCTTTACGCATTGGGTGATGAAAATCGATCGAAACCCAGCTTTAAAACCAATGGTCCAACATATTGAGCACAAAGGGGCATATATGATATACTTTTATTAACTTTTTTAAGAAAACTCGAAAGCTCAAAAACTCAAATTTGACTCTTTTTATTTTTTATTTTTTTGGCAAGACAAACTTGACTCTTGGAAAGTCATTGAATCGAGTTGCTTGGGCAAGTCTGACTGACCACTTATTCAGATGTAGTGAACCCTGTCCATAGTTCCTGATTCACGGAGCCCAATTTACTTGTCTGGGTTAATTAGACATGATGTTGCCAAGTCAATGTAAGTGGCAAAATGAATTTAGATGACAATCACTGCCGTTGATGGGACAAGTAGGGACATCAACTGATAATAGTTTGGGAGCATTCACCATTCTATGATCATTGTACAGACCTTCCAGTAACACTGGAACATGGACCCTACATGCATATAAGGGGGTAAAATCTTCATCAAGCATTTGATGCAAATGGACCCTGTTAAAGAATTAAGGGGAATGTCACAACCGAATAAGCATTTCCACAGTTGCGTCCATGTTTTCAGTTGAGTTTTTTTTTTTTTTTTGGTAGAAATGTTTTCAGTTAACCCAAAAGAGATAAGGACTGAATCTTCGGGTCTGACATAAGGAAAATTTAGGCCTCAATCATCTTCTCTGATTACAAGTGCAGGATCCAACTCAGTGCCGAAGCACAACCTAAATTTAGCCCCAAGGAGTTGGGTCCTGAGTCCTGACCATGGAAGCCCGGATGGCCTGACAGAAATATAAACCAAACTTACAATTTAATAGTTGTGTATAAAGGTGGATACAAAGTTGAGAGAGAGAGAAAGAGAGGTGCAATTGGACCCTATATGGAGTCAAGATTGAGGCTCTATAGAGTCTTCTGGGAATCCATGTATGGGTTTGTATTAAAATTTGTGATGCTAACCCTCACTTCCCACCAGTGTGAGTAGTCTGCAACATGGAAATCATATCTTTGTACTTTGAATATGAATAGAATAACTAAGCCAAAAGGTAATACAATATTTGCAGTATGACCAAGGAAAACAATAATACCTAGCATTTGACACAAGACGGGTAAATGTAGGGTGGTTTCGGGCACAAGCCATGGGTGCCTAATGCCACTCCACCAACTTTCAGATGGGTTGAATCCGAGGCTTTATTTAAACCTTAAAAAGAAGCATCAATGGCCGAGTTTAATCATCTTGTAGTAGAAACGGAGTGGATGTTGGGTTCAAACATGTACGAATCCAAGTTCAAATCCAGACCTGAAAATAGTCAAAATACAACACTTTAATAGAGTAACTAGCGTAGCTTGGGTTATGAAATATGATGCTTGGTACACATTAAAAAATGTTGCGCCCACCTGAAGGGCACGGTTAAGTTATCTATTTATAAAAAAACAAAAAATTTGCATAGCATTTGACATATTTAACTACTTCAAAAGTTGAAACTGTGGTTAAAAAACATTTCAATTAGCTTCTGATGTTGGGTTTATGTTTTATATTCCGAGTTTGCCAGAGTGTTATATATCAAATAGTTTATAACCCTATACTATAAAGACAGTCAAGATGTAACAAGGTACTCTCTTGAAGTAGATGTAGATAAGTTGCCGAACAAGGTAAATCTTTTTGTGTGGCTTGATTGTTGATCATAGGTTTTTCGTTTCCACATGCATGGTTACAATAGCTATCTTAGATTGAATGATGAAAAATGCCAGATGAAAATGTTTTTTACGGGTTACAAATCCATAAGAAAACCTTATCTTTTTGTCAAATGTAGATAATGTGGCAACTTGTGCTTTACTCCGTTAGGCCAGAGTTTTAGATATCTCTAAAACCTGAATACTGAATTGTACTCGTAACTTTCTCTGGCCAATCCCCTGGTAGCTTTGGTGAAGCACCTCTATCTCCCCAGAAAGAATCAAGAAATAGTCGTAGATCTGATGGTTAAGGGGACCTGAGTGGGGCACGTGTGTGTGGGTGGGTGGGTATTTACCACAGAGAAAAAGTACTAATTTGAGTTTCTATGGGATTCAAATCAGGTTCCATATCGGTTTTTGTTCAGGTCGAATCCATAGGTTCCTTGGATATTAGAATACTGTTCACAATCACATACTTATTTCAATGGGTCGGTTTGGACTTTGGTCGACGGTGAGAACTTCTCACCTATTGAATTTGAGGTGTGGATAGTTTTTATTCCACCTTCATTTTCTTTACCTTTTTTTGAATGTTAACTTTTATTGATCAAACTTAATAGTATATGTGGGAAATACTGAAAAGTCAAAAAGGAAAGAAAAGAGAAACACAAATCTAGACTACCAAAATTAAACTCACAACCACAAGAGCCAGAGAGAAAGAAAGGAGCAAAAATAACTGTAGCAAGAAACAGTCCATATGTGTTTTTCCTCATCCAAATATACCCATGTGTTTAATTTCATTTTCATGTAGCAGTCCCACTTATCCTCTCATCCACAGGTTTGGATGAATGAAATATGTATCCAACCATTAGTGCATTGATGCTTATTGCTTCATGCACATTAATTGCTTCTCAAGCTTCCCCATATTTAAAGGAATCAGGTTTTATACTGCTTCCCCAATAGAAATTTCTCTCTTTTTTTTCCAAAATAGAACATATCAAAGTTTAAATTGACCCCCCTAGTTTATCAGATGCAACTGGCTTTAATAAATAACCATCTAAGAAAAGTTCTGTTGAATGTCACTAGCTGTACGGTAACTAAGAAATACAAAATCATCAAAATTCCCCTTTTCCTATGATAGCTTTGGATTAAACAGCTACCGTCCATAGATCTGATTATTCCTGAGTAGCTAATCCTACTATTCTTTCCATACCACCTACCAAGGGCTATCAAGAAAAACCATGGGGTTTCTACCAAAAAAACAAAAACAAAAACCACGGGGGGGATTCTGATAAAAGCTCTGTTGTGGATACAGCATAGCTATACATCATAGCAAGAGGTGAGGCAACGGTTAACATTATTCCAGTGCTACCAAGTCAAACAAATCATAACCACCTTGGTCACAAGTGCAACTAGCTTATTGTCCCAATATGTACACTTTCTTTTACATGCAGTACTTAGTTTTTATTTTTTTTAATCTTAATCCTAACACAACATACACAAATCCATCCAAAATAATCATTAATCACTAATCAACACAGCTACTCACCTCATTGATCAGAGAAGTTGGTCAAATTTGCCATCTCTGGGAGGTCGAACCTGGCTCCTCCTGGTGGCCCAAGGGAAGAGGAAGAACCCATGTCAATGGGTTTAATCTGCCAATTTCCTGTTGCCGCTGGTTCGCCATGAGGTGATTGCTGGCCAGTTTGTAGCTCTTTCACCTGCCTCTTCAAGAACTTAACGTAGCGAATGGCTTCGTCGAGCATCGAGGCAGTGTCCATCTTCATTCCTCCGGGAACAAGCCTTTGCAGGATCCTAATCCTCTCACTTATCTTCTCTCTCCGGTGGCGAGCGGCAACACTCTGGGGGTCGTCGCTGATTCGAACATTTCTCCTCTTTGGCTTCTGAATTGTCGCAGGGTCGATGTCCACAGGCTGCATCACCGCGATCTTGTACATCATTTCCTTCATGGCACACAACTCTTCCTCTCCTCCTCCTATGTAGTTCCCCTTGTGTTCAATTGAGAAACTTGAATTGGACACTCGATTGGATGGTGGTGGTGGTAGTGGTAGTGGTGGTATTTCATGTGTTCCAATGCTTGAATAGAATACATGACTAGAAGATGGTAAGCAATGTGCTTGAAAAGGGTCTTTCATAGAGTTTAGTAGCTCAAAAGGAAGGGGATGGAGGGGACATTGATTTCCCATGGCCATGTCCCAAGAGCTGCTGCATCCATCCATAAATGAACATGTGGGTACTCTACATTATTGAACATGGAGAGGGCCTGCTATATATAATTCATTTTGGCCATTGAAGAGGGCTTTAAACATATGATCAACACTTCTAATAGTTAGAGAGAGAGAGGTGGCAATGAAACAGAAACCTTTATTACTTAAGAACTTTAGGTTGGTTGATGACATATAAGTAGGTATAGCCAATCATCTCATTTGTCCTTTTCTTTTTCTTGCTATCAAGAAATGAAAGGGAATGCCAAAAGGTATTTCCCAAGAAGAACTATTTCGTCTGTTAGTAGAACTCAATGTGTGATTCATCTTCACCGTCCAACTGATGTAGATGGCCATTGTTAGTTGTCACTGACCTTCTAATCAAATGGGGAATGATATCTTTAAACGGGGTGTGAGGAAGAATCTTTGCTTTCTGCTCAATTAATGAAACAACTTAAGACCATAAAATCACTTTTCTATTGGCTGGGACAGTTTGTTTACCGGATATGAATTTCTAATGTGAGGCGTATTTCTTTAAGTGACTAAAATTGAAGAAATAGAGGTAAATATTCCTAACTGACAATCAAATAGTTACCGTTTATTAGAAAAAGAGTTCAGGGGAAATTAGAAAAAAAGATTTATATGGGCCATGGATAGTGTTCATTACTCATCTCTCCTTAATTTATTTTTCATAAAAGGAGAGAGTATTTGATAGTTATTCGTGGATATTCGCCTATATTTCTTCAATTTAACCACTTTTAAAAAGACATTTCTTAGAAATCTTTGAAATTCAATCTCAAGGGCTCACCCGGTGCACAAAGTGCTCCCCGGCTAAGCGGGGGTAGGGGGAGGGTGGGTGCATGTGTACGCAGCCTTACCCTTGCATTTTTGCAAAGAGGCTGTTTCCACGCCTCGAACCCGTGACCTCGATGTCACCAAAGGAGCAACTCTACCGTTGCGCCAAGGCTCGCCCTCTTAAATTCAATCTCAAGAGATAACAAAAAAAAAAATAAACACAAGAGTCTCCACCCGGCACACACCCCTCTCCCCTCTCTCTACCCAAATTTAGAAGAGATTAACTTTATATCCTCATTTACCAAAAAAAAAATTTTAAACACCATCTTGGCAAGCTAGTCTCATGGTTTTTTACCAAACGCTATAATCTAACTTGTCATTATTCATTCAATAAACAATGATTTGGCAGAGATGGTCCACACCCTCATATAGGGTGTACTGTGCATGCAATTGATGGCTGTTGCTCTTTCCCAATGAGAATTTACTTTTCCCTTTGACATTGACATTGTATTTCTATAAGCTGTGAGTTCATTTCAGAGAAAAGGCTTCATAAATGGAGGTAACGTCATCTTTGATTTGTTTACTGAATTGGCCATGGTGTCTCAGATATAAAAAGGATATGTTATAATAGATGAGGGAAAGAGGTAAGACCCACAAGATTCAAGGGTCCAGCTGTGCACCTCGTGAGAGGTTGCAGGCTTTTACATATCCCTATATCACAAAATTCCTCCAATTCCATGGATGAGATTTCATGCAATCAATTCCTAGGGCATTTTTTTCTTCACCCATCAACTTGACCAATATTGTCCATAACTCTAGGCTTGAGTATGGTTCTTTCTTCGTCTTTGCAAAATGTACTCAAGGACATATGTAATATATTGATGCAAAATCTAAATTTGTCAAAGATTAATGCATATTTATGAACTGCATTTTTCGTCTCAATTGACATGTTTACAGAAGAATAAGACCCTAAAATATTAGAATGTAAGACGGATTTTTGAAGAACCTCATATTAAGATAGTAACTTAGCCATACTACAAGCTACTTTGCAATACCTCAACAAAGTTTTGCTCATTTTAGTCACAATATTTTAGATAATTACCCATAGTTACTAAGGATAGGGAGCTTGCTCAATGTCCTCACTTTCTGTTTAGGATATAGTGAAGATCAATATGGAGAAGACAGTCATGTGGACTTTCAACTAGAATTAGTAGAGATTAACAGGGAGATAGCTGTCATGTGGACTTTCTACTCTTGAAACATTACTTCCATGTAGATAGGTATGCCACTAGCTAGTCCTAAATTCCAGTGTAATCACACTTTGTTTATATTTGCAAGCCCATATCCAAAACTGCAAGTGCAGAGTCCAAGCCTCCTATTTAGCGCTGGATCTGATTTGAAATCCAGATCCAAGCCTGAATCCAGATCGAATTTGTTATCGAATATGCTATCAACAGACTCATAAAGAGTCCAATGTGCCGGCCTGTGAGTCTAACTGGCTCTTGCCTATGGAGTAAAAATTATAATTTGGCCCATTGAGCAGTTGGACCTATTACTGTGGTGACCTTAATCGAACTCATAACTCAAATTATGACGTACAAACGGGCTAGGCCCATTTTTATCTTAGGCCATATCATTCCTTGTTGAGTGTTGACAGCAATACAAGTAGGTTGTCAAAAACTACAAAATTACAAGAAGGAAAAGTTCATATATACATATAAAAAAAAGATAGTAAATGCAATTGAGGTCCAATTTAACTCACTTGCAAAGAAAGTTACAGAAGGTCTTCAAATGGTGTCATTACAATAGAATTCCACACTGCATCACATGGTGGGTTCAGTCCTTATATGCTCTTCTGTCACTGTTGGCCTTTATTCCATAGAAATTTTTCCTTGCATCATCATATGAATGAGGTGAGTAACGAGGACTGAGTCCTTTGGCTTAGAGAGCGACTCTTCTATGGAGCTTTGATTGAAGGTAACTGCTCCAAAATTTTGGGATGGCCATAATCAAAAGAGGTGGTCCTTGTAGAAAATAATGATGAAATGGTAGGAGAGAGAACAATGCGTTATGCATCACAACACATCCACCATTTTTATGCTCGGAAAAAATAAGGAGATCGATGGAACATTGTGTCATGTTGATTACATGACTATAACATTCATGGTTCATGGGACACAGTTTGCATCATGTGGCTCATCCTGATTTGCTGAAGGATAGGACCAGATCGCTCACACTTATGTGTTGCTTGCATGAATTAAACAAAGTAAGGCCTTAAAATTAAGATTTCAAAGTGAATGAAATTACATATTGTTTGACCCATAGAGGTAAGCCCGTAATTGAATAGTTACCATTGAGAGAGAGAGAGAGAGAGAGAGAGAGAGAGAGAGAGAGAGAGAGAGAGAGAGAGAGAGAGAGAGAGAGCATAGGGACCATTCTACTAGAGCTAAAACATCAATATCTACATCAAATCTTCGGCTCCAACAGGAAAATCATGCTCATTGACTGTAAAAGGATTTCTTTTGTTTACTGCAGCAGGGTGATCAATCCAAATGTTGAAGCTTCCTAGGAATTTCTTATCAAACCCTCTTAACTCAGGAGCAGTATATTTTAATTAAAACACTGACATGACACAGGAGTGCATGCATCCATCACACAAGAATGTCAAAAAGTCTACATGAACTAACTCATTGAGTTAGTCCATAGACTAACGCCATGATATCCAAGAACGTCCCACTAGATAGCAGATGAAAGAACCCTACCCACCCCATATCTTAAACCAAGTGAATATTAACTTGTAGAGAATTGGGTCTGGTGACTCTAAGGGCTGGATACATTCCAAGCATTAATTTACTGTTTTACAGACGTCTGTAGACTGTACCGATAGCCATATTGAAATCTTTGCCATTTGCCAATCTTTCCTTGGTTGGTAATAAGTACATGGCACGAAATGGATTCAAACAAATTTTGTCGCATTGGCTCTCACTCTCTAAAATGTAAAAGGCTACAGTGGGGATAAGGGTAGGGAATGGAAGCATTGTGGCTAGGCAAAGGACCCTGCATCACATGTGGACGGGCCTTTCAGGTTTCCTTTAATGTGGTTTAGATGGACTCTGATACAAACACATGGGTGACAAGAGGATTGCTTCCAAATGAAGAACTAGTCATTGGGAAATGAGAATTCAAATGATAATGAAAGGGCCTGCAGAAGCACAACTTGTTGGCCTTCTTTATGAGTCCCCCCAATTAGGACAACCACTTTAATGGGTGATAATGGAAAGTTATGAGTTATCTCAAAATGGGGTTTTTCAAGAAGATGATCCTCTTTGAAGAATAATGATGATAAATTAAGAAACCGAATTTTTTAACGGATCAGCAATGACTCATTCCAACATTGGACTATCTCTTTGAACAGGAGCCAGTAGCTGAGTTGGGTCTTAAAAGTTGTGAAAATGAGAGAGGGTCAAGTCCATGCTGTACCCAGAAAAGGACCCACTTGTACCTGATTTGTGCCCAAGGTCGATGCCTAAACTTAAAATTAAAGGGCCCAAACCCAAACCCAGACCCAGACCCAGACCCAGATCCAGACCAACAGCAGAATAAATGCACTCAAACCTGGCCCAGAGGGAGGCCCAAATACCTCTATGCTATTATTTCTACACTTCTATACTTAATACGCACACATATATCATATGGCTCTAACATCAGGTATCAGGTCCTCAGATATGAAATCCATGGAGCAGAACTCGGGCCAGGATTTTATTGGGACCCATGGGACCTAAACCTAGATCAAAAATTAGGAATAGGTCCAAATATTGGCTCATAGCCAGTTTTTTCAATTTGGATCCTTCAGTTATTATTGAGGATTTGAGGGACTGGTGTCTTTCCAGTGTTGGGAATCACATGCACTTCTGACTTCCTGTGGTTCCTAGGGCTTACGGAATACGGACTGCATTCGTCAATGAGAGCATTCATGAGTGGCTTCGGGAATGTGGGATCCAGGTTTCAAGGCCCGGTACAAGATATAAAAGGCCAATTTATTTGCGTAGAATATATATAGGAATTAAACACATAGAGATTTAAGGTCAAATAAGCACACTGATGGCCTTTTTTATTTTTTGCTAGATGAGTGAGTCGTAAAGCACTCCCTTGTGATAACCTACCAGCCCATGGATCGATCTTGGGCATCTGATCTTTGTGAGATGAGACCCCCTTAACTATTAGGGTGTCTCGTGTTCCTCCACCGAAGGCTTATTAAAGAGATGAAACTACATAGGAATTAAGAACATACGAATTCAGGATTAATAAGCACATTGAAGGCTTAATAGAGAGGCAAGAGGGTGAAAGATATGAGGTAAGATAGAATTTAGGGTCAAATGGGCACATAGACTGAGAATTAGATTTCCACTCCATCCAACAAAACCTAATTCTAAGAAATTTTTTTCCCTCTTGGTCAGTTCAAATACACAAAACTTCCTTAATATCATGTTTAGATACGAAGTATACGTATTTTCCTGAAACTATATATGTTTACAGGGGCAATTTGGTTTAA
Source organism: Litsea cubeba (assembly GCA_012931725.1). Lineage (NCBI taxonomy): Eukaryota > Viridiplantae > Streptophyta > Magnoliopsida > Laurales > Lauraceae > Litsea > Litsea cubeba. The sequence continues at coordinate 5,847,210 of CM022954.1, read as the reverse complement.
AGAAAGATCTATTTTTGAGTGTTACTTTTAAGTGAATTGAGTTGCATGCCCAAATACAAAAATCAAGTCCAAGTCGATCCCAACGCAACTCAGACTTGGCACAGTTTTACTACCATACTTGTATTTTAAAAAAATTATAAAATTGAATAAACAAATGTGAAATAAAAAATGACCGTCTAGTAATCTCCCTTTAATGGAAAATGAATTTAGGGCAGCTGATATAAAATGTTTAACCAGCCATCACATTTAGGGCTTCTTTGTTTGCATAGAATGCTTAGGAAATTGAATACATTCGAATTCATGATTAAATGAGCTTCACTAAATAATTATTGAAGCGGTCCAGGGTGAAGGATGCATATAACATTGGGTATTCATTTCTCATCTTTTCTTATTTCAATTTCCATCAAAGGAGAAGAAATTTGATGGTAGTTTTTGGGATATTCATGTTTGATTCTTCCCTTTTAACTTCTCACACAAATCTTTGAACTCATGGATTAAATTACATGAAACAAATATGCCCTAGGCAATCCAAATCCCAAGAAATTATATCATTCACCCCTCACCTTTTTAATAATCCTCCGTTGGAGTTGGCAGCTTGGTGCCCATTCGATCATGTATTCTTATGTATTTGATAAACCCTCGTAGAAACTGAATAATCTTAGGCCTATTAACTGCTTAATCCATGTAGGCTTCGAAGCAAATAAGAGCCTCGAGCGAGTAGGAATGTGACTAGATGCTCGCTCCTGCATCAGTCAAGGCGTGCCCAAACTTGTGCAGGTCAAAACTTAAACCAGTCCTTGATTGATAGCTCAACTAAGTTAGGACATGGGTGTACAAGTGAAAGTGTGTGAGTTCAAAATCAGTTATTGAGAGGAACACGAGGCCTTATGCATTACTGAATGGTTAGATTGGGTCCAATCTCTTGCCCATGTTCTGACCTTAGAACTAAATCAGAGACCCCAGCAATTTATAGAGTGGACCTTAATAAACAATGTCCCAGCAAGACTAGTTTAAGATCCTGTTATTTTGGTCTTTCTAGTTTTGCCCTTTTCGGTGATGGATAGCCATGTATTTTGTTTTTTTTTTTTTTTTTTTTCTTTCTTCTTGGCCAAATGATTAGAGTGGACAGTTCAGTGAAACTAGTTTGAAAGTTTAGTTTACCCAGCTCAATTGTGTTCTAAAAGAATTTATTATTTTAAATAATTAATTGTGACTTTTTGGTCAGGAATTCAGATGTGAGTTTAATCTGTTCAACTGCAGGTTTTTACTCAGTTTAGCCATTTTGATTGGTTTTGGTGTCACTACAGTGTTCTTTTAAAACTGTCGAAGGTGCCAGTTTGATCAATCCCGAGTCCACAAATCGGCCTGACCCAGTTTGTAGACCCCAAATGTAGGTCTTTCTTTTTATATGGGCACGTTTGTGAACGCACCATTTTCACGGAAAGGGGAAATTGTCACGTCAGCAAATTCCATAGCAATGAAAACCTCAGAAAAGGATTTCCACATAATTTAGAAATTTATGTTTGATCGAATTTTTTTTCCTCGTTCAACTGGTGCTAATGTTGTTCGGTGCGGCTGTAGATTCCTTATAGAAAATTAAAATTTCTTATTTGGTGAAATAATTTTTTGAAAAAAAATAACATAAGATATATATTATTTATTCAACATCAAATAATAATTTATTTAAAGAAATAAGAAATGGAAGAGTGTTAAGGTTTTGGGTTGAAATGAAAAAAGGTGAGGAAAAGAGAGAAGTTTTGCGAGAAAATTCATTTCTCATACTCCTTATAGGAAACTCATTTCCAGCATTAATAAGGAAAATGCCGACGAGATAGAAAAGCATTTTCATAAATTTATTCCACACTGAAAGGACCTGCTTGGATGCACAAGAAAATACAAGAAAATAATATTTTATAGAATATAATCTTTCATTTTCTAAAGAAGAGAATCTTGTGCGTTTGGTAACCAAAGAAAAACTTGAAGAAAATATTTTTTTTCTTTCAAAAAGCTCAATATTTTCTCCTATAGAGTCCCCCTGTAGAAAACTTTCTACAAGATAGGAATCTTTCAAAATGATGATAACAAAGTGGTAGAGTAAAGCAAAGACTTTAGTTCACCAAATCCATCATGATGTGTTCATTTACATATATGATAAAGTAAAGTAAAAATAAATCTCACAGTAAGGTAAAGTAAAGGTGGGATGAAATAATTGGTAAAGTAAAGTGAGAATGAATGGTAAAGTAGTTTCTTTTTATTTAACTTCACTTTATCACATTTTATCGTAGTTTTATATGGTAAATAAAAGTGACTTGTTTGCAGGTGTGGCAAAGTAAAATAAAGATTGATGTCATATTATAGTAAATGAGAGGTAAGTATGGTGAGATGAAATATGTGGTGAAACAAAGTGGGAGAGAGAGTTGTAAAGTAGTCGTTTTTTTTATTAACTTTACTTTACTATACTTTACCATGATTTTATGTGATAAAAAAGTAACTTAAGGTAAAAATATGACAGTTGAACTTTACTTTACCAAACTACTTTTTATCTAGTTGTGGTAAGTTACATTTAAATTAAAATATTTATTAAAAATTATTCTAATAATACAATTTACTTTAATCATAGCACCTTTAAAATATTATAATATTATAATATTACATTATTCTATTCTATAATATTTTATTTTTATAATATTTAAATCTGTAAATATTTTATACCGTAAACATCCAAACGGACTTTGAATGCCTGAAAAATAAATATTTTTCAAAATATCATCTACTTTTCTATGAAAAAGATTTACACAAACCTGTAAAAAGTCCTACGTGAAAGAAAAGAAAATATATAAAATCTTGATGTGGATGGATGATGGGCTCACCGCTCCCCTTTCTTTTGTCCTTTTGGGTTTCAAGTTGCAACAAACATGTGCCCGCGGCGGCTCCTACACAAGAGAAACGCAAATGGACCGCGTGAGCGCCACGGTCCGCCAGTAGTCTTGCTGCCGACAGGCTTTTGGCCTTTTGGCCTTTTTCTATTTTGTCAGTGAGTCGAAGATTCCCTCCCCTCACAGAGGGATCCGTTTCCCAGGGGCCTATCATTTTTTTATTTTTTAAATTGAGTATATCAATTGCAGCTTGCCTCTCTTGTATTGGTACAGACTACAGAGTATTGTTTAGTTTGATCCATTGGAAGTTGGCCCACAAGGGAAGAAAGTTATTAGGGGATAGGGGTGTATAAAGTCCGTACCCAACCCGATCCGGCCCATACAAAACCGACTCCAACCCACGGCACAGCGGATCAAGTGCAGGTCCAAATGTGCAACCCATTTTATAAACGGATCGGTTATATATGTAGTACATATCCGACCCAACCATACATAATACAAACGGTAACGTATTATATTTTATTTATTATATGTCATATAATAAAATATGTTTGATTCTTGCCTCTTTGAAAACATATATAGTACATATCCGACCCACTTGTGCACTTGTGTTGGACTGCTGATAATAAGCCTGGTATTGTAATGTATGAAATATGAATTATGAAATTATAAACCTATGCAGGGGGCAGGGGGCAGGGGGCTATGGACTAACGTGGAGTATGAAATATGAATCATTTAGTTACACTTACAATATTGATTCTTATACAGGTACAACCCATTTAAACTCAACCCTACCCGACAATCCGAGTAACCCGACCCGACGCAACTCGAACTAGTATAAGTTCAATTAAGGGTTATAAATATTTAACCCATACTAGTTTGGGTCGGATGAGGTATTTAGCCAAATCCGACCCATGTACACCCCTAAGTAGGGGTGTTCACGGTCAGGCTGGGCTTGGAGAAGAAATATTAGGAGCCGACCTATTTTTTTAATGACTGGCCCAAGCCTGGCCCTAGCTCGAATTGGACAATAAGGCCCTGGCCCGAGCCCAGCCCAGCCCACCTGAAAAAATGAAGCCCGAGCCCGGATGGGAAAAGATTATTTAAAATAAAACACTCTGCATTGATTGTTTGGAGCAGTAGCTTAGCTGTTAAACTTATTACCTGTGTCTTTGAGCGATGGTTCATTCTTCATTCCAACATAAATTTCATTTTTGCTTAAATGAGGTCTCTCATTCAGGTTAGGTTTGGAGCACTTTACCATTGAATCCAAGCCTGGCCCACAACAGGTTTGGCATAAGCTCCCCCACGGCTGGGGTAATAAAAAAAGAAACCCAAAGGAGCCACCCCATGTCTTTGGCTTTCCTCAAGTTTTGCTCAGACATGAATTGGTCCCACCATTGAACACGTGATTAATGTGATTGATACAATCTTATGCAATATTAATTATATGTGTTATTAACAATTTTAATTATATGTTCAATCTTAATTTTAACGTGGGACCAACTTTTATGAAATAAAATTTGAGGGTATCTGAAATTTATGGAGTTTAGTTTACTCCTTTGAAATTGTGAGGGAGACACATGTGGGATCCCAATTCCCAAGTCTTTCACACCGACAAATTAACACGGGAAGACCAAAAAGGCACAACCCCATCACTCCAGTCGTCCATTTCCAAGTTCCAACCATACACTGCACTTATCCATGTGCAACCATGGCACTATCCACTATCTTATGTGCAATAAATCATCATTAGACTTATCATGTGCAGCAAGTAGCAACTTATTCCATTAGACTTATCATTTATGTCCTGGTCCAGCGATAGATAATCTCCCCCAACAATTTCATTCTTTCCTCATCTAGTTTCCAACATCCCACATTCTCATGGAATGGGCAATCTCTCCACAGATTCCACAACCCAAAGAGATAAGCAGCTGTACCGCAATTGGTAGGCCCCACTTCAAAAACAATGCCATACACCACCCTCATCAGACCATCCTAGCCTTCCATTTCCCTCTCCTCAATCAAGCATTTCCTATCCTTCAAACTCCCAAAATACCCATACCCTATAGCTCAAGCTCCCAGCACCCCATCCATTCAAACCTTCCCCAAAATAGCCACCAGGCACCACCACCCCTTCCATGCACAACCCATAAACACAAAACGGCCATTGTCCCATCCCTCCATTAAATTAAATCAAAACCAACCTCTCAAAAAGTCCCTCCCTTTCTCCCCCCATCCATGGCTTCTCTTCTCTGCTTCTTCCTCCTCCTCCTCCTCCTCTCCTTCATCTCTTCCTCCTCTTCAGCTTCTCGCTGTCTCCATCGCGACCTACTCGAAGACCCAATTCCCCCAGAAATCCTCCAAGCATGCAATGCAACCAGATTCCAAGATTCCTGCAAATCCTCCCTCTCCCAAACCCATCTCCCAACACCACCAAAACCCATAGATATAATCCTTGCATCCATCCAAATCTCCTACCAAAACCTTCAAACAGCCCAGTCAATGGTCAAATCACTTGTGGACAAATCCAACAACATCAATCTCACCACCTCCGCCACCTTCTGCCTTGAAGGCCTCCACATGTCCCAGTACCGCCTCAACCTCTCCTCATCCAATGACACCCTTCCACATGGCAGGACCAAGGACGCAAGGGCCTGGATGAGCGCGGCACTAGCCTACCAATACGGCTGCTTCTCCGGCCTCAAGAAAGTCAACAACAGCAAAGAAGTCAACGACACGATGGCGTCGCTCCTGACGTTGACCGGTTTGACCAGCAATGCGCTGTCCATGCTCGTGTCCTACGATCTGTTTGGGAACGATACCGGGCTCTGGAAACCGCCTATGACAGAAAGATCCGGTTATTGGGGGGATGGGGATAGGGAGGGGGGTGGGGGAGCGGATTCTGGTTTTCTGGGAGGTGGCAGTTTTCCGTTAAAGACGGAGGCGGATGTGACGGTTTGTAAGGATGGGGGGAAGGGGTGTAGCCATCCGACGGTGCAGAGCGCTGTGGATGCAGGTCCGGTGGAATTGGACGGTGGGAGGAGGTTCGTGATCTATATAAAGGAAGGGGTTTATGAGGAGATCGTTAGGGTTCCGTTGGAGAAGAAGAACGTGGTGTTTCTGGGAGATGGGATGGGGAAGACCGTTATAACGGGGAATCTGAGCGTGGGCATGGTCGGCGTTTCCACACCTGGGTCTGCAACCGTAGGTATTGTCTTCTTCTCGTAGTTGTCTTTATCTCAGCATTTGATGTGGGGCCCACCTTCTATATTCATCATGCCCAAAGGCCAAATGTGATGAGGTGGGGCCCACCATTGTGCTGTGTGTGACAGTTTCTGCTGGCTTAAAAACCATTGAAATTTGGGTGGGGCCCGGTGTTTTAGAGTGATGAGGAGGGGTCAGGGCTTTTGGAGGCAATGCATGACAAATGCAAATAGGGTTCTTCTCTAGCCAAGAGAGTCAGACCCACACCAGGCTGGAATGGACTGTTTGGGTCAACCAAAAAGTTACCTTTTTTTTTAATTTCCTTTTTGGGTTTCGCTAATGGCTCTGTTTTATTCAATTTCGAATTCAAATTGATGTTGCTCTTTTTATCTTTGGCTACTATTTTATATATATAACAACGAGAAATATTTAAGTGAGAACCAGTTCTCATTTATTATATGAGAATTTTTTTGTGGGGACTAACTAGCAATCCATCCAAACCTGGCAACCAATAGGGAACCCCTAAATAGTCACTAATCCCAAAGTTTGGCACACATCCGAATGAACAAAACCGTTGGATCGAGGGTTCAATATTTTTTTGAATATAAAGCCATTAAACTTGTGGGTTACGGATGAAGGGGTTAGGGGCATATGTTTGGGGTCAAACTTGATACTTGGGGTGGTCTCACATAGATCTTTCCATCCCGCTAATCCCATCCCCAAATGGGGCCCACAATTGGACCCCATGAAAAAGTTCTCACATAATATGTGAGAACAGTTCCCACCTGAATATTACCCTATAACAACTATTGATTATATTCTAGCAAAAGAGAAAATTTTGATTTGCTGTAATTAGCAAATTGTGTTGTTTACTAGCTCTTAATGGGAAGCAATGTTATATAATATGATACTAAGTTGGTGCCATATTAGATGCCTAATGAGCACTAATCTGTCTTTAAATCCAATTGTAAACTCTAGTTACTACCCTTTTGGCCTTTTCTTTTACCACCACTATTTTTGAAAATTTTGATGAATGGTAAATGGTGATGTAGAAGAAAATTGTGGTGAAGAAATTGCTGGTGGTAGAAGAAAATGGTAATGAGGAGAGAACTTCTTTGTGATGGGGTTTTAAAAGGCATTTTAAAGCTCATTAGGCATCCACTGCAACAACTCAGTATCATATTAAATAACAACGCTTCCCATTAAGAGCTAGCAAACAACACAATTCTCTAATTACAGCAAATCAAGATTTTTTCTTTTGCTAGAATATAATTTATAGTTATTATGCATGAAAACAAAAAGGAAGTTTAAGAACTAAAGAAAGCACTCTTTTAGCTTAATTACCTTTACTCATTTTCTATATGTGACTAACAATTTCTTATATCAAAGTCATTCCTTTGCAAATGGTATTTATTATTGAACAGAAAATGCTACTTTTGAAGCTTAGTAGGAAAAAAAAATGAAAAAATGGCAGCCAAAGATAAAAAGAGCAACAACCATGTAAACTTGGGATTTCCACCCTAAGAATATGAAACCATGTCAACCATAGCTGGTCATCTTCCATCTTCTTTAAATTCTATCTCCCTAAAAATAAAGGTTATTTGATGCTCATTTTTAAAATTTACATTTGATCTATTTCTAACCACTTATGATATGAATTAATCTATATTTAGTTCCTATGTATTAGAATTCCAATAAACAGGCCATGAGACCAAAAAGCTCCTCTTTTGCTTTTTTTGTTTTTTTTTTTTTCCTTTTCTTTTGTGCTAGATGGGTTAGTGTTGCTGGTATTATGTGATAATTTACTTGCTCATGGATCGATCTCTTGGCGGATGAAAGTGTCTTGTGTTTCTCGATTTTAAAAAAAAAATAAGAAAAGAAAAGGAAAAATGCTCTCTTATTTGATGAGAAATGGTCTCAATTTGCCGTTGGCATGTAGGGATGAATGGGTGGGTCAGGTTTGGGTTTAAGTTGACATGAACCAGACCTGATTGACAAATAAGCTGTTTCAAATCCAATCCACCACCTTGTGACAGGTTTTATTTGTAATAATGAACCAGCCCTGTAATGTGTAGGCCCACATGATGGATTTCTACGCATCTCACTAATTGCTGATTTATTCTGGTGGGGTCTAAAAGTTTGTGTGAGCAAATTAACCCTTTTAACAGTACCTTGTACGTGTAAGTGTCCCGATTTTTATCCCAAATAGGATGCTATCTATCAGCTATGCATTGGATTGTCATTGATTATTTAGGAAAAATTTGTCTATAATTCACTCGATCAATCTGAAACTTACATCAATCAAATTATTAAAACTTGGCCAATTCATATACAAAAGGATCCATGCTCTATGAGAAGGTTTGATCAAATTGATGCATGCCATATTACCCAACTTGATTAATCAGATCTTAGCACAACAAGACAGTTAGCAGATGATAGTTTTTCATTATCATGCCTGTGAAGGTGCTGAGCATCATACACCTTTTAAGTCCAGATAGCATTAGGCTCTGCCATGCCATGAAACTGATCATATATATAGAGAATCTTTTAAGTCCATTCATTTATACATTGTGATTAATCTTGATATATATGCAGGCTCATTTAATTTCCAATTTGATTGACATCCTAATTACTTAATTTTGGGGAGCATGTTGTATCCAAAAATATAACTTTTCATCAAATCTCATTTTATCTTTTGGCATTTTGTATCCACATATGAAGCTGTCCTAGGCGATGGATTCATGGCCCGCGATCTAACGATCCAGAACACTGCGGGCCCGATCATGAACCAAGCACTGGCATTCAGATCCGACAGTGACATCTCCCTTTTCTACAACTGCGAGTTCCTGGGCCAGCAGGACACTCTCTTAGCCAACTCCCTCCGCCAACTCTACAAGTCATGCCGCATTGCCGGCACCATCGATTTCATCTTCGGCAACTCGGCTGCCATCTTCGAGGACTCTCTCATCCTCATCCTTCCCCGCCTGCTGGAACCGGAGAAAGGTGAGAACAATGTCATTGCAGCCCATGGCAGGACCGACCCGGCCCAGTCCACAGGCTTTGTTTTCCAGAACTGCACCATCAATGGGACAGCTGAGTACATGGCATTATACAATCAGAATCCAAAGGTGCATAAGAACTTCCTGGGAAGACCCTGGAAGGAGTATTCAAGGACTGTATTCATTCATTCTCATATGGATGCACTCATCAGTCCAGAAGGGTGGATGGCATGGGATGGGGATTTCGCGCTGTCAACACTGTATTATGGTGAGTTTGAGAATGTGGGTCCCGGTGCGAACGTCTCGGCCAGGGTTAACTGGAGTAGTCAGATTCCACCTGAGCATGTTTCTGCTTATTCATTGGAGAATTTCATCCAAGGGGACGAGTGGATGTCATCAGGATCAAAGTAAGAGCATAAGCATCTGCATTCTGGACACCATCACACTATTTGTGAATAAGCATCTCATTATATTTGTATTTGATGGGGAATAATTCTGTGTGGGACACCATCACACTATTTGTGAATAACACAGGTGCATCATAAGTGAGCTCCACTATACTTGGGATCCCAGGCCAACACCAATAAGGTCACATTAAGTTTGAAACCTGATCTGATTGGGTTAAGGATGACCATTAGGGGAGAGTCTGGATCCCCTGAGTGTCTCCCAAAGCTTTCCTATAAGTGGGAAGGAGTGGAACTCCAAAGCGGGGGGCTGCCTCTTGCAAATCCAAGATGCTCAAAATAAACGCCGTCACTGCATTCGTAAAGAATATCTTCAGATTTTACCAAAATAGGAATTGGTCCCACCGTAAGATTGAGTATGTGATTAATAATTCATATGCATTAATCACGTTCTTAATCATATGCTGAATCTTATGATGCGACCAGCTCCTATTTTGGTGAACTTTAAAGATATTTGGTACATAGGGAGGCTGTTAATTTTGAGCAGATTGATTATTCAATATGCGGGCCTCACTGTGGAGTTTTATTCCTTCCACTCACAGAAGCATGAGGGAGGCACGCAGGGGATCGGACTCCAATTGTGAAGTTATGTGCTGGTGTCCAACATCAGATCATTATCATCCATACTCAATTGGAATTTCAAAGTTTCAGTGCATATTCAACAGTAAATGTTTTGTTGTGCAGGAGGCTTTGTGCAAGGATAGTCAGCATTTCCAATTTTCTTCTGTTGGTAGTGTTATATCTACTCCAATTGAATTAGTACATTACATTGATGTATAAGTACCCCCAAAAATTGGGAGATCTCTGTTATATGCCATGTATATAGAAATTTTCATTACATACACTTGTGAATACAAGGCGGTGTTATAAAAAGTCTACTCATCACTTCTTCTTTTTTTAATTTGTTCTTTTTTCTTCTTTTTATTCCACTATAGCTAGCCTTTTCCTTGATACTCAGCATAAGGTGACCATATAACTACACTGGGTACTCCCTGCTACGCCTCCAGTCAATTGGTGTTTCTAGAAAAGCCTTGTTTGATACCCACAACAAAACGCCTTCAAAATATTCAGCAAAACTTAAAAATGTATTAGTAACGATGATGCCCACATACAGCAGGGATAGGAGCGACATGCCATGGATACAGCAAGGACATGTATTTTAAACATAAAGTGAAGTATCAGACATCATACGACACAATACGTTGCCCATTGTGAAGCATCTGTACATCATAGATTCGTACTAATCCATAGTCCACTTTCTATCCATGTACGCTGGTAGATCATGTCTCGGACAGGCAATGTTTGTTTAGTTAATGAAGGCGTTTATTAACTTTTTATCCATCACTTTGTGTATTATTTCAAGATCTGGAGCAGAATTTCAAGAATTTCCCTTGGGGCCCATTGAGTGAAACTGTCTGCAGAGATGAGCATCTATTGTAGCAACGTTTCAGTGAATTGGATAAATAGAAAACATCAAACTGATCCAGTATAATACAGAATGGATTGCGTGAACGTGATCCACAGTTTCAGATGAAAAAGTACTAGACAAGGATACACAAAAGCAATATGCCTATTCAGAAGAGGAAGAAAACTTTATTACTTTAACCATATATGAATCAATTATACTAGTGCAGAAGTTGTAAATAAATCAGCCTCCAAATCATCAAACCCACAGAAAACAATGATACCCAGAAACTTAACTTGAATACGTCGTCGCCCATTACAGAGTATCTGGATATCATGGGTTGAATCTCTATCACATTTAGAATTTGTTACCCATCTATCGGAAAATGGTTGAGACTATAAATTACGAACTGGAGAGAGATGCAGTAACCACCTTAGGAGTGGCAAGGACAGTGCCATTATCTGTCCAATTTGTTTCACCCCAATGCCACAGCATGCTCTCCCAGAAGCAGAATTCCTCGAAGCAGGTCTTCAGACGAGGATCTGTTATCTTCCTCCCCCAATGTCCATCTGTGTAGTTAGCCTTTTCAGCCTGCCTCCTGTCCCACTCAAGTGCTGCTTTCTGCTTTGATCTCAGCAAACAAAACTTCTGAAGATTTTCTGGCATTGTGTCATGCACTTTCCACCATCTTGCATGTGCTATGTCACTTGCAAATTCCTGTAATATATCAACATTCCAATTGCAGTCGTAGTCCCGGAAGCAAATCCACGGCTTATTACCCAGGAAGTGAAGAACATAAAGGATGGGTGGGTCAGCTCCAAAAAGACTAATTTTCTTTTCTTTCTTCTCCTCCTCATCACCTATCCAGAAATGCTTTAAAAAGTTCATGTGTTTTGGTATGCGATGCCACCATGTAAAGATCTCATTCAGATATCCCTGGTCACCACCATTGTAGGACTCTATCTCATTGATGTGGTCCATTAACAACTGAAATGTGCAGTTTGAAGGCTCAATTACCATTACGCCAGAGTTGAAGAGTGTAGCATTATTTCCAATAGCTGTTATCTCAGGCATCCCGAAAAGGAAGTCAATGTTTCTCAGGATGAGAAGATCAGCATCAATGAATATTATCTTATCATAGTCCGTCAGCTGCCAGAGCCGAAACTTGCTGTAGTTCCATTCGTTGTAAGCATCCCGCTCAGCTTTTGGATTTCTGATCCTTTGAATGGTTCGGATTTTCCAACCAGCTGCTTCAAGTCCCCCTCTGTGATAATCGCTGATGGTTTCATCAACAAGTATGACAAGATCTCTAGTAGAACCCACCAAGCGGATACTCTGGGCCGCAGCAATCGCCCCACAGACATATACATGTGCAGAATGCAAAATAGTAGCATATGCTTCACGACGTGGAGTTCCTAAATAAACCCGATCTGTTTGAAGAAATGAATGCAAATTTAATTATGTAGCTAAGAGAAATGAACTTTGGCAGTGAGATAGAACAAAAAATATTCATGGAAATGCATTGATGTGCTCAATCACCAACTAATTAAGCTACATTTGATGGACACTAAATTACTAGAATCTTGCCATCATTCTACAGATATTGCGAAGTATTTCCAAGGTTCTAAAAACCATAATTTTTCTTACAGATCATCCTAGGGATTGAATCGTATCTTAGATTGTAAGTTTTTTATTTTTTTCAAATGGAAAGTCTTCAAAGATATTATAGAAAATGAACAGGTATTCAAAATATATTCATTTTCTTTTGTACCATCAATCCAATGTCATATATATATATATGTATATAATCCAACGGTCCAAGCCAATCGGATTAATGAAAACTCAATTGATCCATTGTAGTTTAGGGGGTTCCATGTGTGTGGATGATTTGGATGAATCATAAAGTGGCCCCACTATGTTGTCCCTCACCATAATGTGGTGAGGGATAGATGCACATGAATATTTCCCATATATATATATATATATATGACAATACTATCATATGAAAAACCCAATAGGCATATATGTAAATATGTTTCAAGATGGCAAGAAAATAAAAGTAATATAGCTTATAGCTCCGACGTAAGCCTGCATGGACACTTACAACATACCTAAATATATATAGCATGTCCTATACAAGTACACATCCGTGGTTATATCTGTATAAGCAATATAGAGTACACCATACATAGAATCGAAACCCCCCCCCCCCCCAACAAAAAAAAAAAAAAACACAAAAGGACAAAAGAAGAGGAAGAAGAAGTTCCTCTCATTTAGACCGAACTCTTGTTCAAAATACCACTATAGAAACTACTTTGACATATAATCATGTAGAGGGAAAAATTGTTGACCCGGTGATTGACAAGAATTGTAAATTCCCCTCACTAGGGTTATGGATTAAAAAACCAAAAACCCTTTTTCGAAGAAAGAAAGAAAACAAAAGGATTGTCTTTCCTAACTCTTTAGTGAAAAGAATGCAAGTAGTGGAAGAGGTCCTACAGGGCCTTAAAAAGGCATTAGAAAGTAAAAAAATTATAAAAAAGAGTAGGTTTTGACCAGAACCAATATTCAACTCTTTTTTTTTTCTTTTTTCATGAATTGTGATTTGTTGCCCACTATGATTTATATCGTGAATCGTACGATTTTACAAACTACATTTCCAACCTACAACTAATATTAGTGGATACCTGAGTCTACTTTTAGAAGGTGAGGGGAAGAAAAAATACTAACCTTTTGCTTTCAGTGGGACTGAAAGTTCACAAGATCCAACTGGTAGCCGGAGCTTTTGCCTCATTGCTCTCAAGTTAGGTTTGTACAGCCATGTATTTTCTTTATGCACAACAAGGTCCTTGCACGTGAAGAGATTTGGAATAGGAAAGCATTCCGTAACAAAAAGAACATGCACCGTGTGCCCCTTTGGGGAAGTTGCAAGCTTTGCAGCCGCAAGCTGAAGATGCAGGCGTGCAATGTCTCTTGACCAGTTACTTGACCCACGACGACAAGGCAGCTTCACAGCAATAAGATCAAGCTGCACTTTTTTTGGAACCTTTGGCTCAGGTAGAGAACGACAAACTGGCACTTCTGATTCCTCTTCCTCATCAATCCATTCAGGATATAGAACTTCCCAAGTAATATCTTTACTGGCATGCTCTAGACTTATTATAACAGGTTCTGCATTGTGTAACAACTGCTGCCAATGGCTTATCTCACTACTATTGAAATTTAATATGCCTATTCGCACCCGTGCTTTTATACCATCAGATAGTTGTCCAACAATTTTTGAAATTTGAGCCCAATTAACATCTAAATGAGAAATATAGCGTGAATCCACAGCATTCCTCTCCCATATCCACCCCACATCAACAATTGACCTGCATATGCAATTGTCTTAGAACATCCTTGCACAAAATACAGTAGGAAAAAAATCAGGGGGCACACAGAGTGAAGTTCATGAAATAGAGGATTATCAGGATGAGTTTATAACTTAAATAAATAGATTGTCAGTTCAGGGGAATTTGGGAATTTAACAAGTTGGAGAAAATTACGGTACTTTTTTTAAGGGTGTACATTGGTTATTTCCTCATATAGAATTGACAATGATAATAATTCAGTTATTTCCTCACATATAACATGACTAACTGTGGATGTGCTGTACCTTCCCAAAATCACACCACCATTTGTGGAGAAATTGGAAAAACAAAAAAGAAATCTAATGCATGGTCGTTGGAAGTCATCAACAATCAACATCATCCAACTCGTGCAATTTCTTAGGTGTGTTCTAACATGGGAGAGCATATGAGACAAGTGCAAGCAATATAATTTAGATAGAAACAAAGCATCCTCATAAACAGACTGCGTGACATACTCATTCTCATATAGTGCTGGAGACTGTAACAATGTTATGAAAGTGCCACATATAATAATTACTAGGACAAGCTTCAAAGAAAGAAATTTGCAGCTTGAGCTCCTATCTTGGATGGAAGTGTTGAAAGCCTTATCAACATCCTTGCAATCTATTCTTCTTTGAGATCTTCTGTTCATGTCATCACTGGGCCAAGCAACCAAGACCAAGTCAATGATGAAGCATGATTCATGAAAGTGGTAAGGAATCAAATTGTACTATATTACTTAAGATAACAGACAGTAAATTGTTGAAGCAAGATATTGTGGGCTAAATTACAAAAAATCTTTCACCTATTGGCAAACATTCTGTTAATTTCAGATTATAAGTACAGCAAAGGCATAAAGAGATACACATTCGTGTAAAGGATGAAAATTATGATGCAAATTAGGTTGGACAAGACTAAACTCAGATTAGTTCCAATTGGCTCAAATCACACTTAAACCTAAGCTAGCCAAAATTACCAAATCTGAATCTATATACTCTGTTGCAAATTTTAACACAAAAAATTCATAAAGTAGCCTATAACTAACCCACAGCCCGCAAGTTATGATGGAATAATGGATTAATTCTACAAACAACTGAGATTCTGCACTCAAGTCCCCGGCTGGTTAATGACATCAAATGCCCCCTTTCGGCCTGTTTATTTGCATGAGGGGTGAAATGAAATAAAATTAAGGGTCAAATCAAAAGAAGTGAGAGAAGAGGGAGCTGAGAGTAAAAGCACTAAAAGACAAAAATTCAATCCTCCCCCTTTTATCATTTAGTGCCTTTTAGGATATCTTTATGTCATTTGTGCCGTTACTTTTAACCTTTGCCTCCTATTTTTTCTCTTGATTTGACCACATAATTTTAATTCATTTCCACCCTCATGCAAACAAAGTTAGGGAAGTGAGATTGTGTGCGTGAGATCAAGTTCTTTCCCAAAGAGAAAAGGAATAAAAATTGAAAAAAAATTCCTTATGACACACTAGGAATATTGACTCTATTTTCAGAAAAGAGTGTAAAACCTTTTTTTTTTCTTTACAACTAGTGTTTGACAAGCTTTTATATCGTGCATGATTAAACAAATTTAATATTAAAGAAGCAATTTAAGATGAAACAAAAAAACACATGAAGATTGAAGATATATCATTATCAATGCGAAAAAAATGGGCACGATATATTCTCAAAAAACTTTGCTAGTTTTTACTACCAATCCCGAGCCTGGATAAAGAAGGGGGTTGTGTTAGCTAGGTTGACAGCCGACATAAAATTTTGTCACAACCCATAGTCCCATTCATAAATTATGAGATAACAACATTCCGTGACAAATTGGAATGGAGAAATAGAATTCATGTAGCCGATCCCAACATATTTGGGACAAGGCTTTGATGATGTTGATGGTGACGCATATAGTGTGGACTTTAAAAGCAAGCCTCTCTCAAGTACTCACTATAACAACTACTGAAGCATGCTATCAGTTGCAAGAAGCAAGAGTACCCAGCAGGACAAGAAGGGTGCCTTCATTGTTAGCGACTGTCATGAAGGGTTTACATTTTCCACTGGGACTAACTTCGAGACAAGGTAACTCAAACATGTGCAGGTCTCTGGCTGAGGAAGCCACCATAAACCCTTAAGAAACATGTTTATGGGCCCCCAAAACTGGCGTAGAAAGGTAAGCTTGAGACCTTGTTTCAAATCCATCAATTCTTCAAGAAATGCCCAGAAATCTGATCAAGGTCAAGATCCTTCAACCAGACAAGGAAAAAGAAATCACTTCATTTTCCCTACTCCTCTGAGGGCATCCAATTTCTCAACAACTCACACAAACAAATTCACCCAAATTGTCCCCAAGTAAACCTCAACTACAGTCAAAACAAACAGTAAAAAGAAACATACTTGAAACCTCATTCAAAAAAGACTGCAGCCAATACCAATCTTTTGAACTTTGTTATCATACAGCACAATATTAAGTAGGTTTAGATATGAAAAATCACAAACCAAACCAATCAAAATGAATTAATATAAGCATGGTGGGGAAATAAATTAAGAAGTAAGCTTACAGAGATCCAGCTACTCGATGCCTGGCTTCAAGAGGACTGGGCAACGAGCCAATGGATCCTCTCATATTGTTCAAGTTGGAGCAGGGGAAGCCATCATCTGATCTGCAATCAATACAAAAACTAACCCACATGAAGAAGTATAATAAAATAATAATGAGAATGATGATTATGGTTTTGATGATAATAATAGTAGTAGCAGCAATAATAATAAATACTAAAACAAACATAAAATTAAGGGAACAGTCAGAGATGTCCGACAAAGACTCAATAATAATAACAACATACAAGTTAATCTGGAGAAAACCCACATCACTGGTACAATCAATAAACTAAAAGGAATACAAAAGAATGTGTTTTTTTTATTTAAGAGAAAAACCAATGATCAAAATCCCACAAAAAGACAGGCAAAGGAATGTGCAATTGACATGAAGAATCAATCAATAAATTTAGAAGAAATTAATCTGATAATAATCTTAAAAAAAAAAAAAAAAGACTTACAGTGAGTCCATATGGAAAACCAAATAAAATAAAGGATTGAAAATTAAAGAAGAAGAAGAAGAAAGGTAGAAAGAAAGAAGGGAATACATCTCTAAGAATAACAGAAACCCAGAGAATGTTACTTCAATATCACAAAAACAACAGAAAGAAGAAACCCACATGAAAGAAGGAATCTTTCAATCAAAAAAAGGGAAAGGAAAACAAAACAGAAGAAAAAGATAAGGCTTTCTCACCTTTTCTTGAAGAAATTAAAGAAAAACTGCAAAAATCAATACAATTCAGAGATACCAACAAGCAGAGAATTGGAAAGAAAACAACCCCAAGTACTATAAAGACAATAACCCAATAGAACCCAGCATGAATTTAAAGGAGAGAAGCGTTCAAACACTGGAAACAGTCAAATCTACAGTAAATTAGAAAGCTTCATAGTACAGACTACAGAGTAGTGAGCACAAACCAAACAAAGCAAATGATGGAAGACCTCCAGATCTTTCTTTCACCTGAGATTTAGAAGAGGTTTTAGGAGCTATTGAGCAAAAGAGATGCAGCAGATAATAACAAAGTCCCCATAAGAAACTTTTTAGAGAGAGAGACTTCTCAGATTCAATGGCAGAAAACAAGCAAGAAGAAAGAAAGTCAATAATAAATTAGCTTCTCAGTAGTCCGCGGACTACTAAATCGTATGTATCAGTAGCATTGCATTAAGAGTGGGCCCGGGATGGAATCGACCCTACCCAAGCCCGGCCCACATTGCATGTGGTTGAGCCTGAGCCCCAAGACAAGCAGCAACGACGAAACCAGGGCCTGCTCTACCATAAGACCAACAAAGCCATTGCTTTAGGCCCCAAAAAAAATTAAGGATAAAAATAAGGCCTTATTATAGTAGTTGACATCTTTTGAAATTCCAAAAAAAAAAAAATAATAAAATTATCACCTGCCATTCCTTTTTCTTTTTCCCAAAATATAAGGCCTCATACCAAAATATAAGCCCCATAATAACTCTATCTTGAGAAGATATGGCCAAGATTTTCATGGGGCCTTAAAGTCTCATTTATGGCATATTATATTTTCAAATCTTCCCCTTATATTTCTATTGATAGGAGTCCAATTGATTTTAGCACACCATTATATTTCTAGGCAGTCTATGTGTATCAAATCTCAACCATACATTCAGTCATGAACTTGCTTCACAAGCTTTTTTCATTATTTTTGTGTATCATATTTCAATAAGGGCCCATTCAGATTTGATCCATAATGTGGTTGTAATAAATCCATAGCTTGAGATTCCAATCCTAATAATATATCTTAAAATTTAAGATAAACAATGGGTCCCTCGCCAGAATTTATTCACTTGACCACAGTGCATATGAGCACCGTGCATCTAGAACATCTAATACGTGGGGCACACCTCTGAAGTCTATCTTGGATGGTCTTAACTCATGGTGCATATGCGCACCATGCGCACGTGGAAATACTTCGAGGCGTTGGAGCCAAATAGGTAGTTAGATTTTGTGACACTAGATTTCTATGTGAGTCTTGGGGATGAGCCCAAAATTCTCATATGGATTTTGGATGTAGACTTAAGATAGGTTAGTAAAACTTGATTTTAATTAGTAATTTTGCATCACAAAAAAATAAGATAAATAAAATTTTAATAAAATATTTATAATAATATTAGAGAGATGCTCCTATTAGAGATATCTCTCACTTATGTAAGGGATAGAGGTGGGGACCCTTACATTTAAGTTGTTGGCATTGGATATGGATGTGAAGGCCCCACCTTATCTCTTATAGTAAGGTGAAAGCATCTCCCATAATATTAAAATATAAAAAAATACCTCATTTTAAGGATTGTCGCTTTAGGCCTCGAATTGTGTTGAGCCAGCCCTGGACGAAACAAGCCTTACCCTGAGTCCGGTCTAAAACTACTCGGATTAAGGAAAGGAGTGAGCCCACAAATACCTGCACAATTTGGGTTTTGATGTCGGTCTATCAATGTGGGCTTGGGCTTGGGTGGCCCAAGTTGCCCCCCTAAATGGTGCACATGACATAACCCACAAATAAATACAAAGAGATATGGCCCACCATTGAGTGATGAGATAAATCTTTTGTAAGAATGATGACTACCATATTGACTAAGGACTGTCCCAGATGAAAGCGGACATTTTGGGAGAAAATAATATAGAGAATTAGAGTCCCCCATCATGTAAAGGTGATGATGACGATTGAGACATATTCTTTGTCTTGAATTTATGAAAATATAATTTAAATCTCTCTTTCTAGATGTATTTTAAGTGTTTTTTTTTCTTTAATTTACTCTTATGTTCATTATGATCTGGTTGATTTTGATGAAAACTTGTATGAGAAATTCAAGATTTTGAAAACTTCTTCTTTTCTCTTTTCCCAAAATGATGAGTTGTGACAATTGGTAAACACTGTTTCTATTTCTTTCTCATTTCCATTTTGAATATTGCTATAACTAGCTTAAGTTATTTAGTGGCCTGACTTGAGTGCAGTTGTTTCAAGTTTCAATTGACTGCGTTGATGCAAGTTTAAAGGGTGAATGGTGATCTAGATCGTCCGAGAGGGAACATGGCGGACTAGCCCTTGGATGTTGAGTCATGGTATAGGTGTGATTCCTTTGGAAAAGTGAGAGTTTGGGTCATGAAAATGGTGAGAAAACACCCACGTAAATATAACTTTTTTTAATCTGAATGTTCCTTTCATGACCCACCGGCCGGTCCTCCTTCCACCTTCTTATTCGTTGTCATGAAAATTAGCATCATGCAAATTTAACACTCATTTGAGTTGTATGAAATCTCAAATTATTCATGCACAATTTGGTAATAATCTCACTTTATTTCAATGATTTTAGATAATTTTAAATCCCTCGAGGCGGAAGAAAGAGCCCACGAAACATTAGAAAGTGCTACCCATAATGTACTAACAAATACGATATTACATATACTAAAGTGAATCAATATGATGTATCCTTGCATAAACAAAAGCAATGGAGAAACAAATGACACCCCAATGAAAAGGATGTTCCGGCTCACGGTGGTGGATAGGTTGTCTCACAAGTCTTGTACCACTCATTCAAAATGTATGAATAATAAAAATAATAATAAAGTAATTTAAGTATTTCTTTTACTGGTGTGGTGCTAAAGACTGCATTGCTAACGCATGAAATATAAGAAGAGGAGAACGAAAAAAACTATGTCATTCTATTCTATTTAGTTTTTTTTTTCATTAATTATTTTATTTTTATTTTATCCTTATTTTGTTTTCAAACTATCATTAGAACTTTTTTTCACCCTTCTCTATTAATTAAACCATCCATGTAATCATACTTCCTTCATTGGAGGCTCATGCATTTCCCGAGTTTATTTGCAATGTTAAAAATAGATAGATGCATGCAATTATGAAAAAAATAATTAAGGCTGTCTGTCTCACCAAAGATAAAAATAAGAACATCTATCAACAAATGAGTCAATCATAAACATTCGTTAATTAAACAGGCGTGCTGCTCCTTTCACCTAAGATTGTTGATAAGAACATCTTAATTGACAAATTATTCGGAATCATCTACCTAATTGAGACAAGTGTCGATCATTGGTAGTAGTTGTGTGAAGTTTCCATTTAACTTAGGTGTGCCCAGTTGTACCGTATATAAATAAATTGGGTACTAACTACAAAGTGCCATTCTCAATATTCCTTTATCTAATATTATAGTTGCACTCACTCATATGAAATAAAAAATGATAGATTCTTTGATACGTAATGATTCAATTTATATATCAACTTACTATATGAGATTACAATTCAAACGGATCCCAATACATTTGATGGTAGTTGGCCATATAATTAATACAATCAAGATGTTAAAAAAAATGTCAAAGGTTTCCATCTGTTGCAAAAAAAAAAAAAAAAAAAACAAAACCCTATTGGAGTACTCATTAGCCATTACTGAAATGCATCAATTTCAACTAGATAAACCAATGGCATGTGCATATCAGCATCACAGCTAACCTCTTTATTATTATTTTATTCCGGGCTACTGTCCGTATGGGGAACTGTACCATCATAAAATCCCCCTCTTCTAAGTTTATAATTTTCCTGATAAGTACCCATACTAGCACCATGTACCCTATGCTAACACATGAGAATCAATGAATGAAGGTTTTGTTTAGTTGATTTTGTGATAGCACAAAAATTAAAATTTGCGAATATCACAATATTATGGGCATTTTAATGAAAATCTGAAATTTCAGAATAAAAAAAAAATCATTGTTTTGTGCTTGATCGTAACTTGTTTCTTTATCAGAATTTTTGATTACAAAAGTCTGACTTTTTCTGCTAGATTCTCAAATCTCACTATCTAAAAATGTCAGGAATGACGTTTGGAATTTACAGAATTCCAACCTTCTTGAAAATTGTAAATTCCCCACGTCAAGACTTGACATACACGTGAATAAAGAAATTAGCAATCTCCTTGAATTTTCAATCCTACCTGATTTCAATCAAGCCTGAAACAGTAAAGAATATACATGAACGAAAGAACATGACTTTTGATGGGGTTGGGTTGAGTGGGAAAGTGGAACTTGACAAACTCAATTCGAAAATATATTATAGAACAACTTGGATTGTGATGTTCAATGCGTTCTTTGACTGTATCAACATTTCCATCAGCAAAGTGTACGATCTGGATGTCACTACAATTATAGTCATTCATGCGCACACTTTACATGGAATACAATGTGATCAATATTCATAACTGCATAAACTAAATGAAAATTAAAAATGTCTTGTGCATGTGGTCCATAATTAATATCAGTCCCACTTGGAGGATATCTTAGAGCTTGTAAATTCATAGGAAAGCTGAAGAGACAAATGTAAATTGAAAAATTCATCATCAAGTTATCTTTCTTCTAATGGAAAATGAATCAATGGAAGGTGGAAAATGAATATCCGGCCACCATCTTAATAACTCAAATGGTAGCATAGTCAAGCTCTCATATACATCCCCACAATCTTATAAATACTTTACCCATCACCTCCTTTTTGTCCCTTTGGTATATTACTCATACAGTCTCACACACACACTCATACTACTCAAGTCCCCCTCCAACAGCCCCAAAGATCGAAGTGTGGCGGTTCATGAATTCCTTTGTATTCAACTTATCTACATTATGTGCAAATAAATAGACCCTTAATAATACATTTTCACCCTAATAACATTCAATACATACAGGGTTGAATGGTGTTGGCACTTTAGTATAACACATACCGACACACATGCACATGGATCAATCGTTGGGTTTTCAAATTCAAATTAAAAGTGACACGCCTAACCAATAGTGCAACTTAAGAAAATGAAAAGAAATTGAGATGCCTGAACCAGGACCTAAAAGTAGAAAAAAGGTACAAAGATTGGACCCATGAAGTTTTATCAATGGGTCCTTTTGGGACCTCATTCCACCTACCCACAGACAAGTTGGCCGTTGATGTTTAGCTTGCAGGGAAAATGTTAAAAACAACTAATGGAAGTCACTTCTATAAGACAACTGGAATAGTTTAACAACAGAGATGTCTTCTGTAGGTGCAGAAAATTATGACCCACAATAAGAGGGTGCCTTACAGGACTTATCCGGGAAGATGATGTCGCCTGGAATGTCTGGATGCCGTCCGATAGCCTGAAAGAGAGTAGCAAACGGTTAGAGGACCCTGGCCTGAGCGGCGCAAGGCTCTCCGATGCCAAAGTCAGTGTATGAACTGGAACGATGGAAGAGAGGGAGAAGGGAGACAGAGTAAGAGCTTTGTGTGTAGGATTGTGCGTACCTTGCATGGTGTTTGGGGGTCTATTTATAGAGGTTTGGATCGTATCTCTGAGAGGATATTTTGGTGTGGGTCCCATGATCTGACTGGGAAGTCATGATCAGCCCACAAAGTAATAAATGCAGTCTAATCCGGCCCACTCGGCATTTAATGCCAGTCGGGTCAGCCCACATTGCATTAAATGCGTGTCTTGTTGGGCCAGATTGTGTTGGGCGCCTTTGGCGGTAGGAGTACCAGCGGATCTTCCCTCGGGCCTTGCCCTGATGTGGCCTCAGCCGCTGGATGCTGCCATGTGGCGATCTGGTGAAGATAGTGGGCGGCTGGATGTCATATCTGTCCCACTAGCTCGTGACCCAATCCCTCCACGTGCCTGGTGACGTGGGGGATGAGGGGTCCAAGCAAAGATTCTTTCTTGCTTCGGCTACTGTCCTGGCTTCTTCAGCCGAGGTGGCTTTAGCCGAGGTAGGGTTCTTTACTGAGATGGCATCCGGGGTGGCCTTGCCGAGATGGACTCTTTGCCGAGATGAGGCCCGAGGCGGTCCAATGCGGCGCCTGTGGCCTGGAGGTGTTCGATGTCGGCCAAGGCCTCTGCCCTGGTAGCCGGGATGGGATCGGTGCCACGTGGACGGCACGCGGATGGCACGTGAGGATGTTTAAACCCGTCTGATGGTTGTGATTAGCTTAATCCTGCAGCTCTGGAAATCTCCCCACACAATTGCCCCCTAGCTTCCGAGCTCGCGTAGAACGTCAGCGCCGTGAGGTCGGGAGCTATGAGCCAGGTCTATCTGGGGGAGAGCCTCTTTCGGCCCTGACTAGCTGTCGCTTTTGGGTGTTCGAGGTGATAAATGGCGTCCCCTATTCAATGCTGATTGACAGTTCGTCGGCTCCACGTGCCGTCTCCTGGCTGGCTGTCTGTCTCTTCGAGGTCGTGCACGCCGTCTCATCAGGGGCGCAATCAAATTTTGAAATGATTTGCGCGCCGCTTCAGGGAGGCGCATTAAATTTTGGAAATGATTCGCGCGAAATCCAAAGGGGGCGTCCCTTGGCACGCCCGATTTAGGGTTTCTGAAAAGGGGGGCCTCTGCTATATATAGGGCAGTTGGGGTCTGCCCTATCCTTCGTTTGCGATTCTGAATCGGAGGCGAGCTTCAGAAGAGGGAAGGCTACTGTGAGGGAGCTTCACCTGAGGAGTGGCGCGCTGCTGAGGTTGAGTCTCTTCGCCGTCCAGTATCTTCGTTCTGCCTCCGTAAGTTCCTCCTGCTTTGCTTCTTCTTCTGCGGGTTTCTCTGGTTTTTAGACTGGGATAGGAATGGGGATTTACAGCCACTGGTTAGAAAGCGAGGCAGCGATCGAGGGCTTTAGATCAGCCTTTAGGATCCCTGCTGATGTCCAAGTCAGGGGTGCTGAACCCCGCGGCTACAACGCTCGCGACTTTTCGGGAGGTTGGATGCCTTTCCCGCTGGTGGCTGTGATAGAAGGCGGGGTCCGATTTCCACTTCACCCGCTCCTTAGGAGATGCCTTAGTCAGTGGTGTCTCTGCCCCTGCCAACTGCTGCCGAATGCCTTCAAGATCGTGATGGGCACGGTCAAGTTGAATGAGGTCCTGGGCACCGACTTCGGCGTCTTCGACCTTGAGGATGTCTACGACATATGCAGGTCCGGAGATTCTTATTATCTCCGGGCTAAGCCAGGCCGGGACGGCTTCATCCGATACTTGGAGGATTCGAGCAAGTATGCTGGAGACGATCTGCTGTACGTCTCGGGGAACTGGGAGTTTAGGGAGGCCGACACCGATAGAGGCTACCAGGTCCCACGCCACTTCGGCACCATCCCAAGTAAACATCCTTCGTGTTTCTTTTCTTTCATAAGTTTCTTTTTATTCTGCCGTGCTTATGCTTCTGATTGCTGCAGCTTTGAAGGAGAGGAAACGGGCTGCCAGATACATTTGGAAGAGGAACGATGCCTGGCTCCGTCTGGTGAAGCGGTACAGCGGTCACGACGGCAGGGCGGCTTGGTCGCTGCTAGGATATAAGCCGAAGTACCGCGGGTATCTGAGGGGCACCGTAGAGCCGATCCAGAGTGAAGGTGCCGGATCCGGGGCTGGTCAGGAGCAGGCTGTTCCGGAGGTCGCAGAGCCCTCGCGGGCGTCGTCTGAAGTTAGGGCAGCGTCTGGAATCCTAGCTTCCTTAGCGGGATCGAGACTTCCCCAGGTCTCAGGAAGGGAATCGAGTCAATCTGCCCGATCTCCCTCGCCAAGATCCGAGATGAGGCACACCAGGCGCTTGTCCTTTGAGGATCTCGAGGCCTTGGCGCTTGGAGTGGAGGACGCCCGAGCCCCCCAGGAGCCGGTAGATTCTCCGAGGCATCCGTCTCCGAGGGCTCGGGTAGCTTCTCCTGCAGAGGTGGCGGAGGTTCATGCGCCCTCTAGCCCTGTTGATCCAGGGGTACGTTTGCCCCCAGCCGAGGTCGAGCAGGAGGGATCGCGGCCGTCGAAGATGCCGAGGACCGATGAGGGCCCTAGCTCGGCAGCTGCCCCGTTGCCCCAGGGGCCGCCGTTATGGGAGCCGAGCTTCATGCTTGAGCCGGGAAGGCCGATGACGATGGAGGATCGCGTTCTTCAAAAGATCGATCCCCAGGTCTTGGAGGCCTTAGGGCGAGCCTGCGCCCTTCCCCGGGACATGGAGCGGCTGGACACGTACAGCGATCAGAAGCTGATCCTGTCGATGTTGCAGTCCAACTTCGCGGTAAGTCTTCATTTCGCTTCGTTGAACCAGCGATTCAGCATCTGATGCTCTTTGGATCTAACATGTACACCTTATTTCTTTGACAGGCGGCACAGAAGTCCATGGCCGTTGCTGAACGGATCTGCAGGTATTGCAAGGACGCTGCCGAGCTGACCGTGGAGAAGAACGGCCTGCAGGAGTCCCTGGATGCTGTGAGCCAGAAGTTGGCCAAGGCAGAAGAGGAATACGCGGCGAAGCTCGAGCAGGCGAGGGAGGAAGCCGAGGCGGAGCGGACCAAGGTGGCCGAGCTCGAGGTCTCCATCTCGAAGATGGGAGACGATTACGCGGCCCTGCTTCAAGCCGAGACCAAGAGGGCGGATGAAGCCGAGGCGAAGCTTGAATCCGAATCCAAGAGGGCGGATGAGGCCGAGGCGAAGCTCGAATCCGAGTGCGACGCTGCATTCGAGGATGCCAAAGTGCAGGTCACCAACCACTACAAGGAAAGGGTTCTTGTGGTGAGGGATAAGGCTTGGGCGAAAGGGTGGCTTGCCGGCCTGAAGGAGGTCGGGATCTCGGAGGGCCACCGCTCCTTTCGGGAGCCGCCTCCGTACCCGCTTCCGGTACCGAACTCTGCCCGTCCGTCTGGTGAAGCCTCCGACGCCGCAGCCCGTGCAACTGACCGGTCATGACCTCGGGACTTCGGGATTTTTGCTCTTTTGCTTTGTACTTTGTAATTTCCTTCAATTTGTATTTGCTGGACAATGTAATGAGTGAAACTTCCAATACAAATGAAGGTTTTTTGAAATACTCGTGCTTTTCTTTTTCAAGCTTGAGTTCTTCGATTGCTTGAGTTTGGTAGACAGCCCCCTTAGGTGATCTTTTTTTTTTTTTGGTATTTGCGTCGATCCTCCGTATCTTAGGTGATCTTCATTGGTATTCGCGCTGATTCTCCGTATCTTAGGTGATCTTGAATAGCAATGAACATGATGGCGCGGCAGACGAGGGAGTCTGACGGGTGTCTCCTCGTGGCGCCATGATCTTGAATATCAATGAACATGATGGCGCGGCAGACGAGGGAGTCTGACGGGTGTCTCCACGTGGCGCCATGATCTTGAATATCAATGAACATGATGGCGCGGCAGACGAGGGAGTCTGACGGATGTCTCCACGTGGCGCCGTAGGGTTCGCTGGTCAATAGTCGCGCCTTCCCAACAGCGCGTGGGAGACTTCGCCCCATAACTCCTTTTGGAGTCTGAGCCTCCCTCCATCCTATAAATAGGGGGAACAGGCTCGCCATGGGAGAAGGAAGGAACATAGGAACCATGTCTGAGAGGTGCCTGAGATTACTTGATCCGGGGGAGATCCCTGCGCCGTTGGACGGTTGCCCCCGAGGGGGGAAGGCTGTCGTGGCCTGCGCGCTCTCTGAAGGAATTCCCCGTGGGCCGCGCGCTCTCTGAACGCGGGTCCATGGCCACTGGCCCTTGGCCAGACAGAGTGAGGATGCGCTGCGAGGGGATGGTGGCGCATTCTCGTCCAACACGACCCTGTACGCCCATCGTACGGAAGGCGGGTTGGAGCTCTGCTGGTCCGCGAGATTTCTTCAAGCTCTGCCGCTCCCACTGCCCGCCGAGGGTGTGGCAGAGCTCAGCGGGGTCCAGGGATCGCTCAGAACCTCCAGGAGCCCTCTGCCTGAAGAGTCAATGACGCCTGAAGAGTCAGTGAAGATCAGAGTCTCCTAGCCTCTCTCCATTTTCTGTTTTTAGAGGACTGTGGTCCTCCTTTCTGTACTCTGCTTTCTGTTATGTATTTCTTGTAACGAAGCAGTTTGCAATGAATGAAAATGCATTTTCTGATTACCCAAGCTGTGTACAGTGCTTTTGAGTTCTTTTTTCTCCTTTGCGTTGTTCTGGAATGCTTGGATTTGTGTTTGAGTGCTGGCATTGACTTCGGCCAAAAGGGCTGGCTTTGGCCGAGACGAGATGCATTGTGCCGAGATGGACCCATTCCATTGGTCTCGGCTCGGCGGAGCGAGTTCGGCAGTGGCCTTCTGACGGGTGTATGAACCCGGACTCCAGAAAACTGTCCTTGGCCGGACTGCCTTGAGGGGTTTATGAACCCAGACTTTAGGAAAGGCTGAGTGTAGGAACTGCAAGCCTCTTACAAGGCATAGAGCCTGTGTGCCCTGAGACACGGAATTTTAGGAAAGGCTGAGTGTATGAACTCGAAGCCGTTTCCAAGGCGTCGAGCCTGTGTGCCCTGAGACACGGAATTTTAGGAAAGGCTGAGTGTAGGAACTCGAAGCCGTTTCCAAGGCGTGGAGCCTGTGTGCCCTAAGACACGGAATTTTAGGAAAGGCTGAGTGTATGAACTCGAAGCCGTTTCCAAGGCGTCGAGCCTGTGTGCCCTAAGACACGGAATTTTAGGAAAGGCTGAGTGTATGAACTCGAAGCCGTTTCCAAGGCGTGGAGCCTGTGTGCCCTGAGACACGGGATTTTAGGAAAGGCTGAGTGTATGAACTCGAAGCCGTTTCCAAGGCGTGGAGCCTGTGTGCCCTGAGACACGGGATTTTAGGAAAGGCTGAGTGTATGAACTCGAAGCCGTTTCCAAGGCGTCGAGCCTGTGTTGCCGGAGTCGACCAGAGAGAGATTGATGACAAGGCAAAAGCTGCTTTTTATTGATTCCGAAGTTCGTTACATCTTTAGAAATAAAACTTCTTCAAATGAGATGCATTCCACGGTCTCGGCAATGGCTTGCCATCCAAGTCTTCGAGCTTGTAGGCTGACTTTCCTGCCAGTGAAACTACTCTGAACGGGCCGTGCCAGTTCGGGGCAAGCTTCCCCTCATTTGGTTCTCTGTCAGCTGGCAGGGTCTTCTTTAAAACGAGCTCCCCCGTGGTGAACCTTCTTTCCTTGACATTCTGATTGTATGCCCTGGCTAACCGTTGCTGGTAGTCGGTTAGTCTCAGGGCTGCTGCTTCACGTCGTTCGTCCGCCAGCTCTAGCTCCATTGCCAGGTTCGCTTCATTCCGACCTTGGTCGACCAGTTCTGTCCTCAGGGTAGGAAGGCCGATTTCTAGGGGAATGACAGCCTCCATCCCGTAGGCCAGAGAGAATGGTGTCGCCGAGGTGGACCTCCTTGGAGTTGTCCTGTACGCCCACAGCACGCTCGGAAGCTCTTCTGTCCATCTGCCCTTTGCCTTGTCCAGTCGCTTCTTCAGGCCGTCCAGGATCACTTTGTTGGAGACTTCTGCCTGGCCATTACTCTGTGGATATGCCGGGGTGGAGTAATGGTTTCTGATGCCATGTTCTTGGCAGAAATCTCTGAAGGATTTGGAATCGAACTGAGTCCCGTTATCCGAAATTAGGGTCCGGGGGATGCCGAACCTCGTAAGGATGTTTTTCCAAACGAAGTTCCTGGAGTCCCGGTCGGTGATGGAGGACAACGGCTCAGCCTCTATCCACTTGGTGAAGTAGTCCGTAGCCACTATCAGCCATCTTTTGTTCCCTGGAGCTCGGTGGAGAGGCCCCACAATGTCCAGGCCCCATTGAGCGAAGGGCCATGGACTAGAGAGGGGGCTCAGATCCTGTGCTGGCTGATGAAGTGAGTGGGAGAACTTCTGCATTTCTCGCATTTTCTGGCGTAGACCTGGGCGTCCTTCTGCATGTAGGGCCACCAGTAACCCTGGCTGATTGCTCTGTAGGCCAATGAGCGACCTCCTATATGGCTGCCGCAGATTCCTTCGTGAATCTCGTACAGGAAGTCGTCCACCTTGGTCGGGTGGACACATCGGAGGTATGGACCTGTGAAGGACTTCCTGTAGAGTTTGCCTTCTGGAGAGAGCCAAAAGCGGGCTGCCTTGAGCCTGATCTTGTGGGCTTCTGTCTTATCCTCGGGGAGCTGGTCATCTTTCAGGTAGGCGACGATTGGATCCATCCAGCTGGGGCCGAGGTCAGCACAGAGGACAAGCCGAGATGACTGAAATTCTAGACTTGACCTCGACACTGACCCGACCTCGATGGTCCTCTTCTTTCCTGCTTCAACAGCGGAGGCCAGGTTTGCAAGCGCATCTGCGTGCGTGTTGGTATCTCGGGAGATCTGCCTGACCTCGGCTTTCTGGAATTGGGAGAGTAGCTTTCTTGCCAGGGCTAAGTAGGCCGCCATCCTGTCGTCCCTGGCCTGGTAATCTCCAGCTAGCTGGCTAGTTACCAGTTGAGAATCGCTGAAGATTTCCAGGTGCTGGGCTCCAAGGATTCGGGCGCTGTTCAACCCTGCGATTAGTGCTTCGTACTCTGCCTCATGTTCGTCGCTTTGAAGTCGAGGGTGAAAGCCTGCTCTATGACCAGTCCCTCTGGCGATTGGAGAACTATGCCGGCGCCAGCTCTCTTGGAAGTGGACGACCCGTCGACAAAGATCTTCCATGCCGAGGTGGGAGAATGCTGGACTTCTGTTTCTGCTGGCTCTTGCCCTGTGCCCCCCAGTGCCGTGCCGAGCTGAGTCGGAGCCGGGTTGGGGCAGGCGAATTCGACTATGAAGTCTGCCAGAATCTGGGCTTTGATTGCAGTTCGGGGACGGTACTGTATGTCATATTGCCCCAGTTCAACTGCCCACTTTGATATGCGCCCTGAAAAGTCAGCTTTTTTGAACAAAGAACGGAGTGGGTGCTCCGTGATCACCACAATAGTGTGGGATTGAAAGTAATGAGAGAGCTTGCGGGAGGCGGTGACAAGAGCCAGCGCAAGCTTCTCCAACAATAGGTACCTGGTCTCGGCATCGAGCAGGGTCTTGCTCGTGTAATAGATCGGTTTTTGAACTCCCTCGTCCTCCCTGATGAGGACGGAGCTCACTGCGTGATCCGAGACCGCTAGGTATAAATACAAAATCTCCCCCGAGTTGGGGTGGAGAGTAATGGAGGTGACATTAAATAAGTTTTGAGTGCGGCCAATGCCTGGTCGCACTCGGGGGTCCACTGGAACTTCAAATTTTTCCTAAGCAGCTGGAAAAAAGGCCTGCACTTATCTGACGAGCGGCTGATAAAGCGATTGAGTGCGGCGGCCATTCCTGTAAGCTTTTGAACTTCCTTTGTGGTGGAGGGACTCTGGATGTCCTGGATGGCAGTGATCTGGTCTGGATTGGCCTCTATCCCCCTCCGCGTCACCAAGCTGCCGAGGAACTTGCCAGAGGCTACGCCGAAGGCGCACTTGGAAGCATTGAGCTTGAGCTTGTAAGCGCGAAGGATGCCGAAGACTTGGCCGAGATCCGCCAGATGGTCGCTGGAGCGCACAGATTTGACGACCATGTCGTCGATATAAACCTCTACCGTTCGGCCGAGCTGGTCCTGGAACATCTTTGTGACGAGGCGCTGATAGGTCGCCCCCGCGTTCTTCAGCCCGAAAGGCATTACTTTATAGCAGTAAGTGCCGCGGGGGGTGATGAATGATGTTTTCTCCTCGTCGGGCTCATAAAGCGGGATCTGATGGTAGCCGCGGTAGGCGTCAAGGAAGCTCATTCGGTCGTGACCGGCGGTGCCGTCAATCAGTTGGTCAATCTTCGGGAGGGGGAAACTGTCCTTAGGGCAAGCCCTGTTCAGGTCGGTGAAGTCTACGCACACCCTCCATTTTCCAGTTTTCTTCTTGACGACCACCGTGTTGGCCAGCCATACCGGGTACTGGACTTCCCGGATGGCCCCTGCTTTTAGCAGGTTGTCGACCTCTTCCACGACTGCATCTGTCTGCTGCAGCCCGGTTCTGCGGGCCCTCTGCACCACTGGCTTGTGGTCGGGGTCGACGTTGAGCTTGTGGCACATGACCTCTGGGTCGACCCCGGGCATCTCACTTGGGCTCCAAGCGAAGACGTCCACATTCTGCATCAAGAACCGAGAGAGTTCGGCCCTTTCTTCGTCCGACAGCTGGGTGCCGATCAGGAAGAAACGGTCTGGGTCTGCCGGGTCCAGCCTGACCTCGGCTAGGTCCTCGATGCTCTTTTTCTCAGGGTCCCTGCCGATCTCGTCGAGACCCTTCTCGAATTCGGCCAGGTTGATGCGCTCTGGCTCCTTTACTGCTGGAACGGCGGCCAGCATGCATTGCCTGGCCTGCTGCTGGTCTCCCTTTACTGTGACCACCTCCACCTTGCCCTCTTCGTTCTCATGGACGAACTTCAGCTTTTGGTGGAAGGAAGAAGGAACTGCCTCTAGTTTGTGGAGCCATGTCCTGCCCAGAATGACATTGTAGGGGGAAGGGGCATCCACAACCAGAAAGTCGGCCGTCACGGAGGCTCCGCCAACCTGGGTTTCCAAGGTGATTCTACCCTTGGGGTAGACTGGTGTAGCGGACAACCCTAGCAGAGGTGCTCGGACCTCCGTGAGGTCTGCTTCGGAGAGTTTCATCCGTTTGAAGCAGGTCGTAGTAGAGGACCTCGGAGGAGCTGCCGGAGTCGACGAGGATCCTCTTTACGGTGAAGTCTCTCAGCTTCATGGTGAGGAGCAGGGGGTCGTTGTGAGGGACTTGGACCCCCTCTAGATCTCGATCCGAGAACGAGATGGCTGGTTTGTCGCGGCGGGCTTTCTTGGATGCCGGGGCGAGGTCGGCTTTCATCACTTCTTTCTCGTGCGAAGCCCGCCTGGCTTCGGCACGGGTTTGGGAGCTTCCCCGGGACGAGGAAGCGGGTGCCGAGGACGCCAGATGGATCACATTGATGATCTTCTCTGAGTCCTCGCTGTCTGGAGCCGGGGCCGTGCTCTGGTGAACCCGGCCCTCGCTGCCGCCGGCATCACCCTCCTTGATGAACTCTGGAATGTGGCCCTCTTTGGCCAGCTTCTCCAGATACCACTGCAAAGACCTACATTCTTCAGTCTTGTGCCCGTTGCCCTTATGGAAGGCGCAGTGGAGCTTGCTCCGGGAACCTTCGGTGGGTTCATTCCTCATGGGAGGAGGATACCTGAAGAACGGCTTGGATTTGATCTTGGCCAGGATGCGGTATATCGGCTCCTTGAAGACGACATTGACGCTCTGACTGGCGCTGGAGGGAGGTCTGGGCTTCCGATTGCCCCCAGACCTGGACGATGAAGGCTTCGCCGAGCTGGAGGCCCAGTCCCGCTTGGATTCCTGCTTCTGGGAGGGCCTCCCGCCTCTTTGCCGAGGCTGGCTGTTCTTCTGTTCGGGCTCTGGATGCCCGTCCTGATCCTTAGCTCGGATCTCGTCTTCTTCCCGGGCGATAAAGCGCTTCACCCGAGACATCAATTCTGACATGGATTCTGGAGTGTCCCCGGCCAAGTCCTTCCGCACGTCGCTGCCGGGGATCAGGGCATGCTGGAAGGCGTAGATGGATATCCCCTCCCTTGCGCCCTCGATCTGGCTGTAGATTGCCCAGAATCGGTGGGTGAACTTGGCAAGAGTTTCGCCCTGCTTCATTCTCAGGGCGATAAGGTCCCCTTCTTTCTTGGGGACGACGGTGTATGCTTGGAACTTCTTCAGGAAGGAGAGCTGGAGCTCCTTCCAACTGGGGATCGACTGCTCTGGGAGAGAGCAAAACCACTTCAGGGGGAGGTCACCCAAACTGGAGGAGAAGATCTTACAGTTTAGGTGGCCCTCATTTCCCCAGATAGACATCTTCTGGGAGAAGTGTCGGAGGTGTGCAGATGGATCTGACAGTCCGTCGTAGGGGACGAACCGCGGGACGGAGAACTTCCTGGGCAAGGGGGTGCGCTCGATTTCCTTCGTGAAGGGAGAGCCCCCAAGATCAGTGTGACCGCAGAGCTGCTTCTGGTCCCGCATGTCCAGGTTGTGCTGGAGAGCCCGCCTGACGCGCTTGTCGAACCACTCCTGCTCGTCGTCCTCCTCTGGAGTCTGAACTCTGGACTTTCGCTTGGGGCGGCTCGGACTGTGATGGCTATGAGTTCGGCCATCGCGACTATGGTGACTCCGGCTGTTGCTCGAGCCTTCGTCACGAATCTGGCCCCGTTTCTGGTCCAGATGATGTCTGAGGTCCTCACGAGGAGGCTGGGCTGCCTTGCTGGGAGCGCCCTTCTTTTTTCCTTGGGGCTCAGAGACCTCCCTCAAGGAGGCAGTCTGCACTGCCTTCAGCTGCTGCTGGAGCTTGCGAATCATCCGCTCTTGCTTCCGGAGTTGCTTCTGGAGGAGGGCAGCCTCGGGAGCCTCTCCGGGGGTTGAGCGTGGCGCGTTTCTCCCACGGCCACGGCTTTGTCCTTCCGAGGACGCTGATGCTGATGCTCATCGCGTCCGGGTGGCGGGACCTCGTCCGCTGAGAGTGAGGTCTCGACCCCCTCTTGGAAAGGGATCTCGACAAAGAGTTGGGAGCCCAGGCGGCCCTCGCCTGCAGTCGTCCCTTGCACCGCGCGGGACTGCCCCTGAGGAGGGACTTCCGCTGGGGTTGTGTCTTGCACCGCGCGGGATTGCCCCTGAGGAGGGACTTCCGTTGGCGGTGGTGGCAGCGCGAGCGCTGCTCCTGAAGATTCTACGCCCTTCTTAGCTTTCGGAGGCATGGCTTCTGAAAGGATGAGGTTAGGAAGATTGGGAAGGTTTTGAGAGGTTTAGATGGCTGGGATATTTCTTTCCCACAGACGGCGCCAATTGTAGGTGCAGAAAATTATGACCCACAATAAGAGGGTGCCTTACAGGACTTATCCGGGAAGATGATGTCGCCTGGAATGTCTGGATGCCGTCCGATAGCCTGAAAGAGAGTAGCAAACGGTTAGAGGACCCTGGCCTGAGCGGCGCAAGGCTCTCCGATGCCAAAGTCAGTGTATGAACTGGAACGATGGAAGAGAGGGAGAAGGGAGACAGAGTAAGAGCTTTGTGTGTAGGATTGTGCGTACCTTGCATGGTGTTTGGGGGTCTATTTATAGAGGTTTGGATCGTATCTCTGAGAGGATATTTTGGTGTGGGTCCCATGATCTGACTGGGAAGTCATGATCAGCCCACAAAGTAATAAATGCAGTCTAATCCGGCCCACTCGGCATTTAATGCCAGTCGGGTCAGCCCACATTGCATTAAATGCGTGTCTTGTTGGGCCAGATTGTGTTGGGCGCCTTTGGCGGTAGGAGTACCAGCGGATCTTCCCTCGGGCCTTGCCCTGATGTGGCCTCAGCCGCTGGATGCTGCCATGTGGCGATCTGGTGAAGATAGTGGGCGGCTGGATGTCATATCTGTCCCACTAGCTCGTGACCCAATCCCTCCACGTGCCTGGTGACGTGGGGGATGAGGGGTCCAAGCAAAGATTCTTTCTTGCTTCGGCTACTGTCCTGGCTTCTTCAGCCGAGGTGGCTTTAGCCGAGGTAGGGTTCTTTACTGAGATGGCATCCGGGGTGGCCTTGCCGAGATGGACTCTTTGCCGAGATGAGGCCCGAGGCGGTCCAATGCGGCGCCTGTGGCCTGGAGGTGTTCGATGTCGGCCAAGGCCTCTGCCCTGGTAGCCGGGATGGGATCGGTGCCACGTGGACGGCACGCGGATGGCACGTGAGGATGTTTAAACCCGTCTGATGGTTGTGATTAGCTTAATCCTGCAGCTCTGGAAATCTCCCCACACATCTTCCAATTACACTTCCATAGGTTAAAAGGTCCTTGCCGAATGATTGCCCCCAACTCCACTTCTCCAGTATCATCTGGGTTGGACAGAGGGAGATCCACACTTACAATGGTTGACTAATTATGATGCAAGTTCAATCCTTCAACAACAAAAAAAAAAAAAAAGTAAAATTCTCACCAATGATTAGTGGTCTTGCAGTTACTTTTCCTGCTTAAATCATTTAGATCTTGACTTGAAACTTGAAAGCAGCATCGGCACCCTCTAAAAGTGTTGGAGTTTCAATTGAATTTGATAACTAAATGATGAAGAGTAGTTTTAATCCCATTCCTTTTCAAACTGCCTCTCTTTTTTTTGCCGGACTGGGCTAATAGACTGAGGTGCCAAAGCCATTGATCCAATAATGCACTGGCCGAAATAGCCTCTATTTCCTGGATCACTAGAACTTGATCACATGGCATGAAGGGCTACTAAATTTGAAAGCCGCCTTACCTGCTAGTTGGGTGAATTGTATTGTAGAAATGCCCATTTAATTATCTTGATCATACAGTCATTCCTAAGCTTGAATCGCTTGGGTGCCATTCTTTGAAATTAATTTAAATATAATAAGATATTTTATTACACTATAAAAATGTGCTAATGAATAATGATATCACTTTGTTGGGCTTGGGCTTGATCATGGACTTGCGTGTAATTTGGGGCCCCTGCTCACTTATAATTATTTGCGTATTTGGGCCGAAATAGGCTTTGAGCTCTCTCTAATTGAGCCCAAGCCAGACCCATCTATTATGTATTGCAATTGTAAGGGGAGGAAAACCTGCAAAGGAGACTTTACAGCCTCCTCTAAGACGGGAGGAAATCTTGCAAGTGCGGCATTACCGCCTATAAGGCATATGTGCCCAAATTCATAGCAAGTATACGTTTTCCTTTCCTTTAACATAAAAATGAAAGAATCAAGGGATTTTTAAGAAAATCTTCATCATAATAATGTTTAGACGAATTTATTAAGAAATACATGAAAAAATCGAATTAGGGGTTCGTACGCAGTAAAACAATAATTATGCCCCTTGTTAAGAATACATAACACATCGTTAAAATTGAGTTTTGACCAGTTAAGAATACATATGAATTAGGGGTTCGTACTCAGTTTTGACCATTAAGCTGGCTATGTTCATGTCAAAATTGAGAGAATTTAAGGGATCATATGGGAATGTAATTAATCTTTTCTTATACTAGAACCACTGTCCTTTATTTTGCTCTCTTACAGCAAGAAAAGAGTTTGCACATTGACCGTCTTCAGGCCTTTTTGGATGATGGGCAAAGTGAGGAGAATAAAAACCTTTCTCCA
Source organism: Litsea cubeba (assembly GCA_012931725.1). NCBI lineage: Eukaryota > Viridiplantae > Streptophyta > Magnoliopsida > Laurales > Lauraceae > Litsea > Litsea cubeba. Next base: position 5,810,372 of record CM022954.1, on the reverse strand, counting down.
CATATATAAACTCTTTTCCCCAGTTGGATTCATTCATTCTTTTTTCCCACTTCAGTACAAATACCCACACCCCCACACACACAAATACACCCTTCACAAGTCCCATACTCTCAGTGCTACAACTATAGATGAGTCCCTATTTGGATTTATTCAGGTGGAGAGAGTAATTTTCTCTTTACTACCATTCACAAAAAAAATAAAAATAAATAAATAAATAAATGATTCTTCTCATTGGAGTGGCTAGAAAAAAGCATTTCCTAAAAACGTATATTTTATATTAAAAGTGACATTTATACTTTTGATAATTGTTTTTTTTATTTAAAGAAAGGTTTCAAAATAATCTTCTCATAAATAGCTTTACCCTCAAAAACCTTCTTTACACAATGCCCCCACCCCACCTCCCCAAGGAGTCACTATTAGAGAAAAATGACAAATGGTGAAAATCTAAATTACTTAAAATAAATATCTTCATCTGAGCATTCTTATCAAACTTCAGTCCAATAGAATTTGATCTCACCACTAAAATAATCTCTATAAAATACTTGAATTGTTTATATTCGTTCTATAGTTTAAAACTGTACATCTTGGAGAGAAAAGGCCACCTCTTTTCTTTACTTCAATCCACAAATCAGCAGCAGCCATTATTAACAATCTCAACATAAAAGTTTGGGACCCAAAACATAATATAATGCATATTTTACTTTTATCTAAATTCGATACCCTATAACCATAAGCGACGTACTTATCCAACCCCTCCTTTGCCTCCATATACATGGGACCATCACATTCAACCCACCCACCATTCAATAGTACTTACCGCCAATATATTTCACTAATGGGCCTTATGGCATAGATTAGTTTGATCTAGTGGGTATAATGTGGGTCCACAATCATTTAGGAGAGCCCACTATCATTATGCTATTTGAGTGATCACCCCCACAATGATTATGTTATTTAGCTGGGCCCACTTTAAGAGTTGATTTGATTTTCAATCAAAGGACATTTTGATGAATATTCAAAAGGTCATTTTCTCATACAAGTAGACTGATGTGAATATTTATGTAAATACACTTAAAAAGAACTTATTGAATACTTAACTAAATATACAAATAGCTTAAGCAAGAATAATCACAAAGAAACCTAACCCATGTATCTCACCCGCTTTATGCTAGTGTGTTTCATATGTATTAAATTAATGTGATGCACGGCTCCATTCCTATTAGAGTAAAATTATGAGAAAAGCCATGCAAGTGAAGGCATTTATTAGGTTAAGTTTTAAAATTTTAAGCAAGTGGATCCAAGCCTCCCAAATTTCCCAGCATACAAACCATACATCAGCGCTCTCAAAAGGCAGATGGGTTGGTCCTAAGCTGCCATGGTTTACTGCTAAATTGGAACTTACAAGGAGCAGACACTGGGTCAATCTTCGAAGATGCATGTAGATGGTAACAGTAAACAGGTGCAATGACACTGAAATTTGATTCCTGTTTTTTCTTACATACTCTACCAATCACATTATTATTTTTTAATTTCCACCCAGAATTGCAACTTACCCTAATGGCAAAACGCGTCAGTTCTCGTGTGTCCAGGTTTCTAATATGGCCACCCCCACTCCTTGCATATGCCAGCTTTTGTTACCTTACATATATCAGTTGTTAGTTGTTACTCCTTGCATGTGTGAGTTTGTATTACCTTGTAAGTTTCTCAGGTAATAATAGTTGGATGGAAAAAAAAGATCTTTTAATTACCACTAATCCGGAGAATGATGGTAATTTTTTTTTTTCACTTTTTTGACAACTTGCATTGATTGGGTAAGATGGGTAAGTAATTACATGGCCTATCTGAAACCGAAATGTGGCATAGACGAATTAAACTCCTGCAATGGCGACCGGGCCATTAGTTCTCGTAATTAGATCTCTGCTTCCTGTCCTTTTTTCCACAAGTAATAAAAAGCATGTATGAATCCAGTGTAATTGTTGTACTGAATGTTGTGGTTGTAGACATTAGTAGTTTTGACCGCTAGCTGGGGTAGCATGTCTGTAAGTAGGTTTGGTCTCTGCGACTGTGAGTCTGCACTGTTCATAATTGTCTGGTTATATCTGTTGGCTGTTGCCGTTTCAGGCTATCAGGAATCTGTGAGGGCAAATGCACCAAAACGCCCCTAGCCCTCACTTTAGGCTAGGGGCCCAAGTTTTCTTTTCTTTTCCTTTTTTTTTTTCATTTTCAGATGAGGCTCACTAATGATCAATTCAATCCTTTGCAAACTGCCGCCAGTAAATTAGCATTAGCTCGAATTTGATATTCACAGGAAACGTATTCACATTTTGTTTTAATCACCATATATTTGCATGATATATGTATATCTTTTGGGGAATTGAATAAATATAAATTCATAATTACATGAGCTCCACCTAATAGGTGAAGGGTAAAGGATATGAGGTGATATAGATATAAGATGGCATCCATGTAGACCATGTCTATGAAACATTGACTTTCCTTGAATTTGAATTATAGGATAATGGCCACTGGGTATTCGTTTTCCTATCTTTTTCCTTCATTCGATTTTTGGGATGGTCATTTTTGGATATTTTCATTTGATTCTTCATTTTTAGCTAATTATATATATATATATACAGTCTTAAATTCTTAGAAACTCAATTATACAAAATAAATAGACCTTAAACTTTAAAATATAAAATTAGGAGCTAAGATCATTTGACTAAAATTGATACATCTATCAATTTAGCTGTTCCCTTAATATGCCATGCTTTCAATAAATAGGTCTTACAGACTGGTGCTTTCCAAGTAAAAACCCACCCAGGTGTTGTGTACTTGTGTTCCTTGTGTCTTTGGCTCAATCTATGATCCGCTTGGAAAACGTTATATTTTTGTTGGCCTGCTCAAGGCTTAGAAAGGAACTGTTTGCTTAGGCTCTACAACTATTTCAATCATTTTAGGAAGCTATCACAATTATTTGCATGGGTCTCATCATGATTTCAGTAGCTTCAGCTTTTCCCCTGTGCCATGATTTTGGTTATTTAAGTGGACTCACTATGTTAGTAGGAATGGGGTGGTCTAACTTTAACCACAATTACAATCATTTTAAGAAGTTTCATTATATTCTATCTATGGCTTGGCTTTCATTATGGTATTGTCATTTGGTGCCCCCCAGAATGGATTGAATTCTTAGTTGTCATTGATAAAATGGACCCATTGTGATTTTGATCATTTGAGTAGGAGTTAGGCTGGATGGAGCCCCACTGACAATGGGACCAAGGGGATGAAAAGCTCCTAGTAGGTTGGGTCCATATATCAAACTAGAGGCAAATTTCATGCTTTTAACGCTTTAATCGGTGGCCCACAAATTTAAGGTCGAGAGATTTAATTAAAAAAATCTCAAAGAGATTTAGTTTTTTTATTTTCTTTTCTTAAAATATATATCTGGACTCTGCTTACAGATCATCTTCCATTAGTCATCTTTCAATAGTTTAGAACCTAATTGTGAGACTAAGATCGATCATATAAATGTCAGTTGGGTGCAAGTAAGTTTTCATGGGTGCAAAATACATATGCCAGTTGATCCAACAGTTCAATGGACTAGACCTTTCTTTCTTTCTCTCTGTTTTTCTTTTTTCTACTTTGGAATTTGGATGAGGCACTACAACCTAAGGGCTCAGGAATCGATCCGTGGATATTTCTGTGAAACCAAGATGCCGACAACACCACTGAGCTATGATTGTGTTGGCAATGGCCGGAAGATGAACCAAAGTTACAGGTAGTGATGCACAAAAAGCAGTCCACTGGAAAGGATCCAGGAAGGATTTTTCAAGGTACAGTAAATCCAAGAAGTGGCCCATCAACCAGACAAGGATCCAAACCATATAGACAGGTCAGGTTTCAATTCTCTGAACAACGTTGTCCTTTCAGAGCCATGGCACGAGTCTCTAATCACTACAAGAGGCCATGGAGTCACATAACCAAGAAGCATTTGCAACAGAAGGTCCAATTCCCAGTTTTAGTGACTTGGGTATTTTGGAACTACTTTTGTTGTCATCTTGTAACTGGAATTTTAAAAGATGCTCTAACTGTAGGGTTGCCCTAAGATTGTGCCACCCGTTTTTAAAGGCCACTCCTTTCCCTTTCCTTCCTTTGGCTTTATCTACCAGGCAGTTTTACTACCGACGAAAATGGTCGGTTTCAGGTCGGATGCAAGGTATACAAGATTGAAACTTGAAAGTAAAATGAAGTGGTAAACTGGACGTGGATAGGAATAAAGGAGCTGGACCTAAGACCCAATCAACACCCCCAACAATTATGTAACCGACGTAATCATTAAAGACAGGATCAAAATATCCTATTTGGATAGGATATGGATGAAAGTAGTAATAGCAATTGATCCAAATAAGTGCAACCTATTCAAGGATTTGACTTAAGATAAATCGAATAGAGAAATAAAATTCATATAGCCGACCCTAATTTACTTGGACAAGGCTTTGATGATGACGACGGCGACATATCATCTCACCCTTGGGGACCTTATGCCAGCCATAGCTTATATGAATAGTTTTGTACTTGATGACATCAAGTTCAAATGCTAAAAATATTAAAATAATTGTAACATCATGGTTCATCCTTATACAGCGAAAGACTTGAATTTACATAAACTAAAAGGTGCAGAGTTGATTAACTACATTTTTTTTTCATGGAAACAAAAACATGTTCATTGATTCCCACCTAGCTTTTGAAACTGATCTTGACTCTTCCAATTAATACGAGACGATTTGAGTACTATGAGCCTGTTTCTAAATAGTTGTAAATAATAGCAGGAGCATAAAGATTTCTGAAGTAATGGAAGGTTATAGATAGCAGCTCAATTCCACAGAAAAGATCTGACCGTCCTATCAATGTCTGGCATATACTCATCGATGAAGGTGCCCTCCAGAACTTGGATGGTGCAGAAAGCCATGCATACATGCCACGTGTAACATGGTTCAGCTCCCACATAAGTCCTGCTTCATGGAGGTCTAGCAAATAAGTCCAACCCATAAACCATGTTTCAAATTTCTCCTTTCTAATGTAAGAAAATGCATTTCCAAATTATCATGGAAGGAACATGAAAAAAACGAGGAGAAGTCACAGTGGAGTTCTATGTATGGAACAATTAGGGAGATTAATCATAAACTCTATCAAAAGGCCCCTCAGTGGAGTTTTATGTATGATAGAACAAGGAGATTAATCGATCATAAACTCAGCATCAAAAGGCCCCTAAATTATCTTTGTACTCCTTGTCATCCAACTATCAATGCCCAGAAAGGTAAAATAACCATATCAAAACCTTGTATCAGAATTTGTTCTTCTTCGTTTGGAAAAAAAAATGGAAATGTTGTCTTCTAAGTCAGTCCCATATCTAATAGATTCAGGTGCAATTGATACCCAAGCTTGAAAATTGGCTAGACAAGCATGACCCATGAGCCCCACCAGCCAAATCCTTTCTTTTAGGCTTCACGTTTGGAGGAGTCCAGCTGCTGGCCTCAGAGGACTCATCATCACCTCTTTTTACCGCCTCCTCTACCATGCTTCCTTCCGTACCAGAGATGAGAAACCCAACAGTGGAGACTTTTTGACAGCAAGATAGCCACTTGGATCGCATGTAGCTAGCTTTTCTCCATGGAGGAATGTGGAGGCCTCTTTCTTTCAGAGAGTGTTTTGCAGCTGTGCAGACGAGAGAGATTATCTTGCATAGCTTGTCTTCACTACCAACAAAGACAGAGGGGAGAGTGTTGAAGAGTTGCCTGTAGGCAGATGTAGGCCTTGCTAACTCAAACTGGGACTTAAAATCAATATCTACTATCAACCTTAGAGGGTTACCACTCTCATCTTCCATCATGATATCTATGTAGTCATAATCACCTGAAAAACAATTAAATAAAGTACAGCCTTAACCTCTTTCTTCAATAAAGAATAGTTAAGGCCGGTCTATATTTCATAAATCCATGTAAAATAGAGATGGGTTTTTGAAGCATGACTTTTGAAAAAGACATTCAATCCGTTTCAAATAGGTCCCCTTATGATGTAAGTAGAATAATTGGTTTCAAATAACAATATCAAGTACTAAGTAGGCTCCTATAATGAGAAGAAAAAAGAATGACGTTAAAATAGTGAATATAAAGGACCCAACAGGAACACTCAAAACACATTACAAATACTTAAACAAAGTGGAGAGGAATGTGCCTATGTATGTGGCTACTCATCAACCAGGCGAAAAAAAGGAAAGAATGCATAATCACCTCCTAGCCGGCCAAAAGTAGCATCCCAAGAAGATTTACACAAATAAGCATCATATCCATCCATTCTTAACCACATCATCAGCATCCTCTTCACAGAACTTCCATTCCCCATTTTCCTCACATACTTCAAAAGAACCAATACCCTACTGTAAACCTCCATCTCAGCCTTTGTCACACTACCAATAATCCCCTAACAACATAATTAAGAAAAAGAAGAAGAATAAGTCAAAAGAGGGACTCCACATAACAAATCAGTCACTTATAATAACCATATAACCAATGTGAGAAAAACCATCATACATGAAGAGCATAGATTATAGAAGACCAATAGTGATGATGAAAGTGCATAAGAATATTACTTGTAATGTGAGGCATGTAGTATCATTGAAATGGGTGTTTTGCGATGAAGGGTTGGATATGGGTGTCGTTGTGTCTTGTTCAATGAAGTCATGGACCATCTGAACTAGCTTCTCCTCTTCCTGTAGACTACTCATTCCTCTCTATTAAGAGAAAACTATAGAAAAACTATAGACAAAATAGAGAGAATCCTAGAATAATTTAAGTGGGTGAAGAAACTGGATAACTCACATATTAGCTATTTGGGGTGCTTTATATTTTTTGTGGAGGTGGGAAAATGCCAATTTTGTGCCGACAGATGATGTTATATGCACTTGTATTGAAAGCATAAATGCAAGTCGGCAAAAGGAAGAGAGAGAGAAAGGAAGAGGGCCAACGGGGGAGAGAGAGAGGGAGCAGATATGTTTAAATTTCGATGAGATGGTACCACAGGAGCGTCGAGGTGTCATCCTATTTCGTTTATTTCAGACGTAACTTGTGCAGAGCTCCATTTAAGTTATACTGTGCTCTACACTCTGGCTATGTTGCAAGCAGAACAGGGGTCTCTCGACTGCTCCTTGTGTTTGTGTCACTGTGGGTCCCTTCAATTGGTAGAGCACCTGGACGGCTTAGCAGAAGCTTAACCATTTTATTGGGATGGTCCTTCCCATGAGCACATACTGATGAAGGACATGAGTTAGGCAGTTTGGATCGAGGGACATGTGTCCAATGTGTTCCTGAACCTTCGTTTCAAAAAGCTGACTTACCTAACCAATTCAAAACTTCAAGTTTTTCACCTTAATTTTGAAAAAAAAAAAGAAGGATAAAAGCACCTAAGTGATCTTTGAATGATAGAACTGAGCAACCCCAGAAGTCAAATTACTATGCAAAGAATCAACAGTAGTTACAGTAAAATATATAGTGAAGCATGGAGAATTTCTCCAGTGGAGTTTCACCCTGCATTTGCAGAATTTTCACTCCTCACCTTTATTCTAGGAGGTCTACTTTGCGGGTTGCACCACCCTTATGCAGGACTCCAGCAGGCAAGAGCAACACAACAAACTTATGCTAAAATTTTCTAGTCTAACATGCAACCACCTCCATGATATATTATCTATCTCATAAGTACTTACACAAAAACAAAATACTGTACTTGAGAAATAGAGCCACCTGCATCACTATCCCACAAGATTTTTGTTTTTCAAAAAAATAATAAAATGAAAACCTCATAGCCCAAAAATCAAGTAGAAGAAACTAATAGCAAAAGCCACAAGCATCTATTTTAGTTTACCCTCCATTATATTATTTTTCACAATATACCTACCAAAAGAATTGTATAGAGATGTTTGTGTCGAGATCAATACAGCTTCCTCCCAATAGACTCGTCAACAAGATCAATTCGGCGACACATTTGCAATGGTAATTAAGATCCACTAACAAATAACCTACCATTGTGGCTGATATTCAAGTATGAAACAATCAAATTCAGTTGTGCACAAAAGTGCCATAATCCTATTTGGGAAAGAATAATGGAGAATATGGTAGCATCTACCCACAACCCGAACAACAAAAACCTATATGTGGTTCGACATTATAGGCTGCATCCACAGACACTACAAAAGTAATTTTTCATCTACTTCTAATACAACCACTGAAAGCAACAAAAATTTTCCTTTCATCCTTTCATCTTGCTTTTAGTTAGAGATTGAGACAAGCAGGCATGAGAACTCACATTAAAATAAAAAGGTTTTTCCCTGCAATTTACCTCTAGAAATGACTTTTTCTTCCACCTTCTCAAAATCTGAATATTTCCCCCTAGCTACAATTACACCATTTTAGGACTAAGATACCCATAGTGTGGGCTATAACATAAGAAAAAATGCATTCTTGTAAATAGGTTGGGATAGTCAATGAAAACATTCAAACTTGTATTATTGCATTTGTGAGTTGAAAATACAATGGTGTAAATGGGTTTGGATGAAAATATATAGCATTATTATATAATTGAAAAGTGGTGTTTTAAATTGAATTTTCTTATATTCTTTTAGATCTTACGGAATGTTTGGATGTATATGTACAGAATAAAATATTTTTATATTTAAATACTACAAAAATAAAATATTACATAATAAAGTATTCTAATATTAAAATATTTCAATATTGTTGTTGTTTAAGAATTTCCAAAACATTCAATAGATTTTGAACTAAGCAATTTGACAATTATCCTATATTATAATATACACTAAATTCAAAATTGACCTTAATTTTCAAATGAAAGAAATGGTCAATAACTTTATAATTTTGTTTCAATATTTTTTAAATGACAAGATGACAACACCATTTTCTTATAACCAAATGTTTGATAAAGGAAGAGGAAAATAGAAATCATACCAAGAGGGGGGAAAAAAGTAAACAATGAAAGAATGATGATGCCTCAAGAAAATATTTGGGTAGTTTTAACATTTTCCCTGGGATTGAGAAGGTGCAGGGAAAATTAGAATTTTTTTGGAAGGAGGAGAGAAAACTTATCTCTAAAGATAAGCTATAGGAAAAACCTCTAAAATAAAATGATAAAAAAATGCCGCTGTTTAGTGGCTATGAGTTTCAAAATGGCCACTCTATGGCATATATATACAAAAGGTCGGGGATGAATGGGCCCAACGTTTGGACCCATCTTTAACTTAGGTGTGGGTTTGGGTAAACTACATAGGCCCAAATGAAACAGCTGGGGTCATGGTTTGGGTATGTCCATAGACTTTATGCGCTAGGACCACAATACCTGATGTCATGACCATCTATATTGTGTTACTATGGATACTTAAGTGATTGGGCCTTGATATACTCCTAATCTAGGTCCATTAATATTCAAATTTGATCAAAAGTGTATAGGATAAAGGCCCTAACATATGAGAGAGCAGATCAAATTTAATCACTAATCATAAGGGCCCCAACATATGAGAGAGCAGATTATTCACTAAAAAAGAAAGGAACATACACATGAACCTAGTTCTTTTTTTTTTAATTTTGGTTTCTAGGGCATCAGGGTCATACAACAGGAAAGCCATCCCAAATACGAAAAAGTATAGGGGCCCATTTGTAAAATGTTCGATTAAGGCCCGTGTCTCACAAGTCACAACTCACAACTCACATGAGTCGCAACGCAGCCTTCAAGAACTCAGCGACTTCTACCCAAAAAAAAAAAAAAAGAACGCGGCGACCGTGGACCCCACGCAGACGAGCCAGATCATGCCACGTGTTTCTCTCCTAAAGGGCACGTGGATTCGCTGACTTGTAACTTCATCCTGCTGGCCCACATCTATAAAAGGGGCCCAAAAAGAAACCCTGAAATAGGGTTTCCTAATCCGAACCGCTAAAGGCAAAAGATTTCCCAATTTCTCTTCTGCAATCTCTCTCTCTCTCTCTCTCTCTGAATTCACGAACAGGTGCCGATTTTCAATCTCTCTTCTTTAGTTACTGTTTGATTTTGATTTCCTATTGTGCTAGTTTCAAATGTAAAAAGAAAGGGTCTTTTTTTAATCTACGATCATGAGTTCTAGGGTTCTTGAAATGGAATGTGAAGTTATTAGCATAGAAATCGGAACTGAAACTTTGATTCATTGCTTCTATGAATTGGGTTCTAATGCTAGTTTTTGCTTCAGTGGTTTGCTTTGATTTACAAAAAGGATAGAACTAGAGAATAGCAATAAATGCGATGCAAATATATATAACCAGTGCAATAGGAGTAATTGGGTGGTGATAATTCTATATGGGAGGGTTGACTTAGTGATGGATGATTGAGCGGGTGCACCTAAAATGGGAAATGGATAGTTCAAGCAATGATAGAAGAATGATAAGGCATCCCATGATTTAAAAAAAATCATGATAACCCACCTGATGATATTGAGTTTGGTGGTGCTTGCTGGTGCTCATCCCTACTAAATAAATGAAATCTTGATGAGCCTATCTACTGATTGGGATATTGTGGAGATGGGAGACAATCATTGATGAGAATATCAGTTTGTGGGCCTGCCGTGTTTTCATTGCTGGATGGTCTTCATGATTATTGGGTGGTCCTAATTGTATCCTCATTAGGTGAGTTAACATCCTTTCTGAAGCTGGGTGCGGTACCCTGCTTTCCATTGTCTAGGTGAGTCTAGTGTGATTTTCATTGTCAAGTGGACCTACTGTGATTGAATCTTTTGGTGGGAACGCTATTCTCTTGACCCCACGTTATTTTAATCATTGGGTATTGTGGTTCAAATTTTTTTTTTAGACATGTCAATGACTGTAATTCACAAGTTCCTAAAGCCATATAAAACGAGATCTAGCAATAAATGAGGTGCTCTGCGTTTATGAAAGAGGAATTGTTAAACGACTAAAAGAACCTTTCTCTACACATTGTAAAGTGGTCATGGAGATTGGATTTTAGTAATGAGAAAACTTTACCATTGATTTCGCGTAGTGTGTGTAGATGTATAGATAGGTGTTTCATTTTAAGTTGAAATATTCAAATACAGGTGGGAATTGTGTTGTGCTTTCTCTACATGCAATATGTATGTAATGAGATAGTTGAATTGAACATAAAGATCTTGTGAGTTCCTCCACATATGTACATGCAAGAGTATTGGGAAAAAGGTTTTAAGGGTGTGGGTTAGTTTCTTCCTTATTCATGTTATATATAAGGCCTTCTAAGTTTGATTTAGCATGGGAGTCAACTTGAGTATTTTGGGTGTGGTCCACATGTGATGTAGGAAAAGTTTGGTTCTCTACATGTAATATTTTTTTCTTTAAATGTGCTGTTTCTTGACATTTTGAGCTTTCTGCAGACAAATCTTTTGAGTTTGTGATTTCTTGAATAAATTCATTTATTTGTTACATAGAGAACTCAAATTCACATACTCACACATGCCAATGTCCCTAACTAGCTGAGCTACAGAAGGGAACATGGATGTGAATTTTATTTGTTGCACAACTGTGGTGTATTCTTTAAAAGAAGTTTGATCATTTTTCCTTCTTGTAATATGGTGATGCTCAATCAATCTTTCATGAAGGGCCTTGGTGTTTCTCTTTGAACACACTTTTGAAAGGTCTCTGACTTTTTGTTATTGAGTTTGTTATTGCATGTAAAAGTCCATAAATTGTCATTTTCTTTTATAGGAGCTTATTTATGATTTAAACTGTCCTACAGTTATTAGAGAAAATGTCACTCTTTTAACTGGCCTGACTGAGAATTAGCTGGATCAGTATGAGGAATTTCTACGTGTTGGCAATGTAGAGAACCTATCCTTGTCTCTTTGAATTTTATTGGTTCTATACGGTATAAAATGCATAGTGTCTCGTTTTTTACCAGCCATACTACTGTATGTAGATGTCAACTAATTCTTGGTGAGAATTATTTAGTTCCTGAACTATAGTATTCAACCATAAAATATATGCTGAAAGTTAGGAAGGAGGGATTCTGTCTTGGCACCAAACTAGTTGACAACCAGACCTTTTCACTCATCCATATAAACGATAAGAAGTGACTTGATTCTCTCCAGCAAAATAGCCTGTGAGAGTCCCTGACTCGGTAACCAATCATTACCAATGCCAAACAAGCCCAAATTGTTTGTGTGCACGTCTGAATCTCAATACTTAGAGCATTTGCAGTGTGCCTGTTTGCCTAAATTCCACTTATCTTCTTGATCCCCGCACTGAATGAGCTGAATTTTTTAAAGAAAAATTCTTGCTTTTCCTTCTCTTCATTCTAAATTTAGTTGTAGCCTTTTTTTTTATTTCCCATTAGATATTTTCAAGATACGAAAGGGAAATTTTTTTTTTTCTATCTTTTTAAAGGGGGTGCAACACGAGGACTTCCCAGGAGGTCACCCATCCTACGAAAGGGAAATTTCCTGATCGACAAATTGAATAATTTTTGCACAATAGGTCTTTGTTGGCTAAACAGGAGAGAAAAAAAAAATTTGTTCTTGAAAACCCTGGTTTCTTTCCACAGCATCTCATGTTAGAAGCTTTTGTATTTCAATTCCTAACTCTGTTTTTATGGAATATGAATGCTGCCACTTGTGCCACTATAAAGCACATCAAATTGTTTGAGTGGTTGCTTTGCTGCTAGTATGTAGTGCACATGGGCTTTTCTTTTCATGGGATTATTTTGTTCTTGAGCTGTTTAGATGATTGGTCACTTACTTCTGTGTAGGTTGCAGATATTTGTATATTCGTTCACAGGATTACAACACTTTTTGGATAGCATCTCAGCCTTGTGCTATTGAGGATGCGAGATATTCCTGTCATGCTTTAGGTAAGTCCATGGCAACATAAACATCACATTCCCAGAAACTAATTTTGGAATGCATCTTTCGATTGTTGTACACAAGTTAACTGCAGCCCTAAATGAGGCTCGGGATTCGGTAGGATATCAAATGCTTGAGGTTGTGGGTTCAAGTCATGTTACACATTAGAAGAAAAAAATAAAAAAAATGCCATGCAGATGGCCCAGTGGTGGATATGTTTTTTTTGGAGTTCTGTGAAGGCATGATAGATTGTTATGTTTTATTTCTGTTTTTTTCTCAGTGCTAAGTTTGCAAAGAAATCAGGTGAAATGTGGCCACTCAACACAACCGAAGCATCAGAAATATTGCACCAGTGGCCGGTCTTCAGTGCAGGAATATTTGTTTCCATTGCACTTCTGCTGTCCCTGTTTCTCATTTTCGAGCACCTAGCTTTCTACAATATACCAGAGGTTTATTCTTATGTTCCTTTTATATTATTGAAAATCTGCAGTTTCCATTTTCATTCTTGCAAATGATATATGCTTTTTATCCTCCTGTAAAAGAATGTTACTTGTTTTTATTTTTAGACATCCATACATATTATTGCATCAATTAAAACTTTATATAAAAATTATTAGAACTAGTCATCTTAGTTTGACGTTGTTTCCAAATCCGCATTATATTTGATAGATACGTATTTAATATGATGATATCTCCATCCAGGTTGATAATAAAGTGGTTTAACATTTCTTTTCAGGAGCAAAAATTCCTGATTGGACTTATTCTAATGGTTCCTGTTTATGCGGTAGAATCGGTATGTGTAACCTTAACTTTCTTTTATGACCCTCTTTTCTTTGTTCTTTAAGTAAACTATTAGACCCCACTTGGAATAAGAGGATGCAATAAATTATTTATATGATTTCTTTGCGGTATTGTGCGACCTGAATGTGCTGTAGCAAAAACAAGCATATGATTGAAACTTAAAGTGTTTTCCATTAGTTTTCTTGGAATCGAAAGGCACAAAACTGTCTTCGATATGTTTTGATTACAAGAGAAGTATAAGAAAGAGAGATTTTTGGCTTTAAAAGGGGTTATCCAATAAATATTGGGCATATCGGCCAACACATGCTATAAATTGATCGATACACCCGGTTTCTAGGTTGATATGCTTGTGAAGGTGACAAAATTGAAAAAAGTTTCTAGGTTGATATGCTTGTGAAGGTGACAAAATTGAAAAAAGCGGCATGGTCTCGACCAATATGGCCCATTTATTGGCCGAAATGATGCATATCAGCTGATATTTTGATCCATGGTTATACCTTTAAGTTGTTTGTATGGCATTGATAAAATTGGAGTTTGAAGTCTTTCTTATGCTGCAATTGATCAAAGATTGAAGGATCTCGGGCTTTAATTCATGGGAATCAAACTCATGTTGATTGGGGCTCACGGTTCACCTCCAGTTCTGTGTAGAAAACTTAATTTTGAAGAAAGTTTACTTGAGAAATAGGAATGTTCAGAATTGCTACGACTGGGCCTTGGGCCTATGGGCCTAATATTAGCTCTAACAGGAACAGGTGGCATAATTAAAATGAAGGCACTTGTTTTAAGGCTTGCGCTAGATTTTTTTGCTGTTGTGATTCCACAATGGCTGTTGGTGGGATGTAGACAACTCTAGAAAATGTCAATGAACTTTGCAATTGTTGGAGGGCATTTGGGAAATTTTATTGGTTGGAGGAAGAGCATTGATGATTACCCTTGGAGGATTCTGGATTGCTTTGAGGATATTCAGATATTGGGAAATTAACACCCTTTGTCTTTTTCTCAAATTATGCGATTGGGGATGGTGTTTTGGATGCACTTGCTAATGAGAGTGTTCACTGCCAACAATGTTTCTGATTATTACCTGCTTTGTAGTTTTAGGATGGTTTGGTTCAAATGTTGATTTCTAGTCCAATTTTGTATATTTATTTTACCTATAAGTAAAATCATCATTGAAGGAGGAAAAAAAAAAAAAACAACCCAATGGTGAACCTCAGTAACAAAACAATTTGATCTTGAAAAAAAAAATCGTCATCATTTAAAAAAAAAAAAAAAAAAACTCAGCAATGGAACTTTTTCTTCCTTGTGGGGTGGGGGGTTGGTTGGTGCTCAGACATAGGTGTATGTGGGTTGGTTCAATTGATTGTAGGTGGGCCCTAATAGAAGTTTCTATAAGGTTCTTAACTTGAAAGTTCTCATTGGGCATTTTCATCATATATCATTGTTATTATCATCATTGAAGGCCTATGTCAGAGGGGGGTTGTTTTGAGGGGTTTAATTTAGATCAAGGTTTGAAATTTGTAGTGTTGGTCTTTGTGTTGTTTGCGATTGGGATGAGTCGGTGCCACTTGTATTGGAACGGTACGAGTGTGTTGATCTTGAAAAATCACAAAAAGAAAAAAGAATAAAGATATAAAATGGCTAATATTTTTTAAATTGATGATTTAATTATTTCTTTAATTATCTATCCCTTGGCGTAAGGATAACCCTCTTCAAGTCAGCTCTCTCTAACCTCCTGGTGTATTATATGTCTATTTTGAAATGCCCCATCTCTCAATTGTCAAATGTCAACCATGTGGAGAAATTGTAGCTGATTTTCTTTGGCAAGGGAGGAGATCTGAAAAGAAGTACCACTTGGTTGATTGGGCTTCAGTATGTAAGTCGAAACTATAGAGCGGCCTGGGTAATAAACCCTTAAGATTGATGAATCAAGTTCTATTACAAAAGTGCCTTTCGAAGATCGAGGACTCGTCAGAAGTTCTATGGAGGCAGCTGATTGTGACAAAATTTGGTGTTTCTAAGAATGGTTGGGTCTGTCATGGTGCTACTTACAAACATTCGGCCATATGGAAAGGCATTATCTCATTCTCAGTCAACGAAAACTTTCTTCAAAATATAAGATATAGGGTTGTGTCGGGTGAGAAGATCTTGTTTTGGCTTGACATCTGGGTGGGTGATAACTTTTTGGCAACGCAATTTCCTAATCTTTTCAGTTGTGCCTAGGATAGTGAAACAAAGGTGCAGAGTTAAATGGAGAGGATGTGTAGTAAGGTAGTCTGGGGTCCCATCTTTAGGAGGAACCTTTTGGAATTTGGGGAGAGGCAATTTATCATTCTTCCAACCTTCTCGGTAACGTTTCCATTCCAGAAGCAGGGGAGGAATCTAGGATATGGGTTGCTTCCTAAGATGGTTCCTTTTCTATCTCCTCTTTTTATTCAACCATCTCTAATATGCCTATGCAGTATGCAGAGAAGTCTGTTGGCTAGTGTCTGGAAAATAAAAGCCCCTCCTAGAGAGGTAGCTTTTGAATGGTTAGCTCTCCATTGGAGGATCCTTTCTATGGATAACCTTTGGCGTGCGCACACACTCACATATAATGACGTTCTTATCCCTACTGTACTAGTAAAAATCACTGCATCTTGGAATGTTACCATTTATCATGGCTGATTAAACCTGTTTCTTTTCTTTGCCCTTATCTTAGGTGACATTTTCCTTCCATTTTTTTTTTATTTTTTTTTGTGCAGTTCTTGTCATTACTTGATTCTAGGGCTGCATTCAATTTTGAAGTAATGCGGGATTGCTATGAGGCTTTTGCGATGTATTGCTTTGAAAGATATTTGATAGCATGCTTAGGTATGTTTCTGTGCACTTAAAACTTGTGTTATTAGTATTTCATGTAAAGATAAATCTGTTTATAAACTTCTGTTTGTTGAGCATCTGGACTAGATTGGTAGTCATTGACATATATGTAATGTCATATAATATTCTGTTAGAATTAGCAGGCTTGACATAAGAAATGTTTCGTTGTGAGCAGATAGATTGGAGTACATTTTCCACGACGTTTTTCATGGAAATGTTTGCTGGCCTAGTGCAATATTCACTTCAAGTTTAAACATTTGGGTTTTTACACATTGATTACCAGACTTTGATCATATATGTCAGAATCATCATTCCATCCAGGCAAAGGAGACTGTAATAATGTAATCCCTACACTGCTAAAATTGCTAGTTTGAACATAGAGCGGTTAATTAAGTGCGTCATGGAGGCAGAGAGAAATCTAATTTTAGTCCGTTGAATGGCAACTGGCAAGTCGAGAGCACAGTCTCTTTATACAGTAGGAGGATAGATCTCAAGCAAATTAAGATCATTTGTCGCATCCTGATCCCTATTGGTGGGTTCAGTTACTTCAACCTGCTGTACAGTTGCTGTATGGGCAGTTGGGTGCTAACATCAGTCGCTGAATTGTAGAAAAACCTCATTAATCTTCGGAGAAACTCTCCTGTTTCTTGTTGATGAGTCTTCTCTGATTAGGTAGGGTCTGATACCAACTTGATTTTTAGATAATTAAATTAAAGAAGGATTTCTGAGAAAGATGCAGGGAAAATTGAAAGTAGAAAAAGGAAGAGGGATCTCTTGATGGTTGTGACTGGCATCTCATAGTATTTATACTAAAAAAATTAATATTTTGCGTACATACAAAAAAAAAAAAAAAAAAACCAATACTTCTCAGTATTTTACAGATCATTCCCTGTGACAAAAAATTACAAAAAGAGTCCCTTGAATGATTTTCGACAATGCATAGGATAGTTGTTTCTGTATCGCTATCCTGGATTTCCAAATGTGCAGAGTTGGATCCCCAATCCCTGTATTTGTTTCCATATCATTATCGTAAATGTGTTTTATACGTTTTCACTGGAAGAAAAGGTCTCCTTTGAGCAAGCTAGTTTTTCTTTTTCTCAATCTACATTAAATTTTCGTTCCTATGTTGTATATATATATATATTTTTTTTCAATAAACTGTTTTTAACTAGGTGGGGAGGACAGTACAATTAAGTTCATGGAGAATCAGGCACAAATCAACTCGAGTACACCTCTACTGGAAGCATCATATGTAGATGGAGTTGTAAAACATCCTTTTCCATTGAATTACTTGTTGAGGCAATGGTATCTTGGTCCCGACTTCTATCATGCTGTCAAAGTTGGCATTGTTCAATATGTACGTGTACCCTTCTTAATTCTCCATTTTGACATTTGTCTGGTCTGAAGTTTGGTGGTGGTTTTTTTCCCCCAAGCGCCTTAATAAATTTCTCTTACAGATGATATTGAAGACAATCTGTGCTTTGTTAGCCATTGTGTTTGAGTTTTTCGGGGTTTATGGAGAAGGAAAGTTTGAATGGAATTATGGGTATGTCATTCTCGTTTCTTATCTTACTAAAAAAATTTAAGACTTAAAGATACTTTGAATTAAAAAATTCATGCCATTATATTGCTCCCACCATTAGCCTAACTCTTAGGAAGGTGTTTTATATGGGTCATTGCAATAGCATGATTTCAACGATAACGTAATATGCCAATTTTGTACTTTTTGATGCAGCTACCCTTATTTAGCAGTTGTGCTAAATTTCAGTCAGACCTGGGCCTTATATTGCCTTGTACAGTTCTATTCTGTTACTAAAGAGAAGTTGGAACCTATCAAGCCCCTTGCTAAGTTTTTGGTATTCAAGTCTATTGTATTTCTGACATGGTGGCAAGGTGTTGCAATTGCATTACTCTCTGCTCTGGGAGCCTTTAAAGGATCCTTGGCTCAAGAACTGAAAATGCGTATCCAGGATTATATCATTTGCATTGAGGTATCCTCTTGAACTGATGCCTTTCTCTGGCTTTCCCTCTTTTTCTTATGCATGATGAATTGTTCCTCATATGCTTATATACTGGTATTTCTTGTGCTTCTCTTGTGCTAAATTTACCCTTTAATGCTAAGTTCACCATTAACTTATTAATATTCTGTTATTATTTCTGTATCCTGTTTATTTTAAGATTGCAATGGTTGATGTACACTCTGTTTCATTTCATAGCATAATGATTAGGGTCTAGATTTTCTTTGTTTCTTTTTTTAATAGAAAATAAAATAATTGCGCTTTTGTGATCATCCACATGCAAAACAGATGGGTGTTGCTGCCATTGTACACATTTACGTCTTCCCAGCCAAGCCTTATGAAAACGGAGAAAGATGTATCCGTAATGTGTCTGTGATGTCTGACTACGCATCCCTCGGTTCCCCTCCAGATCCAGAAGAGGTTAGGGACAGTGAAAGGTTAACAAGGGTGCGCCTTGCTCGGTCTGGTGAAAGCGAAACACGATTGAGTTTTACACAAAGTGTTCGAGATGTGGTCGTGGGCAGTGGTGAAATTGTGTGGCCCCTTCTCTCTGCGTATCCTATATGATTTTCGTTTGTAAATTTTTGTTTTAGAATATCCTCATGTACTAATCATTTCCTTTTGATTTCACTTTGTGCTGTTGTTATGTGCTCTCAGGTGGTTGATGATGTGAAGTATACTGTTTCACATGTAGTGGAGCCAGTAGAACGAGGTATTGCAAAAATAAATGAAACCTTCCATCAGATATCTGAAAATGTGAAGCGACATGAGATGCAGAGGAGAAACTCCAAGGATGATAGTCATATTGTTCCCTTGCGTACATGGACAAATGAATTTTCAGAAGCCCAAGATCATCTTTTAGAAGGAAGTGTCAGTGACAGTGGTTTGGCCAGCGGAAAGAAGCACCAGCACCATAACAAGGGTGCAGGCTCACAGATGTGATTTTACTGGTCTATGAGTTCTATGGCAACAGATAGGCAAAACATTCTAGTATGACATAAAAGGCCCTATTTATTATATGGCTGAAAAATGGGTGCCATTATGTCATGATAGGATGTTTTGGATGATTTTCAGTATTACTGACCGGTAAGTTGTGTTGTTTCAAGGTTAACCTTGGTGTTTTTGCTGAATTAAACTGATTAAGTCTAGAAATAGGGCTAATTGTAGGCTATTTTTGCATGAGAGGGATCAGCTAATTCCCCAACATGTGATCGATATGTGATACTGGTGGGCTGACTGGATTATGGAGAGTTCGTACATAAATAAGTAATTCCTCTGTGCAATTTCTTTTAGGGGGCAGGGGCTACGATTTTCGCAAAAAAAAAAAAAAAAAAATCTTTATGGGGCTACAGTTCTACATCCAAATTTATGAATAATGTAGTTCCTAGAGATTTTTTTTTTTTTTTTTTTTGTCCTATTAAAATTCTTCATATACGGTAAACAGGCCCTCTTTAAGTATTCATGCAGAAATGTTGTGGGGCCACTGTTATTTAGTGAGCTTGTTGGGTTTTGCCTTCATTGGATCCCAACCAGGTTGGTCTTAGACTAGTCCATGTATGAGCCCACTTATACACTTTGTTTGATACTTTGTAACTGGATGTTCATTGCATGGTCGTTTTTATTCCTGTCTTCAGAAACATATGGAGGAGAAGCTTTTTCTGTTCCAATGACCAACAAAACTCTGGCGTAAAGTGGCAGTCTGCTCATGGGAAGTATTGCAATTGTAGCAGGTGCTATTGACTCCTCTTCCACGTCTTAATCACAGTCACAGACAGCTAATTTGTACAGTAAAAAATGCTAAACATAGATATACACTTCATTTTTTTAGCAGTATATACCTTTAATTTAACTTTCCAAATATGGAAGTTGATTTTTAATAGTGAAATGGGCCATATATTTTCACACTTCGAATTTTTTTTCCCTTCTTTCTGTACGTAAAACTGAGTTCTCTTTTAGTTTTTGGGTTGGAGTCCCTTTTCTTTCTGAAATTGAGGCATTCGTGTTATCATAAGTTGAGCATGATGGCATTCATTAGGTTATTTTGTGCATCATATCATTCATAGTGAAATATTCTCCTACAGATGTGAAAGAGGCAGGGGTGGGGAGGGGGGCATTCAAAAATCTGGGAACCCCTGAATTATATGGCACCCATCCATGGGATTGGAACATCCTCGTGTAGACGTTCCCACAGGAGAAAAATCTTCATCATTCATATGTTTTGTCCTGATTAACTCACCCAAGAAAGCCTAGAAGCTTAATCTGGACTTCTCCCATCCAGATGGAATCAATAAACCTTGTGGCTTTAAGTCACCTGAGGAAGTCGAACGGCCTAAACCTGACGTATATATCCAGATGGGAATTGACAGGGGCCCTTGGTTTAAGTTAATATTGTAAATGCAATGCACCTATCTGGATCTTTGTAAACTAAGAGCCTATTTGGCATCATTCTTTTATAATGTATTTATTTCTGTTGTTACAATGCTTGCTGAGAATGATTCTATTATGAGAAGGGGCTGTGTTGAACTTGTTTGGCAAGTTTGAGTTGTTCCCAAGTGCAGAATCAATAGAAACAAACTACAAAGAATGCGATGCAGAATCAATCCCATAAATAAGACATCAAATTACAAGAAACAAGAAAGAATGAGGAGACATACAAAAGAATATCTAGAAACAAATAACCCTAGTAGAAGTCACAAGAAAGTAAGAGGTAGAGAACAGAGGTTGGTGCTTGCTCTCTCCATACCCAGCTGGAAACCACCAGCATCTGCCAGTGTGACAGCCAAAAGAATGAAAAAGAAAAGGAGAGAGAAGAACCGGAAGACTGTTGTAGTATTTTTTTAGACTGAATTTCCTCCTTTTTTTCAGTTTGTGATGTAACATGTATTAGCTACTAATACTTCTGACATCAAAAGAGGTGGACTTTTCAAACCTCTCTTTCATGCAGTGCAGTTTTTCAAAGTATATCGTAATTTCCCTGCATTGGGTTTTTTGGGTCTTGTATTTTTTTTTTTTTTTTGGCTACATGAATGACTTGACCCACACACTTACACGTCCCTAACCATGTGAGCTTCAAAGGGGGTCAGAGGCTTGAAATTTATGCTTACAGAGTTTAGTGGAGGAAATGTTCTTGAAGAATGTTCTATGGGAACAAGCAGGAAAGTTCAAATGAACTTTTAGTTTTCATTGCATGTTCCCATGCAAGATGTGAATGATTGCAGCGAAAAGCCAGGGCCAGTGCTTCCTTCTTCCTTCCTCTCTTTTTTTCCCCTAATGCTAGTCCCCATCAACCATGACTCCATTTTATTGAGTCCGGTTACCTATCATCCTCTGACTCAGTGAGACAAGTGGAAACTATTAAAAATTTAAACTGATCAAAGTAAATGCACTCAATGATCTTCCACGTCTCACTCACTTGTATGGTTAGTAAGTGACTCCATTGTATTGCAGGAGATAGCTTCTTAGTAGGTCACCAATGACCAAATAGAAGGAAGAGGATTGCTGAGGATTTGGCCATAAAAGCCCATTCCAACGCTGCTAGCTGTCCCATACACTACTAGTGAGCCCTTTGCTGGGTTAGTGGCTATAGAATAGATTCATCCGTCCATTTCATCCCCTTGGTTTGGATACTGCTGGTCACTGGGTTTGATTTCTGATGTGATGTGGAACCGCAGTGGATCTAGCAACCATTACCAGCCCCCTGGCACTCTTGCTTGGCAAACTGGCATCTTGGGCATTCCTTTCTGAACTGGATTTCACGGCTGTTCCATGGAAAGGTTTTCTGTGCTATAGTAAAAGCCATATTTGGTGTAACTACTTTTTCTCGTACAAAAAAAAAAGAAGTTATAACTAATTTTATTTATTTATTTATTTTTACAATTCCACGTGAAACCTTTTCGTCTTTGATGTTCAGACTTGGTTTTTCCACAGAAAAGCTTCTTCGTAAATCTGGATTTCCACATTAGGACACAACTGGTGCCCTAATATTTGAATACTCGAAAATCTATTGGACGGATTACCCGCATATGAATCAGATTCATAGCAATCCGAACCCACTACCAAACCCACCCCATTATAGTCACGAATAGGATCAGATTTATTTAACATTATTTTAAAAATTTTAAATATATATATGTTAATAAGGATTTAAACCCATATGTCACTACTTACTAGTTACTACCACCTGACTAATGACATTTCATAGGTAAAGCGTTACTCAATCCCTAATAAGAGCGGGTTAGGGGCGTCTTCTCGTTTGAACCCGACCCAAAGAAAGGGAAAAGGGTACATCCGTCTTTGTACGTGCCTTTTAGGGTTAGGGTTTTTGATTCTCCAACTTTATAAGCACATGAAGGCTCTTAAGACTTGCTCCATCTCATACGATCCGTCCTAGTAGGTTATATTACATCTCTCGGTTCCTCTCTGATAACTTTCATCTTTGTAATTTGTTTCTTCTTCTTGTGTTTTTTTTTTCTTGTTAGTACTGGGATTTGAAAGGCTGTGATGATGAATAAGTCATGCACCACTCTGATACATCTAAGTGCTGATAATATGACTCTACCCAAACTCTGTCTGAGCCTCTTTCATCTCTCATTCCACCCCTCTTTTTCTTTTCTTTTTTGTTCATTTGTTTGGCAATTTGTTTTTTCCTCCCTTTGAAATTTGTGAGCATGCTATGTTGTGCCATCTTTCTATTCCTGGATGAAAAGGAAGGAAGGAAGAAAGATTGTAAATGAGAGTGTGGGAGGGCCAGATGATGTGGCCTTTGTTTAAGAGGCCAACCATGATGCGGACCGTACAGCACTCTGTGCTACATGTGGATAAATCTGGTGTCTGATGGCTCTCTCTCTCTCTACATAAAACTTCTTTCATGTATGTTTTTTGGTTATACACTTGAATAGATGATAAGTAATTTTTTTACTTGCAGTATTGAAGACTGTTTGAATATATTTTATTGTTAAACCAAAATAAGGTTTTGCTTTATTAGAAAATATGACAGTTTTCAGATCATTGTTAACTCAGTTATTTTTTTTCTTTTTCTTTTGCCTGATGAGATGAGAATGTATGAGAAATTTTTTTTTTTAACAGATTGCAGATCTGAGTTCCTTTGTTGATGAACAAAAAATATATATATAAGATAGGATTTATTTTTAGGATAATAGTTCGACCATTCAGATACACACACACAGAGGAAATCCACTCTTTTCTCTTTGGTTTCTGCA
Source organism: Litsea cubeba (assembly GCA_012931725.1). Classification (NCBI taxonomy): domain Eukaryota; kingdom Viridiplantae; phylum Streptophyta; class Magnoliopsida; order Laurales; family Lauraceae; genus Litsea; species Litsea cubeba. Next base: position 5,786,565 of record CM022954.1, on the reverse strand, counting down.
AGTTCAATGTTCCCTTGGAGAGACCTGAATGGGTCTGCATGAGAGATGATGATGATGGTTGGATGTCAATGGGCCGAACCAAAATAAGTCCAAACCTGGCCGTTTCATAAATAGGGTCTAGCTTCAAACGGGAGGCCTCAGGCACGAGGCATGGATTTTGGGGCTGGGGCGCTGGATTTTCTGTCGCATTTGAGTTTGGGTGCAGCTATGATTACCACCCTCTCTTTTTTTCATGGCGCGATTTTCATGTGCCACATTTTTCATGGAAGGATGTGTTTGATTTTCCAACCTCCTCTTTCGCGACTCTACACAAACAGGCCGTGAAACAGAAGTTCGAGGGGTCTCTGCACTGATGCGATTGATTTTCCAACCCCCTCTTTTTTCATGGCATGATTTTTATGTCACACATTTTTTATGGGAGGAGAGGATGGAGGACAGGACTCTCATTGGCAATGAGATTTTCCTCACCTATTATCATTTGAACCTCCAAGAGGCCTCATACAAAATATAAAAAGGCAAAAAAACCATCTTAACAGGCCTATCGATTCCTAGAAAATAATATTCTTTTGTTTTCTCCCTTATTCTACTCTAGAATAAGAGCAGTCATGTTCGGACCACATGATCCTCCCGGACAAGGAGGATTCCGAAGAATTGTCCCGGCCATGGAGGCTGGGTCCAGGTGACATCTAGTACTTCTGCTTCCCAGAATCATCAATGCTTTGGACCACATGATTTTAAGAAGCAGAACATACTTATATTTTGTATCAAGTCGATTTATAATTAATACTACTACTAGTTATGGAATGGAAAAGTATAAAAGAAACCAGAAACAGAGCATCGAGACAAGTCGTCCAGGTTCTGTATTTTTGAGCCCTTCAAGTATGAAGCCTGGAATTGCCTGATTGTAAACCACATTTACAATCATAAATTTCATGAGCCAGTTAAGATTTTCTTTAAGAAAAGAAAATGTAATCCCTTATATAGAGGATTAAATGACAAATCAAGGGCTAATCTCTAGACTGAGTGTGCATGTTTGGGATCTTATTTTGAAGTCTGTTTTTCAGTGTTTGGTTAAATTGTTTCATTATTTATTGAAATAGGCTTGGACACATGTGGTGATGATGGGATGGATCTTGTGGGTAATATATGGTGAAGTTTTGCGCCTATCCAACTGAATACCCTCATATAAATGGGCAGACTTTTTAACAACTTCCTGGATTCTGATTTTTTTTTCTTCTTAGAATTCAAAGGTGGTAGATAGCCATTCAAAGATGAAACTTAATCCAACCCATAATACTACACAGCCACCCGTACAGAATCCAGGCCCTGTCCAATTTACATCAAAGAAAAATACAAAGATTTGAGCTTCCTCCATAACTGTGTTCAAAGCTCTCTTTTAAAAGGTTAGTTTGTATTATTCACAACTTTATACAGGACTACACATTATAATACATCAAATCTCAGCAAAGATGATCCACAGGACAGTAGCGAGTTCTACATCAAATCTCAGCAAAGATGATCCACAGGACAGAAGCGAGTTCTCATAAGGTAGCAGCATAAGTCAATACCCTGTACATGCAAACATGTTAGGAACTATATGTTTTCTTCATATTGTCATTCCTTAGGTAGACTTCAGCCTGTCCAAGCGAAATGCTTCCTGCACAAATTAGTAAGAAAAATTTATTGTTATTTACGTAGGCAAAGTTACATCGGAGATTCATTGTAAATTGACTAATGAGAGACACCTTTATCAGAGAGAAAATGCAATGTTGGCTTACCAGAATTTTATGTATTTCATCTAGAAGAGGCAAAAGCAATGAAACCAAGCTTTGGATTTCCTCCTTGAGCATGTTGTACTCTTCCTCTTCAGCTAGAAGGATACCGAAGAAGGCTTTGTTATCAGGTACCAACTTCAGAGCTACCTGCTCTACACAAAGTGTGACCCTTGATCAAGGAGAATAGTACTAATCAAGTCCCAAGTTGGGTGCATAAGAAACTTAGGACCTGTTCGCATTAGGAGACATAGAAATTCATGTTCAAATGAGCACGATGGAAGGAATTTTAAAGAGGTGAGGTGTAAATAATATACGGTGTGGGGTGAAAGATGTAAGGTAGCTGATGGACCTTGACTTCCCAAGGACTTGAATTACTTAGGTAATGGTTGGCGTTGAGTTCATTCTCATATCTCTTTGATTTTATTATATTATTGAAAAATGAAAGGTTATTTGATGCTCATTTTTTGTATATTCACCTTGAATCTTAATTTTTAATCACTTATGGCATGAATTCCTATGTATTCTATGCAATCAAACATGCCTATATTTTTTACGTATTCTAAAGAGTGAGAAGATTGAAGAACTAAAGTTGAGTGCCAAGGGTGATAGAAGAAGTGCACTATTTTAGAATAGCCAAAAAAAAGACCTTGCAAAGTACAATGTTTAATAATATAAAACTAGCATAAAACCCATTTCTCAATGTGTTAATATTTAGGGGAAAAAAAGGTTTTAGAAATGTTTTAAAATTAGAGCAATCACTTGCTTCTATTTTTCATTCCAAATTCTCAATCATCACATGTTTGTGATGATTGTTTATTTGGGGTATTAGTGATGGTGGAAAATGGATGGATTGTTGCTATCTTGTGCCAACGAAGAAATGGAAAAGCTAAAATGTGTGGTTGAAATACAAATGCTAAGATTGTGACCCATGGGGTTATAAGAAATGGCAGAATTAAAAAATGGCCACGAAAGAAGAAACCTAATGGCAATTCAAGAAATAACTTTTGAGATGGTTTGAGCATCACCATAGGATCAAACTAGTTCCTAAACGAAGTACTAAAATCTTACAGTTCAAGAAACAATAAAATTGAGAGACTAATGAAGACTTTGTAGAAAGTAAACAAGAAAGAAAGAAGCAATAACTTGTGGAATTCAAACATTATCATGGAAGCATTATCCCATCATCTTTTTGAGTTTGACTTTGTGGGTTTCATCTTTCCAGTCAATCATATTTTCAACTATAGTTTAAGGTTGGTAGTCTATAAAATAACACCCCCTTTTCCCTTGATGAATAATTGAATAGTTAATAGTTTGAGATATGATATACAACAAACTAAATAGCCCCTATATTGAGGTGTGGTATGTGGTAACCATGCAGTGATAATAGAAAGCATGTGATATGGGCCTCAATATTACTTTATAAGCAGCGGATGAGATCCAACCATGCCAAGGCTTCAATGTATTGTCGTATGATATCTCCACCACTTTTGCTAGACTTTGGCTGGGGTCTTGTGCTATTTTGTCCAACAATGCTACAGTGAAATCCAATGACCTGCTGCAACAGAGAGAGTTAAATATAATATCTATGTTTGCTCATTAATGTGAAACCCAACATGCTGATGCAGCACACATGGAATCAATCAGAGGATCTTTAAGGGCCTGTTTGGTTGAAGAATTACCAGAAAAGGTGTGGGATGAAATAGTCCTCTATGGTGAGTAATGGAGTATCTCGATTGAAACTTCTTTTTTTCCGAAAATAAGTGAGATTGCATTAATCAGAAAAGATGGAGGAACCCCAATAAAAAAAAAAGTAGTATTTTCTCAATTCGAATTTATTTAGTCTCCATATTACATCACCACCAAATTGATGCTAAGAATAAGGCAGAACCCAAGATAAAAGGACATTATGTAGAACTTCAAAAAATTTTGAAATTGGCATTCTACCAACCAAGTTTAGAACATGATATACAAAAATCATTTTTCGCAAATAATCCCAATTTCTTCCTACGTAAGATAAATTCAATTCCAAGGATTCCTATTACTTTTTGAACCAATCCACCTGAAAACCCAATTATTTCCTATAAACAACCACAAAATATGATGTAAAATGCAAATTATGATAAACAAGCCGCAAAAAGTTGAAGAATTGCAAGAAAACATGGCATAATACAACTGAAAGGCCTACTGATAAAGCAATAGCATGGCATACCTAGTAAGCCATAGCAAGGCCCTCGTGCAACTCAAGGTCTTCTTTGCACTCTCTTCCTCTACTTCTTTCTTCACTATATCAGCTAAATTGGCATATATTGAAGGATCCATTTGATAAAGCTCTTCTAACCTCTGTTTCATATCATGTGTTACATAATTCCAGATGTCATGCGTAAGTAAGACGGATAAAACAGGAGAGATATAAACAAGCCAGGGTGCAAATGGCCCATCACATCAAGTCGTCAACATTTTCAAGAGAAATGTATGATTGATGAGGTAAATATAAACGGTAAAAAGAGACCCAGGTGGAGAGAGAAGGGAGGAGAGGTAAATATCAAGTAACAAAAGGGGCAGTTTTGGAGCTATAAACAAGGAAGTGTATGATTGATGTTAAGAGGGAGAAAAGGGGCAAGCGTGGGGAGATGGTTAAACTCACTTACTTGAATGTTTTGATATACGTCTTGTCTCAAAACTGCCATGGTCGGTCCAATCTTATCTGAAGAGAAACACAAGAAAGCACAACCACATTAAAAGCTAAAAGGACTTTTCTCCTACTAAAAAACAGAGTATTTTTATTGAAAGAAGACACCCAAGAGATGACCCATCTCTTTTAACTGTATAACAGTATAGTGAGAGAAAGAGAGAGGATGTGTGTTCCTAAACAACTTAAATTAGATAATATGGAAGACCCATGATCATTTCCATAGAAGGGAATAGGATTTTGTTTAAGGAAAGTAGATGGAGCATAATCCTTATGGTATTAAGCAGATACTGATTAGACTACATAGCAAGGGAGAGGGGGGAGAGAGAACCAACCAAGGACTTGCAAGACCAAGTTGCAGACATTTAGAAAAGGCTTGGTGGAGATTAGGCCCTCAGCTTTCAACAAAGAAAGCTCTTGAATAGCAGATCTTATCTCAGATCCCTTCTCCATCAACAACAAATTCTTCTTCATTTATCTTTCTCAAACCTTTCTCTTTGTAGCTTCTTCAAGTCTCCCTAACCGGAATAAGATGGCTACTTTGAGATTATGTCAACGAGAAGGAAGCTGAAACTCTACATGGGCATGGTCGCCGCTCCTTGTCATCATTTATATATATATAGTCTCATGGAAGGGATATGCTTGAACTTTTGGGAAGGGAGAGAGAGACCTTGGATTCCTATTTGTTTATTGAGCCTTTTATGTATACCACCTTAAGGTTTGTAGAACTTACAAATAGGCCCAGTAATTTTAGTATTTACTAATGCATTCCGGCCTTTTTCATTTTAAGAACTTATATGTCCAGAGGATAATTAGCCCCGCACTCTTGTAAGTTTTTAGAGTGAAATGATAATTTTATCCTTCTTCTTATCCATATATATATAATTTTAAAAGCTTGGATTTATTTTTTTCTAAAGCATAAAACATTAAAAGTTACTATAGTATATTTAGTGGGAGAGAATAACATTAGAGGAATTTACCCAGTAGAGCCCAATAGTACACTATACCACCTCATTAGTACCGTATTTTAAGTATACACGAGTAAGGCTCTCCGGGTGCCTTTTGGTTTTTTTTTTTTCTTTTTTAGGTATGGTCGATATCGACCACTTCTCAAAACCCTTTCGACCACTTATTTTTCCCCATTCCTATCGACCACTTTTATCCCCCACCTTTTTCCCGTTTCGTCATCTCCTCCACGCAGTTTCTCCTCCCCCTCCCAGTGGTCCCCTCCTCTCCCTTTCTTCTCCACGCTGTCGAGGCCCCCATTCGAAGTGGTCCCTGGTATTGCTTGGCGCCATTTTTCGAAACTGAAATGGAGGTGCGTTCATTACTTTCTCTTCTTCCTTTTTTTTCTAATTTGTGACCTAGAATTTGACTGGTAACCTTGCATTTGAGTGTGTTCGTTTGAATGCTCTGCTCTGGAATGTGGTCTTAGTTTTTCTTCTCCTCCATAGATATCCAAACTGTATTCTATTCATCTTTTTTTTTTGTGTGCCCTAGATTCCGAAAGCAAACCATTGTTTTTATTATGTTCGTTTTGATGTGCCTGGCTTATTGTCTGAGTTGTTCTTCTCCGCCACACATCCAAACGTGTCCTTGCACATCTACTGCATTTTATTTTTTTTTTGACCGTGTAGAAGATATGCGCATGTTCTTGACTTTTGTGATGGGGTTTGAGTAGAAATGGTGCTCCAGGAATCCCCTTTTTTTGTTGATGGAAGATATATTGATTTGATGGTTTTGGGTTTCTTTCACTCTCGTTGATCGGGCACCTTTGGAAATTGATAGAGTTCTATATTGTTGCTGACAGTATGTAAATATAGTTATATTCTTGTTTGATGCCATTTTGATTATTTCAATATGTTGTGAATTTCTCAACTTTTCAATCAATGGAAGGTTTTGTTGCTTTGTTTTTTATAAACCCTTGCTATTCCTTACTTTGAAGAGCCTTTGCCAAGTATACAGTATAGGGGAATTCAGCTATTGTCTGTACCAACATCAGAAGAGAACTGCATCATCAGAGAACCGCAAGTTCAAACTCAAGCGATTTAAATGAACATGTTTCATTAATAAGTCAGAAACCCATCAATGGGAAAGAGTTCCTATATGAAAGGCAAAACCAGGAAGGAGGAGAATTAGATTATTGAGTTGAGAGAACATATAGTATTATGTATTACTGACATTCAATGATTAGTTGAGTAACTTTTTCTTGAATAGCTATTGTGGACTTCCAATTACTTGATGGTTAAAGTGGTAACTCAATTACTTCTTTTTCTTTGGTCAGCAAGCACGTTTTGTTATAACAGTTTGATAAACAAGAAAGACCTTTATTTAATGTCATATTTATTACTAATGGATAATGATTGCTTTAAATGTGCAGACGAATGAAGAACATGCACCTGAGTCTCCGAAAGTTCCAAATATTCTCCTATACAACCAACGCTGGCATGTATCCGAAGGAATCCGTCGTGGAGACGTATATTCCCCTAACTAAATCATTCACTAATTCATTCCATTAATCATTCACTAAAGTTTGTTATTTTGTGTAAACAATAGGAATTCGGGAGGTTGAGGTGCATACCAACAAATCCTGACAAGCAAGTATGGACTCTTACAAAGCAACAAAAAGAATATGTGAGAAGGACTGGCCTTCACCATCTGGCAGAAATAGATCGCATTCAGATCGATCATGCACTTATCACTGCTCTAGTTGAGCGTTGGCGCCCGGAGACAAACTCATTCCACTTTCCATCGGGTGAAGCAACTGTCACGTTAGAAGACGTTGCTTACATATACGGACTTCCAATAGATGGCCCTTTGGTTGTTGGACGTACTTTTCCTGGGAAGTTTGTAGTCAAAGTTTGTGAGGATGTTCTTGGGCTTACCCCACGGAAGAAGCTTGACTACACGGGCATAACTTTGAAATTTAAGTGGCTTGAGGACAACTTCAAGGCAACAGAGTTGGTGAAGAAGAAGGATGATAAGGACTACAAAGATTTTGAGATCCGTGCCACACGGGCTTATCTATTCTTCTTGGTATCCGGTCAAATTGTCACGCAGACATCGGGTGCCCGTGGACCGGCATACCTACTTGAACTTTTCAAAGAGTTTAGACCTTATGCATGGGGGCCAGCCTGTCTTGCCAATCTTTATAGGATGTTGACCAATGCCTCCCTATGGAATGCGGAGAAAAAGATTGATGGAGGTGATAAGGATGCTCAAAAGTCTGAAATAGAGGGTCACCAATTGAGGACACCAACTGGGCCTCTACAGCTATTACAGGTGAGAGCTTTAATTACTACTCTAATTTTGCTGGTTATGTTTATTGTAACTAACCTGATCCCTTGTATGATATGTTGCAGCTATGGGCTTACACTAGGATGTCTATTGGAAAGTGTCCTAAACCCAAAGACAGTTGGAAGGGGGACATTCAGTTCCCACTTTTTAAAACGTGGATAAGGAGGCTGCCTGCTACCCCACCTTTCTCTAAAGTGAAGGAAGTCCGATTGCAGTTAAACAATCTACAACCTGATGGGGTATTTATAGACACACGTGGATTTTTGACACCCCTTTTTAAAATGTTATGTCCATAGCTAATTCAAAGTTTCAATCTTTGTTTCCTGTCCTCGACTGCAGTTTATCTGGCAACCTTATGAAGGATACAACAAGAAGTTTTACTCGAAGCTCTCAAAAGCTGACCGAACTCTCATCAGTTCGTCTACCGTCCTTGTTTTCTACTGGATCGTCGAGCGTCACAATACATGGCGGGTTATGAAACAGTTTGGTTTCAAACAAGTTGTCCCACCACCATTCACAATGCCATTTCCGAGACCCGAAAGGACGTACTTTACTGTTGTTGATTACAACAATACATTGAGCGAGGAGATTAAAGGGTTGTGGGCAGCAAAAGATCAACTTGGCCTACGTGGTGAGCCTTGTAATGCAGCCGCACATCCAGCTGAGTATATGGAGTGGTACATTGGGAACACAATCATGTATGTTGGTAGGGGGAGGATCCGGAGCAACCCGATGTGGCTGAGCAAGAAGCTATACATGTGGAGGGATCTGGAAAACAGCCTGAACCCACCATCCCACAGAAACATGTACTACTAAAACCTGTTTTACTCATTAATTGAAGTTTTGTGTTTCTTAAAATTCGATGTTAATTCCTATTTCTCTATACAAATTCTAATAGGTGCCGTTTCTAAAATTTATGTCAGGCTCTAGATTTGGTGGAACGGATAGAGCGATCGATCAAACGGGCTTCGCACGGTGATAGTCGTCTGGAGAAGATGTTCAAGTCAATTGGGAAGAAATTGGACAAATTTAAGTCAGGATTTGGGACAGATTGGGTCGATTTCTCATTTGATGGTTGTAGCAGCTCACAATCCGACGAAGATATGGAGAAGAAACCACTTACTATCACTTTCACACACAAGAAGAGGCCTGCTGTGAAGAATTATGTGAAGAAAAAGAAAACATCAAGAAAGGGCACGGCGCATATTAGAGAAACTCCATTAATGAACACAGCTGGATCCATTAGAACTCCGTTGTCACCTTTTGAAGTTCATGAAAGTGTTAAAGATTTGGCCCAAGTATCAGTTGAAGGATCTAATGCCCCACCTGATCCTGAATCTAATGCCCCACCTGATCCTGAATCTAATGCCCCACCTCATCCTGAACTTGGACAAGGATGTAGTATCCCACCAGGACGTCAGCTTATTTGTACCCCACCAGTAAGCAGGATGTTGTTCACCTCGCCATTGCCGGTCTCTAGTTCATCCACTGCTATGGTTCCAGCCCCTATGGCAACACTAGTTTCATTAGTGTGGAGGATAAAACGATTACCACGAATGCGCAAGATACCAGTGAAATTTGATGACTATGCTCATTCACTTGTTCAGGATGACTATGTGTTGTCAGAATGTGACAAATTCTTTCTCAACGGGTTTAAGGAATATTATGTGGCCAAGTATGAATTGTTATGTACATTCGGTACAAAATCACTATAAGATTGCTGTTTTGTCTGATCAACATATGCTTTATTGTAGGAAGGACGAGCTAGAGCAGATTTGTACATTGGTAAAGGCGGATGACTTGAAGAGGATCCTTGACGAAGGAACATGGATGGACACGAACATCATATACTATTACTTCGAGATTCTGAGGGACGAGTGTGACAGTTGTTATATTGCCGACCCTAGTGTTTCTGTAAGTAACATGATGACCCCCATGCTCTTTGTAAGTAGTGTTGTAGAAACTGTAATTTATCTGGAAGTTATAACTTGTACATATTGCATGCAGAGTTGGTGGGGCGATGGAAGTGAATCCGCAGTGGAAGCCGTATTCGGGAAGCAAGGGCACAGAGTGTGGGATGCGAAGGAATCACGCACGTTGGTTTTCATCGTCTACCACAGGTCTCATTTCACCCTACTGGTAGGGTACGTTGATGAGAAGAGATGGGAGTTCTTCAACAGCATTGATAAAGATCGTCGATCAATAAAGCATGCTGAGAAATTTGTAAGTCATTCGTCTCTATTGCACACTTGTGTTTCTTTCGTATTTTCATTCATGAATAAAAGTGTTTGAATTACCATTACTTGATTTAAATTTGCCAGATGGGATGGTTGAATGCATGGTACAGTCACTTCGGTTGGAATGACCCATTTATGTGGTCATGGCTCGAGAGGACAGACATACCTCATCAGGAAAACTCCAATGATTGTGGAGTATTCGCAATGGCCTTTGCAGCTCACTCTGTGCACCGATTGCCATTGAAATTCAGCCAATCTCATATCCCATACTTTCGGAGCAAAATCGTGGTAGAGATCTTTAAAAGGAGTTGGCAATTGAATGCCAACAGGTTGGGCCTGACTGAATTGCCGTCTGAGCATCCTGATTGATAGGCAGACATATCTCCCATCTCTTCTAATTTTGAAATGTACATACTTTGAAGATAGTGTAAACCTGATCTTCTGTCTTGTTTCATTGATGTAGAATGGATTATTTTATGGTGAATGGTTAGTGTTTATTTTGGTTGTAAAGTGTTTAATGTTATGGACAGGTTACATTGACATGTTTTGTATCTCCAACGGAGAATTGCTACAGACAGTGAAAATTTTTTTTTTTTTTTTGCTTTCATATTATTGTCGATATCGACAAGAAAACTGGTCGACACTGACAACGCCTGTAACTTTATGTTACAGTTAAGTTGTCGATACCGACAAGAAAACTGGTCGACACTGACAACGCCTGTAAATGTATGTTACAGTTAAGTTGTCGATACCGACAAGAAAACTGGTCGACACTGACAACGCCTGTAAATGTAAGTTGCAGTTAAGTTGTCGATACCGACAAGAAAACTGGTCGACACAGACAACGCCTGTAAATGTATGTTTCAGTTAAGTTGTCGATATCGACAACTTAACTGTAACATTCATATACAGACGTTGTCAGTGTCGACCAGTTTAGTTGTCGATATCGACAACTTAACTGTAACATTCATTTACAGACGTTGTCAGTGTCGACCAGTTTTCTTGTCGGTATCGACAACTTAACTGCAACTTACATTTACAGGCGTTGTCAGTGTCGACCAGTTTTCTTGTCGGTATCGACAACTTAACTGTAACATACATTTACAGGCGTTGTCAGTGTCGACCAGTTTTCTTGTCGGTATCGACAACTTAACTGTAACATAACATGTTTCAGCTCAAAAAATTTTTGTTTTTCATACTAGGCTCTTGACTCCTACACATGAAAGTATATGACTTCCTTTTATGTTTGAGGGTTTATTAATTTGTTCATTCACAAATTAATGAAGGTATCTATGGGTTTTCTTTCTTGTTTCACTGTATATTCATTCACAAATTTATGGGTACTCATTCACCATTACAGTATTACAATCATTCAACTCATTCGAGATTAAAGAACTTTACTATATTTCTGGACTTTTAATCACTACACAGGACGACCATTACAAATGAGATTTACACAGATTTCCACTAACAATAGGACTATGTGCATCAACAAACGACATCGACAAAAAAAAAAGACTGAACACACGACCGTTCTTAGTCAGATCTGCTTCATCATGCACCAAATCCCCAAAAAATTTATAGACAGTTGGTCTTACTTTGAACTGACTTTAATTACAACTGAGCTATATGCAGGTACTTAATAAATCAAAAAGGTCACACAGTCCTATTAGCATCAAGTTAGTCGACCCAAAAAACACCACGGAAGGACTTCCATTTACGTCCACTAGCCGGTTATCGGAGGATTGCGACACCCTCCACGGTTATGCCCCCTCCCTTTGCAATTTGAACACGTTACAACCCTTCTCTGTCGACCACGATCTTCGGCACGGATCCGCAACTTCTTTGGTCGTCCGGGCTGTTTAGTGGCTCTCGGTGGAAGAACCCTGCCGTCACATGTGTGCTCCCATTGTTTGAGGTCACGAGTAGCATGAATGACTTCACTATATGATGTACGGTAAGTGCTTGACAGATACCAATGCTCGACGAATGCGTATGGATCATAATTTCTGACCTTCATTGAAGCCAATGCGTGACTACACGGGATGCCCAATAGCTGCCATTTCCGACATGTGCAGGTTCTTCGTTCGAGGTCAACAACATCAACATACTCCGCAGATTGAACCTGAAATTCAACGAGACCGGCTACTCGAACGTGCACTCGACGAGCATCCTCCATTTCTTGGCTCAGAAGCTTCTCCGCGTACGGAGTTAGACGAGATGTTATGCCTTCAGATATCAAATGTCGTTTCTGATAGAACTCCATTAATTTGGCGCGTATTTCCTCAACCTGAGTTGTGATAGGCAGGACTCTTGTGTCTTTTAAGAGACTGTTAGTGCACTCTGCCGCGTTGCTAGTAAGCATCTCATACCGACGACCTTCTACATATGCATTCGCCCAACGTTGCCGCCCAATTGCCGCAATATAGTTAAACGCCTCTTCGCTTACTGCACGTATGTCCGTCATGTAAGCCTCGTACTCGTAAGGCCTATATGTCTTTGCTGCCCGCCAGAATTTCATTACTATTGCGCCATCGCTGAAAGCAGCTTTGATGTTTTCAGCAATGTGACGACAACAGAAACAATGAATTGCAGATGGCATAGTACTCTTTAATGCTGGAATGAGTCCCTTCTGACGGTCTGAGACAATAGTCAAGTTGGCAGGCTCACCCAGTGATAAGTTCAAATTAGCTAGGAACCACTCCCAGCTGTCACGACGTTCAGATTCCGCAAATCCGAAAGCGATTGGAAGCAACTTCTGATTGGCATCATGTGTTACTGCAACAAGCAAGACACCCGGATACTTTCCACGAAGATGTGAACCGTCGACAGCAATCACCGGTCTCAACGAAGACGTGAAAGACCTTAAACAAGGTCCGAAGGCACAAAAAAATCTTCTGAAACGGTCTTCTGTTGTGGTGTCTATGTTTGTTACAGTGCCAGGGTTGCTCATATGAAGTTCTTTACAATACAGAGGTAACTGCTGGAAGGAGTCTTCATACGATCCACGAACCATATTCAGTGCCATCTGCCTTGCTATATAAGCCTTCCTGTAGCTAATTGTCACCCCAAACTCCATCTGATAGTCATTCATGATCTCCTTGGGTTTCAAATTTACATTCTGTCTGACCCTATCCATGATGAACTCTGTAATAAGTGCCGAAGATGCTTGTCGATGTGCCATGCCCATCATTGGCCTTGAGCATTTATGTTTAGGATTGTAAGTCCTTACTTTAAATTGTGGGCCTGATTCGACAATTGAAGCGTGAATACGCCATGGACATTCCTGATCTCTGCAGCGTGCAGTTACCTTGTGCATATTGGTCTTCAAGGGTTTGAGAGTGAAGTTGTTATAAATTGCGAACTTTGACAAAGTATTCCGGAAAGTTTGTCGGTCTTGGAATTCACGGCCGATCCACATTTCCCGTGCCGAGTTGTTGCCAACACTTGTATTTATGTCGCAGGGCTCCATTTTATCCTCAAGATCAACAGCCGGAGGCTCACTCCTTTGGTTGGCTCTTGCGACTTCAGCTGGACTTTCATTACAATCTAATGCCTCATTGATTGGATTGCCTCCTTCAAATTTACTTTCAGCCTTAGACATTGGAATCGAATGGACTTGGCCTATGGTGGGGGGACCATTAAGATGGATATCATCAACACGGTTTGACCCAAATACCAGATCATCATCAATAGCGCCTTGTTCGTCCGTCTGATGTGGACTGCAATCAACCCGCACAGTAGGGAAGTACATGTCTTTGTCTTCACGAAGATCAATGGTAGGTACGTATCCACTAGTAGTTGACTTTAACCCTTCCTTTTTTAAGAAAGTTCCTGATGCTTTCTTTGGTCTTTCCACAGTAGTACGACGGACAGAGTTACTTTGAAACCTACAATGAATAATTATATAAATAAGCAACTAGGAAGAAAAATCATTCATTTGACAAATGTAAAATATGCTGATGCAATCTATAAGTGTACCTCCAATTATCTCCTCCTACGCACTGCTCCTTGTTCCGACCGTTGAAGACGTATAAATATATCCCATTAGAGTCGTCGCCCGATGCTTTGAACATACTTCTAACATCAGTATCATCATCAATGTTGGCCATGGAGAATGCTCGTCCGTTGTGATGTAGGTATTGCATGCTTACATTCTGGATGGATGATAAGTCCCCATTAGATGCTTCAATTGCTTCTTTAACCAGATATTCAAATGTTATGTCTGTAGATAAATATCTCATCTTCTGCTTTCCCCCGTTGTACACAGGACGACTTATATCGAATTCAAAGTCACCGCCATAGTGGAAGATGAACAGCACCTCTCTATCTGACATGCTGTCATTATATCAGAAGAAATTAATAAAGACATCAGTGAAGATTAGGTACATTCAGATTGTCAGTTAATACAGAACTATATTAACAGCATTTGTAATATAATGAGCAGAGAAAATGTATTCACGTTGATAAAAATCCACACCATGCCAAATAAAAGGATTAGCAGCTGTTCTCAAATAGAAAGAAAAGGCATTTTGATCAATACTCTATTTATTTTAGCGCTTGGAGCAATGTTTTCAAACCACGCTATTCACTGTTATTCCCTCACACATTATTCCACCCATTCTAATGTTATTCAGAAAGCATCAAGATAACCGACTATAATTATATTATTTATATGCAATATAGCTTTAAAGTCTAAAACTTTATAAGATTAGTAAAAAAATAAATAAAGAAGGTATACCCAGATTCAGTTTCACCCACGACATCTTATCAAATTGTACAAATTATTTATAGTTGATCTACTAAACGTGACAAACGCATCAAAAGAAGGACAACTCCAAAACAAAACCATCAAACCCCATAAACCACAGCTGCCTGGGGCCTAGAAAGTAGATTTCCCACAGTATCTAGGGTTTCCAACAGTTAAATATTGCGAAAAATCTAGGTGATGGTGCTTTATGCTACATAAATCAGTCTAAGGTGGTAGATAATGTGTGTACCTTTGTCTTAATGGAGTTCAACCAGCATCAAGATGGTGTTTTATGCTGGTTTCTAGAAGGAAGTAAATGCAGAGCAGTGTCGAAGACGAACCCAAATGAAGAAATGTGAAAATTGGAATCGGGGCGAAGGAGTATATGAAATCGCATAGTGGTCGATATCGATAATAAATATGGTCGATATCGACCATATCGCAAAACAACAAAAAAAATGTACGAAAGCCCATGCGAGGGTCTCTCCCGTAACGAACAATAATCTGGGTCCCGCTGGGACGTATGCGGTCCTATAGGGATTTTATAGGTAAATTCCTCATAACCTTATATAAATTCTTTTTTTGTCAATATATGGCTCATTTTATTAAATTCAAATCGATCATAATGATAATTAACTATGTACTTATAAATGATTATAATTGAGCCAATCCATGTATGGCCTGCGATTGGATTGATAAAAGTTTCAAAATACATATTTAGGCTTTATGTGCATATAATTAAGAGAGTTCCAAAGAGAGATAGAGAGAGAGGGCATTAGGACTTATAATAAAATAATATCATTTATGTAAATAATAGCATAGACTCATTTTTGTTTAATAGATTACAAGGCAAAGTTGTTATTTTTATAAAATTCCAATACAAAACTTCATGGTGATTGCCTATTCTCACTATGACTATTTATTCTAGAGACATGAAACTGGAAGGTATTAAAATGAAGATTGAGAAATACATTACTAAATATTAAAACTACAGGGGTGATTTACAAAATCTTAAAAATCTTATGGGGCTATATACAAAAAAAACTCCTATTTATTTCATTGTACATCGATTGCTACGTGAGTTTTGACCTAGCTAATATCACCTCACCTCCTAAAAGCATTAATTTTAATTGGTTTAGGCATTAATAAAATGTATTCCAGATGAAGAGTTTTTAAGCTAGCCAATGGAATATTGCACCAATGAGGTCACAGGTCAAGAAACACTTCAGTACTGGTAAAAGAAAAACTTTCAATTGGATGAATTACATGTAAATAGAACTAGCATGAAGCCCCTCTGCATAGCATAGATTAAGTCTCGTGCAACCTAAATAATTTATTAAAACTAATACCCCTTTCATATAAATCTATTTATAATAAAATAATTAAAAAATTAAATCAATTAAAAAATTATGAAAACCAAACCTTTCTTCCTTTAATCCATGTTAGCATACACATTAAAAATAAATGACTCAAATAAATGACTCATATGCATTTATGTTCATTTTGAATACTATATCAAAACTTTGAAAATAACCTTAATCCACGTCAGCATACACGTTAAAAATAAATAATTCGTATGCATTTTTGTTCATTTTGAATACTATATCAAAACTTTGAAAATAACCTTAATTTATAGAGTTAGAAGGCATCTCTTTGAATTGGGTCACATCCATACAAATGGGTGCAAGAGACACATTTATTGAAAAAGCACATATGTAGCACAAGAGACAAGGCAAATATTAAGTGTTTCATTTTAAATGACACAATCACAAATGGGCCCCAAAAAAGCTTATGTGGCTTCTCCTAAAGCCAAAATTGAGGTTTTTTTCCAACCAACATGCAGCTTTAAAGAGAAAGAATTGGATGCAATTCATCCAAGGATTTGGCTTAGTATAGAATGAAATGGAGGAATAGGATTCACATGACTCTAATATAGTTGGTACAAGGTTTAGATGATGCCGACAACAATGACAAGTGCTATTGTTTGATATTGGATTCAAAGTTATGTCCAAATTTTACCTCTTAAATGTTGTTGTGGGTAATTCACATGATTATTTATTCAAGGGCCTACAAATTTTGAATGAATGTCAAATCTAATTAATGGTTCCCAGAATGAATGGTTTAGATCTAAGTTTCTCCATAGAGCAAAATATGGATGGGCCTCACTTGTATGGAATCCTCACTCAATGATGATAACCATAAATGCACCACCATCCCTGCAATATGGGTGGGTCCCATTACTAGAGTTCCTGCCTGCAGAATCAGTAAACCACCTTTGGTATGGGCCAAACCAAAAATCTTGGATCAGTGGACCATTTCCGCTGAAAGTGGTCACCACTACAAAGTTGACATTTCCCAGTCTGTCTTAGTTTTTGCATACATCAGAATAACAGTTGGATTCGATTCCTTTCATAAGGTGCAACTGTAAGCACACCAAAAGAATAATTTACATTCCTCTTTATAAATTCATAACCAAGCCATGAGGATTGTATTATCCAACCAACAAGATTATGGTTAAGATATGCTTAACTGCAGATCCTCTATATTTATTTTGTTTCTCAACCATTGATAGTTCTAGATTCATGCATCCAAACATTCACATCATCTTTGCTTATTTTAGTCATGATCTTTAAAATTGCAGTCTTCCTCTAATTTGTTATTGCTTAATTTTATTCAACTTGTTCCTTTTGTCATAATCTAAGATAGATTATCATAGATTTAAGAAGTGGATAATGCACTTACGCCTGACATGGAAATTCTTTTTATTTGTTTCTTCAACTCTTTTCTATTTGGCACTCTACAGATATGCCATGTGGCATTTATACCATCTTTATGATTTGTTTTGATATTTTGTAAATGTAATTTAGGATGACGACTAATCTCTCGGGCAGCGCTCACTAAACCCATACAAATACACATTGGACAAATTTGGAGCGGATTTTGAACGCAGGGTATAAACTTCCGACACCGTCCTCTTAATACTATCTCTTTAATAGCAATAATTGTGATAGTATTGAATTCAAACTGTCAGGTGTTGTATGGTGTAAACTTTATTAGACCCTTCTCTTGACCCAGAAGTGACCATGAAAACAGCTGTACTATAAACAAGATCAAGTTGATTAATATTGCTAACTAACAATTGCAATGTCTTAATCCATGTTTATTTCCTGATAATTAAAATGCCAATCACTGTTAAATTGTAATGATCTATTATTGGTGGAGATAGAATATATCAACAGTTGGCCGGTGTAATTTTGGTCGATTCTCGCATCAGGGGTTGGTTTTCTTCTAACAATGTCTTAAGCAAACAATTAAGAAATAATTATATTAAAGAAAAGACGCTTGCAAGCATTAAACAATTCCTCAATCATGTTTAATAGATTCTAATATGCTCAAGAGTGCCAAGCATAGGTTACATTGTGTGAATGCCTTAGATTCCAGGGGACCCAAAACATCAGCAGATTAAAAACGACAGGAATAAAACAGATAAGCCAATGGGCCCAATACATCCGGGGGCTAAAAAAAAAAAAAAAGAGCAAAGATATACTAGAATAAAAATGCCAAAGAAGTTTAGGCTGATTCCTTGTAAGAGTAATGACCAATGAAAATACTACAGTTATCTTGCATTAAAAAGATAAAGATGGGCAAAAAACCAACACAGTTGCAAAGCTAATTAAATTAGTCTACATACAAGGATGGTTATCTCACAGTGGGGTTGCCCAAAATTTTGCTCCTAGGACTTGTGTTGATTGGGATAGTAGTTAGTCTGGTAGTTGCTTGTTTTATTAATGTGTTGTTATTTGGTTGGTTCCTTGTAATGAATGAAATTATCCATTGACCAAAATAAAAAAGAAAAAGAAGGATGGTTGTCACTAAAATTTTAAAAAAAATGTCTTAAAGTAAAGAAGGAAAGGTAGTTAAATAATTGGGCCCTATTTTAGAAAAATTATGATTTATTCAAAATAACTAATGGTTCTTAATTTATAATCACACCTTTCTCAAGTCAATGGTGAATGTTGCTTCCATAAAATCAAATCTTGGGTCTACTAAGAAAAAGTGGGTTAAAGTATCACATCAACGGTTCAAAGTTTTTAAATAGAACCCTGCATGTGTAAACTTTTTTCTTCTTCTTCTTGAGGTTTGTTGATATCTTAAATTTATCAGCCTCTAGGGATGGTGTGTTTCATGTAATTAAACTTCAAAAGATCCTAAAACTTATTTTTATAAGTGGTTAAAAATGAATATAAAAAAATGTTCATCAAATAACCGTCGCTTAAATGGAAATAGCAAGCCAAACCAAACCAAACCAAACCAAGCCTTTTCCCACTAGGTGGGGTCGGCTATATGGATTTGACGACGCCAATCAAATCTGTTTAGGGCCATGTCCTCCGTTAGATCCATGTAGGCAAGATCATGTTTAATAGTTTCTTTCCAGCTTCTCTTGGGTCTCCCTCTCCCTCTCCTACTCTTGGCAAACTCCATGCTTTCACACCTTTTAACAGGTGCCTCTGTTGGACGCCTTCTAACATGGCCGAACCATCTCAGTCGATTTTCTCTCATTTTATCTCCAATCGGTGCTATTCATACTATGCCCCTAATCTCCTCATTCCTAATCCTATCTCTCCTTGTGATCCCGCACATCCATCTTAGCATTCTCATCTCCGCAACTTCCATCTTCTTGACATGATTATGCTTTACTGCCCAACACTCTGATCCATATAACAACGCTGGCCGTACCGCCACCTTATAATACTTTCCTTTAACCTTGAGGGGGACTTTCCGATCACACAAGACCCCCGAAGCACTCCTCCATTTGGTCCACCCGGCTTGAATCCTGTGACTTACATCAGTATCAATCCCTCCATCCTGTTGCACCATAGATCCAAGGTACCTAAAGTTTTCTTTCTCTACTATCTTTTGTGTGCCCAAACTTACTTCTATGTTACTAGGTGTCCTACTTTGACTAAACTTGCATTCCATATATTCCGTTTTGCATCGACTTAGCCTAAACCCTTTTGTCTCTAATGTTTTCCGCCACAATTCAAGTTTAGCATTCACTTCTTCTCTCGTCTCATCCACTAAAACAATGTCATCTGCAAATAGCATACACCACGGCACCTCATCTTGGATATATATGTCTTGTAATCTCGTCTATAACTAGGGCAAACAAGTACGGGCTTAACACTCAGCCTTGGTGTAGACCAATCGTGATAGGAAACTCCTTAGTTTCGCCGCCAGTCGCCCTTATAGATGTCACGACTCTATCATACATATCCTTTATCGCCTCAATATAAGCGACACAAACTCTTTTCTTTTCCAGAACTTTCCAAAGAATCTCCCTAGGAACCCGGTCATAGGCCTTCTCCAAGTCAATGAACACCATATGTAAATCTCTCTTACCTTCTCTATACTGTTCCATTAACCTCCTCAGGAGAAAGATAGCCTCCATGGTTGATCTCCCAGGCATGAAACCAAATTGATTCTCTGAAATATTTGTTGTTCTTCTTAGTCTTCTCTCAATAACTCTCTCCCATAATTTCATCGTATGGCTCATCAATTTAATCCCGCGGTAGTTCGCACAGTTCTGAATATCTCCTTTGTTCTTGTATATGGGTATAAGAATACTTTTCCTCCATGCATTAGGCATCTTCTTGCTCTTTAGCACTACATTAAAAAAGCTTTGTCAACCAACTAATACCATCCTCCCCCAAGCACCTCCAGACCTCAATAGCAAGCAAAGATGAAAAATGAATACCACACTTATCTATCTACAATCCAATTATAGACTCATAACGAATGGCTTAAATCTTCGGAATAGACTCTCACCCTACATATGGTTAGAGGTGGCAATCGGGTCGGGTTGTACTAAACGGGTCAGACCCGTTTATTAAACGGGTTATACAAGTCTAACCCGCATCCGACCCTTTTATTAAACGGGACAGAAACCCCTAACCCGCACCCACCACGGGTCAACCCGACGCGCTTAACCCGCATAACCATTGCGGGTTATACGGGTCAGGTCGACCCGCATAACCCACATCCATCTAGTAAATAAATCGACTCAACTATGGTTTCATGCTTGACCAAAACTGACTTTTAAGATCAAATTTGGTCTAATCTCATTTCAACAATCATTTGATGCGCATTACCTTACTTTCCATTAATAAAAAGCGTGGGGTTGAATTGGTTAAGGTCCATTTTTTTTTTTTAGCCTATGCATTAAAATAATCAAATTCAATTTTGGCTTAAATAAGCGGGTCAACCCTAACCCGACCCGCTTAATGGCGGGTCATGAATACTTGACCCGTGACCGACCCGCCTATTAAATGGGTCGGGACGCGGGTCAGGTCGAATCGGGTTGACGGTTCGGGTCATATTTTGCCACCTCTACATACGGTGGTACAAATAAGCCACAAAACATGCATTTCATTTCTCCCACATTAGGATAGCTTGTTGCGTGCACAATGAGGCATTCAGATTTGAGCTTGATCATTTGTTTTGTCCATGTATATAATGAGGAATGTTCATATGCATCTTTCCCTCACCATAGAGTGAGGGACACTCCCCTTTTTGCACATGAAAAGTGCATTTTGTACCTCACCTATGCACTTGAAAAGTACATTTTGTACTTGAAAATTTCCAAAAAGAGAAGTGTAGGATGAGAGAAAGATGCATATGAATGTTCCCCGTATATAATAATGTAAACAAGCCAAGTTGGCTAGCAAGCTACTCAAGCTCAGCTCATGTCGGCCCTACTTTGAGCCATTCCAGCTGGGCTTGCTGCGTTGAACTTGAACCAGGCTGTTAACGACTCAACTTTCAGCTTGGCTTGGCTTGGCTTGATTGCATTACATAATACATGAATTTTATACCTATGACTGAAACATATTTATACTACTAAAAAATAGCAAGTCAGCAACAGTTTAATCTAACAAGATAACTTTAGTACATGATAAATCAAACATAGGTTTATTTAGAAAATAACTCATTGTGGAAAATTAACATGACATCAATACAAAAGGGACAGCTTTGGGCCCCCTTTTGAAATTCAAAGGTATCTACATGATCATCATTGTATAAAATAGCCCTCTAATTGCGATTACATCATTGGCGAATTTATCCTAATATAATGTGTGCGTGTGTGCGATTACCAAAACACGACATGGTGGCCAGGTAAGGTAGATTGGAATCTGTGCATTTTCTGATTCATTTTGTGAAGATGTCCGCCTGTGTCAACCTATAATATGCCAGCCCATGTTTACCTATTTGGGTCTATGAATTATTGTAACAATCAACTTTTTGTTGCACACGATTTATTTTTGTACGTTTGTGCAAAAGCATAAAATCTGCAATTGAACAATCATACCACACCACGTAAGAGAAACATATAAGAAGTTACATGGTTCGCCCGATGAGAATTACGTTTCCAAAGACGATCTTCTACTTTACTAAGAAAAATAAGTGATTACATATATAGGCTCTCACTCTCTCACCGTCTGAACAAAACTCTCTCAAAGTCGAAAAATCATAATTTTACGAGGTTGGACAATGCGCCTACGTACATCCACGACAATAGAGTATTGATTCACATTTTGACTTTCTTCAGAGTTTGAGTTATAAATTAGATCATATATATAATCTCCTCATTCTTAGTCCATAAGAAAGCTCTGGTACAATTATCGAAATACTCTTGATCTTAAACTTAGTTTTTGACTAATCCAATAGACCAATCTAGTTAACTCGAAATACAAGACAAACCCAATAAATTTTTTGAAAGCGGTTGGTATTATATGCTAGGTAGATAGGTTTTACAATGTTAAGATGTGCATGTGTGTCTTTAAGAAGCTAAGATGTAACAATGTACAATTGATTTTGATGATGCCAAAATAGGGTTTCGGACACCAACGGTCAAGTAATAAATGCAGTAAATTAATGAGAGAGAGAAGGGATTATAGTGGTTCGGTCAAAATGACCTACGTCCACTTCAGAAAGGCAGAGGTTGCCTGTGGTGTTTTACTTCCTCAATGAGTTGAGATTACAAGCTAGAGGAATACAAGAGTAGAAAAATGGGAAGACATCAATTGCCCCCAAGTGCTGGTGGGCTCCTCGATTTATAGTCCTCTCCTAACAGATGGGGACGACTCTTCAGCAACGTTTGCCCTTGGAGCCCTCGAACTGCCCTCGCGCTGGACGAGGCAGGTGAGATATTTCTCCGCAGGACTTGGTAGGAGCGGGACTGCTTCCAAAGCAACGTGGCTGCCCTGACTTGGACTCTTCGTGGGCTTGGACCGGAGCTTCATCCTCATGGGTTGGGTCATTTGGGCCTGACTAATCAGATTTTACAAGGCTTTGATAATGACGATGATATACTTAATAGAGCCAATTGTTGGAAAATTCCATCATGTGGGGCCACACATGTAACCATTAAATGTGTTATGCTATCTTTGGTTAAGCCTAATTGAAGTGATCTAATTAAGACTTAAAGTTTTAAGGCTTAAGGGTATAATTGTCATGGGATTAATGTGTAGATACCAGAATACTAATTCTAATTTGATGAGGGGACAAATTAGAATTAGCAAATCTCATTATTATATATTAGGGTTATGGTCCCCAATTCATATGGTAAGTTCCTATTCTCTCTGACATCCCATCATCAGAAAGAATCAAGAGGGTTTCTCTGGGTAGCCATATTGGATTGGAAGATCAACAACCTGCGAGTAACTTCCACAATGGATCAAGATATATTTTCCGCTTTACATCTCTCGATGATTTGACATGGAGGATCTTGGTTGACAATAAAGTTTTCTGGATCATAGATCTAGATCTTGTTTTCTAACAAGTGGTATCAGAGCATCTCCATGTTAAGCCATTGGGAATCTAGTATTTTCTTTCTAATCAAGATCTCAAGTAATCTGTACTTGTTTTTCTCTCTTGAATATTATATTGATTTGCGTGCGTCATCAAAATCTGTTGTTGATTTATTTTAAATCGATCAAGAACCCTTGATATGCATCAGACGAGAAACCCATCGTTGATGGAAGTGGTTCTCGTGTCTTTCGCTGGCATTATGTTTGTTTTATTTTCCTTTCTTTATTTGCAATCTGCCATGGATCAAGCACATAAGGCATTCACAGATTACATGTGCCATCAAGCCAATTTTTTTTTATTATTCATGCTATTGACTTGATACACCTAGGGACATGTGTAGAAAAGTTTTCTGATTCACTACGGATTAGAATAGTTTTCTGATTCACTACGGATTTTGAGGTCAAGAAGTTGTTTTGGGTCATCTTCCATCTATGATGGGTCTCATAGAGCAAAAGTTGGGATTGTCAAGATGTGTCATAAATTGATATAAAGGTGCATCAGGCCTCTGGTTGTATTTTTTTTTCTCCTCTTTTTTTTTATGAGTCAAACAACTGTGACACAAATAATGAATGCTTCATATCGATTTTTTTTTCTCTCCATGATGACTCTTTATTATTTTTTGTTATGTTCTGGATCAAGTGCCTTTATAATTCCAGGGAATATAAAAAAAAAATTCCTATGCGGTGACATCTAGAGAGAATTAATTGGTTTTCTTCAAAGCCAATTCAAATATTTTATGGTATTTATTTTATGGTTAAATAAAATTGTCCATCATTCTAAATGGGCTAATTGAAACAAGATGTCACCAAAGTGACCTCTCTTGTGTAGATTGTTCATAAGGAATATTGGATGTTTGTGTATATGTAAATTCATGCGGGTCTTAGTCGGCCCAAAGGAAGGTTAATACTTGGCCGAATTGCATACACACCCGTGGTGATAAACATGTGACGATTATCAGGTTTTCCATGTAAATAATACATCGATCCAAAGATAGATTTATTATTTGACATAAATTATTGTCAATGTTCACTCACTACCACAAGAGTACCATTTACAATTAATATTACTGTCCAAAGACTTGATATTAATGCTATGCTAGGTATCTTGAGATAAGACTTACCATTATTTGAATATGTTGATTATCGTATTTGGTTATTAATATGAGCTTGTTTGTCTGTTTATTTTTTGTTCTCTTTACAGCAAGTGTTTCTACTATATCTGCTAATATCAACTCAATACCTGTGCTTAATGGGACTAATTTTAAGGATTGGAAAGAGAACATAGAAATTGTTCTCGGCTGCATGGATCTAGACCTTGCACTACGGACTGAGCAACCCGCTTCTCTTACGGCTGAAAGTTCTCCTGATGCAAAGAAGAACTTTGAGAAGTGGAATCGCTCAAATCGCATGAGTCTTATGATCATCAAGCGCGGCATTCCGGAGGCTTTTAGGGGTGCGGTATCTGACAAGTTAACCACAGCCAAAGAATTCCTCGCCGAGATTGAAAAGCGTTTTGTAAAAAATGATAAGGCAGAATCAAGCACGCTTTTGCAAAGCTTGATTTCTATGAAGTATAATGGTAAGGGGAATATACGGGAGTACATTATGGATATGTCTCATCTTGCTTCTAAGCTTAAGGCACTGAAGCTCGAGCTGTCTGACGACTTGCTCGTGCATTTGGTATTAATATCACTTTCTGCACAATATAGTCAATTTAAAGTCAGTTACAACTGTCAAAGGGAGAAATGGACTCTTAATGAGCTCATTTCTTATTGTGTGCAAGAGGAAGAGAGATTGAAGCAAGACAGGACAGAAAGTGCTCATTTGGCTAACACCTCTAAGGATAAGGGCAAAAAGAGAAAGAATAATGATGCTGCTAAGGGTCCAGCCCAAAAGAAACAACAACAAACCATTGAGGGTCCAGTTCAAAAGAAACCACAGCAAGCAAATGAGGGTTGTTTCTTTTGCAACAAGCCTGAACATGTGAAGAATGACTGTACCAAATATCACGCTTGGCGTGCAAAGAAAGGTACATTTCTTACTTTGGTCTGTTCTGAGGTCAATTTAGCTTCAGTACCTAGAAACACGTGGTGGTTAGATTCTGGTGCTACTACTCACATCAGTGTTTCTATGCAGGGTTGCCTGAGCTGCCGAAAGCCAAGTGATGCTGAAAGACACATCTTTGTGGGCGATGGCAACTCGGTAGAAGTAAAGGCAATAAGGCATTTTAGGTTGTTATTAAAAACTGGTTATTATTTGGATTTAGTAGATACTTTTATTGTACCGTCTTTTAGACGGAATTTGGTTTCAGTTTCTTTATTGGACAAGTTTGGTTATTTTTGTTCATTTGGAAACAATCAAGTCAGCTTATCTATAAATTCAAATATTGTTGGAACTGGTTCTCTATGTGTATATGACAACTTATATTTGCTTGATATAATTGTTTCTTATAATGAATCCTTCAATGTGGAATCACGAGGTACTAAACGCAAATTGAGTAAGGAAAACTCAGCCACATTATGGCATAAACGCTTAGGTCACATCTCTAAGCCTAGAGTTGAGCGACTTGTGTCTGATGGAATTTTAGATTCCCTTGACTTTACAGACTTTGATGTTTGTATTGCTTGCATCAAGGGAAAACAGACCAAAACGAAGAAATTAGGTGCCAATAGAACTACAGACGTCTTAGAATTGATACACACAGATATCTGTGGCCCATTCCCTACGGCTTCTTGGAATGGCCAACAATATTTTATATCATTCATAGACGATTACTCTCGCTATGGGTACCTATTTCTCATTCATGAGAAATCACAGTCTTTGGACGTGTTCAAAATATTTAAAGCTGAAGTTGAGAACCAACTCAACAAAAGAATAAAGTGTGTCAGGTCTGACCGTGGTGGTGAATACTACGGTAGATATGACGGATCAGGTGAACAACGTCCATGATCGTTTGCTAAATTCCTAGAGGAATGTGGAATCGTCCCACAGTATACCATGCCAGGGTCACCTAGCATGAATGGTGTTGCTGAAAGGCGAAACCGAACTCTTAAGGATATGGTAAGGAGTATGATTAGTCATTCTTCTTTACCAGAGTCACTCTGGGAAGAAGCAATCAAAACAGCAGCTTATATTCTGAATAGAGTGCCAACTAAAGCAGCTGCAAAAACACCTTATGAGCTTTGGACAGGCAGAAAGCCTAGTCTAAAGCATTTTCACATTTGGGGATGTCCAGCTGAGGCAAGGCCTTACAGGCCACATGAAAAGAAATTGGACTCCAAAACTATTAGCAGCTACTTCATTGGCTACTCTGAGCGATCTAGGGGCTATAAATTTTATGATCCCACACTTAAGTCAATTTTTGAGACGGGAACCGCAACATTTTTTGAGGATGTTGAGTTTGGGGGGAGAAATAAGGTTAGAGACATTGTCTTTGAGGAAGAATCGGTTTCGATTCCCACTATCGCTATTGACAATGTACCGGTTTCTATGCCTGTCATTGATCAAGAAGCGAATCCGGATCCTCAACTAGACAATGTTGTTCAAACCCCTATTCAAGATGAGGTGATCGTTCCTGAGGAACAAACTCAACAACCTCAAGAACCAGTGCCATTAAGGCGATCCACTAGAGAAAGGAGAAATGCTATTCCGGACGATTTTTTCGTATTTCTCCAAGAACATAAGGAAGAAATTGGAATGGTGGAAAATGATTCAATCAACTTCCATCAGGCCATGCAAGGTTCCAACACTTAAAAGTGGATTGATGCCATGAATGAGGAGTATAAGTCTATGCAAGACAATAAGATTTGGGAACTTGTTCCATTACCAGAAGGTGCGAAGCCCATTAGTTGCAAATGGATTTTTAAAACCAAAAGGGATTTGAATGGTAATGTGGAGAGGTATAAGGCCCGTCTTGTAGCTAAAGGCTTTACCCAAAAGGAAGGGATTGACTTTAAAGAGACTTTCTCTCCGGTTTCATCGAAAGACTCTTTTAGGACAATCATGGCACTTGTTGCACATTTTGATCTTGAGCTTCATCAAATGGACGTCAAGACAGCTTTTCTCAATGGTGACATTGACGAAACAATTTATATGGTGCAGCCAGAAAACTTTGAGTTGGGAGACCCAAAGAATATGGTCTGTAAATTGACAAAGTCCATCTATGGACTCAAGCAAGCTTCTCGTCAATGGTATCATAAGTTTCATCATGTGATTATCTCGTTTGGTTTTGAGACAAACGCTGTTGATAATTGTGTGTATCACAAATTCAGTGGGAGTAAGCACATATTCCTGGTTTTGTATGTCGATGACATACTGCTTGCCACAAATGATATAGGCATGTTGCACGAAACCAAGAGATTTCTATCAAAGAAATTTGAGATGAAAGATCTTGGTGACGCCTCCTTTGTATTAGGGATCCTGATACACCGTGATCGCTCTCGGGGTATTCTTGGATTATCACAAAGACGTTATATCGATACAGTACTCAAAAGATTTGGCATGCAGGACTGCAAACCAGGTGACACCCCTGTCGCTAAGGGAGACAAGTTCAGTCCCAATCAGTGCCCTAAAACTAACCTTGAAGTTAAGGAAATGCAAAAGATTCCCTATGCATCAGTTGTAGGGAGTCTAATGTATGCTCAGGTGCGTGCGCGACCGGATATTGCGTACATTGTTGGCATGTTAGGCAGATATTTAAGTAATCCTGGAATGGATCATTGGAAAGCAGCCAAGCGGGTTATGAGATATTTACAGAGAACAAAAGATCACATGCTCAAATATAGGAGATCGGATCAGTTGGAGATCATAGGGTATTCTGATTCGATTTTGCTGGATGCAAAGACAGTATGAAATCCACATCAGGCTACCTTTACCTGTTAGCTGGTGGAGCTATTTCTTGGAGGAGTGTCAAACAGACACTCGTTACTGATTCCACCATGGCAGCAGAGTTTGTAGCATGCTATGAGGCATCCAACCATGGTATATGGCAGCGGAATTTTGTCACTGGGCTGCGAGTTCTAGAGGGTATTGAAAGACCACTCACACTATATTGTGACAATAAGTCAGCAGTGCTATATTCCAACAACAACAGGAGCTCATTTAAGTCAAAACATATTGCAATTAAGTTCCTAGTTGTGAAGGAGAGAATACAGGATGGACAGATATCCATAAAGCACATTGGGACAAACTCCATGATAGCGGATCCGCTTACAAAGGGATTACCACCCAAGGTCTTTCATGAGCACACTGCTCATATGGGTATTACTTTGTGTGAGGATATCACTCTATAGTGGGAGTTTGTATCAGTTTATATTCTATTGCTTTATGTTTAATTTTGGACATACTTATGCATTTATGTATTTGGATATTTTTCTGATCAGAAATAAAGTATTCAGTTCATTTCATTTTGTTACATTGTATTCAATATTGATCTCACTAAGGACTCAAGTAGGACCAGTTGGAAATAGACATGAATAGATCACATTGCGTGTATTTTCCATGCTACGCATCCATGATTGATCTATATCATTTGGTTATGTTGTTGTATGTGACCATTGATGGGTTTAGTCATGTTCCATATGACAAAAACCGCTTTGATCCTATACCGGCATAATCAATGGACGAGATTGTTTGGATATACCCTCAGATTATGATAGCAGAATTTTAGAGCTCATACAGTCATACACATTTGTTAAGTTACATATATGGCCCAGTGAGAGATTGTTGGAAAATTCCATCATGTGGGGCCACACATGTAACCATTAAATGTGTTATGCTATCTTTGGTTAAGCCTAATTGAAGTGATCTAATTAAGACTTAAAGTTTTAAGGCTTAAGGGTATAATTGTCATGGGATTAATGTGTAGATACCAGAATACTAATTCTAATTTGATGAGGGGACAAATTAGAATTAGCAAATCTCATTATTATATATTAGGGTTATGGTCCCCAATTCATATGGTAAGTTCCTATTCTCTCTGACATCCCATCATCAGAAAGAATCAAGAGGGTTTCTCTGGGTAGCCATATTGGATTGGAAGATCAACAACCTGCGAGTAACTTCCACAATGGATCAAGGTATGTTTTCCGCTTTACATCTCTCGATGATTTGACATGGAGGATCTTGGTTGACAATAAAGTTTTCTGGATCATAGATCTAGATCTTGTTTTCTAACACCAAGACCTAAACATCCTCAAAGTTAACATGTTTGTTGGCAGTTTATAACCATTTTTTTTTTCTTTATTTTGTAATATTTTCTTTTCTCTGTTTTCAATGAAGAGTTCTAGTATTGAAAGAACATGCTTTCAGACGTACGAATAAAGATATTTTTGTTCCATCAGATTATGTCCAGCATGCATGCCAAGTGCCAACACTTCCAAACCCTATGATTATGTAACACTAACATCATTTTTACCACGATCACAGGTTGCGACTAGGCTGTGAGGAATAAGCAGCCTGATGTGTGGCTTAAATAAAATAAAAAAAAAAAAACCCATGACCACCATAGCTTAGATTTTAGTGTTTTATGATCCTGTACAGAATCTTATCTAAGCATCTGCTATTGAACTCCTCGATCCAACCGTTCTGGTTGAAACATTCTTAAAATTTGCACAATTAACTTATCTGGCTCACTTGATCATGATTTTAAAACAATCAGCCGCATGTCCACATCCAATAGTTACCAGCCCTTCAATGGGCAGAGAGTTATTCTTCTAATACTTGGGACATCATGCACTTCTGTGCTCCCAAGAAAGCAGCTGTGATTTAGTGGTGGATTCCTTGTACATGTGTTACATGAACAGAATTCTGGTGGTTGGTCCTGACTTTGGGATGTACATAGATGAAGTAATATTATGAAAGAAATGTTTGATAGCTGGAACTTGTTGGTTCCATCATTTTCGATGTTATAAAGGACATCGAAGAATCCAAGGTGTATGAATGGTTGGGGTCACTCATAACAGACTGCAACTCTCCTATTTTCTAAACATGATTGACTTGCCTATTTTTGTGTGATAGAAGTTTTACATTTGGATATCTGATTAATTATCATACAAGAGATATGGCTCCTCACCCTCTTACCCCTATCGGTAAGGAGTGACAGTTGGATTTCTAGATTGATTTAAAAGCAATTCAAATGATGTGTTTGATTGTTTGAATTTTTAAAACAAACCCATTTAAAAAAGGGGTCGGCTCTCCTCAACTGTAGTTGAGCAGAGCCTCAGCTACACACATGCGATCTCTACGTGTGGGATTAAATCAGATTGAACGAAGATGTTTCCCTGCTTCCGCCAAAATTTCATTTCCCCCTTTTCATTTCCCAAATCGTTCCTCTTCCCTGCGATCTCTCTCTCTCTCTCTCTCTCTCTCTCTCTCTCTCTCTCTCGTCTGGCCTGCGACCCATCTCGTTGCTGCACTTCTCTTCCCTGCGATCTTTCTCTCCTCTTCCCTGCGATCTCTCTCCCTCCCGTCTGGCCTTGCGATCTCTCTCTCTCTCTCTCTCTCTCTCTCTCTCTCTCTCTCTCTCTCTCTCTCTCTCTCTCCCCCCTACGATCTCGTCGCTGCGATCTCCGTTGCTGCGTTGTGATCCCTGCGGGTCTGGCTACTGCTGCGATCGAAGCATCTCTGTTGCGCGACCCCTCTCTCTCTATCTCTCCCCCTCTCTGCTGCTATTGGCCCCTCATCTTGCTGCTCCTCTCCCCCTCTCTGCTGCGATTATCCAGCTCTCCCTCTCTCGTCACTGCAAGTCTGCAATCAGGGATCAGCAAGATAACTGTTCTGCGATTATCCTCATCTCTCTCTCTCTCTCTGCAGATAGGGATCTTCCGATTTGGGAGTGGTTTGATGAATCTTGCTTTGCTTTTGCGATTTGCTGGTTTGATGAAATCATTGGTGTACACACCATCCGATTGCCCAAAGAAGTGGGCATGGGGGAGAGCCGTGGTGATACCGGTTTGGGTTGAAAAAAAAAATCAAAACAACACCCCATCTAATGTGGTATTTGATTTCAAGTCCTTACTGATGCAGGCTCTGATTCAGAAATGCTTGGATAAAAAAATTAGTAAAGGTAAAATGTCTTTGACAATCTGGATTTCACTACTGTATTTGTGAGAAATCTTAATTTTCTAACTTTTGACTTTTGTAGCTTCCCCAGGTTGTGAAAGTAAAATGTCAACAAATTGTGCAGGCTTCAGAGCATTCAAACATTGAACAAGTGAAGAATTTTAGGGCCTGGGTTTTGTTGGTTTTGTGTTTATGGATGTCTGTTTTGGTTGTGAACTTTGGGGTGGTATATTTGAACTATTGCTTGGTCAATGTTCACTGTAACAGGAATGCATGAAGAGAATGACGTTTCCTATGTGTATTTATGTTGACAAACAAGACAAGTGAAGAAAATATGAAGAGAATCAGGTTTCCTATGCGGGTTTTTGTTGTAGGTTATGAATTGTTGGGCTCTGAATGGAGATTGTGGGTTGTGATTTCTAAACTTAACTTCATTAGTAGTGGATAATTCATGAGGAGAATGGGGTTCCATATGTGGGTTGTTTTCAGATGATGTAATGTTCAAATAAATATGCTCATCCTAATGATGTAATGGATTTCATGGTAATGTAATTTTAATGAAGGAATGAATTCTGATTTCAATGTGAATGGAGATGTTATGAAATGATGAGAGTTTATATTTGTTGAGATGTTTTGAATTTGGAATATTTTGTGAATTTTGTGACAATGGTTTTCTTTTGTTAAGAGAAAAGGAAGAACAACACATATAATTACATTTCGTGCATATATATAACATAGAAAAAGGAAAAAACATAAAGAAAAGAAAAACCAACAAAAACAATCAGAAAAAATAAAATTTCGTCCAAAAATCCCCTCAAGAAGTGGGTTAACCAGTACCCTAAACAGGGATATTCAGCAAGATTTCAGCAGATTTGATCGACAAGATAGGATAAGTGCGTGAGTTGAAAATGAGGCAAACACGATTGTTCCTCTGAAAAGAAGAACGATCTCATTGTGATCTTCTTTGCTATAATTTTTTTTTGGCTAATCTCTTTTCAATAGGTAAGTTATCTATATTACAGTGACAGGTACTCTGTGGAGTCTATGGAGATGTCTTGATATTTTGTTAATTTTATAGATTTTGTGACTGGTTATTGCAGTGATTGGTTATCTTCTTTTGATCCCACTAGGTGCCTGTTAAATCTGTGAACATGAACACAACTATTCACATAAACAAACCTGGTTTTGCCTATCATATTCACATTCAACATCAACTATAATTTATTCATCAAACATCCAAGTTGTGCATTAAACAACATCATTTTTATCAATCAATGCCAATACGCCATCTTCAAGCACTAAAGTCTTTTTCCATTCTTCATTTATAGATTTGAGTTTTTTTCCCATATTTCATGTTTGAACCCTTTCTTTGCGTATTGAAGCAACCCATAGTCATCCACAACACATCAAATGAAGCCCACAATAAACTTTTATTAACAAAATATTACATTACCATGAAATTCATTACATCATTAGGATGATTACATCTCCATTCACATTTAAATCAGAATTCATTCCATCATTAAAATTACATTACCATGAAATCCATTACATCATTAGGATGATTACATTTATTTGAACATTACATCATCTTAAAACAACCCACTTATGGAACTCCATTCTCCTCATGAATTATCCACTACTGATGAAGTTAAGTTTAGAAATCACAACCCATAATCTCCATTCAGAGCCCAACAATTCAGAACCTACAACAAAAAACCCACATAGGAAACCTGATTCTCTTCATATTTACTTCACTTGTCTTGTTTGTCAACATAAACACACATAGGAAACGTCATTCTCTTCATGCATTCATGTTACAGTGAACATTGACCAAGCAATAGTTCAAATACACCACCCCAAAGTTCACAACCAAAACAAACATTCATAATCACAAAACCAACAAAACCCAGGCCCTAAAATTCTTCACTTGTTCAATGTTTGAATGCTCTGAAGCCTACACAATTTGTTGACATTTTACCTTCACAACCTGGAGAAGCCACAAAAGTTAAAAGTTAGAAAATTAAAATTTCTCACAAATACAGTTGTGAAATTCAAATTGTCAAAGACATCTTACCTTTACCAATTTTTTTTATCCAAGCAATTCTGAATCAGAGCCTGCATCAGTAAGGACTTGAAATCAAATACCACATTAGATGGAATGTTGTTTTGATTTTTTTTTCAACCCAAACCGGTATCACCACGGCTCTCCCACTACGTCAAAAACGTGCATAAAACCACATCGTTGTAGTGTCAAATACCTCCGTCCATGACCGTTGCATTTTTAGCCACATTAATTTTTAAAAACCACAGCCCACTATATCGTTTATCTCATCTAAAAAGGAGCAAAAAAAAAAAAACCCTCCCTCTTCACTCTCCCGCTTTCACCCTCTTTCCCGCCCTCTTGCCCTCTTTCTCTCCCGCCCCTGCCCTTTTTCCCTTTCTATCGAGCCATCTCTAAAAAAAAAAAAAAAACCCTTCGCCCTCTTTCCCTCCATTCCTGCCCTCTTTCTCTCCCGCCCCTGCCCTCTTTCTCTTTCAATCGAGCCATCTCTAAAAAAATATAATCCTTAAAATCTATATCTCCATCATCGAACCCTACCTATTCCTTCCTTTCAATCGACCTCAAAAATTGGAAAAGCTCCCGAAACTCGTTGCCAATCTCATCAGCCATTCATTCAGGTACAACTGGTTGCATTTTTTTCTTCTTTATACCCTTATTTGGTTTGCCCTAAATCGATTATTCTCTCTCTTTTACTTATTTTGGGCATGCTTATGAAGATCACGTTGATTTTTTTTTGCCCAGTTAGATCTGGTTACAGATCGAATTACCAACTGCTGAAGATCTTCTCTTTTTTCTTTTGTGTTAAGTTTTAGAGTATCCATCGATTGATTGGCTTCTCAGGGTTCACTTGCTCTTAATTGTTTCCATGTTTGATTTCAGTTATATGTTTATTCTATTTTGGAAGCAGATTTTTGAAGTTGCTCTGTCTCTTTTTATAATCGACATTCAGAAAATTGCAGGAAATTCTGCTGAATTTCAAAAGGTCAGGTGATCCATTCATTCTCTTGCAGTATTACTTGCTTAGCATAGTGAACCTCCAAATTTGATTTTTACTATTTGGTGTTAGAATCCAATTTTGGATGTTCTTATGAAAACTATACATGCCTGCAACGTATATTTTCCTATATAAAAAACAGGTTTCCAATGAGTTCTTCAATATAGATGATAAGATCATATACATAAAAAGAACCCAGCTCATACATCTGGAGCCCGTCCCTCAACCAATTTTTTATGGTAAACAGTTAGAATTCTTCATCGTCTGCAGTCGATCTCGTAATAGGTATTGCCCACCTTCCTAAATGCGCAGTATAATTTACACATCGGAAAACTCCTCTTCCATTTGGCCCATCAGGGAAGTCGATAACTGTGATGCTGCCAACATCAAGATGAAAAGCTCCCATCCAGTCTTTAGTTAGATTCAAGCAGTTTGCAATCAATGCAATATGAACTGCAGGTGTCCAATGACTACCACATTTTTTTCAGGGTTAGATTCATCAGATAGTTCATGTAACACCGAATGCCAAGCATTTCCGGCCTGATCCCACAATCCTCTAAGGGCCACATCGTCAAAGCCATTTAACCATCTTGATTGAAGAAGTGAATCTCTCGTGTCCTACAGCAAAGAGTTGCACAAGCTTTTAAAACTCAGTAATAAAAAAAAATCCAAAGATCAAGCTTCTTAATTTTAATTGCAATAACGACTGAACAATCTGTGAAGAGCCACATAAAACAAAGGTCAATATCTGAATGGGACCCAAGTAAATTTTGGAACCAGGATTGTTTCACCCATCATGTGCATATGACTCTATACTATCATTGGCACAAAAGTGCTTATTCTTCATTCCATTTCAATTCTCGTGTTGCCAGCCACTTATTCTTCTATTCATCGAGAGAATTGGATAGAAGAAAGTTTGAATTTTTTTTTTATGAGAAGCTTGATCTAGTACTTGAAGAAGTTTTGTCCCTATTGTAATTTGGCTCTGAAGTCGCAGGTCGAGTTTCAACTATTAAAACCCTGATTAAAGGCTGTGTAAATAAAATAAGAGCCATAGCACAGTTGGAAGGTGCACATTGCCACAACTACGAGATAGCATGGTTCAAGTGAAGTTATTAATAGAAAAATAAATAAAAGCAGTTCCATTCATTTGGGTTGAAAGATTTGGAATACCAAATTTTAAATGCTTACCTTCCTTGACTGATGAAGGATGTGTTCCATCTGTAGCTCATGAATTTGCTTTATCTCAACATATCGGGGCACACAATCAGCCCCCAAGCAGGCTGCAGCTTCTTGCACCTATAAGCAGTGTGTCGGTCAACAGACTGAACAGCTCTCTCTCTCTAAATTATGATGATTTGGAGTATAAAAATAATAGTTGGGTAGGTTTCAGGTTGTAAGTTGGTTAAGTCCAGGTATGGGTTAATGGTCTGTGTAGTGAGGTTGGGTCCAAGTCGAGCCCAACCTGACTTGCACTGCAGTCTATAATCATAAGCATACACGTGAAGTTCACCATAAGAAGTCAAGGTATAGGTTAAGGGTAATAGGGTATACAAGTCAAGTTCGGTCCAAGTTGAGCCCAACTTGACCCAACCCACCTGAGTTGCACTACAGCTTATACCGTTCCAACAAAAATATTGTAGACACAAGTGTATACGTGAATACCCCTTGAGAACTTATGGTGGTCTTTACATGTATACTTGCCTCTAGGACTATAAACCCCCCCCCCAAAAAAAATTCATTTCTGACTCCCTAATCCCTTAAAACATTTAATGTTCAAGTTACAAAATACAAATAATACACTGATTCCCTACCTAATAAAGGCCAGGATGGCTTTCACACAGATTTCTCAATCTAATAGCAAGACAAAACCACAAAAAGCCACTACAAAGCAGTTGATGGTTTTGACGCTCAATGCTATGAGCACACAGAAGGAGACACATTTAGATAGATGGCTGGGTTGATGAAATTGTCAAAGACGTCAAGTAAATACATGTGTCAATTAGAAAGGATGTAGAACACTAACCCTGCAGAAAATTGGAGAAGATTGATGAAAAGATTTTTAATGTCATCTGATGATTCAGGAATGGCATCAGCAACAATTGTTGCAATTTTACAACTCACCTGTAGAGGGAAGAAATCACAAAAACTATTCTTGATGACAAGATTAAGAAAAGATCGACAAGACATCATGGAGGAAAATATTACATTGATCAACTGAGACAGCACAGTATAATCCAGCTCCTCCCTGTAAGCATCCATCAAGGAAAACAAATAACACAAGGTCTGCTTGCAAGCCATACATAGAGCATATGAATCGTCCAAGATGCCTGACATCGAGAATTTTACAAAGTTAGCACCTGTCCACCAAAGGTAGGAAAAATGATAATGGGAATAGCTATACTACCAAATCTATCTGTTGCGGATAAGCAGTTGGCTTGTATTGCATATTTCAGCCTGGCTGCAAGCTCGTCATCATATTTCACTCGATAGAAACCTGTCTGGTCAACATTAATTTTAATCCAAGCTAGATTGGGATTGTTATTGTCACCCTGGTTGTTTGTTCCCAACCGGCTGCCTTTGGCATTTGAAGAATCAATAATCTCTATTATATCCAACTTCTCAGCTTTAGTCCGTAACAGGAAATTCTTGCGAGTATCATATGAACCACAACATAAGGTTATGGGAACAATCCATTGCCCATCCCCAAGGTGCCCGCTTGATAAGAATTGTGTCTGCAATGAATGAAATCAGTTACACAATATCCACCCATCAATGAATGTCATCAACAATAAAGCCATAGTCAACCCGGGGTTGGCCAGAAGAGATCTACACCACCCAAAAGTAAAAAAATAAAAATAAAAAAATATATCCACTGCTGCATGTGGACATTTGTATACTTTGCATTATGATACAGTGCAAGGAGTGTCAAGCGGCTCAGGGGATGCATGTTGATAGTAAGGGGTCTGGAAGGTGAAGGGGGTATCATTTATTGGGGAAAGATTACTTTCACCCTCTTAGGATTAGACCCACCATATCTCCATCAATTAGCTTGCATCCAGTGGCCCTAGAAATGGGCATTGCACAAGATGCTCTTCCACAACAACCATGGTCCTCACAGCTTAAGGGAAGGATTCCTAGGAACCATTGGATCAATGAAAAGCAGAGGGCTTGATGGTCATTTCAAGTTTCGATTTTGAGTCTCCTTACTGTAAGCTGTAAGTTTATGCATCATGCAAGGATTATGGATCATGCATGTCAATTATGAAGATAGGGAGGATGAGAAAGTTTATGCATCATGCATGGATACTGGATGCCCCAAAAAATCAACAAAAAAGATCTTTAATGTGGATTTTGAGGCCCAAAGTTCAATGGTGAAAATATATGGAAAAAAGAGGGTATTTCAATCCAACAGTAACAGTCAAAAATTGGGGGTTGGGGGTCATTGAGTGTGACTGTGTGAGAAAGGTGGATTAGTCATAAAGTGGTTCAAACTAGTTCTCGCTGAATGTATAAGATATCGATCATAATAAAATTTCCATGCGTCCGTGATTTACTAGCATTATCATACCTGCTCAAACTCCAATTTGTTATCTTTGATGTTTACGGAGACAAGTGGATATCCTTTTTGCTTCGTCCATGAATTCATTAGCATGTTGACAGGTTCACCAGATTCTTCCTCAAGAACAGCCCATAAATCTTCAGTCTTCGCATTCGAGCAAGCATGTCTTTTAATGTATGATGCCAATGATCTCTAATGAAATGAGGAAAACAAAATATATGCAGATTGTCATCAAACAGTTAAATAAAATACACCACTAAAATTTAAAAATCCATAGAATGGCATATTTAACTTAACAGAATCATACAGATGAAATACTCCTCAATTCTTTTTCTCAAATTTTCTTGTCATATAATCGTAGCATCCAAATTTTGAGTTTGAAGATGTAATAGTTTTCCAAGTTCATTTACTTTTGTGATTGAGTCCAAGATACTTGTGATACTTGTATATGTTGTACTTGTGTTCTACCTTTTTAATGCACCTTGCACTCTATGATTTCAATATTTCAGAACATGTCCCTAAATAAGGAATGGATGAAGGCACCAAGAAATTCTTTTGAATACT
This sequence comes from Litsea cubeba, assembly GCA_012931725.1. Lineage (NCBI taxonomy): Eukaryota > Viridiplantae > Streptophyta > Magnoliopsida > Laurales > Lauraceae > Litsea > Litsea cubeba. The sequence goes on along the minus strand of CM022954.1, from coordinate 5,747,704 downwards.
TAGAAGGGGTTGAATCATTCATTGAGTTCATAAGAGCTAATAAAGATCAATTAGGGGATGATGATTGGTATTGTTGCCCCTGTGTCAAATGTCGCAATTTGATAAGAGAGAAAAAGACCTTAGGAGAAATTCATACGCATTTAATTTGTGATGGTATGGATAAGACTTACACAACATGGATACACCATGGAGAACTCCATCCACGAAGGCATGTAAACGTAGGAGCAGGTACTAATAATGAAGATTTGTTCCCAAGAATGGTTGATATGGTGAATGACGTATTTGGACGTACTCGTAATGAGGATGATCCTGAATCTAATGTAGGGGGTAGTACGTCTATATGCCCCGATGAAGCTAATGATCAAAGTTTTGTTGAAGGACAAGAGGATTCACCAGAGAATATTCGGTACAAGAAGCTGATGGAGGATGCAGTAAAACCATTATATCCTTCATGCCGAGTTGAACATACGAAGTTGTCGGTGACGGTTGATTTGTTGAGCATGAAGGCTAGACATCAGTGGTCTACTAAGAGTTTCACAGAGCTGTTGGAACTAATCAAAGATATTCTACCAAGCGAGAACACATTGCCTGAGAAAACATACACTGCCAAGAAGATGATCAATTCTTTACGTATGGAGTGCAAGATTATCCATGCGTGTAAAAATGACTGCATACTTTATTGGAGAGAGCATGAAAATAGAAACAATTGTCCTACGTGTGGTGTAAGCAGGTGGCAACCGAGGAACATTTTGAAGCCAAGATGCAAACGCTTGCCATGGAAGAAGCTAAGATACTTTCCATTAACACAACGGTTGCAAAGAATGTATAGTGTACCGTGGATTGCAGAGAGTATGACATGGCACGCAAATGCAAGTTTAGTTCAAAATCAAGCAATAATGCGTCATCCAATGGATTCTTCTTGTTGGTCACAGGTTAATCGTAAATGGGCTGACTTTGCTGCTGAGCCAAGGAATGTTCGCTTGGGACTGGCGACGGACGGATTCAATCCTTTTGGGAACAATAGCAACTCCTATAGTTGCTGGCCCGTTATGATTGTTCCGTTCAATCTTCCACCATCTCTATGCATGAGGAAAGAGTTCACCATGTTAGCATTATTGATCCCCGGAAAGAAAGGTCCAGGACATGACATTGATGTTTATTTGCAACCATTGATCACTGAGCTAGAAGAATTGTGGTCCACCGGAGCCATAACATATGATTCTCACACTAAGAGTATATTTTCAATGAAAGCAATTTTGTTATGGGCTATACATGATTTTCCAGCATATGGTCATTTGTCGGGTTGTAGGACTGCAGGTAAGTATGGTTGTCCTGTATGTAGTGAAGAAACTGATTCGGTGTGGCTAAAATATGGAAGGAAGTTTGCATACATGGGACATAGAAAGTTCCTACCAACTAACCACCCTTTCAGAAGCCAAAAATCCCAATTTAATGGGAAAGAAGAAAATGCGAAACATCCTAGGCGTTTGACTGGCTCCGAAGTCTTATTAAAAATGGAAACCATTGATAGCAATTTCGGGAAGGCAGAGAATAAGAAGAGGAAGAGACGTCAAGAGGACAATGAGATGATTGCAATGGTCGAAGAGATCCATATTTTTTGACTTGCCATATTGGAAGGTACGCTTAACTTTAACTCCTTATGTTAAAATAATGCATCAAAAAAATGCTATACTAATATAAATTTATTATTTTCATAGGATCTGCCTATTCGCCACAATCTGGATGTGATGCATGTGGAAAAAAATGTTGCTGAAATTTTATTTGCAACAATCATGAACACTAAGGATAAGACTAAGGATGGCCTTGAAGCTCGCCAAGACTGTAAGGCTATGAAAATTAAAAAAAAATTATGGCCAATGGAAAATAACGGGAAGTTGACATGTCCAGAAGCACCTTACACTCTATCCCGACGAGAGAAAGATTTAATTTGTAAAACCTTATATCATCTTAAGGTTCCTATTGGTTATAGTGCAAATTGGAGACACAAAGTAAGCTTGGAGGATAGAGAGCTCAAGAATATTAAGTCACATGATTATCACATACTACTTCAACAATTATTACCAGTGTTGCTGATGCACGCATTTCAGTCCCATACGCCATTACGTGTCGCTATTCGGCAACTGTCAATATTCTTTAATGTCTTATGTTCAAAAGTAATCAATCGTGCAGAACTGCGAAAGATGAAAGAAAAAGTTGTGGAAACACTGTGTGTTTTTGAAAAGTATTTTCCTCCTTCATTTTTTGTATCCATGACACACCTTATTGTGCACTTGGCGGAAGAGGCGCAGGTTTGCGGACCCGTTAGATATCGATGGATGTATCCTTTTGAGAGGTAAATAAAATGCTTGATTGCTTGAGATTGTTAATATTAATAACAAGTTAGCAGTGTGATCTAATTTACTTATTTTTTTTACCAGGAAGATGAAAACATACAAACGATATGTTGTGAATCAAACATATCCAGAGGGTTCTATTTCTGAGTGTTACCTCATAAATGAAGCAATGTTGTACGCTATGAATTACATGCCCGATGGCACAAAAAAAGCCATATGCAAGGAAGGTTGGAGTGGATGGACAAGGAAGGTGAAGTTGCCTATCCTATCGATAAAAATGGGAAGGTCTACATTCTTGAGAATGTGCAATATCAGCAAGCCCGCAAATGGGTACTAAAGCATTCTACTGAGAATGTTGATATGGAGCAGTAAGTAAATTTTAATGATCATGTGAACAAGTTTATTATTTTAATATATAAAGCATTCACACTGTATAAATAAATACAGGATTTATGTTGAATACGTCGAAAGCCTAAGATCAAGCAATCAATATCGAAGAGGCAGTACTCAAGTTGAAAAGGTATTAGATTACATACCTTGGCTTAGAAAGCAATTAAAGAATGAAGAAAATTGTACCCTCAAAAGGCTTGCAGATGGACCAAGTTTTCAAGCTATTTCGTATACATCCTACATGGTTAATGGATATGCTTTCTATACAGCAGAGGTAGAAATGAACAAAACGACGCAGAACAGTGGAGTCTCATTGATGGCCTTGACCCCTTTCAGGGCAAGTGCGAAGGACATGAATCTTGTGCATGAAGAATCCGCTTACTACGGTATAGTCAAACAAATTCTAGAGCTGGATTATTATGACTTTAAACGAGTAGTATTCTATTGTGATTGGGTGCGTCTAGACAGTCATGGATGTAGAGTTGATCCAGAAGTGAACTTGGTCTACGTTAATTTAGGGAGGTTGCAAAGAAACACAAAAGAAGATGATGAGCCATTTATTTTAGCTAATCAAGCAACTCAAGTCTTCTACTGTAAAGATCATAGTAGGCCTGATGAAGAATGGCATGTTGTATTGGATGTTCCAAGAAATCTGTACCAGGATATGGACTCTTTTGAAGATCCCCTAGTCTTTGAGGGAAGAACAAATGAAAATGACTTAACAGCAGCACTGCTAGATGATATCATTGATAATGTGGAGACTGAACTATAAATCCATGTACGACATTTTCTTTATTGCTTTTTAACAGTATCATTAATTTTGCATGTTGATATTATTTTTAAATGTAACATACTCATATATATATGTAAAATTTGATATCTTTTATATAAGATTTTACTTGATTTTATTTAATAACATCTATTTAAAATTTAACATATTTGGTTGCAGGCATTATGTCATATGATCAACCATCATCAGCAACCACGTCTATAGTACAAGGATGTGGTTCTCGTGAGAGTATGAAATGCATATCCCAATTCATGTTAATTTGAGATATTAACTTTTTTAATGTTAATAAGTTGATATGTCATTTGTAATAGGTCATGTCTCCCTGGTGACATTTAACATTGACGGGCAACCCATCGGTGATAATGCAACTAGTTTGTCCACAATGATAGGGCGGTCTGTAAAGAGTAATATACCGCCCTCATTCGATAAATGGTTAAACGTGCCCGATGTAATGAAGGAGAAAGTGTGGGACACAGTAACTGTGAGTAATTGTGCATTTGGTTCAAGCAGTTTTCATATATTATTTATGTTTTTTGGTTGATTTATCTCGCTAAATAATCTACTTTGCAGAGTAAATATGAAATCCCAATCGATAATAAAGAGTGGGTACTTATGAAGGCAAATGAGTGTTGGAGGAATCGGAAGTCAAAACTAAAGCGTTACATATATTCTAAATATCACACAGACGCGGATAGAAAAAAAAATGTACCTAAATTTGTTAAGAAGGAGGATTGGGAGAGTTTTATCGACATGTGCTCGACATATGCGGCACAAGAAAAGAGTAAGCTGGGGAAGGCCGCTAGGCAAGCTATGAGGTGCCCACACACTTCCGGTAGGAAGGGGCAAGCGAGGGTTGCTGATGAACTGGTAATCACAATTTATGAATTTCCCTATTTTTTAATATTTATCTAATTTTTTTATGTAATCGAGATGTTCGCTTCTAACATTTTTCAGCGGCGAAAAAATCCTGACAAGGAGATCACGCGTACGGATGTCTGGCTTGAAACTCATACAAAGAAAGATGGTTCTGCTTCCTGTGAAGAAACGGTAAGAAAAACCTAATTGCAATTTACTGCATTGGCACTAAGTTTAGTTAGGGGATTATCACATTTAGAAGTCACCAATTTTTGATTTGTTTTTAAGATATATAAGAATTCTCATTCTTAAATTCATTATGTAAGTAATATGTGATGTGATGATATGGATGGTTGATATTGGAGTTTTGAGGGGCATTGGAGTTATATATATGAAGTGTTTTAAGTACTATGTGATGTGGTAATATGGGTTGTTGATATTGGAGGTTTGAGAGGCATTGGAGTTATATATATGAAGTGTTTTATTAACAGGTAATACATTTGTGCACCCAAGATATTTTTCGGGGTCCGAAATACAGGGGAGACTCTGTCGAAATTTTTCTAGAGTTATGACTTCTATTTTTCTAAAGTTATATCTTCCTCATCCATCTTTCAGACCTAATTCCTATTTACTGTATTGGCACTAAGTTTAGTTAGGGGATTATCACATTTACAAGTCACCAATTTTTTATTTGTTTTTAAGATATATAAGAATCCTCATTCTTAAATTCATTATGTAAGTACTATGTGATGTGATGATATGGATTGTTGATATTGGAGTTTTGAGGGGCATTGGAGTTATATATATGAAGTGTTTATTAACAGGTAATACATTTGTGCACCCAAGATATTTTTCGGGGCCCGAAATACAGGGGAGACTCTGTCGAAATTTTTCTAAAGTTATGACTTCTATTTTTCTAAAGTTATATCTTCCTCATCCATCTTTCAGAGAAAATCGTAGCGATAATCCCACATGGGTGAAGGCATTGACCACTTTTAACCAAATAATGTCAGTCCCAACTAAAATGGTGCCATGGTTTTAAAACTCAGTTTCAGACTTGTTCATGCACTATTTTCATTATTTATTTTTGTTCATGCACCATTTTCTTACAAAGTAGACTTGTTCATAGTTTATAACCTTATTATTGTTCAGAGTTTAAAACCTTATTATGTTTTTCATTTTATAGGAAAGAGTTCGAGTAATACATGAGAATAACCCTTCCTTTGCTCAAGGACATTTGGACCAAGACCCGGTGGCACGGGTATGTGGTCGTGATACTCGTGGACACGTGAAGGGCATGGGTTCAGGAATTTCTAAGTATGCCATTTCGCGTTCAGCTCCTTATAAGAGAGCATTAGAGCGGGAGAAGAAGTCGAATGTCACCCTTCATACTGAGGTGGAACAGCTGAAAGAGCATATGAGGGAAATGCAACAAATTCTTGCTTCTCGTGGTGGGGGACAGACTCGATTTTTGAGTAATCATGGGAGTTCATCTCAGGTACTTTATTTATTTTACATTAATAATATATCCCCTAACATAATTAAATATCCTATAGATGAATTACTCACTTTTCTTAATGTATAATATATGTAGATAAGGCAAGATTCCTCACGTCAGGAGGCACAATTCGACCAAGCAACCACTGATCAATCAAGTTCACCTTTGCTAAAATTGCTGCATTTGACAAAAAATACATGTGTCGCATATGGAAGACACTCAAATGAGTCTGCTGAAGAATCAAGTTGGAAAAGGATCATTTTAGATGAGATCGTTGATGGGAATGTTCACTTGATAAACGGACAAGGCAAGATGGAAGATCTCACACCAGGCGATGCCATAGATTGGCCTGAATTTAGGATCATCTCCATTTAACATTTTCAATTTAATATTTTGAGACACTAAATTTAGTGATGGATGGTTACATTGTTAATTATGTTAATGTTTTAGTTGATAGATGATTGATTATTGTATGGTTGTTTGAAATTATGTTGGATGTTTTATTATTATATACCAGTTTGGGTTGGATGTTTTGGAAGAACCATTTAATTTATTGTTATGGAAGATTGATTTAGTTTATTCTTATTGGTATAAAACAGGTGCATTTTTTATTTTTTTATTTTTAAAATATTTTTTTTAAAATAAAAATAAAAAACTACGGCCATTGGCAGTAGTTTTTTTTTTTTTTTTAAAGTCAGAATGACCACGGTTTTGTATGTGGTTTTATTTTATTGTTATCCACATGTAATGACTGTGGTCATTTTTAAATTTGCCACAGGTTCGAGTTGTGGTTTTTTTTTTTTAAAAAAAAGTAAAACAACCACGGTTTTGTGTGTGGTTTTATTTTATTGTTATCCACATGTAATGGCTGTGGTAATTTTTAAATTTTCCACATGTACGAGCTGTGGCTTTTGAAATACTACACCATTCTTCGCCACGGCAATTGCCACGGTCATATCTGTGGCTAAAAGGGAAAGACCACGGCCATTGGCTGTGGTTTTTTAGCATTTTTGACGTAGTGTCCCCCATGCCCACTTCTTTGGGCAATCGAATGGTGTGTACACCAATGATTTCATCAAACCAACAAAACGCAAAAGCAAAGCAAGATTCATCAAACCACTCCCAAATCGGAAAATCCCTATCTGTAGAGAGGGAGAGATGAGGATAATCGAGGAACAGTTACCTTGCTGATCCCTGATTGCAGACCTGCAGCGACGAGAGAGGGAGAGATGAGGATAATCGCAGCAGAGAGGGGGGAGGAGCAATAAGATGAGGGGGCGATAGCAGCAGAGAGGGGGAGAGATCGAGAGAGGGGTCCCGCAGCAGAGATGCTTCGATCGCAGCAGTAGCCAGACCCGCAGGGACCGCAGCACAGCAACAGAGATCGCAACGACGAGATCGTAGGCGGGCGAGAATGGGGGAGAGAGAGAGATCGCAGGGAAGAGAAGCGCAGCAGCGAGATGGGTCGCAGGCCAGACGAGAGAGAGAGAGAGAGAGAGAGAGAGAGCAGGGAAGAGGAGAGAAAGAAGCAGGGAAGAGGAACGATTGGGGAAATGAAAAGGGGGAAATGAAATTTTGGCGGAAGCAGGGAAACGTCTTCGTTCAATCTGATTTAATCCCACACGTAGAGATCGCATGTGTGCAGCTGAGGCTCTCCTCAACCGCAGTTGAGGAGAGCCGGCCCCTTTAAAAAATCACTTTAGCTTTTAGCATTATTGAGAAGTGGGCTCTACCTGAGGGGGAATATTAAAAAGTAGGAAAAATTACAAAATAGGGCTTTAAGTTTTTTGTAGATTTCAAAATAGGATAAAATTAGAATGTGATTTCAAAATAGGCATTTAATTCTCTAAAAGCATTTCAATTGAGGACATCCGACGATTTTGATGATATTCTGGCAGTTTCTTCCCTCATTTTTTCAAAACCCCCAAAATGCCCTTAGGGCTTAAGTTAGAGAGAATTCCTCATTTTTCGGATGGGTTCGCCGGAAAACCTATTCGTATTCCTCCTCACCACTACTCTCATCATTTTCCAGATGGGTTCGCCGAAAGAACATGAGAAGCAGCAACAGAAGGAGGGGAAGGAGAAGGAGAAGCAGGAGATGAAGGATGAAGAGGACCATGCAAAATGGTTCTTCCGCTGGGAAGACCAGCTCCCTTTACCTGAAGAGCTGACTACTTGCTAGGGCAAAGCTCGTTACTTAAACATATACCGTTCTAAGGGTTTGCAGTTGTCGTCTGTGACTACTTGCTAGGGCAAAGCTCGTGTACCCCTGTTAAATTTTAATTTAAGTTGTGGCTTGACTGAATCCACCTATGTCATCGAGTGTATCTCCCACTATTCCCATTTCTCGTCCTCGGCAAAGCTCTCTAAGAATGGAATACACATCCACACAAACACCTCATCTGCAATTTTTATAGGGTCTTGGTTCAAGGGTTTTTTGATCTTCTTTGCCATGCCATATAGGGTGTGACGGTCTGCCGTCCTCCAATCTCTATGGTTATAACCCAGACAATATCTCTGGCGCCTCAACCTTTTCCATACTCTCTGGTGATAGCAGAGTGGCAAACAGAGCAAGTAGAACTCCTTCACCTGGTTTATGATACAGAAGCTCTGCAAATCGATTAAGGTATAATAAAGAAAGTGGAACTCCCCATGGAAAGTAATCAGGAACATTCCAATGTGGAGTCCTGCATATCAGTGTACATGGAAACTCCACACCTGCACAACAACAGCCACCATTCCAATATTTGAGTCCTCTTTCTTGGACCGTGGATACAATTCCACTAAACCTCGCTTACCATTTGCATTTTTGCATTCCGCAGCTATGTCCATGGCCGAATTCTGAAACCCGACAACAGCAACTCGTTTTCCTTTGATTGATTCTGCCGCACTCGCATTGTCCATAGCTGCATAGTCTATAGAGTGCATCACCTTACCATCAAACACTTCTGGCCCTTTGCCTGGTTGAAATTCAGGGATGTTTGGATTGCCACTGAATTGGCCTATGCAAAGTATCAAGAATTCCACTTGGTAAACCTGGTTGTAAGGGACTTGAATATTAGTTGAATTAAGAAGTTAGTTGAGTTTTTTCTCTCTCAATCTTTGTCTACTTTCTCAAGGAGTCGGCGATGAGCATTTCCTGCCGTTCATCCCTGTCGCCGCTCTGCATCATCAACATATGGCGGCTGCTGTGGCGGCGGCGCACCAGCAGCAGCAGTTCCAGCGGCAATTGGGGCATTTTGGTTCCCCGCCAGGAGGGCAGTTCGACCATTGGTTTTTGGCGCAGCAGCAGCTGTCGATGCATAGGATCTTAACTTAAGCCTTAAGGGCATTTTGGAATTTTTGAAAAAAAATAAGGAAGAAACGGCTGGAATATCATCAAAATCGCCGGATGTCCTCAATTGAAATACTTTTGAAAAACTTAAATGCCTATTTTGAAATCACATTTTAATTTTGTCCTGTTTTGAAATTTGCAAAAAACTTAAGCCATGTTTTGTAATTTTCCCTAAAAGGTATTTTAATTGCATCTACTAAAGCCTTGAGGTTTTGGTAGCAATGGTTAGCTAAAGAAACTTAATATGGTATCCGAGCCAACCGGTCGTGAGTTCGAATCTTACTAGGAACGACTCGGCGAGAAAAAAAAAAAAGGCGTGTCGCCAAAAGTACGCTGGCCGGATTCCACCCGAGGGGGAGTATTGAGAAGTGGGCTCCACCCGAAGGAAAATATTAAAAAATATTTTCGCTGCCTATACTAAAGCCTCGAGGTTTTGATAGTAATGGTTAACTAAAGAAACTTAATAGATGCGTCATAATTTGGAGTTTCAATGGGAAAACTTCAACATTTGGAGAATTTGACGAAAATCTTACAAATATTCTTTCAATAGAACAGGCCCTATGGAATTGTTTACCTCTGAATCCAATCATTATTTATTATACATGGATGGTTTCCACTGATAAAATATTTAGAAAGATGTGTGGTGTTAAACTCACTTCCTTCGGTGTGGATGTGTTGGAATCTAACAGTGAGACCCACCCACGAGAGAAGTATATAATGGAGTCCATCCAATGTATGTGTCTGCTTAAAGAGATACATGCATATGCATGTAGGACTCATTTAAATGAACAGAGGACGAAACAAGCGTTTCACTGCAGTGTGTGTCTACTCAAAGAGACATATATGCGTGGTAGGAGTAGAACATACTTAATTCCCAGGAGGACTAAACAAGCTTCTCATGTACAATGCCACACCCACGCATGTTTTTTAAACACGGGAGAAAGGAGTACTCCCCGAGGAGAGGACATCTACATAAGAAGGATTGATCCTTGGTGGTGGAGTTCTCAAGCAACAGGGCAACTTCTTGATCTTGCCACACCCATGTTTCTACAATACAATTTTGGACAAGGTATCGGCCAAGGTTTACTCAGCTAAAATTCTGAAAAAATAATAAAAAGTGACAAATTACAAATATTTGCTTGTTAATTGCTTTGAAGAGATGTTTGTTTGCATAAAACACATATGAATTGCATATGTTTACATAAGAATTGCTTATGGGGCCTATTTATTTGCATAAAATACATAGGAATTGAATGCATAAGAACTCATGGTGAAATCAAGTTCTCATTGAAGAATTATTAAAGAGGCGAGGGATGAAGAATATAAAATGAAGACGTTGATAGTGTAGAAGATATGGGCCCAACCGAACCTAACCAAATGAAAACTAAGAACCTGACAGAATCCAGCCCAGCAATAACTAAAAGCTAAATAGAACCAAAGTTATCTCACAGTTCTTGGCATTGACTTGGTATTCTCCAAGTGGGTTCAAAGCTCCTCAACAGACTCTATTCTATCTTATCTTCTGTAACAAATTACTGGCACAAATAAAATGAACAACAACTCATTGAATTTCTGCTGACACAAAGCATTCTTTAGATATGACCTTGACTTTTCTAGATATTGAATTACTAATGTAATCGCTCAATATTCATATCCCGTTTTCCTTTTATTCAGTTTCTATTAAGGGAAAGGTTCCTTAATGTTCATTTTTCGTTACCTTATACGTTCTTCATTTTACAACCACTTATAAAAATACAATGGTAGATATTCAATTACATGAATATCTATACCACATTTGTGTAACCACCATTTTGCAAAATATCTTTGAAAAGCAAAATTCTTTTTCATATAAATTCTTTTCTTAAATTTTGATGGGAAAACTTTTCTAAAAAAAAAAAAAAAACATAACTAGTTCAAGTTTTCATAATTTTACAAAAAAAAGTAGTTTAAAAGAGGAAAAAACTATATCACAACCACTATAGCAATTTTGTGCCAAAATTGAGAAACACGAGATACCTCATTTATAAGGGTGTGTCATCTCACAGAGCAGCCCATTGATTCATTTATAGATAGGTTGTCTCAACCTGTTTGCTTATCAATCTTTGCAAACACGTATTTGAGTAAAACTAATATAATCGATAGATTTTATTTCATTTTATCTTTATTTTCTTACGTGACCAACAATCAAAGTCAGTTCTTACCACTCATCCTTTCTAAGGGCGAGAGCTCCAAATTTACGTGGGGAGACTAGTACGTATTACCAGTAAATTACCTAAATCTCTACCCCAAAAAAGTAAATTACCTCACCTTTTGCTTTATAATGGTGGATCTCACCTTTAAGCAGGCCTGTGCCTGACCTACCCCATCATCCAGATTGCAGAGCCCACCTTTTACCCCAAAAGCATTCCTGATATATCATCCAGTAACAACCCAACTAATATCCTCATGTGAATGCTGGGCTGTGGTATTATCTGTTGTTTTATTTTGTTCCTTGGTTTCCTTATTTGATGATATATTTTTCCTTACCAAAAAAACCAACCCAACTAATATCCATTGGGCCTGTGCCCTGTGATATCAGATCACTCCAATTTTAGAAAAAAAAAAAAAAACACACACACTAAACTTCCATATTAAGAAAATGACACTCCATCAAGGATCTATCTTAATAAACTCTTATAAACCCAACAGTAGCTCTCACTCGGATGCACCATGCATTAATGTCCTTGCCCACGCTGTGACAGTAAGCCCCCGTAAAACGAAGAAACTCACTCTCTACTCTACCATTAAAAAATACCCAACACTGACCACACAAGCCTATCCTGCCCTGTTCCGCATCTGGACAATGAGATAGAATACACCCTGTCCGATGCTGTCTCCCTCTCATTTCTTCTGTGCCTTTCCCTTTCTTTCCCCTTCTACTACTCGTAGATGAAGAAATGTAAGGCAATTTGGAGCTGTTATTGATGATAATGTGCTTTATTGTAATGGGCCCTACTTTTTTCGATTTTTTTGTTTTTGATATTTTCAGTGCTTGATTTTGGTGATGCAAGTGAATGTGTATGTTTTTCCCTTTCTTCACTCTTTATTATATCTATACAAACAACCTACTTCCTTGAATACAATATATAAAAGAAAGAGAGGCCAGAAGAAAAACTTCCTTCTTCGTGTGCTAAAAAGCATTGCGAAGAAAGTGAAAGGGAAAAAGCAAGCAAACCCTATTAGGTTTCTTCTTTCTTGCGGAGAAGATCGATTAGTACACCAATCAGTAGATGCCTGAACTTAAATCGGAGAATTCGATTCTTCTGAGGTACGGAAATCATCTCTGATCTCTCTTTATTGTTAGTATTTTTTTTTTTAATTTCGTATTGTAGATTTGATCTGTGTGAATTCAGGAACTAAAAGGTTTTTTTTTTTTTATAGATTTGCAGTCATTTTTGTGGAGTTTGATTATGGAATCTGGATTTTGTGAAGTGGCTTATCTTACTTGTGCAGTGATGTGTTTGTGATTTTGTTGAATTTGGACTTGATTAGTGGCAGGGCATCAATTTCGTTCCTTATTGCTTTGAGTTGAGTTGTAGTGATTGGGATTTTGTTTTTTTCGGCGCTGGATAGTTTTTGGTGGGATCTTGATGAGCTTCAGGATGAGTTTGAGATGATTGTGTTGTGTGATTTGGTTTGGTGTTGAAGGGTTGCTTATTTCTTAGTTGTTTTATGAACTGAATGCTTCTAATGAATTGGCTTAGGAAGTTGATCAGCTCTGATGTGGTAAGAAATGGCAAAGCAAGATTGTCACACACACAGACTAAATTTCTTGATTTCCATCCACATGAGTTCAGTTATTTTAATTTCTTGATTGCTGGGTTGATTGTGGGGTGTCTGCACGAGATCAAATGGCTGTGATTGTGTCATTTCTGCTGATCATTATTTGTTGGTGGCAGTTGCATTACTATATCATTCATGTCACTGTTGATTCATTTTTTTATTTATCGTTTTGAAAAAGGTATCAGAAATCACTGTTCATTTATCAAGTGATCATCTGTTTTCTCGTCCACTCTTAGTCTGTATTCTTTTACATTTTGCCTGATTAAAATCTTACCCATTCCATGTAAAATATTTCCATATCCATGTTTCACTGAATGCCTTCTTAATGTGAAATTTTTACTATGTACTAAGCATCACAAGATTTGTTTTTTTTTTTTTTTGGATTGCAAGTATTTTGACTTGGAAATGCATTTCTTTTTCTCTAATATGTGATTTGTTGATTTTGCATTGTCAATTTTCTTTCCTTTTAAAGTCCAGCCTTTTATTTGTTTGTCACCTTTTGGTTATTCACAGAGCAGTTTGGAATTGGATTGTGGCTATCTCATACAGAAGTTGTAGGAACAGGTTTTTCGAGGATTAACAAGGACATAATATTGTAGCTGGCCAAACTGTTTATACCAGTTCATGTAAGTTACTTTGTATGTTCGCACATGTGTAAATGCATGTATGTGCTTTGTATTGGCTTTATATTTTGCAGTAATATTTTCAAATCTCAAAAGAGAAAAATAACATTATTTCCCTCTGCTCTGCGTCAGTGCAGGAAAAACACATCTCCTCAAAAGCTGTCTTTATTATTTGGCGTTTCGGTGAAGCTTGAGTCTTTGTAGAAGTCTTTTCTAACAGGAAATGGAAGCCGAGCTTGTCAATTCAGCAACAAGCAGCAAACTAAAGGAAATGGACTGGACCAAGAACATTGAAATCTGTGAAATAGTTGCTCGTGATCAAGGGTATATTTGTGACTTCTTGTTACCCGCTATAATTCTTGAATATTTTTTTTCCTTATTCTAATTACCCTACTAAACTATCCTATTTATCTCAAGGTGCTATTGGACATCTGTTGCTCACTTTTATGGAGCTCCAACTGATGCATTCCAACCTTGGTGTTATAGAATCGGCATATTCAATAATTAACTTGACTGTCTTTTGCAAAAATCAGTGCTTCAAGTTATCTTAGAGAGAGCGAGGAGGAGATTTTTTTTTTCTTTGCGGGGCGGGGGGTGGGGGGGGGGGGGGTTTGTCACAAAGCACACACATACTACATGCACACGCTCTTTACGATGAGACATAAAAAAAAACTATAAAACTGATGTAGCACCCTCTTATTTGGCCTCCTACATGGAACCCACCACCTCTCTCTCTCTCTAAAATTTAACAATTTCATTTACTAGAAAAATAGTGTACATAAAAAAAAAAAAAATCTAAGAAGGGTAAAATTTACAAAGGTATTGTCATCATGATTGTTAACATGACCTTGCCTACATGAATCTAACGGAGGACATGGCCCTAAACAGATTTGATTGGCGTCGTCAAATCCATATAGCCGACCCCACCTAGTGGGAAAAGGCTTGGTTTGGTTTGGTTTGGTATTGTCATCATGATTGTTAACGAAAACCATAATTTCCATGACATTACACCCAACTCAAAAAATCAGAACCTATGACGCCATAGAATTCCTTTAATACAATGGCCCATGTAATTATTTAATACAAAGACCTAATTACCATAGAAGGAAAAAGTATAAGAGGTCACCATATAAGTTCACACATCCTTCCTTGTTATTAAATAGTAAAACCCATCTTAAGGATAAAAAGTGGGAGGTGGGTTGTTGCATTGGTGCCTCATATCGAATGTTCTACTGTATTGAATTTGTTGTCTGCCTCATCCTTTGAAGAGATTTGTTAAGTGGTGATATTAGTTGTTGGCACAAAAGTATGCATAAGGCTTTCTCACTACTGAACATTTAAACATTATTTCTCCTATTTATGTTTCTGCCAGCCTGTTATCATTTCATTGGATCTTACTACATAAAATGGTTATGATTTTTTCTTTCATTTTTACTTTTGTAACTTCCTGACCATGGATTTTATGTTTTTCTGTGAGTAGGAAAGCTAGAGATGTCATCAAAGCGATAAAGAAGAGATTGAAGAATAGCAATCCAAACACACAACTTTTTGCTGTCCTAGTGAGTGCTAACTTTATCTTGTACTTGCAGTTTTACAATTTTTTTTTGAATGGTAACTTGTATTAATCAAAACCTTGGCAGTACTAAAGATATATACTGGAAAGCAAAGAAAAATACAAAAAATATAGGAAAACACCATCCAAAAACAAGAAACAGAAAGGAAAGGGGAGGGGAACAAAAACCTCTCCAAGGCCTAAAGGCCTCAGCTCTAAACCAAAGGTACCCCAACAAGTTAAGAAGTCACCTCTCTCCAATTACGTAAGAGTACATCAATAGGCATTCCCCAAAATTCTGGGAGGACCGAGACCCACGAAGTAGAATGAAATCTTGATCTGCCGACGTAGAGGAGGATTTGCTCCCAAAGCTTCTCCGGTTTCTTCTTTCCAAATAGCCCAGATAGTAGCAAAAAAGGAAGCACGCCAAACATCCAAGCTTCAAAAAGGTCATGTATGTACAATGGAAGAACCCAACTATGGTCTAAGCTACTAAGGAGCAGATTCCAAATTTCTTGGGCCATTGCACATTGAAGAAGGAGGTGATCCACTGATTCCTCGGCAGAGAGACAAAGTGGACAAGCATTGCCCACCAACACTTTACTACGCTTGCGGAGGTTGTCCAAAATCAGAATTCTGCCTCGAAGCACTAACCACCCAAAAGCAATCATCCCAAGAGGAACCTTTGATTTCCACAAGAATTCAAACTGGTTCTTGGAATTATAGTTGGTCGACAGAGCTGAGAAGAACGATGAAACCAAACAAAGGTGTTGTGCATAATCCTTGGAAATGAAGAACACGGACAACTTCCTCATTAAATTAAAGACTATAGAATTTTTAGATTCACCCTTTTTAACAATGAATAAGAGATGATTTAGATAATCACGTAACTATTACAAAAAATAGTATTTGTATTTAATTATTTATTTATGTAGGCACTTTTGAACTACCTATGTAGAGAGATGTGATTTTCCAGTGATTATAGGTTTGCATCAGGGATCAACTTTAAGCCCTTTTCTCTTTGTATCGATTACATTTTCTAGTGATTATACGAGTTAACTGCTCATATTCAAGAGGAGGTACCTTGGTGTATACTGCTTGGAGATGATATCGCATTGGTGGATGAATCGAGAGATGGTGTAAATGTAAAACTTAAGAGATGGCGGAAAGCTTTAGAATAAGTCGTACAAAGATAGAATATATGAATTGCAACTTTAATGAGTTGTGCAAAGAACTAAAATCTCGTGAGAATTGAAGGTCAAGAGATACCACAAAGAGATTCTTTCTGATACTTTGGCTCTAATTAGTAAGGATGAAGAGATTAAGGAAGATGTCGATCATAGGATAAGCGTGGGATGGTTGAAGTGGAGACTTTGCTTTGGAGTGCTTTGTGATTGCACATACCAAAATAATTGATGTAGAAATTTTACAAGCCAACAATTAGATCAGTTATGACTTTTGGAGCAGAATGTTGGCCAATCAGAAAGCAACACATGCACAAATCAAGGCACTATTGATTGTAGAGTCTGACACCTGATGCAAGCCAGACCCATGGTCTGCCAACTAATTGGGCCCAGTTCACAAGCCCAATAGGACATCCATTTAGTTAGAGTTTTAATTAGTTAAGAGCCTTATTTAGAGAGTTGTTATTAATTTAGAAGTCATTAAAATTAGGAGTTTTATTTTATTTGGATTGTAACCAAGTTTAGTTTCCTTTATTGTTTAGGAAAGCAGAGTCCTATTAGGAAAGAGGATGTCCAACCCTTCCTATAAATATGTAATCCCTCCATTAGGAGAGTAGTTCAAGATTATTCAATAATAAAGATTGGTTTTATTTGGTTTGTTCTTTCTCTTCAATGGAAAAATGTTATTGAGTTCCGAGAGGAATTCAGCTAATTCCTATATGCGGAGTTGGTCCTCAGTTGGATTCGGCAAACTCTCTCGCTGGGCTTGTCTACACCCGTTTCATAGTGGATCCAGGCTGCGTCAACACCCCACCCTACAGACAGAGAGAGAGAGAGAGAGAGAGAGAGAGAAGAGAGAGAGAGAGAGAGAGAGAGAGAGAGAGAGAGAGGAGAGAGAGAGAAGAGAGAGAGGAGAGAGAGAGAGAGAGAGAGAGAGAGAGAGAGAGAGAGAGAGAGAGAGAGAGAGCAAAATGACAATCCACAATTGTTCTATTTATTTCAAAACTAGAGAACAAACATGTATTAGTCTCAAGGTGGGACTCAATTTGCTGAAAGTGGTCAAATGGGAAGATTTGGACCTAGTTTCCTGTAATAATGTTCTCATAGGTGTAAAAATATACATTAAACCTTTTACTAATGGGGATTTTGAAGATTATACATGTTTTACTCTCCATTTGTTAACTTACATCTTTGGATGTGCATGTTAGTGGGAATAAACTCAAATAAGTATATTTAATTGATTTTAATATTTACTGATAAGATAAATCACTAAGTAGACATTAATGAGGTTTTCTACAGTAATTGGCAGCAGAGTTAGTGGTTGATGTAATTCCTAGCATGAAGAAGAAGGTGGAGTTTTTTAAGACGAAAAAGCCAACTTCCCTTTTATTTCATTTTGAACGGATTCCATAACATTATATATATAAAAAAAAAAAACAAATAAAAAGTTAAAGGAAGAGAAGGGCCAAAATCTTGATATCGTTTAATTGTTTTTTGGTTGCTCAAAGAAAAGATGAAAGAAAGAAAAAAAAAACACAGGAAGGAGCAGGCATTAGGAATGATGATATGGTCTGTATCTTCCTCTTACATGTGACCAATTGTTTATTTTTTCATCCTACAATAAAAAAACCCCAGTGCCGATTATTTGTCACCTTGATGTTCTAGAGAACATTAATATCTTAATTCACATGAATAATTAACTTATACAGGCATCCTCATGTTTTGCCTTTGATATTTATCAGTAGAACACTTGGTCTCAATCTTGTAGTACTGGGTTGGCCATTCGAATAGTTCACACTATGGTGCATAGTTTATACAGGCATTAGGTACTTGTTATATGTTCTGTTCAGTTCATTTTTTGGTTTGCCTAATATGTAGTTCTAGTTCACAGACTAAAAAATGGAGGAATTTGGGATGGTTCATAGTCTATCCCCGTCTGATATATTTTCAACACTATATCATTTTGTTAGATCTTATATTTTTTTTAAGGCTTGTGAACTTGTGAACTTAAACACTTGACATTTTTCAGTAATCTTTCTTAAAATAAGCTCTCAACTTAATAAATAACTTTTACAATGTGTAAAAAATAAATAATGTACACATTAAATTTGAGTGAAGCACATTATGTGTTCAAAATGAAAAAGGTAATTGCAGAGTATAATTAGTGATTCAATGTCAAATCGCAAAATATTTAAAGAACTAGATTATAATTGGAACCTAGTTTGTAAAGACTAAGTAACTATGACCAAGCCAGTTTTGTGCATCTAAAGTATACCAATTAGAAACATTTCTTCTGAGTTGCACCCATGTTGCTTAACCATTTCAATTGTTCCTGTGACTTGGTATTGCAGTTGTTAGAGATGCTAATGAATAATTGTGGGGAACATATTCACAGGGAGGTGATTGAGATAGGACTTCTTCCTATTATGGTGAAGATAGTGAAGAAAAAGGTGATTGTTATTGATAGATAGAAAAATCCCATTTATTCACTGGAAGCTTCTGTTCCCTCTTTGATTACTATCACGTTTTTGTTGCAGTCAGATCTACCAGTACGAGAGAAAATATTTCTTCTTTTAGATGCTACACAGACATCACTCGGTGGAGCTTCTGGGAAATTCCCTCAATATTATGCTGCATATTATGACTTGGTGGTAGGTCCACGTCTCCCACATGAATAACCTTTTTGTTTCTCCTTTCTTGTAATTATTTTAACTCACAAAGTTTGTTCAGATCAAATGAATTCTTGAAATGCATAGCTCTCTAGTTTCTGCATTTGGCAACTCTAAGTTCCATGATCTGAAATTTGCATGGTAAATCAACTAGCTCTTTTCTTTTCTTTCTTTTTTTTTTTATTTATTTGTCGGGAACATGTATATGACAAGGGAACTCATAAATTACATTTGCATGGTAGCTTTTAAGTGCTTACCTCTCTCTCTCTCTCTCTCTCTCTCTCTCTCTCTCTCTCTCTCTCTCTCTCCGTGCGCGCGCGCATGCGTGCGTGCGTTTGGTGTTTTTTTTTTTGGTGTTGTGGTGGGGGGGGGGGGGGGGGGGGGGTGGGGGTTTGATGGTTTGAGCTTCTCATTCATCAAGAGTGTCGAGATTTCCCAAGTATGATTTTATGTAAACCCTTAAGAGTCCCAAGAAAGAGTTACCCTAAGCATGAAACTTAACTTCACCTTTATATCATGGATTCTCAAAGTCAAAGGTGAAGCCTTAAGAGAATTCAAACTCTTCAACCTATAGTCTTGTGGGTTGCTTTTATTAACTACTCTTGAGAATATTGGCTAACTGGATGAGAGAGATTGTGCCAGACATTACTTGGCCTTAGCATGGACCTTTTGTAATTTTTTTTTAAAAAAAGACGAATATTGGATGTAATATTGGTTGCAAGTGAAGCTAAAAAGGTTGAAGCAAAATTTTGGAAAATGCTTATGATTGTGTAATTTGGGACTTCGTATGTACTTCTTGCATAGGTCAGAATTTGGACCTAAGTGGAGGGATTGGACTAAGGAATGCATCTTAAATTCTTCTTTTTTAGTGTTGATTTATAACACTTTGTCAGGTTTAAGGGCTCTGGAGGTTTAAGGCAAGGTGATCCTCTGTCACCTGTCTCAATTTCTTTTTTGGGTTGCTACATTGGAGATTCAAACTCAGTCACCATGTCTCTAACCAGCTGAAGTACAGCTTGGGGACCTCTGTCACCCTTCTCTGTTTATTCTAGTAACAGAAGGTATCGAGGGTTTAATGGAATGAGCTCACTTGGCTAACATGATGCATGGCTTCAAGGTTAGGGGAATGGATATCACACACTGTTTGGAGATGACATGCTGCTCTTTTGTGGGGCTTCTATGGTAGAGATTGAAAATATGAAGGGCTTCTCAAGATGCTTTGAATATGCATCCACTTAAAAAAGAAGATACGTTTCACTTGGAGGGTGTATCACTTCATTAAATAAGCATTGTCAAATTTACTAGTGTGTTACTTAGTGCTATTTAAGATATATTGGAGGAGGTAGCAAAGAAGATTGCAAGGCTTCAAAGGGTTTTCTTATGGTTAGGCAACAAAGAAAAATGTGTTCACTTGGTTAGTTGGGGACATTGTTCTAAACCAAAGGAGAATAGAGGTTTAGGCGTGGGACAAATTAGAGAAAATAATTGGGCATTAAGTAAATGATGGTGGAGATTTGAGGAAGCTTTTGTGGGAAATGTGGTGGTGTAGAAACATGGAGAGGGTTGGGGGCCAGTTTCGGGTATAGTTAATAGGTGTAAAGCCTCCAAGCTTTGGCAGGAGTTAAGTAAAATAGGAAGACTGAGTCTTGTGTTGCTAAGGGGTTTGTAAAGGGAATTTGCCGACTTTATTTATTTCATCAGGAGAGGTTTTAAGAATGTTTTTTTAGGAAGATGTGTGGGTGGTGATGAATTTTTAAGTAAATATGTCCTAGCCTGCACTGAATATCACTATGTAAAAGCTTTTTTTGTTAATGGTATTCGTTGTAGCAGGTCTTTGTCAGAGTTTGAGTGAGGTCAACACTGGTCTGTCATCGATTCTTTATGATGTTTTCATATGCTAGGATTTTTCAAGGATTTGGAGATGGGACTCATTGGGGGCGTTTATTACAATCCGTGTTTGCAAAGCTTTCCTCGTCTATCGCTCACGATCTAGTTTTCTCTTTGGCTTGGATTGGTCCTGTTTCACCTTGAGTTGAAGCTTTTTGCTGGTGTGCCTTGGCAGGAACTCGCACAATGGATGTTTTCATGAGAAGAAAAATTGTTTCAGAAATGCTTCTCCACCATGTGCTTGTGCATGGAGGAATCAGTGAGTCACTTCTTTGTTACTTGCACTCAAGAGATGTAGGGAGTGGTCTTGTTCCACCTCGTGTTGGAGCTTTTTGTTGTTGTTCCTTGGAAGGAAAATTCTCACTATGGATTTTTTCAGGAGTAGGGGAAATGCTCCAGAAAATGATTCTCCAATAAGTGCTTTCTGTGAGGAGGAGCTAGTGAATCACTTTTTGTTACTTGCGGCTACTCAAGAGATGTTCGGTGCGGCTTGATGGATCTATTTGGAATTAGATGGTTGGGAATGGCATCGCTAGAAGATTTAATTAATTATTTCTTAGTGTAGAGGGCCTTTCAATAAAAATGGGAAAATTTTATGGAGAATGGTTCATGGGTACTGTGTGGTTTCTATGGAAAGAAACAAATAGGATGATTTTGGAAAGGAAAGAAACACGCCAAAAGGATGTTGTTGAACTTATTAAGGCAAGGATAGCACATTGGGCTTCTATAAAAGATGAATTTCGACATTATTCGGCATTGGGCATCATGAGAAATTGGGGTGCAGCTATTGGTGGAGGGAGCAAAAGGAGGAGAGTTTGTCTCAGTGGACCCCTCTTGCTCTTTTTTTGTTCCAATTGGTGGGAAGGAATCTAATGAAGTGGTCGTATTGGCGATGAGGGAGGCTTTAAGAATTTTAAAGAGAATTCATTGGAAGACTAATTATTGAAAGCGCCTCAAAAAATGCTATTAAGTGGACCTTTACTAAAAGGCAAGTCCCATGGAGGCTGCTATTCATCATGAAAGAGATTTGCTCTTTAAATGAGGAGCTTGATTGTCAACTCCAGCATGTTGGTAGCGAGAGCAACGTGATAGCGTATGGTATGGCTAAACGAGTATTGATGGACCTAATTTGTATTGTGAGTTAAGTTGAGAAAAGGAATGTTGTCCTAGATGGAGAGGTATGTCCGAACAGTAATTTGCTCTTATAATGTCAGGGTTGTTTTATTTCTCGTTTTATACTACAAAATTTTGAAGATCCCAACATTTTGCTATTGAATATCTCATGGAAGAGCATGCTCGTGAAAACATTAATGATGTAAATGGGTTGTACATTGTAGCTAGATTTGATGGTTCTGTGATTTTGAGTTTTTGAATCCCATCATTAAATTATTGAATAACAATCTCTTTCTTGAAAGTGAGGAAATTTCCAAACCCTACACACACAGACAATGAAAAAAAAAGAATAAAGAAAAGAAAAGAAAAGAAAACAAGACAAAAAAAGTAGAATTTTAATTTATAGATGTATCCAATTCTAATTAATTATTTCTTGTTTTTGGTAGTTTGTGTAAGGGGAACTATTATAATGTGGTGTTCTGCTTGTGTATTCTATCATCCGGAGTCTAATAATTGTTTGACATCAATTATTCCTATGTTATTGTAGTAATGTTAAGAGTATCCAATGGAAACTTAATTGTGAATACATAATAGCAACCAATTTTACTTCTTTACAGTGTGCAAGGGTGCAGTTTCCACAACGACCTCATGTCCCCCCAACAGGCCTTCGCATAGCTGAGGCTGACACAAATTCTTTACCCGTTGAGAGATCTGACCCCCTGAAGTGTGAAGAGGTTGCACATCAATCAAAGCAATCTGCTTCTCACATTGTACCCGACTTGAGGTATTACCATTATGTGCTTGCCGTTCTTCTGTAAACCTGATGGATATAAATTTGTCCCAATAGGATTTCTCTTATGCAGCTTGAGTCTCCATGATTTCATTTTCTCTCTATGGAAGTTGCAAATTTACAATTAGTGGATGCTTCCCATTGGAACTTAAGTAATACTTAAGTAATATTATGTTACGTTATGGTCATTACTTTTAACTTGCCATTCTTCATGGTATTAAAATACCGGATATGATAACCAAGTATTGGCGTTATTTTCAAACTATTGCAAGAGATACCCGAAACCATTTTTTACTTGATATATTGTGATATTTTCAAATCATGGGATATGAGGAGAAAATCGCCGCAAATCAAAATTAAAATGGAAAAATAGGAAAATTCTGTATGAAAATATTTTAACAGTATCTATATTGATTTTGTTTTTCATTATTTATATTTTATTTTATTTTCTGTGACATTTTCCAGATGATATCCCTAGAAAATCCCCAAATTTGAAAATATCCTGACATTTTCTAGAGGTGATACTTTCCTAGGACGCTATTAGCGACAACGGGATGACCAATCCCAAGGCTACTCCATCCTTCCAATATTTTTTGTTTGCTCTAATCTGTTATTTTTTTTTTTGTTGGATTACTAATACAATGTAGCATCTAGCATGTATCAGGTGACCCTGAGTTAGCCACTCGCTGCTAGAAACTCTTACTTTTCCTGCATGTCATGCATTTTTTGCTTTTCTGTTGACATCAGAATTTTTAGCTAGCATCTTATCTCTATGATCTCCATTACAGAGTACAGTACTTCTATTATTGTTTATTTATGATCTCCATCAACGACATGGAACTTTTTTAAAATGGGCTGTTCATTTGGAACATTTATGAAAGGGGCTGTTCTTTGTTGTATTCATTTGTTGTGCAGTAGAAACTTAAGAAGGGGATAAAAGTACTAGTGATCTGTATGTTGTGTCTTCCATTTCTTATACTGCATTTCTTCTGTTGCAGTATTCTTGATAAGGCCACCAGTGCCCTGGAAGTCTTAAGAGAAGTGCTGGATGCTCTGGATCCTCAACATCCTGAGGTATTAACGCAGCTAAATATGCACCATTCTTATTTTTTCCCTTCCAAATGAATGTATATCATAAGTTTCCTAAATATAATATGTTTATAATGATTAAAAAGTTGGATATAATGACTGAATGATATGCCTGCCATTCTTATTGTTCCGTTTCAAACAAATTATTAGCTATGTTTCTTTAATATAATTTATTTATATGCTTTTAGAGTGTTTTTTCTAATTAAATAATCAGAAGTGGTTGTAGGATGATGACAGGCTAATTTTAATGTTCTATTGGAATAGGCAAAGCTATCAGTCAAATTTCTTTGCATCTACATTCTTGTTATCAATTGTGATTCGATAAATCCTCTCAGTGCAGCATGAAAATCCTATATACTCCTAGAAGAAGAATGAATTAATTGTATAAAGGGAGCTTTTCAGCTAAGTCAAATTGAAGGTTTTAACCTTGTATCAGCGTTTTAAAACTCAGCCTAGTCGACTTTACTCGACCGAGTCTTCTCATCCCAAGTCTCTCTCTCTCTCTCTCTCTCTCTCTCTCTCTCTCTCTCTCTCTCTCTCTCTCTCTCTCTCTCTCTCTCTCTCTCTCTCTCTCTCTCTCTCTCTCTCGTGGCTTCCAACAACTTCCACACCACACCCATCAAAGCCCCAAACCCTAAATCCTTGACTATTTCCTTCCACACCGCACCCATCAAAACCCAAACTGTAAACTTCTTCAAATTTCCTTTCCTCTTCCAATTCTTTCAGTTTCCCCTTCTCCTTGACCTCCTTTTGGAAAGAAGGAAAAAAAGAAATGGGATTCAACCCAAGTTGACCCCTGCCAAGTTGTCTGAATCAAAGTTTTAAATCACTGGTTTGTGGCAATGGAATTTTGTAGTACTATTATTCAGTAATAGATGGAAAGTGGCAGTGAGGCCACCATGCACAGTATGCATGGTGGTCCTGCAGAATGTCAAACATGTGTGGCCTATGCATAGGGGAAAGATGATTTGGAGTTTGAAGGGAGAAAGTTGGCCTTTTGTGATCTTCAAAGGGCTAGAAACCTCTTTGTATCACTCATCACTTCTTTATAGGTTGGTGATAAAACATTACCGACGGTTGTATGTAACAGTTATCGCTGGGTGGGCAGGTTATTGGCGCAGCCCCGGATCTGCATCGGAAGCGAAGACCAATCTCGACGAGATTGATCGAATCCAAAAGGATTCTAGCCCTAAGGCACATCACGAACCATAACACACAAGAGAGAAACTCACGATAACTTGAATTGATTAATAAAGCATGACAAATAACAATAGGGCTCTTCTGTATATATAGAGCACATTGTTTCTAAACTAATCAGGATATTGAAAATAGGAAAATACCTAATCCTACTCAAAATAGAATTTAGAAAGCAATCCTATTAAGCAACTAAGTAATATCACTAATTTAGATATTGTCTCAAATAAGGATAGGTATCTCTACCAAATCAGAGATCATGTGGACCCCATTAGATGGGTCCATCAGGGCCTGCGGATTATCTTCCCCTCTCCCGGCCACTAGGCCAACTGGCAGGAAAAAGAAAAAAAAGGTTATCACAAAGTGGAGTGGGTTTAGAATTTGAAAAATTGCGTTGATCCAAAGTCTTTCAAGCCCATTGAGGTACATTCTGCTCATGGAATTGTTAATCTTATGACACAATTGATTGCAGATCAAAATTTTGGTTTAGCCAAAACAGTCATGGAGCAATTTTAGAACAATAGGAAGGCCCACAAGGGATGGATGAAATAATGGGTCCCAAACAGCTCTAAGAAGGTTATGGGGGCTGTTTTGATAAGGAATAAAACTGCAGGGTTTTTCTTCTCCCCCATCTCTTCTGCAATTTGCAGAAACAAAACAGCAAACATGTTGTTTCTTTTGGCATTAATACATTGGCCTTATTTGATCCAATCCAGGGAAACCCAGTTCCAATGGGGTAGCCCAAAAGGTCCCATAAAACGGACTGGATTTCCTTTCTTAAAAGGGTGGCCACATGCGACCCACAAGCAAGATAATCCAGACTATTCTGGATTCCCTAGCTGTCCACAGTTTCTATATTTTTTTGTCCTTGCAAGTCAATCAATTTCCATGTAATTAACCAGAGTAATCTATAAAAGGCTATGTTATGAAAAACAAGGTTCTAGGATTTTCTAGGATTCCTTGTCAAAGCTATAAATAGGGGCAAAGACTATATCATATGGAGGCATGTACTTCAGAACTTCAGTTTTCCAGCAATGGCTTTAATAAAGCTTATTTTATTTCTCTCCCTTTGATAAGGCATTCTCCATTAGATTGAAGGTTATTCTGCATTAATCTAGCAAATAGAGGATAGTGTTGAAATTTATTTTCGGTTCTTTCCTTCTAAATTTTTAGAAATTTTATTATTCAAATTTTTTTTTAGAAATTTTCTGTATTTTGGTTCTCGGCATCGCTCAATGGTCTGATTTTTAAATCGACTGCATCACCGTATGGGTCAACTCATCATAGTAGGAAGTTTTACTTCAAAATCCTTTTGCCTCTTATTACCAGTTGAGTTTCCAATCATTTTCATTCAAACCATGGTTGATCCACTGGGTTTGTTTAAATCATCATCCTCAGCAGCATTGTCATCAAAGCCTTGTCCCTATTATGTTGGGGTCAGCTACATGAATTTCTGTTTTTCCATTTCAGTCTAGCCTAGGCCATATCCTCATATAGGTTGCACTTCTTCAGATCTATATACTACTTCCATCTATGTCCTCTTCGGCCAAAGCATTTTCCTTAAGGGGCCGTCAACTTGGATATAGATAATTTTCCTCATTGGCATCATTGTTGGCCTTAGTTGGACATGTCCAAACCATCTCAAATGAGTCTCTCTTAATTTATCATATTTTGGTGCTTTCCTTGAATGCTTTCAAATGGCTCAATTCTAATTCTTTCTTTCTTAGTTTTGCCACATATCCATTTCAACATTCTCATCTCTGCTACGCTCATTTTTTGCATGTGTTGTTTCGTAATTGGCCAACATTCTACTCCATAAGTCATAGCTGGTCTAATCGTTGACTTGTAAAATTTTGCCTTCAATTTGTTGGTGTGCACTGATCACAAAGCACTCTAGAAGCAAGTCTCCATTTCAAAATTTAACAAAGGGCACTTAGGAGACCATGTTCACCATAATATTTGAAGCTTCATGGAAGTTCCATTATTAATTAGGAAGAATGCTTGAAGTTGGGAGGTCTCACAAGAGATAATGAATGCAATGCACAAATTTTATATCTGGTCAGCTGTATTTGAAGGATCTGTGGAAGCTTAAGTGAAGTTGCTCCTTGAAAGGGCAAAATTATTGAAAACTTTTCCTACATAGATTTTTACTAGACATTTTAAAATGCTACCTTGGAGGTGGGTGGTCATATTAAGAGTTTTTGTACCTTAGTGGAATTTTTGACAAGGTTAGGAGTATTTTCGTTGTGAATATGTATCATATTCCTACAGAAGCAGATGCATGTTTTGGTTCTTTGGCAGAATCATGCTGGTCATGTAGTGGATTTCCTAAGGCTTAGCTGCATTATAGGCTTGGGTTCCTTTTTCCCCTTTTTTCTTGCATTGGATGCCATTAGCTTCCATATGATGGATAGACTTTCTATTAATTATTTGTAAATATTTCTTAAAATTTGCCCCATTTTTCCTGTCTTCTCATAAAGGCCGTCGCATGCAAAAAATAAAGGAAATGAAAAAAGAAGGATGACAAAAAGAATGCAAAATGGACAAAGGAGAAGTTCTTAGTTTGTGGACTTTGAGCTTGTAACATGCGAAAGTTTGATCTTTTGAGGCAAATTCTCTAGAAGATTTTTTCAACTTCATATTAGTTATTTATTAAATTTATTATCATAATTTGCAGTATATGTATTGCATACTTTGCACTGAGTACACATTGGGAACTTCTGCAGGGAGCAACAGATGAATTTACTTTGGATCTTGTAGAACAATGTTCGTTTCAAAAGCAACGAGTGATGCATCTTGTAATGACCTCTCGGTAAGTCATTGCGTATTCTTTTATTTTCAGGATAAGGACATTTCCATAGTTTCTGTTGCAGGCTTTCTTTTTATTTATAATGGATGGATTGGTAATAGAAGAATGTAAATATGGCATGACTACAAGAATAGAGAGGAGAACAACAAATGTAAAAGAAATGGAAAAAAGGAAGAAATCTTGTCAAGCTGAATTATTCAGAACAAGCAACACCTATTTCAGCTCAATCTGGGCAATGTGCGTCATATTGTTTGAGATAATTTTATTTTACTTGGTAAATCCTTTTCCTTTCCATATCAATTGCAAGTCCTCACTGCATCCATGCTGTATCTGGGCACCATAGATTATGGCCATCCATATGTGGATTTGAATTCTGTGGTTAGGTGGGATTATCAGTCGCAAATTAGAAAGGGGAAAGAAGAATTGGAGATGGAATGGCATTTGTGGAGTGGACCTCTGTGCCCTCCAAGTAACAGAAGACAACTATTTATATCAATAAAAAGAAGCTCCTTCCCTGTAATTGTGGTTAATTGCAATCAATCACCTTCTCTAGTTATAGTGTTTTGTATCGTTAGTATAGTCTATCATTCCTAATTGCACCTTCTACTTTGGTTTGGTTCAACCACCATTGTAATGTGGTCTTGCCAGTTATGCTAACTGCAGGCCTTCACTACTGTATGGTGGTGCAGTTAAGTATATAGCTTGGTATTACTTTCTCTTGGTATGGTCTCGCACCATCTTCAAAAGATCATGTCCATTAATGTTTCTAGTTGTTAAATCCAACTTCTAAGCCTTTAAAATGGACGAATTGACAGATCTGATGGTCCATTTCAAGGCCTTGAATCTCACATTTGGAAACATCCAATGGATCTAATGCCTTAAATTCTAATCCTTAATTAGTCTTAGTCCTCAAAGCCCTCTTATCTCTATAAATCCATCAGCATGGCTCACTTTTTGAAAATTTTGATCCATACCATCCCTGATCACTCATCATTGTCCCACCATGTTCCATTCTATCATCAAGAAAAAATTCACTCCAATCAGCCAATGGGCATAACTCAGATTGGAATAATTTCCCTTGATAATAAAACATGGCTGCTCAATTCAAAGATTTGCTCCAGTGATGGATTAATGGAGATACTCAAAATATGAGTTCCACCCTAAAAAAATCCTAATCATCAAGGCTGGATGGGTTGGATTTCATAGGTGAGCCCTGCTGATGGATTTATGGCAGTATTCAAATAATGAATCCTGCCTTAAAAAAAAAATCAGAATTGTTACTGATCTGATAAAAAAAATATACCCCGCTGATGGATTTACAAGAAAAAGAAATAAAAAAGGGAGAAAGATGAGGGGAGTAGGAGAGTACATACATGAGCCTGAGCTTGGGCTGGATAGGTGACAGCAGCTTGGCAGCACTGGAGAGCAGCAGCAGCAGCAGCTTGGCTGTGCAGGAGGAAGGGAACAATAGGGAGAATAGAACTAAAGGGGTTTCTGACCTTTTCCCCCCTCTATTAAGGCTTGTATAGATTTTCAGAATTTATTCCCTCCATGCCATGTGGATTGTTCAGTTTAGTGCATGAGCCGATCCCAAATTCACTTCCATGTTCATTGCCAATCACTGAACCACACATCCATGCCAACCCTTTAGTGAGAGTCCGTCGGTAGGCAGGGTTCTGCCATTGTTTCCAGTGTTGATAATTCCTCCATCAAAAGCTTTTATCAAACTAGTTTTCAAACCCTGGATCTTTGGGATTCCATCTCTTTCTTGCTTATTTCCAGTGAGTTCATCGCTCAGCTTTGTATCTCTAATCTAGCTGCGCAGCACAGCAATGGCTACTCCATGCTGTGTCAACCAGCCAAAGGCATTGAAATTATTTTTCCAGAGATGGGAGGATCCGCATTTTAAGACATCAAATTACCTTCCAACTTTTACAAATATATGCTGAAACTGAACATGATCCTGTGATGTATGGAATAATTGTACTACTTCTCTTCCTGCTGTTGTTCCAGGCTGTTCAGTTCAACTGTACCTGAATGTGGTATTTTTAGGTTATTGTTTCATTCTGGACCTGAGTACTTAAGATGTTATGTGACTCTGCACACACACACACCCCACATATAATATAGTATAATATGAAAAAAAGGTGCATTAATTTTGTTTAGCAAATTTGTTACAGGATTGTACTTTAATCCGTCTTTTTATATCTAATTTTTCTAGGGATGAGAAGGTGGTTTCTCGAGCAATTGAATTGAATGAGCAGCTTCAGAAAGCACTCATTAAACATGATGCACTTCTTTCAGTTCGGGGTGCCTCCACTCCTGCTTCTTTTGATCATGAAGGAGCAGAAGAAGAGGATGCTGATTGTCTTTTCCGGAGGTTTGTTCTTTTTTCCCTGTTAAAACAACTGTGTTGTAGGCTCGTAGTATAGTGTGGTTAAAGAATGAAAACATGGCACTGATACTCTTGCTAAATAATTAATATTTAGGCTGTGTTGGCTATATGGATTTTCCATGGAAGCGTACCTCTGCATCCCATGACAATAGTGTACATTGTAATCAAAAGGTACAATGGTGAAATGAAAGTACAGTTAGCCTTATTTCTCTCCCTCTAGAGAACATGGAAATAACTGCATTGTTGCGCATGCGTCTCGGGAGTGAAAATGTGCTGGATATGGGTCTGGTTCATATTCTACCTGGCCCGAACCCAGACCAAGCCTCATAGTGCCTGGAATCAAATTGGAAATGTATCCAAATATGGACCGGTATCAGTCTTTTTCAATTCAGGTCCTGTGTTCAGAAATTTGCAGATCCATTTTCATCCCTACCTTGGCTGGCCACATACTCGTTCTTTAGGAAAATGTTGGCCCAAGCATTGTCACAAATGTCATTGTTAGGATAATGTGGTGGGAGATAGTAGATATGTATGTTTTCAAATTTTTGTTCCTTATCAGGATAATATTGGGGAATAAATTTTGGAATTTAAAATATTTTTTCAGAAACTAAAAAAAAAGAATGTAACTAACTATGTTGATAACTGAATAATTTAAGGATGGAGGAAAAAAAATGGATTTGGGGTTATTTAAAAGTTTTAAGTTTTAACATTATCTCGTGGACTTTCCTTTTTATAAGATTTGATGCTCTAAACTGAGTTATTTAAACCATTAGATGGATTAGAAAGGAGTTGAATGAGTTTGGGACTTGAATGAAGTTTGAAGGTGCTGGTGAGTGTGGGGGTAGGCCTTTTTTTTTTTTTTTGTGTGTGTGTGTGTGTGTGTGTGTGAGAGAGAGAGAGCCTTGAGAGGGCAAGAATGTGCGAGTTTAAGTCCTCCCAAAAAAAAAGAAAAAGAAAAAGAAAAAGAGAGAGGTTTTAGGGGAGAAAGAGGGGCTTATGTTGCAAAAGGATGATATTGGGTTGTAAGATTTTGTTACCCTAATAGAAATGGATTTGTGAGTTTATTGAGTTCCCATTTTCTATTTGGGCAATACTTATTATTTAGAGTTTCCTGCTTTAGTAGAAGTTGTGGTGTGCATTTTAACGTCTTACTTTTAGTTGATTGGATTGATGGCTGGGGTTTACTATTTTATCTGGATTTATTACTATTATTATTTAGTTTTACCATTAGGTAACTATTGATGCATTTTTTTTCCTTTTAAAAAAACTGCCTCTTTGCATTTATGGATGATATCATAATTATCAATGCAGAGGGACAATATCGTGATAAATTCAATTTTGACCAAAATAATCTTTACATTGTTGTGTTAAATTCAATTTATGGCCCAGGCCTACCACACAATGGAGAGCCACAAAAGGCCATGGGCCCGAGTTGTTGGCCTGAATCTGTCCCAAAGTGTAATGGAGACGGGCCCGGCCCAGTTGCTACCCTACTGCTAGCACTGCCTTTGGAGATGTAGAGATTATTGGAAAGAAAACACGCAGCTGATGTTTTCTGCTGGTGTGTTCACTCTGTTTCCACCGGTTCATTTATCTGTTATCCCGCATTCTCTGAATATCACTCTCTAATGTGGATGCACTCATTTTTAGTAGTAGGATTTCATTTTAGTTGTAATCAGAATTTTGGAGAACTAACCTGTTTTCTTAAGCCCAGCTTCTTTTATTCTATACAACAGGGAGTTCATGATCCAATTTGTTCTTTATGAATGTAATATTTCAGAATTCGAAAGGGAAAGGCTTGTGTTGAAGACCAACCAGAGAGCTTTCCGAGCCCAGTAAGACCTGTTTTAGGAGACATGATGCACCGGCCGCTAATTCGACCGCTGAGTTTAGAGCCATCAGAACCCAAAGCACTACCTGCAGCAGTATCAATTCCTCCACCTCCAGCTAAGCACGTTGAGAGGGAGAAATTCTTTAAGGAGAAACGGGTGGATGGTATGACATTGGCAGGTCACATGAGGGGTCTCTCACTAGACAGCCGCAATGGCAGCAGCTCACGGAGCGCAAGTACTGATTTAAGTGATTAAGCAAATGGTTACCTCAGAGGATCTGGTCTTCTTGTACTTGGATTTCCCTGGTTGCTGGACCTTGACCCTTTATGCAAGGGAAGCTTCCCTCTTTGCATTGTCAGCTGGATTAAGCTGGAGCATCATTGGGAGTGCTGATGCAGCTCGTAGAGGATCATATGATTATTGTGTCTGAGACATACTGTAGCAGTGAGCTTTCTTAGTGGAATATAGATTATAGACATCCTTAATCCATCCATATTGACTGGGTTCAAATGATATTAAGGTTTTTTGCGGAATGCATTTACTAAGATAATTCTCAAATAGATTGCAATCATGTGGTTCAGGGTATCATTGAAATTCACTTCATCCCCAACTGTTCTAAAGGCATGGCCTGTGAACCATGGTGTCAAAAAATGCTTCTCCCTCAAATCACAACCTTTGACAAGAGAGTATGGTGGCTAGGGATTTCTATATAATCTATCATGACATGCAATATAGTTGGCTTATTTCATTTCAAAGAAGAGGTTGTAATCTAACTTAAATGGCACGGGCATTGCGTTTCTTTATTTTTCTTTCACTATTTTTCCCCCTGGGGAGTAGTAAGCCAAGTGGAAACCACTGTGGTTTATTTTGGTTTGGGACACTCTTAAAGTACCCCTTTGTCCCAACCCTAAAAAGAGAGGGTTAGCAGCAGACCACATGTAAACCAAATCTCATGTGAAAGGAGAATAGTACTCAGGCTTACTCTCACATGATCAGGTTCTAGCCAATGGTATTTGATGACTGTATAAGCACTTGAACAAATTTGTGGGCTTGCATTCAACAATGTTCAACATGTCTGAGTGGAAAGGACTGCGAGTCTGCTTTAACGCGGATGCAACTGAGTCTGATTAACTATTGATTAGTCCTTTAAAGCTGTGAAGCGAGTGTAACTAATCCAAGTTTCATATGTAGTTTTCTTCATGCAGATAGCTTGATTGTCTTCTTTCTAGTTTTAAGCCCGTATGATTGCAAGAATTTAGAGAATTTTTGTCCGATGGAATTTAACACGATTTTGAGATTTCTGTTTGATTCATTTTGAAGCTGAGATTTCCGTCTAATCCAACTTTTAAAAATCATCTGTTGGATAGATATTATAATTCCAAGCTAGAAGGCTACATACCTATATATGTCCACCAGATTATGAAGTGATAATATTAAATCATACTATTATCACTTGTAGGCCCTGCTCAAAAAACAATGATATAAAGTTTGTCCCAAGTCCCATACAATACACTCAACCCTATATCATCCATTCTTCTTTCAAAGTACAAGAAGTTAACAAGTCCATTGCCAAATGAAAAACTGCCACACAAACAATGTGTCCAAAGTGGGTCAAGAAGTTGTTGCTTCTCACGAAATGTTTAATGAATTTGGTCATGCAACATTTTATTTTTGAATTTGTCTTCATCGATCAGAAGATAGTTAAAATAGCTAGGCACCACTAAATTAAATAGATGATAAAAAAAAAAAAAAAACAAAAAACAAAAATTTGTGTTTTGAGACATGTTTTCTCTGTGAGAATATCTTCAAATTATTCGTCCATAATTCATTGGGTGCCGTGACCATCTTTAGAATTATTGTGTTGTGCCCATCAGGTGGTACTGATAGTGCCAAACAACATCTGCCCCACATCTCTCTAGTTCAAGACCAACCCTTAAAATGAAATTGTGTTTATCCTTCATTCTCATCCTTCAAATACTAGCAGGAAAAAAAGCATGCATTGCAGCATGTTATAGACATAATAGAATATCATACGAATCCAAAATGCACTGACCAATCTCATCCATCCAAACAATTCCTGGCGTACCCTTTCGATGAATGGCTCTGATCATCCACACGCGAGGCCACGTTGAACAGTGTAAAGCAACTAAATTGATATTAAGGTGTCACTCATATTCTTCTTATTAATCCCTTATCCATCCCAGTCTCCACCATGAAAACTACAAAAAATCTAAATGGCCTGATGTCAGGCCTGAACATCAGGCCATGTAGCAGGGCTCTTAAAACTAACAAGGAAAACAGCTGTTAAGAAGCAAAGCTAAGTGGCTGTCTGTCCAAATTCCGTGGAAGTCAGGATGACATTGATAGTTAGTCCATTACCTTCTTTCTCAAGCTACACACTCCATCCATACAAACTTCTTTCATTCCAGATCAGATCAGCTGTTTGGTGGCATGGCCCCCACTCTCTCTCTCTCTCTCTCTCTCTCTCTCTCTCTCTCTCTCATGAAGGCGTGGTTCTGACTATTAATTCCACATATCTAGCTACAAATGGATGGTACAATGATCTGGGTTGGTAAAAATACTTAGAAAAGAAACCAACTATGGGAGGGGCATCAGTAGTTAATAACTATTCCAGACCTCCATTTTGCAAGAAAGCTGGAGGCATAGAGAGTCCTAATCATCAGTTTATATAAAAAAAGGTCCCATTTCTCATTCATTAGTTACAACAATTGGCACTATCATCTGAGAAAAAGAGAGAATTTAATTATTAGGCTAGAACTAACATGAATATATATGGATTGTGATCATTCATGGACTAAGAGGTGGCGACGCAACAAGTCTCCAATATGAAGAAGGGCCAGCGAAGGTCCTTGTCCTTGCACCTTGTCACAAGAAGTGCATCCTGTGCTTTTTTGATGCAGAAGGTCTTGTTGGATGATGAGAAACGCTTGTTGGGGTGCTCAGATGCTGCATAGTTGCTTCTCCACCAGGATTCATTGCCATTGAAAAGTTGAACAGGCAACACTCCTGTCACCTTTTTGCAGTCCTCTCTCTCTTCTCCACTCTTTCCATCGAAGGAATTCAGAATTCTCAGATGATTGCTGCCGCAGCCGCTGCCCGCGTCACCAATATTTTTCAGCATAATTCTCAATTGGTTCACATTGAATAGTCTGTTCTCAATGTCATCTTCAGTAACCTGCAATGCCAGTACAATTTTCTTGTCTATTGCTGCATTTTCCACACTATCCTCTTCTTCTTCAGGGTCAAACTGGGTTTCTTCTTCTTTAATTTCGAACTGTGATTCTCTCACTAGCAACCCTTCTTCTTCTTCTTCTTCTTCTTCTCTTCTTCTTCTTCTTCTTCTTCTTCCTCTTCTTCCTCTTCTTCTTCTTCCTCTTCTTCATTGTCTACATTATCATTTTCTTCAATTTCATCCTCTCCTCGAATGGGAGGATTGATGAGGGTGAGGACAAGGCGGCCACCTTGGCGTTGGGCATGAAGGTAGTTGTGAGTTGGGACTGGGATGGCTTCAAGGACTAGACGTCCATCTTCGCGATGGGATCTCATGTGGATGCAGGGGCCATTGCGGCGAGAGAGGGAAGAAAGTGGGGGAGGGAAGGAGCGAGGGGGCGATTTTCGGCTAATTGAGCAGTTGTAATTAACAGCTCCCAATTCCATCTTCTCATGTTTCAATTCTACTTCCTCATCCTCTGCTTCGCTTTCATGGGTCAAGAATGAATAGTGATCAACATCATCCGATGACGTGAAGCCTTCGGACCCGGTCTCGGACCCCAAGCTTTCTGTGCAAATCTCCAGACTCTTCTCACTCAGCGAGCTCGCCGAGCGTTTCACTAGTGGGTGAATGTAAGGAGCTGGAGCTGAGGGGTTAGAGTCGATAGCCTTTTGCAACTGAATTGCGCTCCAGATATAGAACTGGCTTGGTCTTTCTGGATCCTCCTTTGATTCTTCTTGTTTTTCTTCGCCTTCTTCTGTTTCTGCTGCTGCTGCTGCTGATGAGAATTCTCTAGGCAATGCAATCTTCTTATACGGGGAGCATTGAGAAAGCCACTCCTTAGAGGACATATCGACCGATGTAGTCCTCCTAAGAGACTTTCTAGGCCCCTGGGTCGACGAAGATAGTCCGAGTATCGGTCCGATCCCCTGCCCTTCCTCTTCCAAGCCAACCAATGGAATGCCTTTCTGAACAGCCATGGCAGGCTAGTGGGATCAAGTTCAGAGTTCAGACCCTTCCAAATGCAACGAATATCACTGCATAAAAAAGGAACTCCATGAAGGGACAAGAGCTAAAACAAGCTCTCGGCTATAACAGAATTAACAAACCAGGGTCAAGAAGAGAGTAGAAACAGCACCCAAGATAGATGAATTGGGTGGCCAAGAGAGAAGAATAAGAACATCAACAGAACTAGTTGAAGGCAGCAACACACTACATACAAAGTACTAACAGACTAATGTATACTACGTAGAGTGCATGTACCTCAAAACACGAACCTATAAAAGAAGAGAGCAAAGAAGCAGAGAAGACTTTCTATGTTGTTTGGTGCTGAAGGAGAGATGGCCTTTTCTTTTTCTTTTTCTTTTTCTTTTTTTGCTGAAAGGAGAGATGGCTTTTTAGATGATGAGAGGTTATGAAGAGGGAGAAGGGGTATTTGTAGGGGGACAAAAGGCTTGAGAGGGGCATCCAGTGGCCCTCCTCCACAGACCCTTGGAAAAGGAGCTTTTCTCTTCAATTTTCTTTATTAATTGAAACCACAAACGCCATAGGGTCTGTTTGTACGCATCATGTCATCAGTTTGTTATCAGATTTAGGAAGGGAAATGAGCCTGGGTGGGTGTGATGAAAAAATTATTGGAAAATGATGTATGTCCAAACACTGCAAAGGGTCATGTCAATGTATTAGTGAGATGTAGCAGCGCCGATAGGTCGGCCAGTGAATTATTGTCCCATTATAAAAGGTTCGTGATGTTGATCATTTCAAAGCGGCGGGGGGTGGGAATCATGTAAGGTGAATTTACAAGTTTTTCAAAAGTTGTCGTGTTGGTTCCAAAAGTTGTCGTGTTCAAAGCCGGGGGATCATGTAAGGTGAATTTACAAGTTTTTCAAAAGTTGGGGGTGGGGGATCATGTAAGGAGAATTTATAAGTTTATTAAAAGTTGTCGTAGGAATGGAATTTCTAAAGCACCCTCTTCTCCTGCATTTAAAAATGCTAGACGGAGTGTTGGAATTTGGGAATTCTGAAGGCTAAAAGCAACTTTTCATATGGTTAGAATTTAAAATTTTAGTAAAAAAATAAAATTTAGAAATGCCAAGAGTACAAACATCACATCATTATCCAAAAATCCTCACCATCCTAAATTCCTTTTAGGAATTCTGCCAAAGAAACGAGGCTTAGGGTCTATTTCTTTAGTGGAATTCCTGCCAAGAATTCACTATGTCAATGAATTCTTAGACATGATATAACATGTTGTCTCCTGAAGTTTCTAAATTTCATGTTTCTTCACTAACATTTCTAGATTTCAGCAACATGAAAAGGTCTTTTTTGACCTTTGAAAATCTAAAAATTCCACTCCCTTTGCATTTGAGTGGAATTCCTAGATACTCAAGCCCAAATGAGCATCTAGGAATTCCACTATATCTAAGAATTCAGGAATTTTTCAGACAAAAATTCCTAGAATTTCCAAAAAAAAAAAAAAAAAGCTTAGTGTTCTGCCCAGTGTGCTCCCTCATTTGGTCCACAATAA
Organism: Litsea cubeba; assembly: GCA_012931725.1. Taxonomy (NCBI): domain Eukaryota; kingdom Viridiplantae; phylum Streptophyta; class Magnoliopsida; order Laurales; family Lauraceae; genus Litsea; species Litsea cubeba. The sequence continues at coordinate 5,709,765 of CM022954.1, read as the reverse complement.
TACTTTCCTCTCATGCTCTGTGACAATGGGTCGATCAATCCCTGATATTTTGCTAAGAATGAGACTCCTTACCACTGGCGTTGTCTCCAGGTTCTCTCCTCTTTTTCTTTGTTTCAATCATGTATATAACAATTTATAAATTCATGAGTGGCCTAATTCCAATTGGGCTGAAATTTAGCTCATTTTTAGTACTTGTGGAATTCACAAGTGTTTTCTAAGATAAGTTTGTATATTCCAAATGAATGGACAATGTACAAATGTATTTAGAAATCTCTAGCCCAGTTGACTATCCCCAAAGATAAACAAACAAGATAAAGCTAACCAACAAAATGAGAGGCAGGAATAGAAAAAAGCCTGCACAAAAAGAAGAAAACGACCCACAACCCGGGCCAGTATTGAAAATATAGGGGTTTTGACCGTACAGGGTATAAAATACCCTGTATTCCTTGAAATGGTGTTGACCAAAAATATATCCCAAATATGGGTATCGTACAGAGAGCCTCTTTTTTTTTTTTCCACTTTTACCCTTTTTGTGCGATATCGCAAATATTTGCGATATCGCATAAACTGAATAGTCATTATATGAGCTGCTCGTTTTTCCTCTGTTTGCAGCGAAAAGCAAGTCGTTTTCCCTCATTGTTTTTATGTGACTGTCTTCATCTTTCATATCTTTTGCTCATCTAATACAATCAAACAAAAAAATTAAGAATAAATTCCAAAGTATCTCCATGACCATAAGTTTTTGGTGTCTCAATGCCCAACCATTTTTAACATAACATTTGATAGAGTATACAAAAAATTCCAAACATGTCCAAAGATTGTGTAAGAAGAATCATCTGAATGCCTTTGGAGAAATGAAAGAGCGATTGCTTCATTCTCTTGAAAACCTCCTCTAAAGATGAAGACAGCTACAGGAAAATAATGAGGGAAAACGATTTGCTTTTGCTGCAAACAGAGGAAAAAAAAAAGGGAGGGAAAACGAGCAGCTTATATAATGACTATTCAGTTTATGCGATATCGCAAATATTTGCGATATCGCACAAAAAGGGTAAAAGTGGAAAAAAAAGTGAGGCTCTCTGCATGATACCCATATTTGGGATATACTTTTGAATATATATGTAGTAAATGTGGACAATCAATACTCCCTCATGGATGGAGTCATTGAAACTTGCCGTTGCCCTGCAAGATCTGCGATTACCACATATAGATCATGTGCCAGACACATCAACTAGATCTAGATTAGATGGTCGGTCCTCGATCGGCTAACTATTTGAATTGCATGAGGTCAGCGCAATCATACATATTACAAGATCCTCATGAAGTACAAATTTTAAGTTTGTTCTGCTGGTGTACTTGCAATTTAGCTGATGTTATCATTTATCCCCCATGTTCTGGGGACTTGAACTGAGTCTGGCGGTGGCTGGGCCGTAGAGTTTCACTCAGTTTTATCTTTATCAATTCAATGATTGGTCCCTTGCTTGAAATCCAAACCACTAGGAAATAATCTCACCTTCACCTGTCCATGTTTTTTTCAACATGTGATCAATCCCACGATGGACATGATCATATTTTGGTCAAATTAAATTTTATATATTGATAGTTCAAGGTGAGACTATCATTTTAACTATTTGAATTTCAGCTCTTAGATTTATAACATTGAAATTCAAAGAATCTCTAATATAGGTCTTGTTTGGGTTTACAGAAAAGATTAAGTTTGTTTGGGTTTTCATGAAAGGCCAAAGATGGGTCCTATCCTTTCCACCAAATGCAGATCCAAGAAGTGTGTGAATTATCTATCACTAGGGTGGTGTGGACTGTGGAGTACGAGTGCATTGTTAGTCAAACATTGACATAAATGTTTCACCCTTTCCTAGTCTCTAAAAAGAGTCATCTGTAAGTCTCTCTCTTATTCTCAAGTTTTCCGGATAACTCCATCACCTCCTTACTCAAACGGTCATAGTGCATGATGATGCTTTGGACAATGTGTCACAAATGTTCTAAAGAGAACTATTCAAAGAGTCTTTCTCTCTTTCTCTTGAATTATGTAGAAGAGTCCATAAAGAGCCCACTTCATGAAGCATCCGGAAGCGCCGACATCATCACGTACAACACAAGTCAAGCAAGTGACAATTAAAAAGAGGGTGCTATGCCTGTAGTACATAAGAGAGAAAAAAAAAGAGTGAATATTATCTTGTTTGAGTGTATTGTGATTTTTAATGGTTAATTGAGTGTTGTATTGAAGGGTTGGATAAGACCATTATTTGTATGTGATTATTCCACTTGAAAGTGAAGTAAACTTTTTCTCTATGTTCTTTGTTGTGTGCTTGTGGGTCAACCTAATTTCCAACAAAGTGGTATCAGAGCTAGGTCCCTCTCATTCAGAAATTAGAAATAGCCTCTAGCCTAGTGCAGCACCAGATTCCAAAACTCATGAAGGAGAATTATGAAAATTGGAGTATCTAGATGAAGGCGCTATTTGGGTCACAGGACCTATGGGAGATTATCACCGATGGGTTTGTGGAACCCACTGCAGAGCAAGAAGCTGCCTACACCGCGGAGCAGAAGACTGCCCTTAAAGATGAAAGGAAGAAAGACAAGAAGGCCGTGTTTCTACTCTATCAAGGGGTAGATGAATCAACCTTCGAAAAGATTGCTGAAGCACCATCTAGCAAGAAAGCATGGGAGACCCTTAGCATTATCTTCAAAGGTGTTGATCGGGTCAAGAGGGTCCGTTTGCAAACCCTCCGAGCAGAGTTCGAAGAAGCCCACATGAAAGAATGTGAGAATATTTCTGATTATTTCTCACGGTTGCTGGTAATAGTAAATCAAATGAAGAGAAATGGTGAAAAGATAGAAGATATTCGAGTTGTAGAAAAAGCATTGAGATCCCTCACAACCAAATTTGAGCATGTGGTTGTGGTTATTGAGGAGTCAAAAGATTTAGAGACTCTCTCAATAGAAGAATTAATGGGATCACTCCAAGTTCATGAGCAACGTACACAAAAGAATAGTGGCTCCATGGCCTTGGAACAAGCATTGGAGTCAAAATTGATTCTAGGTGAGCACAAATCCAATTATGGAAATTCTAAAAGAGGTGGCAGGACCAGCAGCAATCGCGGTAGAGGTACAGGACGAGCAGATTATCAAAGCCGGGCTTAATATCAGTGGAGAAGCAACAATAACCGCGGCAGAGGAGCGAGCACGATGGATCCACTCATGGCCGTGAAAATTCAAAAAGTGTTCAATACTACAATTGCAATAAGCTCGGACACTATGCATCAAATTGCTGGAGCAAACCCACGGAACGAGATATGCAATATAATTTTGCAAAAGCATCAGGTCATGGAAAAGAAGTCTCCACAGTTCTTCTGGAACAAGAAGAAGCATATGACCCGCAAGATATGTGGTATCTGGACTTCGGAGCAAGCAATCACATGTGTGGAAAGAATGAACTCTTTGAAGAGCTTGCAGAAGGTGTTAGTGGCAAAGTAAGTCTCAGAGACTCATCAAAGCTTCCTGTCCAAGGTATGGGAAAAATTAAAATTTATCAGAAAGATAGTATGCCTGCATATATTTCAAATGTGTATTATGTACTGCCCAACATGAAAAGCAACATCCTCAATATTGGGCAACTCCTAGAAAGGGGATATGTGATACACATGGAGAACTCTTCTCTTTAATTAAAAGATACTCATGGGAGATATATAGCTCGAGTTCAAATGGTGAGGAACTGCATGTTCCCACTCTATCTCAATGCAATGCTAAAGAAATGCTTTCATGGACTTACAAATAATGAGCCATGGAAGTGGCATCTTCGCTTAATTTGGACATCTTCACTTCAACGGGCTCAAGTTATTATCTACTGTAAACATAGTACGTGGATTGCCAACTATCAAAAGGCCTGAGCATGTCTGTGAGGCATGCACATTAGGCAAGCAGCAAAGAAAATCATTTCTGATAGGAAAATCTTGGAGAGCAAAGTCACCATTACAGCTGGTTCATACAAACATATGTGGACCACTAGAGACAGCTTCACTAGTAGGTAACAAATATTTTATCACATTTATTGATGATTTCAATAGAAAGCTTTGGGTATTCTTTATCAAAGAAAAGTAAGTAGCCTTTACTACCTTCAAGAATTTTAAAGCTCGTGTTGAAGTAGTGAGTAGTTATAAAATCAAGACACTTAGATCTGACAGAGGTGGTGAGTACACTTCCAGAGAATTTCAAGAGTAATGCAGACTGCAGGACATCAGACATCAATTTACAATTGCTTACACTCCACAGTAGAATGGAATAACAAAAAAGAAGAACCACACTATCGTCAATATGACGAGGACTATGCTCAAAGAAAGAGGCTTGTCAAAAGAATATTGGGCAGAAGCAATAGCATGCACAACCTATTTGCTAAATAGGTGCTCGACAAAGAGTGTCAGAAGCAAAACACCGTAGGAGGCATGGAGCGGCTATAAACCAAGTGTGGCACACCTAAGAATCTTTGGGTGTGTTGCATATGCTCAAGTACCAGAAGCCAAAAGAAAGAAGCTTGATGATCATGGAGAAAAATGCATTTTCATCTGATATGGTGAGGAGTTTAAAGCCTACAAACTCTACAACCCACTTACTAAAAAGGTGGTCGTAAGTAGAGATGTTGTCTTCAGTGAAGAAGAAGCATGGCAATGGAAAGTCACAGAAAAACAAGTTGAGATGGAAGAAAAAGAAGCAGGTCCTCAAAATCCTGAAGCTTCACAACAAAATGACTTAACACCTCCATGGGCAACATCATTTGTTTAGAGAAGTTCGGAAGAACAACATGCATCTCCAATAAGAAGTTCATCAGCTTGAAGTTCTTCCTCATCTATTACTCCAATTAAAATGAGAAGCCTAGAATATATCTATGATGAAACAGAAGAGACGAATCTCTTGTGTCTCTATGCTGACCATGAGCCTCTAACCTTTCAGGAAGCAGTGAATGAAGATTGCTAGAGAAAATCCATGGAAGAAGAAATACATGCCATCGAGAGAAATGACACTTGGAAGCTTGCTACACTTCCTCTAGGCCAAAAAGTTATTTGTGTCAAATGGGTGTACAAGATCAGGCTTGATAGATACAAGGCAAGGCTTGTACCTAAAGGCTATAAACAACAATATGGTGTAGACTATGAAGAAGTTTTTGCACCAGTTGCCAGGCTTGATACGGTAAAAATGCTAATCTCCCTTGCAGCTCATCACAATTGGGAAATATATCAACTAGATGTTAAGTCAGCATTCTTAAATGGCATACTTGATGAAGAAATATATGTAGAGTAGCTAGAAGGCTTTAAAGTGGCAGAAGAGGAGCAAAAGGTATATCGCTTAAAGAAAGCGTATATATGGGCTAAAACAGGCCATATAAGCATTGAATGCTCGTATAGACAGCTATCTAGAGGAAAACAGGTTTTCCAATGCCCGTATGAGCATTCAGTCTACATAAAGAGAAATGATCATGGAGAAATGCTCATAGCATGCCTCTATGTTGATGACTTACTATTCACTGCGAACAATCCCCAGATGTTCCAAGAATTCAAGCATGCTATGTTCAAGGAGTTTGAGATGATGGATTGTGGACTAATGTCCTTTCTTGGTATAGAGGTAAGGCGGCAGCTAGATGGTATTTTCATCTCTCAGAATAAATATGCGAAAGAGCTCCTTGAGAAATTTCGAATGAGCAATTGCAATGCCATAAGCACACATGTTTGCAACGGGCTTGAGATTTACACGAGAAGATGAAGGAAGAGACATCAACCTAAGTCTCTTCAAAAGCCTTTCCAAAAGAATCTCATTGGGTTGCAACTAAAAGAATCTTGAGGTATGTCAAAGGTTCTTTGAAGCTTGGTCTTCTCTATGCATATGGCAACAAAGCAAAGTTATATGGATATTCAGATAGTGACTGGAGAGGTGATCAAGATAAGAGAAAGAGCACTACATGATATGTGTTCTATCTTGGGTCGACGGCTTTCACGTGAGTCTCTAAGAAGCAAAGTATTGTAGCTCTATCTATATGCGAAGCTGAGTACGTAACAGCGTCAGCAGCAGTCTGCGAAGCGATATGGCTAAGAAACCTCCTAAAAGAATTTGATCACCTATAAGATGAACCCACAACTATACATGTGGATAACAAGTCTACCATTGAACTTGTTAAAAATCCAGTGCAGCATGGAAGAAACAAACACATTGATATCATATATCATTTTATAAGAGATCATGTAAAATAGAAGACAGTAAAGCTGGAGTATTGCAGCACTACAGAGCAAGTGGCAGACATTTTCACTAAGGCTTTGCCGACCGATACCTTCACAAGGTTAAGAGAAAAGCTTGGAATGAAGATAACTTCAATTTAGAAGATTAAGAGTGTCAATGTTTAAGGGGGTGTAATATTAGTCAAACATTGACATAAATGTATCTCTCTCTCCTGGTCTCTAGAAAGAGTCGTCTCTCTCTTATTCTCAAGTTTTTTGAATAACTCCATTACCTCGTTACTCAAGCGGTCATAGTGCATGATGATGCTTTGGACAATGTGTCTCAAATGTTCTAGAGAGAACTATTCAAAGAGCCTTTCTCTCTCTCTCTTGAATTATGTAGAAGAGTCCATCACGAGCCCACTTCATAAAGCATCCGAAAGCGCCGACATCATCACATGGGTGGAGAAAGTCAAGGCAATGTACAAGCAAGTGACAATTGCAAAGAGGGCGCTCCTGTCATGCATAAGAGAGAGAGAAAAAAAAAAGAGTGAATAGTATCTTGTCGGAGTGAATTGTGATTTTTAATGGGTTTATTGAGTGTTGTATTGAAGGGTTGGGTAAGGCTACTGTTTGTATTTGATTATTCCACTTGAAAGTGAAGTAAACTTTTTTTCTGTGTTATTTGTTGTGTGCTTGTGGGTCTACCTAATTTCCAACATGCATTACGTACTGATAAAAAAAAAAAAAAAACATGCATTACGTTAAAAAGTTTCAGCCTCAGCATCAAAATATCATTATATATGTTTCTGAAGTGCACACATACGCAAGCGAGAGAAATATCAAGACGTGGTTGAGCTGCTTTTGGCAAAACAAAACAAAGGAAATAAAAGCAGCCCAGATGCTGCTGCCCACCACTAAAGCTAAAACCAACGAAGGAAAACAAAAACTGGAGGAGAGCAAAAAGGAGGAATGGGGAACGTTATTATTATAGAAAGGAAGGAGCATATGGTTCTGCTGCTTTTGGAATCAGTTTGTTTGGCACTGCATGCATATTAAAACACTCACTCTCCACCCACTTGGACTGGTGAGAAGATAACCCCATGTTCTTCTCTCTTTTTTCTAAATATATGGTGATTTTGTCCACATGTTCTCTTCATAGATGTACATTTTTCTTACTATCATTAGTAGTATTTTTGTTTTAGAAGGAAATAAATGTTGCTTCTTCTTGCTCCACCCAGTAGAGTCCCATCCATTTTCCAAGTCCATCTGTGGTGCTCATGCACGTTTAAAATTCAAACGGTTTAAATTCACTATAGCACCTTAAACAACGGATAAAGTAGAATTTAAGAAAATTCTCAAACAAGACTTAAACCTTTGTCTTATTTCAAAAATGGACACGGGTCTCAAGACCTTTTAAATTGGGGGCTAAGTTTTTTTAGTAAGTTTTCAATTAAGGACAACTAAGCCACTAAAAAGTATTTTTCTGGTGACTCTTTCACTCAATTTTTTAATATCCAGAATATGTTTTATTAAAATAAAATCATCATTCACTTCCTCTGGTCTATCTTCTTCTCATTTCTTTCAATGATGTCCCTTTTCAAATAAAGCAAAAATACCGGGCCTCATTTGAGATCCTCCCTAAAATCTCACTCTAATTAAAGTTATATCGAACATCTTATTATCATGTCCACATGGTCAATGAACCTGGTCAAGCTCAGATCTCCCTAACACCATGATAATTTAGATGGGTTAATTTCAGAGTGGCAAACCTAGGCCATGGGACCAAGACGGTTGCACTCGAATATAGGCGCTAAGTATATATTTTTGTTAACTCGTGTTAAGAATTGAACTTGGGCTGAAATAGAAAACAACACTGAGTAACTCAAGTTTGGTCCTTATTAAACTAGGGTTCAAATTGAACTGGACCTTTATTAAACTCAACCTTTATTTGGACGTGGGCCTTTATTTGTGTATTTGTGTCTATATATTTGGCAGGCTCGTAATCGTTTCTAGGGAATGTTAAGTGCCTAGACTTCGTTCACAGCCACCAAAATGAATGATATAATAAAATCCCTACTGAACTTATTGAGGATGAGCAGTCATTCCTCTACCACATGCTTCCTCCGAGTGGGATGTTGGAATACCACTATGGGGGCCTATCTCTTGATAATTTGGACTATTCAAAATAAATGTCATCATATCCTCAAATTTTACTTCGGTAGTAGTAGTTGATCCCACCATAAAACTAAACACATAACTTATAATAAAAATAACACAACTTATGCATTATTAATATGCATTCATTATGTTATCAATCATATACTCAATCTAACAGCGGAGCCTATTTCTATTTACTTCAAATCTGCAGATGTGTCATTAGATGGGATGACATTCATTTTAAATGGTTTAGATTATCAATAGATTTGCCCCCACGATGAAGTTCCTCACATGTGGGTTAGTCATTTTCTAACAATACCTCTGCCTGCCACTGTTGGCCATCTAATCTAATCTAAAGTAATAAAACAATTGCTCAAAATAAAAAAGGCAGTGAACAAGTCACAGTGAAAACCCTAAGTTTGATGGTGATAATTGTCATGGATGTGGCTTAAAGCCCATGAAAAGGTATTTCTATGGTTTTTTAATATAAATTTAGGCCCTGTTTCTTTAGTGGAATTTCTGCCAGGAATTCACCATGTCCAGGAATTCTTGGATATGATGTGACAAGCTGTCCCCTGGAATTTCTGAATTCCATGTTTCTTTACTGACATTTCTGGATTCCAGTCACCTTTTGACCTTTGGGAATCCATAAATTCCACTCCCTATGTATTTTTGTGAAATTCAGAAATTTCTGAAATTCCAGCAAAGAAACAGGCCTTTAGGCTCTGTCCTAAACCTAAATCCTAGTCCAAATGTACCAACAACTTTTGAAGGGGTGGACCCATGCCCATCCAATTAATTTCCAAAGGAGAGGACGGACTAGGATCCAAGCAATAGGGTGTAACGAACTCAAACACAAACCTGAACTCCACTCTTCTAAACGGACTTGGGCTGCAACATAGGCAATGCAAGTTCAGCTTGTTGGCAACAATTAGAAAAATGTTAGTTCGCGAGTGATCAAAGCGGATGGTCAAAGAAATTGTTACTTTTCATTTTTTTTTTTTTCTTTTTAGCTGGCGCCTGGACCCCTTAATGGTGAGATGCGGTCACTTCTGTAAAAAAATCTGAAAAGCCCGTGCACCTGCAGAGATTCTGTGCGATCTTGCCATCTTTGGTCTATTGTCAGTTGGTGTTGTACAGCCGTCAATGAACAATCACAAAGAAATCTCCCACCTATTCTTACAGATTTTCCAGATTACAAGTCCAGTCCTATCAGTAAAATCAATACCACTTACAGTCTCACTGTCACATCAATTACACTGTCCTCACCTCGCATTTTCCATCACATGTTCTAATCATAATCAATCTCATAGTTGACCCAGATAGTTATAATAAATTTTTTCTGGATTCCATAGGTTTTGAGCCTTCAAACTGCCATAGATGATACAAGTCTTTTATAATGACATGGGTAGTATCCCTACGGTTCTTGTCCAAACAGGAATGATCCAAGGCGTTGTTTACTAAATCTATATAAACACAAACCTAATAATTTAAGACAGTTTCAAATAAAAGACATGAGAGCAAATCCACCCAGCCCCCATATGCCCACTCTACCAACTCTATATTACCCATTTTAACCAACTGCTGAGGCATGCCACGCATACAGCAAATGATTTGTTAGCTACATCATATAACAAAGTCTTGTCTTGCTCTATTGGAGATTAAGGAGGATTGCCTTTGGACAAAAACAAAGAAGAAAAGGCCAGAGATATTTTAGTGGAAAGAAGAAAAGGCAGCAGGGAAGATATTCCCACCCCCGTGTGGGGAATGCATTTGCTGCGCTTCCCTTTGCTTGCTCACTAATATTGAGTGTTTAATGATGAAAGAAAGAAACAGGTGGTGATAAAGAAAGGGATGCTAATTCTATTTTCTACCATAGAGAAAGCTAAAGCTGCATTGATCCCCTTCCGCATTTCGTAGAATGGAGTCCTGCCAAGTGCCAATGGTGTGGCACCACGTGCCAGACAACGACGACATGCATGTCGCTCTCATTTCTTTTTATGATCATGGAGGATTGGAGAGAGAGAGAGAGAGAGAGAGAGAGCATCGGTGCAGCTTGCTTGGGCTTTCACAAGTGGCCCCAGCCCAGCAGCATAGGGAGAATCTTGGTATATCCACTCGCAGGTGTGATAAGAATGTCCTCTCATTATCTGTGGATCTATCAATCTCCTTTTGGATAATTGGGGTATCTAGATGTTAGATATTGGATGATGATGAAGGGTCTGTCATGGCAACTTTTTAGCCACCAGTGGGTCAGAAAATTAACGACCAGCCAGTCTGGGTGTATGGGGGTGCATAACACCATAAAAGGAGTAGGATGTGGCTGGATCCCGTCCACCCATCCATCTACGTCCAGTGATTTGCGCTTTTTTTTTTTTTTTTAAGAGAGAAAGAAAGTGTGTTTGGGGAATTGGGGTAAAGAAGGTAAGCCCCACTGTGGATATAAACCAATGCCTCTTTTTTAATAAAATAATATTCACTCAAGCCCATCTTTTGTGGGCTGGGCTTGGGCTAGGCATTTATTGTCTTATTTGGAATTTAGGCCTAATAGTTAATGTTGAGTTCAACATCCACTCTCGCTCCTGAACAGTCTTAATTGTGGTCTAGCCATCGCCCTCACCATAAAATCATTCTTGTGCCGTTTCCATCACTAATTAATTTTGGGATAAGTGATAGATCAATGGGGTGTAAGATCCTACAATTAAAATTTGAGTCGGGCCTAAATATTGTTCAGACCGGCCCCTGAACATCCCTACTGCAGAGGAAGACTGTTCAAACTGACAACAGTGGGCCAAACACCAGTTTGGGGGAAATCTGGCCCAGTACCTATTCAAAGAGGTCTTTTATTTTGAGCTGCTGAGGGTTAAGAGGTTATGGCCCCACTGATGGATATATAGGCCTGGCTGTAGGAGACTCCCTGCATCAGATGAGTGCAGAAAACCGATGCTTCTTCCCCTACTACATTGATTTTAAAAGTATTAATGACTTCAAAAAAAATCTGACTAGAATTTTATGTGACCAAGGGTCGCAGCCACTAGCCAAAGGAGCTCTGAGAGTGCAAAATCACTTTTCTACTATTGGTCAAGGTAGAGAACATGACAGTTACATCATTGAATGATCTCATCAGAAATCCATAATATATCATTAGGTGGTATATCCCACCTTGATTAGGTTCGGTGGGTCCACATGATCCTATAATTTAGATGGAAAAAATGGTTGATTGATGCACTTATTACACCTTTGGCTGATAGCAATAATGTCTAACATCAGCCAAAAGACTTAGCTATCAATATTTAATGTCAAATAAACTGATGACTCAGGTCCAAGTGACCCAGTCTGTAATGGTGAGTCAGGTGCAAGTGCCACAGTCTTTGATGATGAGTCCTAATCAGTGGCGAATCCAGAAAATATATTTTGGGGGGGCTTGAGATTATCGTGCTTAAAATTTTGGAATCCAACTGTTGGCTTGATTATATCCAACATAATATAATTGAAAAATTCAATGAAAATTTACAAAAATTCAAACTTGAGATTTCATTCAAACTTTCACAATTGACATCTTCGAGTTTTCATATCCTGAAAACCTTTCATGATATTATCATTGTCGATCTTTTCAACAATTTCTCTCTCTATGTATGTAACTAAGATATCACTTAACCATTCATCACTCATTCGATTGCGTAACCGAGTCTTTATTATATTCATGACTGAAAAATGCTCTCTCAACCGATGCAGTGGCGACTGGTAATACTAATGCCAAAGTCAGAAGCAAGTAAACCAATGGATATACTTTATTTCTTCTTGTCTTCACCATTGCTCTTGCAAGATCACCAATCCCATCTAAGCTTCCAAATTCATCACTAGAATGCATGTCAGCGATATAAGTGTCAAGTTGATCATGAAGGAGCAAATACGGGCTTTGGCTTTGGGCAATTGGGCTCTAACATTTGGATTTTGGGTGGGCTTTGTATATTTTTTTTGGGTGGGCTTAGTCACCTATACATTAGTATATGTAATTAAAAAAAAATAATGGGTAGGCTTGAGCCTACCCATTAATATACATGCATCCGCCACTGGTCCTAATCTACGAAGCCTAGCCACGTCAAGGCAACCCACGTCGCTTCGGAAAAAGTCGTTAACCCGCTTTTACTAAGTCCTGCAGAGAATATCTCACCTGCCTCGAGGGTTAGTTCGAAGACTCCATCAAAGTAGAGCGCTGCTGTAAAGTCGTCCCCATCTGTTAAGAAAAAACTATAAATAGAAGAGCCCCACCAGTACTTGAGGGGCAAGAAATATTTCCCTTCTACACACTTTCTTTTATTCTCCTACCTTGTAATCTCTGCACACTCGATATATAAACATCCGGCGACCTCTGCCGTTCTGAAGTGGACGTAGGTAATACTGACCGAACCACTATAATCTATCTCTCCTCTTTAATTATCCCATTCATCATTTATTACTTGACCGGTGGTGTCCGAAACTAATTTAGGCATCATCAGAAACTATTTTAGAAAGATCAATTCGTTAGGTTCTTCTTGAGTTGAAACATAAAGATAAAGATGCTTTTGAACGAAAAAACTCTTTTTTTTTCTCATTATTTTTCAACTGAATCCATCTCCGCAGCTTCTTTAACACGAATTTTAATGTTGACTTTGATGATTAATCAATCTTCAAAAGCTTAAGCCAAGTTGATGTTGTTTGATTTAAGTTCATAACATGAACTGTTATAATGAAAAATGAATTTTCAATTTCAAGGCCTAAGATTAAACAACATCCAATTAACCTCAGCTTTCATAGATATAATCCTCAAAGCCATATGATATTTGTAACGGTCAAAAAAGGTATTACTTGGTTTAGACTATTGACCTTCATGTGCCTAGTACAACTTCTTCAAAGGGTGTTTCTTTGGGATTCGATATGAGGATTTGCATAATATGAGAGAAAGAGGACAACCTGCATCTCTCATCATCAATCCATCATTTTCATTATCTCACTAGTCTGATCACTGATGTTAGCTAAAACCACCATTCATTTTGGAAGGAGTGGGCGGCCCATCACATTCTATGGGATTTGTTGATTACTTTTGTGCAAAGTCTGAAGTCAATTAAATCTTGATAACCATTCAGTTTAATGTTACAAAATGGATGGCTGGAAACTCGGACTTTGCCCTTCTAATTTGCCAGTAAGAAATGTCTTAAAGAGCCTTTGCAGCTGGCTGAAATCCAGAGCCCTCTGCTATCAATCTAGCAACCGCAATGAGCTCCCACAAAGTCTGGGGCGTGTGTCCTTTCCAAAAAGCAGCAGATATAGCACTAAAGCTGTTAAAGGAAATAAACCCATTAAGTCATGTGGGGCACAGTTGGGCCCACCTTTCAACAAAGCAGACTCTTTGATACTCTTCTTGTCCCATAACCTGACATCCGTCACAATTTTATACTCACTGAACCTTCACTCATTGTTGGATTAAATCTCAAAAAAAATTATTGTTAAAATACCATTAAACTTTGAGGTTGTTAAATGATCAAGTGATAGGATTATATGATGAGGCTGACTTTTGGAACCCCCTTATCCATCATGAGAATTTTTCATTTGCCCTCATTTTATTTGAAAAACTTACATCTAAATAGGCCTCATGAGTTAGACTATATGTAAGCTCTATGCAGTCTGCATGAAACAATCTCTATTAATATCTTGAGTCTACCACCTGCTGAGAGGTAGAAGCTTACATAACCAACAAGTAGGATACATCTATCTTTCAAAGGATTGTCCTGGTTCAGAGAATTTGGGGCGCAGTTTGGTGATCAAGGTCATCGCAAGAATAGATGGGCTCCAAAGTCCCATCCATTCCAAAATCAGAAACCTCTCAGTGACACCCTCGCAACATAGTCCACCATCAATATAGAAAATCTAATGTCATAGAACTTGTGAGCTATGTTTGGGGGGTCTGTTCATCTATCCTATCCCAGGTCCTTTCAAGTGGATGTCTAGGTTATCAATCTAAATTATAAAAGGCCATTGACATCTTCTAATACTTTGTAGGAGTTGTGGTATTATTGATAATAAAGAGGTGGTTGGTAGCCCCGCTTCTCACTTTTACGACCCGAGATCAATTCCTAGGTCTTTACCCGTGATTTTAAATTATGGTCGAGGTCACCCCAGAGCCGGCTAGGTCTGAAACAAGTCCGGCACCAATAAGGTGTCGTGCCAGAACATAAAACATTATTTTTTTGACATTTGACAACAACCATCTCATAGGTTAGTGCCGGAACATAAAGACATTGTTTGTTGATCATAGCTGCTAAACAAGTACAAGCAATATATTTTGAATTGGGATCCTCTGATGAATTTGCCCCACGGATATGGGTCGACCAAACGTTGAGCAAGTACAACCAAAATATTTTGAATCAGGATCCACTGAAGGATTTGACCCACGGCGACGATGGGCGGACGGGATCATGATTGGTCCACCACATCACCGTGGGGTAAAGCCTCACCTGATACGAGCTCAAATATTTTACCCAGGAAAAAAGGTACAACCAAAATAAATGGCTGTTTATAAAATGTTAGTTACGGATTTGAATCTGGCGAGTTTGAGTCGGCTTCCCTTTGACCAACGACAAGTAGATTAATCAGTAGGTCGGAAATGTATGGTTGGATTTGGCTGTTTCGCTGAAGGATATAGTGTTTGTACCCACAGCTTAATTTTGGATTCCGGTGGTGTAACTTGATCAAGACTTAGAAGCATCAACAAACAGTAGTCCCATGGAGACAGCCTCATATGAAACAAACAAAGAAGGAATATTGTGATAAGAGATTCATTCTTTTTTTCTTTTTTAAATAAGATCATGGGATAGTTTTTTTTTTTTTTTTTTTTGGGAATAAAAGGAAAGATAGCGGCGCCCTATTAGGGAAATAATTTGGATAGTCCCTTAATTATGAGTTGGTCCCATAATAAAATTGAACTTGCATAAAATACATGAATGAATTATAAAAGAAAACTAAATACGTTATATATTAGGGGCTACTTCTTATATAAGTAAATGTGCATAGTCTATTTTTTATCCAAAGGATTGAAATAACAAAGCCGAGATTTTTAGCTAGGCACTACACCAAAAAAGGAAAATTGGAACGGATTACCGTTCCTAATCCGTGTGTTCCTAATCCATTCATCCGTTCCTAAGCCATTCCTAATCCGTTCATCCATTCCAAAAACGGAAAATTGGAACGGATGAACGGATTAGGAACACACGGATTAGGAACGGTAATCCGTTCCAATTTCTCATTTTTGGTGTAGTGAGGTATTAAAAAGTCACTGCCAAATAGAAGTATAATTTTTTTTAGAAAAAGATTCTGTTTTGCTTTTCAATTAAAAAATACGAGAAATTTCTCTTACAACCATTGTTCAATGTTCATCCCTACCAATCAGACAATGGTCCTTTTTTAACATTTTTGGTGATTTTTATCTTGGTTGATGCATTGGACCAAAATCTAACCTAATACTCATACTTGATATATATGTTACCTGTTTAGTTGTAGTAGTTGAATTCAAAATGGTTTTTTATTTGAAAATAATATCTTTATGTTATTAATTTATTATTGCTTATATTTTCTTTTCTTTGCTTTTTTTTTTTTTTTTTTTGGAGAAACAAGATGATTCATTCAAGAAAGTAAGAGCTAAAATGATAGAAAACGAAGCAAAGAAAGGATAACATATATAAGTAACATAAAAGAAATTGTGTGTGTGTGAGAGATTGTTGTGCGTGCGGTGGGGGTGCGGGTGGGGGTGCGGGTGGGGGTGTATTTCTAAAGTAAGGTCGACCCTAAATATGCATAATTGAGATCTAACTCGGGCCATGAACACTCCTGGATCCCACACTAATCGAAGCTCATATACTTATCTCCAAATATATGATTCAGAAATTGATATTTGACGTAAGAGAGCTGGCTTTTAGGGCAGTTTTACACTTTACTCTTAAAATCAAGTGGAGTGAAGTGAAATAAAAAGTATAAATAAAATATGTAGTGGGTAATGATGATATTTTATTTTTAGTTGTTTTAGATGGAATATTGTTGATTTTTGGTATGGAAAATGGAGTTTTTTTTATCTTTTAGTGAGTAATTATTATTTTTTTTGACTTTTTATTTAAAAAATTAAAAAAATTTATGATAAAAAATAATTAATCTTTTACCAGTGGGTGAACCAAACTAGCCCTTGAAAAGATCCGTCGCATGTTTATCTCCTTCCAAGGACAGCCAGCCTGACCGTTTGAGCTTTTTTATTTTGATTGATAATATCCACTTTTCCTGACCACAGTTTCCATGTTCTTTTCCTTGGGACACGGTCTGCCCTCGGTTTTCTTTATATTAGACTAGAACTGAAGTCAGTTGTTCATGCAGGAGCGGCATGACCCAAAAAGGACAAACTAAACTAATTGGTCATTTGGTCGGTCGTGAAGAAAAATTGTGAAAACACTTAAATGGCCGACATTGACCATAATTAAACATGCACTTTTAAATCATGGGGATTTAACATTTTAATGCCCCTTAAATATTTAATTTTTAATTTTATAACTAAAATTCTATAAATATCACAATATTTTTTTTTACTTTTTTTTCCTTGGTCCCATGATATTTTGTGAGTTTAAAAACCCATGCATGATATCATAGGATCCAACAAATGTTAAAAGTTGAAAAGCTACCTGAATCCCATGATATCATGGGTTTTTAAAAACCCATGATATCATGGGATTCAAGGGAAAAAAGTAAAAAAAAAAAAAAAAAGTAGACATTTAGAGACTTTTAGTCATGAAATTGGAGAGTCATGAAAGCGATTGAATGTTTAAGGGGTATTGAAATGTCAAATCCACTTTAATCTTTCATGAGAAACAAAAAATTATAAATCCAAGTCAAATTCACAAAAAAGAATCCTTTGAAGGAGATTTTATTGAACTATATATAGAACATCCTTAATATTACCATCCTCGTGCATGAAAATCAAGAGAGGATTATAGATGAATGTACATGACACCATATTAAAGATATATAAAAGAACATAACAAGCACTTAATTTACAGCTCTCAGTAACTTAACCACTAGGGGCTGAAATATGTGCTAAAATACAACAGATTGATCATCAATGAGCTACTTCAAAAAGGGGGGAAAAAGAAGAAGAATAAATTGTCGGTCAAGCAAGAACAGAATTTTCAATTACAAGTAAAACAAGAGTGGAATATTATTTGTGCAGGAAAGCCAACTCGACTACAGAACACTCCACTGCTACAGTGATCAGAGCGTGTTTGTCAATTAACTAGTTAAGTTAAAGTAAAGTGAATCCAGACAAGAAATGATAAGAGATCAAATGAAGAGTACACAATTTCAAGATTCCATCCGAATTTAAAAAAAAAAAGTCAAAAAAGAAACAGCCTATCTCCACTAAAAGATAAAAAAACTCCATTTTTTTATATAAAAAGTAAAACAAATTCTATACCAAACAACTAAAAATAAAATACAATCATAACAACTTATATTTTATTCTCTTTTGATTTGATGCTTCAATTCACCATATATCTAAAGTCCAAGGGGTTGGCCAAGTGGTAAAGACCATGGTTCTTCCTTCTTCCATAGCTAAAAGTCTTGATATATTCCAAAAGATTGGGAACCCTCCGATCCGATAAAAAAATTAAAAAAAAAATAAAAATAAAAATAAAAATTCACATACATCCAACCAGGCCGAAGGTAATGGCAAGTGGGGGCAACGTAAGCAAAAAAGTAAAAAATCTGTCAGAAGAAAAGATAGTCGGTCTTCTGTTCCCATGTTAGCAGATATTTTCCGGATTTGTCTGTGCACTGCACACCCCAGTTTCCCAAATGATGAAGAGCGGTTTATATTTTATAGTCTCTATCCCCCTCCGGCCTCCCGCAGGAAGAGAACCCTTTTCTCTAAAAACCATTATAAAAATAAAAAATGATGCAATGAACCAGAGCATGGTCTGGGATTCTGGAGACGGCACTCCAAACTCCGAAGATAAAACTTTGAACTTAGCAGGCAGTCCTGACAACATTCCAATACTGTAATCTCACTGTCAGACTTAAAAAACCACAGAAGTGAACAACATTCCAATGCTGTAATCTCACTGTCAGACTTAAAAAACCACAGAAGAGAAACCACAAAAATTGATTATTGATGCATTCGGTGTTGAGTTTGAGACGGATCCATTGGAACATGTCCTTTATGTGGAACCTATAAAAACCCATTCCTGTTTCATTGACCCATTACACCAAAATGAATCTCTAAATTCCTTTCTTCACTATTTCTACACCCTTTTTACCTTATAAGTCTCAACATGTCTAAGCTACCAGAGAGAGATGATGAAGAAGCAGAAACGTCGCAGGCTACGCGAAATGTTATAGACCTGGAGCACGAAACCTTCAACAAGTTTTATGAATACTGGTTGGTAGAGGAGGACCGCTACCTGCAACAACTACTCGCTGCTGCAAGGACCGGAGACGGAGAAGAAGACCACCTCCGCCACCTCGTAAACGAGGTATTCCGCCACTACGAGAACTACTACGCCAGCAAATCGAAGTCGGCGAAGAAGGATGTTTTGGCCGTTCTTTCTCCCTCCTGGACGAGTACTCTCGAGGAGGCCTTCCTCTGGATCGGCGGGTGGCGGCCGACTGTGGCCGTCCACCTCCTCTACTCCAAGGCCGGCCTCCAGCTAGAGGCCCAGCTCGAGGGATTCCTCCGCGGGATCAGCACCGGAGATCTGGGGGACCTGTCGCCGGAGCAGCTGGGTCAGGTGGACGAGCTGCATAGGAGGACGGTGAGGGAGGAGAACAAGATAACGGAGAAGATGGCGAAGCTGCAGGAGACGGTGGCAGATTCGACGATGGTGAGGCTTTCACAGGCGGCGACGGAGGTGGAGGGAGAAGGTGGGGAGGTGGAGGAGGAGGTGGAGAGGGCGTTAGAGAAGAAGAAGGAAGGGATGGAGAAGATGGTGCGGATGGCGGATGATCTGAGGATGAAGACTTTGAAAGGGGTGGTGGAGTTTCTGGGGCCACTTCAGGCAGCGCATTATTTGATTGCGGCGGCGGAGCTGCACCTGAGGTTTCATGAGTGGGGTAAGAAGATGGATGTAGCTGAAAAAAGTGATCACTGAACTGGGGTGGCTCTGTTTCTCTAATATTTTACTTCTTATGAAGAAAAAGAATAGCAAAGGTGAAGTAAAAGTAATGTAATGCGTTTTTTTCTTAGTTGATATAAAAAAAACTTTACTTGCTTTTATTTGATTATTGTTTGGATGAAAATAGCAAAAAGAGACAAGTAGAGTTTGAATGTGACATTGTTGTCTCCTTTACACCTCCACGCATGTAAACAAATAGGTCTATAGATTAAATCCACTTGTGGAGCCCATTTTTATGATCAAAATTAGCAATCTCCCCTTGTCATGTGTGACAAGATTTCACTGGCCCACTTATAGATTTTGATAATGTTTGAAACAGGTATTTAAAATGAACAGAAGATGAAAAAAATGGATATGGAAGTCACTTCTTTATCAGCTGATCAATCTAACTTCAATTTGATTGATCTTGTTTAAAACAGGTGATTGAAACAAAAACACAAAAATGAATGGAGAGAAATCACTTTTTTTGGGCCTAGTTTCAGCTGGGGGTGCTGCACGTACGGGCCAAATTAAGTCTCAAGTGTGGCACATTATTTCTACCTATATGACATAAGGGCAATGGTTAGGCTCGGCCCGTTATTTATTTATCTATTCGGCCCAGTGCTATTGGATAGGTTGAGGTGGGCTGGACCAAGTAATTGAACCTTCAGACTAAAACTGGATTCGATCTGGCGCATGTAGTTAAAGTGGCTAAATATATATAGCCTCAACTCCACTTAGAGGTGTGAATCTGGGCTGGGCCGCCCAAGCCCAGCCCGGGCACAGCCCGGAAAAAGCGTGCTTGGGCCTGTTGACTTGGTCAACGGGCCACTCGGCCCAGCCCGTGCTGTACCCAGCCTGCCAGGTCCGAGGCCCGGCCCGGCCCGGGTTCAAAACCGTGCAGTGCTGGGCCTGGGCCTGGGCCTCGGAGCCCGCGGGCGGCACGGCATGGCCCGTGCCCAACGGCTCTTTTTTTGAAATTCCCCCCCCCCCCCCCCCCCCTAAACAGCTATAAACGGTCAAATGGGGGGGGGGTATTAGTGTCTTTTGATCATTCTTTTCCATTATACCCCCCCAACTGGTATAAAACGGTCATATGAGGGGGTATTTTATGTCATTTTATCACTTAAAAATTCTATAAATAGCCCTCATTCCTCTCATTTCTCTACACATCTACTCTCTACTCTATCATCTCTCATACTCCCTCTAAAGCTCTAAGCTCTCTTAAGTCTCATTCTAAAGTCTAAGCTCTCTCTACAAAGTTTTATAAGAAGTGAGGGTGACTTCTCTAAAGTGGAGGATTCAACTAGGAAGGACTTCTCCATTAGCTCTCTCCTCTCTTATAAAGGTATTTATTATCTTTAATTTTGAGTTTTATTTAGTAATAATATACATAGTAATATTATATATTAAGTCTCATCTTCTCCCATTTCTTATATAAATTATCACAATATATATAATTATTTATTTAAGTTTTTTATAAATATTTTATTTAGAAAAATGGCTGGACCATCACAACCTTTCAACCTTGACTTCTCTCTAAATGAGGAAGATCCTGGATTTATTAATTTAGACCAAGAGCAAGGGACAGAAGTAGAAAACAATAATCCCCAAGATCCTACAACCCAAAAAAAAGAAGAG
The DNA here is from genome assembly GCA_012931725.1 of Litsea cubeba. Lineage (NCBI taxonomy): Eukaryota > Viridiplantae > Streptophyta > Magnoliopsida > Laurales > Lauraceae > Litsea > Litsea cubeba. The sequence continues at coordinate 5,688,584 of CM022954.1, read as the reverse complement.
AAAAACAAGATTGACTACTCCTGTATGGGCTCATTTTGCTAAAATTACTGTCCCATGTCCCAAAAGAGGAACAGAGGAGAATGCACAATGCAAATATTGCAAAGATCTCCTCAGTGCCAAATTATCAAACGGCACTTGCCACCTTAAAAGACATATGAAATCCCATTTGGAAAAACAAACAGGCCCCGCTAATGATGGGGCAAGTAAGGAAAGGATGATTCAAACTCAAATTTCTCAAACAGATTCATCTAGTGGTTTAGGAGTTTCCAACTATGACTCTAATAATGCTAAATATCAACTTATTAAGTATATAATAACAAGTCAGCAGCCCTTTATACTTTCCGAAGAACGATGTTTTGAAAGATTTTTGAGGTCTGCCTTTTATCCTGGATGGCAGAAAATATCTAGAAATACTGCTAGAAGTGATGCAATAAAAACTTTTTTGAAAGAAAAAGAGAATTTGAAAAATCTTTTTGCAAATATACCTGGAAAATTGGCTTTAACTTCAGATTTATGGACCTCTAAACAAAATGTGGGGTACATTACAATCACATCACATTATATTGATAGTGACTGGGTGATGCAGAAAAGAATGCTAGCATTTTCTATGATAGAATTCTCACACACTGGTTCTAGGATAGGGTCTACTATCCTTAAAAAACTTAGAGAATATAAAATTAAAAATAAAATAATTTCTATAACTTTAGATAATGCAAGCACTAATAATGTCGCAACAGAATTACTAAAAAATGCGATTCAACTTGATTTAAATGGAATTCTATTTCACAATAGGTGTGCATGCCACATCATAAATTTTATCGTACAAGTAGGGATTAAATTAATTAGAGATGATTTAAAGATTATTAAATGGATTGTAGGATACATTTTTTGTTCTCCCTCGCGAAAACAATATTGGAGGGACATGTGTAAATTTGAATCTATATCCAAAGAAAATATCATATGATGTAAAGCATAGATGGAATTTTACCTATAAAATGTTAAAAGAATCACGTGCCTATAAAATTGCACTAAATCAATATTGTCAATTTTATTTGGAGCAAGAAATTTTTTTATAAGTGATGATAAATGGACCCTTCTTGAAATAATAAGATTTTTTAGAAGTTTTTCATGATGCAACATTATTTTTTTCCTGGGTATATTACCCCCACATCAAATCAAGCTTTAGCCCATTTTTATGAAATAAGTCTTACTTTTCAAAAGTATAGAGATTTTCAAATTTTTGAAGTTATGTGTGGATAAATGGAGGAAAAGTTTTCACAATATTGGACAGTCGCTCCAACATTTTGTATAGCTGCTGTGTTAGACATTAGATTGAAATTACAGGGTGTCGAGACCCTTCTTAATGAAATTAACTCTAATATGAATACAACTAATATAAATGACATAACAAAAATTAAGACAGATCTAGAAATACTTTTTTTGGAATATGCTACTCGATTAGGTAGATCCATAGCACCCACGGTCCCAACAGGCCCTCCCCAAGTACATAAAGGAAAAAAGAAAGCCATTTGGAGTATTATGAAGAAATCTCAAGGAAGTAACTCATCTTCTTCCAGAGGATCTTACAACCTTAATGAATTAACAATGTACTTGGGGAGCGATCCTGTTACAATAGATGATGAAGATGAAGAAGATTTTGATATTTTGGCATGGTGGAAATCATTCGAAATTAAGTTTCCCATGCTTTCCGCCATAGCCCGTGATATATTAACAATACCAGCGTCCACAGTTACATCAGAGCAGGCATTTAGTGCAAGCGGGCGCCTTATTGACCCCAGGAGGACTATGCTTCAAGAAGAAACCGTTGAGACCTGCATGTACTTACGGAATTGGTACCAAGCAGAGGATAGGGAACAACACCTCGTAAATGATGATATCGAAATAGAAGACAAACTAGCGGCGTTAGAGATATCATAGTATAATTCTTTTAGAATGTATAATAGGCTTTTAACTTGTAATTTATTTTTTAGAATCTATCATAGGTTTTTGAAGTTGTAATTTATTTTTTAAAATGTATCATAGGTTTTTGAAGTTGTAATTTATTTTTTAGAATGTATCATAGGTTTTTGAAGTTGTAATTTATGTTTTAGAATGTATCATAGGTTTTTAAAGTTGGAATTTATTTTTTAGAATGTATCATAGGTTTTTAAAGTTTTAATTCTTTTTTCATTTATCAGAAGGTTTGAATTTCATTATATATTGATCCAAGTTCAAACTTCAAACTTAAAATTTTTTTTGAACTTTTGTAACTTAAATTTTAAGCAAATACAATTTATTTGATGTGTTTTTACAAAGCATCATTAGTGTTATTCTACTTATTTATCTCTTTTAATTTTTTTATTTTAATGAAAATGGTCCAAGTCCAAGAATTTAAAAAATCAAGAAAAAAAAAACATTGGCCGCCCGCGGGCGGCACCGCCCAGGCCCGGCTGGGGCCCGACCCAGCACGGCACGACCAAGGCCGTGCCCTAGGCCGCTGATTCAGTGGGCCGGGCTTGGGCGGCCCGGCCCAGATTGACACCTCTAGCTCCACTCCAAAAACCCAAATGCCTTGCAATCCTGAAGTTCGCAAAGGTGAGTATTCATATTCCAGCTAAGTGTTGATTTTGCAATCAGCACTTGGCAATTGTCACGGGGTAGATTTTTCGCCCAAAAATCTTTGTCGTGTGGCGTTAAGGACACCAGTCTCTTAACCAGCCAACCAACAAACACACACACAAACAGCACTAAAGAAATTGGAAGGAGACAATTGCAGACAAAACAATGCAAATACAGATCACTTGATAAATTTGGCACCAGCCCTCTCTTATTAATAAAAAATGTGGGACGAGCCCTTACAAAGAATTACCATTCATAACTCTCTATAACACTCTCATACGAAGATTCCTCTTGAATCCTCTTGAATCTATGTCTGAACCCTGAAGCCCTACCTGAGATTATCTCTTAGGCTAACTCCTTTTCTCTGAGACCCACTCTGTATGAAACTCCTGTCTCATACTGTCTCCGTCTTAGTTTCTGTCCAAGACTTTTTGTTTGAGACTTCTCTCTTGTCTCTCCCTTGTCTCCTTCGGATCTGCAACCATACAGTCCTATTTAAACAAGTCTTTGGCCAATCAAATAGTGCCACCAAGGCTAACTGCCTGCCACTTGGCCCCTCAAACAGTTGCCAATGTCTTGCTGGAAATAACCCATTGAGGGGCAGTTTTTCTGAGCAGTTGCATGCCACCTGTCATGCTTTTGTTGGTCCAAGTAGTCCTCCACATGTCCAACACACTTCACAAGCCAAACTGCCATGGCAGTTCCTCAACCACCCACCCAAGTGGCTGCCACATCATTTCCAAGCCTACCAGCAACCATATGTGGAAAGGCATGCCACACAGCACCAACCGTGTCTTCCACATGGGCTACACCAACCCCAGCACAAGGGGAATAAACCCCATGCACCAATCTAGCACGCCACCGTCTTCGTTCGGACCACCAGGCCCAAGCACGAGGGTGTGGGCCCCATGCACCAATTTCCCAACCGCAACCCAACCAATGTTCAACCGAGGCCCCCAAGGCCATTCATAGTGTATTCTGTGCATATCGTGTGCCAACAGTGCTCACCGTTCGTTTTTTTCACCCAACAGGCATACCTACTACATAGTAGAGTTTTGTGCCACCCATTGTTTCTCACCGCCTGGGTGTAAACGTCCGAAAACGACATAATGAAACTTTCAGACACTTCCTGGACTCTAATGCACAAATCCTTTTACACAATGATTGTTCAGCATGTTTAACATCCTTTCAATGCATTAAACATGCATTTGGATCCATAAAACACAAGGTTGGTCGAGGGTCTAAATCTGCTGCACACAGTTCCTGCACGACGTCGACAGACAGTTTCTGTAAGCCTCGCAGTGCTCGCACGTCATCGACTGCAGCACCCGCAGCACCTACACAACGTCGACCACAGTTCCTGCAAACCTCGCAGCATTCACACGACGTCGTTCACAGCAACACCAGCACGCGAACGACGTCCCTCGCAGCAACACAGCAACGTGTGCACACTGCCGTCCACACAACACGACTACTGCACACTCCACGTGCAGCAGGCTACTGCACACACCACATGCAGCACGGCACGTCGTGCACACTATTCACTGCACAACATTGATAGGCACCAACATCCATCGCACCAACGACCGAATGGCAGAAACCATCCACACCAAGGAACCAATATGCAGTGTTTAGTTATCATAGCACAGTCCATATGCACCAATGGACTGTTTGTGCAGTAGTTAGGTCTAGGACCACCAATTCCACCACACAAACTGCGCACCAACGCAGTGTGACCATTTTAGGGGCTACCAGCAATCCTGAACCATCTTTTTGGGCCATACTTAGGCCCGCCATTAAACTTATCACTGACATGTTTTACAAATATGGCAGGCTCTCGTTTTAGGGATTGTTTAGATCTCAATACCATGAAATTAAATGAAGGCTTAATTGACTTAACAAGAAACAAATGGAGCTTTCATGGAATACAAGTTGTAGAAAGTACTGCTGCAACAAATCAACCCCAGAACAGTCAGTTCAACAACAGAATATCTAGGCTCTATATATCTTAATCTCATCACATGTGTTGTCATAACCGTTGGGTGTAATTTGAGATCACATTGCCTGTGATCTGCCATTGCAACTTCAAAGGGACAAAATCCGTTTTGAGACAAAATCCATAAGGGCAGGCAGATATCGCGAGAAATTTAAGGGATGAAAACTTCTATAATTTCACTCATTGCTTCAGAAAACATAATCTATCTAAATTCAAAGGGACTACTTGAATTTGATTTCACAGATCATTTCTTGGAAAACGATGTTTATCATATCTGGCTCGTATAACCATATCCTTTTAGGACCTTTACCCATCTCCAAAATTAACATGAATAGTCAGATAAAGAAAAGAAGAAAAATGCTTTTATTGTGCTTCATGACAATAATGTTAAGCTTCTGAATTTGGTTCTTCTCTCTGGGGGAGGAGACATTGCTTTCCTCTTGCTGCTGTTGCTGCTGCTATTACTGATACTGTTACCACTATTGTTATTGTCTTCATTGTTTCTGTTGCTGTTTTTATTACTGTTGTTATTGTTGCTCGTGGTAGTGCTGCTGCTGCAGTTGAGTGATTTTAAAAGGTGGGGATGGAGCTTCTTCATATCTGATAATTGGACGGGCTTCAATAAAAACTCCTCTGCTCCTCCTTCCAAACACCTGTTTATCATTTTATGGGAATAACAGGACTAAGTTAAGAAAAGCAAACCATACATTTGAAGGACTCACTTTGTTGAGGGGTAGAATTGAAATCCTGGGAAATCTTATGTGGTTAAAAATACAGAAACAAAGCTAGATATCCAAATATGACCATAAAATAGTCTCTCATTTAATAGAAAATAAATTGAAGGGGTTAAAAATGAATAAAAAAAGCTGAATACCCAAAAGTGACCATCAAACAATCTCCGAAAAATAAGTTGAAGCGGATATAGGAAATGAATACCCTCCCATCACCTTGGTAATTCAGATCATAGGATGTCAAGGTCCTATCTACTGCTCCACCTTATATCTTTCACCTGATCTCACCTCTTTAATAATCCTTTATTGAAACACATTTTACTATGAATTCCGATGTATTCAATTCCATGCAAACAAATGTGCCCTTGGAGAATCCCACATCCATTTCTCATTCTAGCAACTAAAAATATGTATGGGCTCAAACGCTTACAATGCACATAATCATGTTTATAGTTTATAGTATGTAGAGTATGGATTGGGTCACAAGGTCCTTCATTCCCAGTTAGATCCGGAAACTGTGATCTGGACCTGCTTCAGACGGTGACCCAGCCCCAGTTGGATGAAATATATACTTGGACAGGCATGATCCAAGAAGGACCCAAGTAGAACAGATTCAGCATTGCATAGATTTAAGAATCCGTCTACCTGACAGTCTCTAATATTCTTCAGTACAAATATTCTTCAGTACTGACTATGTGCAAGCCATTAAAAGACTTTTGTTCCACCAGCAAGAATCAACCAAAATTGATGAGATGAGCCTTCCATGATGGTGATGGTGGTGGTGGTGGTGATGATAATAGGCTTGGCTCCATCTAAATCAAGGAATAAAAGTTGGGCTGGTTCTTGATTAGCTTGGTTCGATTCAGTTTGTTTGTTTGTTTGGAAACTAGATTTAGGCTTGGAGATGGTCTGATTCGTGAATCCAGACCTGGCTCACCACATGAACAATACTGTCGCTGCCCGAGGCCCTGAATCCTACCTAACAGGTAGACTTATCAACAGGGCTTAACATAATAGATTTGGATGCTTGTGCGCCCATTGGACTGCAGCCCAACCCAATTTTTATGTCTTTTGATTAGATCAACCCTGACCTGAGAACATAGGTTCCGCGCCCTTCTCATTAAAAAGAAGCTTTATTAGTAGTTTTAAGCAACCTCTCCACAAAAACCATTTGTAACATTGGGGAGTTTTTCACTTTTTTTTTTTAACCCAGCCAAGGGGGCTAGGACCCAAAGAAAGAGCCAGCACATGTGTGAAAGAAGCCCGCAAAAGCGAGAAGAAAGCCTAGACAAGTGGGAATGTGGCATACCTAGAGTTCGAATCCTGGACAATTATGTGAGAACTGCCGCCAGTTACCAATGGAGTAAGTGACCGTTCTCTGTGAATTTTTCACTTAGAAGCACTCATTGCATCATGAAAGGATTAAGGGTTCAGGAAAAAAAATCAGCTTTATCAGATTATCCCATCTAAAATTTAATAGCCTTAAATTTTATCAGTTGCGCGGCCTAGAAGCAAAAAAGTGCAATCAGAGCATGTTGGGAAAGAGGCCCGAATCATGGACTCATTCGACACAGGGATTTGACAGTGGAATCACTGCACAAAAGGGAGGAAGAAAAAGCAGAAACTCATTCCTAACTTAAAACACCTCTCAACCCACATTTACTATAGTTAGATATCCGGGTACCCCATAAGGAAAAGGATCTCTTGCATTAGCTATTGTCAAAAGTCTCCTTGCAGGGAAGAAATGGACTAATTACATGTAAAGTTTGACTAATGGATGAGATAAGCAGTCAATGACCAGAGTAATCGTTGTTTGGAGTTTGGACACACACATATATGAGGAATCAAGTCCACCAACTGTCGCCTCAAAGTTGCATGGATTAAAATGCAAAAGATATGTCAAAGGTGTGCTTTCTGAGAATTTTAAGAAATGTATTCTGCAAGTGCTTAAAACTAAAGGAAGGTGAAGATCCATCAAATAATTTCCCCTCTAAAAGAAAATGAATTACAGAAAGATGATATGCGAATATCAAGCCATTACTCTAATAAATCCGATTCTATAATAGTAAAGGCATATACGTCTTCACCTTATATCATTCACCGCTCACCTCTTTAATACTCATTTGTTTTTTTTTTTTTTACATTACTTCAACTAAGGGGGCTAGGACCCATAGAAGCACCCACACACGCGGGGAGAGAACCCACACACGTACGAAGACAGCCCAGACATGCAGGAAGAGAGCCCATACACTTGGGAAGGGAGCCCATACACACTGGAAGAAAGCCCACGCGTGGGAAGATAAGTGTAAGCCCTGACCAGCTGGGTGAGAGTCGAGGCTGCTAACCAACCAAGCAACCCTTGGTTCTCTTAATTGCTCATCTGTTGAAACCCCTTTTACAATGAATTCCTAGGAATCCAATTCGACACCAAGAAAAGGTGTTGGATGACATGCATGGCTCGGAACCATTATTTAAATGAGTACAATAGAAGACAAAACAAGTGGGCATCCAAACCTTAACAGTATTCCTAGTTCCTTTGAGGAGAAATTTTCTCCCGATGGCATGTTTGTTTCATGTAGTTGAGATTGTATATTTCTAAAAGCAGTTTAATTAAAGGTAAATATCCAAGCGGCTGTCAAACACCTCCCTTTTAATGGAATTGAATCAAGTGAAGATGAATATATGAATATCCAACAATAACCTGATAATTCAAATTAAGCTTAGGAAAGTCAATGTCTCATCTCCATCGCTACCTAACATCATTCATCCCTCACCCCTTATCTCTTCAATAATCATTCGGCAGAGCTCAATTGACCATGAATTCTATATATTCAATTCCTATATATTCTAGAAAACAACCAAGCCCTACAACCTATGCATTGAATTGGATCCAACTTCAGCGTTCGTGATATTGGATAGAGAATCCTCCTTACCATAAAGAAAGGGCTAGGAATCATGTTCTACGTTTTATCTCAGACCTTGGCTGAGATTTGAGCCCTACTAGCCTTAGAGGGCTGGATGCTGGGAAGATATGAGTAGGCCAATTCTCATGCATAACATTACCCCTAATCTAGACCATTGTTTATAAGCTTGGAACCTCAATTAGAATAATTAGAAGTTTATCTAATCGGCTGATCCAGCAACCCACGGGCTAATTTTTCGCTACAGATCCGAGAACTTATATACAAGGGATATCTAGAGCTTGTTTGGAATCATTCTAGAAATGTTTTATTCTTAAAATAAATGAAGAAAAATTTATTTGGTAGGCATTTTCGATTCCTTTCAAGTTTCAGCACATCTTATAAAATATTTTCCTCCTTTCCATTTCTAGAGATTTTCTCTCTCATGAAATGCCTCCCAAATAAGTTTTCTTCCTTCATTGTAAGAATGAAACATTCAGAGAATGATGGAGAATGAAGCCGAATAGGCCCCTTTAAGAACACCTAACATTTTTTTTTCTTTTTTAAAGAATACCTTGCATTTTAAAAGTTGGAATTTGAAAGTTTTTCATAGGCCAAACTGCCACTTCACAAGGTTAAATTCTTGGAAACTCCCAGATTATGAGGAATTCCAAATTCCACACGATTCCCTATATATCTGCAACATTAACATTGGAAGATTGCAACCCTTCATTGGAACTAAACTAATCAATACAGGGAATGCAACAATGATTTCAGAAGCAGAAAGGCAATCAGACGGTTGTTATTCATCCTCCCTTTGGGCCACACAAGGCCCATAACTACTCATCATCATCATCAACAACATAAGGTTGGAAATGGGTGTTTGCTGCTCACCTGTTGATTCTGGAAGGCACGTTTTCCGAAGACATGACCACGACCGGAACGTCTTTCCACGAAGATTTCTGCAAAACAAAGCCACAAATTCCGCGATATTACTTTTGTATTCATCTGCGAATTCAATTCGTATGTGAAAACGATACATTACAACACACTAGATACTACTATACAGTATAAGACCGATAACAAAAAGCAAATACACGTTACGTGGAGTTTCAGTTGTGGGGGTTGACCTTGACTCTTGTAAGTAAATCGTAACCGGTCATCCCAGGCATACAATAGTCCGTGATTATCAAATTCACATTCACTTCCTGCATTGAAAGTAGTAGACCACCTAATTATATGAAAACCTCAATTGCATCGAACCAAGTAAAGGATATAGTTGAAAATTGGTGGAAACTGATATGGAAGATGGAACAATATTGCAACCATATATAAGATTTCACGAAATTGCAACAACCAATTGTGAGGCCCACCAAAATGATGAATCACCATAAGAAACATGCCATCTAAACCAATCGTTCGTACCATCAACGGCACATTGTTACAGGATGGGTAGATCTTACATGGATCCCACCATGTACATAAACAACTGGTCTGATATGCCTCTCCCTGGTGCGTTTTCTCAACTGTGGGCCTCTGATCGCATGGCCCACTAATTGGATGGTGTGGATGACCTGGTTGCTGAAACCGGAATATTCGTCCATTAGAAGGTGATCACAGCCGTGTGATTTGATGAGTCAGGCCCAAGTGGCCTAGAATATGATGAGCCAGATCCAAATCCACCAGGGAAGCCCAGGTCCAGATCCACGGAGTGACCAAGTCAAGGCGGGCATCTACGTCGCTTTGGAAGCAGTCCCGCTTCTACCAATTCCTACGGAGAATATCTCACCTGCCTCCACCTGGCCCGTCCCTCGAGGACAGCTCTAAGGCTCCAAAGAGAAGTCGTCCCCATCTGTTAGGGGATGACTATAAATAGAGGAGCCCTCTTATCACTGGAAAAGGGATGAACATCTTACTCTCTCTCTCGCTTGTAATCCACCTTATCAATCAAAGATCACCATATTCAAAGTGGACGTAGGTCATACAGACCGAACCACTATAAATTCTCTCTCTCTCTCATTTATTTACTACATTTTCACCTAGCATTTATTACTTGACCGGTGGTGTCCGAAATCCTATTTTTGGCATCATCAGTTTGGCGCCGTATGTGGGAACGTATTAAAGTTCTCATCCGTCTCCTCAAGTTATGGTGATCACGACGAGATCAACTAGGCGAGCAGAGGGCGAGGATGATCTCCACCGACTAATCCTCCCCCAAATGCTCCCACTCCTCAACAAATGTTGGAGACCATATAACAGCCTACAACTCCTGCTCACAGGGCAATGAGGAACACAGCTTGGAGGAGTACTGCCTGAAGTACCGCATCTAGGATATCCAACTGCTCCACGTCGGGAGCACCTCACCTAAGCGCCCAACCCTATGGCGCAGAAACCCCGGGCGCCCAGAAGAAATCCAAGCACCCGCCATCTGTCCTCTCTGCCCAAGTTGCCCTACGCAGAGGGGGTCCGGGGGTGTCCCCCGGCGGGGGTCGAGCTGACCGGTCAGCTCGCGGGGGCCCAGGGGGCAGCGCCCCCGGCGGGGGATCGGGGGCAGCGCCCCCGAAAAAAAAAAAAAAAAAAAAAAAAAAAGGAATACACGTCCGCCACGGGATCAGACTCCCCCGGGCGCCCAAGTCCCTCGGCGCCCAAAGCATCCCTCGGGCGCCCCGGACTCCCCCGGGCGCCCAAGTCCACTTCTCCCTCGCCCAAGGGGGGATCTTGCCCAGAGGCTCGCCGCCCGTGGGGGCCACTCCTCCCTCGCCCCGCGCTGCCAGCACGTCGCCCGTGGGGGCCACACCTCCCTCGCCCATGCTCCTCGCCCAAGGGGGGATCTCGCCCAGAGGCTCGCCGCCCGTGGGGCCCACTCCTCCCTCGCCCAGCAGCACGGGGCGCCCGCAGCCTGGCGTGCGCCCACCGCTGCAGTGTCGCCCGCATCGCCTGCGCCTCCACGGCCGCCCGCGATGCCCTGCAGTGCACCCTCGCCCAGCAGCACGGGGCGCCCGCAGCCTGGCGTGCGCCCACCGCGGCAGCGTCGCCCGCATCGCCTGCGCCTCCACGGCCGCCCGCGATGCCCTGCAGTGCAGCCTCGCCCAGCGCACCGGGACGCCCTCACCCATGCTGCTTCCCGCGACGCCGCCCAACTACAGCAGCGCAGGGGCAGATCCACCTCCGCCCGCGACATCGCAGCCTGCTTCCCTCGCCCGGCGTAGAGGCGCCCGTCGCTCGCCTTGCCCCCTCGCCCAGCGCAGGGGCGCCCATCGCCACTCTGCCACCCTCGCCCAGCGCAGGGGCGCCCTTTTCTCACCTCGGCAGCCTCACCCGCGTCGCCGCCGAGCAGCACCAGGGCGCCCGCGGCAGCCTCGCCCAGTAGCGCCTGGCGGGCGCCCACCTCCACCTCGCCCAGCAGCGCCTGGCGGATGCCCATCTCCACCTCGCCAGCACGCCGCCCGCGGGGCCCGCTCCTCCCTCGCCCGAGCCTCCCTCGCCCAGCGCTGCCAGCGCGCCGCCCGCGGGGCCCGCTCCTCTCTCGCCCGACGCCCGGGCGACCAGCCCCCTCGCCACTGCTGCTCGCCCAAGGGGGGCCTCCGCCATTGCTGCTCGCCTGAAGGGGGGGAGCGCCATGTGAAGCCTCGGGCTGGGCGCCCAAGGCCCAGCCCTCGCCACTGCTGCTCGCCCGAGGGGGGGGCCACGCATGGAGAACCTCGGGCTGGGCGCCCGAGGCCCAGCCCTCGCCGAAGCTGCTTGCCCGAGGGGAGGGCACGCCCAACCTTGCCTCGGGTTGGGCGCCCGCAGCGGGATTCAATTCACGTTCGCCTGATGCCGCATCCTCGACGTCCGTCGACGTCCGGCCAACCACTCTGGTCTTCGTTTGTTTTTCTCTACTGCACCCATCATTACAGCTACTTGCACACTCTTCTCATTCTCTTGGGATGATTTTCTCTCTCTTGGATGTTCCATTTGGATGAATCATCTCGCGGATCGCCCTACGTGGTGACCTGCCTCTGTACTGTTCTCAAACAGGCAGCCTATACATCCGGCTTAGCGGCTCTCTCACGGGTCGCCAAAAAAGCTTGGCCTCTGCACTGTTTTTAAACAGGCAGCCTATCTCCAGCTTAGCGGCTCTCTCACGGGTCGCCAAAAAAAGCTTGGCCTCTGCACTGTTTTTAAACAGGCAGCCTATCTCCAGCTTAGCGGCTCTCTCACGGGTCGCCAAAAAAAGCTTGGCCTCTGCACTGTTTTTAAACAGGCAGCCTATCTCCGGCTTAGCGGCTCTCTCACGGGTCGCCAAAAAAGCTTGGCCTCTGCACTGTTTTTAAACAGGCAGCCTATCTCCAGCTTAGCGGCTCTCTCGCGGGTCGCCAAAAAAGCTTGGCCTCTGCACTGTTTTTAAACAGGCAGCCTATCTCCAGCTTAGCGGCTCTCTCACGGGTCGCCAAAAAAGCTTGGCCTCTGCACTGTTTTTAAACAGGCAGCCTATCTCCAGCTTAGCGGCTCTCTCGCGGGTCGCCAAAAAGCTTGGCCTCTGCACTGTTGTTAAACAGGCAGCCTATCTTCAACTTAGCGGCTCTCTCACGGGTCGCCAAAAAAGCTTGGCCTCTGCACTGTTTTTAAACAGGCAGCCTACATCCGGCTTAGCGGCTCTCTCGCGGGTCGCCAAAAAGCTTGGCCTCTGCACTGTTCTTAAACAGGCAGTCTATATATCCAGCTTAGCGGCCCTCTCGCGGGTTGCAAAAAACGCTTCGTCTCTGCACTGCTCTCAAGCAGGCAAGAAGTCTGCCTCTCTTTCCAGATTGAATGTCAACAATCGGGCCTCAACCGCTCCTGGATACTAAAGATCCTCCTGGCATCCCAGCTCCCTGCTGGCGCCCAGCACCCTAGCACCTTGGCGCCCAGCACTCTAGCTCCCTGGCACCTTTGCTCCTGGCGCCCAAACTGCCTGTCGACCGCCCAGGCCTCTTCCGGGCGCCCAGCCTCCTGCTGCCTGCTTCGTCTGTTGGCGCAACCACCTCCTCTCCGCCTGCACAGCAAACTGCAGATCGGCCGCTTGGTACCTCGTCCTCTGCTCCAACTTTGGGTCTGGGGCATTCTTTTTAGCAAGTTTTAGGCTCATCTCCTTCTTCTCAAAATGCCCCCCTTTCAAAGCTTCTTTGTGCGCAGGGCATTGGGGGCAAATGATGAGTCAGGCCCAAGTGGCCTAGAATATGATGAGCCAGATCCAAATCCACCAGGGAAGCCCAGGTCCAGATCCACGGAGTGACCAAGTCAAGGCGGGCATCTACGTCGCTTTGGAAGCAGTCCCGCTTCTACCAATTCCTACGGAGAATATCTCACCTGCCTCCACCTGGCCCGTCCCTCGAGGACAGCTCTAAGGCTCCAAAGAGAAGTCGTCCCCATCTGTTAGGGGATGACTATAAATAGAGGAGCCCTCTTATCACTGGAAAAGGGATGAACATCTTACTCTCTCTCTCGCTTGTAATCCACCTTATCAATCAAAGATCACCATATTCAAAGTGGACGTAGGTCATACAGACCGAACCACTATAAATTCTCTCTCTCTCTCATTTATTTACTACATTTTCACCTAGCATTTATTACTTGACCGGTGGTGTCCGAAATCCTATTTTGGCATCATCATGATTAATGGGGCATTGCTTCCATTGTGGGTCTTGTGTGGACAAATTAAGACTGAAAAGGAAACTGGGTTTTCCATTTGGTTTTTCACTTTGCAATTTAAATTAATCCCGATAGACCCCATGAACGGTCAGGATTCATTAACCAGACCACCACTTCCTACAGTGTAAAATGTAAAGAAACGGAGATGATGCAGTGGAGAGTCAAGTGGAAAAGTTCCTCACACGTTGTTGGTTTGTAAACGATGAACAAGAAGAAGAAGAAGAAGAGTTTTCCATGTTATCTGGCAACCCCAGATACTCCAGAGCTTTGCTTCCAGATTCCACACATGTCACTGCACCAAGAAGAGCTAAGATGAACAAAGAAATAAAGCCTTCAAACTAGTATAAGAAAAAAAAAGGAAGGGGGGGTTGGTTGGGAGGGGGAAGAATCTTACCCTTGTATGAAGAAATCTTAAGAAGCTTCTCTAAGAGCTTCCTGTCTATGAGACTATCATCCACAGCTAGAACATGGAAGTGGTGTTGGTGGTCTGCTTCTAAGGCCATTTCCATTTCTCTCAATCTCTTCTCTAGCTTTACTTTACTTTACTTTCACCACTCAGGCCTTTGTATGTGGTGATAATTAGTCTCTACTTCTTATAGGAAAAGGAGAGGAGAGGAGAAGAAGAGTGAGAAATGGGGGACCGCAGGTGGGGTATTTTTCACGTAGGTTTGAGTAGGTGAGAAGCAAATGGTGTCTTTGATCTTGTTAGATTTTCTAGACCGCGTCAGAACAGCGACTGATGGTCTTCTTCTCCGGATCTATCAACCCTTTTTTTCTCCCCTTTCCTTCCTTTTTTTGTACAATGTCTTTCTAGTGTTTGGTTTGATTGGAGTTGGAAAATAGAGGGGTCTGTGTTCCCATTATGTCTTGTCGTGCTAATGACGAGTGTGATATCTCAATTCTCTGCTTTGTCAGGGGAACCTTTGAGCAGTGCTCGGCTCGGCTAACGGGATAGAAATACGTTGGGTAAAATTCACGTGGCCTTCAAGTGGACTCAACCTTCAATTTTTGAAGAGGATTGAATCTGAGGTCTATACTAAGGCCATATGAAAAGCGTATGCATTTAATTTTCTCTGAAATTTCCTAAGTACATGGCCAGTACGCAGCATGTTGTAGGGCTGCACAGAACCGGACCGCAGACCGGACCGGACCACAAAACCGGACCGGACCGGACCGGATTTGCGGTCTTGGTGGTCCAAATCCGGTCCGGTCCGGACCGGACCGGTTATTCCGGTCCGGTCCGGTCTGGGCCTTTTGTGGTCCGGTCCGGACCGGACCGGACCGCATTTATTAAAATAATTTTTTTTTAATTTTTTTTTCATAATCTTTGAGCCCATGAGGCATGAGCCTAGCACCCATTTGTAACACCCATCATTCATTCATTTGACATTTGCCTACTTTTTAGATGTGAGGTGAAAATGAAAAAAAAAAATGAAAAGAAAAAAAAATGGAAACCGGTCCGGACCACTTTAAGTGGTCCAACCGGACCGGTTTGGACCGGACCGGACCGGACCGGACCGCTTATAAGTGGTCCGGTCCGGTCCTTCATTTTGGGCCGGACCGAAAATCCGGTCCGACCGGATTCCGGTCCGAAAACCGGACCGGAAATCCGGTCGATCACCCCTAGCATGTTGGGACAATTAATTACCATACGAACCGTTTTAAAGCTGACAATAGCCCCAAAACAGTCCAAAAATATATATTTACTGCAGAGCTGTTCGATGTGTAGGATATCGCATCCCAAGAATGTAGGATATCCCATAATCAAAAGCGGGAAGACTTGAACAGACTTTTTTTCTCTTTTTTTTCCTTAACTGTGGGACTGCCAATCCACCATCCAAACCGTTGGATAGCTGTATGAGTGTAAAAAATAATATCGCAATAAATTTGAATCGTTGATCTATCACGATTATCGAGAAATTTGTAAGAAAGTCACATTGTTTTGCAAATCATAAGAATAAATTATAAGCCACGTTTTTTTTTTTTTTTTTTTGCAAGTTTCTTAATAACCGTGATAGATCAACGGTTCAAATTTAGTGCAATGTTAGTTCTTACACTCATACAGCTATCCAACGGTTTGGATTGTAGTTTGGAGGTCCCACAGTCAAGAAAAAAAAATACATGGACTGTTCAAGTGATTGTGGGATATCCTACATCCTTAAGATATTGCAAGCTGCGATATCCTACGGATCGAACAGCTCTGCGGTAAATATATATTTTTGGACTTGTATGGGGCTATTGTCAGCTTTAAGTCCGTCCGTACGGTAATTGTCCCCAGCATGTTTGTTGGTTATGTATAGTCTGGTAGTAGTGGAGGTTAGCCACACCTAAACACTTTATTTTTACTCTTTTTTACGCGCATCTTGTTTGTGAGGCCAATGGGTCCACTAGAAACCAAAGGGTCATTAAAGTGGTAGGGGCAGTTTTAGTGGCCCAATCAAGAGCATTTAATAGATGAGGGGGAGCCAATTGATCAGATGCCTAGTAATGTACATCTAATCTAAATTTATAATAGGGGAAGATTTTCTCTTCTATACGGATTCATGTGGGAGTGTGCATCCAAACAATAACTATACAGTAGAATCTCGATAATTTAATACCCGATTAATTAATAACCTCGCCAAAATAATTTTTTTTTCGGTCCCGACTTGGGGACAACATGCTAAATTAATAATTCGTTAAATTTATAAGATACTAGAAATTTGAGAATTCATATAGACCCCATGCAATATATAAATTAATAATGCCTTAACACATATGTAATTGATTATACATTTAGGATGACTTCATAAAGAATGAAGCAATTGTGACTTGTTGCTTCTTGAAATTTATGTCACATTGAATCTCATCTCGGACTTTTCTAAACATGGTAAGAATTTATGGTGTTGTCTTCTCATGGTGCAACAAAAAATTATTCAATGTTTTCGCTGCTTTGAGAGCTTCATTTCATAAAGGCGGCTCCATAGCATCACTTTGCTCATTTCTCATGATGTTCTCAATCATCTCCTCATCAGTCAACATCTCTGAAGTTGTGTTATTCTCTTCAGGGTAGTTCAAGAGGTATTCGGCATCGATTCCATTACGATAATTCAACCCTTTGAACAAGGTACAACAATAAATATTTTGTTGAATTTTTTTAATAAAATAAATAATCATTTGATAAATTAATAAGTTATTAATTAATGAATAAATTAATAAATTATTAATTTATCGATTATTTAATATCTCGCTAAATTAATAGATTTTGCCAGTCCCGAGGCTATTAATTTATAGAGGTTTAACTGTATTAAAGAGACACTTAACCCTTCTAAATTTCATAGGGTCCCACGTGACGAACGACCCACGCTGCACGTACGTGATTTCTCCTACTTCTTGGATGCTAATTAACAAATTGAATAGGCCCTACCCATAGTTGATCATAATCCAGGTATATATGTCAATTGTCAATAGAGTCTGGCCCATTAACAACCCACTTCATTTCAAATTGTAAGAACTCCAACCCACTTCAGAAGTGAAAAAAAAAAAAAAAAAAAAACTTTGTGATTTTCATATTTCTGCATTTCAAAACGCTCGAGGGTAGCTAGGAATCGAGGAATTTAGGATTCCCATGGGTGATGGGTCTTTTTAGAAACTTCACTAGTAAAGTGAAGAGGGGTGAATGTTCAGATGAAGAGGCAACAAAATAAGAGGGATCAGATTAAAAAGTGATTTTTTTTGTCATTTAATGAAATAAAAATGTAGTTCTTTTACTTTTTTATTATTAAAAGGTGGGTTTTTTTTTTGTCATTTAGGGGCTTGGAAAAGTAACTTTCTGATATATTTTTTTAAAGTAAATATGTTTTTTGAACTATCATATTTTTTTTACTTGACCCTTTTCTTTTAATATCTCTTAAAATGATCATTCAATTCACTTCACTAGTAAAGTAAATTTATCAAATTCTAAAATTTCCTTGACAAGAATTCTCTCTTTTTTAAGGCTTCTAAAGAAACAGACCTTGGTGACTTTTGATTGCACAAAAATCATAGTAGTTAGGTTGTATCAAATCCACTCACACAGTCCTCCATCCATGTCACAACTATAAAAAATATTTGCCACAGATATTTATATATATAAATAACATGAAAGATGAAGGATCCTGTATGATGTAATAAAACGACAAGCACTGGAGACGGTATGGATCCATGACTTGTGTCATTCCTTCCAAATAACAATTATAATTGGGTGGAATGTGAACTCTCCACATGAGAACGCAGGGAACATGGAATAAATCCTGCAATGATAGTCAAGGAGACAATAGAATCAAAGTGTTGGGAGAGGCCTGTCCCACAACTTGAAGGGCACCCTACATATAAAATCTTTTAGTGGGCCCCTTTCCCCTTTTCCTGTGTTATTATTAGACTCGAATCTGTCCCCATCCGGGGGTGAAACCAAAAGTCCCTTTGGTCCCAGACCTGGCACCAGGCATTGTGAGGTGGGAGTTGGGACCCATCATCATGTCCGCCACGTGGTGTGCGTAGAAAGGCCAAATCACAATTGGGCCCACCACCTAACCTCTTTCCTGAAACGCGTTTTCACATTTTCTACCCATAAGCTTTAAATTATGAGGTTTTTTTTTTTTATAAAAAGACCCCTGTATTTTCAGACAACCTCGAAAAAGACCTCAGTTTTGGCTGAGTAGCTAGTTCTTTTGGACAAAGGATAAAAATGCCCCTTATTTAAGATTAGCAAATCTTGCTAAATGAGGTTACTTTTAGTAGGGCTCACCTAATGCAAGATGACAAAAGAAGGCATGGCAATGGAGAGGATTGAATTTAGGAAAATAAGTGACATTAAGTCACTCAAATAATTATTATCTTTGGTTTTAATTCTTTAAGTTTAAGTGTGCAGAATTGGCTTTTTATCTTTTAACTCAATATGATAACTCATTTGAGGTTTTCTTAAAGGGGTAAATCTTCTACACTAATTAGACTGATAGTCAAGGGAGGGTTTTAGGAAAAATGATAAATATAGAGGCCTTTTTGTGGTTATTTGAAAAATATGGGAACCCTATTGTGAAAATAGATCTTGAATTATTGACCTGCCTTAGCCTACATTTGAAACAGTCATTATGATGAAGATAAAAATTTCACCGGTAGCTAATGTGGAGAGCACTTAAGATGATCCAATCAATTTCAAATAAGGTAACTTGACAGTAGGAAACGGATTTACTATTTGGACCAAACAGGGAGCGACACAAAAGGAGGCGGATAAAAGAGAAACTGTTTCCCTCTCATCCCCCCCCTGCTTGTCACCCTGTTTGGTCCAAACAGGATTAAACCCTGTTTGGATCCTTTTCCTTGACAATATAATGGTGGGACAGTTGAGTTGGCTGATCAATTTAAGTTATAGGCACTGACCCACCTATTTAAAAGCCCCATAAGGTTAAATGGGAATAAAACACTTGCCCCTGCAAGAGAAGACTCTGTTCCATCTACATCAGGGACCAGGACTACAAATTGGCTGGTTGCAATGTACATAGATTTCACATGTTACAGGGATTGTGTACCTGCACACGGAAGAACATTCTAGTACATTAGATCCTATATAGATAGATATAGATAGATTTGTGTACCTAGCGTACTGTAGAAGTGTGACAGATATATGTTATGGGAAAATCATTGTCATAGAAGAATGTCGTTGTGTTTTCAAATTTAGACCATGTTCCATATTTTTCTAGAAAACGTCAAGAAGATAATTGATTTTTTGAATAATTAAAAATGCAGACACAGAAGATTAATAAAACAAAAAAAAAAAGGAAATTCAAGAACTTAATTAAATTGATAGGACATTGTGAGTTTCAATGTTATCACCATTTTATTTATGGCATGACTTCACAAAAACAGACCCAAAAAAGAGAGAAAGAGAGGATTGATGGCTTACTGCATGGAGCCAATCCCTTTGATGACCTCTACCATCGAATTAAGTCAAAAAAAAAAAAGAATTTTGACTGGTGCGTGACTGTGTGGGTTTGGCTCTTGCGCCAGGGATTAGTCCCATCGGGTCAAATACCGAAGGAAAGTAGAAAACCCTTGTCATAAAAAGGAAAATGAAAAAGAAATCACCACTCCTAGTAGGGCCTATTTCTTTACCAAAATTTCCAACAAGAACTTGCAATGAGATTTTTTGGACAGAATGTGACATCTTATGTATAGCATTTGAGATGTCATTTTTCTTTCAACAACATTTTAAAATCCAGCCACCTAAAAGGTCCCAAGTGACCTTATGGAATTCTTAGAATTCCATTCTTTATGTATTTTTTCATAATTTTAAATGCTCCACCTAAGAGAGGGATTTGAAATTTCGCCTCAAGGAGATAACTTTTGGAGAATTTAAAGTTCCTCTAAACATAAGTTTATGAATTATGATAAAGAATAGGCCCTTAGTGTATGATGCATCATCAAATTTTATTCTAATTGGAATTGGTCCCACCATAACATCGAGCATTTGACAAAAAAAATGAGTAATGCATATGCAAAAACTATGTTAATCATGTTTCAAAATGTGTTTGTATTTTTTTTCTTTCCTTGATTTAATTTTCATTAAAAATAAAATATTAAATAAGTTATTTTTCAAAATTCACCTTTAATTTTCTCATTTTTAACCGCTTATCCAATCACATGAAACAAATGTACCCTTCATATGTTTACCTTTAATTAGATAACTAAAAAGCCATCCAATAAAATTCAACAATTTTGTTGTTTGTTTGTTTCAAAAGGTTTGCATTTATTGGACTGTGAAGCAGCAGTATGCAATTAATGAGTCCAGACTCCAGATATGGATTTTTTTTTTTTTTTTTTTTTTTTTTTTTTTTGGGTTGGCCTTTCAATGGCCTGGTTTGAACGGAAACAAAACCATTGCAGCCTTGAATTCAAAGATGACGGAGGGAGGGAGGGAGGGAGGGACCCACTGGGTCTAGGCAAAAGATCCGTATCTTTCTTAATTAGTTTTGACACGCTTTTGACGGTTTGTCAAAATTCGAGGAGATTTCTCGGCGTCATTTGGGTCAATGCCATTGCCATTGCCATGATTGGAGGAAAAGTACTACTTCTGTAAAAAAAATGCATGCCCTCTCCACACTGTGAAACGATTACAGATCCCATAAAAAGGAAATTTGGACTTTTAAATTATGGGAGTTGCTGGCTCCATCACAGGATTTGAGTATAAGAATGAGTTTGAATTAATAATATGAGTCCACATCCTCCACCATGGTTAGAGAGATAATTCACTCCGTTCAAAATAAATTACACGCCCTCTCTACTAATGTATTCTCAAAATTCAATTCAAAATGAATGGATCTCATCATTAGCTTTAACCCCTCGATAGAAACGTGCTTGGACGTGGCATCGCTGTTTGTGTGGCGTTAATCACTTCTCTATCACAGTGCTTAGGACCTACTCTATTTTAATTGAACTTTGAGCATATATCCGTGAAGAAGTTGAGATTCATCTTAAACGGCCCATATTATCTCTACGTGTGTCTTAGGATGTAATTTCTTAAATTATTACACAATTCTCATCTAATTGTTACGACAGAGGATTTGGAGTCGAATCTTTTTGTCCAACTAAGCACATGATGGGAAAGTGATTAATGCCACATCAACGCCCAATTATATTACCTATTCTTATTAAAGTGAAATCTAAAGAAATGCTAATGGAGGAGATGGTATTACACATTATGATGAAGTTTAAGACGTATTAGTATTACACGTCCTGTGTAATAGGTGCAAATTAAGTGGATCCAGAGTCTAAGGCTCGTGATGAATAATGGATTAACCCATTGGAGTAAAGTTTGGGTACAATCCATGAATGACTGAACGGTGAGAGATTTGATTCTGAGCAGCTCATATTTTAAATGGGGGTAATAGTAATACCCCATTGTGGGTTTCTTTCACTTCTTCCACTCAAGGTTATTGATAGCTCTGAGTCTACAGTCTTGGAGATCCGGACTCCACATGTTTTATAGTGCTCATGAAACGTCACATGCTCAAACTCCAAAGTGGAAACTATGCCACTGCTCATCATTTTTCATGTCTCTCCAGCAGTGGACGATGCCTGTGTGATGTGAGATGTACCTTTCCACCACTTAAAGAATCTGTTCTATCAGGGCCAAGCCTACAGTTTCAAGCCATCAGTGACCACACCTCCAAAAGTCACACCAAATTTGTTCATGTATAAAGATCTCAACTCTCAAATTCTTTCTCAAAAGAAAAAGTCTAAATGGCTCCGTGAAATCCAGCATGGACGTTGGAATCTCATTTGAGATCGATCTAATTGTCCAGCCAGAAAAGCCGGGCCATGTAGAACTAGCTGGCTACCCCAATAGTAATCTCTCTTATTAATCAGCTATTGCCATTTTTCGTCCGTGGAGTAAACCAGTACTTATATATTTTCTTACAAAATAAAACTTTATTATGATTTTATTTAATATGTTTTTATGACTTGCTATCAATCTATTACCAACCTTCCTCCAATATCCAAACGTTAACCCTATATTCTTCAGAAAGAAATGATGGAGGATAAGGGATCACTTGGACACTAGGACAACCTTTTCCTAGCCCAATATTTTTTTTCTTTTTTGATATTTTTAACCTATGATGCACATATACTTTAAAATAAATAAGATCGTATAATATCACATCTAATACTTCACTTTTATAGGTAAAATGTGTATCCTTGTGTTGAGACCAACATCCATCATCGCTCATGAGCGGTTATAATTGTGATCAAACTCTCTCCCATCACCAATTGATTCTGGGATAAATGGGAGCTCAATGGGGTTCTAAGATCCTACAAGTGGTATAATAGCATGGTAGGTTGGGTATTCGAGTCACGGGACACGCGTTTGTGAGTTGCATAGCAAGAGTCGCGATCATAATTGTGATCGAACTCTTGCCCTCACTATAAAATCATTGTCGTACCATTTTACATCACTATATTCAATTAATTTTAGAATAAGTGGGAGATGTAAAATCCTATAAACTTAATGGGGTATAAGATCTTATATTTTATAATTTATTACTTCCACATTGTTATTCTCTTGATTAACAAGAGAACGACCCTCATTCTTCCACGTCCGCTGTTAGGTTCTTGATTAAAAGAAATGCAAGAAAACGACCCTCACCTCATTCTTCCACCTAGTGCTTGTGAAAGGAACATTGCGTCATGAATCATAGGGAAAAATCCATGTTTAATTTCCAAGTTTTCCTTGTTTGACTCTTCTAATATTTCTAGATCCCAAAGGAAGGAATTGTCCACGTAGATGAACCTCCCCTCTTGCTTTCTCATTAAAAGGTGTGGTGGGTGTGGCCTCACTTGCTGAGGTAATATGATGAAGCACAACACAAAATCCAAACAGTTGAGAATTGAGATGGAATACTTGGAAAGCAAGGTCCATGAGCTTTTACTTTGATCAGTTTTCCTCTTGATTTTTCCATATTTTATGATCCGTTACTTTCACATGCTCTCACAGTCCTGATATTACAAGTGTGAGAGCATGGCCTCAATCCTTCCACGTAGTGGGCTGCTGGCTGGGAAATGAGACATGGGGTTGTGAATCATGAGGGAGAGATGTTTCTTGTCATCCCATGCCCTGGAAAAAGGAAAAAGAAAACTCATGATTCCAAGTCTTTCTTTTGACTTGGATAGGTACCGCATGGGCGTACATGATCTTCTCAGATCCACTGCTTTTGTACGTTTATGGATTCGTGTGAGTGTGAACATTGACTTGGGAGGACACACATTTTGAATATCAGTGTCGCAACTCGCAGGAGAGGGACTTTTATTTGCTCGGTTTGAAGGTTGTATTTTCGTTTTTCTTTCTTTTCTTTTTTTTTTTTCAAGGTTCCAAATTTTGAGACCCGGACTTGGACAGTATTAATATTAAGCTCAGCATTAGATTTAAAAATATACTAAAATATATGTGATTTTGTATGATAAAAAAATAAAATTTTAGAGACGACTTTCATAATTCTCCAAATATTTTCTTCGAAGCAGAGGTTAGACAAGATAGTAGTTAGTTGGCATTCGGTGTTAGGTGACCGTGTAGAATAAGTTTTAGAAAATGATTTTCTTATTTTCAAGCCTTGAGCTCTACCTTGGCCCTTTCAATTGAGGCCTGAGGGTAGGGTAGGGTAAGAGAAATATAGTGCAATTCCTCTTAGGGTTTTGGCCTACTCAGGCCCGGCCTTGTATATATTAGGTGTATGGTAAGGACAACTCCAAGACCAGCTTCGCTCGGCCCTTTTATAGTATATTAAGTGTATGGTAAGGACAAC
This sequence comes from Litsea cubeba, assembly GCA_012931725.1. Lineage (NCBI taxonomy): Eukaryota > Viridiplantae > Streptophyta > Magnoliopsida > Laurales > Lauraceae > Litsea > Litsea cubeba. The sequence continues at coordinate 5,664,352 of CM022954.1, read as the reverse complement.
TCCAAGCCCAGCTTCGCTCGGCCCTTTTATAGCCGTAAGGTAGTGTAGTCGGAACCCATTTTTAACATAGACAGAAATGAGTCGGGATCCTCCAAAGCTTCGACTTAGAGAGATCTTGAATTGGATGAGCAAAACTCTATAGTGGAGCCTATCTATCGACAATATGAGCATGGCAAAATGAACACCCTCCTTTAACATAAGATATTCCAAGATTTTACTTTAATAAGAGTTGATCTCACCATAAGATTGATCGTTTATTAAAAAAATGTTATTAAATTGTCTATATTACAGTGAAACAAAAATCTTATAGTAAAACTTGTAAAACTCTATAAGCTAGGAGGATGTTCATCTTAAGCAGCTTGGATCTTCAATAGGTAGGTCCCCTGTGAAGTGCCACCCCTTCAAATCCGGATTTCTCCAAGTCAAAGCCTCAGTGTATTCAGGCTCCAACGGAAATGGGGAAAAACAATATGGACCCCACTTGAACATGTCTTGATTTGGTTCACAAGAGTAAGGACTGGTTATGATGGCCCATGAGCTCCAATTTTTTTTCCATCTTGCAATAACATGTGAAGAAGAAGAAGACGACGACGTCGACTCGGGTCAGATACTGGGTGGATATGGTTGGATATGGATCCAGATTCGAACTCTAAGCCCAATGTAATCTGAATACATGGTGGACATCAGTTCAAATCCGAATGTCAATTCAGATTCGGAACAAAAATGAATTAAGCCAACTTATCATTTGAACCATGCATGATAGCCACCTTTGAAATATCACCCCTAATATTAATATAAATATAAGAAATGGGCTGTTGGGCTCTGAAGCACAGGCCGATATGGGGTGAACTTGGGCAGCTTTTAAAACCTATGCATCAGGGATAGGATAGCGTCAGTATCAGCCTAAAAGGGAAACCCATCGAATATAAGAAATGGGCTCAAAACCCATTAGCCCAGCCCATACCTGGCCCATTTATATTTGTAGTCTACTGCATTTCTACTCTTTACAACAATTGACTGGGCAGTTTTTGCAAACTTTTTTTTTTTTTTTTTGGAAGCTTAACTTTTGGAAATTGATATTGGCTCTCTTTTTTTTTTTTTATGGAGGCACTCCTTTTCAAGGTAACTGGTGAGAAGAAAATTTGCTTAAATTGGAGTGCCTCTATCAATAAAAGGAGTGCCAATATCAATTTCCTAACTTTTTCATCAACATATCAATGGTCCACTCAGATGGGCCTTCAAGTGGGCCCCACCAGGGTTGCACATTATGCTCACAGGGCACGTAGTAGGAGAATTTCTTGAAACGCCCCTTCATTCTGTGTATAGTTAAAATTAAAGAGCATCTGAGATATGGATACATTAAATTTAAACCTTTAAATAAAAATAACTCACCATTCACAAGTTAAAACTGTATGGACACAGTCTGGACTCACAGTCGACATTGTTTGCAAGGCCTAGGATTGGGCTTAATATACGGGGCCTATAGGGACAGGCCAGGCACAATTTTGTGGCCCGATTATAAATGGGACACACTCACACACAACTTGCCCTGGCCTATTCCGACCCAATGACCGCTTCCTAACATACACACTCAACCTCATGTTTAAGGCCAAAATATTAGATTGTCTCATAATATGAGAGTGCCCAAAGCCCTATTCTGCTCATTTCTTACATTTTTTTATTATCACCTGGAAACCCAACTCAGGTAGACTTCACTCTAGTTGTAGTTGAGATGACTCCTAGAACTTGAGAATAGGACATTTGAATTCGACCCAGATGCAAGTTGAACCTTTTCCTTTATTGAGCTAACCCATAGTCCTGGAGTCCGGGTCGAACTTGGACCCCGAGTCAGGCCCTTCTATAATGAACTCAGCTCCCCTCCACATGAATGCGGCCCAAGTCCGTTCCATTGATGGGCCAACAACATGCATAGCATAGTTTGGTGATCCAAATTTTATTTTTAATTCTTTTTTTTCTAGAGTGGTTCGTTCTTTATCATTTTTATTATTTAGCTTTCAATGTGGCTAACCATTACTGCCATTTTGTGCTTGAAGCTTGAATCTGCCCTTTAATCTTTCAATTTGAGATTTGGGTAGTGGATGCATCACTAATACCTACCTGCTTATCATGTATTGTGATTTAGACTCATCATATCTGATCACTGCCGTAATGAGATGTGAATTTAAACAGACTTGATGATGGCGATTGAGGATAGCGTGACGCCCACCTATGACCTATCACTAACCGTAGGATGGGAATAAGACCCATCTATCTAGAGTAATGCTACCTGGACTACTTTTTGGCATGAATCTTAGACAAACCCCTATATTACCAGTGATATTCAAGGGGTAACATAGAAGTTTGTCCAAGATTCATACCAGAAAGTATGTCCAAATAGACTTTTTAATCTATCTATGTGCCTAATAATTCCTCGAAACACGACAAACAGAAGGAGGAAACCATCCAGTCAACCATGTTTTATATGGGTTGGTTTTCAAGTAGCAGCAGCCCACATGAGATGCGGCACTGCTCAGATATGGCTTGGTGTGGGGACCTTTACCTCTCATAGTTAGAGGTTACTGTCTTACTGACACCCCCATCATGCTAATGAATTTATAGAAAAGTTAATCTTGTGGAAGTTTTTATATTGACTAAGTGCTCTTAATCGTCATGTATGACATTACATCTTTATATTCCTAAATTAAAAAAGTTGAAAAATCATAAAAATATGGTATGCAATATCCTATAGTTAAGGACATTTTAGTTTATAAAACTACACGAGTGCCTCTAAAAATTATCTCCAACGTTCTTCACAAGACAATTATCTATATAGTTAAATGTTACCGTGCAGGCAAAAGGAAAACCCTTCAATTGAAAAAGATATCTTGCATTGCATTCAAGTCAACCGTGTCCTTGTCTTTGCTTCCTTTCTCATAGATTTGACTATTGGAAAATTTGATGATGAAACGGACTTACAAGTGCCTTAAAAGTCCTCCTTATTTAAGGGTTGGGGGGGAGCGGAGGGGCCATCTATGACATAATTTGTGTTCACATCACAGGCATAGTCTTACCAAGACAGGGGCCATCTATGACATAATTTGTGTTCACATCACAGGCATAGTCTTACCAAGACACTGAGACAGGGCCCAAAATCCTGGCAGAATATCCTTATTTCTCTTCTATAAGAAAAAAGATTAACAAAAAAAAAAAAAGAAAAGTCAAGCATTCACAAATGAATTGAAGAGAGAGAGAGAGAGAGAGAGAGAGAGAGAGAGAGAGAGAGAGAGAGAGAGAGACTTAGAGACTTTTATTTCATAGCAAGAAGTTTTGAGTTTTTACATGCCATTTGGCACATCTAAATAATGCTCGAAAATGGCGAGCATTGCATTGCTACTGGAATCACAAGATCCCAAACTGAATGAGATAATTAAAAGAAGAGGAAAAAAAAAAAACATGAAAAAGAAGAAAAGAAAAAAAAATAAAGGGAGAAAAAGAAGCTAATCATCCCTGTCAAAACTAATGAAATCAGTCTAACAATTGGTCAGTGGAAATTTGGCCAAAGATGTCTGGACAAGAATCCCAGTCGTGGCGTTCCCTGGCCTCCCAATACCCACCCAAGAAACGGTACGTGTCCGATGCTTTATCCTTTGCAAACCACCGCGGCTTCCAGCCCTGCTCTTGCATCTTCCGTGACTGCAATTTTTCCACTCATGTTAACAACCAGTTTATATATAATATATACAATTTTCAAGGATACAAAAGGCAATGTAAGGCGAAGCCACTAATTTACAGGTACCTCCATATGCAATTCAGATGAATGCTGAGACCAACACACCCAAAATGGCGATGCACCTATTAGTGTACTGTAATAATGATACCGACTCTTCTTTTGTTTTTTCTTTTTCTTTTTTTTTATAGGGTAACATGACAAGTACCAAAAACCCATCGTATGAGCTCCTCATGATGTTTAACTTACTAATCATGAGGAAAAGAAATCACTTCATGGATACAGAGGTAAATTATGTTATGCATACATATAATAAAACACTATTAACAATATATACATACTGTCAAAATACGACAAATTTAAATTATGTTTCCCTTATATATTGTTTTTTCCCTCATCGGTGAGTTATTAAATATGCTGTTTCCTTTATCATCTATGGAAATTTCCAATTTTTTGTTTATAACTGAAAAAGAATCTTATTATTCACTTTATACACAGAAGTTGTAAACCCAAAAAAAAAAATGGCAATTTACCTGTCGCTGCCTCTGCTCCAACCGCAACTTCTCTGCATTGGCCATTTCATATTGCCCATTCTCCAAGCATCTCTGATCAGGCCTCAGCCTTGAATCAGTTGGTGGCAAATTTTCCTGTGTTTATGAATGAAAAATAGATTTAGGCTAAAAGGCTTCCACTGAAATAAATTGTAATCCTCACAGAAAAACACACAGCACACATTGAAGACCTTTAATCCAAGGGTGAGCTCATTAAGTGTAATTGCGAAGCGAGTCAAGTTATATCTGGTGGGAAACTGAGATGGCTTGCTCCTTTTCCAGAGTAGGTGAGCTTCAGACATCGTTTCAGGATGCTTTGCCCTTCCCGGAGCATTCACCTAACACATAGTGCATGCTCTCATCCCATTTTCCAAACAGTGTAGCCACTGTTCTCCCATTGCTATCTTGTACTACACCTTGTACCTGCAATAAAATTTGAATCCAATAATTAACATTGGTTTGTCCATGTGCATTGCAAACTTGTGGGCAAATAATGTGGGAGAATATACATATCCACTAATAGCGCCCTCTTTGGCATAATAATAGGGAAGAAATTTTACTATACTACCATACCACAGGGTTTTAAGAAAGGGTGTATTATAATCATAATGTAATTCACATTAATCAATATTATGATATTTTACAATATGTTCATAAACAGATGTATCCAGTAAAAAAAAAGCCAGATTCTACAATTATACGAATACTACAAATGCAAAAAGGGGGCAGCAGGGGGAAATTAAAAGGAAAATGACGTGCCTGACTCCATTGACTAGTGTAAATGCTAAAAAAAGTAATTGAACACCAAGACAGTTATGGGGAAATAACGAAAATCTACCTAAGCCGTGCAATGCTAAAACCAGATGAAAATGCAGGGTAATGACACAGAAAATATTTACATGGAACTTGCTCCAATACTGTTATCTGCTCTACAAAGTATGGTCATCTGAATCTGTGGTTTCGTCGACAATGATCTGATGATAAGGACAATGACATCAACTAGCTTTAGCCCTCATAGTTGGATTCAACTAGTTCAAAAATGAGGTATTGATTACCTGGTGAGGATTTCGATCTATTAGAGACTGCTCCTTGAACTTTAGCTTGCATGAATATCCACGGTTTCCTTGTATTCGCATGGTACCATAGTGATCACAGTAAAGTTTTCCCAATATGAGGTTGTAGATGGAAGTTGTGACCTGAAGAAAACAGATATTCAGTTTGCGCACCATTAAGAGAATTTCATGTCAACCTTTCATGCGTCATGTGCGCATACCTTGCTCCACTGATATATTTCTCCATCATCAAACTCCAGAGTTAGAACACCAACAGGGTCAAGTTGAATAGAACGACCCCAAAATTTGCTTTTCAGATTACTGTCTCCCCAAAATTTCCATCCTCTACCTTCACAATGGCATGCAACAATCATGGGATGATGACTGACCTGCCTCAAAGTAAAATATAATTTTAAACTAGGGAATTTAGGCCATTGTCAAAATTAAAACAACACAGGAACCAAATAATGAATAAATAAACAAATAAATAAATAAATGATGACATGGAAATGTGGAATAGCACGAAATAAGTATGAAAATGGAAAGCTTGCTATAACACCACACGCACACAGCGACAGCGAGATCAAGAATAGGCTTCATGGGCAAGAGCCCAATGGAGACCACGTGCGGGTGTTTGGGGAATGGAAAGGCCACCAATGTCAGATACAAAGGATTTGATGATGATTGTGATATGTGCCACCCAGAATCAACAGCTCGAAGATAAGTAAGATCCAATGGTGAGGTCAGTCCAGATAAGTGTCAGGTAAGATTGGTGACGATTCAGTGGGGCAGGAGAGTTCACCAAGGGCCACAAAGGGCTACAGTGACACTCAAGAGCAATGTTTTAAAACCTAAAGGTGTTGGTCAAAGTCAAATAGTTCCAACTGCCCAAATAGTAGGGTGTACCCCTCAAGGCGTGGGGAATAACCCTCAATATGTTGATGGCATTGAAGTCCTTGCAAATGTCTCATTGTATCAAAGCTCAGCAGCTGTAGAGATATCTGATTTCAAATTGAAGTGAAAACCAAATGGAGCCTAAACTAAAACATTTCAAAGGGTTTCTAGAGAAGATGAAAAGGAGCACAGTTTGTGGAACGCCTGAAGGTCACGTCAAATTCTAGAAGCAGTTCGTCAACTTCTTATAAAAATCAATATCACTAGCTGATTCCGAGGTCAAGAATTGATGAACTCCCATTTTGGTCTAGTAAAATCTCTCAATTCCCAGTCTTTCAAAAAGACATGTTTGGTTTTCATATAGAATCCCCATATTCCATGAGTGTTTTTCCCCCCTTTTCTAATTTTCCTTTTTAGTCATCACAGTCAGTTTGCACAAGACCGAAAACAGAAAAACCTGCCAGGGCTTAAGCCCAGGACATCCTACCTAGTGGGATGTGCCTGCCCAGTCGTCCAGCTCGCTGATCAAGCTTTTGGAATGCTTCTTTAAATCTAATTAATTGCTAAAAGGTTTTCTTGATTATTATTGTAATGAAAATAGTTGAATTCAAACATTAGATCTAATAATAATTTCTATCTTTTCTTACTATATATTTCTAATGCTGCATTATCTTTTATCTTTTTGGGTTAACATCACGTTAGTTGCGTGCTGGCACATCAATTATCTTTGGCAGAAAGTAACATCCTGGAACCAAATTATTACAAAGGTAAATCACATGAAACAGAAACTGCAGTCATATCTCTGGAAGAGATTGTATAGCATATTTTTTCAGCTTGAAACACACATCAATTGGGAACAAAACACTTTAGTGTTGTCTAGGGACAGGTTCATAAGCATATTACAAAGGTTTGCAATTTTTAAACTCCATGGGAACAGTAAGTGATAAAATCCACAAAATCAGCCACTGTGTACTTGTAAAGAACTCTGTGAGCGTATAAAAACCTTTTCTGAGAAAAAGCGGATGCCCTTGTCTGCACAGTCAGCCTCATAAGTCTCCCCTAGAAGAGGATTAAATGGCTTGCAGTGTCTTCCTTCAGTAGAAGCATATCCAGATACAGCAAATGCAGCCACATTAAGAATCCTCATAAGGCTATCATCCTGCATATAGCCGACAAGCAGGTAAATATCAACAGAAGAAGCTGCATGAAATAAACTATATAGATACTAAGAAGGGAGTTAGTTATTTAATATGTATCTTGTTACAATCTTATTGAAATCTTGTGGCAACAAGAACTCTTCACAATATACTAAATATTTGGCAACATTACAGCAGCTTAGAATAAAATGCATTTGAAAGGGAAAAAACTGTCAAACAAAATACGAAGACTCTTCGGAACTTCAACAATAAAAAGGATAACAGAAAAGGGGATATAGATTACTTAATGAAATTATCAAATTAAAACTCAAATGGATCATCTAATTCAACATAATCATATTTCTAGACTACCAAATTCAAATTTCGAAACATCTTTCTTCTTAAGAACTATTCCATTTAGTTGCTTTCTTTTATCTAAGATAAGAACTAAAGCATGTTATAATCCTGACCTTCTAAAATTGATCTAAGGACACAATTCAATATAAAAATACATCAAAAAGGTTTCTAATCTAACTCTAAGCAAACTATTCATTGCTTCCTTATATGAAGCTACAAGGCTATCCATCTCTTCACTGTTATGGTCCAAAATTGTGATATAGCTATTGGATCTAGACGGGCCCATCGTAATGGACCAGGCCTAAATACCCAGCAAGATGGGCTATTCCGTTGACACCCATACCCAACCTTCTCAACAAAAAGAGGCTGTAGTTCTAAAAGATCAATGGGCTTAATGGCAATTGACTGGAATAAAAATAGCTCCTGAACAGGAAGAATAACACTTTTTCTGCCACTCACTGAAAGAAACTCTAAATTCAGTCATTTCGGACTCCAAAGTCCAAACACTCTCATCAATGCCCAGCCGTCCTAAATAAAGATCAACAACATTGTCACACTCAACTGTTCTAACCGGAACATAGCACCTTTAGGAATGCCAGGTTAGATAGCCTCGAATTGGTGGAAAAAAAAAAAAAAACAGAGCCTTAAGATTGTTCACATGTTCCATCAGTGTAATTCTCATACCCCCAAGTGCGTGCGTGCGTGCGTGCGTGTAAGAGAGAGAGAGATTCCATCCGTGGAATCAAAATTGCATGTTAATTTAGTAATGTACCTTTTCGTGCAGTGTAAAATACGCAGTCAAGCATTAAAGACAAACTACAGAAAACTATTATCATTTTACAAGGAACTGGTGACAGCCTAATTTGTGCAAGGAACATAGAGAATAACATTTAGTACGATACAACTTGCTAAAAGTTGGAAAATGGTATGAACAAGACCCCCAAATTAGTTTATCATAGTTAATTTCAATTTGAAAAGTATCCAATCTAAAAAATAATAATACAAAATGCCAATCTAAACTTACCCTTTTACCCCATTCATATGCTCGGTCAATAAGAAAAGAGTATTCCAGATCTTCAAAGCATTTCTGTAGAGAAGATATAGGCTCGTTAAAGTAAACAGGAAGACATACTTTGGTGAGATCTTTCCCAATGTTATCTTTAATCATGGACCAAAGGCTGACTCCTTTCTCCTTTTCAACTGGGTCAGGCAATTTTTTACGACGTCGAACATAAGGATAGTTAAATCCCACAGACTTCATGGCAGCATCACCACCATTCTCACAGTGGCTAGTGTAAAAATCATCATCATCTGTATCAAACGATGACCTCCGATAATCAGACCCATTACTTTTAAAAGAACTTGACGATAAGAAATCCCGTGTATCAAAAAATGTATTGTCATCTTCATCTGTTTCTTCTTCTGCAGCATCATGCCTTTCATTGTCTTCATCAGATTCAGTCGCAGTAGTTCCTTCTGAAAAGTCATTTCAAAGCACAACAAAGACTCATAAAACAGATCAACCCAGACAGAGATAAAGATACAAACAGCGAGGCAGTATCATCTATAATCATTAAAAAAGAAGGCAGTATCATCTAGAAGAACAAAAACCGGTAAATAGGTACAGCCAGCATCAATTATCAAATATTTCTTTTTTCAAAAAAAATATATCAAATATTTCTCAAATAAAATTGTGCAAGAAAATATCTGAAGGTCATATCATTTCAAACTTATATGTGGTATTCCAATCCTTCTAAAAATGAAGCTCTAAGACCATTGTTCTAATTAAACAGTCTTGGGTGTCAGGTGAAAATTTATAAAGTGGTTTTCAAGGATCAAAATAACTATTGCACCAGGCTAGCGGCTGGTGGCCAAAACACTACTTAGCGGGCAATATGTAGTAGTCCAGTGTGAATTTTGTAAGGGGTAAAAAAAAATTGAATTTTGTGTAGCTGTCAATCTTTCGTTTTTCTTAATGGTTTGGAACCATATAACGCTAGAGACAACGTTAAGTGAGGCTATTGGGAAGAACAAATAGGAAAACCAGTATTTTAAATTAAAATTGTTTGGCTCCGCTAGGTTTTATAACGTAGCGGCAAATGGAGATATTTTCAGTTTAGCGTCCTAGCAGACGTATTTTGTTCCATGGTCGTAATTGTTCACTAAGCTTCCAAACTTTTTGCTCATCCAACAACGAACTTTTATCAAAAAAAAAAAAAAAATCATTTCTATTAGTTTAATATCCTTATACCAGGTTTGGTATGAAAGCAAATCGCGCTGTGGGGGGGAATGAGCTCTTTCTAGTTTCTACAAAAAGCAGGTCATTGATATAGAGTAGAGTGTGTACAGAAAGTAAATCAAAAGCAATGAGATAAGATGCTTCTTCGGATGGTGAAATCAGATGAATAGGCTTACACAATTTGTTAATGAGATACATAAAAGGACATATTACAATCAAACGCTAATCGCTCCATTGAGAGGAGGAGATAACTCATGTGTGGAGATGATGATGAATACTGTATGGCATGATGGGGATCAAAAAACACCAAAGAAAATTAGAACGAGCATTAACATAGGGTTTACAATATAAAGATTTGGATATGAATATTAATGATGACAATGTGGTTCTTAAGCCATAAAGCATGAGAACTCGAGGGCTATTATTTTCCCTCCACTCATGAGGAAAAAATGCAAAAAAAAAAAAAAACACAAATAAATATTCAACCTTAGAAGATTTTTCTTGAGTTAGAGGAAAATTAGTGCAAGTATTAATCTTAGGTTTTTCAACATGGAAAGGAATTAAAAAACAAAGATAAAGAGATGTATGAGAAAAAAAAAAAGCATAAAGATGATGAAAGAAATAATAATGGAGACAGCTTTGCAAAGAAAGATCTGATCTAACGCTCTTTTTTTTTTTAATTATTGAGGACAGATTTCATAAGTGAACAAAGTCTAACATGAAATGTGTCAAGTTTATTGGGTTACTCAATTACCTTTCTGATGAGACTAGATTGTGCAATATTTTAGGAATTATGTAGGAAGTAATCACCCATATTTAAGAAACTGCAATAAAGTTACTTTTAAGTCTTTAAGGTATTTCAAAAGATTTTGGAAAATTTTCTTAATTTAGGAGTTTGAGTAAAAACATAAAATTAAGAGCCTTTGAATCACAAGTATGCAAGTTTTGTGAATTCTTGGATAGAAAGAATGAGAAAGCAAGCATATTGCTCTGTTTAGTTCAAAAGTTTGTGTCAGACTGTTTGTTGTGTTTGACTTGTCATGGCTAAAGCCCTATTTTCTCCTCAAATAATTGACCGTTCCTTTTCTCTTTATTTATTGTTTAATCTCTTTAGATCTACTACGACTTTGTCCCATTTTTTAGTATAGAAGTGTGTATTTAGAGATTGACATCACCAATTCACCATTATATAAAACATCTCATTTCCAACTAACACTGCACCTTCCCATGCAAGTCAAAAGAATATGTACAACTTTCATTCAGTAAGCACAAACTTTTACATCGCATCGAATGCCCTTTATAAGCCACTTGATCATCTAGAAATAAGTGTCGAATATGATTGAAACCATCAAAACATAGAATCCACACTGCATTCTTAAAATAAAAGGATTGATATCATAAACCAACTGGTGATATCTCTATACTCTCTACTTCATCTGAAGATCAGTCAGCAACCTTGCCTCATTTGGATCATTTTACAATTCCATTTCTTCCATTACAGTTTTGGTTTGCATGAAAAACCCATCATAGTTTTATTTTTACTGATACAAAATACAGTTTTGCAGATGTTTCTAAAGAAGAAATTGAAGAATTTTAAGGTTCCAATGGTATATTAACTCTTATATGGGACAGACATTTAACTTCTTTTTAATTAAGGAAAATTTTCACCAACCAAAAGGCAGAAGAGGAGAAGAAGAGATCAAAAGGAACCTACCCTTAAATGTTTCCCAAAATTTTTATCAAAAGCAAAACCTTAAAAGATATGAGTAGATAGCATGGATAAAAGTCAAACATGTGCGATATGAATTGACTTCAATTCTACATTTCTCATCATACCGCTAGATTTGTCATTCCTTGGTCTAGAAGCATCCCCATTCTCCTTCAACAGTCTTTGACTCTCATCAACAACAGTATTCTCCAAGTCAACTTTTTCTGTCTAAACAACACAGTATCAAAATGGAAAATCTTTATTAGATAAGTGAGAGCTTCCCACCTAAGAAAGCCTTCATTTGTAAAATTAAACAGCAGACAGAAATAGATGCTTTTTTGTAAAATTAAACAGCCAACAGAAATCGATGCTGATGCAGATGCAGTAGTATCATCAAAAGGCTTTTGACAACAAAGATAGTATGCCAAGACTTCAAACTAATATGGCCAATCTCCACTCCCTGCTAACGAATATTCTTCAAGAACAAAGATAGTTGAGTACCAATCAAAAATAAATATAGTCAGTCATGACACTGTGATCAAGGTAAAAAAAGGCTCATGGTTTAAGCTTTTTAAGTATGTAAAGTGAAAGTTTCTTGGAGAAGTGCTAAGAGTGAACTAGAAGAATGCGACTATGTCTACAAAAGAAGAAGAAGAAGTTCATAATTGGGTCACTATGGCTATAAGAAATCCATGCAAGTATCATTCATACATGTTTCACATGAACGGATAATCCATTCAAAAGCAGAATTCAGGAAAGTCCCAAACCGAGTAGATCTTTTTCCCCAAGGCAGTACCTCTCCATCAAAGACATTTGTTTTTTAATTGATGCACATCTGGCATGTTTGAAGATTCAGACAGGGACCCCATCAAGATTAGAGGATCCCACACTAAGCGCGTGAGGCAATAAGCATTGCACAAGGAGAAGTTGGTCGAGTAGATGTGCACTTGTTTATTTTTATTGGTAAGGAGTTAAGACAAGAGGCTCTTTCCTGAGAGTCCAAAGTTTTAAAAGATTCTTATTTAACACAGCATTATGTCAGAAGAATTTCAACATTGTGTCGATTTTATTTTTTTTTATATAACGGTTCAACATTGTGTAGATTGAGTCTAGTTTGTTTTCAATTAGTAAATATAAGAAAATGGTCAACTGTATTTGGTAATAGGACGTTTGAAACCTAGATTTATGCAGCAAACAAAAGAGGCCTCTAAATCTATAATTTCGACAGTATTAATAAACATACAGATTATTCCTCGATGGATAACCATTGCTTCTTCATATTACAAGCATGCTATGACTCAAGTCACTCAACATGTCTCACACTCATCATTCTATTTTGCCAATTGCAATACATCCCATCATTAAGATTAAGTTTTGAATTTAGCATTTGGTTTCCTCTCATCTTAAATCACAGCCAAGAACTACACCATCCCTTTTTTAAATTTCTACAGAGCGTAGCAAGCCATCAAGAGCTTGTCAATGGTTTTGTTCCTATTTCCATAGAGAAGTATCCTGGAGTAACAAATAACAGATCCTATTCAGGAGAACTGTAGTTGAAACTTTAAAGATACCAAATACTGAAAGTCTATTTTTTTTTCTACTATTATATATTTGCTACAAAAAGTCAAAAGGATCAGAGTGTATGAAACTAATGTTGGAATCAATTTTAAGAACATTGTTTCTGCTCATATGGTTCCATTCTTATCCTTTTCTTAAAACCCAGACCACTTAATATCAAACATGTATCTTCCTGTAACAATCAGGAGCATTTACTTCCGTGCAAAAACATAAGTTGTAAAATGGTTGCTGCAATTACAGAAGAAGTTCCTTGCCTTTGCTAACAAAACTATTCTTGTATGAATTTGACATAAGCATGTACTCAAAAAAAAAAAAACATGTATGATTACCACATTCAATGACCTCATTCCTGATACAGAATCTGATTTCAAATCTGATAAAGGTAGCCAAAATAGCAGGAATAACCCAATAAATTGCAAATGGACACTACCCATTTGCACAAACCAAGTAGAACAATGATAAAAGGTAATCAAAGAGAGCAAGTTCACCAGGGACACAAAGGGAAGCTAAACTCACAATGTGTCCAAACAGAGATCAGGTTTCAATTTTCAAATATGCAAGGTTCAATCAGATACACATCTAAAATCTCTAAAAAATTAAAAGATCAGAACCATTTGAAATATCAAGTAAAATGTGACTTCTTTTTACTCAATAAAACAAGAAAGCATAGCTAGCACATGAATAACAATCATCAATAGTAGAAGCACCTGTGAATTAAACATCAATGCATAACGTTTATGGATTAAAGAGAGAAACCAAGATCCACTCTCCTGTGGAAAAAATCCTAAAAAAGGGAAAACAAATCCCACACTGCACTACAGAAAGCAGATAAAGCAATTAATCATAACTACATTGGATTCATAAGAAATTAACAGGAATGGCATCCAAGCATTCGCATAATGTCTACAAATGAGAGCGAGCATTTGATGCATTAGAACTCGTACCTCGAGTTGACGCAGAGTGTCAATGAGCAGCGACTGCTTCTGCTTCAGAATTAGCAGCTGAGTTTGAAGCTTAGAGAACTCACTCCTCATGATCTGCTCGCTGTCCTGGATCGCCCCCTCGCTCACTCCCTCCTCCACCAGCCGCTGCCTCAGCTTCTCCGTCGAGACGACGAAGTTTTCGATCGGAGCCATGAGCTCGCTGTTCGACATCCGAGGGAACATGTCCTTCACAGCCTGCAACGCCTCCATCCACGCCGCCCGATCTTCCCGCGAATCTGCCCGGAGGTGGAGCCGCTTCGTCCCGGTGAAGATCGAGAACCGCTTGTCATCCGATCTACTCTCCCGTATCGACGAGACCTGATCAAATCGAGTCGAATTTCATCAAATGAGATTGTGAATCTAAAAAAAACAGAGGAAACGGATCGAAATTCGAATTCTGACCTTGAGGTGGACTTCTCCGACAGGATTCCGGCGCAATTGAGATTGCGAGCTCTTGCAGCTACAGATGCGTCTGATCGATTCCTCTCCAATGAACTTCGATCCCTTCTCCGTCTCCTCATTGAGAATGATCTTGTCCGGGCCATGGATCTTGTAATACGACAGAACTCCGTCCTGGAGCACGAACCACCGCGGCCGCCATCCCTTGCCGTAATTCACCCACTTGTGGAGGATGCCGGAGATCCCATTCCCGACAACATCGTTCAATTTGACGGCCTCCCTCCGATCTCCGTTCAGGAGGACCGACGGATCAAAGGCGGCAGTGAGCGACCGGGATCTGATGAGCGCGGCTGCTGGACGAGGGCGAGGGAGGTGGCGGCCGTTGCTGAGATCGGAGGAGGACGGGGAAGAGTCATGGCTGCGGGCGGGGCGGCGGCCGAGGGAATCCGATCGGACCGGCCTCGGCATGTCGAGGAGGTCAGCGAGCGGCGTCGACGGCGACGAGGCGGAGCTCCGCCCTGGGGGAACGGGAACCGTGCAGCAGAACGGATGCATGAAATGAGAGAAAACGAAGACGAAGACGAAGACGAAGACGAAGAAGAATAAGAAGAGATGGATCTCAGCTCATGATTTCATGGGATCATGAAATTCCGCTAGTGCCGACGATCACCATATGTAGATTGTGGAGAGTAAGAGCATTTTTAGATAGAAAATAGGGGACGGAGAAATCGGCGGGGATTTTGAGTTTTGACGGATAACGGAGGGGAGAGCGACGTATGTATACTGATTACGTGTGAAGGACGCGTATACTATAGGCGTATCTTGATACGAATATACGGTTACGATGCGGATACCCAATGAGAAAGAGAGACGAACGAAACGATCCTCCTGCTGAAAAATCTTGTTCTGCGCGACTCGGAGAACGAACCTGACGGATCCGGAACTGGAAATCGGGCCGGCTGGAACCCGGCGGAAGTCGACTGACTGACTGACTACGTGAGAGGCAATAGACTCTTTTTTTTTTTTTTTTTTTTGTTTTGCATCATCCGAGTCTAACTCATTGAACTCTTCTTAATCTTAAGATATATGTATATATAGCCCAAATATTCAAGCCCCTCCTGTGGGGCCCACCCCCACCCATTTTGATTCATTGGTCACGATCAGTGAATTGGGAAGTTTTCAATTATTTATCCGACCACACATGCCAATACCTTGTTGTGGGGCCCACCTTGGGTCCTACTTGAGGATGGGGCTGAGTAAGGGCAGACCCATGAAATCTTTGGGCTTCATCCGCCGGTCCACCTTATCATCCTAACCCTTCCTTCAACGAATGGCCTATAAGATTTTACACCTTAAAAAAATAGATTGTTGATCCGACAGTACAATCTATTCGAATTCGAATGGATGTAAAAATTAAAAAAAAAAATGAGATTGGTGATTGGTGGGTAACAGGATGGTTTGTGTGTGTGGGTGGGTGAGAATTTGAGTGCATTGGTGGAAAATGAATGGATCAAGGTGGGAGACTACTACAACTAGTGAGGTGCTGTAAGTAATTCTCTATTCTTGTCTATTTGCCTTTGTTTGTTTCTATTTAAGGGGTTTTCGTTTAGTGGTCACGGAAGATAGTCGCTGTTGGGTTGAAAAGGTGGGTTTGATGTGGGCCATGACTATATTGATTGAATGATTGTTTGAACAGTGGATGTGGTGGAGTTGCTAGCTGTTGGACATTGAGAGGTCATTGTTTGTAGCTCAGCTGTTGGGTTGGTTTGGGTCACTCTCCACTTAGCCAAAAAAACAGTTGATATGGAATTTGGGAACCAAGCTTTTGTCGGATGGGTCCGTTGTTTTAGGATGGTAAGTGGGCCGTAGATCAAATCGTTGTAACCCAAGTTCGAAAGACTCCAAGCTCAATCGCTGTATAAAGTGGGGTCTTACCTGACTGATTACTGTATTAATTAATGATGTCAGTGTTCAGTTGAATTTAATGCCCATTCAAGGGCTATGTAAGTGTGGGGGTGACTTGAATCGGTCCAAAGGCCTTGACTTGGAGAAATTCTGAGTGGAAGGAGTCGGGTGCTCCATTGGGCCCGCCTGTTAGAAAATTCTAGCCGCTAAAAATGAACATCCTCCTAGTTTATAGGTTATTCGGGAATTTTATTCAATTAAAAGTTGATCCAAAAGAAGGATTGATAGTCCCATAAAGACATGATTAGTGAATATGATTAATATTGTGTTAATCATATTTTTAATTGGCTGTAAACTTACAGTGAGACCGGCTCCTATTATGGTAAACTTTGAGAAAATGACATTGATTAGTGGGACATTCATTTTGATCGGCTTGAACTTTTAAAAGGTGGGTCTCTATTAAAGTTTCACTTTTTCAACTCGAGATTTCTTTTCTTTTTTCTTTTTTTTTTTTGCTTGAAATTCAACTCAAGATTTCATTTTAAGTGAAAGCATCAAACGATCCCAACTCGACTTGAATATGTCAAATATGCCCATTCAACAAAATAAAGGTGGCTTTCTACCAAAATAAAAAAAACAAAAACAAAATAAAGGTGGCTTGACAAGAGAATTAAAAGAATGAAAGTATATCACGTTAGCAATTGTTCCACAAATATTGCTCATTCAGAACCATCATTTTCAATAAATGTTCTAATTCTTTTCAAATTTGAGATTTCTCTTGGGTTTTATTAGCAAAACATTGTAAAAAGTAATAATTACAAGTAATAAATAAATATAAAATTTCTGTGAAAACTTTTTGATTGCTCCAATTCTTTCCATTTTTGTTCCAATTGTATTTTGATTCACTCATAGCATTTTTAGTTTTTGGTGATAGTGTAGACATATCATGCATGATATCATGTGAAAATGATTTTAATTCTATATTGATTCAAAATATAGCCAATGACACTAGTTAGTAGGGATGGCAATTCGTAGGATTAAACGTGTGTCCTGCCCTAACAGCCCCTATCAAGTGAAGATTTATATATTTCAAACTTGATTTGAGTTGATTCCACCCCCATTGATATAATCCTATTTAGTGTCTGTGCAATTAAGCTTTTCAGGCTTCGTCAATTTCTACTTCCACAAAAAAAAGAAATCAAAATCCTCTTAGAGCAAATCAATTGATCTTTTTTCCTTTACTTTTTATATATATATAAAAAAAGTGTGTATCAAACTGCTACAAAATAGCCTATAAAAAAAAATCAGAATAATTTTCCTCTCACTCGTATGCATGTAAACATGACAAGCCAGATCTAATCTAATTTCACATAATCTAAAATCATCCATCATCAAGCCATGTTAGCAGGCACTTGGGTTGACCCTCACCCAACCCCAAGGTCCAAACCAAACCCAATCAGAGTGCCATGCCTATTGCCTACTGACCAGAGTCCAACAGTAGCAGCCCCTGGAGGACATTTGTGAAATCGAAGTGATGGAATGGTTGACCATGTGATCATTCTAATGATCATCAGACAGATGGATGGTTAAAAGGCTAAGATCCCAAACTGACCAGCAGTGGCAGTCGCAATCAGAGCAGGAAAAGGCCGTCAAAATGTACAGTAGAATGACAAACTCCTCTCCTTCTTCATTGTCTCGCTCATGGGCCCACCTAAAGAGCCCCAACACTTGCCCTTTTCAGACTACTGCCAGTGCCAGAGCCTGCACATGTATGTATTCCATATATATAAATTATGATCGATCAGATAGATCATAGATAGATGCATTGGATCCTCCCAAGTCAATAAGTCTTCCTGTGGGGCCTAAGCTTTAAACAGCAAAAGCCATGGATTCCTATGTTTGGATGAATCCTCTCTGCAAGGCAACATTAAACACCCACATGCTGATATTATATGCAAGAAGTACTGAATGTTGTGTCTGTGTGATAAAGAGTACCCCACCTTGCAAGTGGAAAATGAAATTTTGTTCTCCTATGTAACTGGGTGTGATGCAAAATTTTGGTTGCTAGTGCTTGGATCCCCTGATTTCCAGCACTAGAGTTTCTTGTGTCCACCCATAAAAAGGTGAAACATCAGCAGGGCTCTCTCTTTTCTTCCAAATCTGTCACCCTGCAGTTTGCCGACGTGGCATGTTATTGTGGAGGCCATTAAATTTCTGTGATGCTGGGTAAGAGGGGATCTTTATGCGTATAAAATATATAGGAATTCATTGAGACAATTGTTAAGTGCTTGTTTTCTAAGGAGAAAGGTGATGAGGGTTTTTTAAACTAAAGTTGATATCATGTCATGCCCCTGAGCATTCCACTTTTTGTGTTTGGTTGATGGAATATTGCTAAACAAACCTACTTGAAAAGTCATTTTAAGCCTTTTCAATTAAAAAAATCTTTCATCCAAGAGTAATCATAATTCTTGCAAATGAACAAGCTCTAAAGAGATGAGGGGGTCAAGGATATGAGATTAGGAGCACTAAAGGATCGATATAAGGTGGAGATGTAGACATTAACCTTTTAATAAGGTATTGAATTACTAGGATAAGGTAATGAATGGGTATTCATTTCTCTGTTATTCCTTACTTACATATATATGGAAGGCCTCTTTGTTTGCATTATAATACGCAAGAATTGAACACATAAAATTCATATAATAAGTAGTCAAAAATGAAGATCAAATATGAATTTTAAAAATAAATATCAAATAACATTTATTTTTTGGGAAATAGAACCAAGAGGAAACGTTATTTGATGCTCATTTTTTAAAATGCACTTTTGATCTTATTTTTAACTAATAATGATATGAGTCCTCTGTATTCAATTCATATGTATTTTAATGCAAACAAACATATCAAAAAAAAAAGTTATTAGATGGTAATTTTTGAATCACCATTAGTTCTTCATTCTTAACCACTAATAGAATTATAATTTTACCTAGTCAATTACATCGAAGCAATAGGCCTATCAGCCTATGTCACCATGGATGTATTTATAGACTTTGGAATAAAAGATTTGTTCACTAAGAGGATTCAGCCTCATTAATATCAAATGCATTGCTTTATGGGCTATCCCCATGTCCTCTTGTAGTTATAGTCTTGTGAAAGGAAAATCTCTGGAACTTTTAACTTCTATAGGCGTCCTTGAATCAGAAAGTCCATCATATTATTGTATGCAATTGTGGATATGGATGATCTGATAATTGGTCTAGATTGTCTGATAGTAGGGCCCACTTGAGATGTGCATGACATTAATACTGACTGAGACATAACCGATATTTATTTGAAAATCCTTTTTGGGCAACCTAAGAGCCATTTTTGCACATCAACCTAACGATAGCAGTACCCACTTATGATAGTATTGTTGTTTTTAATCTTTCTTACTTCTTTCTTCCACTTTTTTCTTCCTTTACAAGAGATTTAAACTCACACAACCACACACTCTTGAGCGATGTGACCAACGGGGGATTGTTTGTCACTGTAAATTATTGTTAGCAATAATAATATTATCATCACTACTGCCAGTTCCCATTCAAATTACATGGAATCCGGCATGAAATCTTAATCTTGGTAAACTGCTAGGGTGTTTAGCAGCTTGCAACTTGGTTGGATAAAGTTGGTTTTTCTTTCCTTTTTTTTCCTTTTTGCTATAGAGGGTACATACAGGGGCGAACCTACATATAAATGACCTGGGGTAGCCCCATGTCGATTTTGAAACGCTCTGAGATTTGAATGGGTCATGATCAGTCCACATATATCTAATAAATAATTGCCCCACGTCTGAGCATTGTGATTGCCTCATGTCACAAAATATTGATGAAAATCCTCATCTTCTCTTTCGAGCAAAAAACTAACCCCACCCAAATAAAAGTCCTGAGTCAGCCACTGAGTAACAAATGCATGAACTTAAATACACACTGACACACGAATCTCTAACTAATTGAGCTACAGCTGTAGGTTGCAATTAGTCAGGTTGATTTATCACTATTGGCATGAGGTTAAGGAGAAGATGCAACTCGTGATTTCAGAAGTCAATTCGAAACCAAATATGGTGAAAGAACCACTGTGATTCCCCAAGGTGCAATGTTCTTATCACCATCCCCCCTCCATCTCCGCCTATGGTAGTTGCATATGTTAGAAGTGGACTTCATATCTAGTGAGCCTCATGAGTCATGATGACCACGTACATACATGGATGATGTATTTTATTAAAAAAAAAAGAGAGAGAGAGATTAATTTGAATTCCACTTGAGCATGCCTAGATCAACCCATGACCCGTCTCACCCCTCCTTCGAAAGTGGATTAATAAGTTGTTGGCCATGTCTTCGTGAAATAAGTTAAGGGCTTAAAACGAAGAATCAAAGACAAATATTCAAAAATATCATAAAATAACCATAAAATATAAAGAATCAAAGATAAATATTAAAAATATATATATAAAATGACCTCCCTTTTAAGGGAAACTTGAATTAGGAGAAGATAGAAGATGAATACCAACCGTCATCCTAGTAATTCAATATCTTGAAAAGTCAAGTTTCCAACTTCATCTCCACTTCAAATCCTTCGCATCACACCTCTTTAACAATCATTCAGTGGAGCTCATTTAACCATGAATTCTTATGTATTTAATTTTCACGTATTTTTATGCAGATAAACTGACTATAAAATAAAATCTAAAATTTAAACTCAGTATCCAATGAATCCATTCCCAAAACTATATCAAGTACAAATTTGACATTACTTAATCATGGATTCAAGATAAGCTAATTTGCTGACTTGGGATTTTGCTTTAGTATCCTTATGTCATATAAAATTAAAATTCATATTTTGACTGGGGAAAGGGGAGCGAAATTTAATCTTCAACTTTATCTCCTGCATATGAAGAAATCAAAACTCTTCTTGAAACTAAAGAAAGGAAAAACAACCTCTATCCTGGGAAGTTGTAAATAATAGCTAGGTATCATAAGGTGTCGTTTGACATGTCTATTATTTGTATTTATTTACCTTGAAACTAATTCAAATAGATGTTAGAATGTTTTATGTTGTTTGGCAATATTTATATAAATGTCTGTTTAAATTAGCTTTAAGATATTTTATCTCTCTTAAAATAAGATAAATCAAAAGCAACTTTTTTAAATAGACATGATTAACATTCAAAGCAATTAAATAATTTTTTTTTATAAACATCTTGACAACTATGCTGCTTTTGTTTTCTGACATATTTGCTTATATAACTTTCATAATAAAATAAGTTTACCATTTATAATTGAGTTCATCATATCAAAATAGTTTGCTCTAAAAACGATATATCCAAAATATAGCTTAAATAAGTTATATTTCAAATAGATTAGAGTTGACAAACAAGCCACAAGCAATTTATTTGATTCTCAAATCTATCTTTGTTTTTATTTTTATTTTATTTTTCTAGACTTTGTTTTTAATCTTTCAATATTTTTCTACCTACCAGCTCAAGAATTGGTAGAGTGGCATAAGATTTGAATTAATTTTTTCTATATGTCTTGTGTTCAAAACCCACTACCCTAAATTTATTTTAGTGCATTGTATGAATTTAGTTGGTGCCACTAATTACGGGAAATTATCCTACCAAAGACTACAGTGCCCACACCATGAAAAAGAGAAAGAAAAAGAAAAAGAAAAGCTAACCATACTTTTAAGAGAAATCCCCACAAGTTAACTTTCTTCCAAATCCCAACAATGGTACTGGTCCCTGGAGTTGGATTGCCACCTTCCCACTACCAGGTAATGGTAGTCTTTGTAGTTCAAATAAAACAAAAGGTTACATTACTGAAAGACGAATTCCACCCATCTGCCCTCTCCCCGTCCCGTCTTATTCCGTCTTATTATTATCACAAATGAAAGGAAAGACCAACAATCATCATCATCTCAATCAATTAAAATTTAAAACGAGCCTGCGTCGTCCCTAAGTAGACTCCACGTCGGCACGTGCGCTCGCGTAAGATGTGTCACTGTCGTACCAAAAGCTCTTTTTTTTTTTCTAATCTCACTCACCCACATTTTCCCAAGTTCCAACCATCTCTCTTTTTCAGGGACCTGCTTGGATCCATCCACTCTGCTCTCATCTTCAGTCCAAATAAAAAATAAAAAAGATCATATCCACTATTGTCGCTTTTTCAATATAAAAAATCTAATCGATCCTCCTTTTTAAGGTTGATCAACAGCCCACAACTGGATTCGAAGCGGGTTATTCACCCGAGGGCCGCTATTATAAGTCACCCAATGGTTTCGAATGGGATACCAAATAAAAAGGAATTTATGAACACCCAAATCACTAGAAGGTGGCCCACCTCTAACCAGAGGCTAGCTCTAATGAAGAGTCTGGATCCCTTGTCGCAGCTTTAATACATGTCGTGATCTCTATTTGTGAGGTCTTATATAGAGATAATCTGGACCTTAGTGTCCGGAAACTCTTCTCAGTTCTCAGCCATCTCAATTCCGTTCTGAAAACACGAATTGACGCTTTTTGGAGTATATCCGTCTTTAGAGCGCAGTTCGATCATTCTCGAAAAACGGTTCGATCAAATATGGAGTGAACAGTGTAAAATTTTGATTTTTTGTATATATTTTTTTATGTAAGCTTGATATCTATTTTTTGAATAAATAAACTTCTTTTGACTTATTAATTATTGTTTATTTTATATGATCAAACTGCAAAGTTAATTTTCTTTCTCTATTTTTTATACTTGAATATATTGATAAAATACATTTATGCCCTATCAATTAATTATTTATAAACCTATAAGTACTTTATTGTATAAGCGCTCTGGATATATAATTATTTAAAAATTTAACGTTTTTACACTCCCACTCCGCCCTCTGAACACTTAGATATGAACCAGTAAAGAAGATGAGTTACTCCGGAGTCCCTTGAAAATGTGATAAATGTCAAATTAGCGATGATGTCACATCAGCCTTGTAATTACAGTTTCAATAATATACTCGCTTTTTTTGGTGGGATCCACCCCTATCAAAGTGCAAGAAGAATCTGTCACCAAGCGATGGATGGAATTGTTATTGAATGGTCCGGATTATTGCCTTATGTGGGCCCCACAAAAGAGATCCCAACTGCCATGGGGGATCCGGGCCGGGCTTCGGACGACGAGACCCGGCTACATGCTGTCTATCTTCTCGTAAACTTAAAAAGGATTGACAGAAACTTTGACCGGCGCCAGCTCATGTAAACTTACGTGGCAGCTGGTTCTCCACCTGGCCTCGGAAATGGTGAGCGTTCGAAGATGGCTTCGCTTGGCTCGAAAAAGGCTACGCTCAGCGGCGCCGTAGGATGGGCACCGCATCGTGAAAGTAGCAGAATGATCACTGTTGTAAATGTGGGCCCCGAAGCTAAAGGCATAATCTGCTGCCACGTTGCATCTCTGAAGTAATGATAGGTACCCATCTCAAATGTCTTTGGCTAGGATCCTGATT
Source organism: Litsea cubeba (assembly GCA_012931725.1). Taxonomy (NCBI): domain Eukaryota; kingdom Viridiplantae; phylum Streptophyta; class Magnoliopsida; order Laurales; family Lauraceae; genus Litsea; species Litsea cubeba. The sequence goes on along the minus strand of CM022954.1, from coordinate 5,640,314 downwards.
CGTGCGAGTGGAAAAAAAGAGAGAGATCATAGCTAGTGGACAAATATCCTGACAGGGCAGCTACTGGGCCACCACCTAGATGAGATGTGATTGGAATCTCGTACCAAATCACCTTAATCAACCTTCCCTTTTTTTTTTTTTCCCTGCATTTTGATTGATTGAAAGCATCAAATTGCCGTCCAAAGCTGCCCTCTCATTCTGAGCATGGATAGGTAGCCTTTTCTCTAGGCCAATTATCCCATCAAAAGATGTGGAGGTGGGCTGTGATACTCAATGTTACGTGTTCTAAGCCTTGGGATTGATGGAATCCATCAAATCAAATCTTTATAATTGATCAAGATGGTAACAGGTTGGTGAGTGGCACACATCTTATGGAATAACTTATTGATCCCTGACGGGTGTTTTGTGTTTTTCTTCGGTGCATGTTTTTCTTCAATTTTATGAACATTCTTTGGATTTTTGCTGATCTACAAGTGGGGGATCATTTGTATCATTGTATGGCTCATATGGCTTGAGGTAGGAGCCAATCTCATATTTACTAGATTCTACAGCCAAGTGTTTCAAAAATAGGTGATATTGTGAGAAAAATGTGGATTTTTTTTTTTTTTGAAAAGATGATGAAGCAATTTAGCTTTGATGTGATTATAATACTTTTCAAATTAAATTTAGATAATGTGATTTGTTTATAATCTTATTTCTATGTTTTTAACTCATGCATATCAAAGGGAAATGGGTAAGTCAAAAAGAACATTAATAAAGATAATAAAAATAAATATGAAGTGTAATAGAATTTGTGTAGCCAAATGGGGAAACAGAATGATGCAAATCCAATTGCTTTTTAATACATCTTAAAGTTAGTTTATCTTCGTAGGTTTGCTCAGTCATGAATCTCATGAATATTTGGGTAACTTTAAAATTTTGAAAAATTTTCTCATGACATGGCCAACCATTAACGCTGGCTCTTATATATATATATAATTTATTTATATTTACATGTCTAAACTAAGAGTAATCTATTGAACCAGAGTCGATCCCGAGCACTTTACTTGAGAGTGAGATGTCCTTGCAACCAGTGGCAAACCCATGATTTTTTGTTTGAAGGGGGTGAACGACGGCCATATAATGCTATTTTCTTCATTATTTTTTCATTTAAAATAGGGCAAGGCCATTGGCCCAAAGCCCCTTTGGGGCGTTTTCTAGGCATGATAGGGGGTGACTGCCCTTGAACCCCAACACTTGGGTCCGCCACTGCTTGCAACTTGGCTGTAGATGTTTTTCATTAGCTTGCTTTTGCCAATTAAAATTGTGCTTTATAAGAAATGTTAAACAAAAAAAACAGAGAAATTGTAATCTATTCTGTCATGGTTTTGATTAGAGGCATATACTTTACCGGCTTAATTTCTTTCCAGCATGGCTGTTTTGGAGTTAATTTGATTGCTGTTATTTAAATCAAACAAAGTTTGGCTACAGTTTTGTGCCAAACCAAATCCAGAAGCAAGATGCAGACAAATAAAAAGTTGATACATTATTTTACTTAGTGATCAATCTACACCAACCAGACGCACTAATCATCCTAGACCATTCAATCAAACTAGCAACCAAAATTGGATGGAGTGTTGGCTAAAGAGGGGCTCTAATCACATTAAAAGATTGAAGATTGAAAGCATCCATGAATCTTGTACCACACATAAAATAAAGTACTATATAATGAGAGGTCTGTAGCACAAGACATGTACAATATTTGTAAAACCATACTAAAATTGTACATGTACTAAACATAAACATATCATTTCTCACTCATTCTTTTCCTTTCTTTACAAGTATAAAAATATTTATCACAAGCAAAACCACTCAATGTGCAAGTGTTTTTCCTTAAATAAATTACATAGGAGAGCCAACTAGATGCCTAAAAATTCAAAGGGCGCCGTGGCATATTGGATAAGTTAGGAGTTGAATTTTAGAGTATCCATGAAATCAACACGTTTAAATGATTATAACCCTTAATTTTAAGATTTTAAAGTTTGATGAATATATAAACTACAAATTTATTGTGATAGAATTTAACCGTGACCAACATCCAAATGAGTCTCAAAACTAAGACTAGAGTAAAAGAGCGGTAAATTCTTGTGAAGGAATTTGAATTGTATGTTGATGAATCTAGAATAAACTAACAGCCTCTTTACTTGTATCTTTTTAAAAGAAATCAAAGATTAGATGGCTTGGATTGTTTCATTTTATTTTTTCTAGGATTACCCAATGCCCAATCCTGATTCATAGATCTATTACCATGTATGAAGAGATGATTATGAAAAATAACACACACTGGAGTACAGAAACAATAAAAAGTCTGCAAGTTGAAGAATACTTGAGGGAGAAGATGACTTATATCTCAAGATAGCTATTATATAAGTAGAATGGAGAAGGAATGATCATTTGAAAAGTGGATGTTGAATCATTCATGTCTTTAAAATTATTAACCATCGCATTCGAGGAGTGAGCAGTGCGTAAGATTTCCGCAAATATATAACATTAACTGGCCAGTACAGTTCAACTTAATCCCAATATATGCTACTTTCTACTGAGCTTAACCGATTCCCACAAGTTGTATTCCAACCTATCAGACATAAGCACATTGAGAATATAGGACATTGCTTCTTTTGTTTTTTTTCTTTTTGGCAAACCAAGGACATTGGCTTCTTAATATTTTTTTGACCGGATCAAGTTAGTATTTTGTCCAGTACTCAGTTTCTATAATTTTTTTTTTTTATTCTTTTGGCACCCTAGTAAAGGGGGCTAGAACCCATGATAGGACGCACACATATAGGGAAAGAGCTCGCACACACAAGAAGAAAGAAAGTCCATAAAAATGGGAAGAGAGTTTGCACACGAGGGAAGGAAGTTTGTATGAATTGAAAGGGCAGCATACCTATAATCTAAACCTAGGCAACTAGGTGAAATACGGGGTTGCTAACCATGTGAGCAAACTTTAGTTTGACACTTTAATTACTAGCTTAGTGAAAGCCTTCATTTTTCGGACAAGATATCACATTAAAAGCATTTTAATTTAAAACTTCATTCAACTTTTTCAAAAAAAAATAAAAAATCAGCCGCCTTTATCCACTAAAATACAAAAAAAAAAAAAAATTCTCACTTTCCCATACAAAAAGTAAAAAAAAAATTCTATAACAAATAACTAAAAATAAAATATCATCATAACTCATTTATATTTTATTCTTTCTTCAAAATTAACTTTACTTTGGTTTATGAACCATCAGCTACATTTTCCTTCATCCTAGGTTGACACATTGGCAGTTTTTCACATCTGACCGTTGGATGCCATAGCTAAAATATCACAGATTTGATGAACAGAATATTCTAATCCTCCAAAAACCGTCGGGCCTCTCCAATCCGTGTGCGTGCATTGGACCAATGGTCTGCATAATGGCACGAGGATTCCAAACTGTGACAACTACTACTTTCTATCTTGCAGATCCTTTAATTTTGAAAATCAAACTTGATGCTTTCTTCAAAACCAAGGGCATGAGGGGTCGAAAATGATTCAACAAACTTAAAATTTTTCACACAGTTAGGTCACATTTGTAATCCCCCCCTCGCCCATAATTGTCCTCGCAACAAGTGAGACCCACAAGGCCATCCATTTAGAGAGCACGGCCCTTGGTGGATGCTTTATCCGGGTTAAAGTAGGTAGATGTGCAGGAAGAGCACATGACCCCAACATGCTAACGTGATTCTCGCTGCCATTGGTATGTAGGTGAGAAGATAGCAAGAGTGTGCAGAGAGACTAAGGACCATACACTTAAAAACAGAAGTTCATACTCTGCCAATTTGGAGAAGAAAAAAACACAACAACAGAACTGCAGTAATCAAATCTGAGTCCTTTCATTCTGTGGCATTGAACAGTGGGGGCTCACGGTACCAACGTTCCTGATCATGCCACGACTACAAAAAGCTTTCCAAGGTGTCCCACCCTGTGATGCAAAGTAATCTCCCACTAATCAACCGACAATCCATGTGGAATCTCATTGAATTTTCTAAGTAGGAAAGAGCCAGCCATGCATGTGAGGAAATGAAATCTTTATGTACGGACGTTGGCATACTATAAAAAAAATTATCTTCTTCTTGGGGCACGACAAGATGAGCACTCCTTGCTCCGTAGTTCATGTCATGATTGCAAAGCATGACTGCAATTTCTCTCATCCTCCACGTTCAAAGTCAAAAAAGAAGATCCTATAATTTCACCAGCCATCGGTTGGTGTAACCCGCGCGTGGGGCGGGACCCACTTTTTTGTTGTTTCATTTCAATCTTCGTGAGGAGATAATGTAAATGATCATTGACGTTAGGGGGTGAGATCTTCCTCTGAGGCTTTAACCTGGCGGAATCCTGAGTTTGAGTTGAGTAACTTTATAATTGCGGCCCATCTATTGATATCTCAACCGTTTAAGATAGACTCGCTCTAGATATATTTGGTATCCTTGAATTCAACATCATTCGAAGTTTGTCCGGCCATTGAATTGATTATTTAACGAAAAACTTGATATGAATATACATAAATTTGTGTTGATCAATTCTTTCAAATTCAACCGTCAAACTAATGGTGAAAAAACACTATAATTGATACAAATTTTGAAAAGTTCGAATTTTAATAGGTAAACCCCACCATGGAATTCCATTCTTGTAACTCTGAATGTCTCCAGGTCCTCGGAGGATCTGGTTCGTAGGTAGACTTGCAAACCATCTTGGATCAACAACAAATGAAGGTTAATTTAGACCGGAAGCAATCCAATTTTTCCTTGATTCGGAGTTTTATTTTTTCTTTTTTTAATTTTCTGCCTTTATTGACATTTCTTAGTTACTCCCACCAATCATGTATGATCAATTAGATGATTGGTCATCAATTGTGGGCCCTATCATTGTCTCAAAGGGAAAGTATCAGTCTAGAAGTTGCAGAATGCAGTCATTACCTCTAGAAAAAAAAGTAAAAAGAAGAGATCTTCTAGGATCATATTATGAGTCTGAGTCTAATAAATTAATGACACTCAATCATGATTATAACTAAAATATTAATAAAGATACGAAATCACGCCCCAAGTTGACAGGACTCAATTAACTTGATCAAAGTGGTTATCCCTTTTACAAGGAACTGTGCAGTCAAATTAGATTCGTTCAAGGAGTCATTTCATATGGACTTCCATCAATTTCTAAGAATATATTTCTTAAAAGCACCTTTTTTTTTTCCCAACAACCATGGATCAAACATAAAAGTTTTTGGGATCATCTGGAGGCAAACCATAAGAAGCTTTCCTTACCTGCTCTTGGTCACCACCTACTTGTCCCTAGTAACAAATGACCCATCACTTATCTAATTAATTTGATCTGTGAAGCATTTTAAGGATTTATGATACCAAATAGTACATCATGTGATAGATTTAGATTGTGTTAGATTTTTAATGTGTTGTGATAGGATCAGTGTATTCCTGCCAATCCAGATGTACTTTCTAAAATGTGCTCCCCTCTTATTGGGCCCACTTAGGATGCATCCCATACATATACACAGAGGTAGGTTGTATGCGAGTGGCTCACCTAAATGCCCACAATCCTAACTCTTAAAGCCACAAAATCTAATGGGTTTTAAGTGCATCTACTATATGTGTCTTTTATTGAATCCAGTGGTGCTTAATGATTAGATCATTGCCAAATTGAAAACAATGCAATTCATGGGGTTAGGTGATTGTAGATGATTTGAAATTTTAGAAAGAGAATCGTAAAAGGAGGTTTAAATATAAAAGTTACTTGAGATGAGGCCATGAAAGAAACCCATTATTTGTCATTTTGTTTTAAAAGAAATAATAAAAATACAAACCTGCCCCAATCTTCAACCGGGGTTGAACTTTATAAACCTGAACACGCGCGCGTGCACACACAAATAGAAAATTGGTCAAAATGTACAAACTCAAACCCAGGGGCAGAATCAGGAATTTTTTGAGAGGGAGGCATAGTGTAATTAGGAATTTCTTGGAGCGGCCACATGTAAAAATGCATGATTTTTTTTCTTATTTCTAAATGTAAGTGGTTTTCTGAAAATTCTGTGGGGATCCATGGCCACCCGCAGCCCCACTCTAGTTCCGCCCTGGTTCGAACCCAACATAACTGCTACCATACTAAGGCGGCTCACCTTATCCATTACCATCCCTAACTTTTTTTTTTTTTTTTTTTGGAATTTCAACTCTCTGTCAAAAAATAAATAAGATGTTGCACCGAAAGATGAAAAATTAAATAGAGGCCCCAAAATTTCTAAAGATCTCCAGGGGGTTCAAAGGTAAGACACCCACCAGGCCCACCTGCGCATGAACACATCGCTATGGTGTCATTTCATAGACATGAGACTTTTGACAAGCTAACCAGATATATCATAATTCACATTAGGTGGTGGGGAGGAAACAACTGCATCAAAACAAGGAAATGACACTTGCCTAATGTCACCCTAAGTTAAATAAGTAAAACCTAAGTAGCAAATCAGTAAATCAAAGCTTTTTCCTATTGTCTTTAGCAGTAGGTAACTATAGATTATAGTGAAACAAAACATTTTCTTCATCTTTGGTGAAATGTTGAAGAATAGGATCAAAAGATTGTAGGGCTAATTGGTTTTCTAGATACAAGAGGAGAATCAAGCCAACTACAACACATCAAGTCCACTAAATGCTGCCAGCTATCTGAGAGAAGATCATGACATGTATAAAATGTGGGCGGCTTTAATTATGGCAGCATATAACATACCTATCTTTTTAAGTTAAATAGATCTTAAAGACTTTTTGTATCTATTAGGCGAGCGAACCACACCATTTTTCTATTTTTAAAATCCTCTAACAAACTATGCTAAGATCACTTCTGGCCATGTCACAGAGAGCATCCCTTTTGTAATAGTAGTAATTTCTTTGACCTTGGTCAAAAGTATTCTAAGCCTGATCTGGGTATCCAAAAGCCCAATAAATCTCCACTCATAGCCCAGATTAATCTCTCTATGTAGTCCATCTCAAATGGTTTTTTTATTTATTTATTTATTGTAGATCCTTAAGTCATTCAATTCTAAAGTTGAAATCTCTCTCTAGGCCTTCTTTACAGCCAGCTAAACAGAAAAGAAAGAGAAACATGTACATGGACTGCGACATATATAGTAAATTTATGGGAGGTTGTTAATGGACAATTAGAATAGAATTATAGGTTTCAAAGGATAGGTTAGTGCAGCTTAGCTGGAAAGTGTTCTTCACGTTTTGTTGCAGCCTTTCCACTAGTTTCCAGTCCCAAAACAGTTGCAATGAACTCATAAGAAAATTCACCTAAATGCCAGGGATAGACAGTTCCTGTTTCCTCCCATGGACCCAACAATCTATGGGTGAGATTTTCCAAGAAAAATATGAATAAATAAATAAAATCTATGAGTGAGGTGAGTAAGGACACAGCACTAAAAGTTCATCCTCAGCAATAAAGAGCTAAAGAGATCATAAGCAAACCATTGTCACAGACATTGTTCTGAAAATAATAAACATATAGATATTAAAGAAAGATTTTCAAAATATTGGGATGTTTTTCTCAAGATATGATTGAGAAAATCCAGAAAAAAAAAGGAAAAGAAAAGTGAGGAACCCATGCTAGAGATATGTATACATTTTTTTAGTAGTAAAAAAAAAAACACAACTTTTAACTTCTGACAGTATTTTGAGAATGCAGATTTAAAATGCTGGTGAATTTTGCCAAAGTTAATATCCCATCCCAACCCATTATTACCCCAACAAACAACCAAATTGGTCTAGGTCTCACTTCCCATTCCCATTGGTATCTGATCAATGATAAAACCTTCCAATACAAGAATAAAAACTTCCACAAAAGAAGTTTTCATTCAGTGGGAGTTCTCATACCAGATAATTCCTCAACACAAACTATTAATCAGGTAGATAACATGGTCGGTCAGCATATCACGTGTGTTTAATCAATCATATGTTGATTTTCTATTCAAACCCTTTCATGGCTGGCAATGCTCTGTCTAACTGTCTTTGATTATTCCTTGACTTGTAGGTTGGTCATGGGAGCCATTAACATGGAAGAGACAGAAAATGGAATCTGACCCACATCTCATACCAGAAAATAGTTCTAAGAGAATGACAAAAAAAATTATTTAAAAAAAAAAGGATGTCTCTTGTCAACACATGAATCTGAGACAATATCTTCATTTAACTTTCCTTGCAAGTCCTCTGAACAGGTCAAAGCTGCATGAACATGGCAACCTTTGTTTCAGATTGTCATTATAGATATAAATATATATTTATATTAGCTAAGTTGCTAATGAAAATGGATATTATAAAATACTATGCAAGCAAAGATTGAGGAATACCATAAAATTCCATGAAAATAATAGCAATGAAGGTAGGCAAGACCACACTTTAGGAGTTAATTATAGATAGAAAACACCCAAATAAAGATTCTTATTTGTAAGATGAAGATACTGTTTATCCATTTATCCATGTACCACATTTTATATGTTCCAAATAGACATTTTTCGAATTGCAGTTATTACAGCTACACTCTCCCCATGAGCTAATCTTGTGCAGCTTTAAAATTAGCATTACATGAAAGGTCATGAAAGCTTAGTACATGAGTGAGGATTTTACAACTGTTGTCTACTTAACACCATTTTAGTACCATCACCACCTTCTTTGATTTCATTTTCGGGCAGGTAGGGCCCACCACAATTCCATGTTCGGGTAGATTGGACCTATCCAAGATTAGATCATTGGGTGCATCAATGTGATTCCATCTCCGAGGGGTGGACGTCCACCATTATTTCACCATAAGGTGGGTCGCTCTATCGTGACTTCTTTATTAGACAGAGAGGGACCACCATCATTCCATCATTTGATATATGATCTTTAACATTTGGGCCGACTAGAGAAGACAGTACTGCCGAAGGATATGAGATGAAACTAAATTTCGCCTATTTTCATATGCTCTCCATATCTGAAAAACTTACACTTGTTATTGTAAGCACAACTAAGCGTCTGCTTGGTAATAAATTTTTTGGGGACAAAACAAACGCCCTATTGTAAGTTGTGGCCCTTAATTTCTTATAGGTCTGGTTGTGAGTTAGGCCTAAAGCCTAGAACCAGCCAAGCAAGGTACATGGACTAAACTGCTAATGACATGGAAAAGTAACAGGCCTTCTATTGCTGCTAGCCCAAGTCAAACTGGGATAGAACAAGGCCAGCCACCTTTTGACAGGATGACTATAGGCCCATGGTCATGCCAGGGCTATTTTCTTGGGTGATTGCTAAATGTAATGGATCTAGGCGTCTATTGGGTGCCCTAAAGTCATACGAGACACTCCAACTAAATACAGATGAGCCTCTTTGCACTGCTAGAAAACTGGGCCGAGCCTTTTGAGGCAGCATGTCACAATTTCAAGTTCCCAGTGTAGACGGTTAGATCTGAGGTGGGTTGACGTTGCCCTAGTCTCAACCTGTCAATCTTTTACAATGGGACTTGAAACCAACCTGGTGGGATAAAAGAAGACCCAACTGATGGATTCTAAAACTGGTCTCAAACTTGGCTCCATCTCAGGCTAGGCTGGGTGGATTTCCAGGTCGACCTGACCCATCACCCCACTCATTCTAGGTTCTAACCAAATTTGAAGGCCACAGGCGCAACAGTAGGGACATCTAGTGTCAATTACAGGCCAAACATGGTGAGGCCCAACATTAGAAATCCACTCATCTGCTCTACTGTTAAAATGAAAGAAGACGAGTGCTAAAGACAACTGACCCAAGTCTATCCCAGTCAGAATGTCTCAACTCTCGAGGAGCACAGAACAGAACTCCTTTTAAAAGTGGCCATTTGGTGCTTCTACTGCAGAAGTCTGGAAACTGAATCATCCAGTCTTTCTCATTAATTGACCCCTGGACCACCCATGGCATTCCAAAATCATTTTTACCATTCATTGGAAGCCTGCCACTACGATATCATGGCATTGAGGACTGTGCAAGTCAACAATACTTGAGATGTAGCAATCAATCCACTCTGTTACAGTAAAAATGTACTCAAAATCTGTATACGGAATTGAAAGTTCAGGATATATACATTCATCCAACAAAAGCTATATTGGAAAATCCCGGACCACATTTCTAGTTTATCTCATTGCAGAAATATAGAAATTAAAAGTAAAAAAAAAATAATGTCACTTAAGCAAAGTGCGAACAAGTGCTCTTCTCAGAGGATATTGCTAAATCAGCAAGGGTTCCCGATCCTTTGGGCTGGACTAATCCCTCCGGAATCAAAGAGAAGCCGAGTAAAATCCATGTGGCCTCCAAATGGTAGCACTAGTAGACTCAATTTTCTGTTCTTGAAGAGGGAAAACTAAGAATCGATACCATTACCTCTAGCTCCGGAAGAAAGAGAAACTGTGGTCGGAAGAAAGAGAAACTGTGGTCCTGACCACTTGATTAACCCCTTGGGATTAGCTAGTGACCAATTCTATTGTTGATTTTGCCATGTCTTTTAAGACTTTCAAAAGAAAGACTACATTTCATAAATTCACCATGCCTTACATTAGAGAAAAGTCTCAATTTATACACGAACCCATTCAATATAAAAAAGTCAGGCAAATTCAAATCTCCTAAAATCTCTCCAACCAGTCTGATTTTTATCTCTAACAACCATCATCGCCTTGTCCCAATGATGATGCATGGATAATGGTGGATGCTCAATGGCAGTGAGATTATTAGAGAAGTTTAAGAGATAGGTCTATGACCAGCCTAATCACAAGATCGCTGCTGAGTCATAGTTCTGATAACATGAAAAAAAACTCAGAAGGACTACATTTTATAAATTCACTGCACCTTTCATTAGAGGTAAGGCTCTCAATTTCTACACGAATCTATTCAACATAAAAGTTATTCAAATTCAAATTTCCTAAATCTCTCCAACCAATATTATTTGGAGCAAGGGTACAAAATTTGCAGATAATTTCCAAAAAACAATTTCTAACTCATATATTGATCCATAATTACAAAGATTAATGGGGCATTGCTAACCCCTAATTCCTCTTTCATCCAAGATACACATTAAAGACCATGAAGTATTTTGGTCTGTGAATTGCTAATGAAGGATTCCCAAGCATACAGAATACATGCTGAAGACCATGAAGTTTATTGGTCCATTTGATCACATGCTAGAATCTGCTACATTCGATATGAGCTGTTGCAATTCAGAACACAGCCTCGATGCTTCAGGGACATTCCTATAAGATTCAGACATCTGCATGAGCAATTGACACTGTTCTTCTCGTGAGGTAGGCAACTGAGGCGGTATTGGAGGAACAAGAAATGGATGTTGAAGCAGCTGAGGTATACGCCACCTATCTGTGCGTTCCCATGCAAGACATTTCTTCATAAGATCAAGTAGCCACGGATTAGAGACTGGGTCATATTTAATCTCATGGTTTCTATCTGTTATGACCTTGAATTTTGCCCAGAATGTCTTGTATTCGGCAAATGGCGTCCTCCCATATACCATTTGATAAAGAATGCAACCAAGGGACCAGATATCAGAAGGCCGGCCACACTTGATGATATTTCCATTTTCATCATGCTCGTTCCACATAAATGCTTCTGGAGCCATGTAGTTTAGTGTACCCACCTGCAATATATGAGAGAGAGAGAGAGAGTCAGTTTTTGCTATTTTCCTCCATTTCACCTCTTTGGAAGAACATTGATACTGCGCAGAATGCTTAGAGGACAATGAAAACCTGAGCATCTCGCTGGATGTTTGTTGTATCGCTCATGATAGCTTTGGCAATGCCAAAATCAATCAGCTTCAATGAGCCTTTGACAAGTAGAAAGTTGGCAGGCTTCAAGTCCGAATGCACAATACGCTCCTCATGTATTGTATATACCGCATGAAGTATTTGCTACATTATAAAATAAATGTCAGTGCCTACATAAAGAAAAACTAAAAATATGTATATGGAAAGCAAATATGCAGCATATCACTGTGGTAAACTATAAAGAACAGCATCTGGATATCAGTCTAGAAACGAAACACAGCTTGCGCAAAAGTGATAAAGCATGAAAGATGTGTGCCCATATTAACATAGAAAACTACTTATGCCAGATGTAGGAGAATGATCCAACACAACCCATGCACCCATTAATTGGTCCATAAGCAAAGCCAAGTGCCATTAATATCATGGAAGCCGCTGATTATCATGCTATAGTTTACACTAGACAACTATAGAGAAGAAACCTTTTTAGCTGTCATTAATGATACAAAATTCTGCAGGATGTATCCAAAAGAGTGCATATGACATGAATATAATTACTCTACCTGTGAGTTGGGCAGCATAGAAATAAAAAATCACATCGGATTGGATTTTTTTTCACTCACTTTTCAACTTCTGTCCCAAACCAACACTTGCTGCTAATATTGATCATTAATGAAGTTAGCATCCTACCTAGTATGGTTATCCTAAGGCAAGACCACTCTGAAGTCCAAACACATTTAAATCCATTGGGATTTGGACTACAACCAAAAGCAATTGTAGATGCCTCTCATTAAAGCATGGTAAAAAAGGATGACCATGATAAATATAATACCCATATGAGTTTCCCAAATGGGAATGAACAGTAGAAAAAACCCAGCCAGCACACTGAGAAAATTCTCTGCTCCTAAGGGCAATGTGCCAGCCAGATATGGCCTAAAGAATTTCTATATCGAATAGTTACAGAGGATATAGTGAACCCTGATCAGTGACCTACAAGAAAAATTACACATACAACAATGACACCCGTTTCAGTTTTCATCAAAGTAGAATCGGACCTCAACAAGAAAAATATATGGCAAGGTTAATGTGCCTACATGGATTCAATACACCAGCTTGGAAAGAGACCACTATGAAATTGGCGTAGGAAAAAGTTCGTCCAATTAAGCTAAAAGAAAAGGAAATGGAAATTTTGAAACTAATATGATGGTAATGGTAGCATGATGGAAAATGAATTGGAAACCAAAAATGTGAAAACAGATAATTATATAGATCACAAAATGATGGCATAGAAGTGAGGAACCAAGTTGGTCTTTAATTACCTGTTTATGGAATCAGGAGTAACACTTAAATTACAGAGCACAAAGAAAATGTGGAAATTTACTTTAGATAAGCTTTCTAAGTTCCCAAAAATAGGAAGATAGTGAGAACATTAAGTTTCCAATGAAAAATGCTAGGCATAACTGACTGTTACGCTAATCATCTTTCATCCTTCAATATAATTCACTCACATAACCTCAACTGGGAATCAAGACCAATGGTGGAAGGAAGACCTGCCAATAAAAACGGAGCCAGTTTTCATCAATTTCCCAACTGGAGCTATCCATTCCCTTCCATTTCTGTGAAAGCATCTGTGCCAGATCAATTTCACCATATTCAAGGACCATGTAAATATATGCATCATCCTTAATTCTTCCATCCTTGGTATTCATGAAGCCATTCATGACATCCGCAAGCAAGGTTTTATCTGTGACCTAGTAAGGGATTCAAGCAGGTCAGTATTATACATATTGCTAAAAAAATAAAATAAAAACAGAAGGAACCAATCATTTCTAGAAAAAAAATCTTGAATATATGAGCTGCTGTAAGCAAAAGAATGAATCACAATGCACCTGACCATAGAAGAAACTGATAATAAATGATTCTGACACTTCTTTCTTTTTAATGCTTTCATTTCTTTCAATGTATCCCTACCATACATGGGTCATATCCACCAGGGCCATAGAAGTTGGAGAGGGGGGGGGGGGGGGGGGCGGGGGGTAAGCTGCACATCTAAACAAACCCCAAGTACCATAACCTGACATAAATATTTATTGATTTAATAAAAATAAGAAAAAATGTGAAGAGTATGAGGAGGTCGACTATGAATCTTTGTCGAGTCAACTTTCTAATGCTTTTACTTGCAGCAAAGAAAAGGATACCGACATTTGGAAGCTGTCTACCTCAAGAAATTTTTCTGTCAAATCTTTATACAGGCCATTAGAGGGGGTCCTCCCACTCTCCATCTTCATGTAGGAAGATGTGGCTGGTTTGGTTCAGTTAGAGTCGAAGCCTATTGTTGGCTGGCAGTAGTAGGTAAGATATCGACAGCAGCCAACATAAGGAGGAAGAACGTGACATTGGAGAACATTGTGGACGTGTGCTCGATGTGTGGGTGGGAGGAGGAGATAATTAGCCATTTATCCCTTCATCACGATAGTGTTGTGTTCTTATGGAATCACTTTTTTTAAGGAATGCTGCATCCCTTGGTGTCTCTCTTGGAATTGGTTGAAGCTTGAAATAAGGGTCCATTTCATTTAACGATGTGGAGATGCATTTCTTTTGCAGTCCTTTGGTCTGTTTGGAAAGACAGGAATGATCTTCAGGGGCACGTCGTCTCCGATTGATGATATTGACTTGTCGGTGGTTCTGAGGTTGGCGGAGTGGCTTATATGGGAGGGAGTTTGCTAATGTGAAGCTAGATGATGTTCTTCACAGTTGGGGTATGTTTATGGAGTGTTGTCAACTAAGGTAAAAGAGGTGGGTAAAGTGGTCTTCTCCCCATCTTGGTTCTTTGTAGTTTCATATAGATGCTAGAGGTAATCCAGGTTTAGTGGACATCGGTGGAGTTCTTTGCGACTACAAAGGGGAAGCTCTGATCATATTTTATAAACATTTGGGTGTTAAGGACTCTAACGAAGCAGAGCTTCTAAATATATTGGAGGCTCTTCGGATTTATTTAGGCAATTTTCAGGTGCAGCTTATTATGGAAAGAGATTCGCTTAGAGGCACCTCATGAGCGAATTCTAACATTTTGAGCCCTTGGAAATTGCAATTGTACTTCACAAGATCAAATCTTTGGCATCTATGGTTCAAGTAGTTTTTTATCATGTGAGTTGTTGTCAATGGTTTGGAGGATTCCCTACCTAAGCACAGGGTTGATGAGATTACTGTGCTGGTTGCCTCTTTGGTTCGATTGCATCTTAGCATTGTGTATAATACTCTTATACTGGCATTTTCTTTTTTCTCGGTTGTGTCTTTTTGGTTGTGTCTTTTGTATGGACTCCATCATCATCATCATCAAAGCCTTGTCCCAACTATGTTGGGGTCAGTTACACGAATTTTCTTTCTCCATTCCGATCACTATTGAGCCAAGTCCTTAGATAAGTTGCACTTTTGAGGATTTGGCTACATAAATTCTTTTTTTTTTTATGGACTCCCTTCATCATTAATATAATTTTACTGTTACTATTAGAAAAACATGTTTCATTGCATATTTAACTTTTGATGGTTAATCCTCTCTCTCTCTCTCTCTCTCTCTCTCTCTCTCTCTCTCTCTCTCTCTCTCTCTCTCTCTCTCCTCTCTCTCTCTCTCTCTCTCTCTCTCTCTCTCTCTCTCTCTCTCTCTCTCTCTCCAAGTAGACCACAAAATATCCATGGAGACCAATACCTAAAGATTTTGCACACTTTTTAGAAGGCATCCGACTCTCCACCACATCTCCTAATGATTTTGGGAAACACCAACCCATGCTCTCTCTCTCTCTCTCTCTCTCTCTCTCTCTCTCTCTCTCTCTCTCTCTCTCTCTCTCTCTCTCTCTCTCTCTCTAGACATCCGACTCTCCACATCTCCTAATGATTTTGGGAAACACCAATTCTCTCTGATTTCTCAACAACTGACACCATAATCCTGAATAGAATTCTGCAGAAAATAATCATAAAGGATGATGCCTAAAATTTTACTTCCATTAACAAAATTTTAATGTACTATTTTAATTTGGTCAAAAATAAACAAAGCATTTTTCACCACATGAACAGAAAATGAAGAGTAAAGAAGTTACTAATACCACAAAGACAATCCCCGTACCATAGATATCAAGTTAGAGCTAATACCTCATAGTCAATGAGTTGTATGATGTTTTTCTTTCCCTTCAACTTGTTTAGATACTCTATCTCTTGACAGAAACCATAAGCAGTAGAATAATCACGGCCTTTAAGCTTGATCTTTTTAAGAGCATAGATGGTACAGTCAGATGATATGACTTTATGAACCTCACTGCTTCCTCCACTTCCTATCTTCCCAAGCTTCTGGTAGAGTTTCCCATTAACTTTAAAAAATACATCAGGATCATAGTTTTTTTTACGAGGAACAGAAGTGCCTCTGTCACTAACACCCTTTTCCATTTTTCTGGATTGAGAAAGCTCTGAATTCGCGATTGATGATGCAGTTTTTGTCACTGGGGCCTGAGATTGCATATCAGTAGCATCACCCACAACCCCCTTCCCTTTAGTTGACTTTTCATCAGAACTAACTGCCTTGGAAGGATCAGCGATTCCATCTTCTAAAGCACTGGCTTCCTTCATGTCAGAACCCTGCCCCTTTGATTGACTATTATCCTGAGATCTGGGCAAGGTCTTTGGAGCGGATGAAGATACTTGGATTGACGTGGCTGTCTGCCTGACCAACACTGCATTGGAACACTGAAAAGAATGACTGGAGGACAGTGCTGAAGCTCCTTGAATAACAGGTTTGGGGTTCAACTCAAACTCATTAAGGGGATCCATTTCCATATGTGAGCAGCTATCTCGATTCAAAAGAGGATTGTAAGACACAGAAGTTGGCATGGGTGCTGACAAAGAATGGACAGATGTTGTTGTTGCACATGAATTACCTCCAACTGAAGACCG
The DNA here is from genome assembly GCA_012931725.1 of Litsea cubeba. Classification (NCBI taxonomy): domain Eukaryota; kingdom Viridiplantae; phylum Streptophyta; class Magnoliopsida; order Laurales; family Lauraceae; genus Litsea; species Litsea cubeba. Next base: position 5,623,545 of record CM022954.1, on the reverse strand, counting down.
AGTCATGGGATGGACTACATCCTTGCCATGAAAAGACATTGAATTCTGGTCATGCACCAATGTGCTTGTTTTCGCTGACAAATGAGTTGCAGCTGACCTCATACTCATGTCTGCTGTTTCTGAGGGCAGAAGACCCCTTTGCTTCTGCTCTTGATTGTCTGAATTCAGTCGTTGTGCTTTATCACTTAGGCTGTTTACACACTCTGTCAACGCAAGAGAACTGACATGAGATGTCAAGTGGTTGATTCTAGTATCATTGGCCATTCTTTCATCGGCCCCTGCATAAACAGATTAATAGATACACAGCCAGAAATATATAGAAGAACATAGAGAGAAAAATCAAGGGTGCATTTGGATTTATCCCAAATTGCAATCAATACGAACATTTTTACACAATGGATGGGACAATCAGTCCACAAAGCATTTGGGAGGGCGCAAAATGTTAAGTATTTGTTTGTGTAGTTTCCTATCACCAATTGGTTTTGAAATTACTGGCTAGCAACTCTGAGATGGTATCAAGGCCAACACATCCCGAGTTCGAAACCACGTAGGGAAAAAATACCCCATACCGCGTTGTGTGTTTGTACGGGCGTAAGTGCACAGGGCAAAGAAGGCTCCATGCCGCGTTGTAGTCTTGTGTGGGCGTGTGCTTCGGATCCGGGCGGTGTCCCACCCAAGGGTGGGTGTTAAGTAGCTATTTGTGTAGTTTCGTATCACCAATCAATTTTGGGATTACTAGCTAGCAACTCTGAGACAAAATTCCGACATGAAATTTCTGTGGGGTACTATTTCTTTGAATTCACTGTCAGCTACCAATATAGATATTTGTTATGTGAAATGAAGAAAGAAGACAAAGTCCAACAAAACGTGGTTCCCAGACTTCACCACCTACCCAAACAAATGGCATTATAGAGGATCGTCCATCCTGCCAAAATGTTCAAGCCAATTACAATTTAGTAGACAACCAAATGCACCCCATGGTAATATTTTCACTACATTCATCACAAAAAATGAGACATCTTTTCCTGCTTACTCTTTGAAGGAGCATCTGGGCAAGCTGAGCTCACATATGCAGCATGAGAGAACTGGACCTTCAGGTCCACCTCTTCCATCGAATCAGCCTGAATAACCAAGTGAGAAGAAGAAACTACTTGATCATTCTTACAATCCAATCCACCATTCATAGTATCATTTGGGAGAAGACCATCATTCCTCCGATCCAAGCCGCTGTTTGGAGAAGTGTTTGGCAAACTGCCACCATGTCTGCATTCTTCTCTCCGCAAACCAATAGAATCAATGTTCTCGCCACTGCCACTGCCACCGCCGCCGCGGGTAGTACTCATAGTTTCTGTAATTGAAGGTGGAGTGAGCGACGAATCCTCAGGCGACGTCATTGCCTCTTCATCCACATTACTCTTCCTCTGCTCAAGCACCTCTGCCTTGCTCCCTCGTCCAGGCACCGCAGAATTTCTCAATTCTTCAAGGCATCTCTTGCCGCCATCATTTCCTTTCGCAGAAGGGAGTGTACCAACAACATTCTTTGATGATTCTGATTGGGGAACCAACACTCGCCTCGCCCGCAAAGCATTGGACGGCGCCATACCTATAATAATATAAAAAAAACACAGAAACCCTAATTCCACCCTTCTAATTGGATGACCCCAAATCTAAAAACAAAGACTGAAACATGAAAAAAAAAACAAAAAAAGTAGAGAGAGAGAGAGAGAGGGAGTTACTGAGAGGTCTTTGGCGCTTGAATGCGGCTTGGACGTGGCGGAGGAAATCGGGAGGCGGGGAGGAGGAGGAGGAAGAGGAGAGGGTGGAGGCGGTGGATTTTCTGGTGGTGGGTGGAAGGTCATCCTTCCTCTCCATGGCTGGATCTTAACGGCATGTTCGGATTCTTCTGCAGCGATCGAAGAAAAGAGAGAGAAGCAAATCGATGGGTAGGTGAAGAGAGAATGAGGAAAGGAAAAATGGGGTTTGTTTGGAAAGGGTTAGGGATCGAATTCCAAATCCTCATCCATGGAAATGGAAACCAAACTTGCAGATTTCGAGTTTTGCACTTCTTAACAGGAAGAGGAAGAAGAAGAAATAGTGAGATTTGGAAGAGAGAGAAGGGGGGACAATTTTTTGTTTTTGAATTAGGCTTTTATGTCCTTCTTGCCGCTCTCTTTCTTCTTCTTTTGTTTCCAACTGGTATTTTATTTGTTGAGTCCGGATCCTCTATGGCCCAAGCACAGGCACAGGCACAGGCTATTTGAATGTATAAAATAGTCCCAAGTTTTACCCCCAACAAGAATAAGTTGACCATTTGACAAATAATCGTGTGATAATAAATAATGCATGACATTGTGTTAATTGCTTTTTTATTATTAAATGATCAATTTTTATCATGGAACTAACCCATATTGTAAAAAACAATAAAAGAGAAATTAAGAATACTCCATATCAAAACTAAAAGAGAAACCTCAAAAAAGAGTATAAAATTTTTAGCTCGTTTTTAAAATATACATGAATATTTGAATATTTAAAAAAAATATATAACTTTTTTCCGCACTTCTTTCAATAAGGTCCTCATCGTGATATTTTATTAAGAAATGATAAAAAATTAACCTCCCGTGAAAGGTTTTTTTTTTTTCCCTTTTTTTTTGTAATTATTTTTCCTCCTTATAACTAGCCATTTTGATTTTTTTTTGTTTGAAGGAGACATTTTGATTTTGACGATCATAACCATATGATGAAGTTAATTTTTAGTTTTTGAAATACCCCTTTTCAACCATAAATGTATAAAACGCGGTTGAAGTAGGTCATTTGGATTAGACTTGATCATTTCTCTTAAATGAATATTTTGTAAAATGATATAAGGGTATTTTTGTTATTATTTTTTTAAAAGATTTATAGAGAGAACTTAATTAAAAGAGTTGTTGAAAATCTTTGTACTCTTTTAAAATATTCATGTACGTTTTTTAAAATAAAAACTAGAAGATTTTACCGGAAAAATCCCATTAGATTAATTATAGAGCAAAAAGGCCTTAGAAGATATGAAATGACTGTAGTAGTCTCAAGGACCCTTTTTTATTCTTTTTTTAATATATATTTTTTATTTTGTCGAGCGGCAATATCCACGCTCACCTGCATATACGAGCGGGGATATCCCCGCTTGTGTTTTATTCTTCTTCATAGTTAAGCGATTTCTTATTCTTCACAATTAAGCCCAGATATCATCGCTCACTCTTATTCTTTTTCCTCCCTCCCTCCCTCCAACTCCTTCCACCTCTATCAACTAATCCATTACCCCTTATATCCAACTTTGATGGCAGCGCTCTCGCTGGATCTGAGGTGTTTGCCATAGTAGATCTTGGCGAAGGTTCCTTGCCCTAGGATTCACCCCATTTTGTACTTGCCGAACAACAAATTTCTCAGATTCTGCTGCTTTTTATGATGTTCTTCTTCCATCGAAACCATCTAAGTTGCTTCTTCTTTTTTTTCTTATTTTGGTTGCAGAATTCAAAGAAAATGAAGGACTAAAAGATGAAGATGAAGATGAAGAAAATAGAGATTTACAAGGGAGGTGCGGTTGTCTTGGAGCCATTAGAGTACCTAGTTGTGGGAGAGGAAAGGTGATATGCATGTGAGTGGGGATATTGCCATTGGGCGAAACAAAAAAAAAAAGGATTGTGAAATGATTCTTGACATTACTACGGTCATTTTATATCTTTTTAGTTTTATTTTTTCTATAGTGAGTTTAACGGGATTTTTTTGGGTAAAATCCTCTAAATGTTAATATATTAGAAAAAGAAAATTTGAACGCACACAAACAATCCACGTGTAATAGACGAGACTATCTTTCATCTCATCTCCCCACTCTCTCGGACTTGATCCCTCCAAAAACGCCCCATGGCTTCTGCTTCTGCTCTCCTGACCAGTAATCTTCCTCACAAGACCAGAAATCTCCCCCTCTTCCCCAAACCCAACAATCCTCACCACACATCCCAACCTTTTCCTTCCTCTGCCAAATTCCCATTCCCAAACACCAACACCACCAACAACACTAACATCAAGATTTCAGAGAAATGGAGGAACAGAGTCTCCTTCTTTCCCTCCTTCCTCAAGAAGAAAGGAAAAGACTCAGAGGCATTGAAAGAAGAGCTTCTCGAAGCCATCTCTCCCCTCGACCGAGGCGCAGAGGCCTCTCCCGATGACAAGGACCGAGTCGATCAGGTAAACATGTCATGGGTTTCCTGTGAAACTAGAAATTCATGGAAAGGAGATGGTTTGATATCAGTTTTTGATGTTTCCTGCAATTGATTTGATTTGGTTTTCAGATTGCTCGTGAACTTGAAGCTGTTAATGTCATAAAGGAACCACTCAAGTCTGATTTGCTGAATGGAAAATGGGAGCTAATTTATACTACTTCTCAATCAATTTTGGGGACCCAGGTCTTATGATCCTCTGATTTTACTTATTTCTCTGTGTATCTTTCATGTGGTTATGCTTCTTTTTTTTTTTTTTAATGTTTCTTACCATTTGCAATTCTAGTCGCTTAACTAAATATTAAGAGCTTATTTACACATTAAAGCATTTGGGTAACCCAAACCTTAATTGTATTTTCCAATTTTAGAATTCAACTCTTTTTTTTTTTTTAGAGATTTTTTAGCTAAAAGGAATGGAGGTAGATAATGCAAAATTTGCAGAGTGTTTTGGATGAAAATACCCATATAAAATTTCCAAAATTACCCAAATGATGGGTTCTACTTTGTAATTTTTAAAAGGTGGGCCCCAATTACCTCATGGAATAATAGTTTATATATATATATATATAATTTTACCAAATACACTAATTCTAAATTAGAACTTAAAAATTAGATCTTTTATTTTAGACTTAAATCTAAATAGCTCTTATTAATTAGACTAGTGTTTCCGAATGGCCCCTTACTTCCCTTCTTTTCATCATTTTGTTCTGGTTCATTTCGAACTTACTTAGGAAAGTCATGTTTTATGTATGTGGATCTTTTAATTGATTATCCACCATGGCAATGACACAGAGACCAAAATTGTTAAGACCAAATGGTAAAATCTACCAGGCGATTAATGCAGATACACTGAGGGCCCAAAATATGGAAACTTGGCCATTCTTCAATCAGGTGATTCCTCTGATATAATTTATCAATTGGTCTTGTCAATATTCTTGAATGTTATTTGTCCAGATATGTATCTTCTTAGCATTGTGCAACCTGTATATTAGATGCCAACAAACAGTAGTTGTCATAAAGCATGCTACATCCTGGATTTTGGTGTTTTTAATCACTTGGCATTGAGTCCATCTTTTCTTGATTCATTATCTTGTGATTATATCCTTTTGTTTCTCCAAATGCAAGCTTAGAATTCCATTGGGTGATCCTACATTGTGCGAATTTGCATACCTAAATGTTTTTTAGTTGAATACTCATGTATGAACAGATTGAAGTTATGCCTTTGTGAGTGCTAGCCATATAGGGGAGTGCAGTGTTTATAGTTTATACAGTTTAGCATTTTACATCAGGGCCCTGTTGAACTTCGAGGTTGTGTTAATGAACATTTTGCATTACACGAATATCTTATTAAATGAAGTATGAGAAAATGCCTTTATTAACATAAAGATGCTAAACAAACGTGTTAGAGGCATTGTAACAGATATAATCATTGGCAATTTCCTATTGCTGGCATTTGTTGTGATCTTTTTTGAGTTGTTTCTTTTTCTTTTTCTTTTGAAGACATGATTTGGAAATCCTCAAAATACAAAATAGTAAAAAATGATTGTATCATACAGAAAATAATTTAAAAAACCATAAATGTTATCACCGTTGTTGTCATCATCATCATCATTGAACCTATCCCATGTATCTGGTCGTCTTTAAGATAAAATTAGGGGAAGAATTATATAAACGTAATTTTCTGAAAATAATTTGTTTGAAAAAAGCTATAGCTTTTGTATCAGCATGTGAACATTGGAAATATTGGCATTATGTTTTGCATTTTATGGAGATTGCTCAAGAAGATAGCAGAAATTTTAATATACCGACAATATTTGTGATGATTTTCAGTAGTTGAGGGGTAATTTTAGAGGATTGTAAATGGGGCCACGCTGTGCTAAAGCATAACCAAGCCCAGCCCTTTTAGTACTTGGACCTAATATTGAGGACTGGGATAAAGCTCGCTAGCATAAATTCTAAGCTGCATGAGTGCAAATATGAGTACTGGAGTCCAACACTGATACAATTGTTTGATATGGTTAATACTAGAAAGTAGAATTCATGGATTTGGAAAAATTAAGGGCACGTTTGGTAATAGGTGAGAAATTCGGGAGGAATCTGTAGATTTGAGAATTCCCCACTACTTCAGATTTGAGCATTCCACACTGAGGATTTCACATCAATATCAATGCATATTGGTGTGTATATTTGAGAAAAATTGGTGTTGGTGCAGATTATCCACAAAACTGAGGATGTACAATTGCCAAACGTCAATTTTCCAAGTCCTCAAGGAAAGCCGGTGAGCAATCTCAAAGGATTTGGTTGCTAAATGTGACCTAAATTAGTACATCAATACCTATTTTTACATGAGAATAAAACGAAAAAAATAGCACAAATAAAAATTATTGTCCAAATCGTACTCTAGAGGCAATTAAGAAAAGGCATAATATGCTTTTGTTGACAACAAAAAGAAATGCTTGCCAATCCACTTGTAACCCAAGTGGTGAGTGTGATAGGGTACCGATTCCGGTACACTGGCTGAGCATGATAACCTATAGATAACCCTAAACTCTATAAGGGACCCGTTTTGTAGGGTTATCATGCTCCATTGGTGTACCGGAATCAATATCCTCTTTATAGTGAAGCATCTCCCTAGCCACAGGTACAACCACAGATCGATCCCCATGTCCGTGGATAGGGATTTGGGTAGTGTGAGTGTGTGAGTATATACCGAAACTTGCTTTAAACCAGTACTACAACAATCTAGTAATGTCTAGAAGCACCTGAAAATCTATGTCAATATGTGATATGCCATGCATTTCAAACACAATAATATGTAGCATAGCTCAACATAGTGTATATTTATGTCCCATTTGTGATACATGTCAGGCAATGCCAGGTCCTCAACCCTTCAGGCCTTGGTCATCCTAATTCCTACAAGCCTATGAGCTCATTCCAAATACAACCCAAAGTGGGCAGCTAGATTTGGACCTGACCTGGATTAGTTGCAATCATTACTTGATTAAAATTTGTCACCATCGACCAGGGCCTTGAGAGTTAGGACTTGAAATTGAAAGTGCTTCATGACGAGCGATAATTAAACAAATTTTCAAGTAATTGTGCATTTTCTTAACAAAGCCAAGCATACCTTTTATCACAATCTATGTGGCCCTAGATGCAAATTTATCAATTTTGTTGCCTGGGGTAACTATAGAAAAACATGGAGGTTTGAGTTGCATATTGTAAATAGGATGAGCGGCGCAGGATAAGCAAAGTGGAGGCAACCTAGTGGAGTGTTATATGATTGTCAAGTGCCACTTGGATTAAAGGTCCATTTTATGAGAAATCAGTTGGACCAGCTTTAGTGTATGGAGTTGTATGGTGGGAAACTAGGAACTGACAAGAAACTAAAGCACATGTGCTTGACATTTGTATGTTAAGATGGGATGGATGGATGGAGTTTTTAGAAAGGGTAGAGTTAGGAATGTGTGCAGCATAAAGTTTGCCTATAGAAAAAAAAATCAACAAATGTTTTGTAAGATAGAAGATAAAAAACACCCCTTTTAGAATACAGTTGTAGAGGCCCTTATAGAAACTCGTGTCTGGTCTTCTAAAAGATGAGAATTTTCCCAGAATAATTAGGGGTTTTTCTTCTTTAGTCATGTCATTTGAGTCAATTTAACAATATCTGCATTTAACATGGATTGATTAAGAGCAAGACAATGCATCAATTGATTTAAAACTGCTCATCTCCTGGAAGACAAACTGTACTTTGCGATTTTTTTTTTTGGCTCAACTGAGTATGCTCTAAAGTGTTTCACTATAAGCATTCCTGGCATCAGAGGCATCTTGCCACTAGCAGAAATGAAAATGATTCTTGTTTATAAATTCAGCATATCTATATTGATGCTGTTGACTTAGTAAGAGAAAATCATGAGCATGTGAGTTTAACTTGGATGTCAGATTAGAGGTTGCCTTTAATATCCAGTTTATAGAGGAATTTCTAGCAAAGCTGGCTCCTTTTGTCCTGAAAAATGCCAATGCTCATTTTCCATACTGCATCAATGTCTTGATCGATCTACCATGGAACCGTTGAATGTGATTTTTTGTCTAGAGCCTTTTTCCCCTCATAATATGATTGTATACTGATGTTTGAAATGGATATGTATTTGATATTTATAAACAGGTTACTTTTGAATCTTCAAAATGAAAAAAAAAAAAAGGTCTCCGCTCAACTCCTTGTTCTGTCATCATTATGTTTCGTTGCAATCCAAATTTCTCTGAATATGTTGCTTCTTTGGCGTTTACCTTGAAATTAACTCTCCAATTATGCAGGTGACAGCAAACTTAGTACCTCTCAATGCAAGAAGGGTGGCTGTTAGATTCGACACTTTCAAAATAGCTGGCTTTGTAAGTTAAATATGGCATTTTCTAAGACTTCCCCAAAACAAAATTGATCAGATGTTAAGTTTTGCAATAGTAATTGAATGGTCATGATAGTAAAAGCATGCAGATAACATTCAAAATGTTACTATTTAGTGTTAGATACAAAATTATCATATTGCAGCATAATTTTTGCTGCTAAAACAGTTATGCATGATTGTTCAATGTGTACAGTAATGGTGAATGAAATGGTGGGTTAATTGGCAAAGATTGCTAGACAAGGAAAGCGTGTTCTATGGGTTTTCATTGCTTTTCCTTTTAGTGTTTTTTTTTCTTCTTTTCTTTTTTCTGTTCTTGTTATTGTACAAGGTGATCGGTAATCCCTTTCTAGCTACCTCATAGTTTTATCTTGCAGATGGTCTTGTGATGCCCACCTGAGATGCATGTCCATCACAGGGGAGTGGTGGAATGGGAAAGGTTTTCGGCTTATTAGGATAACCAAAAAATCTACCTAATCAGATTAACGTCTAACCAATAAAAAGTGATCCAGTCCCATGGTTGGATGCATGAAGATACACACCAAGGGCAGGGGAAGGATGGCTCATATGAGAGGGTCTCATGAGATGATTTCACATTTAAGATGATCTTAGAGATGATTCACCTCATTGTACATATCATATTTGTATGGTACCACTGGAGTAGTTCTCTATCAATGAATTTTGCTATGGACAAAATGATAAAAAGTTGTGCATCATTGTTTAATGAGGATTTTACCCAAAAAATCCTTTAAGACTTGTAAAAAGCCAAAAGCACCATCAATTTTTTATAAAGACCACATTAGTCTCAAAGGCTCAGTTTGGTATTTTTTTTTAACTTTTAGCGCTGAGCGGGGATATCGCAGTTCATTCTAAGTAAATGAGCGGGGATATCCCCGTTCATCGTTCATTACAACTTAAAGACTGTCGAACTCCCTTTTCCCCCTTGCCTTTTCTGGGATATGGACGATTCTCTCTGCAACCACTCTTCCACATTACCTTGCTTTATGGGAGAATCCTATTATTAAATCTTTTAAGTAGAAAGGTTTGGGCTCCATTAAAGAGGTTGGTAGTCTAGATTTACCTTTTTTTTACATTTGATTAAATCTAGAAGCACAATCTCCACATGTGTTTTTCTTTTACCCAAAAAGTTGATGTTTGGAAGTACTCATTATAGCTTCCATCTCCTTGATGGATAATTAATATTTACTCCATGGGTAGTCCACATTAACTTTCTTATGATAAAAAGACCATATTTCAGTAAGACAAATGGGCATTGGCTTTGAATGTAATAGAAGATGATAGAATTGGGCATCATCTGCTTTTGCTTACATAGAAATGGTTGGATATGGGTATCATTGGCTGACATAGAAGTGGTGATGCTTTGATGTTCTTGAAAAACTTGAGATTTGTATACACAATTGTTAATGCTACTTAACATATATTTTGGTGTTGATGGATGTTTCGGAGAATGTCAAATGTGGTGTTGATGGATGTTTCTTATACATATTTTTGAGATTAATGGATATTTCTGATAAGTAGCATTGATGTAGTACCTAATGTGTCTGTTGAAACTCCATTTGGAGTAGTAATATCTCAGCCACTAGTATCAGGTGGGCTGGGATATCCCCGCTCACAGCACTAAGAGAGGCAATGATATCCCCGTTCACAACACTAATTTGGGCGGGGATATCCTAGTCCCAACTAAAACCACGTTAAGAGACAGTACTCTGGTGGACGGGGATATAATTTGGGCGGGGATATCCCAGTCCCAACTGAAACCACTTTGAGAGACAGTACTCCGGTGGGCAGGGATATCCCCGCTCACAGCACTAAGAGAGGCAGGAATATTCCCATTCACAGCACTAATTTGGGCGGGGATATCCCAGTCCCAACTGAAACCACCTTGAGAGACAGTACTCTGGTGGGCGTTGATATCCCCGCTCACAGCACTAAGAAAGGCAGGGATATCCCCGTTTACAGCACTAATTTGGGCGGGGATATCCTAGTTCCAACTGAAACCACATTGAAGCAGCACCCATAGTATTCTAGTGGACGGGGATATCCCCGCTCACTGCACTAACAGAGGCAGGGATATCCCTGCCCAAAACACTGTCATTGGTAGGGATATCCCCGCCCACAAGATATCGCTTTCGTGGATATCTCTGTCTAATCCATAAGAGAAATGCATCTCTACAGCTTATGAAGACATAAAGATAACCTGTATCAAAGGTAGACATGCACCTTCACATTCACATCAATCAACAAATTCCCTGACAATCACACATTCATACATCAAAGAAAGACATGCGCATTCACATTCACATCCGTCAATTAACATTTAACAGCAAGTTCCCTGCCAATTACATGCATATTCTGTCAAAATAGTATAGGTAAATCAAATTAACAACTGTCTATACACATAATATTTGTCTCGGACTAGAAACCTTATGCACATTTAATTTTCCACAAACTGACCATACAAAAAAAAAAAGTGGTCAATTACACAAAAAGTTAAAGGTCCGTTTCTTAGTCTAAAGCGCTTAAATCCAATCTATAGGAGTTTAGCACCTAGGTCCTTTTGAATATCTCCAGAACTATTTTGCTCCGATAAAATGGAATATCAGCTTGTGTGAACTTGACCAGTTTTTGGAAAATGTAGTGTTCGGCGAAAACACATGCGAAGACCCCACAGTCGTTCCCATTGTCTTGGTGGGGGATGTCCATCGTTTCTTTGAAGGTTTAGACGAAAGGATCATTCCATAAACCGCAAATTTTTGGGTTAGCCAACCAACCTGGGGAGTATCAAAGTAGAATATTAGTTGCAAGTAGTCAGAGAATAAATTGTATAAAGATAGTACAATGCATACTTACAAATTCTTTGCAAGTAGTTAGAGAATAATGATCACTTGTTGAGCTATTGTAAAATTCCCACATTGCCTCATCTGTGTAACCTACCAGCAAACTGAAGTGATCAATGTGATTCAGCAAAAAGACTAATGTTTTACTTTCCTTCATATCCATCACATTTGTACCATTCAAACCAAAGGCAAGGGGCTCCGTTTGACGGTGTCCTTTCCACATACTCTGCATAATTTGGTAAGATATATTACAACAAAATTAACTCATTCGTAGTTCATAAATCGCTACCATATATAGTGCATGATAATGAACCAAGTCTCCTAAAAGCAGTTTCATCACTGTGTTGCAAATGGCACAACATACAGATATTGCACTATGTACTTTAGAAGAGTTTCTGATGTTTTGAACACAGAAGTTGACTCTGCACATCAAAGACTCGAAAACAAATACTAGATAGGTAGTGGTTAGTATCACTTCCCACCAAAAACATAGTTTGAAGTTTGTTGTGGTGGTCATATTTTCCCACCCAAACCCAGAACGTTTTCATTGAAAAACACTCAGTCACATAGGTATAAATACAACTAACAACCCCAACCCAACAAAACCCTCCTTACAATCATGACCCTGCTTCATTCTCTCTTTTTTCCATTCAGAAACTCCCCAAACAGACCACGTTAGAAACTTTGAAGAAGAAGAAGTAGTAGTAGTAGTTTATGAGGAGGAGAAAATACTGAAAAAGAGATACCTGAAGAGGAGACAATTGACGAAGAGGATCACTCAAGAGTGTACAGAAAATCAACATGGTTTCTAGGGGAGAATGATATTCTGTCATTACCTCTGAACAATTTCCATAGATTTAATTTTATACGAGGTTAAAGGCTTAAAGCATTTTTGTAATTTCTGTGGTAAGCAGGTTGATACCCAAAAGTTGTAGTAGGAAGACACCATTTTGGTTGCTGCTGCCCAACCAAACCAAAACCAAACGTTTTCCAGGGGGTCGGCTAGGAATTGACACACCATCACTGTTTAGGGCCAATGTTCTGCTGCACCAAAATACAAAATGCACGTAAATAAATGCACCAGGAATCTACTTGCCATGGAAGGCATTTTTTTCACAGCATTTGCTTTCTACATCAATTTCATTTTATGTAGGGGATATAAAAACAATCATTTTCAACAGTTTCTGTTTGTACCATATGGTAGGCGAAATACTTTATGCTGCAAATTCTGTTTCTAACTGCTCATTTAAGACTAGAGAAAACAATTCTCTACCTCCGTGGATCGAATCCTACTTCTTCACCAAAACCAGGTAATGACCCATCTTCACCCATTGAAAAAAAAATAAAAAAAAGAACACTGCCGAAAAATGTTAACCAAACAACAGAAAAAAAAAGAAAGCACATCCTCCCTTGAAACCAATTCCATTTTCTACAAAACATACACCGGAGATACTTCCTAAAAGTAAACCACAAATACCAACACCACCACCACTTCAAACTTCACATATCTAACTGCAAAAATCAATAAAACCCTAGAATCTCCACCAAAATGGGGCAGCACAAACACAGACCTGAACCTCCACGCGTTTCCTGACCTTCGGAGTGAGAGATGAGAGGAAGAACCACAGAACGCCGCTGCCGGTATGGACCGATTGGGAGAGAAAGGGAGAAAGACAAGGAAGAGAGAAGAAGTCGAATAGGAAAAGGAGGAAAAGGGGTTTTGGGTTTTGGGTTTTGTTTAAGGGAAAGGAGCAGGGATATCCCTGTTTAAAGAAAAAGTTAAAAAAAATACCAAACAGGACCTTTGATACTACTGTAGTCATTATAAAGATTTGATGGTGCTTTTGGCTTTTTACAAGTTTTAAAGGATTTTTCGGGTAAAATCCTCTTGTTTAATTGTATATTTGCAGTAAATATGAAACAGGCCACCTGTGAACTTCAGATTGAAAATTGGGTAAGGTTGTGACTAGTTTGGTAAATATGAGCACATTTTCCTCTCTCTTGAAAATATAAGAAATAGAACATAATGCAAAACTAGAATGGGTTATGGCCTATGGGCCATAAGGAGATCAATCAGTTCTCCTGATTTCCAGGCTGGTTGACAAACTTGTGGGTTAATTAACTTAAATCTTAAAAATGCAACACTACTGGCCCTTTGTCGCTATGGCTAAAAAGGTTGGAGGTCTATAGTTCCCATGCGCTTGTGAAAAACAGGGGATTTGTCACATGTATTATGCCTTTTTCTAGCGGACAGGGTCTGTATGAGATAAATGGAGAATTTCAGTTGATTTATTTGAGCACTGATGCTAATATGTGAAGCAACCAAATCATTTTATCCATAGTCCTTGTAGAGTGTTGGACCTGACTAGTATTTCTTTATCACATGCAGATACCAATTAAAGCACCCGGACGGGGTCGTGGTGAACTGGAGATCACATATCTGGATAAAGAGTTCCGGTAAGTCAATATAATAAGGTTTTATGCTTAGAGAATCTGCCCACCCGTTTATTTTTCCAAACCTATAGTTTAGGTTTCTCACATATGGTTAAGAGTTAAAGACAGTCACTTGTTGTGATATTTTATCTCTCGATTTCCATAGGTAGACACCCACAGGCATGACGCAGATGTTGAAGTACCACCTATGATAAAGAGCTCACAGCAGTAATGCTATAAACTTAGTGGACACTGGATCATATTCATCATCTCTGTGTTGGACCATGTGTACTTAAAACCAGAACCTTTCAAGTAGGCCTTGCCATTATGGACTGTGATTAGTCTTCTGACTCTCACACCCACATCCACATGCCTGCACACACACGGTACTACCTCACTGGTCATTAACATGCAGACGCACTACCCTTATGGATCTTATAGGAGCTAAGATTTTAATACTTGTGGGATGCATGTATCATCAATCCACACATACGGTTCTCATGGGAGGTAAAAATTTAATACTTGTGTGAACCATGTACTGTCAATCCAGCTCCTTCACTCTGTCACTACCCCTCATGGTTCTTATGAGATCTAAAAAATTTATTACTTGTGCCACCCATGTATCATCAATCCACACATATGGTTCTTATGGGAGGTAAAAATTTAATACTTGTGCAAACCATGTACCGTCAATCCAGCTTCTTCACACTCACTAATCGTCTATAGATTAGCACTAACCCTAAGGTGACACTTTGCTAAATTGTACTCACAGTTAGATTGAGTTTTATAGAAAACTTAACAAACTATTAAACTTTGATGTCCTTGTCTCAATAGTTGATGATCCAAGAGTGTGTGGTCTTAGGGCCACTGACACTTTTCATGGGAAAATGGACTTACAGTAGTTTTTTGCATTAGTTATGGATCAAGTAAGAACCAATTTGGACAATTAATGTGCAGTGTACTTAATGGATGGCATTTGATAACCAGAACATATGGCTGACACTGATGGCAATGAATTAAATCCCAGGTCCTGTCTCCTGTGGACAGATGGACTTTTTTTTTTTTTTTTTATGTTTACATTAGCATAATTGACAACAAATGTTTCCTTTTTTTGTGTTCAGAATCTCCAGAGGTGACAAAGGAAACCTGTTCATTCTGAAAATGGTGGATCCAACATATAGAGTGCCACTGTAAAACGAAAGATTTGCAAGCAATAAGTATAGTAATTTTTATGCTTGGCTAAACCTTCTTTGTACAGATTCAGGAAGCTTGCAAAGTTTTGCCTAGAAGCAGTTTTCATCTTCCCAATGAATGTGAATGGAAGAGGGATTTTGTATCATAAAGAATTCATTTTAATATGGATGATTTAATAAAGCCCAACAGTTGATGCAATGATTTATATGGAACTTCAATTTCTTTCTTTATTTATTTTTGAGCAAGCGTTTAACCAAATTTCAACAGTGACATTCAAAAGTATTGACAGAAAGATACATTACATGTTTTTTTAGGTTTCCTTTATTATCCTCAACATGGGCCTCCAAAAGTTGCCATGTTCAGCTGTTCAAATCCTTCCACTGAATGCTAGAAAAATGGGCTGGCCATACTTCTTTAGCTGTCAAAAGTTTTCAGGCACACTAGATTTTATGATGGCTTTTGGTAATAGGGTGATCCACAGTAGCATTCGCTACTTCCACCAGTCAAATATCATGGGAGCTGGGCCCACTTAGAAGCATCCTCTTGTTATATATCATTGGCAAAGATAGGTGACCAAAATCTTCTTCTCTTTCTCTCTCTCTCTGGCTCAACTTATAAGTGTGGGCTTGAAAAAATAGGGCATACTCTCCAAGTCAGGATGATCCTAGCTCTTATGCACATAATAAGGAAATTAATTTTAAGCTTCCTTCAGTCCATATCATGGAAATAGGGATCAAGGCACTGGTAATAACATATGGGAAAAGCGAGTGGGATGCCAATTGCCACCACTGTCCTGGTCCTTGTGGTCACTTCTCTGTTTTTGTTTCAACATGGGGCTTGCTTTGGTGGTTGAGGAACTTTGTTGACTTAGTAAAATTACATGCCATATACTTGCCCTTGAGCAGGATTCTACAGGCCTGTTTTCCTCAGAGTTAATTTTGGACAGAAAAATATCTTCTTACCTCCTGGAACTTTAGCTGAGATCAAAGGTAGGAGCCTGTATATAAATGTAAAATGTCTCTTCCCTCTGAAGAGTTCCAACCAGAATATTTCAGCTGTCAAGCAATAAGCTCCAATGGCCCTCTAAACTGTGTACATATTTGACCCTGGGCCAAAGAGACTCCTGTATTTATCTAGTTTACAGAACACATACTCCCCTTCGTCGGTGGTTAAATTTAGAACTACTCTATGGATCATGTAGCTACAGATGGTACCTGAGTAATGTGCATGATCTGTACAGCAACTCAAAGAAAAAGAAAGCAACTCTGGCATTCTCACCCATCAAATGAGCAAGATTTTTCTACTTCTTACTTTACCATCCTACATGTTGTAAACCGATAACTGGTCATGAATGACTTTGGAACAAAGTGGCATGAGAAAACATAAACAATTTTTCAACAATGTATACTGCTAGAAAAATCTTTCGCACAGCCCTCCATATATAGAACAAAGAAGCTAATTGAACTGGCTCTTTTTCCTTTTTCCTTTTTCCCTTTCACAGTACACCACCATGTTCCTTTCACTGCACACGCTTATAATGCTGGAAAGGAGGTCTCTGTAATAGTATAGAAGCACTAAGAGTACTGTCAGGCAGAAATGTATTGCTAGTGAATACAAGGACAAATTTCAATAAACAGAAAAGTAGTATCAGGTGAATTTGTGACGGCATTGATACTAAATATAATAAGATTGAACAAAATGAATAATACTCCAAAAATAGCAGGAGAATTAAAGTTGTATTCCAAGCTCATTTTCCAAAACATAATTCAAAGCACCGAAAGCTGCTGATGTCAATGAGAAACAGAAGAATGCCTCTGTTCTTGTTTGTCGGTATTTCAATCAGTGGATCCCGTTCATTGTAATCTCCCACCTGCTACAAGAAATGCACTTATGAACATAAAACTCTGTGTCCTAGTTGAACTTGAAGTGAAAAAAAATAATTAAATAAATCAAGTACATAATTGCTCTAGAAAATGACTAAATTCCAAGAAACTCTCAACACTTCAAGCCCTCTTTGGATTCTTGGAACTCAACTCACCCTGCACTCAGATTACCTCTAATTAGATATGGCACAGAACAAAACAACCAAGACATATAATATCATATATTATTATATATGCATTGTATGATAAAAAATAAACCCCCATGATAACTGATAAGATAAAGGGCCCCCTGGGAACCAACCCATAAAAGGCCAGGGTAAAGCCTTGAAGCCAGCCCAAGCAAAGATCAGCACTGAAGGCCTCGATGAGAAGAAACCTTAAAAGGGAAATCTGTGGAAACGGCAGAGTTGCCAGTCAGGCACAGCCACAGCAGACCGGGGGTTTACAAGTCAAGTTTTCCTGTTTCAATTTCGAGCTGTGGATGTAGGAGGTGAAGAGTTTTTCAGTTGAATCTCACCCCAATTTTACACTCATTTGACTTTCTCTTCAGCTTATTTACATGAGAGGAGGAAAAGCGCTAGAAGACAAAAGTTTACTTCTCCCCAAGTTATTACACTTGGTTGAAGTACCAAAAAGAAAAAAAAGAAAGAAACCAAAAGTGGAGTGAACGGTACTGGTGGTGTCACATCAAAGTTTACTTCTACCCTGCCCCTTTTCCGTCCAAACACCAATGAAGTAAAATAGTCACATCACCACTTTACTACTTTCATCCAAACAGCCTGAAGTGAAAACAAAGGGGGGTTGTCATCACATCATGTCCTTTTTTACTCTTTTACTCTCCTTTCTGCTAAACAAACAGGCCCATGGATTCATCATCCAGAAAACAAACAAACAAGAACAGCTGCGTTATGTGAAGGATAATATTTTTCTCAACTTAAATGCCATTAAATCAAGGTTAGGATGATCAAATGGCATTAAATTCGTGCACATCCCCATGCCATCTGAAAACTTTTCCATCCCACTTCAACCATGATTGGCAGGTATCCAAGTAGAGCCCACAGGCTAGACTGGTATTTACAAAATAGCAAACTGATTGTCCTGGTAAATATAGTAATAAAAAAATCAATAAGATTAAGTTCTTATCATCTTTTACTCAGGTGGTTCTTTGTCATGTTAGCCGATCCACTGGTATGGTGGATGCTTTTGCCAATCAAGGGATTGATGGGGCCTGTGCATTGGAAGCCTCTCTTAGTTAGTTGTATTATATGTTGAATATAAATATATAATGCTCTTATACCTACGCTTGCTTTTCTTTATTTTTGTTATGTAAGATGTATGAACCTTTTCCTTAGTTAATATCTGTTAAAAAAAAAATGCTCTCATCAAAATTCATATTTGTTATTTAACACAAGTAAATATTACAGTAAAGTTATTTTTTATTGGTAGCAGAAATTATTATTAATACAACAAAAAGTCAATACAAGTATGTTGAAAAAGCTACAAAGAATAGGATAGTACCACTCTAAGGAACAAAAACAAAAATTCAGTTTTTATGATTCCCCTATTGTATTAAAAGATTTCGCCTACTTCCCTTATATTCTTACTTTTATGTAGAGTAATATTGATGCAGGACAGACCATGCCCCAATGGGTCAACCAACCCATTGGGCCTTATTCAGGCCAGTCTAGTCTAATCCATTTATGTTTTATTTGTTTATTTTATTAATTGAGTTGTGTAGGGCCCATTAGTTACTTTTACATTAAAGTTATAATCTCAACCCTTTTTAGGAGTTTTAATGGTTGAGATCAAGTCTAGGGTTCTGATTTTATTTATTTAAAGCATTGTAAGCTTCTTTGCCAAAAGAAGGATGGTTGATAATGAAATTAAGTTTTGACTTTTGTGTGCTGATGGGATTTTCCCCTAGTTCTCTTCAAGTTCTATATGAGATCTCTTTGCCTCCCGGATTGGAGTTTGGCGTGAGGCCGATTTTCCTCCCTATCTCTCCATCTCTATCCTTGCCCACCCTACAACTCCCCTCTGTTCTGCATTAAATATATTATACACTTGGATAAAAGGTATTCGAGCACATACCAGACCCAGGAGCAAAAAGGGTCCATACCGTTTTTTATTCTTTTTTTTACTGGATTCTACTGGTAATCAGGGTCGTCATGGCCTATTTAGTATTTACATTTTACAGCCATAAACTCAGGTTATCCAAGCTCCTAAAGCTTCATATATGCACAAAGTGAGTTACTTGTACCAAGTTTACAATGATCCATATGGGCTCTTAGTCTCAATTCTTATACAGGAAAGTTCACAAAAGAAAAACAAGAACTATGGAGTCTTGCTCCTGCAACAAAGATACCGGTAGATTTTTTTTAGGGAAGGAATTATACATGCCATAGATGATTCTAATCATGACGTATGGCCCCCACCATAGATGTCTCAAGTTGCTAACCAATACACCCAAAATGTATAGGTGTTAAAAGGTGCGGCAAACTAACTACTTAACATCCCCCATCGGGCGGGACACCACCTAGACTCAAAGAAGCCACGGCATGGGGCCTTTTTGCCCTGTGCACATGCGCCCGCACACGAAACACGGCATGGGGCCTTTTTTTTTTACCTGCGCGGATTCGAACCCAAGACGTGTTGGCTCTGCCTCTTATACCATCTCAAGTTGCTAACCAATACACCCAAAAATGCCTACGCATTAAAAGTGCAGCAAACTAACTACTTAAAAAGATGGAGGGTGCTCCAAAGTCTCTCCCTCCCTCCATTTTGGTATTCCTTCACCTTTTCTTTGACCTGTTGCTCTATTCTATTCGCATCTATCTATTTGAAGGCCCCTTATTGGAGTTAAGATATTCTGAGGTAGGGGATAGGGGTGCCTCCATCAAGGGTGTGACCCATCAAATCAAAGGTCTAGATCAATGAACAAGTTCCTGCATGTATAGACTATGGAGCAGGAAGGGGCAACCAATGGTCTATTTGCTACAGTGCAAGACTAAACTGTCTGGCACAACATGGTGGATTCGAATTGTGCATGTCATTATCTGGTAAAAGCGACAAAGTTCCATGATCATCTGATCCATTACAGCTGCAGTCTACACTATCCACATATATGCAATACAGAAAGGCCAATTGTAATTGCTATTTGGATAGTGTTATCATCAACTGCCAATACAAAAAGATGCTAGGACAAATTTTTTAAAGTTGGATGGTTCTGTATTTAACCATTTACACAATCCAAAGGAGGAAAAAACAGGAAAGACAAACAGGGAAAGACAAGCATTCATACCGGAGTACTCTTCAGGATGCCTATATGCTAAACCTTCACCATGTGACTCTCAGACAGTGATGAATTGAGGTCTTCCCTCGATTGTGATCTCCTGCTTTGGAGCCGCATCTGACTTCTGTGTGGAGCCCAGAAAGAACCCACTCCATTGTCACACTGCATCTGTCCTAAGCTACCAGAAGAGTAACTATGTGGAACGCTGGGGTGAAAGGACGACTCCATGAGCTGAATGCTGCTGCCTCCCAACCCATGTCCCATACCAAATGGTCTCTCCACAGTGCCAGCAATCTTTGGACTCAACGGCAACTTTGCTCTTCCATCGCCTGCATCATCAACTATATTTTAGCAGTTATCAACATGCCCATATATCAACAAACCTGGCTGAGTCAAGTTCAGAGGCATTTGTCATGTGAGGAATCATATCATTTAACAAGAAAAGAAAAGAAAAAAAAATGAAATATATTATTTGCCTTCAATATACACACAGGGCCCTATGGTTTGTTGAATTAGAAGAATGATCTGATGGGCTCCATTGTGGATAGAAGATGGCCCCAAAATATTCCTGATATGAACTAACAAAAATGTCTAAAAAAGAAGTAGAATTGGCAAATGTATAAAGAAAAATGGCACCACCACCGGACATCTTTAAGGGAGATAAAACTTAACTGCAGTTTTCAAAAAAGGTATAGCATCTCTAGTCTTACTTTTCCTACTAAATTTCAACTTCAACTCTAATTTCCTCTCATTTAATTGCTAAAAAGTTCACATACAAAAGGCGCATCCTACAGAAAAGACAATAGAGGTTCAGAAAATCATATCAGTTCAACTATGATAGAACTGTGGATTTTAAGGGGAAGGGTTCTCTCGTAGTTGATCGACGTGAACTTCTAGTCATTCTTTTAGGTGATGTGAGATGATAGTCCTGCAGCTTCTTGACCATGTTTAACAGGTAGAATGCTTACTCATATCTGGTGTGTAGGGCCTGTTAGTGACGTCTTTGTCGAGCCATGTTACCATATCAGAAGGAAAAAAAAAAAAGTCCAAATAAAAAAGTTGCTTCTACTTTGCTGTTGCTGTTGCTGTTGTTATTGTTGATGATGATGATTTTGATATTGTTGCTGTTATTATTGACACCACCCACTTTTAAGCATTACTGATTGTATATCACCACATAATATGCAGGTAAGGCACTAATAGGAGGCAATAAAGCCAATGCACTGGGTCGTAGAGATGTTGTTTCATTCCCAAGCTTATTTTCTCTACTTGCAATAAAAATACATAAGCATTGTACAAACATTTCTCAAAACTTCACGAACAGAATAAATAATATATTTTAATAGCTTTCAGAAAAGCAGCTCCACTAATGTCAAAAAGACTAACACAAAAAAATAAAAATAAATAAATGACAAGATACTTTGCCCAGATTGTGAACATATGATCTTGGAACTGATAAAAATGAAAATTTCAAAAATCCCAAGAACTTTATCTACATCTGATACTTGAAAAGGGGTAACTATAATTGGTGGAAGATATCCCCAGTGCTGACCTTCACACTCCTACTCGGTACACTTCATCAAAAGAATGAGATTTTTTAATTTATCACGAGAAAGTGGCCTCACTTCTGTTGAGTTGATCAAGCAATTTTATTTTTTTTCTTGATAAATTCAATAAAAGCAGCCCTTTTGCTGCTAGTCAGTTTCAGAATCATTTCCAACCCAGTGGATTGACCAGGAAACACACTGAATACTGGTTCAGGATAACTATGTGAACATGTTTGATTTGAAAGCTGAAACCTGCTCAACGCACAAATTGAGTTGACCAGTCCTAATCTGGCTAAGTCAGCTCAGTCTACTTAAATTAGAAATGCAAATATGAAGTTTTTTTTTTTTTCAAATGCTAAATATATATATATATATATATATCATTTGCATCACTAGAATGGTTGAAGTTCAAATGACTGAAAATTGGAATTACAAACGTACAATTTTATGTAGTTTTAAAGAAATATGTGTCTTTCTTGCATACTCTAGTATTATTTAATTATATAATAATTAAACAATAATTTTACCGAATAGCATTGTTTCTGTCAAATACAAGATGGCTCAGGCCCACTTGGGCCCAATATAATGTTATTCAATCTCGTTGGATTTGGTCAAATCTTTGCACAGCTCCTTCCTTCTTTAATTAGATTGTAAATAGATACTCCTTCTTTAAAAGTAGATTGTAATTAGATTAGCTGATTTGTAGAGCTGATTTGTAGCTAATTTGTAGCCTTTGATAAGGTATCTGTATTCTTTATAATGGGAGGAAATCTCCAATGAAAGACAGACGAAAATTATTCAATTCTAAATCTTCTCTTGATGCTACGTTTGACATGGTATCAGAGCCTTCTTCCTGGTGTCTTCTATCTTTTGTCTTCTAGCTATAAATTCCTTCTTGAATCTCAGTGATAACAGTCATTCCTTGTGGCTGTTCATGCATGTTTCACATAGAATCTTCGTCAACATCTTGACATCCGATCACTGTGGCCCACCTGTGATCACTGTGATCAGCCCTGCTGCTCTTGGAAAACACAGATCTTGTGTCTCAGAAGCAAACAGATCAAAGATCTATAATCTTGACAACAAACAGATCAGGGATCTGTGTTCTTTGACAACAGAACAGTCTTCTGTAGTGATATGATCAATAGTGGCCCACCTGCGATCATCATGGGATCTTCAGCAATCTATACAGCAATGGTCGACCAACCCTCCTGGTAATTTTGGAGATTTTTTCAGCATTTTTTCAAGATCAGAGGTAGGCCATTTGAACCAACTTGTGATATTCTGGTTTTCTAAGATTGTTTTGATCTCAGCCGTTCAAAATCTTGGATTATGATTGGATTTCAATAAATCTTGTACCTCTGGAAAGATAAATTGATTCTGCCTGCATCTTGTGGATCCAATTCTCACTCAGATCAAGCAGTGGGCCCCACGCAGGGAACCAACAGTCCAAATCAAGGTCGCCTGGGCTCTATTTTTTGTGAATTTGGTCACAGATTTTTTTTTCTGTCATCCTGCAATATTTGGCATCTACACACAACCTGTTTTGATCTTCTGCAGTACAATTTCTGTCTAGTTCTACACTGTTTGGGCTTTGCACAGTCTGATTTGCTGGATTTTGGTTCTGTTACTGTTTAAATGGAAAAGTCAGACGTTAAATTGATTCAATTTAATGGTAAAAACTATCCAGCATGGGCTTTTCAATTTCAATTATATCTTGAAGCCAAGGAACTATGGGGCTTTGTTTCTGGTTCTGATCCGAAGCCCACAGAGGATGATAAAAAGATCTCTACTTGGAATACAAAAGATGCGAAAATAAAAACATGGATTCTCGGGGCTATGGAACCTCATCTGATTCTGAACCTCAAACCCTACATGACCTCCAAGGAGATGTGGGGTTACTTGCAGACAGTATATCATCAAGATAATTCTGCACGTCAGTTTCAACTTGAGTGTGAAATCGCAGAATATAATCAAGGCACCTTGTCCATTCAGGACTATTATTCTGGTTTCCGCAATTTGTGGAGTGAATACGATGGGATCAAATATGCTTCTGTTCCAAACAATGTTCTTAAAACTATACAAGACCTTCAAGCCTCCAGTCATAGGGACCAGTTTTTGATGAAATTGCGCCCTGAATATGAGACTGTTACATCATCTCTGCTGAGCCGGAAACCATTACCATCTTTGGATGTATGTTTGAATGAGCTTCTGCGAGAAGAACAGCGTATTCACACAAAGGCCCATCTGGAACAACAGCACACTGCAACTTATCCTGTTGCATACTCTGCTAAAGGGAACACTCAGTCTCCTCCGACCTCTCAGTCTTCTCAGACTCCTCAGACTCGGGATATGAGCAACGTCCAATGCTACTCTTGCAAAAAGTATGGACATCTTGCAACACAATGCAACCAAAAATTCTGTAAGTACTGCAAGAAGAAGGGACACATCATTACTGAATGTCGCCGCCGTCCACAAACCCGGACTCCCAATGCCTATGCTGCCAAGATAGACTATTCTACTGCTGCTGCTGCATCCAACTCGATGCCTTCACAGCCTGGTTCTTCTTCCTCTGCTCTCACTCCCGAATTAGTTCAACAAATGATCGTCAATGCTTTTTCTGCACTTGGCATCACAGGTAAAACTAAATCTCCTTCTTCCATTTGGTATCTTGACTCTGGAGCATCAAATCACCTGACTCATTCCAGTGCACAACTCTCTAGCTTGACAAAATATACTGGCAATACTCATGTTCAAACCGCCGATGGCGGCCATCTTCCTATCACTGCATTTGGAGATATTTCCAGTATCTTGCCCTTACAGAATGTTTATCACTGTCCTCATTTAGTTTCAAACCTTCTTTCAGTTGGACAACTCGTTGAAAACAACTGTAATGTTTCGTTTTCTTCCTCTGGTTGTGTTGTGCAGGACCAGATGTCAGGGAGGGAGATCGCGAGGGGGCCTAAAATTGGACGCTTGTTTCCTCTTGATCTATCTACTCCAATTAGGAATAATTCAGCAAATGATTTTTGTTTTTCTGCTCAAAATAATTGTCAATTGTGGCATAGTAGGCTTGGACATCCTAATTTTAAAACCATGTCTCACATGGTTAATTCTGGATTGTTAAACTCAATAGGTCTTTCTAAGTTTGTTTCTTTTGATTGTGCTACATGTAAGTTGGGCAAAAGCAAGACTCTTCCTTTTTCTGTCTCTACTTCTAATAGCACTCAGTGTTTTGCTTTAGTTCATAGTGATGTCTGGGGTATTACTCCTCATTTGTCTCATGCTCATTATAAATATTTTGTGACATTTATTGATGATTATAGTAGATTTACATGGGTCTATTTTTTGCATTCTAAAGCTGATGTCTTTCATGTTTTCAAGATGTTTTTAGCATATGTTGAGAATCAATTTTCCACTTGCATTAAAATTTTACGTTCTGATTCGGGAGGTGAATATCTGTCTACAGAATTTCAACATTTTTTACAACAAAAAGGAATAATTTCTCAGAAATCTTGTCCTTATACCCCTCAGCAGAATGGGGTTGCTGAAAGGAAAAAACAGGCATCTTCTTGATATTACTCGATCTCTTCTCATTGAATCTTCCGTTCCGACACGTTTTTGGACGGAAGCTCTTAGCACTGCTGCTCACCTTATAAATCGATTAACATCTTTTTCTTTGGAAAATGAGAGTCCTTTTTATCGATTATACAAATCTACACCACTTTATGATGATCTACATGTTTTTGGATCGGTGTGTTTTGTACATTTACCTCCTTCTGAGCGTAAAAAACTTACTGCCCAATCTGTTAAATGCGTTTTTCTAGGATATGCTAGTCATCAAAAGGGGTTTCTTTGTTATGATCCTCACACACGGCGCATTCGTACCTCCCGTAATGTCGTCTTTTTTGAAAATCAATATTTTTTCCAAGAACATCTTGATTCTGTAGAGTCTTCATCTGTAGTTTCCTTCCCGGGTTTTTCGGATAAAACACCATTTGTGAAATTTGATCCTAGTTTCGTTTATCAGAGGCGGAGTAAAACTGCGACTACACATAGTCCCCCTAACGATCCCCCAACTGTATCTGGTCCAACTGGCGATCCTCCCTTACGCCGTTCATCTCGGATTTCAGTGCCTCCAAATCGTTATGGATTTACCCACACTTCCTTAATGGCCACCATGTCTTCTACTTCTATCCCAAACTCATATTCCCAGGCTGTGCAGCATGAGTGTTGGAATAACGCTATGCAGGATGAATTGGATGCTCTTGCGCAAAATCATACATGGGATGTGGTTCCATGTCCTTCTTCTGTTAAGCCAATAGGTTGCAAGTGGATCTATTCTATCAAGCTTAACTCTGATGGAACTCTGGCTCGGTATAAGGCGCGTCTTGTTGCTCTCGGTAATCGGCAGGAATATGGTATTGATTATGACGAGACGTTTGCCCCGGTAGCCAAAATGACAACTGTTAGGACTCTTCTTGCCATTGCAGCATCCCAATCATGGCCTCTCTACCAGATGGACGTCAAGAATGCATTTCTTCATGGAGATCTCAAAGAAGATGTATATATGCGCCTTCCTCAGGGGGTTTCCTCTATCATTACGGGTGCTGTTGCCAAACTACGGCGTTCTCTCTATGGCCTAAAACAAGCCCCCCGGGCATGGTTTGAAAAATTCCAACATGCTCTTAGCCACTTGGGATTCCATCCTAGTCCATATGATCCATCCATGTTCCTTCATCATGCTTCTACGGGGATTACTATTCTTCTTGTTTATGTGGATGACATCATCATTACAGGCACCGATGCAGATATGATTCACCAACTTCAGGCCTCTCTTCATGAAACTTTCCACATGAAAGACCTTGGGCCCCTAAACTATTTTTTAGGTCTTGAAGTTCATCAATCTGCAAAAGGCATCGTTCTCCATCAACATAAATATGCTCTTGACTTAATTGAAATGGCTGGACTTCAAGGTTCTGCTCCCGTCGATACTCCAGTTGAAGTCAATGTTAAACTTCACCAAGACAGTGGGGATCCTCTCCCTGATCCTACTCTCTATCGTCGCCTCATTGGAAGCCTGATCTACTTGACGATAACTCGTCCTGATATTTCTTATGCAGTCAATTTAGTCAGTCAATTCATGACTAATCCTAAACATCTTCATTTGGCTGCGGTTCGACGTATCATCAAATATCTCATTCGGACACCAACCCGTGGATTATTTTATCCTGCCAACAACTCCCTGACACTCAAAGCCTACTCAGATGCTGATTGGGCTGGTTGTCCAGATACTCGTCGCTCTACCACAGGATGGTGTATGTATCTGGGAGATAGCTTGATTTCATGGAAATGCAAGAAACAAGATAAGGTGTCCAGATCTTCCACCGAAGCTGAGTATCGTGCTATGTCTGCTGCTTGTTCGGAAATTCTCTGGCTTCGCGGGTTGCTTTCTGATCTCGGCTTTCCTGCTGATATTGCAACACCACTCTATGCAGACAATACTAGTGCAATTCGTATTACTGCCAATCCAGTTTGCCATTTTATACGCGATGCATACAAGCGTGATGTGATTAGCCTTCCTCACATATCTTCTGATCTTCAAAATGCCGACATCCTCACAAAGGGACTTCCGCGACCTCGCCATCAGTTCTTGGTTACCAAATTGATGCTTGTGGATTCCCCAGCATCAATTTGAGGGGGGGGGGGTGTCAAATACAAGATGGCTCAGGCCCACTTGGGCCCAATATAATGTTATTCAATCTCGTTGGATTTGGTCAAATCTTTGCACAGCTCCTTCCTTCTTTAATTAGATTGTAAATAGATACTCCTTCTTTAAAAGTAGATTGTAATTAGATTAGCTGATTTGTAGAGCTGATTTGTAGCTAATTTGTAGCCTTTGATAAGGTATCTGTATTCTTTATAATGGGAGGAAATCTCCAATGAAAGACAGACGAAAATTATTCAATTCTAAATCTTCTCTTGATGCTACGTTTGACAGTTTCTTGGTCAAGTCAACCTGACATCTGACGGAGTTTAATCAACCCAAGGGGTCAAAAAGCTATGAGCCACGCCTTTGGGTAAGAACACTCTAGCACTGGGTTGAAATTGCAATCTGGTCATACTCCAATTGGGACAAAATATTATCTTACAAAATTTATGAAATCCCACTGATGGGGTCTCACTAAATCATATAACAAAATGTCAGTTTGTATGCTCATAATCATCTAACTTTAGGTTTAAGGCTCACACTCTTGGCCAGTTATGGCATGCTGAATGGTCAATACACTCTCCTTTAGGGCCAGTTTGGCATCATTTCTATCTAGTAATGTTTCAATTCTGAAAATCGAGTGACTCAATTCAGAGAATGAACAATAAGAAACTTATTTGGAAATGTTTTTTTTTTTTTAAATCATGAGAGAGAGAGAGAGAGAGAGAGAGAGAGAGAGAGAGAGAGAGAGAGAGAGAGAGAGAGAGAGAGAAGGGATAGTAGATTGAGCGTCATTGTTCCTCAAAACATATATGAAAATTAATCATTTCTAATTTTCTGTTAAAGGGAGGGAGCATTTCTCTCTCTTTTTCTTTTTCTGGAACGGCTGTCAAAAGGGTTTCATTCATTTCCATCCCATCATAATTGCCAAACGGGCCCTTACATTGTAAGATGAAAAGATGTCCTAAACTCCAAATAGTTATACATAAATATGAAACTGTTATCTATTATCATAATTGACCAGTAGAACTGTAGAAGAACATAATAAAAACAATCAAGAGTGCAAATAGTGTGTTTACCAAAAGAAAAGAAAAAAGTGCAAATTTACATGTGTATAAATGATGAAACCGCACCTAGTGCATGCTAGACAAAGGAAGTAGAACATATGCAACTCGAAATGTGAAACTTGTGACAGAGTTGCTTACCTGAACTGATGGGACTCCAGCGCTGGAAACGGAAAGGAGATGGAATATTAAGAACAGAACTAGTTGTTGCACTGTTATTATGTCTGAAAAGAGGGAGGTAAGGTCCACGGAAAAACCGTGGCATCGAATTCCCAATGCACGATAAGGCACAAATTAGAAGTACTAGCGACACAAATAGCAAAACAATGAGAACAGTTGGGTCAATTTTCATCTGAAATGTTACATAGCTGTTAAGCTCCATCCTGCTCGATAATGTTCGCCCAGCTTCCAATAAAGCAACTCCTAATGTCCAAGTAATACTACCAGAGCCAACAATCACATGGCTATCTGTTATGTGCAATCCTTCTCTCAATAACGAAACAATATACGGTGCTCTAAAGCAGTACTGTTCAATAAAAGGCTGTGGAACAACACTATTCTTTGCTACTTCCCATTTAGTTTCACAAAACTCCTGGCCTTTGCGTACGACGTCATCTAGCGTAGAGTCAGAGGTCAGATTGAAAAACCGAAACACTACAAAAAAACCAGACATGGCATAGAAATGTCCATGTGGCCGAGGCAAATGATTGCCAAGAGCGCAAGGTTGGAGGTCGCAATCAATTCCAGGATCTAAATCTGACCATTCGGACAAATTCACAGTTATTTTTGCAAGTGAACTGCATTCCTCAAAATGTGGGGCACCAAGCAACTCAATAGCCATTCCAGGCTTTTGTTTGCCCATATTTCTTCCTCCCATCAAAGGGCTTCCTTCTTGGTTTAGTGCAGCACAATGAGAACAGATGTAATCCTCTTTGTACCCAGTCTGCAAGCATGGGTGCTTAAGTTTTACTTTGCCCTTACTTAGATCCACTTTTGTAGTTCCAGACAGCTTCTTGAGAAGATGCACAACGGACTTGTCGAAGGCATCATTCAACCCATAGCCCGACAAAGAATATGCACTAAGATGATGGCTAACTGCTCCAATACTCAGATTTAAGCTAGTCTCATCATAAACAAGCTCCTTAGCCTCAAAAGTAACTTGCAGTGAGGAACCACCCAAGTCAAGTGAACCAAATGTTGCCTTTTTCGGAGAAGAGCCCAATGTTCCCATGTGATAATTAAGAGCTATCCATCCAAAATAAGCTTCCTCCATGCCAGTGATGACCTTAACCCAGTGTCTTTGACACAAGAATGATGAATTCCTCAAAATCGACCATACCTCATCTAGAAGCCATTTTGAATCAGAACTTGGTAGCCTCCGAACTCCAGCTGTTGCATAAAGAAAGAGTGAAGTACTCGTGTGGGCATTCTTGGGTATTTGCTTCTCAGCCCACCGAAGAAGAGGATTCAGTGCAGTTTGCAATCCAAATGCATTATGTACAAGTTTATCAAGGCCAGGCTCGGTTTCCATACGATGATAGGCACGCCCACTTTGTGACTTTGGTTTTCTTTGAAGATCTTCAGGTAATGATCTCAATACAATGGGTAAACTCTTGCGGTCTTTTCCATGATCAATGGACCATTCATAAACGTAAACTCGTGTGCCAGTGCTCCCACAATCAAGTATAACATGATATTGTGATGCTTTAGTTGTAAAATACCTTGAAAACATGTAGATCATGAAAAAGAGCAAGAGAAGGCAAAGGAGAACCATGACTGCTCGCACCCATTTCTTCCGTACAAATGAGATTGCTGGTAAGGTCTTCTCTTTTGAAAAACTTGACCCTAGGTTTTCTCTTCCTAGAGCACGGTATGATTTTGAATATGTTGAGCTATTGATTCCAAGGTCAGGGTCACCTTCTTCTGGGTCTAGTTTGCAGAAGGTTGAGAAATCCTGCAGAGATGAGGAAAGTCGCAAACTGCCTGTGCGTGCAGAATCAGATAAACCAGACCGGCGATTTGAACCTGATGGGGGCAACAAACCAGATGACATTGACGACCCAGTAGAAGATTGTGGAGTTGTAATACGACTCATCGCAGCAGAAAATAGTGCTGCCATTCTGCTAGATTTCATTTGGCTATAATTTTCTAGTCTGCTAGAAAAACAAAAAACAATGCCATCCAATTCGAGATTTTTTAATAGTAGAATAAATTACATAACTTGTATTTTCACTGTTTGCATGGTGTATCAGGGAATCAATACAAAAACAAAGTCAATAAATGGCACATTCTTCCTCCCATTGTGCATACAAAAATTCCAATAACTGAAGTTGATAGGCTTCGCATGCCGCACCCTGAAAGCATTCAATCACAACAATAACCAGGCAGTCAAATACATATATTTAGAAGATAAACCCCATCTTCAGTGGGCTACTGGTTGGGGATATTAGATAAAGGCACTGAGATTACAGGAAGCAAACAAATATGAACCAAAGTGTCCATATTCCACAATCTGCCAGAAGTTGGTAAAACACCTTTGTAAAGACAGGTCCAGGCTTTTGGGCCCCTAGGATCCTCACAACAATCCAATGGGACAATCCCATATCCATCCTTCAAATTTATAGGCATAAATAAATCTTTAAGCAGAAGTTAAGAAGACTGTGTAGGTCTGGCCCAATAGGCTTCCCAGCGTTGGCCTCCATGGGTGAGCCTGAGTTTTGGGCTTGTGGGTTGAGTTTGTGCTTGATATTTAATCAAACCGAACAAAGATCTTGGCACGGGTTTGAGTTTCAGACCAAACAAATAGATGGCCTGGGCCAATATATAAATAGACAGGTTCAGGGCTGAACCCATCCTGGCCCATTCGCCCTGCAGTATATGACTGGAAATTAATCTAACAAGTATTCCAGATCATATAATTTTATTAGGAAACTAATGTAGTCCCTTTAACTTTACTACGTGATGCAGGTCAGCATGATTGGATGCAATGGAGGTCCATGTTTAGGGAAAGTCACCTTGTCAATCAATTGAACTTCTATGAATTCGAGATTTATTGAAGAGCAGCCCTTTTAGTTGGCATCATGTTTACAAGAGAATTAATAGCTGTTGCGGACCGATGACGTCCATTTTTTTTTTTTTTTTTGTACAATATACAAT
Source organism: Litsea cubeba (assembly GCA_012931725.1). Lineage (NCBI taxonomy): Eukaryota > Viridiplantae > Streptophyta > Magnoliopsida > Laurales > Lauraceae > Litsea > Litsea cubeba. The sequence continues at coordinate 5,591,755 of CM022954.1, read as the reverse complement.
GTGTGATGTTTTCTCCTATTTGCTTCTTTAAAAAAAATCAGTATATATATATATATATATATAAAGACTTCTTAACAAAAATTCCAGTATTCAGCGGCCCAATTCACTTAAATTTCTGGATGTGGTCTAAAAGCTCTATATGAAAGAGGACAATCAATAAATCCGTCCAAATGTAAGGTCTTCTTTTTCCGAAGATATATATAAATCTAACCCCATTTCTTTGTCAATTCGAGAGACTAACATCCATGAGAGAAACCACAAATTTCAACCAATTGGTGGAATAACAATAATTTCTTTCTGGGACTCTACTTAAATAATAACTGAGATCAAGAGACTTCAAAACATCGAACGCCACTTGGGAAATCTTCAAAAAAAAGAGGAAGTTTTACAGAAGGGCACAAACATTTGAGAGAGAAAGATACAGGATTTCACCTCCGGGTCTTTCACGTTTTACAGTTTGAGAAGATGGAATCGCTTGAAATTGTTGATACTCAAATGATATAAATTCAGTAGAGAAAAGATCAGAAGATGGGTATGAAAATCGTCACTAATTTCAACTCAATTGTTAGAAAAAAAAAAAACGAGAGTTCCTTCGTGGGTCTTTGCATCTATCACAAATTAGTAAGAATCAATCGGCACCCAGATGAAAAGAATCGAAGAAACCATTAAAAAAGTTGAAAAACTTACAGGAAATCTGTTGCATTTCGATCGAGCGAGTGTTGGTTGAGCAGATCATGAAGCGCCCACCCGACAGCTTTGCGACATGAAATCCAATATGGGTCTTTGGGTTTACCTCTTTGGGGAATCGCAGAGCCCAAAAATCGATCAGATCGAATTGGGGATTTTGTGAAAGAAGGTGAAAAATTTCACTGTTGGAGTCTCCAAATGCTCTATTGAGATCTCTCCCACTCTTTCATTGGCAGTTTGCTTGAGACTCGAGTTTCAAACCCTCCCACCTTTCCTTTTTCTTTTTTCCATTAAAATTTTTTTTAGTACTTCCATCTGCTTTGGACGGTCCGGATTTGATTTATGAAATTCTGATATGTCCTGATGAAGCTGTAATTGTCATTTCATAAAACCATAATGGGCCCACTTTGGAAGTTCCACCACCCAAATCTACAGGCTTTAAATTTTGCATTGGCCCAAAGTTTCACTTCAATCATGGAAAAAAATGAATCCACTCCCTTTGTTTCTAAAATTCTTTACACTAATTTTGCTTTTGCTCCATATGCGAGAGAGGGCAATTATGATAAGAGTGAAATTTTGCTATGATCAGGGATTTTTCTTTGTTACTAAAAATTTTAACACTAATTTTGCCTCTATGGCATGTGAGAAATGACAACTTTGATAAGAGTAAAATTTTACGCCTGTTGGGAAGCAGGTTAGATGTCAAAGGCAAGCATCCCTTCTATTTTCTTTGCCATTAATGCGATGATCAGGGAATTATCCCTAATTATATTATGTGGAGGCGAGGTTCTTCACCACAGAGTTACCTGTGGATTGGGGTTGTGAGCCCAAGAACGGTGGTGGTGGTGAGAGATAACAACTTAGGAGTAATCTAATCTAATCTATTATTGGGCAACTTTTTAACAAGTTTGGTAAGAAGAAATTATACTTCTAAAGATTTCACGTTGACCTTGGAGCAAGGATTATTCATTGAGAATCTCACTTCAATATTGATGCATATCGATGTATATAATAAAGAAAAACTAATTTTCATATACAAATCCTCATAAATGGGGATTTTCAAATCTATGGGGTAGGTTATCCCTAAACGAAGATTTTCCATCGTTCCAAATCTCCCTGGATTTAGAATTGTCCGGCTTGTGGTTTTGACAACTTTCTAAAGGACAAAAATCTTTTTCCTGGAGATTGATTGCCAAACATGGCATTTATGTGATGCATCCGAATATCTTTCATTCTTTTGTGCATCAAAAGATTCTTAACAAAGGTTAATATTTTATTCTATAAGAGTGCTATATGCCACTGAATTAATCATATATATATATATAATAAAAAAGTTATACCTCTCTCTTTATACTGTAATATACATACTAGCAACAAACGCCAGTGTTAAACCCGGGCAAAAAATTAAAATATATTAAAATTTAAGAATTCTTTTGAAATATTATTAAGATAAAATAAATATAAAATAAGTTTTTTTTTTACTATCTTTGAATATTAAAAAAATTTCTATGTATGAAAATAAATATAAAATAAAGTAAATTTACATAACATGATGACCCCTTGAATTTAAAGGCATTGAACATTACGATCATCTCATTTACGGGTATATTATATCATTGACGATTGAAAATATAAGAAATGATAACAAATAGGATGGATCTACATCTACTAAAAAGAACAAAAAAAAGGATAAAAAAAAATAACGTGTTTGATCCATCAGTGGGGGCTACCCTTGAAATATTTTTAACGTTTGGGACCCAATGATGGCTCTGCATCCAAAGAAGAAAAAAGGGAAGATAAGAAGAAATGAAATGGAAATCAAATGATTTCATCCTCAATGGGCTACACACCACATCTCGATTTATGGTGATGGAACAATTGGCCCCCACAGATGATTAATAGTATAAGAAAAAAAAATTGAAAGAGAGGGGGGCGAACAAGTGTAAAAGAAGAAAAAAAGATATAAAAGATGTACATTGCATCAGATGAGTGTACGTGGATATAGATATGAGTCATTATAATATGTTTCTATTAGTTCTAACTCATGTGCACACAAATGACATCCTAACAATTATCAAAGGAATTAAGCTTGTGTATGATACTAACCCAGTCTGATTGCCCACTACGGATACATATTGACCTAGAAAACTAATATCGATGCATAATCCATGAGTGGGTCCCACTGCAGAAATAAGTTAAATATGCGGGGCAGATATTTAAGTGGGTTTAGATCATGAGTGAGTTTCTTTTAGCATTAGAATAGTGTGTGCGAAGTTTCGTGCGATTCTGAGTTCGTTTGATCTTAGCAGGAGGGTAGTTTGCAATTTAGGAAAAATTGAGTGTTTTTCCAAAATATTTCAAACGACGTGATTTTTGGGTTCGTTAGAAAGGTTTCATCGCGCTGATTATTTTTGTCTCTTGACTCGTCGCGATCCGACGATCAGAAACCCTTCAAGTGGTTCATCCTTCACCGGACCCACTAAATGGGCAATTAGTCATTTCCTTCCTATCTTCTTCTTAAACGAAGTCTAACCCTAATCCTTATTCGTTCTTTGCAACGAAAGCAACTAATTGATTTGCATCCATTAAGAAACCAGACAACGAGGCTTGTCTCCTTCCATCAGTGGGGCTCGCTCTTGGAAAAAAAGGGTTAAGAGAAGGCCATTGAGATTTCATCCAATATTGGAGTCCAATCTTGAAATATATTTAATACGAACCGGTGTCCACTACTGGAACCGTCCATTTGGGGAAAAAAACTGAAAGGAGAGTAAATGAGCTATATTAATCCATGAGTGGGTCCCACTACAGAAATAAGTTAAATGTGCGGGGCCCACTAATTGATTTGCATCCATTAAGAAACCAGACAACAACCAATAAGCTTGCCTCCCTCCGTCAGTGGGGCCCACTCTAAGAAAAAGGGGTTAAGAGAATGCCATTGGGATTTCATCCAGTACGGGAGTCCAATCCTGAAATATATTTAATACGAACCAGTGGAGCAACAACTTAGATTTCTTTTATCGGTAGGGCCTACAAAACATATTTAACATGGGACATATTGATGATTGAAGATCTAAGGAAAAGAAAACAAACCGACTATAAAGATTTGCTTATAATTTGGATAATGGCAAGAAATATGACTCAAATTCAAACATTTATAAAAATCTCTTATGATAGAGGTTTTAGGAGAGAGAGTAGCTCAAAGTGAGGTAGCACCTTAAAATAATGTGGGATTTTTGTGCATATTTCTCTTAAAAGAGAGACTTTTTAGGGATGATGTGGCACCCCTCACAGCCCACATCCCCGTTTGCTTTAATATATATAATTACTGTCTAAAACAAGATTTGGTACAATTTCTTTATAAAAATTAGTCATCAAGATGAGCAGCTTTGATCAAGCCAGCAGCAGATCATTTCCACTTTTTTCAGAAGACAAATGTCCATGAGTCCATTTAGAGGCAGCCCAACAAAAGCCCGACCTGAGTACCCCTACATATGGCTGGGTATAGGCTGTTATTTTTGGCTCTGAGCTGGACCCATGCTGATTTTCCAACCCAATAATTAAGCAGGCAAGGCCAGGGCTTATGTCTGCTCAAAGGCCCAGATGGGCATGACCTATTAGCACAACCCACGAAGTCGTATATGGATTTTCCAAATGGGCTACTCCTGGGACTCACTCTTAGGGCCATGCACTGGATCCAAGTTTATTTTATAGGCCTGAAGACTAACCAGGTGGTTTTGAACCCACCCAATGGAAAACTCTACAATTTTTTTCTTCTCTATGTAATTCCAACAACAGGGGGCAAAAAAAAAGTTTAATCAGAACCGCTGATTCAATGGGCCACACTAATGATGATTAATGCCAAAAAAAAAAAAAAGGAGTGGATAATTGATGATTGAAAAAGAGAACCCACATGGGTGTTAGTATTGTCCAAACTGAGCATGGCTGAAGTCATGGGGATTGAAATGTTCAAATTAAACTTTGCTCGCGTGCCCACTGATGGCGCTTCTCCAGGCACCAGTCACTTTCATGTTCTCTTTTGAAACTAGGATTTAAAAGAGGCAGGCCAGGAAGGTGATTGGGAACCACTTGGAATTCACCCATTCAGATCTCATTTTGATGAATGAAAATGGGTCTAAGTTTTAGGTAAGTTGAAAACCTAGTGACGTAGATGGGTTGGAGATCGACTTGGGAGTACTTGGTAGAATAGGACCTATATACCTGGTCATTGTCATCATGTACATCATCTAGACTGCACTTTAGGCACAAGTCAATGCCTTTTATTTGTAGACTGTACATCATCTAGACTGTACATCATGTTCCTTTTGTTTGTAATATATGACTACGTTCCTGTAATTAAAAAAAAAAAAAGATTTTTAGCGGCGGACGATGAAGGCTTTAATGCTGGTTTTTTTTTTTTTTTTTTCAATTTTTTCCTCCACTAAACCTACTTTAATACCTTAGATGGTCTATTAATTAAGAGTCTAGTGGCGGGAAAAAATCTCTGTTAAAAAATAAAAAAAAAAACGCTAATGCCTTCTTCACCCGCCATTAAAAATGGATCTTTTTTGCAGTGATATAAAATAGAGAAGGGCAACTGAATCTTCCTATAGTCACTAGCGGCTACTTGTTGGCATTGGTGGCCAGTCTCACAATATATAATACCGCATCTATCTAAAATCCAAATGGGTTTTAAATTGGAATCCTCCTATTAATCTTTGAGTTTTATTAAAAATAATGTACACTGTATAGCTATTGAACTTTGAGGACTTAAGACTAACGACTATGATGATTTTATCAGAACCTACATGAGAGGGATATTAGATATCAAACCAATCAAACGATCATAACCATTAGCTTTAAGCACTCAAAGTTTAATGGCTATAAAAGCTTCTAATTTTTTTTTTTTTTTGGTAAAACCCAATAGGGAATAATGACATAACATTGTAAGATTTGAGCTCGTGTAAATTCAAGGGAGGCCAATTGTGTGCGAACCAATTGATTTGATTAAAGGTGGGCTCCAAATACAAAAAAATCAAAAAAGGCAGTGGAAAATTACTTGAATGGAAAAATTCCGCTCCAAATACAAAAAAATCAAAAAAGGCAGTGGAAAATTACTTGAATGGAAAAATTCCACTCTATGCGTGTATTATACAAAATTTTGTCATATCAGCCTACTTCTATGAAAGCTCCTTTTCTATCCTTCCATACATTTGCATGCGGAGACTCCTTTCGCAAATTGAAGTCATTCACACTCATTTACCCTAGTTCCGGTGATTTGACACCAACCCAACTTGACATTGGTTTAACAATTAACACCCCTTGTGCATCTAGGTTTTGTCTTTTATACATGGCATAGAAAAATGGGGTTTACATAAATAAAATGCACACATATATGTTTATCGAAATCACCATTTTTACATGATTAAATGATTAAATGAGTGCATCCAATGGTTTTAGATGTATCTAGGTTTTTTGGATTTTAAACTTCATAAATTGAAAATGAAAAGTTTAAAACGATCTCATTTACACATAATTCTTACACTTTATTTAGTCATCACATGCATAAATGAGTGCAAACAAACATGAATATGCATCAGAGGACAATGTTTTCTCACAAGCAAATCGCATAACATGCAATCTAGCTCATGGGACCTACTTAAATGATTATCTCTCCGTAGGATGGCAAATGGAAAGGTCTTCTCATAGACACGAGCATGCCAAATAAAAAAAAAAAAAAAACAGCCACACCAAATTATCTTAGCCCTTGACATAATAATTTAAAGTTTAATGGTATCTTAAAATATATATATATATATTACATTCAATTCAATGGGGAGTAAATGTTCAATAAGTGTAAAATTGGTATTAATGGGCCTTCCACAATCCTTAATATATATCTCATGGGCACCTACCTTCATGAATTAGATTCATCGAGGGCACGAGTGACACGAGAGGAACATGCATGATGATTGAAGAGAAAGCCAAACCAAAAAGTTATGGGTATCCATTCCAAGTTTCCAACCCTACCCAAGTCAACATGACTAAACCTGAATTGCACACTGGTAGGGAGTTTACAACCTGGGTCAGATATGTTCAGTTTTCATACAGGTCGGATTCGGTGCACCCTTCGTTCAAGTTGATTCTAACTTCTATGCATGTTCGAAGTGCTCAACCCTTCATCAACCCAACCAGACCCGACCCATTGCCACCATTACTGTGTAGGCGGGACAAGCCATTCAAAAATATCTGCTTCCTTTTTCGCTCAGAGCTTTGTGTAAAGCTCAGCTACTTTGCTGTGCAGAAGCTTTGCCCTGTCACTTTGAAATTGAAATGGAGATGAAAGTACTCCAGCTGGAAGATGTTTGACAAATGGCCTCCCAGTTTTTTTTGCATCTTTACAGGATTCCAAGCCATATTTTTTTTGAGAAATCAGCTGCTTTTCCTTTTCTCCACGCCTTGGAACGGGTCAAAAAGAGTGCCCAAGTCCGTCCAGACTTGAGGCTGCTTGGTTTGAATTTTAACTTGTAATAGGTTTGTTGTTGATTCTGGGACTTGTATCTTCAAAGTTTTCTGTGGAAAGAAAGATTCTCTCCATAGAGCTCTATTTCAACTCTTCCAGATATCCATTACTACAATAACATATTGGAAAAAGGACATGCTAATTTCACTTACAAGAAGGGTGTTTCTACAGGGTACTGGCAAACCAATTAGCTGAGTCGGATTGAGTGTTGTCTTTCAGTAATCCCTGCTGAATTTTCCACACCTTTTGTTCAAAGTTCAAACCAGTGATGGGTTTTAGAGAAATGGTCAACCACAACCGGTCGTACTTGTAATTTCTGTACCTACAAACCTTGGTGTGCGCCCACTGCTGCCAATGTTAATTAAATTTCAATTTGAATAGCTGTTCATGTTTATTGAATCAGGACAGTGCAAAATGAATATTTGCTCTTTTAGTCGTTGCTGCTGTTTCGGCAGCCCCTCCATATATATGATTGTGATCATCAAATCAAACTATCAAAGTGATATTTGACCCATACTACGTATAGGCAATGTCATTCATTTTTAACTATATATATATGCATTTATTTGAATATAAATGGCTCCACAGTATTTACCACAACCTCTTGGACAATTCATTTCTCGTTCTAGCATAATGGGAAATGTTTTCCAATGAGCAAACTAAATACATTTTATGGGGCCCATTTACATGCGGGTTTATTAATGAAAGGAGGGCAAATGAGCAAATGAAAAGGTCTCTCCATGTATGTATTACAGAATCCAAAAAACTAGTACACCACCATATATTATCCTTGTCTTGATTCAATAGACTTAAAAATTAATGACATATTAATTATAAATTTTCTTTAGATTCAATCAAACGGTGAGAAAAAGCTCACTGAGTGCAAATTTCAGCTTGATGCCATGTCATGGCATGAAAAGAGTATCAAAGGGATTACATTGATGAAAGGTAGGTCCAACTGGGCCCCACAATCCTGGACTGGACTGCACTTGTAATTGCTCTTAGGAGAACATGCATTTTCCCTAGCTAGAATGATTCTTAATTATAATCTTCTTCATCTTTATTTCCATTTCCAAGAATTGGAAACTTTATCAAATATTATTACAAATGACATTCTCAGCTATGGATTTAATTGGCAGGTTCACCATCTGCGTTGGCCACACCCCTATGGTATGGTCAATGCCATTGCAGCAATGGTACTTCTGTGATTTACCTTGGAAATAAAGTGATTGCAGTCATACCCTACCTCCATGGAAATGAATACAAACAACTCACTCAACCCTCCATTAGAATTTAGTATACAACCCAAAAACCATAAAGCCAATCATCCTAAATAAATGGAATTTGAGTTACGAGAGAGATTCTATAACAAAGCCTGTATCTACCGATCATTTTGTGATGGAGAATCAATCTGGTCATGGCTGAATGTCTGAACAGTTACATGATGACGGTTACAGTTAAGTTGCAGCAAATTTTTCTAGAAAATGTGAGTTTTTATACTTCTTTTTCCCACTTTGCAGAGGATGTACTGTACATGCATACAAAAGAATGTTTTTACATTTGACAATTTACGATGAGTCACATCTTGCGCATGTTAGCATCATGTATGCTGGCTGTTTTTGTTCCCGTCTACAGTAAGTCCAGTAAAAAAGAAAAAGAGAAGCATGTTTTTTGATTTCGCTCGAAATTCATCATTGGGGTTCACCTTACAATCCCACTAATCCAGATAGCTCAAAATTACCCTACCACCTTGTTCTATCATAGAATTTTTTCGCTTGTGGGAGTTATTTCCATCTTTTGATTGGTTGAGAGTAAATCTAACATGAATTTGCCTTATTGGGAATTCTAAATAGAAATGCAGGAGATTGTCCCTAGGAATTCGAAATTCTCTATTTGATAGATTTGACTAGTGAGAATGTGATTTGAAATGTCACTTTTGATTATTTGCAAAGTTTTGGAATTCAGAATGCTAATGCAACCTTGAGCATTTTGTAATTCTATTATAGGGGCAACATTTGGAATTCTCCAAATTCTTAAATAAGATATCTCCAAATGCTTGCGGCCAATATAACATGTGAAACGATTTTTTTTTAATATGCATATTCAATGTAATTATAATTCTAGTTGGAGAAAACTTTTCATAAAAGAAATTAAGCTGATTTTGAATGATTTAGATTTATGAGGTATGACTCGATGGTGGATTTATAGAATTGGACCCAAGAAATATCTTGAGTCCCGCCCTCAGAGAATCAGCAATGGAAAAGCGATTGCATGAAACGGAGGGCCTGGAACTGGGATGTAAGTGGGAGACAAGTGCAGCCCATTTTGCTTCCACCTTTTGTGGCAAGTCAAAAAGGGCAATGAAAATGGCAAGAGACAAGCGTGAGCTCTCTACATGGACAAATTCACCAAACCCTCCACTGTCCGTACCACACCATGCATTGCTTCATGCTGCCATGCACCTTCCACCCTCCTCAACTCACTAATTCAAAACACACCCATCTCATCTCTCTCCTCTCCTTTAAATATAAATTTTCTTCTCTCTCTCTCTCTCTCTCCATCTGCTTGGTTTCTCAGTGGCCTTGTTACATAGCCACTTTGGCATTCTGTCCACCTCCATAGAAAATAATCCAACCAACCATTGAAAACAACTAGTACCCACCTCAGCTTGGAGGTGGCCAGCATGACAAAGTAGCTTTGTAAATTTCTCTCTGAGAAATCACCATGATCTATTTATTCTCGAATGATTTCTGAAGTTAGAAGAAAAAAAAAAAAAACCCCATGTTGGAACTAACAACCGTTCTTGTTCTTCCCCAATTATCTTAGTATTGTTGCCCTTTTCTTTGTGCGTTCACACTACTGATGTTAGTATGTTTATAAACGTATGTGTTGTTATTTTTTATCTCTCTTCCTGTGTGACAGGTATAATCGGGTGAGATGGAGTCACTAGAAATGCTTTGGGGTGATGAGGATCTGAATTCTGGTAAGTATTTTCAAACACCAATATCATTCACTCCCAAGCTTATTATATACAGATGTTTGCGATATAGACAGAGCATCTATCTTAAGAAACCTGAAAATAAAAAACATCCCAGTGTTCATCTTAAGAAAATTGTTCATTTCCGGTTTATATTGCTTCATCTCATAACTTTTATATGAACTCTTATGTGAAATTGTGAATAGGGTAATTTCCTTGCATTCTTATGTGACATGATGAGGAGGGTCTCCTGTCCTTCACTACCTACTATTTATCCATATGTGATGATCTCTATTTCCTACTTCTGAAAGTGATGTGAATGGAAGTTGTCCTTACTTATCTCCTGTTTTCCTTCTTCAAAAAGTGATGTGAATGGAAGAAGAATTGGAAGGTAGCTTTCAAATGGGTTTTCAGATTTCTTTCCAATGGGAGAGAGATAGAAAGAGATTTTTTAGTCCTGTTTGTTGGTATACCTCTGTGTCACTGCAGTTAGAAATCAGAATATGAGCATTTGAGACATGGTTTCTTTACCTATCTCAACACTGAAACGAACAAGACCAGATTTATAATTAATTGTTTTTATGGTCGTTTTGACTCAAAAATTATCATTGACGGTTCTTTTTTTGGGTACCCTACCCTAGCATTGACGTTGATAGGATTTGTTTTGATATTAAGATGAAGTCAACCACATTAATGAAAAGTTTGATAGCTGGCTAGTTGTCCTTTTCTTTTCATCTCTTCTTCTTTCTTTGGTTTTTTTTTTTTTTAAGTTATGACTCTGGTTGGTGGCAACTCCACGATTTAAAAGCATGTCTCTCATTGCAGATGATACGTGGCCTCTTTTCATTTGGTTTTGGTCATTGTAATTCTTTTAGAACTTCCACCATTCATTGGATTCCTCTGCAATAGCTTGAGCCAGCCAGCTCGGGTTTAAGGGGCCGAATCACATGGCCTATCCGACTCTAATAGGTCCATTTCGGTTTTAAATTAATGTTCTCACAGCCACAGGCCTCCCACAATATGTGTTTCCAAGCTTTTCCCCAACCATTTCAGTTGGAGAGAGAAACTATAAAATTGAGAGCCATTTTCCACCGAAAAACCAATAGGGGAATTTTCTCCTTTTTCGACCTTCTGCCACATGGACTTCACCTTAAATTCAGGAGGTCTCTAACCATATACGTATATGACAAGCAGATGGGATTGGGAATGTCCGTGGGAGAAAAAGTTCCACTCTAACAATAAACTCTATTTGGCACTGGGGGTGCTACTGTTAGAGCACAGGATGCTGATGGGTTACTCCTCCCAAACTCATGCTTGTCATGCTCTGGAAGCTGAACTACAAGCTCTATTCCAACGTCTAAATCAATGAATAGCTCTGAAAATCCAGAAACTTATCATTATTAAGGGTGACTCCTTAACATTGGTGGAGGGTCTCCACAATCAGTGACTTTTGCATGGACCCTAATGAGGATTTCGAAGCAGGTGATCAAATGCGGGGAAGCCTTTTCTGACCAATGGCAAGTTATGTTATGCAGAAGGGAATTGAACAGTTCCTATTCTCCAAATGGTCAACCACAGTCTGCTAGATTTTATTAATATGCATTATGTGCAGGAATGTTTGCCTGCAGAATGAGGAACCTTCAGCAAGTGGCAGGCAGTATTCCGGTGCAGGTCGCAGGGAGAGTTCACTAGCATGATCAAGTCTTTTGGGAGCTAACAACTGGTTTTCACTTGTGGAATTTTGTTTGTTTTTATGAATCTTCTGGTCTGTATGTGTTTACAAATTGGAGCTTTTAGATTAAGTTCAAATAGACTCTTAACAGTCAGTGCATCTATTTTTGGACCCTAACTCAAACACACCTGTACGTTTAAAGATTGAGAGCCTTACTCTTATGTAGGGTAAGCATCCAAGTATATGTATTTGAATTTGGATCTTATATAGGTAGATTCACGCTTTCTAATTATTCTAATAGATCTCAACAAAAATTCAGATTTGCAATCTATACAGATCTAATCCAACTTGGGGCCTGCCTGACTTCTGACAACCCTCATGCAGTTGTCAATTTTTGTTGTCACCCCAAATCTCATCTGAAAAAACTGATTTGGCCAAAACTAAAGTTGATTTTGGTGGTACAACCAAACAATCCTCTCAATTGGGAAGCTATACTGATTCTTTGCTACCAATTAAATTTCAATTCCCAAATGCTATTCTTTGAGCTTGCTTCAAGGAATGTTCATCCTCAATTAATAATAACGAAAGAGCTATACCAACTTATTAGTATTATTATTTATTTTTATAAGTGCCTAAATATTACGGATTTGGAATGAAGGATTAGGACGAGGTATTGCTCTCCTTGATAATGATAGAATTCCTTGAACCTGAACATGGGAGAAAAAGAAGGGGGCAGTCAAAGACCCTGGCGATAGTCAGCGTAAGGCTCTCCGATTTCTAAGTTAGTTCACGAACTCAAAAGTAGGATGAAGATTTTAGAGAGACAGAGTAACGGCTATGAGTGTGATATCATACATACCTGGATTGGAGAAAGCTTCTCTTTTTATAGAGGAGGGAAGTTGGAGGAGGGAAGTTGACTGTGGTTGGTAAGTTCATGATTTGATCACGGTACTTGATAGGTATAGTCCCATTAGCCCACTCTTTGTTAAATGGCTGTACTGTCGGGCCACTTTTCATTAAATGAGAGTCTTATTGGGCCTTACCCTGTTGACTTTTGGGCATAGTCCCATCGGGCCTTGTCTGGAGCCATGCCCTAATGTGGACGTAGTCGCTGGAAGCCGCTCTGTCAAGAATGATGGACGGTAAGGCGTACCTCATGCCCATGTCTTGTCACACGTTCCATGACGTGGCTGAATACAGCCATCAGTGCCTGTCTTGGCTAGCATGCTGGCACTGTAATATTAACATTAAAAGATATTTTCTTGATAAGATTGTGTTTTTTTTTTTTCAAAAACCATGAAATGTGTAAAATTTGTGAGAAAAGGATGCGATTGAATTAAAGGAAATTTTATAAAAGTCATTTTTACTAGTAACTTATATTTATTTTTATTTTTTAAATATTTTATTATTTTGTTATTACATTCTTCTGAATAATATCCTAAGAAAAATCCTAAATTTGAAAATATCGGGCTACTTTTGGAGATCATTACTATCTATTGGCATTTAATTGCTAAATTGAAGCATTCTTCTTTTCTCCTCCATCTTGTCATCTTTTCATTCCATGGATTACAATTTGGACAATCAGATAAGTCTTTGTGATTTTTATCCGAGTTGGATAATGTTAGAAATCTGTTTGGGTATACGAAAATGGGCCCTTCAACACCGAAAATCAATACTGTTGATTGTTATGGATTCCACATGTGAAAAACCCATATTTCACAGGGGGAAAGTTGGGTCCCTTTCTTTACCATTTCATTATCTATCAAACTGTGTGAACTTGAAGATGAGACTTTGGGGGTGTTGGAGTCTTTTACTCAAGACAAGTTAGGTTCCTGCTTAATTGTGTTTCACAAATCAAGTTTAGAAAATTAAAATAAAACTAATTCAATCCTGCTGTGTGTGAACTCACATGTCTCGAGTCTCAAGTCCGTTCAAGTTTTTGGCCAACTTAGTCATGAGACTCATTTCAATGGGTACTGTCATCTAAGTTGAGCCAACTTGGCTGAGTCATAATCGGGGATGGCTCAAGTAGACTTTTTGAACTATGTAAATAATGACATAGTTTGAACTGTAACAAGATAAGCTTGACATGGACCTAATTAGATTTTAGAGACTTGTACCTAGCTAACATGACCTTCCCAATGTGTCCAAAAGCTATGGGCCTGAACTCGGGTCTGAGAGGTGCTCACATGAAGTCTGACGCCCAATTTTGTCCCGTGGAGTCCTTCATGCAATTCCAAGGAGGTCCAATGCCATTCCTAATTTACTATTTAATTTGTGCATATATATATTAATTATAGCTGAGGGTGTCCCAGCCCTTTGGACTAGAATAATCCCTACGAGTTCAGGAGGGGCCGGGTAAATTTTTAAAGGCCCAAATGTGGTAGTACAGTTTCGAACCGTCAACTTCCGAGTACAATTTGTGTATAGATATTTCAAATACAATGAATGAATAGCTCAAAAGGGCCCTCTGATCACACTGCTATAGATAGTCAGTGCACAACATGTATCATGCCTATGGTCAGTGATTAAAGAGTAGGGATGCAAAAGAGTCAAGTCGTATCCGACCTTATGGGGTGTTCGTGGAATGGGCTAGATATATTATATGGGCCCAAAAACAAAGCCTAGTTATGTACATTATTATATATAATATTAAAAGTACATTCATCATACCCTACAAAAAAAATTGTGACACTACATATATGAATATCATTTATAATATACAATGATATGTATAATTATAAATACGAAAAATCAAATGGGCCGACCTGAGCCTTACCCAACTCAGCTCAATGAATAGTCAAAGTAGAGCGAGTCAAAACAAATCCAGTAGAGCCTAATTTGCTCGAGTTACTTGGTTCATTTACTTTCAAAATCTTATACTACAATAAGTAGGCTGCAATAGTAGATGAGTTGTTTTTTGCTGAGCCCATCAGGTTTTAGGGTAGGAGGTTGAGTTGATGTATATGTGTGCATTTACAGGTTTACCGCTGTATCTAGCGGCAGCAAACTTGGTTCATTTACAGGTTTACCGCCGACCCATACGGTGGTAAACCTGCAAAGTTGTTTCTCTCCTTTTTTTTACTCTTCTTGTATGAGTCGGGTCACAGGTTGAGGATCGGGTCTACATGACACTGCATGAGCATGCATGATTAATAAATAAATGCAATAACATGATAACAGTAAATAATTCACAATTAATCTAAATAATTAGTGAGTGAAATGTAATCACAAGGGTGTGGCTCATTCATGATAGGTTAGCGGTTTCAAATCAATATCATTTGGGTTTTTGAGATTGGGTCTTTACAACGTATGCTATTAGGTTCCACCATATATATATATATATATTTCTTATGTGATGAGAGAAGTCGTTGGATCTTCAACTTTCAATTGTTTGCATGTCTAACAAAAATTGAATGGTTAATGAGAAATATTCAAACAGTCCTTAACTGTTTCAGATCCTCTTATATATTTTAAGTAAGCTCGAGTCAAAATGGTGAATGAGAAAAATCTAACATTCAACAATTGGCTCGATATAACTTAAGCAAGCTCGAGTCAAAATGGATAGAATGTTGTGCAACTTTCCTTCAATAATGAGGCTGTCAACGAGTGAGTTCCTTCATCAAATTATGCACATAGACGAGTCCAATTATCTACCACTATTCAAGTTGAGCCCATTAACAGACAGGTCAAGCTCAACGCCAAACTCAAGCAAGGACTGAGCTGAACAGTGCCAAACTTGTTTTTTTTTTTTTTGGCTCATCAAGCATTTTAGCTCGAATAGCTCACGAGCCAATTTCAACTCCAGACCAAAACAAACCCAACTGAGCTAGTTGGCTTGTTGATAGCTAGCCCTACTCCTACTTAGGTTACGTTCATAATGGGGAACTTGATATATTAATCCTCTTAAATTTGGTTTTTCCAATTTTATGACTGAGAGTCAATTAATGACTGGTCAACAATTTTTATTTTTTTTTTGCCCCAAATCCTATGATATTATGGGATCCCAATCTAAAAAAGTAAAATACCCTACTTATTCTTTTCAGTCACTTTCCCATTTAACCCCTTCTTCCTTGTCCATTTGCAAGATCACTAAGATAAAATGGGGAGAGCTTGAATAGAGAAGCCTTACAAGATCATGGAAACCGTGTTTGTCAAAGAAACTCATGGATCGCATGATTGTGAGATTATCTCATGATATCATGGTTCTTATATAACAACTTATGGTGAAATTTTTTCGAATGATAGACCATTAGAAATGGTGGTCAAATGTGTATTTTCTTTTACAAAAAGTCGACTTGCACGTTTTGTAACAAAAAAATGAATTTGCTTGTTGGTTGTAGAAAGCCTAAATCTGATAAATCTCATGATATCACGAGAACAATGTATATCATGAAAACTAATAAATCTCATGATATCATGAGATTGTCCCATGATTTTATAGCTTTTATGCAAAAGTTTAAGGTGAGAATTTTCCACATGATAAAACATGGGAAATGGTTGTCACATGTGTATTTGTTTTTCACAAAATGCCATTTTTTTTTTATGTTTTGTAAAAAAATAAATTTGGTTGCTGGTTGCAAAAAGTCTGTTATAGAAACTGATAAATCCCTTGGCATTATGGGAACAACGGCTGTTACAGAAATTGATAAATCACAACCTGTTATAGAGAAATTGAATGATCTTCTAATGCTACTCTCTCCCGATTTTTTGACTTGTAAACTCCGATGTACTCTAGCTCTCCCAATTTTAACTTTGCGATGATCTTATAAGTGAAAAAAAAGGAAGGAGAGGTGAAAAGAGAGAGTGCTCTACTTTTTTACATTGGGGTCCCAAGATATCTACATTGGGATCCTAAGATATCATGAAATTGGAGCAAAAAAGATTTAAAAAAAAAGTTTGACAAGAGTCAATTGACTCTAGTAACATCATTTGAATTTCGGTTATTCAATTAGAAAAATAGATTAGAAGGAGGATTAATATGTCAAATTCCCATCAAAATGTTAATGATATCATGTGGGACAGCAATAGTTTAAAAGCCGTCCAAACACCTTCTCAAACAATAAATGAATAATAGCCAGAAATAGTATTAAAGGCTGGCGTATTTAATAGTAAACATGTGTGCCATGCCATGATGGAAGTGGGTGTGGAAAGCAAAACTGTGGGGGTGGTTGAGCTCATCATGTGCTCAGTATATCTGCAACTGAGCATAGCTGGGCCCCACGGATCCAATTGGCCCACCTTGTTACTTTAAATGGATAATCCTAGCCATCAATGAAGCATTTGCAAAATGTATGATTGAACCATATTTGCTCCATGATAGGAACTGATACTCTACACTGAATCAGTTTTCTTTGTTCAAGCTATCCACTTGCATGTTGTACTTATGGATTATTTAGGATCATCCAGTCAATGTGATCGAGTGGGACATACTCCAATTGTTGTGGGCCCCTCCTATACAAATGCACACCTTAGTCAAAATTAGTGATTGAAGCCCTTAGTCTAAATTGTTAATTTGAAGTCCACCACATGAGGGAAGGTTTTTCTTTTCATATGGGTCTTCATGGGCCGAGTTGGAGATGCTCTCAAATCTGTCGAAGCACAGCCCATTTAATTGTTCCGGCCAACATTCAAGCCCGGACCTATTCCATGAGCCTTAAAGTAAGGCCCAGGCTTAACCCATTTGCAAACCCTAAACACGCCTTTGTCTTAACTATATCCATTGAGTAGGGCAATTAATCATACATAATCTCAGGTTCGGTCGGTGTAACTATTGGGTAAAAAAAGTTAGGGCCATGGGCCAACCCTAAAAACATAACCCACCTGCAGCCCATTGCAGGGCAAGCTAGGTTGGGCTTGGGCTGGGACTGATCAGGCCCATGAACACCCCTTGTTTTCACCGGAGGAGGACTCCATAAGCCCACTTCAGTATTAGTTATAAGGCTACTACACTCTAAGGAGGATTCCACAAATCAATGTTTCTGGCACTGAATGGTGCATATCCATACCATCAAAACCATACGCTTCATCAGGGATCTAATCCAGCCAACGTTGCTGATTGCAAGACCCTAATCTAACCATCTGGTTCGATTAATCGAGTTGGAATTAGCAATATTTCTCATCTTGACCGATTAATTTACGGTCTAACTTTTTTTTTTTAAATCCAATCAATTCAATTTTTGAATTATTCTCCATCCACAATTGTCATGTTAGATTCATATGACAATGCCTTATACCACTATATACTAGTAACATTAAACAGCTCTGCTTGTGAGTGTGTCGGTGAGAGAGTGCGTGAGTTTAATTCTCCAATCTAAAAAAAGAAAAAACAAAATGTGTTTTTTAAAGGCGTCACGACCCTTGCATTTTGTTGTGGAAGACACACACCGTAGGCTACCCCTTTCAAATGTAAACATAACACATTGCAATGCACATACATACCTACAAGCAAGAAAAACCATTGACACACACACACACACACCAAAAGGCAAGAGGAAAAAAAATCACTTCTCTCTCTTTCTTTCTCAAGAGCCTCATTCTTTTTCCATCTACTCCTTTGTAAATGGGAAAGTTTGTGTGTTATCTGCTCTGATTAAAATGAATGATTGAGCTACCTTTCAAAGTACTATGCAGTTTTTTTTTTCTAAAAAAAATCAACGAAAATGACCCTCAAATTAACTAGTTTTATAGATTGCTTTGTTTTTGGCTTTTGAGGAAGAATCCCTTAAAAAAAAAAGAACAAGTTTGCATTTTGGGTTGTTGTTGTCTGTAAGTTTCCATCTTTTTTCCCTTTTTCTTCTTCTGCATGGATTTTTGGGTTTCCTGAAGTTTGTAATTTGTATTCTTTTGACATCTTTGAGTTTGAAACCCATGTTTCATTTCTGGGTTTCTTTCTGATACTTTGATTTTGGGGTCCTGGTTTCATGTTTTCTGGTTTGATTTTTTTGGTGATTGGGTTTTGATTTTTTTTTTTTTTTTTGTTCATTTCCAGTTGGGTCGTTTTGGTACTACTGATTGGGTTGGCTCCTGAAGTTTCCTTGGATTTAACTCGGAGGGAGGGAGTATAGAAATGCCCAAACAAGGTCCTTGTTGCCATTGTGGGATTACATGTGAGTCATTGCTTGTTGGAGGAAAACTTCCTTTTTTTTTTAATATATGTACGTTTGGAGGTTTTATGTTGTTCCAATTAGCATTATTTTCTGTTCAATTTGATTTTAGAATACTATGATTGTTATCTTACCATGTTACTGGTTCAGTTTGGTCAATGGATTTAATTTGATATATTGAGACTGAATTGGATTGCAGCTTCCCACTACCCTCGATTGAATTGTTGTTTCTCAAATGGATGAATTTTTATGCTTGGTTCATTGTAATCACTTTACTAGATGAATGCATTATAACCCAAGAGTCTACGCTGTCTTGTTTATTATGTCAAAGACAATGACCATATAAAGCTAGCCATCTATCTACTCGCAAGAGTAAGGTCCACTTTATAATTTGTATTTTCATGGATTAAAGCATTTACATGATGGGTTTGCATTATTTCAATTCAATGTATTTCCTTCACATGTAGGCACTTTCTTCTTTTAAATGTTAATTTCGTGTTGTTCCCATCAACTTTTTTTGTGTGATTTTCTTTTAGAACCAAATGAATTGATAGCTTACAATGGTGATGTGCTGAATTAGTTTGGTGAATGGAATTTACTTTATATGTTGGGCCTGAATTTGCTGAATTGCCTCAAGCTTAAATTGAAATTTTGGTTGTCAGGTTTAAACTGGTTTATTTGATGAATGTGATATAAGCCAAAGGTCTATATTATTTACTTTGTTATACCAAGGCCTATGACCATAGAAGCTAGCTTTCTACCCACAGATAGCAGGGTCCATTTTCCTTGCCTAGTATACTCATGAAGCAACGTGTTTACTCGATAGGTTCACATCTGCGTGCTGAACGGTAAAAATACAGGCACCACTCAGTTAAGCTCAGTGTATGTCTCGACCCATATAGGCACCCTTTTCTTCTAAGCACTAATGGTAGCTTTGTGTTGTTCTCACTAGCATTATTTTCTGAAAAAGTTTGCTTCTAGAACTGCATAAACAGATAGCTTAAATTGGTAATATGCTGCTTTAGTTCAATCGGTGGGGTTTAATTTCCAGATTGGGACTGAACTGGATTGCAGTTCGTGAGCGTGGTGAATTTCCCAAGGCTGAATTGATTTTGTTTCTCAAATAGACGAATCTTTTGCTTAGTTTGTTCCAATCAGTTGTTGAATGCAATAGCATGCCCCATGCCTCTACCTTCTTTCCTTCGATATGACAAGGTCTGAGACCATATGAAGCTGGCTATCTTCTCAAAATGGCAGGCTCCAGTTTCCATTGCTTGGCATTTTCTTAGTGTAAAATGTTTGATGGGACCTTTGTGTAGTGTCTGTGGAAACAGAAGTCCATGGGCTCTGCTTTTCCATGGAATGCTCCACCTTTCCTATAACCCTCCACCTAGTGATGTAAATGGGTCACTGATTCTCCGATTACCCGAAGGTTCCGACCCGTTAAAAACCGGTCTGGGTCCTTATTTAGGCCCCGATAAGTAAATGGGTCCGGGTCCGGGTCCACCTTGGTTCGGACCCGCGGACTCGAGACCCGACATATTACCTCAAATTTCGAAAATCTCTCATAAAAATCATGTTTTTTTTTTTTTTTTTTTTTTTTAATATCATTCTCTACCTAGACCCAGACCTAGATCTAGACCTGTCCCATATATGGTTCTGGTTCCAGAGCCAAGAAACCGGTTCTGGGTCCGGTTCCACCTTTCTCTTTAACGATTTTGGTTTCGGGGCCACGATAGGCCCGGACCGGAACCGACCCGTTTACAACCCTACCTTCATCGGAAAGGATTTTCTTAGGATTCGCAGAAAATCAAGCTAAAAAGGTTGCTTTTCCTCATGGAAAACTGTCCGCACCAAACGATGGAAAATGAAGTCTGCAAAAAAAAAAAAAAAAACGGAATACTTTTCTGTTCCTTTTTCATGGAAAATGCGTAACGCAAACATGCCGTTACTCGATAGGTTAATGTCTTCAGGCTGTGAAGCAATGGTGAGTCAGTGACCTAAAGCAGAACAATGGTATGAGGTCATAATGACTGGAATATCTGTTTCATCCGTAGCAGAACCTTTCAGGAAGCTCAAAATAGCATATCTGTTTGTCCCATTAAAAGATGTTTGTATGGGTCAAATTTTAGTGTAATCAAGTGGAGTCTTGCTTGTCATCAAGTTGATCACCACTTTTTATCACCTACAATAATCAATATGTATCTTAATGGCAGTGTATTAGGGACATGGGTTCCTTGGGATTTTTTATCACCACAATAATCAATGTGTATCTTAATGTCAGTGTACGAGGGAGATGGGTTCCTTGGGATATTAGAATAAAAAAAAATCTCCCTTTTAACAAAGAGAGATGTTACAGTCAAAGTGAATACTGCACATTTGAATAAAATCCTCTTTCAAACAAGAGACATTTTGTCATTTAACTTCCATTATGTTTCATGTTATTCCCCTTATTGTTTGAATAAAATCCTCTTTAAAACAGGAGACATTTTATCATTTAACTTGCATTATTTTTCATGTGATTCCTCTTACTGTTTTTACATTTAATTGGTACATATCATTACTGAAAGATATCTGGGTACCCTAGGTGGCAATTAGTGTCTCGTTACAGGCAACCTTGTTTTGTTCTCATGCCAGTGGAAAGTATATGCATTTAACACGTAAAGAGACAAATTTTATAATGAAGAAATGAGGGTCAATGTTTTTTCAATCAAGGAGCATTTGAAGCACAAATTCATTGAGGCTTTGCCAAAAGAAAGAGTCAAAAAGACACTTTGTGCAAAGCTATTGGTTCATCAAACTTGGATTTCAACACAGATAGCACTGTCATAGATAAGCAGCTTCTTCAGAACAATGTCACAGAATTTTCATTTGACAAGAGCCCATATCAAAGTTGGAATGTGCTCAGGGTTGCTACCACAGCGTTGTGGGTTCGAGTCATTTATCATTAAAAAGGAAAATAATTTTTTTTCATTCCTCTTTATCACCATCAATTGAGCATTATCGATCTGGGATTAGCTTAAAGAGCTCTACCTAGTCTACTAGTTAACTTGAAAACAAGTTATGTCCATTAAGTGGTCTCTCTCTCTCTATATATATGTATGTATAAATATTGTGTGCGTGCGTGTGTGTTTGTGCGTGAAAGAGTGCTCATGAGACGATGTGGTGACAAACAAGAAAGGAATGTAAATTTAAGAGAAAGGGACAAAGGAAATGCTCCAAAATGAGTTCCATATATTCTACAACATGCATCCCCTAGGCAGTGCATTAAGATGTGAAGTATCCTCTTGAACTAAAAAATATAGTTTTGTTTATATTAACCTTGAACTTTTCAACCTGCATCCAAGGTTCATCAACTTCATGATAAATGTTTCCTTATCCTGTCTATTTAGTGTCGCATTTGCGCAATGCGTGTTCTACTTTTTACTTGGCCCTATTTGATTCCATTGTCTCGGTAACTCAACATTCTACTTTATTGGTCTTCCCCTTGTTCCATTAATTTGTGCGCATGTTGCGCAGGTGCTGTTTATGGCCCTCTTATACATGCCCAAACCATCTCCATTGACACTACTTGACTCTGCTTTCAGCCCCCTCCCCCCTTTCTATTGTTTTCTGGAATGAAATGTTATTGTGCTTTTGATTTGCAGGAAAAAATTTCTTCTGAAACTACATTCCTGTTTGAGCACCATCAACTGTGCACGATCATGCCTTAGGGTTTGATCTTTAGCCTCCTTTTTTAATTTGCTACCTATGATACCCCTATACGGCCACAGGTGCTAACATCGATATGGATATGGCTATCCTACCCATAACATGAAATTTCATTTTTCACTTTAAGATCTTACAAAGCATTAGTTTTCTTCTAATGAAAATTTATTTTTACATCCCTTTTGAACTTTTTGTTTTTATGTTGAAAAGTAAGAATTACTATAGAATTATACGAATAATGGACTCTGGAAAGTAGGATATGCTAAACTTGTACCTCAGAAGTATCAGCGCAATATTGAGTACCTGTACGAGTATCATATCTGTCCAAATGCTAGGCATATAAAAGTATCAGGGTACTATAGCTGGCTACTGAGCTCTATGCTGTACTTTCTACAGCAAGTATCAAATAACGAACCACAAAGCTCTATCTGCCTCAGATCTTGCATTATTTGATGATAATTCAGAGTGAGTCAGACTTTTGCATCAAAGCAGTGTATCAAGGATGATAGTAAACTGCAATACCAACAAAAGGTGTCAGGTTTGAATTGCATACCTGCTGCATTTATATTTTTCACTGTTGAGACTGCTCTCTAAGGATTAGTGTTGGGTCAGCTCATGAAAGCTTACTCATTTTGAAGAAATAACACACAAGTACTTCTGATTGTTGTTGTTATCTTGAATTGAATGCTATTGCTTATGCTTTGGTGGCCTTTATGGTATATGCTAGACCATGATTGAGACTATTGTAGCCTAAAGTGCTTGGCCTATGCTTGCTTAATCCAGCCAGCCAAATTATGTCACGCACAAGCTGCTGTGTGTACTTGTGATGGCACATCTATTCATACAGATGAACTGGTAGACAAATTGCTTCTATTACCAAGCTGTAATCTGCATTTTAGATCTGATTTTTTCACTGAATTCTCACTATCAATTCTGCCAACACAACATATTTAGAAAGAATCTGCATTGAGTCAATTTAGAAAGAAACTATATTTGTTTCAGACTAACACAACATGCATATAATTGAATTTATCTCCTTCTCGTCATTGCTTCAATTATCCTGTTGATTCACAATCTGGATAGGTGCAATATCTGTGAATTCACATATTCTGGATTACTTGTTTGTCATTTTTATTTATCTTTTGAATGCTAATAGTTGGCAAAATGAGGCAGATACTCCACTTTGGAGGAATGGCCCACCTGGGAAGCCAGTGTTGTGTAATGCATGTGGATCAAGATGGAGGACAAAGGGTACACTAGCGAACTATGCTCCATTACATTCTCGTGGGCCTGTACTCTCTGATTCTGGAGTCAAGAGGAACTCTCGTGAGCATAAATCATCATCTAATAAAAAGCCTCAAAGTTTGAACGTAAGAACTCAAAATGATGTTGAAATAATATCTGGAGATATTGTACCGGGAAATGAGTCTAGTGCCATAGGTTGTGAAGATGATACAAGCAATAGATCTAGTTCAGGCTCTCGATTATCGTTCTCTGAAAGCACTGTTTTGTTGGGAAGCGTAGATGGAATTGAAATCTCAGGTAAATTACTCATTTTTAAAACTTTTGTTGTACAATGATGGTCAGATTTATGTAGTCCTTTTTTCTTCAATCTTTTATTTTATGAAAACAAGCATGGAGTTGCTGTAGGCTGCATAGGCCAACAGCATTCTTTCAGCGCATCCAAATCTGGTTGTTTGGTGCATCAGGTCTCTTCAGACTTTATAGGCATGAAAGAAATTGTTTTGTGGTTTTTGGAGCTCAAAATTCTTAGAAGAGCAGAACTCCTGAAAGGCTGAAGAGAATTCTTGAGGTGTCATTGTCATTCGCCTTGCATTGTCATTTGTTTACTTGAGCCTTCATGACGTAGTCTTTGGTGTCCTGTCAATTATTCTTTCTTTTTAAACTCCACTTTATTTTAAAATGAAGTATCCAAAACCATATTCATGAGTACATTGCCTTACAATTCTACTTCTAGGCTTGTCTTTTCATATATGCATTGATTTGGAATTCAAAAGATCAGTCTGAGTCTCAGACAAATTATATAAATTGGATGGATCTGCAGATCCTTGGACCTTGTGTTTGCACATGCGGGCACCATGGTTTGATGATGCAAACAATTGCAGTGATGGACCTAAATAAAACTGGGAACTCTAGATTTCATTATTCAGCCTTTTCAACTGAATCTGGACTATTGACTGTTGTTGTATTCAACTCTAACTACCCATTTCAGTTCAAATCTGTGATCTTACTGGATCAAGGTCCATATATGATGGGGCTGTCAGATAAACAGTGCAGCCTGCTAAACCATGGCTCTTATGTGCAAACTTAAAGCTGATGGGTACTTTGCTTATTCATGTCTTAGTTCTGTGACTTCTGTCATGAAACAGCAAAGTTGTCTTCATCATTACTTCCAGCTAGTAGTTTCCATTTTCATTTACTGTAAGTAGGAACTTGGCATAAATACTCATCTGAACTCTTTCCATGCTGAGCAAACTGAGCAAATATGATTATGGAATTGGATGAATTGCATCTTATTAGCTAATTGAAATTTGTAAATTGTAATCCTTACTCAACCGAATGACCTTCTATAATTTATTAGTGAACTCTTTAAGCCAATCCCAAATTGATGGGATAGGATTAAGTTGGTGATGACGAAAAAAATCCAATACCTGGTGATGATAAAAAAAAAATTTGTACGCTTCTGCTCTGGTGTTATATTGGGATCATTATTGCAGGTTCACTACAGTCAGATTCCTGGGATCCCCACATTCCTTCAAAAACGAGGATAAGCGATGGATGCCACAGTCCATCACCTGTTGAAAAACTTCGAAGAGACCTCTACAACATTCTACGGGAGCAAGATTCCACTTACCTCTCTGGGTCTTCAGAAGAGGTACTTCTTTTCCAAAGAGAGGATCCGATGCTTTCTGTTGAGACGGATCTTGGAAGTGTTCTTATCAAGCAGCCGGCCTCATTGACTGAAGAGAAATCAGAAGCAGATTCATGTCTTAAAGGAACTGGAGTTAACTCTTCGAATGACACTACCTTAGGGTCATTAGTTTTTTGTGTGCCATCCCAAAGTCGCGAAGTTAGTTCAAGTTCAAGTGGTAAACATAGATTGCTACTGGAGATAGAAGAGGAAGGAGTGAAAGAGCGTCCTATGAAACGACGTGCACTTGCAGATATATCATCGTAAGCATAAGAAATGTCTCTCCTAACAATTAAATAGCTCTTTTTTTTCTCTAAAACTAATTAGCACTTTAAAACAACCTCTTTTATATACGAAATCAAATCTACTTTCTTGGAGGTGATATTACATGTTCACGACAGAGGCAGTTCGACAGTCAATTTTCTACAGAAATTAGTTCTCTACCAACCCTCTTGTGAAAATGATGTCAGCTCCATGAGGGTTCTCTACCAACCCTCTTGTGAAAATTAGTAAATCTCTACCCTTCTTCATCCTTCTCCCCCACTTTGCCAAGGAATGCACTCCCCTTTCTGCAGAAATTGGTTTTGTAACACATAATCATGCCCTGCAACGAGATGTGACCTCCGGTGATCTAACTTTTTAATATGGTGGGTCCATGAGGGTTAGCCATTATCCTCATCAAATGACCTATCCAACTGGATCTTCATCAGATATGAGCCATTTGTTGTAATTGTCCATTTTTGTTGGATGGCTTGTACCATCTGCTAGAAATATTGGGCATTGTCCATTATGTGAGAAGCCCACTACAAGAACAACTTATAACCAGTCCTGCCATACCATTACTGGCTAAAAGAGGAAAAAAGAACTCATTTCTTCTCTCTTTTTTCTTGGACAAGGATCATATAATACCTCATTTGCTTGATTTTTTCCAAAGTTTTGTTTTGCATATGCAATAGATGTTCTTTAAACTGGTATATAGTTCATTCTTTTTGCTTGACTCTTCAGGGAGAACATTCTTCCGAACAAAGTTGATGTCTTAGAGAGTAGCCGTTCACCTCAGAGAAGCATGGACCTAATTGTATGTTTCTACCTTCATAACCAGTTATTTAAGGAAAAGCTAATTGCAATTTTATGATTAACTGAAGAAGATAGTGCATTGTTCCTTGTTTTGAAATCTTACACAATTGGTTCCAGGTTTATATAATAACGTGGTGAGCTGTTAACAGTCAGACAAACTTCTCAAGTCACTGCTGCTTGTGTTTCTGTACTTGACCTGTTTTGTATGTATCTTGGGCTTAATATGTTGTCATAACTTCCATAAAACCTCAAAGTATGATTTGTTGAACCTGACAAGTACAGCTCTTGGGGTCTGGTAATTATTTAAATCAGTGTTTGAAACTTAACAGTTCTGTGCAATACTGCGGTCATAGTGGCTTCTTTAATGGGAGCTACGTAAATGCTTGACCTTGTTTTGGCAGTCCCCTATTTCATGAGTGACTAGAGGTTCACATGAATGGGTTCAACAGGCACGAATAGATTGCCCCTTATTTGATGTGTACTTTCAATTGTTTTAATCCATACATCTGCAGCCTTAAGAATAGCCTCTACTTCAGTTGTTCTATATTCAACGGTCACGTCTCTGAGCAAGCCCTCAGTGAGCATCAAGTTGGTCTCTCACGTGCCTTCTTAGTTGTCCCATTTGATTGTCACACATTGGATAATTCCTCAGCTTTATGTCGCTCCTTGCATGTGCCAGTCCCAAGCCCGGACAAGGAGGGTTGGCATAGGACAGGCAGTTGACTGGAGAAATTTTCCAAACCAATTTCCAAATCTAACTTTGAACAAAAGAAGCACTTGTCTCATGGATGATGATGATTGATGATAATATAAATGCTGTCCTATTTTCCACATGAACATTAAAAGTAAATAAGTGGGGATAAAATCACTTCCAGGTAACATAAATTTATTTTAACTGAGATTCAGATACAACCGACCAGAAAGTCCCAAAAGTTGATGCCATGCCATTATCCGTAGTGTCAGTTCGATATCTGCCATGGGTACTTTGCCTATTTAGAAGAATGCATCCACAATAGATTTCCTTGAAGTAATCCCAGAATTACTGCTATGTAATAGACATGACGTCCCACAAAGCAAGTGCAGTTCAAGTGTCTTTCTAATGATATACTTAATATTGTTCCAGTCCACAAAAGGTGAAGACTTTAAGCTGGAGAAGGAAATTTCATCATGCTCGTCTCAAATTGTCAGTGGTGCGACTTCAATTCAAACTAAGAAACCACTCAGTCAGCTGCCAAAGTACCCATCATCTAGAGGTATTTTCTAAGCTTTTTTTCATCTTAGCTTTTTAACTTCTTCCTATGTAGAAAGAGATTGATAAATGTTGGTTCATCTCTTTAATCTGGCCAATAGATCTGTTATATATCTAATTGCATATGTATATGTTGATACTTTAATCCCCAAGTGATTTGAAATGAAAAATGAAAATTGTTCTAGTCTGGCATCTGTTATTCCCGCCCTTTTCTGCTCAAAACTAATGTTTCTACTATCCATGGCTGGAAAGCATTTGTCTTGCATACCTCTCAAGGAACCCATATGCACATTTAACCTCGTATTATTATTATTATTATTATTATTATTATTATTATTATTATTATTATTATTATTATCCTCCATGTCCTCTATCCCTCATGCATTGGGTTCCATGGCAGTTATAAAAGGAAACATGAAGGCTCAAAACCGTTGCAGCACAAATCTTCATCCTAGACAAGCAGGTTCTAGCACAAATAGAGCTTTTGAAGAAATTCTAATGTCTGGAGGATCAGAGGATCATAAGCAAGTTATGATGCCCCACTCTAGTGCTAATCGATCAACTTTGTCTATTAACAAAAGCTCTACCATTCTTGATATTATGAGGGAAGATCAATTGTCTTCCGCTGTTTCATGCACACGCTCACCCGAAAGACTCATATATGGACTTGTCTCAAGTACAAAGGAGTATGAACAATAAGCCCATGTTGCCTAGATGCTCTGATCCCTATCTGCACCTTTTGAACTGCTGAGCATCAGAGCCTAACCATATCATCTATACAGTTATCAAACATGCTTTCTGAAGTAGATGTCATCCAAAATGTCCAATCACTACATGTGAATTGCTTCACTCCAGCTGTAAATGCCCTTTCAAGTAAGTATCATGGCCTTTGTTCTTCTTTTTCTTTTTGCCTTTTAAGGTTTTGTCTATGACGCCCATTTGCTAATTCCTACACGCTATGATGCACAAGACCACAGAATCCTCAAGGACACAGATTTTACGTATAAAAATCAAGTTTGCATATGATACCACATGGGTGTGTTGCCCATTCTGAAGTATTCAGGTATCATAGCCTACAAGTTCCTTTGATTTCAGAGGTAGATATCTAGAAGGAACCACCAAATGACTTCCCCTTCACCGTAAAAAAAAAAAAAAAAATCTTAGGGATTTGATAGTCCAGTGCAAATCCCCACCCTCTAATCTTCACCCCTTTGATAAAAAGCCCCTTTCCTGTGAATTCTCAAGGCTTGAGTAGGGATATGCCAAATGTGCCTTTAGTTATCTGGTTTTACATGCCTTTAAGTTTTGATATTCAGATTCTTATCCAGGTAGATACAGTTTTAGCAAGGCCGCATCGCATGCATAGAGCAAGTGCCTCCAGTGGTGGCTAACTGCAGCTGGCAATTTTGCAAGAACCAGTGTGATGAATTTTGGTTGTGGAGGTTTTTATTTGGAAAGTGGTCACAGAGTGATCCTGGCAAGTTTTTTTGGTTTTATTCCATGGGTTTGATTTTATTCTTTTTGTGCACAGTTTTAAACCATGAGCATTCCATTCAAGTTTTTAATATCAGATGGACAAAACATTATATCAATGTTGATTATACATTGAGTTTGTGGCTTGCTTCTTTCAGCACAGCACTTGTGTATCCACAATGATCTTCTTATTATTGATTAGGATTTAGGACCATAGTAGACAATTATTGATATTGCACTTGTGGATCAAATGATCATGACATTGCCCAGTGGTCCCTGTTAAACTTATTAGGGAGCGTGGCCCGCATGACTGCACACCCAATCTGTGTGTCCACTTGGACAACCAATTCAAATTAAAAATCTTCCATTTTGTATAAGATCTACCTACCAAACAAGAATGGTAACAATGCTTAATCCTTGCTACTAATCCCATCTTGATTTACCAGGTACTTACTGACATTCAAGACCATTCATCTAGCAGTCCCACTGCGAGTGGACCCCGTAAAAACTTAGGCATCGAATCATAAGTCTAGAAATCAAACAGTCTCAATAAAACAAATTCACATCATTAGTGTAGAGAAATTAGAAATAGGCCAAGCAGTGATAGCAATACATTGATTCAACAATACACAAGACTGATTACATAGGTATATCATGTACTAACACACCACACAAGAGTTTTTTAAAGCATCAGAGATCACAAAGAGAGAACAACATACTCTCTATATATATATATAAGTATTATTTATAATATAAGCTTAGGAACTAAGCATATTTCCAATCAGTTACGAGCAGGCCTCGTCTGTTGATCATGACCATTTGACCTCGGATTTGGGCCAAATCCCCCGCCCATCGAACTCCCAAACCCGAACCCTCCGTTCCGGGGGCCTCCTCCGAACCCATATCCGAACCCAGTACCCACCGGCTCCGCTGGAATTCGCACTCCATCCAAACCCGAAACTCGCACTGCCACCATGATCGGGCCTGCCCGTGCCTGAACCAAACCCGAAACCGTTGTTGCCACCTGCTGCCCAACGATAATCCCAACTTCCATTAGGACCCGAACCCGAACCTGAACGATAATCCCAGCTTCCATTAGGACCCGAGCCGGGTCCCCAACGATAATCCCAACTTCCATTAGGACCCGGGCCCAAGCCGGGTCCCCAACGGAAGTCCCATCCTCTGTACTCACTCGATCCGCCTCCACCACGACCTGCCATGAAGAGATGAAGAAGAAGAAGAAGAAGGAAGGGTCCTCAGCAACAACTACTACCCAATTTATAAACAAATCGTTTCTATGTTATTGCGTTTAGCATCAAAGTCAAAAGTGCAATTTATGGTCACAACTATAAAAATATCCATCTGTTCCCACTCACTGAATTCCTGGCCGTTCAATCAAACGTTTGATAGATTTGGCGGTTAGGATCGCGGTATAGCCAATTCAACGGCTGGGATTGGCTGATCATGCCACTTTGGAAAAATCCAGGATGTTTGCAATCTCATCTGATCTATAACCAGATGGATTATAAAACATAAGACGTTTCGGGTCCTTGTAAGTGGACTTCAATAACTGTTCAACTCATCTTTTGTAAGCTTGCCTCGTTGTTTGTTCGAGCCCGGTCCAAATATTAAATGGGCCCAATTATATATCCAGGGCGGGCCCTTCATGTTGTTAGCTGCCGAAATCTTTATAAAGTTGTAGATATTGTTTTAATTCCATTTCACAAAATGTTAGTAACTCAAATGGTATGTACATTAAAACATTTTGAGGCTTAGTCTACATGGAATGAAGGCATTTACGGCCTTCTTAAAATGACATGCAGATGACACTGGAATGTTTTAGGGGTTCCAATACTACAATGACAAGCTTCTACAGTCAGGGGGCTGGGGAATGTGCAAGACTGAAATACTATTGTTAGGGATGTAAATGAGTTTCTGATTCTCCGATTACCCAGAGGTTCTGGTCCTTTAAAAATTGGGTCCGGTTCCAGTGCGACCTTGGTTTGGACCCGAGACCCGATAAAAAAAATTTCCCTCAAAATCGTGTTGTTTTAGTATCATTCGACCCGGACTCCTAGACCCGTCTCATACATGGTTCTGGTTCTGGGTCCAAATCCAGTTCCACCTTCTCCTTAATGGTTCCGGATCTACTATGAATTCGGACTTAAGCTGACCCGTTTACAACCCTTACTATTGTGTAAGGATCCTGGCCTATTCAGTTTTAATCAAGGGTGGACCTTTCCAAGGAAGGTATCATTCAGTGGGGACGAGTATGTGAAGCCCCCACCAGATGCCTATCCCATACTACTACCTAGTGGCAATCCCACTCATGATCTACCATCACCATTTAGTTACATTCAGCATTCTCTGTTCTGCTTCTTTGATGTGTTGTTCCTATAGAAAGGATGAATAATATACCCCAATCTTGTCATATGGAGGTGTTTTTTTCCCTTTGTCCTAACAAATTCTAGAAATGAACTTGGAATGTCAATTTTCATTTTAATTGAGTTCTTAAGCTCCATTTGAATTCTTATGACTGGTTACTCCGGTGCTCTGTAGTGGGTTTTGTTGCAAATAATGATATATACACATTATACTTTTGACATGTAACAATATTTATAAGACACCCGGGCATCTGAGTGTTTTTGTCATGAGTCAGGAAGGATCCCCAGTTGCAGCTATTACACACTTCCCTTGTTACATGTCCTCAGATTTCTACTGTGGGACTCATACGAAAATAATTCGGATAGTTCAAGATAAATATCATCCCATCCAGCGATATATCGTCAAATTTCAGTTTAACATGAGTGGGTCCCACCACTCTATTAAGTGCAAATTGAAAAGTAGATTAAGGCTTATGATTAGTAATATATATATATATCAGATTATGCTAATCACATTTTCAGTTATGTGCTCCATCGGATGGCGGGATCCACTCCTATTGAACTAAAATTTGAGAATATGTCAAATGAAGGGATCACATTTACCTTGAACGGTCGGAATTATAATTATGTGGGCCCCATGGTGGAGTTATGAAGACCTATTACCCGGAGCTGAGCTGTGATGGGATCCAGATTCCAGACCCGCTTGCGTCATGATCTGACTGGACATGATCCTAGACTGATTATCAATTGAGCCCTAAATGTAAGCTCGGACCTAGACCCAATTATCAAACAGGTCCAAAAAAATGACTTCCTGGTTCATACCTGGATTTCTCAGGTTGGGTTGTTCAGGTGAAATGGGGGAAGTCCAGTGACACTCCTTAACCCATCCCAATCATTTCAATGGTCTGAGTCCACAATGAAATGGGGGAAGCTGATCTGTGTAGACCTAAACACTAGTTTTTAAAATTTTGGATTTTCATGGATCTATCCATAAAATTGCCCTCCATTTCTACCGGAGATTTGATATCATGATCTTTTCGTCAAAACGTCCTGAACATGAAGAACTTGCTTGTTGAATGGTTAGCACTTAGCAGTACTCCTTATTACATATGGAGACATACATCATTTATGTTACATCACAAGTTGATATTTCATGCATTCCTCGTAGTAATATCCTATTTGGATCCGAATCCCTGTTTCGTCCAAACAGGGAGTCCTGTTTGGACAAATCAGGGCAGCGTGGGGGAGAAAAAAGAAAATAATTTTATTTTCTCTTTCCTCCGCCCCCTCTCCGCCCCCGCATGGGGATCTCTGTTTCCATATTAATATGGATCACCTCGAAAATATCTGTCATTGGTCAATGTCATCCTCCAATTAAAATAACTTACATGAAATCGAGATTTGGATATTTCCGTTATATATACATATAAAAATAGATTGCAATAAGAACTATTTACCACAAGTACCTCCAATTGTTGTTCCTTTCATTACAAATCATTTTGTGAGTCGATAGAGCAAAATGTGGATCTTAGGCTATTTGAGATACATGTCCTCCACAGATTCCTTCCATTGCGTATTTGAGATACTCTTTCATGTTGAGACGTCATTAGCTTGTCGAACTTTGCCTTATTATGATAGGAACATGCATGTCATCCTCATGCACCATTCAAAAAGAAATCCATCTATGATAGGAAAAGCTCATGACACCCACCCACTGCCATTTGATTTGGCCTGAAGAAGAAGTTTGTTAGACATTTTATAGAGGACTCCAACCATGTTAAGAAAGGGCCCAACAACATTTATCAAACCAAGTTTTGTATTGGAATTATATGCCACTGTGCTGTTTAGAGAAATGCCAGCTAGAAGAGTAGTTGTCTTACGTGATAATCTCTGCACACGATACTCACCAAAAAAAAAATACAAGCGGTCTTGTTATTGCTTTCATTTGAGTAGCAGACACTGTGAAGTCAAGATAAATAAAAGTGCAGGAGATTTTTTTCAGATACATGTGAAAGTATACGAGACTTAGTTAGAAAAGTTAGGACAAAAATGAATACCTATCCATCACATTAGTAATTGAAATTCAAAGAAATCCATCATAACTTATATTGATTGTACTCCACTCATTTCTTATCCTTCAACTCTAACCCATTTGACACTTTACTAGATTAGTAAAAGTCAAGTAAAGCTTTTATTTTTCAGACAAGGGGTCACATCAATAACGCTTTAATTTAAAATACCCTCCATCTTTTTAAAATAAAAAATAAAAAGCAACATCCTTTCTCCACTAAAAAGACAAAAGAGCTCAGCTTTTCTATACAAAAATTAAAAAAGATTTCAGACCAACCAACTAAAAATGAACTATCATCATAACCCCATTATATTTTATTATCTCTTGATTTGATGTTTTATTATACTTTATTTTACATGTGAAATTACCAAAAGTACCTAAAGCTCATTTTACCTAGTTTATTTCGTAGAAATTCTATGCAAACAAACATTTGAAAAGCAGGTACTGTAACTACAATGAGACTTTAGATTCATCATCCATTAAAAAAACATTTTCCATATAAACTCCAACCAAGATTACCCACAAAAGGGCGGAAATCTACATATATACGCTCCATTAATATCCTTTACAGGAGAAAATATAAACCAACATATCAGAAGAAGAAAAGATAAAACAAAATCTAAATACTGATAAAACAAAATCTAAATACAAGGATTGCATCCATGATGCAAAACTACCTATGCTATCATCCTAATATAACCACATATATACAAAGAAAAAAAAAAAAAAAGGATAGTATCAACCAGTTTCTACTATCACTTAAAACGTGAGGAGAGACTTCTTCACGTCGTAATCCATCTTCTCCAAGCCCGGCAAAACAGCAAACTGAATCATCGGTGGCGGACCGCAGGCGAGAGCCATTGTCTCCTCTGATCCCTCAGGAATGTGCTCTCTAAGTACACTGTCCGTGATAAACCCAGTGCTGTACTCCCAACCCTCCCTCTTCTCCTCTACCACATACCACACCTTCACATTCGAATGCCTCCTTGTCCACTCATCCAGCTCCTCCCTCAGCAGTATGTCCTCCTCTGTCCGATTCGCATACACCAAATACATCTCTGTCTCATCCTCAGGGTCTTTTAATATTGCTTGCATCAGCTGATACATGGGTGTGATTCCAGTGCCTCCAGCCAGCATTGCCAGCCTCCGGGCAAACTTCGGCTCCCCATGGATGGTGAAGTTGCCACGACCCATGTACTCGATATGGCCGAGCGGGCCCTTGATGTCAAGCATTGACCCGACCGGCAGCGACTCGAGGTGCTGTGACATGAGTCCCCCATTGGGGAACTTGAGGTTCTTCCCCTTGAAGTAGATTTTTATGAGGAGATCAAAGTAGCCCACTTGGTCGACCGAGCTCGTCGGCGTGTAGGTCCTCATGCAAAGCTTGTTGTCAATGGTGGCGGAGAGAGAGATGTGTTTTCCAACTGGCAGTCCCAGAACATGGTCTGAGGAGGGTAATGCGAAGCGGAAGAGACGAACATTTCTTGAGATGGACGTCTTGGATACAAGTCTGCATGGTATCTTTTCTCCTGGTATCAGAGCTGAGCTTCTCATCACTGCAACTTCTTTGATTGTGGACAACTGGGGTAAGTCCGCATCAGAAGTGTGGATAAGCTCGCCCATTCGGTAGTCTTCTAACATGGCCTTGGCCTTGTCGGAGTGGATGGCGTCGAACTCCTCGGTGCAGTCAGTACCTGCATTGATGAGGATGCTATCTACGCCACCAGGGTGGTCCTTGACGAACTTGGTGCAGTCATAGACATGACCGTGGACAACGATCCAGACCGAGTCGGGAGAACTATGTTTCTTCACCTCAGCCAAGGAGAACGTGTTGGAGGATGTGTTCATGAATGGCGTGGAGAGGCTCTTCTTCAAGGCCTGACTCTCAGACGTCTCCAGCTGCTTCTGTCGAGCCATCCACCCACCCGACTGGTTCCCAGGCAGCGTCGGGTGCTCGAACATAATACCAATCTCGCCCTTGTGCGGCTTGCAGTCACACGTCTTCAACCGAAACCAGCAGTTGTTCATCATTCCCTGCAAGCACAATTCATTGAGGCATTTAATCAAACATCTAGTGGGAATGGGTCGATCGACAAGAGAAGAGAAGAGAAGAAAAGGAAGGCGAGCTAACCAACCATGACATTCCATATGAGTTTTTCGGGCTGGGTGTTGAGGGTCTCGTCCCAGGCTCGGACCGCGATCTCCTTGGCCGCGACGAGATCTAAGATCTCGACGTCGAGAGACCAGAAGCACCAGCACCAGTACTTCCTGTACTTGGTGGGCTTCTCTGGACGGTCGATCTCGCAAATGCGCCATGTATCTCCACCGTCCATTGTCACTTCTACTCTTGTCACCTTCTTACCACCCCCTGCAAACATGTTCGTACATTAATAGATTATGATCGACGGCTAAGATTGCTTGGTGAGATGATCAGTTTTTCAGAAACTTGTCGCAGTGATGTTGTACAAGTGTTGGGAAATGCCAGTAAAGTAAAGACAAAAGAGCTGGAAGTT
This sequence comes from Litsea cubeba, assembly GCA_012931725.1. Lineage (NCBI taxonomy): Eukaryota > Viridiplantae > Streptophyta > Magnoliopsida > Laurales > Lauraceae > Litsea > Litsea cubeba. The sequence continues at coordinate 5,555,386 of CM022954.1, read as the reverse complement.
GCAGTGCATCTTGATCTGTTTCGCCCCTTGCAACCGCGGAAGCGTCATTACGTCACTCGTCCTGACTTGAGGGCAAAGAGGCACAAAAAACAACTAACTGCACTTCTCTGTTATTTTAATATTTTTTTTATAATATATATATATATATATTTTCCTGTTTTGAATGTAAGGGATTGTTATGTTATTTTTTTTCTAAAATGTAATTTCGAAACGTTTTGCCAAAATCCCGTCCATTAGGCGAAATTTGTCATTGTGAAAGCGAAAATGAAATAAAGTCTAAAATAATATTAACAACTATGTTGCCAACACCTGACATCAATCATGCTCTTCTCACGTGTGCATGTGGGGCCTCCTCTTTCCACTTATTGTGTGGGATCTAATGAGACCTCCTCTTTCCACTTGTGTGGGATCTAATGGGTCTTAGTCATCTAACTCGGGACTTAAAAAATCTTTTTAACAAGGTTAGGGCTATTAGTACGGATTGTTACTTTAGACTTGAAGATCTAGGGCTTGCTCAATGGGTATTTGCTCAAGTCGATTACTGGGTGATGATAAACCATACCTCGAATGATGATTTTACTAAAAGACCCTTTTTCATGAACTGTTTTTCCAGGATTTTATAGATGGGGCCAACCATTGAGCAATTCACACATAATAGATCGCTGGTTAGTGCTGATTCCACATTTTACACTTTAAAACAATGTAAGTACTAATTTTTACTGATAAAAAAGTTTACATGATTTACGTATCACACGTTAAAGATCTATAACTAACTACAAGTGGGCTCTGCCTGATTTGAGTCGGTGAATCTTTCAAAACTTAAAAAAGGGTATTTTTTTTCGTCATTTGTCATTTCATTAACCATTCAACCATTCAGGTTTTTGTAAAATTACAAAGGTTATTAAAAAAAAAGATTTTGACATATTAGTCCCCATTAATCTGAGATGTTTCAATTTCATGACCAAACTTAGGTAATGTGACCAGAGTCAAACGACTCTGGTCAACTTTTTCTTCGGAATTTTTTTGCTCCGGATTTCATGATATCATGGCTTTTATGTAGCATCTTAGAGAGATTTTTTTTTTCAAATGGTAAAACCTGAGAAATAATGATGAAATGTGTATTTACTTTTCATAAAATGTCAGATTTTGTATTTTATATAAATTAAATTTGCTCACTAGTTGTAAAATATATATGATATATAAATTGATAAATCCCATGACATCATGGAACTATGACTATTCCATGATATCATGGGATATGGTGAAAAAAAATTAGTCAAATGACCTGGTAATATTATGTAAATTTGAGTCAATAAAATTAAGAAAACAAAATATGAGGTGAACCAATATGTGAAAACCCCTTGAACCTCTCTCTAGTTGAGTGAGTGCCCATTTATAACCATTAGATTGGATCCAAACTCTAAGAGTGTAATCATTTACTTTTGGAAAGGGGGACCATTAAACATGATAATTGATCAGACTTGGTGTGACAGCAATTGATTCCTAACCAAATACGAAAACTCATTCCAATCGACTCTTAACTCTACCAAAACCACACAATCTGAGCCCCACCCGTACCGTACGTACCTGAATACGCGTATCCCTTCAACTTATACGGCGTCTGCATAGTCACTGAGTTGATTGGAAGAATCTCTTCATGGCCCGGACTCGTTATCACTGAGTTTATGTTCAATTCATTGATTATATACTCTGGCTTATACCACCAACCTAACCAAAACCAGCATCAACAGTGTCATCATATCTCAAGTCCCAACCCTCTGTCTTGTGTAAAAAAACACACTACAAATGGTCTCATGAGAGAATAAAAGAAGTACGTACGTACCTTCAGCATTTGCCAGCTCTTCATCTACATGAGAAGGAAGAACTCTGTTGTCTTTGTAATGGTAGTAACTCTGAGATTCTTCTGTAGTTAGTATAATTCTTCTAAGCCATTTCACCATCCTACCCCCTATGAAACCGGGTATGATGATCCGAACTGGGTACCCGTGATCCGGCTCCAAAACCTCCCCGTTTTGCAAATAAGCAATGATAATGTCACTTGTTGGGTCCATGGCAACCTCCTTCTTCAGACTCGTTCCGTACTTGGAACCTCCACCTCCGGGGAGGTCCTCCGCCCCTTCCAAGCAGACGTTGAGGGCGCCGGCCCGCCGGCTCAGGACCCCGCACCGTTTCAGCACGTCTCTGAGCCGGGCGCCTCGCCACACGGACGTCGACACGGCAGCGGCGCCCCAGTTGAACCCGACCGTCTGCTTTACCATGTTTTGCTCCTTCCGGCGGTTTCCGGCGCAGACGAGCGTGACGGGCAGCTCGCGGGCAGGGAACTCGCCGACGAGCTGGGCCATGGTGAAGCGGGTCGGCCGCTTGACCAACCCACAAACCTCGACGGTCCACTCGTCCCATGTGGCTCTCGGGACCGGCCCGTGGTTGCGGACGTAGTGGAGCGGGACGGGTGTGATGAAACCATGCCTCATGAGCCGGGTCAGGGGTGGCTCAGAGTTGAACGGGTGTTTGCCGGTAAGCCGGATGAGAGCCTGGTTGCGCTCAATCCAACTATCTGAAGTCCCCTTGTCTCGCGGATCTACGATTCTGAGATCTACTTTTTCACTCATTTTGTTATATAATTTCCCGTTTGATTCATTGACTTCTTCATCGCTTGAGGAGTCATCCATGAATGTTTTCATCTTGGGGTCACAAATCGAGTACGAGTGACTCTGGACGGGGTGTTTAGCCTTGTGATTAGTGTGGTTGAACCGGGGCATACCCGGTTCGATGAACTGGCAGTTTTCTACAGATGTGGCCATGAGACCGAAGGCTGAGACAGATGTAAAATTAAGTTTCCATCTAGTGCATTTGTGGGTGTCTGTGCTCTTTGGTGAGAAAATTTGAGAGCAGTGATTGGTTATTTATATAGGCCGCGTGTGGGAGAAACGTACGTGTTGTGACGGGCCCACTAGGCGTAAGAGAAAGAAAGTAGAGAGAGAGGGATAACCATGCATTGGTGGGCAGGCGCATTTGGGCTGGAGTGGCCCATGAGCAGCTCGTGGTATAGGACACGCGTGGCTCAGACCAAGTGCCACTGCCAACTCTTTTGAGAAAAGTATCCTGCTGCTTGAACTATTATGGAACTGGAAGTAATAAAGCTGGCTGGAGAGATTCCTTTTTACTCCTGACTTTGAATCACTGATGAAAGTGAAATTTTATTTATATCCACCTTTGTTTTTTTTTTTTTCTGAGCTCACCACATGTATACAATTTCTATAATTTTTTTTCATATAAATGAGTATACTCAGAAAAAATAGTGGTTGCAAATAAAATTTTCCCGATGAAATTCTAACGATAAATTCTCAGTATCTATCAGCACCACTAAATTTGGTGGGACCCAAACTTAATTAAATCGGCTGGGTGAGGTCACTGATGTGTGATTCCTCCGTATAGTCCATCTTAAGCTGTGTTGGACTACAATTCATATAAAAGTTTTTTTTTTTTTTTTTTCAATGGTTAGGATGTTGTGATTGAGTAGATTGCAAGATGGACTGATGGCTGTTCAAGCAATAAACTACTAGAATGCCTCTCTCCCCGAGCTTGTCTGATTTGTAAGCTGCTAACCACATTCAATGAGTTTCATCAACAATTCTAACATTGCGGTCAAGAGAGACGACCGACCAACTTGACTAAAATCTAGTGTGTGTGTGTGAGAGGAATAACTGCTGACTGATCTTCTAGAAAAAATAATAATAGCAACTGCTGACCAAGATCACCATTAGACAATTATGAACGACGTATAATTGCGGCCCATGCATGAGTAGTAATACTATTATACTAAGAACTTATTTTTATATAAAAAAAAGGAATCTATATTTTTTGAAATGAAAGGAAAAAAAAAAGCACATAGTGTGCTTCTTACTAAAAATTCCCTCGAATGGCAATCAAACTTTAGAGAAAACAACCTTTAGCAAGAAAAAACAATCTCTAACATTTCATTATGCAACTTTATCCTTTTGAAGACTTTATTGCTTAGCTTTTATAATGAAAAGATGGGAATAAATATTTGCCTTTTATTATGGGTTGGCTGTTGGCAGTGGCTCTTTTAAAACTTGGATCAAGAGCCCACCAAATTGGCACATGATTGATTGATGACTCAATGAAAATCCTAACAACCCCATATCATAATTCTCAACACTCTTTTGTAAGCTTTTCTATAGGTGGCTCACCTTTGATAAATCCAACTCATTTTCACACAAATAAGGACCCTTTATTGAAATTAAATTCATTTCATTAAAAAATTATTAAACTTTCAGTAAAAAAGAATTAGAGACAAAAACGAAAATAAAAGAAATGTACTTGGTAATGTAATAGTGATCCAAGCACCACTACCTTTTGTTGAGACTTTGTAGAGATTGATGATTTGCAGGCTTAGATTTGTCTTTATATTATGATGTATATATAGATTATAAGAGACTTATATAAGAGAATTATCTCCGTTATATTTAAATTTGAGAAGTCCTTATCTAATAAGGGTTTTAGACTATTTGAACTTGTGCATATCTAGGATAAGCCAAGTAGCCAACTTATCTTATCCTTGAGATTGGGCTGGATCAGATCTACTCACACCTTTTTCATTACATAAATACAAGGTACATTCAGATGTAAATTGAAATAGCCAAATGGACCTTAAAAGAGGTCTTTGAAAAATCTTTTCTTTTCTTTTCTACCGCGTTAATATGATAACACTATTAATCCTGAATCGAGAATCATCATCATGGGTATTTTCATCATTCATCATTTTTTTTTTGGTGCTGTTGTCCGAAAGCCCTAATAAGAGAATTGTGCCAATACCTTCAGTACTGGGTGCATGCAGAACTGTTAAAACTGCCGAGTGCTGTGAAAGCTTTAATTAGGCGCGCAGGATTGCAGGAACCATAGTGCATCGTGTAACAACTAACAAACCTTTACTATAAACAGTAAGAGTACAGTGACGATCAGCTGAGTGATCAGAACACAAAAAAAAAAAACCAAGTATCACACTCACAAGTATGGATTCTTTTAGTCTGATCTTCTGTAAAGTAAATGAAATGAGGGGCGGATTAGAAATACAGGTGAAGACACAAAAAAGCTAAATGCTTAGACCTAACGAATGCAAGAGAGGACAATAATTGAGTTACCATCCTTGACCATTCTGCAGGCCGGGCATTTATTGTGGGGGATGAATGTAACGCCGCCACGTGAACATGAAAGAGAAAGTCAGCAGCATACGAGTCTTCACTTTTGAGATCGTTGGTGTAGAGCTGCGCATAGGAAAGCAAGGCCTCAAATAGAAGAAATGTGAAGGTGGGGTTGGGGTTGGACTCCCAACTTTGTGGAAATGAGGATAAGTCAAAGTTATTTTTTAAATATTCTAGGAGCAATTTGGGGCCTATTTGGCATTATTTTAGAAATATTTTATCCTGAGAATGAATAAATAAAAATTTAATTTGCAGGTATTTTGTGAGAAAGAAAATCTAAGAGGGATAGAGAGAGTAGGGAGATAAAGAGAGGTGCACAAAAAGACAAGGAAATGCAACTAAACAAGTTTTTCTTTATTAATTCTCATAATGAAACATTTTCATAATGATGACAAACAAGACTTTGTACTGCACCAAATAAAGTATAATGACTTGGGCCCGTTGTCCTCGTGATATTGTAGGTTTTACCTTGTTGGACACAACGCCCTTCTAAGGGGGGCCAGCCCGCTGCTCACATGATGTTGTCTGTTTTGGCTCGCCCGGACCCAACTAACTTCTACCAGGCGTGACACACTCTCGGCTCTGATAGCATCTGTAACGAGCCCGACCCATTGTCCACCTGATATTGTCCGCTTTGATTTATGGAATTTCAAACCAGTCTTGCCGCATGATTTAAAAAGACCTCATGAGGAGTTAAGGCCAAGTCACATATATATACTCAAGACCAGGATTAGCATGTTTTCAATGTAGGGCTTATGCACCATACATACTCAGTCCTCTTCGGACCCAACGCCACACAAATGCTGATGAAAGGGGAATGCATGTACTTCCATTTCAACATAAACAGCTCTACACAAATGTGCTCTTAAGAAGTGAAAGAAGAAAGTAGGGGCAGCTATTTAAAATTCAATGCACGCAAAATAAACGGCCACGTACTCATTATACATATATATGGGGTACCAGGGTTTGCAAGTAAACTACTTCATTCGATGTTATATTTCTTTACTAACATGAAAGCAATGTAGATCTCTAGTTACAACGAAGATGACCTCTATTATTATGCTTTATTTCTAAATGATCAAACTCAATCTACAATTCTAGTCTCAGTTATTCCATGTTCACTTTTGGCAATCTAGATGCATGTTGATATATAGTTGAATAAGGACTTAAAATCAGATTACTTTATGACTAACAATTACCTTTATCTGATGCTGGTAACAATCTTAGGCGGGTCTAATATAAATAAGGCGGGTCTAACCATTGGCTTTCTTTCTTTTGATACGATTATTATGATTATCGAATCAAATTGAGGTTTAAGTTGTATGGAACAGCATTGTAGTATTCATTACTAACCATCGACCGTTCATAAAGGTAGCTGATATAAGGGTTAGAATTATTTTAAGTTGAACCATGGCTGTAATGCAGCAAGGGAGTGGCAATTCTTGAGCTAACCTCTCAGCATGAGTCGGATCAAAACCTAGCTAGTAATTAAGGGTTAGGCCTGACATTTCAGATGTGATTAAGAAATGGGTTGGGTTCAAGCATTTTATCTGCCAACCTAATCCAAACCCAAGTAGGGTCAATCGGCATTGTAAGATTCAAAATAAAGAATCCAACCAGGTATGAATTATGTGGATCAACATTTTCAACCAAATTAATAGATGAGTCAGGTTTGGTTTGAGCCTCATCAGTTTACCTTCTTGATAGAACAATCCAAACCCACGGGACCCAACCTAAGTACAAGGGTCTGGGGGCTCCAGCCCCACTAGACCTGAAAAAAGTATTAAAAAACCCTACAAACTGGGTTTGACTTTTCATTTTTGTATTAAATTTATTACTCTCTAGTCTTCTTGGGGACACCAAACTTCCTGCCTTCTGTTCTTGTTCAAATTCTGTCATCCCAAAAAGAGACACACAGTAGTGCTATCGAGGTGAAATAATGTTGGAATCTTCGAGAATCATCTTGAGTTTTATAGTCTATCCTGCTGTGACGCCATTTATTTGGTACTCTATACCAGTACTCACTTACTGCTCTTTAAATAATTCATATGCGAATGGATAGAAATTGTGTGGGCTGCCTGTCATGAGGCCATGTCAAATTAAGCAGTTGGTAAAAACCAAAGTTAATCTATTGTTTAAGGTCTTACTCTCTGACCCTAGAAGAGTTTGGATTATGATCCAACTCTTGTTAGAGAGCTTTGGGTCGATAGTTCACATGACTCATCTTCTCATCCTCATCAGAGATGTGGAGTTTCTTGGTGTATTCTCGTTAATTAACAACGAGATGGAAACTCTAATTCAGATGATCCAGGAGCACTTAATATTCAGAGGCCATTCTACGGCCATTCGAATGAAAGAATATCCACCGTACGTAGATGCAGTGTCGACCCCATCTGAGTCTAGACAAATTAGATAACATATTACAACGCATGCATGAAAGCTATTCCACGATCACATGCAAGAGTTAAACCTGTGACCTCAAATTCAGATCATTGTATTATTCAATGGGCTAGTGCATTAATCTTTCATAGTAAACAGTACTTTTTTCACAATTATTATACGAAGTTGCAGATTTAAGCTAGTCAAAGATAATTAGTGAGAGAATTAATCTTGTTTCATACTGATTACTGAATTTTACTCTAGTCTATAATATTGTATGAAGTCGAAGGTTTATATATGCTAATCAATTGAATGATTGATTGAGAGAGAGGTGGTGACTGTTTTTTCTTTGGTAAAAACATCTGGTTGATGTTAGCCTGTAGTGGGAATATCCTGAGAGGTGGTGACTGTTGAGGTGCGAAATGGCGGATGGAGCATTCCAATAGCCAAGGATAAATCAGTAAATGCAATGGAGTTGTGTTTGGTTGCAAACCCAAGTCCCAAGGTGACTCCAGGGAGCTTCAAAAGGCCAACGTCCCCTACGTTCCATCGGCTAGCCACAGACAGCCGCCCCTTGGTTTGGCCCCTTATACGAGTTACGTACCATATGTGAAACGCTTTTTCTAATTTCTTCCCATCTGTTTCCACTTTTGTGAGATTACCTGCATCTCCCAGTCAAAGGATGCGTCACGTAGAAAAGTACCCACCAAAGCATAAAGGTTGTAACTATTGAGATTCATTAAACTTCTCAAAAGGAGAGTGATGATAAGGTTGATTCTATGCCTATGGAGCTCAAGATGTACACAGGGATGCACTATTTGGAGACTCAAACGCTAAAAAGATGCATTTACTCTTACTTACCGACAACTCCTACTTACCGACATGGGTCCGGGTTTTAGTTTGATCATCACCCTTGGACAGAACATAAAATGAGAGAGAGAGAGAGATACTTTGAATCCTACGGTCCATGAATGTCTTTTGATGAATATTTTACAATATAGTATATTACTTATGTCTATCCTGACTTATGGGCCAGTTTTATAACAAACAAAAAAAAAAAAAAAAAAAGGAGGAGCTCTATTGGCACCACGAAAATCACTCTTCCCCACCGCAAAAATAAAAAAAAAAAGGTTTTCCTAAACTACCCTTCCCCCTCCTCCTCCTCCTCCTCCTCCTCCTCCACCCTCTTCCCTCATCGCCCCCCCCCCCCCCCCCCCCCCCCCAATTCTCAGGCGGGGAGGGAGCCTCGGCCGGTCTCCCTCCCCCTCCCCCCTCCCTCCTTCTTCCTCCCTCCCCTTCCATTTTATTTCCCTCATCTCCCTCTTTCCCTTCCTCTCCTTCCCTCCCCTACTCCCCCACTTCCCCTCCTAGTCGCCGGCGACTGGGAGATCGGGCTGCAGGTTTCTGCCCGCCTGCTGCAGGAGAGGGAGGGAGAGAGGGAGAAGAGGGAAAGAAAATGGAAGGGGAGGGAGGAAGAAGGAGGGAGAGGGGGAGGGAGACCGGCCGGGGCTCCCTCCCCGCCAGAGACGGGGGGGGGGGGGGAGGGGCGATGAGGGAAGAGGGTGGAGGGTGGGAGAGGAAGGGATGATGAGGAGGAAAGAGGAGGGGAGGGGTAGTTTAGGAAAAAATATTTTTTTAGTCTTCTAGTGCGGTGGGGAGAGAAAAATATGCGGTGCCAATAGCACTCCAAAAAAAAAAAAAAAAACTTATGGGCCAGTTGCTTTAAGAGAGAACTTGTCTGCAGAATTCTAAAATTCCCCAAAATTGGAATTCCAAAATCCTACTTAGCCCTCCTAGCATTTTGAAATGCTAAAGTGGCGCTTTATGAGTTTTCAAGCGGGTTGGAATATTAAGAATTTAGAGTTAAATAAGACATTTCGAAATGCTAAGGGGACAAGCAGTCGCATCATGTAATATATCTCCAATATTAGAAATTCTAGTTAGAAAGCTAATGAAGCAACTGGTCTAGGCTTCGATGCTCAAGATCTTACTCTAATGAAAATAAATATTGACCAAGTGTCCGACTTTACATCGTTATGGACAAAGCAATTGATGCATCAAAGTATGAATAGTCATGATCTATTGAAACTAATGATTTACTATTAGTCTGATCACGATTTTCTTAGTCCAACAGATAAAGTCACACCCAGGGATTAATCCCGATTGTTTCCATAGAAGAAAGGTGTTATCAATGGAGTACTTAGTCCAACTTATATGCCCATGATCTTTCCCAATTCTAGCCGATGTGGGACTTTGGTTGCACATTCCCAACAATCCTCCCCTCAAACAAAGGACCATATCTCTTTGGATATTTTTACCGGGCCTCCCCTCAAACGATCATCCATCCGTCCGCTCCATCGAGGACAGCAACTCGAGAGCCTTACCACGGATCCACCAATCGTGAGTACTGCGCTTTTCCTGCGCATCAATAGGCCCACCACCTTTTGTTTGGCAATCTGAGGATTCTCCGGGCTAAGTCTGGGCCTGGGCTCTGATACCACTTGTTAGGACAGTGGACCACCACAAACTCCACATTGATATGATATTGTCCACTTTGGGCCTATGCCCTCATGGATTTGTTCTTGGGTTCTACCCAAAAGGCCTCATATCAATGGAGTACTTAGTCCAACTTATATGCCCATGATCTTTTCCAATTCTAGCCGATGTGGGACTTTGGTTGCACATTCCCAACAAAAGGTACTTCAACCCGAGCTACGAATGTATTGGCTAGCTAGCTATACCTTTTAGAAATGAGTTTCTTCTTCCGGGCCAATCCTCTTGTGAGATTCTTATTCAATAAAAAATATAAAAATACACATTTTATAACTTCAACTGATGAGAAAATATAAGGATATACGTCTTCTTATGAGATGTGTGATTTCTCATCCTTAAAGAAATACGAAAGCGACATTTTGAACACCACATAAAGGAACACAAAAATCAAATAATATCTTAGAAAAGAAGCATTGATGAATTTACATACCTCTTCAATCGTGAGAGAAGGAACACTTGGGAGAAGAATATTTTAGAAAGTTATGTTAGATTTTCTAAGAAACGAGAAGATAATGCAGAAAAAAAAACAGAATTTACTTTATTAAAAGGAGAATTTTGTGCGATACCACAAGAAAGGGCGTTTCAGTCATTTGCCAGCCATCCTTTCTAATATACCGGATGTCCTGATTTGAAAGCATTTTGGAAAATTTAAGTCCTATTTTAAAATCACTTTTTCATTTTATCCTTATTTGAAATCTTATAAAAAAACTTAAGCGTTGTTTTGAAAATTTCCCATTTTATATTCAATGTCTTACCACTGAATCAGAGTTTACGGTCTCCTGTATTGTCAAAACCCCTATGCTGTGCTTTTTTTATGAATAGAAATGCAGTGTTGCGCTAGTACACCAAAAGGGTTCCCACCTTTCCACATGGTTTCCCCGAGACTTGAACTGTAGTGGGGTTTGCCACTAGAGTGGAAATTCTAAGGGCAAACTTACTAGCTAGCTGGATAATATCTCCATACCTTTCTTTGCTTTATGTCTCTATTGCCACATAGAACTATGTCCTTCCTCTTCCTTTGGCTGCTGGTGCATGTGGTTAATGGAGACATCTTACTAGCCTTGTCAGTTGTCACACCCACGTGATGTCTTACTCCTCCCTTGCTAGTTCTGCTTGTTACTTGTAGTTGGCACTTGGCAGACTATTTTCTCTCGATTGAGCTGAATCTATGTAAGAAAAATATTCACTGCTCACGTGAGCACTGTGCATATTGGCTCTATGCATCTAAAGTGTGAAATTCAAAGGTGAGACTTGCCTCCGGGACGGTCTAGATGAACAGTATTTAAGTGTGTGCAGGTGAATATTTTCTTTTATATCACTGTCACTAAATGTTATTTTCGGAAGTTAGTTTATAGCTTTGAAAAATGTTGAGTTGTTTTCAAAGACTTCTAATTTGAGCACAACTCAATTTTCATTTCATTGCGTACACGCCTTTGTATGATTGCAAAATGGTGAAAATAAATGCCCAATCTTAAAAAAAATCCAGTTTCGAACTCTTTCCTAGTTTTAGATTTTTACTAAAATAACGAAAGTGCCTTAAATCCTTTGTGTATCTCTTTTTGTTTCTATAACAAAACATGATAAGTATTCCAGCTTACGGGGGGCTGGGACCCCAAGTGGTGAGGTGAGGAAATCCTATGGTGAAGGGAATTGACCTTTGGGTGAAGCAGCACAACCTCTCTGGTGAGAAAAGGTGCCTTCTTAGGATTTGCCCTCGGTGAGAAAAGGTGTCTGCCCAAGTTCGGACCCTGGGCAGTCACCTCTTGCCCCTAGGATAAGAGACCCTTTTTAAGGCCATTTTCACCTACTTATATTCTAGTTGCTGCAGGGAAAGACTTTCAGTTCACCCATCATTTAGTGTTCACACTTCACATTCTTTGTCCGAAAGATCATTCTCAGAGCCTACCAATTCTCTCTCTGTCAGGCACAAACATGCAGTACTCCTTAGGACCCATTGTGAGCACCACCTTGTGGGGCCCATTTGAGGTCATGTCAATTATGTGAAGATAGGGAATTTAAAGATCTAAATGGACCTAGGGGTATATAAAATATCAACTCCATTAGGTCACCTTTCTACCAAAAAAAAAAAAAACTCCATTAGGTCACCTTATCCGTTTGATCTAAAACCCTCAAGTTTTGATGGTTTTAGAAGGAAAGAAAGCATTGTATATATCTTTAGATTTTAATCCAACAGTGAGTAAAAGTTAGATGAATGTCAAATTTGAATACGTACCAATTCATTGGGGAAGAGGGTGGTAGTGAGATTCTACGCGCATTGTGCTATGGGGCCCACCTGCTGGCCCACTTATGGATGGAGGGGGGAAAGGGGAAGGATTTGAAGATCTTGGTGGAGTCCTCCTATGTAAAAACAAGTCAGCCCAATCCGATCATCAATTGCCCACAACTCGTGTCCATTCCAATGGGTACACATTCGATCCAACGTTCTAGTTGATTCGCATGGGTGTAAACGCAGGGGGCGTGTGAACTTTAGGAAGTGTGTTTATGTGGTTCATTTGGATAGATCATAAGTGACAACGAGCACCAAAAATTAGGCATCCACTGTATTTTTTCTTTTTTCTTTTTTTAGCGCTGTTCTAGCCCTAGGTTTGGAACCACACAACATTTAAAGGAGGCCCAGGTCCCAGACCAAATGGAACTACAGTTCGGAATTGTCGCTGGTGCTGATTTTGACTTATATATATTCGTGATTGTCATGGATCGGATGGTTCCCAATTATCAATTCAACAAGCGACTTCTGGCAGATGCATTAATGTCCAGTTGGGGCCAGTATACCCCTTTGTAGCTAACAGTAATTACATACCTGAAAATCCTATTACACTGGGCCTGATTCTTTTCCGGCGTTCAAGGAATTTTAGTCTGGGAAATGTTTTTTTTGCATATGAGCATCCAGCAATTTTACCAAAATACAAAAGGGTGGAATTCCTAAATTTCCAAAGGCTATTTGGGACCTTTCATGTTGCTACAATTCAGAAATATTAGTAAAGAAACATGGTATTCAAAGATTTTAGGGGACAAGATGTCACTATCATGTCCTGAAATTCCCAACATGGTGAATTTCTAGCAGAAATTTCACAAAACAAACAGGCCCTGAGAGCCAGTTTGTTTCATGAAACCGAATTCATGTGTATTCTAACAATTTTTTTTTATTTGCTGAACCATTAAATAGCTCAGTGGTTGAGGCATTTCACTATCCTGGGACGAGGGGTCAATCCCTAGTACCCTAAGTTAGATTCTTGCTACTATAGCACTAAGACAATGTAGCGCAAAAAAAGAGGAATATTCTTTATTAATAGCGCAGAAAAGATGAATATTCTTTACTGATAAAACACTATTAAATAATCTCCTCTTTAATGTAAAACAAATCAAAATGAGATGGAAAAGACTTTTTAGGATGATGGCCAAGTATTCATTTCTCACCTCCCTTTTAGATTTTCCATCAAAGAAAAAAAAATTGATTGCCACTTATGGATATTTGCTTAGGGCACGTTTGTGTACATATCCTTTCCGCGGAAAGGGAAAATTGCCAAGTCGGTAAATTCCATATAAATGGAAACCTCGAAAAAGGATTTCAGTGGAATTTAGAAGTTCATGTTTGGTGTGAATTTTTTTTCCTCGCTGAATTAGTGCTAATGTTGTTTGGTGCGGCTGTGGATTCCTTATTGAAAATCAAATTTCCCTATTTGGTGCAATAAATTTCCATCGGACCATTAGAAAACATCCACCTAACATATCCAATGGTTCTATTGCAACAATATCAATTTCATGTATTGAATGCCCTCATGAACCTGACATATCCAATGGTTCTATTACAAAACATCCATGTGGCCGCATGGAATGAGGGTGAGAGATCGGGATGGTAGGGGATGGATGCTGGACATCCGGGGGGGAGCAAACCTGCTGATGGTCAACAATGAATGGGTCTGGTACTTGCTACTGGTCGACGAAGGTAGGGTTTTGGGATGAGCTGGAGAAAAGAGTGAGGAAATTAATAAGATTATATAGGAGTGATGATGAGTTTTCCGAGAAAACGGAATTCCCATACCCCCCTAATAGGAAACTCATTTCTAGCATTTGCAGGAAAAATGTTGACTAGCCAGGAAACTGTTTCCTTGGAATTGCTCCGCTCCAAATGCATGAAAAATAGATTTTCCGCAAAAAACTGTTCACTTTTCTACAGAAATGTGTTATAAAAACATGCCCTTATATTTCTTTAATTTTAGCCACTTTACATTTCTTAAAATACGTAGGAATTCAACTTCATTCAAACAAATTTTCTCATATATATTTTTCACTGAAGCACGCCTGTTACTCAAATGAAAATAACATGAGTTAAATACAAGTACATTTCACCAAAGTTTTCACTATATGGATCATGCATTGACTCCGGACAATTAAAAGAATAACAAAATAGGTAACATTGGAGGAAATCCGAAATGTATCAATATAGAAATAAATCCCTCAAAAAAAAAAAAAAATTTTGCCTTCAAAAGGATAAAGTAAATAAAAAATAGTCAAACACAGCCATTTCAAACGAACAAGACATCTCACACAGAGAAAAAACCTCTCTAGAAAAATTGCAATTTCCATGTTACACGTTCGTTTCTATTTTATTAAAGAAAATCAAGTCTCAGGGACTTCTTTCTCAGATCAGATAGTGATTGGTCACAGGTGGTTTTCTGGAGAATGTGCTATTTTCTGTGTTCTATTCTGTACGCAATCTCCACATTGCAAAATATATATTTAGAAAGCAAGATCAGATCTGATCAAAATATAGATTTCTGGGGTATGATACTGTTACACTATAGTTAGATTGTCATTGTTACCTTTTTATAGATATATATGTGACACTTCTGGCCTGTAATGAAAGTCATCAAAGCCCTACTTTTCCATCATTTTTATCCATGTCTAAACAGTGCCGTGGCCCATTTGAAATCAGTTGGTTTCTAGGCAAAAACCAAAATTTTCTCTATGCTCTTTTTTTTTTTTTTGCTGCATTTAAAAGGCTAGGGCACAAGAAAAATAAAATAATTCTTATCTTGATCACAAATTTGTATCATCGGCCTTTTATTTTCATGATCGTAAATATAAAGCATGTTCGCACTATCTAGACCCAGACTCGGACTCAGACTCCTCAATGGTGAGACTCCTCAATGGTGAACAGGCTCGGGCTCGCACAGTTCAGAGCGTGGCCCAAATCCATCCTCTTGACAGCATTATACGTACCAAGTTCAGCCCATATGTAAAAGTTAACAATTATAATACGCCCGATTATGGTTTATTTTACTAGGAAACTGGGGGTTTTAAATTTTGAAAAAAAAAAATTTTTATGAAGCAATGTCATGAAATTGAGGACCCAATTTGATATTATTGAAGAGGAAAGACAATGTCATGAAAAAGACATTGGAGGTACAAGACGCATGCCTAGACAAGGCCTCTGGTCCAGCACCATGGAAAGAGCACAGATAACAACATTTCACCAAACTTTTGAAAAATGGTTTGGCTTCACTTGCATGGCCAATACCTATTCTTCATCACCATTATAAACATGGGATGAAGTGAGCAGGCAGGCTCTAATCAAATTCTCATCACACATACCCCTATCACAAGAACTCTGGCTTATAACAACAGAACATGAGGGGCCCACAGGCCTTCAACCGTCAACATTACGCGGGGCCCACCTGCTTTCACTCCTTTTAGTAACTGACAGGATTATGGTGGACCACACGTCTCGTGAAAAAAAATATCAGATGGGATTCTCACTGGTGCCTGTTCACACGGGTTTGCTTCCTCCCTCTTCTTCAGATCGGATTATGATTTAGCAAATTGTATCTTCAACCTTTTACATACCTGAGCAAGTTGATAATGTCATTTCTGCCATGTGAACACTCTTTTATGGCAATACCCCCTCGCCGTGATTCAGCAACCATAAAAACTATGTGTTTCAGTCACCTTCCACTGGACCTTGGGTGATGTGATGAGGGAGGTACACCTTGGGTGAGGGAAAGTGCATGCATGCATGGCTGCATGCCAGGGGTTTTCGAACCCTAAAGAGCTTGGTGAGAACTGACGCCTCTTATACTGAGGCAGAGGCGATTCTTAGTCCTAACTCCTAATATATCATGTTACAATAGAACTCAAAAGACGCCTAGAACCCAATTAGAGGAAGCCTGTTTCATAAGCAAACAAATTAAATCAGTTGGAACACACCCAAAATGGTGAGAATTTGGGGCAAATAACTCACTGAGTGTAAGAATTAGCTGTTTTGGTTTCGTTCGGAATCCTCTGAAATAGACACGAGGATTCACATATCTTGCTTAGTAGGCTTGGACCTAGACCCATTCACCAAACAGGTCCACAAAAAGAGGACTTCATACCTGGATTTTTTGGGTTGAGTTCTTCGGATGACCAGGTACTAGGAGGTCCACAATGATGGATGCGAATATATATACCAGAATATTATTGCATGAAATGGGAGCTGGTGTATGTGGACCTAAACAGTATAGTATTTAAACACATCAAGAAGTCCTGAAAACTAAGAACCTTGCTTGTTGAAGCTTTAGCACCAACTGTTTTATGACCACACACATTTCATATATGTTACTTGCAATTTCACAAGTTGATGTTTTCCACATACCTCGTAGTATTCTAAAATATTTGTGTTTGGTAAATATCATGCATCTCTCCCTCCAATTAAATCAAAATCCTTACGTAGTAGCGAGATTTGGTTCTAGTGTTCTCAGTTCTGCCAACTATCAATATTTATCTTCAGTTGTTCTTCCTTTGATCACAAATCATTTTGTTGATAGATGGAGCAACATGCATGTTGACCCAGCATATTTGCATTTTGCAAGTGTCCTAAAAATGATTCTTTCCATTGCGTAGTTGAACTTCTCTTTCATGTTTAGACGTCATTAATTTGCCAAACTTTGCCGTACATCTTGTGATAGAAACATCAAACATGTCATGTCATCCTCACCAGTCACATTCATAAACACGTCCATCTTAGTTACAGATCATGACACCACACCCACTGCCATTTGATTGGGCCTGGAGAAGATGTTTGTTAGGCATTTTATAGAGGACTCCTTATAAAACCAAGGTTTGTATTGGAATTATATGCCACTGTGCTATTCAGAGAAATGCCAGCCAGAAGAGTAGTAGTGTTATCTGATATGATTTGCATTGCACACCATACCTAAAAAAAAATTGAAAAAAGAAAAAGTGGTCATGTTGCTTTCATTCGAGTAGCAGACAATGAAGTCAAGAGCAATAAAAGTGCAGCAGATTTTTTCAATGACAGTTGAGATTAAATATGAATATCAACAAAAAAAAATACAGCTATTAATATTAAAATAATAATAATTAATTTACATGTAATCTCACCTACATTGTTCGACAATCATAAGTTACCGCATTTATTGATCTGAAAATCCTGGTCAACCATCTTAACTGCCAACCGATGTTTAATTTTCAATTGATTAATGAATTCAGTACTCTATTTTGTCCAAAAAAAAAAAATCATAAACTTTTTGGAGATTTATGAAAAAAAATCCCCACTTTTCATCTTTTTTTCAAAGGGGATCCCTATGAATTGACGTTTTCAAAAAAGTTGCTTAACTTTATGGATTCATTTTAATTGGGTCCTTACTTCAAATTAGTGATTTTGACATATTGTCCCACCTTAAACTCTATTTTTTTTTCAATTTCATGACCCAAATTTAGATAATGTCACGATTGGGCAATATTATCTTTTTAACTTTTTTTGCACCATATCCTATGATATCATTGGATCTATTAGATTCTTTATCATATTTCTTTTGCAAATAGTAAATAAATTTATTTTTTTATAGAACACGAAAACTGATATTTTGTAAAAAGTAAATAAACATTTGATCAGTACTATTTCTCAAGTTTTATCATTTGAAAAATAATTTTTCTAAAATGTTGCATAAAATTCATGATATCATGGAATTTATCAATTTCTATGACATACTTTGTCCCATGATATTATGTGATCCAAGGCAAAAATATTTTTAAAAAATGTTGACTAGTTGACTCACATTACCTGAATTTCGGTTATGAAATTAGAACATCTAAGTTTAAGGGAGACTAATATGTCAAAACCCATTTTATTTCCAACTTTTAAAAATGACAAAATTCCTTTTTCTTTACATTAAACCAAGGGCAAAACTACAATGCAACGGTGTTGCATCATACTATGGTACAACACCCTTCTTCGATGCATAGTGGGGCCCACCTTTTCCAAATCCAAGCCGTTCATCACCTTTTCCACTCATTTATGTGTTGTGTCTAGATTTTCAAAGAAGCTATTAGTGGGCCACTCCCATTAGATTGATCACACATAGGAACTCCCACCATTTTTATTCCTACAAAAGGAAAGTAAAGCAAGTTCTATCACGTGTTTTGGATCAAATCAAATCCAATGGTGGATATCTTACATATTTGAATAATAACTTATAAGATGATCACTACTTAGGGTGTTGGGGATGATGATCGGCTTAGATTTTTAAAAGGTAGGCGTCGCCATCCATTGAAGAAGGGCGCTGCACTATAGTTCTATTCTTTTTCCAACCGGATGTCCTTTTTCTTATTCCCAACAAAATTACGTCTCCTCTATTCATGAGATAAAAATTAAAAAAAAAATCTAATATATTTGTGTTGTATGATCACACAGACCTAAATGAAACAGCTGACAACATTAAATCGTTGCAGCACTGGAGCCCCGCCTTATAACAACACATATATACCTAACAGATACTACACTAACTACAAATACACACACTCAAAAAATATATAACGTCAACCAAGCTCTACTCTAATAAGAAGAACACAATGCTATAGTGGGTGTTCTCCCCTCCTTAATTTTCTCAACAGTTGGTTTGAGAAAAGGATTTCTTAACTAAATAACACAAAGATAAATAAACAAAGATGAAATCTTATTAATCACTATATCAAATGCATTACAAACTTAGTGTTCACATGATCACCATGTAAATGCTCATCCCATTACACCATTTTGCTAAATATACTAAATGCCCACTCACCTATATGTAAGTTTCACATTTGTAAATGCTTCTAAATGACCACTAACCAGTAACCACGGAGGTGGCAATTTCACTCAAACATGAGGAGCTAGCGACTCGTCATAATTCATATTCTTCAAGGCTGTCGAGACTGTCTCAATCAAGCCACGAGGACCGCAGTCGAGAGTCAACGTCTCCTCCGATCTCTCACGACCTATTTGGATGGGCAAAAAATAGAGTAGAGTGAAGTTAAATGGGCCTAACAGTCTAACATTTCAACTCTACCCTATTTGGATGGGTCTGACCCAATAAATGAAGTAATGTTGTAAGCCATATACTTCATTTCACTTCAACTCTAAAAAACTTTAACTTTAATATAAGAATCCAAATGGAGTGAAGTGAAGTACTGTACTTTAACTTCAACTTACTTCTCTTCACTCCACTCCACATGGGAAATCCACTTCATTTCACTCCACTCCTCATTTATCCAAACATGCCCTCAATAATGGTGCGGCTTGCTAAGTAAACTCTCATCGATGTGTTGTACAAGTATGAGGAAATGCCAATCAAGCAAAGATAGAAGAGTCGGCATGCATGACCAGTGCTTGGGCTTGACTTGCAGTTCCTATTCCTAAATCCTGACAACATGGAAGCTCGTTGCATTAATGGACAATGCCAAACCACACAATCTGGTCTGGTCCTGGATTGTTAGATCAGCTCGAGGAACATGTGTTGTGCGTGTGTTCAAATTCCTTAAAAACAAATAAAAACCTCATGAGCCCCACCATACCTGAATACGCATATAGCCCTTCAAATTATATGTAGTCGCCGAGTTAATTGGAAGAATCTCTTCATGCTCTGGACTCATTATCACCGAGTTTATATTCAATTCGTTGATTATATACTCCGGCTTTTTCCACCAATCTAACCAAAACCAACAAAACAGTGCATGCATGTACGTGAAAACTACTACAATTTGTATATATTATTACTGACATAACAAGCAGCCTCAAAGAGAATGAAACAAATACTTTCAGCATCTGCAAGCTTTTGATCAACATGAGAAGGAAGTAGTCTATTATTGCTCTTCACAATTGACAACATTAAGTATTTACTTGTAACTAGAAGTAAATTGCATAATATTTACTTGTAAGCACATGCTCTTCACAATTGGATCTAGAAGTAAATTGCATAATATTTTACTTGTAAGCACATGCTCTTGTACGTGCATGCTGTTCAAATCAAACAATACGCTCTTCAATTCGATCGGTTCATTTGCAGTGTTAAAGTGCCTTGGATCGCAGCAGTTCAATCATCCAAGGAGGAATTAAGTATAGTGAAGAAGATGATGGAAAGTAAATCGGAGAAACAAAGGGCGATGGAGATCAAGATGAAAAGGTTGAAAGAATATTATCCATCAGTCGATCTCCTACTCTATTTCCAATGTTGGGATATATGTAAATGCATTGTACCATCTCTCAATAGAGTGGACAGTTGGATGGTAGTTTAATGGAATGTACCACCTTTTCTTTTCCCTACGTTGCTCTTCTCTTGAATTGAATGCACCGGTGCTCCAGAAATCCGAACCAATAAAATGAGTGCCTTCCTCTTTTCTGGGATGGGCCCACCCAAAGAATAATCACTCATTGTAAGTGCCTGAAAAATTAAGGACTTTAGATCAGGGATTAGGATCCTTGATTCGGGTGGTTTGGATGAAGATCGTCGTGGCTCCGACTGGACCTGAGGAGGAAGAGAGGAAAATACGTCAGAGGACCCTGGCTGCTGGCAGCGCAAGGCTCTCCGATGCTTAAGTTAGTTCAGGGAATGAGCGAGGGAGATGGAGAGGAAATCGCAGAGTGAGAGTGTGTATTCTGGATTGCGTACCTTTAGGATGGAGGCGGAGGTGCTATTTATAGGTGATGGGGTTGACTATCGTGGGCGAGTTCCAAGGCTGGGCCGGCCACTCGAGTGGCTGCGTCCACTCAGCCCATAATGCATTAAATGCTGACCCATGCTTCATTAAATGCTAGGCTCGCTGGATCAGGCGGCGGTTCTGACTTTTGGGCCAGGTCCCATCAGGCCTGGCCCGGAGCAATGCCCTGGGGGCGCACGTGTCCTGTGCGCGCCGTTTTGTCAGTAATGATAATCTGCAGGGCATGCCTTAGCATGCGCCGTTGCCCTGTCGCTGATCCCATCAATCTCTGTCAAATCCGCGTTGCCGGGGTCGATGCCGAGGTCGGATAGGTCCGATTTCGGGAGTTCTCACCTCGGCGAATGACCGCGGTCCTTCGGCCGTGGTCACCCTTGGCCTAGGGGAGGCGTAATCATTCTGTTTTGAGGCCTGGGCTAGTGCTGATCTCGGCTTAGTGAAAACACCCCCACACAATTGCCCCCCAGTCTTCCGAGCTCTTAAGGGTGTCAACTCTTTGAGGTCGGAAGCTGAATAGGTCTCGCCGAGATGCAATATGCCGCGGTGCTCAGATAACTTCCTGTCCGGGCTCGGGGGAGCTCAAACGTCTCCTGGCTTTCGGAATTCCACTGCCGTTTCGGTAGCTGGCGTCTTTACTCCTACCCGCTGTCGATTCCGTACCCGAGGCATTAAATGGCGCACGAGAAACAAGCTGGCGCTTCCACGTGTCTCTCTTTATTTGGCTGGCTCGTCTTTTCACGACGGCGCGCGCAGTGAAAAGGCGAGCCCTTCTTGAAATTCGAAGAGGCGCCATGATTAGGCGCCTATTCTCTAGCTATAAATGGGGCTCGTCCCTTCTTCTTCTTTTTTTACTCGCATTCTATCTTTCTCCTTGCTTTCTTCTTCCTTGCTTTCTTCTTCCTTTCGCTCTCTTCTTCCTTTGTCTCTGTCGAACGAAAGGGGTTGTTGCAGGGATTCTCCGGGCTCTTTTCCGAAAGAGGCGCTGCCAGAAATCCGTTCTCCGTCCTAATCCTTTCCGTAAGTCTCCTTCCTCTTCTTTCTGTTCCATTCTGTTTCATTCTGTTTCCTAGGTTTCAGCTCTGTCTAGGGCTTCTTCGATCTCTGTCTAGGATTTCCTCTGCCCTCTAGGGTTTCTTCTTGCTTCCCAGCACATTCTTTTGTTCCCCTAGCGTTTTTTCCTTAGGGATGGGTGTTTACAGCCATTGGATAGAGTCCGAGAGGGGGCTAGCTGACCTTAGGTGTAACGCCCCAATTCCGGATACCGAGAAAATCGTCAAAGTACCGAAATTGGCGCGCTACTTCCCGGAAAATCCGAGAACTTCCAAGATCGTAGGTCCGCAGTGAGGTCCAATTTAAAACTTTTTGAACGAATATGTAACAACAGTTATTATTGCGGAAGCGTATTATAAGCGGAAGCCATACAGAGATAGCGGAAGCATAAAGTATCATCGTATATATGTCAAATGTAGATGGGCTGATGTCCAGCCTAAATGTATAGAGATAACAAATCAAAGTTTAATTACATATTTTTCATTACTACCCAACTCACAACAAATGTCTCTCAAAACCCAGACAAAAGAACACTCAGACCCCTGCAGCTAGTGTCGGCTCTCCACCTTCCGGCTCGACCTCATGGTCGGCCGGCCCCCATCCGTAGTCGCCTGCTACGGGCACCTCAACGAGTGCGAACGCATCGCCCTCGAACTCGGGGTCAAGACCTAAGCACCAAGAGTGGGTCAGATCTAAAGATCTGGCAAGTCACAATATGCAGATAATATAGAATGTATGCATCAAAATGAGTAGAGACATGTATAAAGTTAAGAGAGTAACAAAGGTACATATGCTATGCAGTCGTGCAAGATAACAACGTAGAATCATAATAAGCATAACCGTAATAAACCTACACAATATGGCACATCCACATAAGCTGGTCACCGCGGGATATTATGCCGCGGCCCTCCCATACTGAACACAGTCGCGGTAGGGATCCTAAGCTAATGCTAGGGATTACTAACCCTGTAAAATATCACCAACATCATCCACAACGACCGGAACCGGCATCACACCGTCCGTCCCAACAGTGCTCATCATGATAGCCACACAACAAATCTCAATAGCTCCTACCAGTGATGATCAGTCCAACTGGCTGAGCTTAAATCAACTGAGTGAATGTCTATGCCGACTCGGAAACAATAAAGGTCTGTGTCTGTCTAGGCTTTGCCTTGCGTGAACAAGGTCCTAACAAAAGTCCCTAAGAGGTCTCAGTACTCAATATAAACTGTGGATCATAGTCCAAGTCCAATTCCATCATTGGATCCATACCAAGGCCCACCAAATACATGGCCTGATCTATAACAGTCCATATGAGATACAAGTCCATATTCAATGACATATGATCCATTTACAACCTTAATGGGTCACAAGCCCATACAATCTAACCTCTCCATTCTAGGGTAATTCACATCCAACTTAGGCCATAAAAAGGGCCCGCCTAGCCACAGACACGGGTCAATGATCCACCAAATCAGATTACCGGGTCACCTCTACGTATTCCTAGGTTTAGGTCCTCCATTTTCCATTTAATTAACAGGTATGAGCAATAATAAGGACAATAGAGTGATAGTCATAGTATGAGGGAGATGAATCTCCAAGTACAAGGATCAAAGGGAGATAACAACAGTCCAACCTAGGTAAATGGTCCACTTTCGGATACAGGTCCATCTCAGGTAATTCGATCTTTAAGTGAAACCACAGATGCTAAGGAATATTGTGTTTGGTGCTTAGAAGTTATATGCATCATTTTGGTAACGTATAAAGGTCGAATCATCTTAGATTACATAACCTGGACTTTAATTAGTGGACCCCACGAGTCAAGGTTGAGCCGTACCATTGACTCGTGGCTGGCACAGTGATGGAAGTCTATTTGAATGGTCAATGGGCCCTACATATGATTGCAACAATAGAAATTAGAATCTGGGGATCGTCACTGTACACAGTGTGCTCAGCCGACCTCCTGGCCTGGGCGGTCAGCTCGGCACACTGGGACCAGAGAAGGAAAAACACCCTACAGGCAAAGCCTGTTTGTCCAGAACTTCCTGTGAGTTCGGCTAACTCCCTGGCCTGGGTAGTTGGTCGTGCACACTAAGAATTCTGGCTAAAGGGAATGTCCCAGGTTCTAGTCTCCTTTGTTGAAATCCCGCCTTTTTGGAAATTCATCTCGGAGTTCGGCTAAGCAATGGAGCTCAATTGATACTCAGTTCGGCCACCCAGCTCAGCTCGGCAAAGGGCCTAGCTCAGTTCGGCCACCCAACTGAGTTCAGAAAATGCATTGAGTTCGGTTAGGCATTGAGATTGGTTTAGCTCTCAGCTCGGTTAAGCACTGAGTTCGGCTAAGCTCGAAGTCCGGTCTGGCACGGAACCCGGTCTGGCGCTGAGCTCAGTAAAACACTGAGTTCGGCCATAACACTGAGTTCGGCTGTAACACTGAACTCGGCCTTGAGCACTGAGCTCGGCTCAGACACTTAGCTCGGCTAAACGCGAATCTCATCCTAACCATTATGCTCGGCAGAACTCTGAGTTCAGCTAGTGTTGAATCCAGCCATCGCTGAGTCCGGCCAGTACTGAGCTCGGCAGTTGCTGAGCTGCGCTAACGCTGAGCTCGGCAACCGCTGGGCTCTGCAGGTGCGGAGCTCGGCCATCGCTGGACTCTGTCCATCTCTCCTATCAGTGTTGTGTTCTGTTACAGAACCCAGTTCTGCGACAGGACACAACTCTTCTTCATTAAGCACAGGAATGGTGGTCCACCTCTGATCAGAATCCAGATCAAGTAGCACCCTATGGTCGCACAGGCCCCCTCACATAGACGTAGGGTCCTGATCTACCAAGGGTGGTCCTTCTTCGATTCCGATCTCAATATTGCGAGATGACAAGAACCCATCTCCGGAAACTCATTCCTGTGACCCAATTCTCCTGGGTTTCTCCATAGACCATTACAGAAGCAAAATAAATCATTCCTACATCATTTCCCCATCATCAACCGGCCATTGATCATCCAAATGAGGTAATCCCATCCATCAATGGCCAAAGGAACCGAACAAACATGCTCAAGGATCGATCTAAACATACATATTACAAATTGAAATTCTACTGCCAATCAAAGGAAAGAAACATGCAATCTAAACTACCAGCACAGTGCACTTGCCTTGATCAATTGAAGGTAGAAGGAAAAGAGAGAACCACAGGGGAAAAGAGAAAAGTCTCGACAGTAGCTCTTATGGTGCAGGTTGGTCTCGGCTGGCCTTCTGTCGAGGATTTCTGGGGCGAGGGGAGAAGAAGAGAGAGATCGGAGGAGAGATGATGGTTCGTTGGAGGGAATTGGGGAAGAAGAAGAAGAAGAGAGAAGAGATTGAAACTTGAGAGAAAGGAAAAAGGAGATGAACAGTAGTTGTTAGGGCAGGGGGAGGGTTTCGTTTATATAGGTTGGGTTTTTGGGTTAGGGACAAAATTGCCCTTGGGGTTAGAATAGGATTAGGGTTAGGGTAGAGGGTATTTGGGTCTTTAGGTGGGCTTCTAGAAGATTCTTTGGTGCAAACCCCCTATAGTAAATACAAAACTCTAGCTAGGGCCTCTAACAAACTAACTAACTCTAAGAATAACAAAAGACACCCTATTGACTCTACTAATTACACCACTAGTCTAACCCTAGGAAAATACATAGCTACCCTCACTAAGTCCCATAATTAGTATAATTAAAATACTTAGGCTAATATATAGTATTCAAATTCACATTGAGGGCCCACCAGGGGTGGGGTCTCACATTAGGGCTAGGTATGACATACCAGAGGGGGTCCAGGTCATGGCGGCTACAGTCATGTCTTATGCCATTGGGGATTTTTGTGACGGCTGGATGCCGTTCCCCTTGGTTGCCGTGATCGAGGGCGGGGTTAGGTTTCCCCTCCGCCCTCTGCTTAGGGACTGTCTCCGAGCATGGCATCTCTGCCCCTGCCAACTGATGCCTAACAGTTTCAAAATTGTAATGGGTACGGACGCGCTCAATACAATTCTGGGCATCAGTCTCGGCGTCCACGATATCGAGGAGGCTTACGATATCTGCAAGTCCGGGAAGGACATGTACTACCTTCGCGTCAAGCCGGGGCGGAGGCCCTTCGTGCAGGCCTTGGAAGACTCCAATAAATATGCCGGGGACGATCGCCTGATGGTCACTGGCAGTTGGGAGTTC
Organism: Litsea cubeba; assembly: GCA_012931725.1. Classification (NCBI taxonomy): domain Eukaryota; kingdom Viridiplantae; phylum Streptophyta; class Magnoliopsida; order Laurales; family Lauraceae; genus Litsea; species Litsea cubeba. The sequence continues at coordinate 5,528,977 of CM022954.1, read as the reverse complement.
GGTGACGACGAGCCTATCTCGGCAAGAAATTTCAGGATCCCTCGTCACTACGGCACCCCTCCAAGTAATTAAAACCTGAGTACATCTTTTTTATTTCTCATGCTCTTTTATACTTGCCGATCTGATGTCCCTTGTTTGCTCTGCAGGTGTTCGTCAGAGAAGAGCGGCCGCTTTCCGAGAGGGCTGGGAGCCGAACAGAGCTTGGATCCGCTCTTTGGAAAACTACCACGGCCACGACGACAGGTCTGCGTGGAAGCTGCTAGGGTACGAGCCGAAGTACCGCGGCTACAAGGATAAGAAGCAGACTGCCACCCGCAAGCAAGCCGCGGCGGAGGTGGACGAGGAGGCCGCAGCGGACGAAGAACCAACCGCGGCTGATTCAGGGGATCGTCCTTCGTCCAATTCTAAGGCGTCCACTTCGGGATCCGAAGACAACGCCGAGACGATTGGAAGGATCGTCCTGTCAGACACTGAGTCGGAAGAAATGGACCGGACCCGCCCGAAGCCAATCCTGCGGAACCTCAAGGCCGTGCCGATGACCGGCAAAGGTCGGGGCGCGCCGTCCTCCTCCCGCGCTCCCTCGACGTCGAGTGCGCCTTCGACATCCTCCGCGCCTCCACCCAACCGGACTCCGACGACACTCGCCGCGACCGGTAGCGGGACCCCCGGGCCTTCCACTACTCTGGCCATGCAAGGGGACGACCAGGCCAGGAAGAGGGCCCGGGTAGAAGGCTCGACGGGGGATTCGTCCGGGACCGGCATGGCAACGCGGGCTCACCCCGCCCCCTGGAGGCCGAACTTGATGCTCCACCCTGGGAGGCCGCTCTCGGTGGAGGATCGCCTCTCGGGGGGACCATCCGTGGTCGCTTGCCTGGGGAGCGCTTGTGCCCTGCCGCGGGATATGGAGAACCATGACAAGATGGACGACATCTCCCTGCTGGCAGCGCAGATGAAGGCCAATCTGAGTGTAAGTCCCTACTTCCTTATTGTACTTCCCATTTTTTGTCATGGCCTTCGCTTACAGGTGGGTCTTCTTCTCTGCAGAGCGTCCAGATGGCCCAGATTTCGGTGTCCCGCATTCAGAAGTGCCACGCCGAGCTGAAGAGGATCCAGGCTGTCTGTGAACAGCACAAGAAGGACCTGGAAGAGGCGAAGGCGAAGGTGTCTGAGTACGAGGACACGCACCGATCCCTCTTTGCCGAGCACGACAAGTTAAAGTCGGTGTTCGACCTGACAAAGAGGAGGGAGGCCGAGCTTGAGCGGACGGTCGCGAGGCTGGAGAGCCAAAAAGAAGAATTAGAGCTCACACTCCAAGCCGAAGTCAGGCTCGCCTTCCAGGACGGTGTCGACGCGGCGGGCGACGAGTATGCCGCGCAGGTCAATGACATCCGGATCTCGGCTTGGGAGATGGGGTGGAGGGCGGCTCTGGATAAGATGGGCGTCTCCCACGACCATCCCGCCTATGCGAGGCCGGATGAATATCCGTGCTCGGGCGACGCGGAGGAGGCGGAGACCGGTCAAGCCGCCCTGCTGGGACCGGAACCCCCCGTCGTAGCGCCTGAGGCGCCTGCCGCAGCTGAGGCCCCTGTCGTGGCGTCCACATCGGAAGCTCCGCCCGCCGTGTGAAGTCTGCCTGCTGTCGTCCCCTCTTTTTGCTTTATCCTTTTGATGTATCTTTTGTTCAGGCGCATCGCGCCTCTTATGTAAAAAGGAACCTCTATTGAATGAAAAAAAATCTTTCTTCGTGTCTGTCTGTGTGACTTTGTACTTGTGTCTGGTCTGAATGCTTCCAAGTGTTTCTTTTCGGCCACACGGCCGAGACCGTACTTCGTGGAGTATTAATTAGCCGTGCCTAGCGCGACGTAAGTTTAGCCGAGGGACTGAGCGTTATGGCGAGCGAGTGATACCATTTTTCTTTTAAGTGTACGAGCTCGGTGAGTGCCCCGTTACTTTAGCCTGGGATCATGTAGTGTCGGACAGTCGTGCGGCGATTTTAATGTATAAGGCGATTCCCGTTTTGTCGCCAGGGCCGCGCTGGCTGCCTGGTACGGGGGCCGAGACGCGCACGAAATGGAGAAGTTCCCCTGGCTCGTCGCCAGGGGCCGTGCTGGCAATCTAGCACGAGGGCCGAGATGCGCACGAAATGGAGAAGTCCCCCTGGCTCGTCACCAGGGGCCGTGCTGGCAATCTGGCACGAGGGCCGAGACGCGCACGAAATGGAGAAGTCCCCTTGGCTCGTCACCAGGGGCCGTGCTGGCAATCTGGCACGAGGGCCGAGACGCGCACGAAATGGATCAGTCCTCCTGCCGAACTGGGGAATTGTGCTGTCGCCGTGGTACCTTCCTTGGAACGATTTCAATTTTAGAACAAAGAGAAACTTTCTTGAGAGGAAATGACCTTCATTGATTTTGCATAAACTGAATACATTTAAAAGTAAAACTTCTTGAGGTGCGAAGTGTTCCATGGCCGCGGCAGCAGTTTCCCATTCATATCCTCAAGCTTATACGCGGAGCGTCCCGCGGTCGAGACTACCTTGAACGGACCGCGCCAGTTCGGGGCCAACTTGCCCTGATTCGGATCCTTGTCTGCGGGCAGTGCCTTCTTCAGGACCAGTTCTCCGATGAAAAACTTCCTTTCCCGAACTTTCTGATTGTAATCCCTTGCTAGCCGCTGTTGATAGGCTGCTAAACGGATGGAAGCAGCTTCTCTGCGTTCTTCGGCCAGGTCCAGTCCCAGGGTTAGGTTTTTATCGTTCTGGACCTGGTCAAAGAGCTCGGATCTGAGCGTTGGAAGGCCGATTTCGAGAGGGATCACGGCTTCCATTCCATATGCCAAGGAGAAAGGAGTTTCTGACGTGGAGCGTCTCGGAGTGGTTCTGTAGGCCCATAACACACTGGGCAGCTCCTCCACCCACCTTCCTTTGGCCCCATCGAGTCTCTTCTTGAGCCCATCCAAGACCACTTTGTTGGAGATTTCAGCTTGGCCATTGCTCTGGGGATATGCCGGAGTCGAATAGTAGTTCCTAATGCCGAGTTCCTTGCAAAAGTTTTTGAAGAGGCTGGAGTCGAATTGGGTCCCGTTGTCCGAGACCAAGACTCGAGGGATGCTGAACCTTGTGACGATGTTCTTCCATACGAAGCTCTTGGAGTCCCGTTCCGTGATGGAAGATAATGCTTCCGCCTCGATCCACTTGGTGAAATAGTCGGTGGCCACTATCAGCCACCTTTTGTTCCCCGGAGCTCGGTGGAGGGGTCCCACAATGTCCAGCCCCCACTGAGCAAAAGGCCATGGACTGGAGAGCGGGCTCAAATCCTGTGCAGGTTGATGGAGGTTGTGCGAGAACTTCTGGCACTTCTCGCATTTCATAGCGTACATTTGTGCGTCCTTTTGCATGTATGGCCACCAGTATCCTTGGCTTATAGCCCGGTATGCTAGTGACCTTCCTCCGATGTGACTTCCGCAGATGCCTTCATGTATCTCGTAAAGGAAGTCCTCAACTCGGCTTGGGTGGACGCACTGGAGGTAAGGGCCCGTGAAGGATTTCCTGTACAGCTTTCCTTCTGGGGAGAGCCAGAATCGGGCTGCCCGGAGCCTGATCTTGTGAGCTTGCGCTCTGTCCTCGGGGAGTTGGTCGTCTTTAAGGTACGCGATGATGGGATCCATCCAACTGGGCCCGAGGTTGGCACACATGACTTGCCGTGGCGGGCTGAGCTCTATACTTGGCGATGTTATTGAGCCCACTTCTATAGTTCTCTTTTTTCCAGCCTCGACGACGGAGGCCAAGTTGGCGAGCGCGTCGGCGTGTGAGTTAGAGTCTCTGCCGATTTGTTTGACTTCTACTTCCGGGAATTGGGAGAGGAGTTTCTTGGCGAGGGTTAAATAGGCCGCCATTCTGTCGTCGCGGGCCTGATAATCTCCAGGGAGCTGGCTCGTCACCAACTGCGAGTCACTGTAGATCACCAGCTGTTGAGCTCCGAGAACCTTGGCACTATTCAGCCCTGCCAGCAATGCTTCATACTCCGCCTCGTTATTTGACGCTCGGAAGTCAAGGGTCAGGGCTTGCTCGATGACTAGCCCTTCTGGAGACTGGAGGACTACGCCGACGCCGGCCCTTCTAGAGGTGGAAGACCCGTCAACGAAGACCTTCCAAGTCGAATCTCGGGAGGTGTGCCGAGATTGCTCGTAATCAGTCTCCGGGACTAGGCCGTCCTGCCCATTGCCCCCCAGTTCGGGGTCGAGTGGGCTCGGCGCCGAACTCGGAGAAGTGAACTCGACGATGAAATCTGCCAAGACCTGCGCTTTGATCGCTGTTTGGGGCTGGTACTGGATATCGTATTGCCCTAGCTCTATGGCCCATCTCGAAACTCGCCCAGAGAAGTCGGCCTTCCGGAAGACAGACTTGTGTTGGTGCTCCGTAACCACCACTATCGTGTGGGCCTGGAAATAGTGCGAGAGCTTCCGGGAGGCACTGACGAGGGCCAGTGCGAGCTTCTCCATTGGCAGGTACCTGGTTTCTGCGTCGAGGAGGGTCTTGCTTGTATAATAGATGGGCTTCTGTTGCCCTCCAACTTCTCTAATCAGCACTGAGCTCACAACATGGCTGGAGACTGCCAAGTATAGATACAATGTTTCGCCTTTCTTCGGGGTTGACAGTAGTGGAGGCGAGGCTAAGTAAGCCTTGAGTCCCTGGAGGGCCGAATCACATTCTGGGGTCCACTCAAATCTCAGGTTCTTCTTTAGCAATTGAAAGAAAGGGCGGCACTTGTCAGAAGACTTGCTGATGAAGCGGTTGAGGGCGGCGGCCATGCCGGTGAGCCTTTGGACCTGCTTCGTTGTTGCTGGGCTCTGAATTCCCAGGATAGCGGAGATCTGGTCCGGGTTTGCTTCGATACCCCGTCGCGTGACGAGGCTCCCTAAAAATTTGCCGGACCTGACTCCGAAGGCGCATTTGGAGGCGTTCAGCTTTAGACCGAACTTCCGGAGAACGTCGAAAACTTACCCGAGATCCGCCAGATGGTCGCGAGATTGGGTGGATTTGACGACCATGTCGTCGATGTATACCTCGACTGTCTTGCCGAGGTGATCCTGGAACATTTTGGTGACCAATCTCTGATAGGTTGCCCCCACATTTTTGAGACCGAACGGCATCACCTTATAGCAATAGGTTCCCCTAGGAGTGATGAATGCCGTTTTCTCCTGATCCGGTCCGTACATGGGTATCTGATGATAACCGCGGTAGGCGTCGAGAAAACTCATCCTTTCGTGATCGGCGGTGGCGTCGATCATCTGGTCGATCTTCGGGAGAGGGAAGCAGTCTTTGGGACATGCTTTGTTGAGATCAGTGAAGTCGACGCAGACTCTCCATTTTCCGGTTTTCTTTTTCACCACCACAGTATTTGCCAGCCACTTCGGGTACTGGACCTCTCTGATGGCGTTCGCCTCTAGCAGCTTCTCCACCTCTTCGACCACGGCCGCAGACTGGTCGATCCCGGATCTTCTCGCCTTCTGAACCACTGGCTTGACTTGAGGGTCTACATTTAGCCTGTGGCTCATAACCTCGGGGTTCACGCCTGGCATCTCCTGTGGTGTCCAGGCGAAGACGTCTCTGCTTTGCAATAGAAAACTGAGCAGCTCGGACCGCTCCTGCTCGGCGAGCTGGCTCCCAAGAAGGAAGTGTCTCTCAGGATCACTGGGGTCGATCCTGACCTCGGTGAGATCCTCGATACTCTTCTCTCCTGGATCGCGGCCGACCCTGTCTAGCTCCGCTTCTAGTTCCGCCATGTGCACCTGCTTCGGCTCTTCCTCGCCGGACACCACGGCCATCATACAACGCTTGGCCATTTGCTGGTCCTCGTCGATTGTGACCACCTCGATTCTGCCATCCCTTTCCAAAGGGAATTTGAGCTTTTGATGGTAGGAAGAGGGGACGGCCTCTATCTGGTGCAGCCAGCTCCTCCCTACGATGGCATTGTAGGGAGATGGCGTGTCCACTACGAGGAAGTCAGCCACCACTGATGTGCCCCCTACTTGGACTTTGAGGGAGACTCTCCCTTTGGGGTATACGGGCTTGGCGCTGAACCCTATCAGGGGGGTCCGCGCCTCCTGGAGGTCGTCTTCTGTGAGCCCCATCTTAGTAAAGCAGTCGAAGTAGAGGATCTCGGACGAGCTGCCGGGGTCAACGAGGATCCTCTGCACCTTGCAACTCCCCAACTTCAGGGTCATGATTAGTGGGTCATTGTGAGGGAGTTGAACCCCCTTCAGGTCCTCGTCTGAGAACCAGATCTTCGGGCTCTCTTTGCGAGCCTTTTTAGGGGATGGCCCGAGCTCGGCCGACATGACCTGTTTCCCATGGGAGGCCCTCCTGGCCTCAACGCGCGCCTGACCGCTGTTCTGCTTGGTAGGGGCCAGGTGGATGACGCTTATGATCCTTTCCGACCCGTCGCTGTCGTGGTTCTCCTCTGTTCGGCGTTGGGGTCGGTCGTTGCTCCCGCTGCCTGCTTTCTTGTAGTATTCCTTCAGGTGCCCGTCCTTGACGAGCCTTTCGAGATGATTCTCGAGGGAGCGACAGCCCTCAGTGTCATGCCCGTTCTGCTTGTGGTAAGCGCAGAACTTTGTCTGATCCCTCGTGGAGGGATCGCCCTTCATAGGGAATGGCCATTTAAAGTATGGCTTTCCCTGGATCTTTTCCAGTATCCGGTGAATCGGCTCTTTGAAAACCGTATTGACCCTCTCGCGCGAAGAGTAGGACGGTCTATGTCTCTTGCTTCCTCCTGAAGCGCTGGTCGGGGTCGACGACTGGCCACCCGAGTGGTGGTCTCGGCTTGTTTCTCCTCTGCGGTAGGTCCTCTTCTCCCCCCCAGAGGCTCGATCTTCCCGCCGAGATCGATCCTCCTGCCGCGGTTGGTCCTCCCTCTGAGGACGGCTCTCGTTCCGAGACTTGCTCCTAGAAACGCCAAAGCTCTCATTGGCCCGCGCTTCGTCCTCCTCCTGCTCGATGTACTTGTTCACCCTTGCCATGAGGGCTGTTACAGAGAGAACAGGGTTTCGGACGAGCTCCTTTCGAAGCTCGCATCCTGGCAGGAGGGCGTGCTGGAAGGACTTGATCGCGACATCTTCGGAGGAGTTGTCGATTTGACTGTAGACCGTCCAGAATCTTTTGGCAAACTGAGTGACGCTTTCACTCCACCTCATTCTGAGGGCCATGATATCGCTGTCGGTCTTGGGAATGACTCTGTGCGCCTGGAATTTCCCAAGAAAGGAGTCCCGCAACTGGGCCCAGCTCGTGATTGATCCTTCGGGGAGCGCACAGAACCATTTGAGGGGTAGGTCCCCCAGGCTGGAGGAGAAGACTCTGCAATTGAGGTGCCCAACGTCGCCCCAGACGGACAGTTTTTGGGTGAAATGACGGAGATGTGCTGTAACGCCCCACACCTTACCCATGCATGATATTGTCCGCTTTGGCCCACTGGCCTCTCGGTTTTGCTTCTGATGGGCCTCAACCCATCAAAAGGCCTCATGCTAGGTAAGGGTGTAAGCTCTACATATAATCTCAATCACTTTCCTCTCTATAGTCGATGTGGGACTCCGGGGCATCACATTCCACCCCCTTAAAGGCTGCACGTCCCTGTGCAGTAGCCTGCCAGCCCCTGTAGCCTGCCAGCCCTCTTGGCCCGCCCACATGGAAGCCCGCCCACTTGCACCAGACCACGGCAGGGGACCCACACTCGAACTAGTCGAGAGTCGGCTCTGATACCATTTGTAACGCCCCACCCATTACCCATGCATGATATTGTCCGCTTTGGCCCACTGGCCTCAGTCTCTGGAATGGCTGCTGCTGTAGGGGCACAGGCTGCGGTCTGACCAAGGCGGCTCTAACTCGCCTCTGCTGCTGACTGGCCTCTATCCGCTGCAGACGCTCCTCTGCCCAGTAAGCTCTCCTCAAAGCCTCCTCATATGCGGGCAAGTCTCTAGGAAATAAAATACACTAGAAACTTTAGGACGTAGTGAGGATCTCAGTGTGGGGGTACGTATAGGGTCGATGGATCGGGTAGAATCAGTGTAGTCCTAAGTGTTGGACTTAAACTAACCTCATTTCTTTCTCTTGACAGATGTCTAGAGAGGGTTCTCCATCACATATGATACCAGCAGTCGGCAGTTCGCCAGACTTCGAGCAGCGTTTCCAGAGGTTCTTGCAGGCCTTCCTCGTTTCCCAGGAGGCCCAGGCGTCGGCGCAGCAGCAGCAGGCCGAGGATTTTGCTCAATTCCAGACGCAAGTCTTGGACATCATGGACAGAGTGGCTCAGCCAGGCACAGCAGCGGCATCCGTTCGGGAGGCAGACCCGAACGTCATATTTGAGAGGTTCCTCAAAAGGGGACCACCTGAGTTCACTGGCGCCGATGACCCGCTGGTGGCCGACGAGTGGATTGTGCGGATGGAGAAGATCTTCAAGGTCTTCGAGTGCACCGGTCAGCAGAGAGTGCAGTTAGCCGCTTATATGTTTCGGGGAGTCGCGGAGGACTGGTGGAGGACGATTCAGCGTCATTTCGAGGCGATAGGAGACGAGATCGCTTGGACTGCATTCAGAGCGGACTTCCTTCGGAAGTTCATACCATCTCACGTCAGAGACCGCAAGCTGCGGGAATTTCAGGCGCTGGTGCAAGGCAGCATGACTGTCTACCAGTATGAGGTTCGCTTCACCCAGCTTTCTCGTTTTGCAGAGGCTCTGATCACACCTGAGTCCGAGAGGATCCGTCGGTTCGTCGATGGGCTGAGAGATGATATTCAGTTGAGCATGTCCTGCATCGAGCTGCCCACATATGAGGAGGCTTTGAGGAGAGCTTACTGGGCAGAGGAGCGTCTACAGCGGATAGAGGCCAGTCAGCAGCAGAGGCGAGTTAGAGCCGCCTTGGTCAGACCGCAGCCTGTGCCCCTACAGCAGCAGCCATTCCAGAGACTAAGGCCAGTGGGCCAAAGCGGACAATATCATGCATGGGTAATGGGTGGGGCGTTACATGTGCTGCTGGATCCGAGGTTCTGTCGTAGAGGACGAACCTCGGAACGCTGAACTTCTTAGGGAGGGGGTACTCGATTATCTCTCTGGAGAAGGGTGATGAGTCGAGGCCAGCGAAGTCGGGGGGGTCTGGTTGGCTTTGGGCGAGCCCTGCCTCCTTCAGGGTGTTCTGGATGGCCTGCTTGACCAGGCGGTCGATCAGAGCCTGCTGATCTGCCGCCTCCGATCTCGGCACCGACCCCCTGTCCTCGTGGTTATGGCAAGAACTCCCGACGTGACTCCGCTCGCGACTCTTATCGTTCAGATGCTCCCTTAGGTCTTTGCCGGTGACGGGATCCTTCCTGCCCATGGGATCACCGCCGCCGGGGACTACTTCTTTCTCTCGGAGCTGCTGCCTAAGCTGGCGGATAAGATCGTCTTTCTCCTGGAGGGCGAGATTCTGAGCCCTGATTGCGGCTTGAGCGGGGTCGGCTCTGTCGCCTCCACGGTCCGAGCGGCGCCTGGATCGGTGTGACCCCGCCGCTGCCGGGGCCTTGCCCTTCGAGAAACGCTCCTGAAGGGGAGCGTTCAGCCGCGGCAGACCCTCCACCTCAAGCGGGGATGACGCGGACTCGGTATGGTAGCTTTCTACCTCTGCGGCCTCCCTCGATGCGTAGGGCAATGGCCCAGGGAGAACCAGTGGCCCTGCGGGGAGGGACTTCGGGTGCTCTGCGCCTCTCTTGTTTCTCGGAGCCATGGTGATTGAAAAGGATTTTGGGAAAGATTTTGAGAAAGGTTTTGGGGTATGGGTTAGTACTTTCCCACAGACGGCGCCAATTGTAAGTGCCTAAAAAATTAAGGACTTTAGATCAGGGATTAGGATCCTTGATTCGGGTGGTTTGGATGAAGATCGTCGTGGCTCCGACTGGACCTGAGGAGGAAGAGAGGAAAACACGTCAGAGGACCCTGGCTGCTGGCAGCGCAAGGCTCTCCGATGCTTAAGTTAGTTCAGGGAATGAGCGAGGGAGATGGAGAGGAAATCGCAGAGTGAGAGTGTGTATTCTGGATTGCGTACCTTTAGGATGGAGGCGGAGGTGCTATTTATAGGTGATGGGGTTGACTATCGTGGGCGAGTTCCAAGGCTGGGCCGGCCACTCGAGTGGCTGCGTCCACTCAGCCCATAATGCATTAAATGCTGACCCATGCTTCATTAAATGCTAGGCTCGCTGGATCAGGCGGCGGTTCTGACTTTTGGGCCAGGTCCCATCAGGCCTGGCCCGGAGCCATGCCCTGGGGGCGCACGTGTCCTGTGCGCGCCGTTTTGTCAGTAATGATAATCTACAGGGCATGCATTAGCATGCGTCGTTGCCCTGTCGCTGATCCCATCAATCTCTGTCAAATCCGTGTTGCCGGGGTCGATGCCGAGGTCGGATAGGTCCGATTTCGGGAGTTCTCACCTCGGCGAATGACCGCGGTCCTTCGGCCGTGGTCACCCTTGGCCTAGAGGAGGCGTAATCATTCTGTTTTGAGGCCTGGGCTAGTGCTGATCTCGGCTTAGTGAAAACACCCCCACACACTCATATAATATGGTAAATATTATAAACCATGAAAGTTTATATGAATTCATAAGATCTCGTGGAAACCAAATATCATATTGTTTGCTACTTCATTGAATTATAAAATAGATATGGTTCGAACATGGGAGCTGTAGTTGACCTAGAAAAATAAGCTGATGTGGCAAAAAGAGAAGGAAGTTTTTCCCCGACTCAACTTTATTAAGGTTCGATTTTGAATTGATAATAAAGATGTACAGGTGTGCATGGTCTCTCTCTCCATTGTATTAAAACTTAAAAGCTCTCAACAAATTAATATTCACTTTTGATCTCTCTCTCCATTGTATTGCTCTCAACAAATTAACATTCACTTTTGGTCTCTCTCTCTCCATTGTATTAAAAGCTCTCAACTAATATTCACTTGGTATCTTTTTCTCTCCAATATTGTAATAAAAGCTCTCAAGTAACATTTAGTTAATTTAGAATAATGAGATGATAATGGCTAAAAGAGATGATAGATTTGAGCCCCCTTTTTTTTTTTCCAACCTTTGACTTTGTATAGAATGTGATACTTCTAGCCAGAACTCCATTAAAGCCCCATTTATCATTTTCATCCATGCCTTAAAGTTAATTTTAGAGGATTTTACCAAAAAAAAAAGTCACGTTAGATGCACATACTAAAAAGGCCATTTTAGTTATGCTCGCACAGAGGTCCACTTCCGGGTTTTATATATATATATATATATTTGTGAAATGAGAGGTGGGTCACTATTAACCCTCTCCTAAACAGGTGAGAGTCGGTATCAGAGGCGGAAAAGTTGTTTTCCATCATCTTCCTCTCCCTCTCTTCGGCAAACTCAACCCAATGAGGAAGATCAAATGAAGAGAAAATATCATAGCAATTAGAGATATGGCTTTTTTAGATAATACGAGGATTCACGCGGGGGAAGAAGAACAGATTTGTAGACTTGATCCTCCTTCAAATCTCCTCTTCTTCCTCCACGAGAATCCAATGTCCTCTTCTTCTTCATCCCAAATTGGAACCCTACAAATCTCTTCTTTTGTACTCGTTCCTCAACCCTAAGCCCAGTCCAAATGTAATAACAGGCTTTAGAGGGTGGACTCAAGTACTCGTATCCAAGTTGTAGGACTCGGTCTTGGGCACTGCCGAACAAGGCCCAAACGTACTCAGCCTGTTGACAGGATTATATGTACCAAGCTCAGGCGGTCGGACCCGATGTAATAATCAATAATTTTAAAAGTTTAGAAGGGGCTCAATACTGTAATCACAAGGTTGTGGGTTTGAGTAATGGAATTTAATAAAAAAAAAAAAAAAAGGTCATATTTATGGACCACCCATCTCCAGATCCAGAATTTGAGTCTTAACCCAACTAAATATAATCAGAGTCAATTCGTCCGACTTCTTCGTATATATGGTCAATTTTAATAGAAAACTTGGGCAGAAGGTTAGGAATTTTAATATAAAAAAAATAACTGATGAAGCAATGTCATGAAATTGAGGACCCAGTTTCATTTCATTGAATTGGAAAGACAATGTCATGAAAATGACATTGGAGGTCTAAGACGCATGCCTAGAACACAGCCCTCTGGGTCCAGCACCATGGAAAGAGCAAAGATAACAACATTTCACCAGACACCAAACTTTGGGGATGGTTTGGCTTCACTTGTATTATGGTGAATCCCCAATCTTCATCACTACCATCAGCATGGGATGAGGCCCACTCTGATCCGTACCCCCATAGTTTGCAATAAAATCTAGAGCAGGCAGGCCCTACCTAATCAAATTTTCTCATCACACACGTACTCCCACCACAAGGACTCTGGCTTATAATATTATAATAACTGAACATGAGGGGGGGCCCACATGCCATCAGCCCATCACCAGTCAATTTCACATGTGGCCCGCGCGCCTTCTTCCATTCCCTGATAGACTTATGGTGGACCACACGTCCCGTGGCAAAAATTTCTTATTTATGCATTTTTCAACCTTGTACATGCTTGAACATGTTGCTAATGTTAGTTTCCTTCTTGTCATTTTGCCATGTGGACATTTTTTTATTTATTTATTGGCACTACCCCTCTGCCGCAAGTCAGCAACCATAGAAATTTATACATGGATTGGAGATCAAACAGTTCCGTTCACTAGAAGGAAAAACAGCAAGCATTAGCCCAGTGGAAAAAAAAGACTGGATTCAAGTAGGCCCAGATTGGTTGGGCTTGAGTCAAATTCCCAAGATCCAATGGCTAGGATGGACTAAATAATAGTGAGTAGTGACACATTAGCTTTGTTTTTGTGCATGTATATTCTTTTGAGACATGGCCAATTAAAGATAGGTAGTAAAAGATTTGGGTCCAGTTGGGCATAACTAGTGCCGTGGTGGCAGAGTTTCAAAATTCATTGACTCGCCCTGACTCGGGTTGAGACAACTTCAATAGGTAGCATAGTAGGATGTGAATAAAATGTGCGTACTGCGTAGCCAAGGTGACTGATTACTCAGCCAGGCTCCTGAGTTAATTGGTTCGGTCACCTTCCAGTAGTAGCAGCTCCAGAGTCCTAATGTGCACTGATAGAAAGGATGAAGAAAAAGCCTAGAACCCAACTAGAGGAAGCCCTGCTTCATAAGCAAACAGATAACACCAGCTACAACACAGCCAAACTGGTGAGAATTTGGGGCAAAATAAAAGGCAGCACACTGAAATGAATCAGCCCCTCGGAGCGGAAGAATGAGCTGTTTTGGTTTTGTTGGGAATCCTCTGAAATAGACACAGGATTCACGTGCCTTGAAATAGTCAAGTAGATCAGAACAACACTGTGATCCAAGATTCCCTGTAATGTCCAGACCTGAAGTACAACAAAACACAGGCTGATGATTCATTGGGATCGTCTGGTGGCGTATTACACAGGGCCTGAATTCAATTGTTAAGAATCTTAAGTATCAGCACAATCAACTATGCATGAAATCAGTATCTGGTCTACAACAAATTTCAAAATAAAAATTTATAAATAAACAGCTATTGCCACATCCAGGTCAAAACAATACTGGCCAGTTGGAACGCTTCTATCTACTCAGCAATGAGATTAAAGCACACCAGACCACATGATTGAGTCTTGACACTTTACAACAACAACAATAGCCAACCCCAAATAGCAGGGATAAGGTTTCAATGATGATGACCATGATGAATAAGAACAGTAACAACACAATGCTATAAAGCAAAGATATGTTGGGCATCACAATTAGCAAATTGTAGCTACACTTCAGGCTTCCAACTCAAACATCAAGAAAATAATACTTCAATCACCAAGGTGACAAAACCCATCAATAATCATATTCTATTGAAATTACTAGACTATTAAATTAAACCATGATATTTCTACCCCAAACACATCAAGAAAATAATACCTCAAAAACCAGAGATTGCAATCAGAAAGGGTCAAAACTCAAAATAGTACCCAGAAGAGTCCAAACTGTTGGCTACAGAGAAAGAACATCTGTTGACAATCGGTGATTTTCGCAATGAAAACTGCACTTTGTACTGTCTGTACAGCATGGGAAATACTTCTCAGTCAGAGAAGGGAGACAAAGATGAGGATCCAAATAAAACAATATTCCTGTTTGTTGGATCTCATCCATTGCACACAACTTATATTAGAAAAGGACTTCATATGCTTGGCCAAATATATAACCCAGCGACACCTTCTCACCATTTTCATACCAACTTATGACATTGGAGCTGGCTTTTTATCCTCCAGAAGCGTAAGCTCTTTGCGCCACCCTTCCAATTTCACCAACTTATCTAACTGCTCTGGCTTCAAATCATGATTCTCAACTTTTTCCAGCGGTTCGGCAAGCCGAATCTACAAAATAAGAACCATTTACTAAACCCTAATATCGGAAAATTTCTCAAGCTTACAGGATATATTTTGCAAACACAGCAAAGATTGTTATTTCGATTTCACAGAAATTTAAAATAAAAAATAAGAAAACGACAACAACAAAAGACAAAATATTAAATAGGGACCATGCTGGAAGATTTTTTGCACCATTTTTCTCTCTGCACCCATTAATCTAAAGCAGGGAACGTAAGGACTGAAAAAACTACACACTGAAGCATACTCATTAAGGGTTTTGTTTATATCCATAACTTGCCTTTAGCCTCCAACTGAAAAGGCCAACAAGTTTATCAACTGTTGTCTGAATTGCACAATTTTGGGACTTCAAAAAAATAAATGAAAATGAACCCAAAAGTATTAATTTTGTGGCATTCCAAATTTGTTAGGATCTCAAAAGATGTAACCCCAATCCCCCACCACAAAAAAAAAAAAGAGAGAGAGATATCATAAATATGGTTACAAATAAAATTATGCCACATAATGACTAGAAGGCATCTAAAGAATCGTATAACACAACTAACCCTCTAGTCAAGATACTCTCTAAAGCAAGAAAGTTGTGGCTGCCGCGCTCTCCCCAGCCACTTCTAGCCATTGGGTCTTGTCCAGATGGATAGAATGCATCAATGACTAGTAGCAAGCACTTGAGTATAAATCTATAATAAAGTCCATGTTTTAGCAATAATACGATTTCTTCATCAATCAATAAGTAGGATCCCACACTAATGCAGGAGCACGAGAATAACAGAGTCCGTGTTCCTAGGCTGCTAGAAGAGAGGCTAGCTGACTACATATGGGTCAACCAAAAATATGGTCTAGAAAACAGTCAGAAAAGGAATGCAAAAAAGTCCTGAGAATTTACCTTCTTTTTCAGCGCTCTTATCTTTTTATCGAGATCTAGACCAGGACCTTCAGGTTTTGAATTCTCCGTTGAATCTGAAGAAGTAACAGAAACAGCCAATTTATTCATCTGATCTGCTACTGATTCCACAGCTTCCAATCTTTGGCCTGCATCATCAGCAGAAACCACATCTCCAGTTACTGCTTCTCCAGCAGCATCAGGGTCCAAGTTCTTTCCCTTATCAGATGCCAATGAAACCTGAGCAGCCTGCCAAGTAACAGAAATTTTTTTTTTCAATGCAAACAAAATCCAGGAACTCAATTCTCAAGAACAGTTAGAATTTGCTCATTCAAATTAAAAGATGAACCTCCTTCAGAGCATATGCTATTATTTCAAGATAAGATTATTAGAAACTTGACGGTAAATGAGTTTAAGGCCCAGAAAATAAGAATAAGATTATCAGGCGAGAAATGATGTGAAAGAGAATTGCTCATTGTAAATCTGCTTGTCCTATTTATGTTATCCAGTTCAATATTATTAATCTATATTTGATTTTGCTTTAGCTAGAAAATAAAAGATTATAAGACAGACAGTAGTTTTTTCCTCAAGGGATTATACTAAGTGTCATTGCTAAAAGTGACCTAATTATAAACAAATTGTTGACAATATTGAACTCTCTTTACAAAATACAAAACATGTCAAACTGATGCCTGGAATAACATGAACAGTTTTGCCTGGCTGTAGAGGTCATAAATGAGATAATATCATGTCCCTAGTCCTATATTGTACAATTATTATTATTATCTTGATACCCAGGGTATCTCCTATATTGTACAATTATTGGTCAAATGAAAATGTTCCTAGGAGATGCGAGTCAGATATGCAGATCCGAAACGTACAATGTAATACCCCGGGGCCAGTATGAGGGCTAGAATATTTTTTGATATTTAATATTGAATTATCTTAATTTTACTTAAATTATTGGGACCCATAGTTTAATAGAGGAATTCGAGATGAACTTGAGTTGGTTATACCATAGACTCCTAGTATTGTTAGGAATAGGATTGGCATGTGAGAAGGAAATAATAAAATTAGAAAGAGGTTTTTGGGAAGGATTCTAACTTCTACCTTTTATATATTGATCAACCCAAAGCCTAGTTTAGTATTAGCCTTGAAGAAATTAGGAGAAGGAAGAACTAGTTATAGTCAGCCATAACAGGTGAGTAGAGATTCTTATCTAATCGTATGGTTCTAAATTTATGGGTTTGCTCTTGTGTAATTTTGATTACTCTATTCTATCGTGAGTAGAAATCCTGATCCACTTGTGTATAATTCTAAATTTCTGGTTTATGCTATGGTATATCTTGATTTCTCGATTTTTATCACGGGACCTTAGATATAGATGATAATCCAATGGATTTCTCCAAGTTGGGTTTACTGCTACAGTGTCATCCCCTCACTGTCGACATGTAAATGTGGATGTGAAACCTTGAGTCACCATCAGATAGCCCTAGAATTCATAACAACTGATTTTACATGTAGATAAGGTTCTTAGTTTGCAATTCCAACCCTAATCAACCTAAGATCTGTAAAAAAATCCAAGCTGAAACCAAGACTTCATTGATTCAGGTCGTCATTGTGCAGAAATCTTGAAACTGGCTATGGGACCCACATGGCCCACTTGATGATAGATCGGGACCATGGATCTGAATGTAGACCCATGGTCGACCACTAAGGTACTGGACCTATATGGAGTGGGCCCTGTATGGCCCACTATCCAACTGATTTAAATCACAGGAGACGGAAGACTTGCAGAATAGTTGTTTTGGTCGAACCACCTGATCAAAGATGAGGTCCCCACATCTGGAAGGGGACCTAGGGCTACCCTAGTGGTGATGGACCCATGGGGAGTGGGTCCCATCTAGCCCACCATCCAGTTTCTTGTACTACATGAGGCGTGATGAAGCTTCTGAATATGACGAGTTTTTCTGGAGTCTCCTCTACTGTTGTGTCATGTGACACTTTCCAGCATTACAAACTAGACCCTGGGCGACCTTGGGGCTCTAGGACCCATGTGGAATGGGCCCAGTTTGACCCACCATCCACTTTACCAAAAACAGTAGCCATCATTGAAGTTTCTGCGATATGGGTTCTCTTTACAAAGTTCAGACTTTTTGTGAAATTGCAAACTAGGACCTACTATTATGTATTATTACATCTGATTTGTTGAGTGGTTTCTCTTATGTTTTCTTTGATGAAAATTACAAAATAAACCCTATTATTTCTGTAATTGTTGGTATTGTAAATGAGGACCTGTTTTTCCCTATTATTATATTTGAAACTGTTTTAAGTATTTCTTTAGTTCCTGACTTTCTGAAATCACATATAAGGGCTGATCAATAATTATATCTATGGACTGTAAGAGTTATTTTCTTCAGGAAGATGTATTTAGGATCCTCTTATTTAAGTAATTATGATTCGAAACATATGATGGATTATCATACATATTATGTACCATTGTTATTTGGGATTTCATGATTTGTGTACGTATATTTTGTGATTAATTTGGTAATTGAATAATTCCCTCAAAACTGTAAAGGGTGAGTTATGTAATTGACCTCTCTCATCTTGTACACCAATTTTGATTCGGACTGGGGCAATTAAATTCACATAATGTGAGAAGGTGTTGATTATGGAATTTGCCAAGTAGTAATGTTGAGGACATGCTATATATCATATTTTTGATGAGACATGTATTTGCTATTTGACTGGAAAACTGAGATACGGTGACTTTGTCTGTTTGGAGGAACATTTTGGACACCCCTAGACCACGAGCATATATGGCCGATTTTGTGAGGATTGTTGATGTTGGACTTAATGTCCGGGCCGTTATAACGGCTGGTCCTTAGTGGACGTGAGTGGCCATTATGATGGCTGGTCCTTAGTAGACGTGTCTGACGAGACAGGGTCATGTTGACCGGTATACATGTATACGATGGACCTTGGTGGTCGATGGTTTTGGACCTTTGTGGTCGGATTTATTTTGGACCTTGGGGTCGGTTTTTGGGCTGGTGCTAACAGGTGGCTAGGAGGTTGTCGTTTGTTTGACCCGATTCCAACCTTGACTTGAATGAGACTTTGGATGTTATTTTAATTTGTTGTATAATCTTATCTAAGCATATGTTTAAATGCACAAATAGATTAGAATATTTATTCACTCAGTTGTACTGATATTTTGTGGATTTGCCCCAATCCAGGTAACCAGAACTTAGCAACTCAGGAAAACCGTGATGACCGGGAGATAGATTTTGGGATGCGTACTTGAGCGTCGAAGCCACATAGATGGAGAAGAAATAAATTGTTTAGATTGTTTAGAGTATTTCATTTGGAAGACATTGCAATTATTTTATTTTATTCGTCAATGTTACATTTGTTTATTAGATTTGGATTTTTAATACAAGTTTGCTTAAGCTGGTAAATGCCTGAATCTTTATGTGATCTTTGATTTAACCTATGTGTGTGATGCTTACGAGTCTCGGCACGGAATTCGAAGGGCCCCGGATTCCGGGTCGTTACATACAACAAGGCTCTAATCACAGTGCAGTGGCGCTTTATGCACTACTATTGCCATCTAAATAAAAATAAATATCAAATTACAAATGATAATAAGAACAAATAAAAAGAAGTAGGTAATAAATGAAAGAACAGAAAATGAGTTAAGATTTTCAGTTTCTGAGATTGAAGTAGCATGAGTAAATAATATCTAATGATCAAGAGGAAGCGAAGAACGAAATTAGAATAGAGATCTCAGGCATGGCAATTCGCTCTGAAGAATTAACACCATAGCTTTGGGCATAGAGGCATGTTTAGTGTTCGGTATGGACATGGTGGTTCATCTGGGGCTGGAAGTGGGGCCCCAAAGGGCTTAAAACCAAGAGCGAAAAAGAACCACCATCAGAAATGGGGGATAGAGGATGGCGTCAAAAGCACACAGAGCACACAGGTGACAAAGTCGGTTTGGCTGATCACGATAAGAACACAAAGGTCAAAGCAAATAACTATTTCTCAATAGCTTGCCAATAAATTGGGAGAACCAATGAATCATATAATTTCCAGATTCTTCCATGACAATAGATACTGCCTATGAAGGTGAGTTCTCCCTACTATACAATGATAAAGGCAGATGGGCATATGAAATTTGGAAGAAGCACTGGGACAAGGAAAATTGATGGTTGATGGGTGCTCCAGCCCCACGAAGAAATCTACTGATAATCATATGATTCATTTTTCTTTTTTCTTTTGGAAATGATAATCATGTGATTTCTTCTCCCAAACTACTTACTACTTAGATTCAATCCAAAACTGGACAATACACCATCAGTAAATGGGTCATAACCTCTTTGAACCGTGACAGAATACCACGATCTTGGGCTTGTTCAAAAGGTAACTATTGGACATTATTTGACCCATCCACATGAATAACTCAAGAAAATACACCTTCGGCAATATTTAACATAACTTCAATTAAAGCAATGCTGTCTAACCTCCCAGTTTATTATATGTCCTTGTACAAGATGTCAAGGGCAGTGATGTAAAGAATGAATCATATCCAGATTCCAGAGGAACTTTCTTTGGGATGGTCAAAGAGAGAAAAGGAAAATGTATTTGACAAAGTGGAGCAAAAAGGTAAAGCATAAGCTTCTGAGGCTTTGTGCTGGAGATATTTAATTTAAAAAAAGGGTGTCATTAGCAAAATGGTGGTGCAAGCTTAGTGAAGAAAAGGAGGCTTTATGGAGGAGAATTATTGTTTCAAAATATGGAAAGGATGAGTAGGGTGGGCCCCTAAAGGAGTTCCTATGTATAGAAGGTTAGGGTGTTGGCGCACTATATATAATGTTAGCAATGAGTGGAATGTTGGGGGGTAAATCTTTAAGAAAGGGGCGGGTTTTAAGGTAAAGGTGAATACTGAAGAATATAGTCCGATTTAGGTTTAATCATTGGAGGGAATGGGTCTGCAGTTGGGATTATTTCTGAGATTGTTTAGAATTATGTCCAATAAAGAATCTTCAGTCAAAGATTGTTATTTAAGTGAGCCTTGCATCACGCAGAAGAGTGTTTACATGCAAGGAAGATACTGATGTTCGAATATGAAAACCATTGACATAAAGGAAGTTCTCCATCGAGTCTTTCAACATAGCTTCAAATCCATCCTCTATTGATCATCCTCCATGCTCGCGTGTTTCAATTGGTCTAGCTCCTCCTTAAGTAAGGGCTTTCTGCCGGTTGGTGGTGGCAGGGAAGGAATAGACAGTGAACAACCTGAGAATGAGGGTTATTGAGTCATCGACTCAATCAAGATCTCATTCTCAAACACGTGTTCTTTGTGTGGAATGGAGAGAGAGATGATCAATCATTTATTCATTCATAGTGACATGACTTTTCACGTGTGTTTACTTAAGACATATGGTGTAGCATGGTGTCGGTGTATCCCCAGCTCTCTAAGTGGCATGATTGTTGCCTGGAGGGCAAGCCTATTTCATGGGTGTGGACTGGTGCTTTGCATCTCATTCCTTTCGTTTTTTCTTTGGAGTATTTGAAAAGCAAGGAATGAAAGGATCTTTAAAGCTTCAGTGGAAGCTTCAAAGCATATTTTAAATGGGGTGTGAGGATACTGGATAGAAAAATAAGAAAAGAGCTCCAAAATCTGAATTTGGATCTAATTCTTCACAATTGAGAAGTTTGTTTGGTTTGTTATCCTACAAAGGAAAGGAAGTTTGTCCTGTGGTCCCCTCCTCCAACAGACATGTTGAAAACTTGAAATTCAATGTGGACAGAGCAGCTTGAGGTCAGCCAGGTCCAATAGGTATGGGTGGTGTTCTTTGTAATAAGATAGCAAGACATTGCTTACATTTTCTAAATCAATTGGAGTCAAGGATTCCAATGAAGTGGAGGTGATGCTATGTTAGAAGCTTGAGGTTATATTCAACATCCTTTCATAATTGTTGATAGTGGAAAGCAACTATCTAACAAATTTCATTGGTTACTAGCGAGAGCAAAGGGCCTTGGAAACTCCAAGTCTCCAGAAATGAGATTAAATTACTGCCCTCTCATATTGTGGTGGAATTCAGCACGTTGCTCGGTCAGCAAATGATGTGGTGGATAGATAGGTTACCAGAGGATGAGGAATTTTGTAATGGTTCTCAGACTCGATGTTTCTATTTTGTACTTGTTTTTCTTTATTTTATTTTTCATGTTTATTGAGATGGAGGTGTTGGGCATATTGCTCATGTGCCTTCTATTTCTTTTTTGTATCCTATTTGGTACTGCACTTGTTCTCTCTTATGCCGACCCCAACATAATTGGGACAAGGCTTTGACGATGATGATGACTTGTTCTCTCTTATAAAACTTTACCAGTCATCGATAAAAAAATAAAAAACGATAAACCCATTTTTTAAGGAAATACACCAGATTTGGACTCTAGGAATGCACAAGCTCCCAACAAAGCTAAAAGCCTTAAAAAACAAAAATAGAACCTTCAACTAATCTAAGACTTTCTTAGATGTGAGGGATCATTGGCACTTGAACTCCAATATTCTCATAGGGCTCATGTGACATGTGTGAAACCCCAGCAGGACTAATCTAGCCAAGATTATTTAGAGTTGCATCACCATCCAATTGAACAAATCATCTTAGAAGTGCTTGAAGGAATATCAGACGATAGATTAATTGCTATGATGAGCCCAAAAAAACATATCCCACTGTCGAGATGAGTTCATAAGAATTTGTACGTCATTGAAGTGTTGTAAGATCCAACATGCATGTCATTGTTAGTCTTAGTATAGTATCTTACATTAAGCTCAACGAAATGAAAAAAGGAAAGGTTTATTAGTAATCCCTGTAGAGATTTCTCCCATATGTAGGATACTAGGACTAAACAGTTTCTGTTAGGGTTTTTTTTTTTTTTTTTTTTTAATGGCAACTTGTATTTATCAAAGGCTTATCAGTACAGAAGGGGTATACTGAAAAGCTAAGAAAATTACCAAAAAAACATGGAACACCATGCAAATAGAGACAAAAATGAAAGGCACGAGAACCTCACAATGGCCCAGGGGCCAAAGGAAAAAAAAAAAAACAAACAAATTAGGGAGCGATCACCTCTAAGGATCAAAATAGTGGTTACGGCAGGCGTAGCGGCTAGGGGCCAAAATGCTATGTAGCAGGAGATACATAGCGGTTGCGGCAGTATGAATTTTTAAATGGTAAAAAAAAATTAAATCTTGTATAACAACCAATCTTGTGTTTTTTTAGTGATTTGAAACCATATTAGGGTAGAGACAACTTTAGAAAAGGCTATTGAGGAGAAGAAATAGGAAAAATAATGTTTAAAATTAAAATTGATTGGCTCTATTAGGTTTTACACCGTAGCGCCGCTATTTTCAAAATAGCGTAGCAGACTCGACTGCTACGGCCGATAATGCAACCGCAACACTACGTAGCGGCCGCTATTTTGAACGTGTATTCACCTCCCTCCATTTAATCAAAATGACCTCTATAGCAAAAATTTGGTAGGACAGAAACCGAGGCAGCACAGAATCTAGAACTCACAACGACACTACACTCACAGTAGGCGAAGATTTGCATCAAACTTTTCAGGCTCCTTTCTTTCCAAATGGCCCAAATAGTCGCGAAAAAAGAAGCATGCCACAGAAGTTTCCCTATAGGAGTTCCAAACTCGCACTTCCAAACTTCAAAAAGGCCACGAATGGAGCTAGGGAGAACCCAGCTATACTCAAAACATTAGAAAAGTGAATTCCAAATATCCTGAGACATTGCGCAATTGAGAAGAAGGTGATCCACTGACTCCTCAGCTGAGAGGCAAAGGGGGGCAAGCATGCACAATCATCACCTTGCAACATTTGAAATCAAGTTATTGTCAGACTGATTTAAATCTGTCTCCTATCTTGGGGATGTGATAACTGTGGCAGTGATAGGGTATTTTGCATCATACAGGGCTTGTACTTCACTTTCTTCCATTTTCTGTCATGTGAATCTGGGAACAAGATTTTGACTTCTTTGGATTCCTTTCTCTTGTACTGTGGTCTAGAGTCTAGACTAAGAGGTTGGTCCCAAGCTAGTCTTGAACTGATGTTATTGCCAAAATTCACGTGTCCCACAAAGCTTTTCTTTTGTTTCAATTTTAAGAGATGCGGCCTTAAAAGCATTGAAGCCATAGTTCTTAAGCAAAGACCAAAATGATGAATCCAATAACTGATCAGGTAAGAGACTATGGCAAGAACTTTCAACCCACAATGATAGTCATCAAGAGAGGGAACAATTTGAGCGTGTGCGCGCGCCGTGTGTGTGTGTGTGTGTGTGTGTGTGTGTGTGTGTGTGTGAGAGAGAGAGAGAGAGAGAGAGAGAGAGAGAGAGAGAGAGAGATGCATTCCATCAATGTACCTGTCCCCATGACCCACAAAGTGCAAGAAGACATGATTTTTATGAAGATTATGAATCAGAAGACAGTTTGGTTCTCAATGATTGGATAGAAAATGACGTTTGGTTTCTTATGAGTACCCTTAAAATGACAACAATGAGAAGCTCGTCAGGGATGATCAAGGTGACATGTTGGTCATTCAGCAAGGAAGAGAGCAGGTAGGCTAAGAGAATGTTAGAGAGGGTTTTAAAAAATAGAGAAGAAGACACATTAAAAGAAAACAAGAGAGAGTGTGCAACAGAATAAATTTTGGGATGGAATATATGAGGTCAGTTGGCATTTTAATAAAGGGTTTTACCATCGTCTGACATGAGAATCTAGGTATCTCTCCTTAGTGGTTGAATCACCCTAATAAAGTCAGCCTTATCCAACCTTCTTATATACTTCATGCTGGTTTTTAAGTGTCCAGCGGCAGTTGCTTCTCGGACTGAGAGACTATGATGTGATTTTCTTAGACATGGTTGGGAGGATAAGCAAAAGTATCATCTTGTGGCATGGGACACAATGTGCAAATCTAAGGAAGGAAATTTGAGCTTTGAGCCCATAAAATTGATTAATCAAGCACGTCTGGGAAATTTTTGTAGAGACATGGGGGAGATTACAATGAGTTATGGAAGCAGATTATATGGTGAGGCCAAATATGGTGTTTGTAGAATGGGTGGAATGTTCCAGAGCCTAACCCCCTTCAACCTAGCATTTTAAGAAAAACTTTGTTGGTTAAGCCTTCTCTTGCAATATCAGATACTGCAATGGCACGGGCAACCAGATTCGATTATGGTTGGATACTTGGGTTGGAGAGAGACCTCTCTGGCCAGTCAGTTTCCTCTATTGTTCCCACTGTGCTATAGATCAACTTGCCATGGTTAGCTCCCAGGTGGGTGTTGGCTAGTGGCTTGGGGCCCAGTTTTCAAGAGGAATTTTTCAAAGGAAGAGGAAAGCCAGTTGTTTTCCATGCTAGAGGTTGTTGGTGGGTTTTTTTTATTTATCTTTATGACGAGGATATCCTTGGTTGTTGGTGGGTCTCTGACCCAATAGGACTATTCCCCTGGGTGGCGCCCACTAAACCCACACAAACGCAAACCAAGAAATCTAGGGCGGGTTATGAACACAAGACGTGGGGAGCAAGGCCATGCCTTATGCCACTCCACCAACTCCCGGGTGGGTGTTGGTGGGGTTAGTATCCTGGATGAAGGCATAGACAAAGAAGTCTATTGTTTCCACCCCTACATGCTATTTATGGCACATTAAGGCCCTTCCAAAAGTTCTGCTTTTGGATTACAGCTCTTCGAGGCATTATTCTCACTCTAGAATCTAAATAACCTCTGTCATTGTGGGCATATCGTTGTGAATTCATGCTCCATGGAAGAAGAAAAATCAGCAAATTCTATTTAAGTTGGTTCAACTTGAAGTGGGTGCGCATTTATTTGAAGCTTGGAAAATGGTTGTTTGTTCAGCTAGGAACAAACTTGATCGGATACTGTTATCCAAAAACTAGGAGGAACCCTTACAATTTGATCAATAAATCCATTAGAAACTCAATAAGAAACTATCATGAAATGTCAATATACGACCTAAACCCAAATCTTAACCACCATCACAGTAACACTGACAAAACAGTCATTTCGATATAATTAACTAAAAAGGATGCTAGCAAAGCATATAACCTGAATCCAAACCACCCCAAATTAGTCATGAAAAAAAAAAGTTAGCAACTTTCTAGGGTTTCCACATCCGATCCTTCCTCGCAGATGATGTAAAAAAAAAAAAACTTCCAATTTCTCTCCTCTTTCCAAACAGTTTCTTCGGAGCAAGTAATGGCACAAACAAGAAGGAAATGAAGAACAAATACCTGTTGCTTCTTCTCCTTCCTCTTCTCATTCCTCTTGGCGGCCTTGGTCTTGGGCTTCGCATCCAATAGAGGGTCGTATCCCGGCGGGACCTCCGGCGAACTTGCTTTCCTTAGCTGCACCCAAAACAAAACACCATCGGCTGCACAATCCCCGACGATAATAAGCGCTGCAGACAAAACAGCATAGACCCAACGGCCAAAACCGAAAAAAAAAAAACCACAGGTGGACAATTACCAGAGCGCCTTTGGATTGGTAGATGGCGACCTCTTCCTGGGGGACGTAGCCTGCCCTAATTCGTATGGGCTTGCGGAGTGTGCCATCGGGCCTTCTTGTCGGTGCCAAAATGCGCTCGCCTTCTTTTAGGGTTTTTCCCAAGAGTTCCAACTGCTGATCTTCTGTGGCGCTGCTACCCATTGATTTGTGACTGTGATTTGTGACTTGATTTGTTATTGTTTTGGTTCAGAGGGAGGGGAATGGGAGATGAGGACACATGATTTTTGTGTCTTTATTTTTTTTTTAACTGTTTCTGTATGACAAAATCTGAACAAAAAGGAGTTGAAGGAGAGAGGATGAGAGGGAGAAGGGTACTAAAGGTGCAGTGGAGACTGAAGAAAGGGAGGAGAGATGCCCTTTGGGGGCTTGGACTTTTCCTCTTATCTGTATTATGGTTATGGGTTGGTGGTGGAAACTGGAAAGAATGTTTGCATTGGCCCATTTGGAAGGTATAAAAAGTAAATTTAAATTTTCTTTTAGATATTATTTTTAAAAATAGGGAATTTTACCAAAAAAGTGTTGGTATACTCGTATTATACTGTTTTGGTGTCAAATACATGCAAATGACGATATTGGTGTTCGTACTGCGAATTTTTACTCTTTTACCCTCCCCTATTTCGGACGACATCGTCATATTCATAGCCCTAAATCCCTCGTCTTTCTCCTTTCCCGCGCATTTCCGCTCGATCCTGTGCTCATTCCGTCTCCCTCCCTGCTCCCTTGCTATCTCTTCCCCTCTCCCTGCGTCTCGGTACCTGCCGTCCATATCCCTCTCCTCTCCCTGTTCTCTTTCCCCTCTCCCTGCGTCTCCGCAACTGCGCTTCATCCCCTCCCTGCGTCTCCACTACTGCGCTTCATACCCTCTCCCTGGTTTCGAAGATCTTGCGACCGGATCCTCTGGTGGATTTCTGACTGAGGTAAAGACCATCCCCCATTTGTGATTTCAACAAAAACTTCAGTTACCCAAGTTGATTTGTCTGGCTCTTATATCTGGTACCTTCTCTCTATTTCTTTTTTGGTTTTGTTTTCAGCTTCATTATCTATACAACTTCATTATCTATAATGACTGCTGGAATTGTTTGGTTCGGCAGGCAGAGGGGATTTGGTTTGGGATATTTGCAGATAAATAACCATAGTTGTCTGGAAGTAGAAAGAAAAAAACCCAATAGCCGTAGTTGTCTGGAAGTAGAAAGAAAAAAACCCAATCTCTGTGTTAATATGTTAATTTAGTACCTCATTCCTATACCAAACTCCAATATCAGTACATCAATCTCAACCCTGGCTGTAGTATTTTGTTGCTTAAAGGTGTTCCATCAATTTCATACAACGAAATTGGAAAGGGAGGCACGTCTGTTGTGTTTGAATTTTACTATGATATTTGGAATGTTTGAAATCTCTCTAAAAGCCAACTTGGCTGAGGTGAAGATGACTACTACTGGAATCTCCTCTACTTCATATAGAGAATACCACTATGTAGATTCAATACTATCCTCTAATGCTATATCTCCACCATGTTTCACTTGGATGGAGAAAACCATTTTTAAAAGGGCGAAGATTTGTTGTCACCATCTCTACTCATGCGGTGGTATTGTTTTATCCCCCGCGGAAACAGCCAGGGTTCGAGCTTGATTCTAGCGTAGATTATGTGCGATTAGGACGAGTGCGTGAGTGCTTTAATTAGAAAAAAAAAAAATTTCGGTGACAGGGATGAATGATATAAGATGGAGTATAGAGATGATGAATGTGAGGTTCAGATAAGGGTGGAATTGGACTTTCTTGGGATTCAAATTACAAGGTTTATGGTTGTGTATATATTTCTCATCTTTTTTTGGGAGATTATTTGATGAGTATTTTGGATATTTCGTTATGTTAGGTGCAGGGGGTTTTGCAGGAGTTGTCTCCAACAAATCATAAGTCATGT
Source organism: Litsea cubeba (assembly GCA_012931725.1). NCBI lineage: Eukaryota > Viridiplantae > Streptophyta > Magnoliopsida > Laurales > Lauraceae > Litsea > Litsea cubeba. The sequence continues at coordinate 5,501,140 of CM022954.1, read as the reverse complement.
CATGACATCCATCTATATATATTGTGTTTGTACCCTTACCTCATGTGGTGGTATTGATTTATCTGTGTAAATTGAAAGAACCAGGGATCTAGCTTGATTTTAGTGCAGGTTGTGTGAGTGTTCTAGTTTGAAAATTTGGTTGGAAACAAAGGTTACCTTTGTTGTGTGTAGGGTTTGTACAATACTAGGCGGAGTCTGACCTGTTACTATTATTATGTATGTAATGTGGATTTGTTTAGTTCATATACATTGGTTTCTTTGAGCGTGATGGTAAGAATATTCTTATGTGATTTTTTTTTCTGATATTCATTATCCTTTGATACGATTATTGTGGAATTGTCATTAAAATAGGCTGTGCATGTCTATAAATTTTTATTCTTTTATTCTCATGTCTTTTATTTATATATATATATATATTTTCTTGTCAGTTTGGCCCATCTAGATGTAATTGTTGTTTACAGCGGTTGTGTCACCGGTTGTGTACAGCATGATTCTTATGTGAGGTTTTACTACTTGGGTTATGTCTACTAGCCTTTTTGTTTTGTTTCTTTTTTCTTTTTTTTTTCTTGTTTTTTTTTTTCTCAAATACAAATTCAACTCCCTGCTAGCAAACCTCTTTGATGGGAGTTGAATTGTTCGAACAAAATGATACAATATCTCAATGATATGTTATTGATAAAAGTAATAGCGTATTGTTTTTTTTTTTTTTTTTTCATTAGATTGGTTGTTAATTCAAGATAGTTCATTGCATTGCATGTAACCAAGGAAAAATCACAGGCCTAACATTATTCGAAATTGATTTCCTACACATACGGTTTTTAATTCAAGTAGATGTTGTGGATGCTCATATAGCAACAAAGATCATGGATTTTACAGGTTTCCATATTGTCTTTGTCCCGTCTTTAAATATTTTTCAAATCTAGAGCATCTTTTAATTAATTGATCTATTCCATTTTGATAAAGTCTATATGTGAAAATGGGCTGCATAAAGGAATGCTAGGTGATACTCTTATGTGTGGTTTTTACTTTTTATTTTAAAAAGTTTTACATCTACATATATTTGTTGTGCGCGTGGGTTTAATTGAACATAATTCTTACGTCATCTTTTAATACTTGTATAATGTTTAGTCTTACATGCAAATTCAAGTCCCTACTACTACACCTCCTTAATGGGTGTGGATTTGTTTAAATAGTGTGTACATGTTCTCACTTATATGTTATTGATGATATTATTAGACTATTTTTTCTCTTCGTTTGTTCGTTTTTTAAATCATGAGAGTTCTCTGCAACGTATCTTGTTAAGGGCATAGAATAAGGGAGTTAAAAGATAAGATTCACCTACACCTTCAACATCAGTGTTCAATCCGGGGGTAAATAATATCGACTTTGATCTCCGTATTAGATGAGAGAGTAGCAGTTGAGAGAGTAGTAAAGTGAGATTTCTACATGTTCATCATAGTTAATTGTTGCATTACCTTGTCAGAACGAGCTCATTTAGAGAAGGGTTTAATGTAAGGTTTACATCGAAGCTATGCCGGATTAGATCGTAGGCCCTTTGGACAATCTAGGGATTTAGCCCATTCATTTATGTCGAGTTTTTATGCACCCCATTGTAAATTCTGTCATATTATGAATGTAGAAAAAAAAAGTTAATTAAAAAACGTATAAATAGTGGTAACGATATCGTTATTTTAATATTCGTAAAACTACATTTTGATTGAAGTAGTGAGGCTTCCTTATTGATTATCCATCTCAATATAACGTCACCATTAATTTTTTAAGCAATGTTATACAATATCAAAATGACCATGTTAGTGATGACAGTATTAGTCTATTAGTGATGATAGTATTGGTCTATATTTTTTTGGACTTATTTCCTTCGGTTTTCAATCCACCATAGTATACTCCAATGCACTTTTAAAATATAAGATTTACAAACACCATCTTTCTTATTGTTCTTTAATATGTCATGTGAGATCCACCTCAGAGTAAAACGCAACTTGATCCTGTGTCATGACTAAATTGCGGAAACGTTAAACCACGAACCAAAGCATAAGAATTGTATATAGAAAAAAATGGAAATGGTTATTAATTCATGGATCACACTACAACTTAATATTAGAAGTCAAGTTGTTTGATAGAAAATAAAAATATTTGGGTTTTCTCTCTGCATGATCATCGTTTTCACATCCCGTGCTCATCATAGAAAAGACGACATTACGAAACATAAGGAAATGTGATAAAACAACGTAGTGAGGTAACAATGCACGTCTAACTCTATACGAACTTCAATTCCGACCTCGGCGAACGAGAATTTTGAATGTTGCTTCACTACTTGATAACGATATCGTTATCATCATGTATAGTTCTGACAAAAATTTTTTGTGACAAAAGCTAAAAAAGTGTATACTTTATTTCGAGATTCATAAAGCAACAAAAAAAACACATTGTATCACTGATAAATTATTTTTTCATTCGCATACCAAACACCGCATTGATGAATTATGCTTTTCATGGTCTATAATATTGTTTTGTCGGTCTTGACATTGGTCCATCAGTTTACACATCATGCCTTGATAGGTGATACTTCTATCTTGTCCAAACCTCCTATTAGTGATGATAGTATTGGTCTATATTTTTTTGGACTTATTTCCTTCGGTTTTCAATCCACCATAGTATACTCCAATGCACTTTTAAAATATAAGATCTACAAACACCATCTTTCTTATTGTTCTTTAATATGTTATGTGAGATCCACCTCAGAGTAAAACGCAACTTGACCCTGTGTCATGACTAAAGTGCGGAAAATTTAAACCACGAACCAAAGCATAAGAATTGTATATAGAAAAAAATGGAAATGGTTATTAATTCATGGATCACACTACAACTTAATATTAGAAGTCAAGTTGTTTGATAGAAAATAAAAATATTTGGGTTTTCTCTCTGCATGATCATCGTTTTCACATCCCGTGCCCATCATAGAAAAGACGACATTACGAAACATAAGGAAATGTGATAAAACAACGTAGTGAGGTAACAATGCACGTCTAACTCTATACGAACTTCAATTCCGACCTCGGCGAACGAGAATTTTGAATGTTGCTTCACTACTTGATAACGATATCGTTATCATCATGTATAGTTCTGACAAAAATTTTTTGTGACAAAAGCTAAAAAAGTGTATACTTAATTTCGAGATTCATAAAGCAACAAAAAAAACACATTGTATCACTGATAAATTATTTTTTCATTCGCATACCAAACACCGCATTGATGAATTATGCTTTTCATGGTCTATAATATTGTTTTGTGGGTCTTGACATTGGTCCATCAGTTTACACATCATGCCTTGATAGGTGATACTTCTATCTTGTCCAAACCTCCTATTAGTAATTCTTCTACATTTGTCGCTCCTAAAGATAAAATTGGGCGAGGCTGGATTCATTATAGTATTGTTTATAACTTGTAAAGGTCAAAACTTGTATTACGTCTATTTATTATTCATTGTTGATCATGTCAAACTAAATCGATAGATTAGTCTCATACAGTATATTGTTAAGTCATATATAAGCCTTAATCATGTATCATAATTAAAAGACGCATCGTACAACATTTATAAGACCTCTATTCTTATAAAGCTCAATTCTTTCCGAATCATGTGGACGAGTACGAAAGTTTTATAGACATCCACGACTTTCTAGTGAAATGTGTATTGACTGTCTGGCACAACGATTTGATTTAAATTTCTTATCATTTCTTCAAATAATATGTAGGTTTTCTAATCGATTAAGATAAAAAACTTGCTTTTTCATGTAGTAATGATATCGAGGAGATATGGAGTAAGTTACACTTCGCTTCATGAGATTAATTATGCATGACACTATTACAAGCAGTACCTCGTTGATTATATTTCGTATTGCGAACGTCAATTACAAGCTTACGAGTAGACATATTGTTTGGATGTCGTTACAAATATATTGCCAATTCAATGTTGGATATGCGAAAAGTATGAAAATTCATTTGATCATCATAACGATATCGTTATGATGAAATATTGAAAGGGTGATATTAAAGAGATGTCATCATATCTTGATACATGTATGCGCATCGGCACACTAAGTTACTACTTAAGTTCTAGTTGTAAAGCAAAATAAAGTTTAGAAACAAATTTACCTTATAACGATATCGTTACCTTATCAGATTTAAATCTCAACTTTTCGATATGAACTCATTACAGCAAGGACTCATATAGTCGAACCACACAAAATATTACATACTTTTTAACAAATAGCATAAAAAGGAATAATTTCTTATCCCATCTCTACATGATATTTGGGATTGATCTCTCATCCATGATATGTCTACGAAATAAAATCCAGTGGTGGATACAGCGTATTAAGGGGTGACTCACATGCCTAACATTATATTCAGCTGATTTCCTTCGGATGCGATAAAGTATAATGTACGTAACATTGATATTTCGTAACGACATCGTTACTTTCATTTAAAGTTTCTTCATTCAAACTTTTTGCATATAGTAAGAGAAGAAGATAAAGTTTAGATTGAGGTGCTTCAACAAAAACAAAGACCCAATATTCAACTATTTGATATGTTTTTCGTTGCGATGTTTTCTTTCACTCAAACGAGACAACCTGACAATCATGCGATGAGTTGGTGCCTAAATTGGCAGTCAGGCTCACGAAAAACTGATCGACATTTTAACGCTGTGAAACAATAGTGAACAAATGAATCACATGATTTCTTTACATGAATCATTTGCAAACATAAGACCATACATAGTTTATACATGTCATGAAGAAAATATTGTAAGATTTATTGTTAGAGACGAACAGATTATGGAAAGTCTATAGATTGTGATAACGATATCGTTATGATAATACGTTGAAAACTTTTACTTCAACTTACGTCGTTGTATGTGGATCACCCGTTGTGCATCTCATTCCGTAGTTCATCCACTTATAATAGTTGCAAAACGAAATGTTTATAAGAAACATACATTCTTGTAACGAATTCGATGCTTATTCAGAAACAACATCTAGTCCTTGATTGTGGCTCATTAAATCATGGACTCATATACTCGATTTACACTTGAAGGAAATTAGAAGACTGCCAAGTAAGAAATAGTAAAAAAAAAATTCGACTATATCACCTCTCTACGTGAAGAACAAGCTAAATTATCTAGATCAACCTTAGAGCAATTATCATGAACAAGAAATAAAAGACTAATTGGATAAAATGGCATTTTAGGAGTGACTTACGTGCTTAACATGATATTATGTTGCTTTCCTTGTCATATGCACTTGATTTTTTTAGTTTGATTATAATTTTTGCTAACGATATCGTTACCATCATTTATAATATCTTAATAAATTTCTTTTTAATCGATAAAACAAGAAGATATATTTTATTCTGAGTTGTCTAAACATTAAGAAATACTCATGTTTCCACACATCGAAAATATGATTAAGTTTAAACATAACGATATCGTTATAATTATTTGTAAGTTTTCGACCACATTTTGTTTTTCCAACAAAAATATCATTCATTGTGTTGAATATGGGTTGCAAACGCGATCTCACATTTTTAAATAATTTAATATTACATTTTTGAATCTAACAAGTATGATAACGATACCTTTATGTTTAAACAATTGAGAATGTGAGCTTAACGTGAAGTTGTTAGATATGGACCCCTTTTTGCGCATCTCATTAGAATTTATGAATTCATTTGAGAGTTGTATAGCAAGGAGCGTGAAAAAGATTAACACATACTGGTAACGATATCGTTACTTTTCCAGACACAACATTCAACCTATGGATTGTAATCATTAAATCAATTACTCATAAAGTCAACTTACACCTCAACTTAATATCAGCTAGTATAGAATCTTCGTAGCATAAAAAGACAAAATATCCAATATATTTGTTATAAATGAGCTCACATATCTCATCATTCCTACAAAAAACGCGTAGGTTTGTCCTGATTCTAATCATTAAATATAGTTCTCTCATATATTCAAACACAAAATTGAGTGTTTTCTAATGTTAACCTCATTTAAGGTGTCTTCGATATTTGATATGTTCTTTGTGCTTTTCTTACAGTTGCAAAAAGTATATTAGATGGAGAACTTTCAGGTTGGACCTCTTGATCGATCCGTCTTATATGAACAACCCAGACATATTTCAGAACAGATCTGGCTGGGCAAGGTTAGTATAAGATGTGTATAAATTTGTGGTACATCGTTCAGTTTGGGCGACAATGCCATGTCAATTATGATTGATTCTCTATCATGTATTAAATGCAGGAAGCAGGCCCACTTCGATGTATCCCAACACCAAACCATGAAACCTGGGAAATAAGCGATAATATGTGGGAGCTGATTCGCCAGGCGGGGTTAGAGCAGCTGGCGAAGATAAAAAAAATAGAATTAGATCATGGCCTAATCACTGCCTTGGTAGAGCGGTGGAGGCCAGAGACAAATACTTTTCATCTAAATAGCGGGGAGGCCACAATAACATTGGAGGACGTCGCCTACATCTATGGCCTCCCCATTGATGGGCTGCCTGTTAATTCCAAGACCTTCGCCAATACAATCTCCATGGTCAAAATATGCGAAGAGTTGCTAGGATTGGCTCCGGATGTGAACTACGACTGCTATGGTACCCAAATTAAGTTCACATGGCTGAGAGACAATTTTGCGGAAATGCCCAAGAACAGACCAAGAGACCAAGACGCAAGGCGGACCCGTGCTTTCTTGTTTTGTCTCGTTGCAGGTCAGATTTTTTGGACCTCTTCGGGTACTAAGGCTCCGGCTCACATTCTTGAATTATTTCGTCATTTTGAGAAGCGGTCTTGGGGAACCGCCTGCCTTGCGAATCTATATAGGGGCCTTTCGAAGGTTGCCATATGCCAGGCCAAAAGAAAACCTGTAAAGACCATAACTGGTCCTTTAAAACTACTGCAGGTAAAATAGTAGAGTGGATATTCTTGTGTTCGTCCGGCTTTTTAATATTTTATTGTTTGTTAATTGTGTAAATGATTATGTGGTCCCATGTCCAGGTATGGGCATATTCGCGAATGACAATTGGCAGGCCTATTCGTAGGAGAAGTGATTGGGACACGGATGTAGAGTTTCCTCTTATCCTTACGTGGTACAACAGATTAAGGTCCCATCACTTCCAGACCAAAGTTGAAGAAGCCAGGCAACGTCTGGATATTATGGAAATTGATGGCGTAAGTAAAAATGATTTTACAACAATCAGTCAATGATATGCCGGTGCTGATGTTTGAATATACACTCAAGTAATTTTGTTGATTATTAGCTGGTTAATATTTCAATTTATTGACGAATTCATTTTTCTATGTTCTTTCAGTTCAACTGGCAGCCATATAGCCATTATGAAAATCTGTCGGACTACATCGACAATGCAGATGTACCTCTTTTCAGGTCAAATACTGTTTTGATTTGTTATTGGATTGTGGAGCGGCACAATCCGGAGAGGGTGATGAAACAGTTTGGCTTAGAACAAATTGTGCCACCCCGTTTCCAAAGGCCGTTCCTGCGAACTGAGATACTACCAGTTGGAGAAAATAAACGAGAGAGATTACGTGCGGTATATTTTGGTGTTTGGAACAAACGGATGGATGCCATAACTTATGGGGATGATGGTGATGCTGGGCCACACAATGAAGCGTATTTTAAGTGGTATAGAAGCATCACCCGGCTACGCATCGGTCGTCCTGACGGCGGAAACGTACAAGCTGGACTAAGCATTGTTTCGTCCCAGGTAAAAAATGATTTTTTCTCCATTGCTAGCAATTGTTAAATTCACCGGGTTCACCGGGATCAACTGTCTTTGAATTGATTCTAACTTTGTAATCTTCTTTCCTCCTTGACCAATTTAGATCTTGAAGTACACTGCGCGGATCCTGGCATCATGTGATCAGGCATATGCTTTGGAGGGAAAATCAAGTGATTTTATGAGCTTCATCGACGGAGTCAAATCTGAAGTTTCCCAGTTAAATGATGCATGTGTATCTGCTTTTCAGTCAAGAAATTTGGACGACTCAGACACCGCATGTTTAGCTGATTCATCCCTGAAGGTATCATATATATTAACTCAACTTCATACTAGCATTCAGTTCAATTGGGCACAATTTGGTATTGACTTGTCTACTTATTCAATAGGTTGACATGGGAGATGATGTGAAAGAAGAAATCATCAAAAAATCCAAGAAACGCATAGCAAGAGGCAAGAGAGCAGTCAAACTTGATGACCCAAAGAAGCCCAAACGTAGAAAGTCAGCAGAAAGCCCCAGAAGATCCAAACGCCTCAAAGGAATTTATATTAAACCTCCAGTTGATATGAAATCCACAAGTCCAGTGAAACCCGTAACCTCCGAAGGAGCATCAAGTCCATCATCATTGTCACCGCGGAGGAGTCCTCGTTTATTCCAATCCCAGTTGGTTCCAAATTCCCCTATAAAAGTCAGGGTCCCCAACCAGCCAAGAACTTCCATTAGTCCTTTCACATCCAGCCCCTGGTCATCAACTGTTAGCTCTAGTACACCAATTCCGGATCGTGCAAAACTTGGCATAGGTCTGTCCCCATTCAGCAAAATCTCATCTTTGATCATGAATGTCAAAGCACGTTATAGAGAGCCGAAGCCCCCAATGTGGATGGCTGATTACACTACTGGAGCCTGGATGAGGAATCCACAATATAAGCTAACGATTGAAGAATTACAGATCCTCACCGTATTTCGGAATGAATTTGCTAATAAGACGGGGTATTTTCCAACTCTCATGTACCCCTTTGTCAAGTTACGTGTGCTTTGTTATTTTATTAACTTCACTTCTGTGCCGCCTACCACTAGGATGGCGAAATTGAATGAGTTTTGTACACCTGTGACCGCCGACAACATGGATGGGGTTCTCAGGGGAGCATGGATGGACAACTGGGTTTGTGGCACATTTCCCTACTTGATTTTGTATTTTGGCTGTAACACTTCTGTTTTGTTCAATTTGTTCTACCGCCATCCTTTGACCTCTTTGATGTTTGCAGACCATGCACTATTGGTTTGAATTATTAAAGACACAGTCACCATCCTCATATTTTTTTGAATGTGCTTTGTCGGTAAGTGTTATGTAAAGGAGTGCAACAATTTCTCATCTAGTTGATTCGTTTCACCTGGATTGTTTACAGTTTATAACCTTGTCCCTGCAGGACTGGTATGTGCATGAACAAACGAGCGAAAAACTCATTGAAAGTTGTTTTAGCCAAGCCTTCCTCGAAAGCATTGCCGATAAGGATATGTTGTTCTTCCCTGTGTGGCATCAAATGCATTTCTTCCTCCTAGTTGGACGGGTCAACGAACGAAGATGGGAATATTATAACAGCATGACACGCGCCGGAGATTATCCATTTGCCGAAAACTACGTAAGCTAATATCAATGACGAATCCATGCTCTAAAATTAATTGGTATAACTATCGTATGGAACATCTAATTCTGATTGTCATGATCGCTTTTTTTACAGCTAACATGGATAAATGATCGATTTATGCAATATGGATGGAATGATCCCACTGTATGGACGAGACATAAAATGGATTGTCCCATGCAGACAAACAGGTTAAACTTGTTTAAAAATTGAGATTTCGTTTCATGGTCATTTTTTCGTAATCTTCATAAAACCCATTGAATTGCACATTCTTTCTCAAATAATTTTGGAAATTTTGTCTCAGCGTCGATTGTGGGATATTTGTCATGGCTTACGCGCAGCACATCGCATTGGGTCGGGCAATGTTGTTCGGGCAGAGCGACATGTACTACTATCGTGCCAAGATAGTTAGTGACATCTATAAAGATCAATTCGCCCGGTGGGATGTGAGGAGGCAGCTGAATCCGAACAACGATTCTTCGGGGGATGAAAATTAGAGATGTGATGCATGCGGAGTAAGATAAAACATGCCTAATGGATTTTGCATGAAGACACATGGTGGTGGTACGGACCAAATTTTAGTACACTTTGAAAAGCTGTACATCGAGCACTATATGTTGAATATTCAACCGCACCATCCAAGGGGGTTCAAACTGTGAGAATATCAGAGAGAAGAAAACCTTCGAGAGAAAGTTAAAGAGATATTTGTGTTACAGTAACTTCTGGAAGGAACAGGGAGGGCTGGGTTACCTTGTGGATTGATGGGGTTGATGCTGGGGTCGTCTGTTGACGACTATGCGGTTCGTTTTGTGGTTGTTCGTGCTGGTGGTACGCAGAGCAAAGGAAGGATTTGTTGACATTTATGATATGCAATCAAGGCTTGATTACTTCAAAATGTGGGATACCGAGTTAAACATGTTATTTATGAAACAAAAATTGTGCGAGAGCTTTACCCAATTTGAAAGTCATGAACGTACGCATTGGTGTTGAAATTTTTTTTTTTTTTTTTTTTATGATATGATGAACAGTTGATATCTATGTAGATAATCTGTAAACATTTGGAATGGATATAAATATATAGAAGTGCGTGACATTTGTGTTGATCAAAAAGGTTCCATTGCATTATATTCAATTAGTAACAGCAACTGCATAGAAGAGCTGACATTTGCATTCATGAATACAAATCTCTTATCCATTTCTGGTGTGAGCTAAGTTCCATTTATGGCGTGAATAGTAAGTCATGTCTTTTATGTTCAATCATATTTCAGGTTTGTAAGATCAAGAACACATTCGAAAAAGATATATAAAAGAGTAAATTCTCGCCTGATATGAGTCAAACAGGAGGTAGATATAACATTTGATTCCAAATATTGACTGTGCGGTGAAAATAAAATGAAACTGCGAGCTTCCATTACAGGGCCAAAAAATACGAAAAATCATCAAAAAAAATATGGATTAAATGGTATAAGCGTCTGTTAAACAGTATGATTCCTTCAATCTGCGTGCATATTTTGGGACAAAAACCAGGTATACATTGGGTTCGAATCATCATACACATATTTCGGATCTTGTGTTATGTGCATTTGTGGGCCAAAATCAGACAGAAAAAGGTTCGAACATCTGAAAACAGGATTCGAACCTTGCATGTTTTGCTATTGTGGGCCAGAAAACTGATGCACATAAGGTTCGAACCCTTATGATTAGGGTTCGAAGCTTCAATTACGTGCAAATCTGGCCCTAAAAAAAGAGTAGGTTCGAACCCATGTAAACAAGGTTCGAACCGTGTGTTAGGTGCATTTGTGGGCCAAATAACAGAGGAATGAAAGGTTCGAACCTTTGTAAACAGGGTTCGAACCCTCAATTACGTGCAAATCTGGGCCAAAGAACAAAGAGACAGATCGGTTCGAACCCATGTAAACAAGGTTCGAACCAGCTGTTGGGTGCATTTGTGGGCCAAAGAACAGAGGAATGAAAGGTTCGAACCTTTGTAAACAAGGTTCGAACCCTTAATTACGTTTATATCTGGGCCAAATAACAGAGAGACAGTAGGTTCGAACCCATGTAAACAAGGTTCGAACCAGCTGTTGGGTGCATTTGTGGGCCAAAGAACAGAGGAATGAAAGGTTCGAACCTTTGTAAACAAGGTTCGAACCCTTAATTACGTTTATATCTGGGCCAAATAACAGAGAGACAGTAGGTTCGAACCCATGTAAACAAGGTTCGAACCGTGTTAGGTGCATTTGTGGGCCAACAAACAGAATGAAAGGTTCGAACCTTTGAAGACAGGGTTCGAACCTTACTTGTAGTCCTATTATGGGCAAGAAACCAGAGAGACACAAGGTTCGAACCCTGGTAGTAAGGGTTCGAACCCTAAATTACGTTTATATCTGGGCCAAATAACAGAGATACAGTAGGTTCGAACCCATGTAAACAAGGTTCGAACCGTGTTAGGTGCACTTGTGGGCCAAAAAACAGAATGAAAGGTTCGAACCTTTGAAGACAGGGTTCGAACCTTACATGTTTTCCTATTATGGGCCAGAAACCAGAGAGAAGTAAGGTTCGAACCCTGGTAGTAAGGGTTCGAACCCTAAATTACGTTTATATCTGGGCCAAATAGCAGAGAGACAGTTGGTTCGAACCTTTGTTACCAGGGTTCGAACCTTACTGTCTTCCCTATTATGGGCCAGAAACCAGACACACATAAGGTTCGAACCCTGGCACACAGGGTTCGAACCCTCGATTACGTGCATATCCTGGACCAAAAACAGATACAGTAGGTTCGAACCTTTGTATATAGGGTTCTAACTAAAGCTATCTGGGTCAAATTAATACCGTTGTAATGGTTCGAACCCTCCATTTTCCACGTCCTGGTTTTATTAATCCCGGTCAATCTGGCCAACGTCCTACTTGGATTTGATTCACTCCACAGCTCGAGGAGGCAAATGCTAGTAGTATTTAGGTATGAAAAACCCCCAAGTGACGGTAGATCCGAAAAACCCTAGTTCGTTTCCCATGTTCCTTATGCCTATTTTCACCATGGTTCCGTCATAACCATCCTACACTTGGGCCCTCCATCTGCTATGCTCACTCCAGACGAGTGATCTATTGCGGCGCGTCGAAGACAACAGGAACGAATCGGGAGACGAATTTCATACAAGGTAATGATCCCTCTCTCTCTACAACATATGCGAAACCCACATGTCTGGCACATGGTGCGTCCACCCCACGCGGATTTGGAAAAAATCACTGGAGAGATATGGCCTAGATGCCATCCGCTCCCATGGAAGTTGATCACCGTCCACAGTTTTAGAAATCAAACAACCAAGCCAAGCAAGTATTTTACCCTCTCACAACAGCCTCTCTATCTATATCAATCTCTCCACCTCTTCTATCTCGAAATATGGAAAACCTAAAACACTAAACAAACTCCAACTGCAATCCACTTTCCTTAAATCTTAATACCTAAACCCCATTCCATAAACATCTCCTCCAAGTTTAGCAACTACATTCTTGTTTGCATTTTGAAATTGGCCCCATTGGAAACGCATTTAGTAGCATTTATGAGTAAGGCTTCTAGGATGTAAGCGGGCTTTGCATTCATGATCAGCTTGTATGAAACTGTAGTCAAATAAAGGGTGAAACTATCGTGTGATAATTGTAGTAACTCAAAAAGAGACACTCTGCCTGTGACAGATCCATATTGTTATCATAAATTAAACTGGACTTAAATTCACATTGTTGTCATTTTCTTTACATTCTAAAACCTTTTAAGTGCCATGTCTACCATGTGATATCTAACTTCTACTGTACATTTAAAATGGAATGTGTTGCCGTATTCTTAACCTTTAACCAACTTAGTTTGCTTGATGTAGAAATGGAATTTCTTGCAGGTATTGATAATTGAGATGGCCCCAAAAAAGAAGAAATCATGTCAACGCCCAACTTTTGATCGGTCGCGGTTTATGAGTGAAGCTGGTCAAATTTCATACATGAACAAGTTCCATAATCGTTCTGTTGTGCCCGAGAGAATCGTCATGTACAATGAACTAGATGATACTGATTTTGCGATGTGGATGCGTGAGAGAAGATGGCTTACACTGTATGAGCATGGATACCAGATAGTGGTCAATTGGGTCAGAGAGTTCTACTCAAACATGCACGAAGTTTCAGACGATTCGTTCAAGACCTTTGTGCGAGGTAATGAACTGGAAATTACACCTGATCTTCTAAGTCAACTTTTGGAAATTGATCGCGTCGCAGGCGCACACTTCCCGATTCTGGGCAACCGTCAAATCAATTATAATCTGGTAGCTAAAGTGTTGACAGGCAAGCCTATCGCTTGGATTGGTGGTGACATATCCCATCATAAGCTTACCGATTCATATCGTTTGCTATCCATTTTCATCCGGCACAATGTCAGTCCCAAAGTTAGCAAAAGGGTCACAAAGGAGGATGGGTACCTCCTTTACTGCATTGGGACTCAAAGGAAAGTCGACATTCCTCTTGCGGTATATCGCGGAATGGCAAAGGTTCACAGTGCACCTCAAAACACGGCACTCCCCTTCCCAGGGCTAGTATCCAAACTGCTCGTGGACATGGGTAAGTTGGCCGAACCCAATGAAGACATTATAATTCCCAAGCAGAAGATAGATCGCTTCACACTTGAAAAGTCCAAGTCCCACATCCCTTCAGTTGAGTTGGATAATGATGAGGATGATATAGAAGATCCTACATTATATCAACCTTCAGGGGCAGGGCCGTCCGAAGCTGCAGGTCTACCAGGGGTGGATAATTTAGATGAGGGGTCGATTCATGCGTTAAATGTGCGTCTCGAGCGGCTAGAAGTGCGTATGAATGAAGGATTCGCCGAGATGAGACAGGGTTTCGCCGATATGCTCTCACATATCCGCCGAGAAGGGTAGTTCCCCATACTTCCTGTCATTTTGGGCAACATCGGCCACAGTGGGACTCAACTTAGTGAATTGTAAATGGATGTCTTTTTTTTTGATATTGTCATGTTTGGTCACCTGATAAGACTTGTTATCAGGATATTAATGAACAAGGAAACTTACTGATATCCGTTCCTCGATGCTCAGTTGACTAACATCTAGAATGTTGTAATGAATATGGATCAAAACCGATGACTTATGTGGAATCCCTCCTTATGTAGGTATCTGACTAGCATTGTTATCAGTAAACGGTGCATTAATGAAATCAGTATTTAATCGATCCAGTTTCCTCAGTTGATTGTCATATATAACTTAATGCTGTGAGGAGTTTGGCATGTGCAGTGAACTTTGTCGCATCTGTTTTATATTTGAAAACATCGATCATGTAATATAGTATGCTGTGGGGATTTTTCAGACACAGAATCTAAAAGGTTCAAGAACAGTATTAATATTCCTTTTTTTTAACCGCAAAGCGTCTGACATGGAACAAATCACTATCATGGATACATTTGATACTCATGGTATGTGCATGGCATGGTAAACCCAGAGACCATGTATGTAACGGCTCGAACCTCTACCTTAATGATATGATGGGCCAGAAAGACCAAATTCTCAAGGTTCGAACCCGTACACTGATGGTTCGAACATTCAGCATATTTCCCATCATGTGCCAAATCACCAAAAGCTCAAAGGTTCGAATCCTATAAGGGATGATTCGAACATTCTACTGAGTAGGAGGAATCCCAGTGTGCTAGTAGGTCCAATGCAACGAAGAGTAGTTTCACACCTTCACCAAACTTTCCTCTAGGGTATAGCCTTAATTAGCATAAGACACTGCCCATCTAACATTGAATTTATTGTGAAATGACCGCATACATTTTCTCCAGATTTTATTGGAGAAACTCATCGACCTTGTGAATGTGGAGTTTGAGATACGTAACGACGGTTTAACAGACTCATGGTCATTTCCTGATAATGTAATTCTATCTCGTTCGCGCTTCATGCCATGAATGGTAGGCAAGATGATACTTCATCCTACCGGTGTTTAGATAGTCTGGTGTGGGATTTTATAAAATTGGTATTAAGTTGGATAAAAGGATACGTAACCTTTTTAACTGCAATCAACTTTCAATGTTTATAGAATACCTCATGCATGATCATATCAATAAAATTAAATCCTCCCATTCTTGCTTCATAAAGCAACCATTTCTTGAAGAACATACGTGGAATCAATATTTGTATGTCCAGACAGGCATGGACTTAGAACAACTTGCAATGTATAACGAAACACAAATATGAATGGTTAAATAAACAGGAAAAATAAATGAAAATTAAAGACACTGAGAGGTACTGTGAAATTAGATTATGAATATTCGTACTTGAAATCTCTTTAAGCATCAACGAAATAAGGACATCGTCGCCATCAAGTGAACAACCGCATGTCTCTTTTATTTGCTATATTCATCGTAAACATTTCATAAGCATCAGTGTGGCAGTCTTATTTGTAATGTTTTTTGATGATCATGCCATCATGGAGTTCAATTCTCAAAACAGACTTCAATCCATGTAGTATTAGAGGGCACATAAGTTCGTAAATGCCGAATGGAACAAAGCATCGGGACGGCTTGATACAATCCCAGCGGACAAAATCATCGAAGGATGTGTCAAGATAAACAAATAGCGGTCGATTTCACAAGAACACAGTCTTCCACCATATCAAGTTTAAAATTATGTGAATTTCGGTATGGAATTAGTGGAAATTGACAGGAATAAAGAACCAGCTAATAGGGACACAAATATGAATGGGGAAATAAACAGGATAAATAAATGAAAAATAAAAACAATAAATTGTATTGTGAAATTAGATTATGAATCTTCGTACTTGAAATCTCTTTAAGAATGTTTACGAAATAAACAGATCGTCGCCATCAAGTGATCAACCGCATGTCTCTTTTATTTGCTATATTCATCGTAAACATTTCATAAGCATCATTGTAGCAGTCTTATTTGTAATGTTTCTTGATGATCAAGCGAGCATGGAGTTCAATTCTCAAAACATACGGGAATCCATATAGTATTAGCGGGGACATAAGTACGTAAATGCCGAATGGAACAAAGCATCGGGACGGCTTGAAACAATCCCAGTGGACAAAATCATCGAGGGATGTGTCAAGATAAACAAATAGCGGTCGATTTCACGAGAACACAGTCTTCCACCATATCAAGTTTATAATTATGTGAAGACAGGTATGGACTTAGAACGGATTGCCACGTATAACGAAGAGGGCTAATAGGGACACAAATATGGATGGTTAAATGAACAGGAAAAATAAAAGAGAAATAAAAACAGTAAATTGTATTGTGAAATTAGATTATGAATCTTCGTACTTGAAATCTCTTTAAGCGTCAATGAATTAAGAACATCGTCGCCATCAAGTGATCAACCGCATGTCTCTTTCATTTGCTATATTCATTGTAAACATTTCATAAGCAAACATGTAGCAGTCGTATTTGTAATGTTTCTTGCTGATCATGCGAGCAGGGTGTTAAATTCTCAAAACAGACGAGAATCCATATAGTATTAGGGGGCACCTTAAGTTACGTAAATGCTGAATGGTGCAAAGCATCGGGACGGCTTGGCACAATCCCATCGGACAAAATTTTCGAAGGATGTGTCAAGTTAAACGCGTAGCAGTCGATTTCACAAGAACACAGTCTTCCACCATATCAAATTTATAATTATGTCCAGACCAAAAACTTATAGGATGACCTGCCACAAGTTTTAAACAAAAAAAGACTGATAATATCACTGAGCTATTAAAAAAATGAAAAGAGCTAGTTGCATGGATGCAGATTGAAAAAACAAAATGTAGAGAGACAATGATACGCAAATAACTGACAGATAACAAAAAAACTCTGTATTGATGGTGCAGGTATACAAAAAATTTTCAAGTTATCATAACGAAACTTCATTACAAGTTTGTGTCTATACATCAATATATACACCTGATGTTCTCACACCATTATCGAGAGATACATCCAAAATAATGACATCAATATGTTGTACCACCATAGACAAATATTTACACCAAATTGCGAAATATAACATTCATCCCCTTGGAGGTGGTTCTCTACATGTCTGTCTATTATGACCACGCTTCTTGCAATGAGAGCATGTAACCTGTTTCCTCATCCTGTCCTCTGTTCTTATCCGACATTTTTTCGGCCTTCCAGGCTGTCTGCGAGCTATTGGCGGCAACACACGCTCGTCACTTCTAGGATCCCACTGTTTTCCGTCACGTGTGGCGTGGATGACATCAGCATAAGTTGCTCGATAGCACTCACTGGTAAACCAATGCTCACAGAAGTCATATGGATCATATCGCTTGAGTTTGATTGCACAAAGGGCATGTGAACAAGGAATGCCAAGGATCTCCCATTTGCGACATGTGCATTTCAACTTATCGATATGTACCACATCCGTATACTCTGGCGACAATACCTGGAATTCGTATTCTCCAGCCTGCCAACATTGGAGTCTCCGTGACACTTCCGCCTCGTGAGTGATGATCTTATCAACATATGGGGTGACTCTTGTATTCATGTTTAGCCCTTTTTCACGCCGGCTCTGATAAAATTCCATCAGCTTTGCCCGTATCGACTCTATCTGTTGTGTGATGGGTAGCTCTCTTATGTCTTTCAACAAGCTATTTGTGCTCTCTGCAATATTCGTAGTTAGCATATCATAGCGTTTACCCTCTACGAATGCATTTGCCCAGTGTTGGCGACCGATGGCGTTTATGTAATCGTGAGCCCCCACATCAATTGCTAATATTTCTGCCATGTAGTTATCATACTCACAAACGCGCGTTGAACGCGCGGCGCACCAAAACTTCATGACAATTCCATCATTCTTGAATTTCGCCTGAATATTTTGTGAAATGTGACGGCAGCAAAAACAGTGTTTTGCTGTTGGAATTACATCCTTCACTGCATTGGTGAGTCCCTTCATTCTATCCGACACTATCGTAAGATTTTGTACATGTTCCAAGGTTAAATCCAGATTCGCCATAAACCATGCCCAAGTCGAATAGCACTCTGACTCTACAATGGCAAATGCTAGTGGAAAAAGACCATGGTCACCGTCCTGACATACTGCAATTAGTAAGGCTCCTGGGTATTTACCCCGGAGGTGTGTCCCATCAAGGGCGATTAGTGGCCTGATTGATGATTTGAAAGATCTAGCACATCCACCAAAACATACATAATATCTCTGAAAGGAGCCATCCTCTTCTGTCCACATGTTGTCAACTGTACCCGGGTTTGTCCGTTTCAGCTCCAAACGATAATCAGATAGGGTCCTGTATGAATCCTCGAAAGATCCGCGGATGTGTTTCATGGCTATTTCCTTTGCGATGTGGGCCTTCCGATAAGAAATTTGAACGCCAAACTCCCTTTGAAAGTCAGACATAATTTCCTTTGGCCTGTAGTCTTGATGGACTCTTAGTCTTTCTCTGATAAAATCTGCAATCAACGCTGAGGTTGACTGAGGATAATTCGTCCCATTAAGTGGTCCTGTACAAATATGTTCTGGATTGTACGACCTTACTTGAAATTGCGGACCAGAATCCACAATGGAAGCGTGGATGCGCCAAGGACATGTAGGATGGCTACACCTTGCCGTTGATTCAAATCTATTGGTCCTTAATGGTTTCAGGCAAAAGTTTTTATACATTGCAAATTTGGCCAATGTGCTTTTGAATGCATCACGGCTAATAAACACCCTACCCTTCCACATGTCGTGCGGCGAATCATCATGGGGTGGCATATGGATGTGTAAATCATCAGCTCCCTGCATGGTGTCGATAATAACTTTTGGCTTGTTCAAATCTGGTTCAAACTGTACGTTCCCCGGTACGATGACATCTATATCAACATAATCGGCATCGGAGTCGTTCGATGGTATGTTTTGGAATGAGGATGCGGCGCCCCGCGGATGTATTTTATCCATTCTAAATTCAATATGACTGGGAATTCCCTGGCCGTATCCTGCTGGTCCTTGTGCATCAAGATTGTCAATATCAATCACCGGGCAAACATCATCCTTTGCAGCTGGATTTTCCTCTCCATCACGGAGGCAGGGGTGGCATCCTTCTTTATGAGGTTCTGTATTCACATGCAGATCATCTAGTCTGTCATGGTTGATATCCATCCCAACATCCATCTCGACGAATCCATTTTCTTCTGAGCTGCACGTATAGCATCCAGATGGAAACAACATATCACTATCATTGCCAAGGTGTACAGAAGGACATGAATGATGCAACCGCGATTCTCTGAAGACGTTGCCAGTTATTGCTGCCAGGTCACATCCTTTCATCGTTTGATTAAAACTGCAAGATAAATAAACGCGATCATTAATAATATTGATATTGACAGAATGGAATGACACCTGATTATATAAAAAAATAATAAGAGCAAATCATTTACAATGAGGATATATCTAGCTAGACTAAATCACTAACAAGAAGCTGCTTTTCAGAGTTAGTCCAACGCATTCCCACGGATGTGGAATTTCAAAATTACAACGTACAGTTGAAAACAAAAATATGGAAACGAAATGACAAAAATTTAAAAAAAAATTTTCTTAATAAATAAATCAATAACAAACTTTGGAGATGGTAGTGTTATATTAAAATTTGCATCCTCGTTGATATTCACGTCGCATGTTCTGTCTTGTTGGTAAAGAACATGTCCGGATGCATCCCTACAAACGAAAAGAAATAAATGTTATTTATAAGAATACAATTAGTGACCCTTTAGGATAACATATAACTACAAACAAAAAAAGTGATGACCTTTTCCCAAGAGATGAAGTCGGACTACTAGACCGAACAACTTTAGTAGTTCCCATTCTGCATATAAATAAAATTAGCTGCTTAGTATTATGAAGCATTGTTGCAGTTAACAAGTCTAATAATGGCATACCTATGTTCATTACTTTGGTGATCTATTGTATGAACCGCATTTGGTTGGATGTATAGATACACTGCACTTGCATCAACCACAGATGCTCTGAACATAATCTCTACATCCTCATCGTTTGTTATGCCAACTAAAGTGCAAACTTTCCCATTCTGATGAAGGTATTGTATATATGGGACATGTCCTAGCTCGTAACCATTAGAGAGATCGCGGACTTTTTGGACCAATTGTGAGAACGTTATGGATCTCTGCAAGAACACCATCTTTGGACAACCTCCATTGTAAGTTGGACTTCCATTATCCCAAACAAATTGTCCACCGGAATGGAGGATGACAAGTAAATCACGATCGGACATTATGCTGCAGGCACATAGTCTTGATAAGCAAAACTAATGGCTATCTAACTAAATTGGCAGTAACTTGACCGGGTTATCATAAGTGCAGGCATATAGTCTTGATAAGCAAAACTACTATCTAACTAAATTGGCAGACGCATGCAAGATTAATCGTAAGTGCACTAATCCAACACAGTTTAGCATATTCATAAGTGGCACCACCATAACTCACTCGTAATAGTCCAATCACAGACGACTCTGTTAAAAGATGGGTATACGATTTGGAGAAACGAACAGTATTAAGTAACTTACGATGGAAGGACTAATAAACCAAAACCAATGCTATTGACTAAAACACATTTTGTCAGTAGTAAAAATTATTATTATTTTTTTTTTGTCAAACAGAATATTGCCGAATTTAAACTTAGATGCAAAAACAACGAGAAGGGAGTCACAAAGCCAGTCAAGTTCGACCAACGTGAATTATGGGAAATTTCATATGAGAACGAACGACGAGAAGGGAGTCATAAGGCCAGTAAAGTTCGACCAATGTGAATTATGGGAAATATCATATGATAACGATATCGCTGCTATAATTTTTATTTTCGTCATCCATATTATGGTATCCAACAATCTAAAAAAAATCCAGGCTTTATACCGAGATGCATAAACGGTGGTGGAATGCTTGTATGTTACTGCGAAGAATTTGAATATGAAAACACCGCTTGGGGGAAAACGCCCATTAGTAATTAGCTTACCAAAACTCATATGAACGAAACACTGCTAACTTAATATTGAAATACATAACCAATGTCAGACACTCCCCATTTACATCAACTTAGCTTATTGACAAAAAAGAAATTGTTCTTTGATAATGATATCACTCTTTATTTTCCTCATCTAATCGTGGTGTTCAACAATACAGCAGGTGTCACTTTATATTGAGCTGCATAAACGATGAGGACGATTCTTGATTTCACTCAATTTTGAGCTAAAAGGAAATTGTTATTTGATAACGATATCGTTACCATATTTGTTATTTTCTTCTTCCAATTGTGGTATCCGTGAACAAAACATTTCTGATTTTATATTCCAATGGATGAACAATGAGAAGGACTATTTATTTCACTTTTTCTGATAACGATATCGTTTCAGTAATTTATAGATACACAACAAATTTTTTGCAGCCTACAACAAAAGGATAATGGTTATATATTTGGGTGCTTAAAATATGAAGAAAGACTTACGGACTTCACACATATATTGATTCCAACCTCAATTATATGACCAAAATACAAACGAGTGTGCTAACAAATTCGTTCTCTCCAGCATTCTTAACGTCTTGCTATAACTTGATTGTTAGTCCATATTATTGGAGTCTAATATTATCAACTAGGTAAAAGGGCCATTAGTAATTCGCTGACCAAACCCGAAAAATTGGTTGAAAAATATTGGTTTTTGGAAATCTATGACCATATTCTACACATGATATGTTATTGGGAAAGAAATCACTACATTCTATGTAAATGACTGTCGAGAATATTTGTACATAAAAAAAGTGAATATATTGAGGGGGACCAAAAAAGATCCTTGGCAACGATGGGAATATGTTATTTGATAACGATATCGTTACCATATTTGTTATTTTCTTCTTCCAATTGTGGTATCCGTGAACAAAACATTTCTGATTTTATATTCCAATGGATGAACAATGAGAAGGACTATTTATTTCACTTTTTCTGATAACGATATCGTTTCAGTAATTTATAGATACACAACAAATTTTTTGCAGCCTACAACAAAAGGATAATGGTTATATATTTGGGTGCTTAAAATATGAAGAAAGACTTACGGACTTCACACATATATTGATTCCAACCTCAATTATATGACCAAAATACAAACGAGTGTGCTAACAAATTCGTTCTCTCCAGCATTCTTAACGTCTTGCTATAACTTGATTGTTAGTCCATATTATTGGAGTCTAATATTATCAACTAGGTAAAAGGGTCATTAGTAATTCGCTGACCAAACCCGAAAAATTGGTCGAAAAATATTGGTTTTTGGAAATCTATGACCATATTCTACACATGATATGTTATTGGGAAAGAAATCACTACATTCTATGTAAATGACTGTCGAGAATATTTGTACATAAAAAAAAGTGAATATATTGAGGGGGACCAAAAAAGATCCTTGGCAACGATGGGAATATGTTATTTGATAACGATATCGTTACCATATTTGTTATTTTCTTCTTCCAATTGTGGTATCCGTGAACAAAACATTTCTGATTTTATATTCCAATGGATGAACAATGAGAAGGACTATTTATTTCACTTTTTCTGATAACGATATCGTTTCAGTAATTTATAGATACACAACAAATTTTTTGCAGCCTACAACAAAAGGATAATGGTTATATATTTGGGTGCTTAAAATATGAAGAAAGACTTACGGACTTCACACATATATTGATTCCAACCTCAATTATATGACCAAAATACGAATGAGTGTGCTAACAAATTCGTTCTCTCCAACATTCTTAACGTCTTGCTATAACTTGATTGTTAGTCCATATTATTGGAGTCTAATATTATCAACTAGGTAAAAGGGCCATTAGTAATTCACTGACCAAACCCGAAAAATTGGTTGAAAAATATTGGTTTTTGGAAATCTATGACCATATTCTACACATGATATGTTATTGGGAAAGAAATCATTACATTCTATGTAAATGACTGTCGAGAATATTTGTACATAAAAAAAGTGAATATATTGAGGGGGACCAAAAAAGAACCTTGGCAACGATGGGTAAGAGGGTGGACAAAATGAAATAACCGGATTGGGTAAGGTCAATGTCTAGCCACTGGAAATAGGAGCACGCAATATGAGCAGTTGGATAAAAAACTATTATAGTCAAATTAATTGTAAATTTCTTTCAAAAGATGAATGTGAAAGACAACTAAAGGCATATATGTAGTCTTGCACAAAATAAAAAAATCAAAACAATCATAAAGATGAAATGCTTTGAAGGCTATGAAGTCCGGAACGGTACCCGTTCACACAAAATAATCATGAGAACAGTGCATTTTAAGTAGATGAAATGCACATACACAATAAAATTGTAGGAACAAAATTAATGTAAGCTATATACAGATAAGCAATTACCGAAGAAAAAAACCAATCCAAATTAACATAATCAGTGACCATTCCTCACAGTGATTTAGAGCTTTGATCACTTCGAAGGTGGCTGAGAAGACATGAATTTCAAAACATAACAATTTTCCTTTTGCCTTCTTGACCTGAACAAAGACCTCTGTCGTTTCCTATTCTTTCAATGAAAAAGCAGATGCATATCATCATATATCAAAAGCAGAATTGCCATTGGACGAATTCAATGCAGCATCATTACTTAAGTGGGACTTATGCTAAAATAGGTACAATGTATACAAGCTGCATCAACATTTGGCAGATTCTGATTGATGTTTGAGGCATCAAGATTGCAATACTTAATATATAGTTTTTTTTTTTTCCCTGCAAAGTGCAAGACTCGGCACCATTACTTAAACTTCGGCAGGAGCAATAGGGGCTTCCACACTATAGTCTATCAAGCTTTTCATTTAGTTTAAAAAAATTAACCATTAAATGCGCATACAGTTCCAGTAAGAATGGACATAGTAACAGACAATTCTCACACATGGATATTTGCTGACAACCCAACATGCAATATGAACGTGAAGTGAAAAGGAAAAAAATGACTGAACTCAACAGCAAATTTGTTGAAAGACATTCTCAGCAACAAGGACGAGAGAGAAAAAACTGACATAACACAGACTAAATTTGTTGCAAAAAAAATCAAAACGGTTATGTTAAGCAAGTTCTCACCTTTATTGGCTACAGAAACACTCTTTCATATGCAAGATCTTCTCCAACAACTCCGCCGACAAGAGACGGATGTAGAGTTGCCAGACACTGAAGAGGAACAAAGAGAATAAAACCACTTATCTCACAAAAGATTAGATGTCTGTGCAAGAATGTACTTTTCAGACATTCCCTTTTTCGTTACAGCCAATACTTATATTTTTCTCCACTATTAGACAACTGAATGGGAATAGATTGAGGTGGGGTGCTGGAATAAATAGCAGGAGATGACATAAAAAAACATACATTAAGAAACCTGAGCGTAAAAGTTCACGAGCTTGAACGATCATCAGCATCTCAATCATCTGGGCCCTCAATTTATTCATATGATGGTGCTGCAATTTGATTCCTGGCCATTGATTGGATAGTTCTGATGGTGATGGTCGAAGCCGGAGAGGAAGGGGTAAATAGAGAGCAGGGATCGGCGAAGCCGGAGAGGAAGAAGGGAAAGAGAGCTGGGAGCCGAAGTAAGGAGAGAGGAAGACGCGGGAGAAGGGCTGGAGCTCTGCCGGGAATGAGGAAGAAAGAAGTAAGAAAAGGGAAAATAGATGACGATGTCGTTCGAAAGGAGGAGGGGTACAATAGTAAAAAATCACCGTACGAACACTATAATGGTCATATACGTGTATTTGACACTAAATCTGTATAAAATGACTGTACCGACACTTTTTTGGTAAAATTCCCTTAAAAAGATTGTTTGAAATTAAATATGTATATCATTTTGTGATTAAGATAAAAGTAAGTTGAGATTTTCTTTAGAAATACTTGCAACTTTTTTTTTTTTATTTTTTTACTCGAGCTTGATAGAATACTAAGAGGTGAAAGAAACCTGATTTTAAGAATTCGAGAAAGAAAAGGGATTAAGAAGAGGATGAAATCCCATTTTATATGGAATCAAGAATTCAAAGTATAGTGATGTTTGAGGGTTTTTTTTTTTTTCCATAGAATTCCCGTATTCACCATCCTAGTATATAAAAAGTTGGGTGCGGGTCCTTATCTTTGCAAATTAGGTTTTCTAATACCTCTTAGATAAGGAGTTCGAAGGCGAGTCTACATACATTCACGTTGGGTAAAAAAAAAATAGATATCATCATCATCCCTCTCTTGCTTGCCTTGATATGACATTTCTCAATCTATTGGAATGGAAATTGGTAATCTTTTTTATGGCATGCTTGTGTAACAAATTTTTTATAAAAAAGAGTGGATGATTTTCCACGAAAAACTCATCTTTCATGCATTTGATACGGAACAATTCCATGAAAAACACTTTCTTGCCTAGTCAACATTTTCATTTCTAATACCGGAAATGGATTTCCTATGGGTAGGTATGGGGATTCCATTTCCTCGAAAAACTACTCATTCCTATATAATCTCATTTTCTATTATTTTATTTTATTTGATTAATTGGGTGTATATATGATGATTATTTATGTGATGCATTATTTAATTTTCAATTAGAAATCCACAGCCACACCAAACAACATTAGCACCAATGCAGCGAAGAAAAAAAATTCGCACCAAACATAAATTTTTAAATTCCACTGAAATCCCTTTATGAGATTTCCATTTTCTATGAAATTTACTGATGTGACAATTTCTTATTTCCATAAAAAGGGTGGGTACACAAACATGCTCTGAAAAATAAAAGAAAAGAAGAAGAAGAAGAAGATCAAGCCCCGTAATATATGGAATACCTCTTATCAAATTCGCGAGTTAGGGTAGTTTGGACTTTGGACAAACCAAAAAAGGCCTCCACAGGAGATCCAACTCACAGACCCATGATGGTCCTGGCTCGAGTACCAAGACCCATCAATCTGGTCCATGGCAGAAGGGTGGGACCAGAACCCAATCCACTCATTAGAAAGGGAAAACTCCCCCATTGCTTAAACCCCTTTTATGTGGCCAAAAACAGAACAGACAGAAGCTTCACTTCCAGAAACATTGCTGCTGCTTCAGAGTTTAGAAAGGAAGGGAAGGAAAGGAAGGGACGCTAGGAGGAGATACAGAAAGACATCGGATAAAACTAAAAAAAAAAATGGCCACAGCAGAACTCTGCTGGCTATCAACTGCTCTACACCCAAAACCTCAACACCATCGCCCCCCAAGCGTCGATTTTAAGAGTTTCTACGGTCTTCCTCTCGCATACAGCAGCTCCAATCCATACAGAACCGTCTTATCTACTCGCTTCGAAAATGCAAGGGCTCGGCATCGAAGAAGCTCTCTCGTCTACTGTCAGACCGCAGACACTCTCTCCAAAAACAGCTCTGATTCTGACTCAGCCGCCGTCGGCGAGCGCCGTCTTTCCAAGGTCATCCTCATTTGCAACAATTGATTCATATTCAGTAATTGATAGTTTTTTTTTTTTTTTGATGTCTTGGATTTTATTCATGAAGTTATTATTTGGGAGAGATTCTGTGGTTCCTGTGCCAATGTTTGAAAAATTAGTATTGATTGTTACTGTGATTTAGGGGGAAGAATAATCTTTAGTTCTATCATAAGTTCAGATAAAGTACAATTTGGGTTGCACCCAAATGTGCTCAACTTACTTGTTCATGCCTCTTCATAATGAAATTGGTCGAATCATCCCAATATTTAGATGGGATATTTGGGAGCAAATAGAAGTAGTTTATTTATACTTATTTTTGACAGGTTTTTTTTTTGGAAGCTATTTGGAGTGAATCTATGGTGAGATCTATGTCTTGACAACTTTAGAGATGTTATTTCATGTTGGATGCATATTTCAATGTGACTCACATTGATTGTTGAACAGTCTTGTTTGTTATTTTGCTGATGGGCATCAAAGTCAAGAGCTTTGTGAAATTAGTGAGAACTGTCAAGTCTGACTAGCCAATACATCCCAAAAGCTTATATTGTTACCCATAAAAAAAAAAAAGAAGCTTAGACTATTAGGAAGCTGAAGACCAATCTATTTAACACCCCCACTTGAAAAGGGACGCGTTCGAATTCTCAATCCACACGTGCCTACCCACACGACCTGGGGGAACGATGCCTCCCCGGGGTTCGAACGCGTAACCTGACATGACTCTGATACCATGTCAAATCTGACTAGCAGATGAATCCCAAAAGCTTAAGTTGCTAGCAAGCAGAAGACCAATCTACTTAACAAGAACAATTCAATGGTATGCTCACATATATGTAGATAGAAGTTAATTTAGAGGTGTATTCCTTAGTCAAGGGTTCAGCTTTATTCCAAGTGTTTTAGTGATGTTATTTTGCTGCTGAGCCACGTGGTATTGACACCATGCCTATCCATCCTATATGCATGTTTTGTGTTTTTCTTTTACAGAACAGCAATCATTAAGAAAGAAAGGGAGTGAGGCCTTTTCTCTTAATTGTAAGAACAGGAGTTAACTCCGATGATGTTGTTACGCATGCACTTAAGTCACACTTCCTTTATCCATCAAGCAAAAATATCAAAAATTCAAAATGGAAACGGAGATTGGTAAATTTGAATTTTCTTTATACTGTCAGAATTTAAATATAGTCTTAGTTGTTTGGGTGTATACCAATGCTAGCAGAATCTATTATCGTTACTAACTCAATCTAGTTTCATTTGTACAA
Organism: Litsea cubeba; assembly: GCA_012931725.1. NCBI lineage: Eukaryota > Viridiplantae > Streptophyta > Magnoliopsida > Laurales > Lauraceae > Litsea > Litsea cubeba. The sequence continues at coordinate 5,472,901 of CM022954.1, read as the reverse complement.
TGACAGGTCCCTATTTCAAACATTAGGAACTTTTGCATTATTGCGCATATCGACCATGGAAAATCTACATTAGCAGATAAATTATTGCAGTTGACTGGAACTGTACCCAAGAGGGAAATGAAAGAGCAATTTCTTGATAACATGGACCTGGAGAGAGAGAGGGGTATAACAATCAAGCTACAGGTACAATTTGCTATTTATTTTTCTTTTCCTAAATGCCATACTGAACTCATATCTGGGCTATCTATTTTTCAATATTTTTTTAAAATTTTATTAGCAAAGGGTATTTGTTGAAAATCAGTGTTTTATGCAAGTAGATTCTTGACACACTGGGAACAAGGAGTCTTCATTCAAGTCTGAGAGATACTTTTGCCCCCCCCCAGGAAAAGTAGAGTTCCCTGTCATTACGGGATTAGGTTTCCTAGTTTGGTTATGATTAGGTTTTCTAGTTTGAGTAGGTATCTTTGGTTGTATTTTATAAATATTCATTGGCTATTCACAATAATGATAGATTAATCAATAAGAGAACATACAACTCAGTCAAGACGTAGCCATAAAATTTCAACTAGGACCACACCTAATCTGGATCTTACATTGTTTGATATTCATCATATGCCGTATGCAGCTTTGCCACTGTCTTCCTCTACGACTTATCATATAAAATTTAATGAAGCAATGGTGGTTTCATATAAACATTACAAGTGCTATACTTTGGATTGGTCTTTTTTCCATGCGTGCATTTGGAAAATGTTTTTTTCTTTTTGAGTGGGGGTGTCTTATTGATTTTGTTGCTTCTTTTTTGAATTGGTCTTTTTGGTTATAATTAAATTGGTCTCTTCGTTTCTTATATATATGCATACATATATACATGTGTGTGCACATGCGCGTGTATGTTACGCTCGGCTAAGAGGTATGTCTCATGGATTCTGTGAGAGGTTAATCTTTTATTACCATGTGGGATCCCCCGTGATCAATCCAACTCCCTCACGCAGGTCACATGCTCACTAGCCCCCCATGAATTGACACTCACCGTAATTTTACACTAATCTGAATTATACTCTCTGTTGGATTGAATTCCATAAAAATTTAAGGCCCTAACTCAATGGTTGTAAGATCTGACTGAGATTATATGATAGAAGCCTTGTGATAATGATATGACGTTTCTTATTGATCCACTTGAGATTTCCCATTACATTTTCCTCCCATGATTAGCATGTATCCACTTGGGTCCCACATGGGGCTTAAATTTTCACCTCTCACGCAATCAATGAGAGGTACCTCTTGTTAGAACATCATCATCATCGAAGCCTTGCCCCAACTATGTGGGGTACCTTGTAGTAGAACGTCGTCTGTTTTTGGCCTTTTCTTTTCACCCATTATACTCTTCATGTAATGTGTTTGATTTGAACATATTCAATTTATAGACTAATTATTGCTTTCACTAGCATGGAATTTGCTCATCACTAAGCATTTGGTTATAAATTATATGAATTATTTATTCCTTATTGTTTGTTGCAGGCTGCTCGAATGCGTTTTGTATTAGACAATGAACCTTATTGCCTTAATCTAATTGATACACCGGGGCATGTTGACTTCTCATATGAGGTATTTAAATTCATTCTGTTCGATCCTTAAATTCAAGTGAGTTGCTACTAGTTTTTGCTACTGCTACAAAATGGCAATGCTACAAACAAGAGTTTGAAGGCAGACACTTACTTTTATCATTATTGGAGCCGTATCCTCAATCCTGGGTCAGCTTTGAAGATAGTGCCAACTGTCTAATGCTTTTATCATTTTTGCTTTGAGACTCAAAATGAAAGCCAATGTTATTGAAAAGTAGCACCTGGTATCTGTTATTATATGGAGCATAGTATACTAGGTTGACCATAAAGTAAAGGGGAACGTTGATTGATACTGGTGTCTGACAGCCTATAGGGTTCACTTGCAAGGTAATGAAAGAGTTAAGAAATCTGTTAGTTATGCATACAGGAGGTTCTTTTTGTTTATTATCTTTTTCAGATATGCTAGATGCTCTTCACAATCCAGTTGTGCAGAAGAATATTGTTGGATAGGCTCTCCCTTTTTCAGGGGCATTCCTTCATCATTCTGCTTTAGAATGCCAAGACTATAGGATGTAAGCTACTATTTATTTATTTATTTTAAAAAGAAGAAAGAAAAGAAAAGAACAGGAAATTATATAAGGTAAACTAATTGGAGACAGTCTGCAGGCACCTTAACTGTTATTTATTTGATAAGGCATGTGATGCCTACGATATCTTTTGCTCAGTTGTCTGGGCTCAATATTTGACACACACTCATATTTTGGTTAATACACTTTTGTTAATTACAAAAAAAAGAAAAAGAAAAGGATATTCTGTTTATGTTATCTTTGTCACAGGCAGTTAGCACGCTAACTTGATATGGACCTAATACTAATGTCTGGTTGTTTTAACCATATTTATTTGAATTACAATGTCAAAGTTGCAATTATGAATTTAAACCTGTTAAGATAAGTGCAAGAGGCTACCTTGGACGTGATTGCTTCTTTATCTGCTGGTTACTCTGGCATTTGGACGCCTTACAATTATATTTAGTGAATAAGCTTTTCTTCCAAGTACTTTATTTTTCCTGGTTTAGTATTTGCAGTGCTTAAATCATATTTTACCTAGATGATGTTAAGTTTATACTGAATGTGCTTTTAATAATGAAATATTGTTGATTTGTTTTCATTTTCATCTCCTCTTGCCAATCATCTGGTTGCTTGGAACATTTGGATCTTTAAAATTTTTATCTAACATACCTTCCAACAAATGGTTTTAACAAATATATAGCAGTGGCCTGGGCACTTTTCATTTTTTTTTCTTGGCTGGTTATTAGTTGTTATCGTGCTAATTTGCAACAACCTAAGTGAATTATGATCCAACAATAGATGGTCATTAAAAATGTTTACTTATTTTCACACACACACAACATATATATATATACTAGTCATTGCCAGTGCCTGAAGGCACGGCACACCACGTTTTGAGCACAACTAAATATGGGTAAAACCAAACCCACACTGCCCATAATTTAACAAATTTAACCCAAATTTTCTCTGTGGCCCATCGAATCAATCAGCTTCAAATCAAGCCCGGCCGGATTTTTTTTTTTTAGGTAAAACAGCCCAGCCAATTGGACCCTTGTTTAACCACCATTGAAAACCAGAGTGGCCCACTACTATAAGCAGTCTAGTTCAATTGCATGCAAGTCACGTTTGCATCTGCTACCAAAACAATCCAAGTTAGCTCAGATTCCACAATCCGTGAAAAGCAGCATATATATGTGAATGGGCAAACTGGTAAATTGTAGGCCCAAATTCCACACCGTTCAACCACTCAATTGCAATCATAGCCGTGTATTTAATCATATCTTTACTTGCATGGAAGTTTTGAAAAGATAATGGCACGTTTCGTAATTTCACAGAGAACCAAGGGCACTCCCATATCCTCTTGGAAAAGATAATGGCACGTTTTGTAATTTCACAGAAACCAAGGGCACTCCCATATCCTCTTGTCTTTGTTATAGGATCTTGAATCTCTTCTCAGCCTTAGGATTTATGTACAGAAATATGTGCATAAATCCAAGGGTCCAAAATATCCAAGGATTCAAAAACTAAGCTCCCTTATTATATAGATATTCTTGGGGTTCTAATTTCTTACAAATATTTATGATGTAGAATCTTAGAAAAATAACTGCTGTTTGTTTTTCTTTAAGGTGAACAACTATTGATCTTACAAAAGAACTGCTGGTGTTAAAAACAGTTCTTCCGTCTTCATATCTTGACATTCCATTTGGTGCATAGGTTTCTCGTTCTCTTGCTGCATGTGAGGGTGCTCTCCTTGTTGTAGATGCTTCCCAGGTGCAATATTTTTTTCCTTTTTTATTTTGCAGTAAACATGGTTTTGGAACACAGTTTTGAACCTCATATCGTCCAGGGCTGAATGTCTGGAGCCCTTACTTGTCAGCTGATATATCAGTTTTGGACAGATATACTGGTCAATTTTGTTTCTTTTTTTTATTATTATATAGTTGCATTTGAGGAGCTATATAGGCGACTTGACACTAAGGAAGGCGAAAGAGAGATATTCAAGCTTGCTAAAACTAGAGATCGGCGGACCAAGGACTTAAACCAAGTTAAATGCATTAAGGATGAGGATGAAAATGTATTAGTAAAGGAAGAGGAGATAAAGGAGCGTTGGAAGAGCTACTTCTACAAGTTATTTAACGAAAGCAGTAGTAGTGACATACAATTGGGGCAGCTTACCATTTCTAGAGAAGAAGCGAATCATATGTTCTATAGGAGAATCAGTAGGGAAGAAGTTAAAGAAGTATTGAAAAGAATGAAGAATGGGAAAGCGGTTGGGCCAGATGGTATCCCTATTGAGGTCTGGAGGTGCTTGGGGGAGGATGGTATTAGTTGGTTGACAAAGCTTTTTAATGTAGTGCTAAAGAGCAAGAAGATGCCTAATGCATGGAGGAAAAGTATTCTTATACCCATATACAAGAACAAAGGAGATATTCAGAACTGTGCGAACTACCGCGGGATTAAATTGATGAGCCATACGATGAAATTATGGGAGAGAGTTATTGAGAGAAGACTAAGAAGAACAACAAATATTTCAGAGAATCAATTTGGTTTCATGCCTGGGAGATCAACCATGGAGGCTATCTTTCTCCTGAGGAGGTTAATGGAACAGTATAGAGAAGGTAAGAGAGATTTACATATGGTGTTCATTGACTTGGAGAAGGCCTATGACCGGGTTCCTAGGGAGATTCTTTGGAAAGTTCTGGAAAAGAAAAGAGTTTGTGTCGCTTATATTGAGGCGATAAAGGATATGTATGATAGAGTCGTGACATCTATAAGGACGACTGGCGGCGAAACTAAGGAGTTTCCTATCACGATTGGTCTACACCAAGGCTCAGCGTTAAGCCCGTACTTGTTTGCCCTAGTTATGGATGAGATTACAAGACATATCCAGGATGAGGTGCCGTGGTGTATGCTATTTGCAGATGACATTGTTTTAGTGGATGAGACGAGAGAAGGAGTGAATGCTAAACTTGAATTGTGGCGGAAAACATTAGAGACAAAAGGGTTTAGGCTAAGTCGATGCAAAACGGAATATATGGAATGCAAGTTTAGTCAAAGTAGGACACCTAGTAACATAGAAGTAAGTTTGGGCACACAAAAGATAGTAGAGAAAGAAAACTTTAGGTACCTTGGATCTATGGTGCAACAGGATGGAGGGATTGATACTGATGTAAGTCACAGGATTCAAGCCGGGTGGACCAAATGGAGGAGTGCTTCGGGGGTCTTGTGTGATCGGAAAGTCCCCCTCAAGGTTAAAGGAAAGTATTATAAGGTGGCCGTACGGCCAGCGTTGTTATATGGATCAGAGTGTTGGGCAGTAAAGCATAATCATGTCAAGAAGATGGAAGTTGCGGAGATGAGAATGCTAAGATGGATGTGCGGGATCACAAGGAGAGATAGGATTAGGAATGAGGAGATTAGGGGCATAGTAGGAATAGCACCGATTGGAGATAAAATGAGAGAAAATCGACTGAGATGGTTCGGCCATGTTAGAAGGCGTCCAACAGAGGCACCTGTTAAAAGGTGTGAAAGCATGGAGTTTGCCAAGAGTAGGAGAGGGAGAGGGAGACCCAAGAGAAGCTGGAAAGAAACTATTAAACATGATCTTGCCTACATGGATCTAACGGAGGACATGGCCCTAAACAGATTTGATTGGCGTCGTCAAATCCATATAGCCGACCCCACCTAGTGGGAAAAGGCTTGGTTTGGTTTGGTATAGTTGCATACACACATTACAACTGTTTAGAGAATGAAATAAATGCCAATTTTCATTCTTGAAGATTTTGAGGTTGTTTTAGAAGTAAACAAAACACTAAAATATAGAATTTAAAAGTTTGGAATGATAAAATAAAATATCTATCAGGGTCGAAACCAGTATGTCTTGGGCAATGCAACTCAGTTCTTGCCCAGTTTTAAAACCATGATAGTGAGCGGTATCACTTGCAATCAAGATAAATTTATATATTATATTCGCATTCATATTTTTTGGATGTCATTTTAGCTTATTGTACTCATATGGATGTTATGTTGTAGGGAGTGGAAGCTCAAACACTCGCTAACGTTTATTTGGCTCTTGAGAATAACCTTGAAATCATCCCTGTAAGTTTCTTTGTGCTATTTCTTTTTTCAATATAAATTAGTGCTATTCTTATGCCAAATCTAAGCATGCCTTTGTCAGGTCAATGAATAAATAAACAAACAAACAAAAATCTGAGCATGTTTTTTAAAGCTGTCTTGGCATATCTCCAAAGAGTATGCAAAAGTGTCTTCTAGCTTCTTTTTTGTTGATTATGCCTATCGGTTACTCTTCTGTGTTGGCAATTTCTTACAGATTGGTTTTTGAGATGTGCATATTTCGATGTTAAGTTGTTAACTTCATTTATTTACAAATTCTTCTTCTTCTTTTTGGGTAGGTTTTGAATAAAATAGATCTTCCAGGTGCTGAATCAAATCGTGTTGCACAAGAGATTGAAGAGGTTGGTGGACAATAAGCTATTCACTTGACTTCATGGTAGATGGTCATTAGTCTATAATTATATTCACATATTTTAGATACGTTAATGTGGGAAATATTGATATGCATCCATCCCTCACCATATTATGGTGATCCAATGGTCCAGTCCATTCGGATCTATGAAAACTCAATGGATCTAGTGTAATTCAAGGGGTCCCATGTGCATGGATGGTTCGGATGGATCATAAAGTCAACCCCACTATGTGCCCCTCACCCTATGATGGATGGATGCACATGAACATTTCCCCTGTAATATTCTATGATCTAATAGCGGTAAAAAAATATTATATGATCTAAGTTAAAATATATAATTCAATCTTCTCCTCCATTAGAGAGAGAGGAAAAATTAACGCTTCTCTTGATATTTTACCATAATCTCATAATGATTACACATCTGTCTGATTGAATGAATAATACATCAATAGAAGGCAAATGAAAGCGTTTCCATTTGTTCACAGTTGTACACTAACAATGCTGTCTTTGTTTCAGATTGTTGGTTTGGATTGTACTGACGCAATTCACTGCTCAGCCAAGGTTAGTTCAAAATGTTTTTCACACTTCCATGTCAAAAAATGTAGGATTTCGATCTCTATGTCAATAAAAAGTATTGCAAAGATATGCAATAACTCTACGTAGGGGCTAGCTGCTTGCTTAATGATTTATTTTCTTTTGGTTATGTTATTGTTATTTTTTCCTTTTTTTTCATAGGAAGGAATTGGTATAGCTGAAATCCTTAATGCCATTGTCAAAAGAATTCCACCTCCCAAGGATACTGCAGAAAAGCCATTAAGGGCTCTTATATTTGATAGGTATCTTCCTATTTAAACATGATGGGCCTTTTTGATGCTCATATGCTCTCCTTTAACGTTGTTTTGTGTTTTGTTTGCACCAGTGTTCATCTTCATATGCCATCCTATATATTTGTAAATTGCAATAGGGAAATGATATGCTCTCTTTTTTAATTTGCATTGCGTGATTGACAAACATCCATATTTGTTGTGAAAATTTCAAATGAGAGAGAACAGTGAACCGGTTGATGCTCCACATGGGCTCTTGGGCATTCATGCATGTATACACAAAGGTGTACAATGGAGCTTAGCCATTTCAAGGTTGTAAAACTTGGCCAAGCCCAGTTCGACTTGGTCCCTACTTAGTTGCTCGAGTCTTGGTCAAGCCGCTTGGCCAAGTCGTAACGGGCAGTGTTGACAGAGTGGGTGCCTTATACTGACTTTAAGAAGCATGAACCATTGTCTTTGGCAAGGATTCAGAATTCAAGATTCAACTAGGACTTGATAAGGCTATCAAGTCTAAGGGCTTATTCCATTTTAAAAAGGGTGTAAGAGCTTATTGAAAAGTTAGCTGATTCATAAAATAGCAAGCGTTTATTACATAATACCTGATGACATTTTATGAGAGGATCAACATTTGAAAGGAACTTAGATGGATGATGACATGTTCCTAAGTTCCTTGATAAATATGTAACTCATTATCTTGATGACTCTGGGTAGGCTCATAGGTGACTGCAGAGCGTACACTACTTGTGGTATTGGACTCTTAGTTGAACCAAAAGACTTGACTAACTATAGTTAGTAATATCTCATACACATACGAGCATGCTACCTTTATAACAGCTCAGTTTACTAGCATGTGCTACAAGAATCAATATCATCACTGAAGTCTTGCCTCGTCTGCTGGGCTTGGCTGTTGAGTTCTCCTTTCACGTTAAACCCTATTTAAAGCCATGTACAACAAAAATGAAGTGCCACTAAAAACAGCCTTCTTTCAACTTTTTTTACTTTTCCTGATGGGCCAGTCATCGATTGACATGTCAGTACCCTCTGTCAAGAAACAAAGTTTCATGAAGCTCAATGAAGCTGTGCATGTTCTAAGCTTTGGAGAGGCTCTACGCATCACTGATTTAGTTGAGCAACGGGCAGTGATGTAGATCGGGATGTCCAAACCTTCAAATGATAAGCCCTTTTGATCCCAAATGGATGCAAAACAAGGCTACTATTTACTCAAACGTTGATTAAATTTGCAGCACAAATAAAGTTAGTCATGTTTACTCAATAAATTATGCCATCAGTGAGTAATATCATGCCATTTATGAGATAGCACAAAAATCAGGAGTTCTTGTCAAACAATACTAACCCATTATTTTATTTTATTTTTCTTTTAATAGATTTCTGTGCTTTGTATATGTGTCTTACTGATTTTCTTTTGGCAAATATATGTTTGATGGTTGGATTCTTTGTGCAGCTACTATGATCCATATAGAGGTGTTATTGTATACTTCCGTGTTATCGATGGGACTATAAAGAAAGGCGACCGAATATTTTTTATGGCTAGTAGGAAGGTAAAATAGAATCTTGTAACTGAATTTTGTCATCTGATATCATTTACTGGGGTTGAACTTAGTATCAGTGATCCTCATTAGTTGATCATCTCCACATGGATGAAAAGAAATTGGAACTTTATGATTAGATTCAAATGATATGCATAACATTTGCTTCATTGTTTACTGAACTTGCTTTCGTAGTTGGGAACTTGTTGATGAGTATTGATTTTAATGTCGTTGAGATGTTTGGTTCATGAATACATGTAAAGTTAATATTATGTGCAGGTTTTGGTGATAATGTCTGGAACACTGAGAACCAGATCCTGTAGCATGGTTAAAAGTTGCTCATTGTTGTAACCATGTGGTCTTGGGTTCATGATGTTTTCATTCAGAGAGAGAAAAAGAAAAGGGGAAAAAAAAGAGGAGAGGTTTGAAACACTTAGAACTAACAAATATTTGGACAATGTAGTAAGCAAACCATCTAAGACAATAACGAACCTAATGTTGGCATAGGACCAAAATCATCCGTGTATCATACATGGTGTTGTGCTTAGATTGAAAAGAATCATAAATCACATGCTGAATCATACACTTGCTTTGGATTTTTGTAGGACACTTAAATATGTGTAGAAAACCATAATAAACATGACACAATAATTGATGCTGATTAACAATCTAGCTTTCATCCATATCTCTCAATTAAACAACTCCTTTAAATATTGTCACATGAAAATGATATGAAAACAGAAGAAGTCAATGACATTGGAAAAAGGTTCTAAGTTAATTGACACATGCATCTTGGACAAGATTTATAAAGAAGTGGAAGAAAATGGTTCATAAATGATAACACACCTTTATATGCTAACATCAATGATCGTTCTGTAATCATTGCATTACAATGTAAAATTACGAAGGAAAACATGGAATTGGAATCTGTCAAAGGTCTAAAATTTCAACAAAACCTCATTTACACATTTTCCAAAGAGAAGTTCCTCGTCCAACATGGAGTCGCAGGGGAAAATATGAAATCAAAGTTGATTCATGGCTGGAAAGATAAAGAGGTTTCTTTCCATTTATCTTTTGGTGTTTTGGAATCTTGGTTTTAAAACAAGATCCCAAATCCTTCAAACTGTCTCGCACCTCTAAAGGTGAGAAAGGAGATTTTCCTTGTATAGAAAAAAGAATAAACTTTTCAATTAAACTTTAACCAAAAGAGAATTACCAAAATCATTGGTTCCTTTTGGGTAATGGATTCTATCCAAATCTGATAGCACCTGACTCACTCATGGGTAACAAGCGAAACCCACGACAATATTAGATCAGTCCAATAATTCAGCCCAGCAGTATAATAATAGTGACTGCATGGCTGTAGAAAGTAGAAACAGTGACTGCTACTCCCTGTTGAGAAACTAAGAAAATAAGGGCTTTAATCCACAGAGCTCTTGTTCTCACACGCAGCACCATGAATAAGAGAGAAGTGTTAATGAGGCCCAATCTCACAGGCCTAGTTAGGCCCAGTCATTGTATTTTAGTCAAAGCACATCTGTACATACTTAGTTTGTTAGCTAATCTTTAGGATCTAGATTTGATTAGATATTGTTAATTGGCTGTAATTAGGGCATTCAGCCCCTACTTATATGAAACACAGTCGTCCCTCAAAGGGCACGTCATTGAGCATATGTTTATGTTGTGTCTCTCAAATTGACATGGTATCAGAGCAAGGTTTGACAAATTCAAGGATGCTTTACTCAAGCTGCAGTTTCATCAAAGTCCTTCTGATCCATCATTGTTTTTGCATCAGAAATCTACTGGAATCACCATTCTTCTAGTCTATGTAGATGATATCATAATCACTGGCATAGATACAGCCATGATTCAAGATCTACAATTTTCTCTGCATCAATCTTTTCAAATGAAGGATCTGGGTCCTCTGCAATACTTTTTGGGATTGGAAGTTCATCACTCTGAGAAAGGGTTGGTTTTACATCAACATAAGTATACTATGGATTTAATTGAATCAGCAGGCCTGTCAACCTCCACACCAGTGGATACTCCTCTGGAACTGAATCTTAAACTCCATAGTGACAGTGGTGATCCCCTTCCTGATCCGACATATTATCGACAGCTTGTCGGTAGTCTTATATATTTAACTACTACTCGTCCTGACATCAGTTATGCAGTTAACTTGATGAGTCAGTATATGACCAATCCTCATCATCTCCATTTAGCAGCTGTTCGACGCATTCTTCGTTATCTTCTTGGCACTTCTCACAGAGGCTTGTTTTTTCCTGTCGGATCTCCAATGACATTGACTGCCTATTCTGATGCCGATTGGGCAGGTTGCCCTGATACTCGGCGTTCCACAACGGGATGGTGCATGTTCTTAGGTGATGCTCTTATTTCATGGAAAGTGAAAAAACAGGACAAATTGTCTAAATCATCAACTGAGGCCGAATACCGGGCTATGTCTGCCGCATGCTCCGAAATTATATGGCTTCGTGGACTTCTTGAGGAACTTTGCTTCTCCCAAACCTCTCCCACACCATTACATGCGGATAACACCAGTGCCATTCGGATTACTGAAAATCCAGTGTTTCATGAAAGAACTAAACACATCGAGGTTGCTTGTCAATTTGAGAGATACAACATAAACATATGCTCAATGACGTGCCCTTTGAGGGACGACTGTGTTTCATATAAGTAGGGGCTGAATGCCCTAATTACAGCCAATTAACAATATCTAATCAAATCTAGATCCTAAAGATTAGCTAACAAACTAAGTATGTACAGATGTGCTTTGACTAAAATACAATGACTGGGCCTAACTAGGCCTGTGAGATTGGGCCTCATTAACAAGAAGTACTGGTAGGAATATCATAGAGTTCAAAAGAGACAAATCTCAACTTTTATTTCAAAGAAGAATGTGGTCTGCATACACTGTCTGTAACAGTCAGCCCTAACGAAGCATATAAAGTAAAAAAATCCTAATTACAAGCATCAAATCAATACTTATTGGTACTAATCACTAATTAGCATAATTAAAGATCTCCAGACCCTTTTCAGTAGATTGATCATGGGGCCTACACGGCCCACCTTATGGAAAGGTGGCTGCTGCCCAGCAGCAGTACTCCTCTGGGCGACCAAAGTAGTATAGGGCTTAATTGGGTTAACCAAGCCCCCCCCCCCCCCCCCCCCCCCCCCCCCCCCCCCCCCCCCAGAAGAGCCCAAAAAAATTGTGATTTCAGCAAATTTGGGACTGTTTTGAGTTCCAATGGAACCCCCCTCACATATGCGTCCGGACCCCATGTGCTCGATCGTACGCCTCCATGATTTCCAATGCTTGCTCAATTACACAATCTTCCATCTGACTTGGGACATCGCTTCAATTTTACAAAGATTACAAATAATATCTTCGCATACACGGTGGTCCTTATAGTTGTGGTGGACCCAGTTCAATAAAAGGTGACTCCAAGAATGCCATTGGATTCCTAGGTGGTGTAGAACTGCTGAAGTGGTGCCTTGGAGATAATTCTATGAGATTAAAGAATTGGCTAAGGATGTACTGGCATCATTTACCAATCGCCTGTGAGAGGCTCATTCAGTTGTGGATGCTTTTAGCAAGATCAGGAACACAGGAGTTCCTTGGGGAAGTTATTTATGTTACACAAGATGCTGTAATTCAGATATGCTGTACCCTTCCTTGAGACCATGAGATTTATGCTGTTGATCTTTGTTTCATTTAGACATGCTGAAAGATAGGCAGCCTTTCCTTTTTGAAAGATAGGCAGGATTATTCTTACTGACTGTAGTATTATGAAGATAGAAGAGGGAAGCCATGTGGATTTCATATACCTGGGTCCTGACCTGTACTTGCCTTAATTTCTGTTTTTGGTCTGGGCTTGGACTATAACTATTCAAGCCGATTTCAGGCTTGGGGTGGCTTTTTGCCCAAAAATTTTCATCTTTGGTTGTTTTTGGACAAGCCTTGGCTTTGCTTAGCCCCCCACCCTGGCTTGACTATTGCTGTGTGAAATGCAGTAAAAGGTATATCCACCTAGAATTGGATAACTTTCAGGTTCTTTTTCTTAGGACGCAAGTTGGAGTTGTTTGTGGCAGAATATTCCATATAAGCCATTGAATTTATAATGAACATTCTTGTGGATTTTCTTAAATCTGAAATGCAACAAGCATTATTTAGGTTTTAACCTTATTTTTCTTTGTTCTTTTGAATACTGATGTTTGCTGAAGGAATAACGTGATTTCTGTCAGATTCTTGAAATCAGCAGTGAAAGTTCCTGTGCTCATATACAGTGTGGAAATTGAGCAAATACAATAAGCTCATTTTTTTTCCCAATTTTGCAATTTGCATTGATTATTATGGTTTCCTTAACCTGTTCTCTTGTTATAATTTGTTTGTGGAAAATTTAGGAGTACTATGCCGATGAAATTGGTGTGTTGTCGCCCAATCAATTGCAAGTTGAGGAATTGTATGCTGGGGAGGTAAAGTATATCATATAAATAAATATATAGTTCCATTTTCTGTTAGAATTTCTTCTTATTGATGCCCAGAACTGACACATTTATTGTTAATCTTTGCCTCTGATGTTTCCTGTGGATTGACTAAGTCTTGACTTTGAATATCAACAAGTGAAGAAATAAATTGCGTAATATAAAATAGATGTTAAGGTGCATTCTTTAGATGCATTACTCACCACAGATTTCCAAGACAGAATAAATTCAAATTTTGAATGCTTTAGTTCATATACGTTCTTACAAAAAATGCTACAATGAGATGACACCTACTTGTGAGATGATATGAGATGGTAGTTAATGGTCCTTCAAGGCATGGGGGATGTGTAAGGGAATATATAGATAGGCATTGAGAGGAATTTCAAGTGATTCTAAGTCTTCCAGCCTTGTCATCTTGGCCCAAGTCATTTCAGCTGTTGCAAATGTTTGTCTGGTTCACAATCCTAGAGTGATCAGAATGGGATGAAATGAAACTTCACACATTACCAACTTATGTGCTCCTTGTCACATCCCACTACGCATCATGAATTGGCACTCATCCAAGTGAGATATATATCATTGACTTGTTTTGAAAATTGAAATCATATAGGCAGTCATTCAAGAAATTGAATTGAGTAGTATAGTAAATCATAGGAGTTACGTATTTTTTTATGAAAATAAAAATATTATTAAAAAACTTAATTGATATTCATTGTCCATCAACCTTCCATCAATAGTAGCATCAATACATGAATGCAATGACAAATAAGACTGATATAATCATATGAGCAACATCATTGGCATTTATCAATATATCATATATGATGTGAGAACAGCTGATTACGCTAAGATATCAACCTTCTCGGAAAAATAATCAGTTGCAAAATTTTCTTTTGCTCTTTTTAAATAATAATCCAAATTATCAATAGTACATGAATAGGAAGTGTTGCCTGAAGTTCAAGAAGAGATTCTTGAAAATACAAGGAAAGAAAGGGAAAAAAAGGAATGTAGGGTGAAACCCATTCCTACAGCCAGGGGCGAAAGCAAGAAATATTACATGGGGGTGACACTAAAAAAAATCTTGGGGGGCCAATGTGAAAATTTTTGATAAATTTTCCATTAAAATAAAGGGGGTTTTCGAAATTTCAGGGGGGCCATGGCCACCCCTGCTCCCCTAGTTCTGCCTTTGCCTACAGCCAAAAAGTCCAGCTGCATGCCTATTCCTTGTTTCTCTCTAAAACCTCCCCAAAACCCGCAATAGCTTACCTTAATAGGTCCTCTTAATCACTTGATAGCCTCTTGAAAATTGAAAAAAAAAATGAAAAACAAATAAAAATTGACTGAGAATAGTCATTCAATTTTTGCTATTCTTGCATAAATGAATCGCTTGAATTGCGGGATTCAAAACAGCCAAGTATCAGATCATAGGATTCATGCTTAAACCCTAAGATTTACCTGTAAGATGCGAATAATTTATTTGCTCGGATTCGATATGAATTGTAGGATTTGGGACAACTAGGCAGTTGGACCATTGCACCATAGCATTTCTCTACATTCTTATTGCTGTCCATCCTTTAGGTTAATTGTGCTTATTAATCATGCTCCTTTACATTCAACTGCTATCATTGTATTTTTTGTAGTTGTCACTTCACCTGCTCCTTACATTAGACAGTTCATTACACTTGACCCTTGATCTTGGTTGCTAGCGCATACATTGTTTTAGAAATCAGTTTCAGGAGGTTTTATGCATTTTTTTATATTTCAGGGACTTATTTGTAAATACCGGAAAATATAGGTTTTTTTTTTAATTGAGAAAAATTACATATTTTTTAAGAATAAATATAATGTAATGCTTTTCTAATTTTCTTCTCTATTTCCTTTCTTCTCTCTGTTTTTTTTTTCCTTTTATATTTTTCTCTATTTTTTTGGATTATCCAGATCATTTGCAACTTTACAGAAAATCAATTATAATTAAACATCCATAAGCACATTGAATTTATGAGCTTTCTTGTATGATTCCTTTCTTTGTAGGTGGGCTACCTTTCGGCTTCAATAAGATCAGTAGCGGATGCTAGGGTTGGCGACACCATCACTCATTCTGGAAGAAGGGCAGAAAACTCTCTGCCTGGATATGAAGAAGCCACCCCAATGGTGTTTTGTGGCTTGTTTCCTATTGATGCTGACCAGTATAAACTTTGTTCTCACCATCTGATTTCTTTTTACTGAGCTTGAAACTTCAATCAGTGTAAGATTTCACCCACCGCTGATCTTCAATACCTAACTTGGTGGCAGGTTCTCTGAGTTGCGTGATGCATTGGAGAAGCTCCAACTAAATGATGCAGCATTGAATGTATGTTAGAAAACATTGGAACTCTAGCCATGAGACATTTTATGTAGGTGCCTTTGTCACTATAGACATGAAATTAAAAAAACAAAATATTCTAATGTGGGACTTTTTTCCCTGGGTGCTAAATCACTTCTGTATAGAGAATTTATTTCAGCTTTTGTGATGGGTGGTTATCTGTGATTGGGATTTTTTTTTTTTTTTTTTTTTTTGATGAAAAAGGTTGTCAATGGCTACATGGATGCCACAACCTTCGTGCCATTCCATTCAAGGTTGAATATTTTTTAATATCTGTTCACCCCCACCAAAAAAAAAAAAAAAAACCCTCTTTCTTTCTTTTTTTTAAATTAGAAATTAGAAGGCATTCCAATAGTGTTGAAATCATGATTGGAGTGCCTCGTAGATGGCTGTCTTGTCTCCTACTTTTGTGGCACAGTAACTGTAAGAGGTTGTTATGGTTACTGTGAAATCTAAGGTTTCAGATTCTACAAGGATGGAATTCCTAGGTATTTGGAATCCTTGCTTCAGATGAAACATCTGGACACTTGGACGTCTAGCTTTGGATTCTCATGTCTTTATACAAATGGTTGTTTACATCTTGGTCAGAGGCCTATTTTTTTCCACTAGCTTCTATATACAAGAATATACCTGTCCGTGGCTCGCTCTTGCACAGTGCACTTCTTCAACCTGAATCATTAAATATACTGTCACTTGCCCAGTTGCAGTTGTACCAAGATCAAGTGTAAACACTTTTGGTGTCTGTTCTATTATACTTATCTGTTCATATTGGCGGCTTGGCTGCAGAGTTGCTTTCTAGTGTATGCTTGGCCACTTGTTTATCCATCTGCTACTCTTATGTGTGCCTGTTTTTCCCCCCATCTCTTTGGGGTTTATTGGGCGATGTCAAGGACAATTATATCTCTTTTGGAGTATTGGTGATTTGGGTTGAGAAATAGACATGGTGGTTGTTCTTTGGTTGCAGCTGATTGGTGATTTGGAGAGGAATAATCACACTTTTTGGAATAAAGTGGGTGATCTGGAAGGGTTTTCATGGGAAGCTTGTGCTCAAATGATTTGATGGGCTTCTAGGATAGAGTCCTGTTCTTTGGGGGTGTCAAGAGAATGGTGTGTGGTTAATTAGGGTTCTTAGCAAGTTTATGGTAACTACTAAGATTAACAGAAGTCTCTAAACATGGATTAGGATTGTTAAAAATTACCATTTGGGATCTCAGCAACCAATATCTATAAATATTTATTGCATCTTCTCTATTTAAATAGACATTGGTTAACAAAATTTTAGATTTCCTCTTCCATGTTTGGATGTTTGATAGTGTAATACTAGTGATCCTGAATCCACGTTCATGATTTTTCTTTCTTGAAGCGCTGGCTTTGGAGGTTGACCATCGGTCAATCTCCCTCCCCACTCCCTCCATTGGCCGTGTCAGTCAAAGATGGGGCGTGGTTGGCTAACAGCCGGTGTAGAAGTCAGTATTTCAGATTAAAAAGGGGGATTGGTTGTACTTGTGGTTGCCTGATTCTAAGTGTTTAAAAATCTGTGCACTAGCTTTGCAATAATCCACAACTCACTAATTAATCTACTTTGTATTCGGGAGAATGTTAAGTAGTATTAAGCCTTAATGTTTGACATCAGTGTCTTTACTCTGCACTCATTACAAAATATTTGCGTCTTATCATTGTCTGTGATTAATATTTCAGTTTGAACCTGAGACTTCCAGTGCCATGGGTTTTGGCTTTCGATGTGGGTTTCTAGGCCTTCTTCATATGGAAATTGTTCAGGTCAGCATAATCACCAATTCCACCTCATTTCTGCTTTTTATTTATGAACCAATATCTAACATTGCTGGAAAAACTGAAAGACACAACATCATACAACTTTCATCTTTCAGGAAAGGCTTGAGAGGGAGTACAACTTGACTCTGATAACTACTGCTCCAAGCGTTGTTTACCGAGTTAATTGTATAAATGGTGATACTGTAATTCCCTCTTGATCCTTTACCCACTATTCTTCTTATTGTACTTTTAGTAGCACAGAATTTGCATACGGTCAGCAAATGCAATTAGATGCTTTGATCATCTGTTGCTTTGTATCTTATGAGGATTGAGTAGTAGTATGTATTATGAAGTTATTAACATCACTGAAGTTTTCTTTGGTCATTGAGATTATTTAGTTTATTTCATAGTTTTTTACCTTGTTGTGTACTTTTTTTAATCATTTCCCTTATTATGTACTTCAATGTTTTGCTGTTCTTAGGCTCTATAAATTATAACTAATTTGGTTCCTTTTAGTTCTTTCCTTTTCTCTTTGAGGAAGTAAAATATAAATTTATGAATATTTTTCTTGCTCCATTGCCGTGGAATGTATTGCAAGATGAAGTTATATGATGAACTGCTTGAAATTACTTCACCTGAGCTTGTGGTTCATGCTGGGAAAATAAGAATAAGAGGAAAAAAACAGGTTTTGTTCTAGCTCAGGAACCTTGCCGTTTTCTAAATCTTTAAGTCTAGTATGTTTTTTTCTACTTTTAGGTTTTTAGAATCTTTGGGATTTAGAAACTCTTAATTTTTTACTGGTTTCGATTTCGGTTGATAACTTAGAATATATTTTAGAGGTTGCTCGTCAAAGAAGCTTTTCAGTTACATTTTCCAAAAGAAAAAAAAAAGACAGGATTTCTTTCCACTTGATGCTGTATAACATTTCGGTTGAGAATAATCAACTTTCTGCAATCCTGGGCTACCAGCTTTGCTGGTAAGGGACATCAAAGTCCTCCAGGGGAAGGCAGGGTAGCTGGGTTTGAGTTCCATTTGAAATGGGGAGATATCAGCCAGTGGTACCTTAAGAGAAAATGATTTGGATAGGATATATTAGGGTTACCAAAAAACTTTATAATAATAACAACATCAACAACATGGCTTTCTATAATATAGTACATTCTCTCTAACATTGGGGAAACAAAATTCATGTAGCCAGCCCCAACATAGTCAGTAACTGGTTTGACCAAGAGAGATTACACTGGTGAATGGTGATAGATGCTTTGGAGCAATTTATGAAGCTGTCTACAATTGCGAACAAGAAGGCCATTCAAAGTTCATAGTTCACGATGGATATTTATTCTGCAGTAGGAGATTGCGTCTACCCTACACCACTTTGAGAGCATGTTATTTGAGAACTTCATGCTGTACGCCTTGGTGGAAACCTTGGACAGAGCAAGATCATTGCAAATTTGAAATGGCTGAAAATCATGTCTGTTGGACCGAATTGAAGGGTGCTGGTAACACGTGCAACAATGGTGCTCATTGTGACGCCCCGGAGTCCCACATCGACTATAGAGAGGAAAGTGATTGGGATTTTATGTAGAGCTTACACCCTTACCTTGCATGAGGCCTTTTGATGGGTTGAGGCCCATCAGAAACAAAACCGTGAGGCCAGTGGGCCAAAGCGGACAATATCATGCATGCGTATAGGGTGGGGCGTTACAAATGGTATCAGAGCCGACTCTCGACTAGTTCGAGAGTGGGTCCCCTGCCGTGGTCTGGTGCAAGTGGGCGGGTTCCATGTGGGCGGGCCAAGAGGGCTGGCATGCTACTGCACAGGGACGTGCATCCCTAAGGGGGGTGGAATGTGACGCCCCGGAGTCCCACATCGACTATAGAGAGGAAAGTGATTGGGATTATATGTAAAGCTTACACCCTTACCTTGCATGAGGCCTTTTGATGGGTTAAGGCCCATCAGAAATAAAACCGTGAGGCCAGTGGGCCAAAGCGGACAATATCATGCATGCGTATAGGGTGGGGCGTTACACTCATGCTGACCAACAGAAGGACAGAAGTAGAAGATAGGTCTATATGCCTTTTTTTTGGATCATTAACTACAGTTTTTTGGAAAGGAGGATAAGGACATACAAGCTATGAAACAACAAAAACAGGGAAAGAACAGGTACGAGAGAGTTATATCCTATGCAAACAACCAAAAAAAAAACCATAACAAGAAAAGTACAAACCTACATCACAACCTTCCTTGTCCAAATTATCGGCCATATCATTGGCTCTTCTAATAACATGATGGAATTCCACCTTCATAGACACTGACACATGATTAATTTCATTGATAACATATTGAAGCTTCCAAGGACTTCCAACTGCACCTGAGGCCCAAGAAATTGCATCAGCCAAATCACTGACCTCTTGAACTGAAGATGCATACCCACTCAAAAGCATCTAAAATAGCCAGAATATCAACTTCTCTGGAATCTCTGACTCCAATGAACTCGGACAAATAAAACAAAACTTGCCCTTGAAATTTTCGAAGCACTCCAGCAATGCCAGCCATTCCTGGTTTTCCTCTAGCTGCCCATTCACATTGAATTTCAATGGATCGATATGGGGAGGGAATGGACTTGCCGCTTCCTATTCTTCAAGGGGCCAGGTTTTTAAACACCATTGCCCTGTTTCAAAAGAACCATGGCAAGGCCTAAGCATGGATTTTATTTTATGTTTTGCTTGAACAATCCGAAATTCAGACTCCGTTTTTGTGGTAGTTTGTAGATTATCAAAGATGACATTTTATACCTTCCTCCAAGACCAAGATTAGCTGCTTTGTAGGTTGTTTTGTCTCAGTTGTGTGCTGAAAACTTTGTGTTTGACAGAGATGTCATGTTCATGAGTAGTTTTTCAAATGATGTGAAGCTCTGGAAGACCAAGCTACTCATTTTTTAGCATATACTATCCACAAACTGGTGGGGAAACCAAGGCGGTGAACATAAACTGTACAGTTTTTGTTGGATTTGTTACTGTGAATACCTTTCTGGGAGTTTACTTTGAAAATCTAAATATTTGAATAAATTTACTTTGAGTTTTAGCATGACTCCAATTGCAAATCATTACAACTCTATTGTATTAATGAAACATAGTATATTCAAATAGCACATGTTCTGTGATGCCTTGGTAAACAAACCTTAATCCAAACAGAATTGCTTGTGTTCATTAGTATTATGTGGATTATGTTGCTGCCTTCTAAGAAACTATGCAAGATGTTGGTTTGTTGCTTGATCAATAGTTTTTGATATTCTGGAGGAGACTTCTTTTTTCCATATGACACATGCTGAAGTGTAGTTATATATTGAAAGCAAGTTGGGACCTTCACACTGTTTTACAAACCATCATAATGGAAACCTTACCTTCTTATTTGAACTCTGAACAAATAATATAAACGTATTAGTGATTGGTGCTTTTTTAGGTTGAGTGTTCAAATCCATCTATGCTTCCGGAACCTGGAAAAAGGAGATCCATTGAGGAGCCGTATGTGAAGGTTAATCCCATAAACAATCCCCTTTCCTTTTCCGTCTCTCTATAGCAATGACAATGTATCAAGTTGTTTCTAAAGCTCGGCTGTCAATATTCATACAATAATGGATCTTGTAGATTGAAATGCTTACACCAAAGGATTACATTGGTCCTCTTATGGAGCTTGCTCAAGATCGAAGAGGCGAATTTAAGGAAATGAAATACATCACCGAGAATAGAGCTGCAATCACATATGAGTTGCCACTAGCAGAGGTGGATCACCGTTGCATTATACCTTCTTTTGTGATTTCACATCACTATGCATGATATCAATTTTCTTTCTGTAGATGGTAGGAGATTTCTTTGATCAGCTGAAGTCTAGAAGCAAGGGATATGCTAGCATGGAGTATTCAGTTGTGGGGTAATACCACTAAAGCTTGGATGCTTAACAGAGTCATTCTTTGACTTGAACAACACATAGTACCATGGCGCATCATTGCCTTTTTTCTACAACAAGCTCTTGTGCATATATTAATATAGCCATTATGGAGCTTACTGGTGATCTTATGGAAGCACATTTCCAATACATACAAATCTTGTCCTTACACGTTTGAGGCAATTTCTAATAGAAGTATTCTGATATTGCATGAAGTATATAAATCTCATACACTTCCAAAACATTTTTTTTTTTCCGACTTCCAATGCTACACTTCCAGGACATGATTTTATACCAGAAACTTGACATCTCTGCTTCTTCCATTGTTACCATACCTGCAGTGATTACAGGAACCATATTTATTTTGCTTAGGACATCCTGAGTTTCCATGGTGGAATTGAATGCATTACATCTTACTAGCAAATTGATCTTTGTTTCAGTCTAGTTAAAATTTGCAGTTGTTTCTCAATTGCAAGGTATCGGGAGAGTGAATTGATAAAGCTTGACATTCAAATTAATGGTGAGCCGGTAGAACCATTAGCAACTATCGTCCACCGGGATAAGGTGACTAGAGTTTTTATCAGCTGCTCCTTATTTCATCCTGGTGAATTATTTTTGCAAGTACCCATTCCCATTTTCTGGAAACGGTAATACTCTTTTGACACTAGGACTAGCTAATGGTCTTATTAATTTTAAGAAAAATGGATACACCTATCTTGGTGAGTTGGAGTTTCCAATGACAGTTCTGAAGAGAGAGAGAATGTCCTATTAGTGCTAAGGTTATCTCTTGAAAAAAGAAAATTTAAAGTAATATTTTATGAAATGCATTTACATGTTCTTCGCTATGCTGTGGCATTTCTTTAACATGATGGCAAATGACCTCTGCACATTCTTTCCTTGAAAACAGTGCTGTTGTGATGAAGGTTGACAAGTTATCTCTCTTTGGTCTACTATTTATCAGTTGTCTCTGAAGATTTGGGGGCTTATTCAATTGGGCTTTCCTTGTGCTTGGCAGAGATCATTCCATCTTTAAGTTTAAGTTCATATCATTACATTTGGAAACAGAACTTCTCAAACCTAAATATAACAAATTATCAAACTGTGCTGCCCTTGGTTCATCATCACCATCAAAGCCTTAGCCCGACTATGTTTGGGTCAACTACATAAATTCTGGTCCACTTCAGAATTCATGTTGTAGTTGTGACCAAAGTGTACGCTGCTGTCAACCTATCTAACGCAACCCCACTTCTTTATCTGGGCTAGGGAGCAGCAGTTTGTGCTGCACTTAGTTATGTTAATTTAAATAAAAATAAATTCCTCAATGCCCACTTGACAAGTTGCATACATTTTATAGCACTTCAGTTCCATCTTAACTGATAGCAGCAGTCTTTTTGTTTCATGTTTGTAGTTCGTTAATGGCAATGTTCAAGTTTAGAGTCACATGAATGAAAATGAACCAACATCACTTAAGCCATACATATTTTTTCGTGTTGATTTGCATGTGTAGATAACAAAGTTGTCATTGCCGATTGACTTTCACATTTGTTTTATTTTTTTTTAGCAATTTAGTTTAGTTGGAAGTGTTGTACTCCATTTGGTCCTATGGAATTCTTGACTTTTTTGCAGGCTTATTCTGTAGGAAGGGCTTTAACTCAAAAACTGAAAGAGCTTATACCACGCCAAATGTTTAAAGTACCTATCCAAGTAAGATCAAGTTCTTCCTTCATGTTCAGGGATTTGGGAGGATTAGGACACCATAGACTAAAATAGTAATGTTCTCCAGGAACCTGCCTTTAACTTGATTTTATGCCTGCTAGAAGGAATGAGTGATTATTTTTGTCTTGTATTTGGGGAGAAATGTTCTACAAGCAACTATATATGCAGTCCACCTTCATGGGGCACCTTTGATCAGTGCAGGCCCTTTCACACTCTCATCACCCCATGATCTGGCACCAGCCCCAGTTTCACTCTTGTCAAACCTTTATCCAAAATGGATTGAATCTCAAAGAAATCTATGGTTAAAAGACTACTTAACTTTATGGCTCCTAAATCAAGGGCTAGGATGATATGACGGGGCTGATTTTTTTGTTGACCCTTATCCATAAGGAGACCTTTTCAAGTACCCCACCCACACTAATAAGGAGATATCTAAGTGGGCCCCACGAGCTGGACTGCAAATGAGATGTAGTCTGTGAACCGGCCTTTAACTTGATTTTCAAGATTCCCCTATTTTTGGGTGTCTGTCACTTTCCAGAAAAGGAATTGTTCCAGGAGATCATTTATTTGTCGTAAAGAAATTACTCTACTGCTTGCGCTTAAAGTTGTATCTTTACCACAAGGATTATTATAATTTAGGTTACCTAATAGTTGAAAATTTAATGAAAGTTGACCTAGGGAACTTAAACTGGAAATTTAGGATATTGTGGTGATTTTATCAATTAAATCTTGTATATTTTGAGGTTTCCTCTAGTTCTAACTATGTTTACTCTGAGAATAATCGGTGAATATATCCATGGCAGGCATGCATAGGTGCCAAGGTGATCGCCAGTGAATCTCTATCAGCTGTTAGGAAGGATGTTCTATCCAAATGCTATGGTATGATTAAAGAATATCTCATTTTGGAATTCACGATGAATACAGTACTTTTATAAAATGATTAATGATTATTTGTGACATGCAACACCAGCTGTTTGCTTTCAATACGGTATATGTTGATCTTTTTCAAGTTTTGTTGGAATTTGGAAGTGAATTCTTACTTATATATAATTGTGTTTCCCCTATTAATAATAATATAGACTAATGATTATGCTGTTTCTTGGAGGATTTTCTTTCGTTTTGAAAAAAAAAAAAAAAATTTCCTTTTCTTCTCTTGCAGGAGGTGACATTACAAGGAAGAAGAAGTTGTTGAAGAAACAGGTATGACACATCCAAATAATTTAATATATCCTGAGATCTCTAGATTTTTATTGCTACAAATATATATAAACACACATCCGGTATTAGGAGGATGGTTGAACGGTTAACATTCTTTCTTAAATTTAGTTACAAAATTACACTTAGAGCCATCTTATTGTCTCGACTCTTGATCAATAACCAAACCAAACCAAGCCTTTTCCCACTAGGTGGGGTCGGCTATATGGATTTGACGACGCCAATCAAATCTGTTTAGGGCCATGTCCTCCGTTAGATCCATGTAGGCAAGATCATGTTTAATAGTTTCTTTCCAACTTCTCTTGGGTCTCCCTCTCCCTCTCCTACTCTTGGCAAACTCCATGCTTTCACACCTTTTAACAGGTGCCTCTGTTGGACGCCTTCTAACATGGCCGAACCATCTCATTCGATTTTCTCTCATTTTATCTCCAATCGGTGCTATTCCTACTATGCCTCTAATCTCCTCATTCCTAATCCTATCTCTCCTTGTGATCCCGCACATCCATCTTAGCATTCTCATCTCCGCAACTTCCATCTTCTTGACATGATTATGCTTTACTGCCCAATGATGTGCACAAATTATTAACCGCAATCACACAACTATCTATTAAGTAGATAATGGCAAATACGGGTCGATCCACAGAGATTTGTAGAAACAAGATCCAAAAATCCTCGATCAGTTTTCACACTAGGGATTTAAAACCACAATTAATCAAGAAATTAATAACTAAAATAATATCAAAGGAAATCTAAACACAAACTAATCAGAGAAAGAGAGATCAGGGTATTGGATTTCACCAAAATAGATTTAATCATTCCAAAATTACTTCATAGTCTTATCCCAACAAAACTCAATCCAATGTGCAAGCAACTGCCTTGGATCGGAAGATTTAGCTTTGAAAACTTTTTTTTCTTACAAATTAAATTCTCTAATTAGTACCTAAGACTCTCTTCACTTCAATATGTTGAAAATCTAATAACTATTTATCAAGATCAAGCACAAACCATTAAATGAATTTAACCAAAACATGATATGTCAAGATCAAGCATAAAAAGTAAAAGATATTCCAAATAATCTTTACAAAATCAAAAGTTGAATAACATTCATGAAGGAGAATCTATTAAATCACTAAACATAATGAGGGAAAGACATAGAAGAATAAGGAACGATCTCACCGGTTTTGGTTTCCTCCTCCACCCTAATCCACGGATTAGCCAAGCATTGTAGAACAAACAACAATAAAGAAGCAAATCTCCATTATTGAAAGCCTTCAAAGTTGTTTATTACACCACTCAATCTCCACCTTCACTTTCTAACAAAGATTAAAGAAAAATTAAAGTACTTTTGGAGCAAGAGAGAGCCTCCCCTTAAAAAGAAAAAAATACAAGAAGAAAAAGAAAGACAAATCTTTCAAATTCGTCATCCCCCATATCCCTCCAATTGACAGCCTGTTTTGACCCCCAAAACGTCAGAATTGGGAGATCCTCGTGAGACATGATATTCTTCTCCTTTGAGTCCTCTTTCCAATGCATCTGATCTTGCCTTAATCGGAGTCTTGAGTCACAAGTTATGGTCAAAATAGTAAAGCTTACGCAGGATGGCTATAATTCCGAAAATCTTCTTTCCTTCATGATTTGATCACTTGCTAAAGAATAGCATTCTTATTGATGTCCATGAGATTCCTTCCCTTCTTTTAAAGTTGATTGCTAATTTTTAGCAACCATTAGCAAGCATTAGATATGGTGGGGGCCACCAAATTCGATCTCCAAAAATAAAAATAAAAATAAATTGTGCCAAGTCTTGAACTCATGACCTCTAACTTGAAATTCCAGCTCTCCTCCAACAAGCTTAAATACTCTTTGTGTATATCTTTTCTCAAATGGGACTTTAGCTTTAAACCTCTCCGAATTAAGCTCAAATATGCTCAGCGCCTTCTAATTCCTGCATAATAAGAAAAATGCTATAATTAGAACATTTAAGACAAAATAAACAACTAGTAAATTCAAATAAAAGGGTAGTTATTAGTATTATGCCATGCATATCACCCAACACTCTGATCCATATAACAACGCTGGCCGTACCGCCACCTTATAATACTTTCCTTTAACCTTGAGGGGGACTTTCCGATCACACAAGACCCTCGAAGCACTCCTCCATTTGGTCCACCCGGCTTGAATCCTGTGACTTACATCAGTATCAATCCCTCCATCCTGTTGCACCATAGATCCAAGGTACCTAAAGTTTTCTTTCTCTACTATCTTTTGTGTGCCCAAACTTACTTCTATGTTACCAGGTGTCCTACTTTGACTAAACTTGCATTCCATATATTCCGTTTTGCATCGACTTAGCCTAAACCCTTTTGTCTCTAATGTTTTCCGCCACAATTCAAGTTTAGCATTTACTCCTTCTCTCGTCTCATCCACTAAAACAATGTCATCTGCAAATAGCATACACCACGGCACCTCATCCTAGATATGTCTTGTAATCTCATCCATAACTAGGGCAAACAAGTACGGGCTTAACGCTGAGCCTTGGTGTAGACCAATCGTGATAGGAAACTCCTTAGTTTCGCCGCCAGTCGTCCTTATAGATGTCACGACTCTATCATACATATCCTTTATCGCCTCAATATAAGCGACACAAACTCTTTTCTCTTACAGAACTTTCCAAAGAATCTCCCTAGGAACCCGGTCATAGGCCTTCTCCAAGTCAATGAACACCATATGTAAATCTCTCTTACTTTCTCTATATTGTTCCATTAACCTCCTCAGGAGAAAGATAGCCTCCATGGTTGATCTCCCAGGCATGAAACCAAATTGATTCTCTGAACCCGGTCATAGTCCTTGGTCCGCCGATCTCTAGTTTTAGCAAGCTTGAATATCTCTCTTTCGCCTTCCTTAGTGTCAAGTCGCCTATATAGCTCCTCAAATGCCTTTGCCTTGGCCTTACTAACTGCCTTTTTGGTTTCTCTTTTTGCTTCTTTATACCTCTCCAAGTTCGCTTCAATTCGATCATTTTGCCAAGTTTTAAAGCACTCTCTTTTAACTCTTATCTTGTCTTGGACGGCTTCGCTCCACCACCATGCCTTTTTCTGTACCGGAGCACCCCCTTTAGATTCTCCTAAGACTTCTTTCCCTACCCTCCTAATACACTCTACTACCTTATCCCACATAATATTTGCACTCTCTTCTGTCGCCCAAACGTCTTCCTCTTGTACTCTTTACCTTAAAGCTAGTTGCTTATCACCTTTCAGGTTCCACCATTTAATCCTTGAGCATCTATACAACTTCTTTTTTCTAGTCCACCTTTGTAACTGCACATCTATGATCAACAACCTATGTTGGGAAGTCAAGCTCTCCCCCGGTATAACCTTACAATCTTTACAAGCTAAACGGTCTCTTTTCCTAGTTAAGAAGAAGTCAATTTGTGTCCTCGATGAGCCACTCTTATAAGTCACTAAATGCTCCTCTCTTTCTAAAAAATGTGTTAGTTACCATGAGATCATAAGCCACTGAAAACTCCAAGATATCCTTCCCTTCTTCATTTCTATTACCGTACCCATGTCCCCCGTGTACTCCTGTGTATCCATCTACATCACATCCTACATGACCGTTCAAATCACCTCCTATGAAGACCATCTCTCCTTGGGGTATCTCTAGTAGCACTCCTTCCAAGTCTTCCCAAAACTTCTCCTTATGTCCATCTCCTAAGCCCACCTGGGGTCATAAGTACTAATTACGTTCACTATCTCTTCTCCTAACACTAACTTAATTGCAATAATCCTATCTCCATAGCGCTTTACATTCACTACATCTTCCTTTAAGTCCTTGTTTATTACTATGCCGACCCCATTCCTTGATCTATTAAGTCCCGTATACCATAACTTATACCCGGTCCTCTCAATCTCTTTAGCTTTGTGTCCCACCCATCTTGTCTCTTGCAAGCAAGCAATTGCGATTCGTCTCCTTTCCATTGTATCCACCACTTCCATAAGTTTCCCAGTTAGGCTCCCAATGTTCCAAGTGCCCAATCTCAGCCTTCTATTTTGGACTAGCTTCCTTACCCCCCACACTCGCCCAATAAAGTGTGAGGACCCTTGCCTATTTAGCACTGCACCCGGGCGCCGATGCAGCGGTCCTTGCTCACTTATCACTGTACCTGGACCATACAGCGCGTCGCTAAGTAGGGGACGCCCCAACGAAATTCATTAGGTCTCAAATCCATAAAAAATCCGACTGAGTATTGTGCTGGCTGTCGGCTACCTAACGCACAACCCTCCTCCTTTGTCCGGGCTTGGGACCGGCTATGTCAAGGATACCCCAACATAGGCGGAGTTCGACTCTTGATCAATAATAAATAATAAAACATAGTGGTTGCAGAGGGTGTACTGGCTATCCACCAGAACAATACGTATCAAGCAATATGTATTCAGTATGGGAGTATACACTGCTCACCCACATGTTCTTCTGTCTTTTCTTAACAATGACAAGCGCACGCTGCTCTCTAATTCTTCTTTTCTTTGCCTGGAACTAAACTCCTATGTCTTAACAATGACAAGTGCACGCGACTTCCAATTTCTTCGATCTTTTTCCTTGAGCTATACTCCATAGTCCATACAACAATGGAGGTCTAATCACCATCTTACTAATGTCTATATTCTAAGAGTGGCATTTGACAATTGTAAGGCAATTCATTAGCCTGTTTCCACTTTGCATGGCCTTGTAATGTGACCACTGCACAATCCACCTGCATGGTTAATGCTGCATGTCTTGTGGGTTCTATGGACAGTAGGCAGCCGATAAAGGTCCCACTGTTGATTGCCTATAGCTTAAACATTACTAAGATAGGATAATCATAGCCATATGATGAAGGGTTTGAGAGAGGTAATTTACGAGAGTACATGGTATCAGAGCTTCTTTGGGTACACTTCAATTTCAAACGGTCCCTATCTTCTATCACGCATACTATCAATGGCTGCCTCGTTTACTCAATTTGTGATGGTTGTGATGGGCTGCAGTCACGATGTGAGGGTGGCCCATCACAACCCATCACAGAGATAATTTACAAGAATACAGGCCCCAACACAGCCTGTAGGGTGTGGACAGATTGCCGCAGACCATTTATCTTCAAACATGTATTTGATGATGCTGATTGACTCTGAAGGATTTTTTTGCATTTATTTCTGTTTTATTTATAGGATATAGAGCATAATTGTCTTTGTTTTCTATGTCCAGGCTGAAGGAAAGAAAAGGATGAAGGCTATTGGCAAAGTTGAAGTTCCTCAAGAAGCTTTCATGGCTGTGTTGAAACTGGAAAAGGAAGTTATATGATTACATACACTGCATCGAATACCCTTTATGGAAACTGGGAAGAGAGCTGTGTTTATATCCATACATCAAAATGAAGATAGGTGGGGTTGGAGGGTTTTGGCATTTTTTTCACTGATTGTACCAGTGTTGTCCAACAAGCGAAGGTACATGATTTATCACCCAACATTGTTGCTGATTTATGGGTGCTCGTGGGGACAGTTATCGTTTTTTTGTGAATCGAAAATATGACTCGATTATTGTCCTGCGCTGCTACTAGTAAAACCATGATTTCACATGGTTTGATTCTATCTTGGGTTTGGATTCCTTAGTTCTGACACTCTCCATCTAACCAGTAACCAGTCAGAATGAGAAGCAGAGGTGGGTAGTTCACCTTCCAGCCATTTCAGAGAGAGAATTGTTGAACAGTGCTTGCCAACTGTAAGTAGAAGTTATTAAGGGGACCATCCCATGCTGGTCACTTTGTTGTTTAATAACTCATTTATCTTGTAGATCTGACCATCTAACCATTGTTCATTTGTGTGGATAGCCTTTGCACATAGAATGTGAACGAATCGCGAGTTTGAGATCCTGACTTGCTCACCCATCTGAAGTAGGGTCCATTAGATGATGTATGTTCCAGATCTCATCTCATACATGTGCTTCTTGTACTTGGATGATGCCAAGTTGCCGACTATACCCAAGATCTTTTTCCCCTGTTAGGTGAAATGAATTGTTACAGCCTGCATTGCTTGTTCAGGTAAGTTGGGCGTGGCAGTTAGAACCCATGATCCCATCATGCCTGCAGTTCAACATTTTTGCAATTTTTTGGTCCTTGTCATGAAATAGGTGAGGAAGCTAGCTGTTTTTGACAAGTTGAGCAGGCATTAAAGGAAAGGGCCACCCACGAGCAATGAAAACAGCTGGTGTTAAGCATCAGTGGGCCCCTGCTTTACTGCACCAATCAGGCTTGGAATCCGAGGCAATCAGTTAGTGGTGTGTCCCACACTAAACGACTTCACTCGTCCAGTGTAGCAGACTTTGGATAAAGTTATGTGTCATCATCCTCTAGTTATAGATGCCAGATTCCGACATTATGTTCTGCTAAAATAAATAAACAACTTTTTTTTTGTGGCCCTATCACACCCAAATCAAGTCATTCAGATAATGTGGCCGACCCCAGTGTGTCGATTGTGAGAACATCCTAGTAATTACTCTCAACTGAATCATTTTAATCAATCTTATCTCTTAACTATTGGGTTTGGACCATTAATCACTTTCCGCAGTCAGGTAGGTAATCGATGGTGATCTTGGTCTGATGGGCCTCATTTGAATGAGGCCAACTACTTTGTTGACTTGGTTTGCTTGTGTGCACATGGATCAGAAGGCTAGCCCAATCATGCCACAGTTGCGTGCAAAAATTATGTTAGGAGAGGCCTTGCCAAAATTTTGAGCTGGAGACAAGCCCTTATGCCTTACTACGAATTGACACTTGACTGACTATATACCAAAATCAATCTAACTTATTTTCCTGAAGATGATAAAAGGTGCGCATTAACATAACAAGGATAGATCCTTGGGTCCTCTCCTTATTGTGCAGGCTTCTCTCTCTGTATGAGTAGTTCTTCTCTCCTAGTGAGTGGGTTTCTCTCCTTACGTCTACAAATTCTCTCCCGGTTGAGCGGATGTTCTCACCCCCAGATGGGGTCTCGTGGGTCTCACCTCCCTTGGCTGTGTACCTTAAAAACAAATATCTATCTAGACGAGACAGAGACACAAATGACATAAATATGGCCTTGGGATGTAGCTAAGACGATTAGAAGGAAATGGCATTAGTTTTCCTATGGATCCCCCACATAAAAATGACATAAATTTGGATCCGACTTTTTCCCTTTATATCTCAAATTTGGATCCAATTAGAAGATAATAGCATTAGGTTGATGCGGGAAAGTCAAAACTATGCTTCATCTTTCAGTGGTATAACTTACCCCGTTGTCGCTTTCATCCTCGTTGGAAAGCCGATGAGGGAGAATGTGAAGAGGGAGTGGGTGACAGGGAAATACTAGTCATGATTCACCAAAATCAATGAAAAGCAGTTTGAGAGAGAGGGAGAAAGGCCTTGGGATTTCTATTTCCCAACTTGGGGGAGTTTATTATGATCCAGAGAATTTTCTAGTTCTGTCTCCAAATTTTTAATATGAAGTCGATTAAGTTTAAATTAACTATTGATCCATTTAATTCTAAAATATTTAATTTCATATCTTAAATATTCATAAATTTTAAAATATACAAAGATGTGACGTGTGGAACTAGAAAAGTCCAATATATACTCACATGAAATTGGTACTTCCAATCAAATATAGTATTGTAGTTTCAATGTATAAATTTAAGGATGCAACATCCATATACGTAAATCTTACCTAACACATAAAAAAGACAAACGACCCGTTTGTACAGTCACTTGATTGAACACCTTAAAGTCGATGTGCCAGCACTGTATATGGTTTTTCTGACCCCGGGCCTGGACTCATATTGTTGCGGGCAGGGGTGGACCCAAGTGGTCACATGCAGGTGCAACTGGGAACTCTTTTCATATTATACTAAATATTTATTTTATTATTTGACTTCTTCACTTGATCATTATTTGTACCATTGAAATAAAAATTTTGGGTCCGTCATTGGCTGCGGGTTAAATTTGGGTGAGAAACGGTCGAATAGCATATATCACCACCCTTACTATGCCGTGAATCAAAATGGATCTGACAACTTCCTTTCTTATTTTTTATTCTTTAGTTATTGCTAGAAGAAAACTTCCTAGCTATATGATATACTTAAGTGGTGCAGGCCATTTGCTTCTTTGGCCACAAATGAGATGGTTTTGATCTTGCAATCATGAGGTCAAATCCTTTCTTCAAGAACTTGTTGCAGGTTAATTAAGAGGCGGTTTTGATCATAAATTGTCTTCTCAATACATTTGTTCTTCATTTTATTTTAAGAACATGAATGTTTTTATCCACTAACAAGGATTTCTCAGCTTTAAAACACACTTGAGTGCCAGACAACCACGAGAAAGATTTCTTTCTAAGAGAGAGAGAGGGAGAGGGGGAGAATTATGAAATTCATGATCATAAAATCTATAGGCAAAAATTCGAACATGACTGAAAGAAGAAAATTACAAAGTCCATATGTTAGCACTATGCATTAAAAAAAAACAGGGACTTTCTCATGAAAGAAACCCATGCATGCATGTTGTGGTAGGAATAGGACATAGGAGATAGGAGTAGTACCCCAACCCCAATGGTGGTGGTAAAACTGGTTTATCTTTTCGAAAGAAGAGATTGAAGGACGTGGCGGCGTCACGTTAATGGTCAACCCTACCATTGTACGGATGCCAATCGCATCAGTCCAAAAGGTTGTTTTCATTGGTAGCCCCCCAAGGCTTTTGCACTCATCACTACAAACAAAACAAGGAAGATATGAATGATGACCCCGTCCCCCAATGCTCGCCACGTGGCACCAAAGGGACCCACTGCCTTAATAATGTGGCAAAATCTCAGCCGTCCCCTGCATGTAACCACGTTAATAGATGTCAGGTGTAGTGAAAGCTCATTGTGTTAGTCCACAATGGTTGATTTGATACAACAAAAAGTTTATATGAACTAATTTATGGAATTAGTTTATTCACTAATTCCAAGGTGCCCATTCAAATATTGGATGAGAACATCCATTATTTCGATAGAAATCATGGAGTTAGTCTATAGTTCTGTCCATGAATTAATCCATATAACAGGACTCTTGATACAAAATAGAGAGATAAGAAAGATATGATGCAGTCATTTCTAGACAGCTAAATGCCCCAATTGAATTTGAGGTAGATAGGGGGAGTATCATATGATCATCCATTCTACCATTGATTTAAAATCTCATCCATTAAGTCATCAAGGTTGTCATCAACGTCATCTTATAGTCAGAATGAAAGGAAAATTTGATGATTAATTTCACCTGAACTTATGCTTTTATCATTGAAATCAAATCCAAGTGATCAGTTTATGGTCTAGATTATTATTCTAATTGAAGTGGGACTTTAATAAGTGATAGAACAAGGTTAGGTAAAGTAGCAATGTGAGTTTTTTAGATTTTAAAGAATGGAGTCCGAGTATGCTGCCTCCATGAGTATATAACCACCGTATATATCTGAGTCGCTTCACTGGCCATCACAGTCTAATAACTGATAACAAATAACATCTGTAGTACTTATTCTTATTCTTACCAGCCATCATGCACAGTAGCATCACTGACAAGCATATGAGCATCGACGAATGTGACAGCTAGTCGAGGACTGTGATTACCAGCACATACATATCTTCTTTGAACGCGTGGATAATCTTGGGGCCACTCCAATAGGGTCCACCGGCATAGTATATTTTTTAGGAAGATGATGACAAGGGTGGACCAAATATGTTAACTTCATGTTTGAAAAAAAAAAAAAAAAAAACTCATGGGAAATTTATATCAGGCAATTGTAGATTTTTTATGATTTAAACTGCAGAAAATTCTCAGTTTTGAGAGATTTTTCAGTTCCACCCTCTTTAAAAAAATCCTTTTGATTTGATTCCGCTTATTTTTTTTCTCATAATTTAATCATTCACTTCACTTCACTATACTAATGAAGTTACCAAATAAAAATTTAAGATTTGGTCTCATCAATAGAGTGATGACCAGCCTTGTCACTAGCCGAACTCCCATCAATTTATAAAATCCTCTTATAATTTTCTACTGAAATCTTTGAAAAAGTATGCACTTTAAAAACTACTTGCGTTTTTTTTTTTTTTTTTTACATGTGACTCTCCTAATGTAGTGCCCCTTAAAGGAAGAATTCTCGTGTCAATAGGAATGTAAACAGGTCGGCTCCAATTCGAGTTCACAGTGAATTCGGAACCAGAACTGTTAATGAGAAAATGGATCCAGAATCGGCTCAAGGCCCGATTCAGAACCGATTTTCTGATTTCGCAACCGTTAATGAGAATATGGAACCGGAACTAAAATCGGCTCTGTATATGGGACGGGTACGGATCTAGATAAAGAATGAAATATCTAATTTTTAGGAGGAATTTTTTATAATTAAGATTATATGTCGGGTCCATAAAACAGAACTGACTTAGAATCGGATTCCGACTCATTTAGGTCGTAGGTAAAAAAATAAAATAAAAGTCAAGACTCATTTACTTGTTGGACCTAAACTAGAGTACACATTCAATTTTAAAGGGTTATTACCTCTAGATAATCCAAAAATTAGGTACATTTATACAGCCGTTCTACACATTCTGATTTCCAGGTCATGAAAATCAGGCTATTTAGACTTTTTCACATTTATATCCCTATGTGTAGGGGTGTGCATAGTTTGGTTAAAATCGATTAACCGAACCGAACCGACCGACCGTTAACCGAATTTATCGGTTATTCTTAACCGATCAGGCGATTCGGTTAAAGATGTTTGAATATTTCGGTTTTCGGTTAACGGTTCGGTTAACAGAAAAAATTAACCAAATTAACCGAAACGAACCGAAATTATAGCATACTATATAAATATATAATATATAATAAAATGTGTACATGTATATAATATGAAAACCTATTAATACTTATATAAAAAATTCAAAATAAATATAACATACATCAATTAATAAGTATTAATTCATGTTACCAAGTACCAACTTAGTAACTTACCAAGTTACCATGTAATGTAGCACCTTCAATATATTATATATTTATATTTATCAAGAACTAATGGTTGCACCATTGTAGAACTAATGTTTTCAATTCCTTTACAATTAATGGCTGCATGGTTGCTGCAGGTTGCATGTGTATAGAGTGGCCTTTGGACTTTGGCCCAAAATAATGAAAATATAAGGCTTTTGTGATCTTAGCTTTTGAACTTTGACTTTGGCCCAAAATAATTAGAATTAATCCAAACCGATATTTTAGGTTAACCGAATCGATAGTTAATCCGCTAAAAAATTTTAATTTAATTAAATGATTAAAATTAATTAAAAATTTTAAATTAAATTAAAAATATATCAATAACCGAACCGGCCGATACACACCCCTACCTATGTGTCATCCCCTTTTCCTTCTTCTAATCTCCTTGCCATTGGATTTTGGAACCGTATTCGGGTAATATAATAAAACAATCAAAACAGAATCAATTCTTTTGGTACACCAGTACTCCAATGACCCCTCTGGCCCTCTCCACCACGCGTACAGTGCTAGTCTGCTACTCTCCGTAGCCCATTTTATCTTCTTTATTCCGTCCAATCGCACCACTGTCGCACTCAACCCAACTCCAGAGATATCAATCAAATCAATACCCCTGCCTCACAGAGCATTATACACTCTCACACAAACTCTTCTTCTACATACTAAAAGTATAATGCGCCGCGGGAGCATAGATCGAACTGATGGGTTGAATTATGACTTATGATGATGGGAAAAGGCCTGGCAGGTAGTCTGTTAGTGGGTGCAGTTGCAGAGCACATAAATTTTTCAGAAAAAAAAAAAAAAGTCAAAATCACATATGTATCTGGCTCGTCACCAGTCACCACACTATAACAAGAGGAGGAGAGTGATGATTATAATATGATCCTCGAATCTCGACTCGAGCCAGAGTAGTACATGAGCATGGCATCTTTGGTGGTGAGATCTGGGAAGTGGGATCTGACCCAAGTGAGCAGCTGAGCGCACTAGAACAATCATATTAGGAGTTGTGATGAGATAATTCAAATTGGTTCCATCTTCTTTGGGGAGATACGTTTGTTCATTTTAATATCCATGGCATACATTGGTTCTTTGGAATAGATATGTTTGTTCATTTTAACATACATGTTAGTTTATAAGTTTTGGGTCTAAATTGTCAACCCATTGGTGTGATAGTTCAAGTTTCAATCGCAATCAAATTATGTTTTGTATATTTTAATTATCATTTTGATCATGGTTTATGTGAACTGAGCATTCAACCCCTTTGACAAATTGAATTCTAAATTAAAAAAAAAATGCAATTGATTTAATATTGTGACCCATAGAGAACCAATTTACCATCTTCATCATTACAACCGTGATTTGCAATTCGCAGGATGGTAAAGCAATCTGCTAGTTAGTGAAAATCATCTATGGTATATTTCTTTACTAGAAATTGTGATAAAAATTTGAGGTGTTTGGATTTCTATAAACATAACATGATGTAATGATTGCCTCTAAGAAGATGCAATGTTGTCTCTTGATGCTGCTTCTAGTATTTAAATTATTGATCATACTGGACGGTTTGGCACTTGCCACCCCTCTTCTGGCCTTTCTACATGGTGGGCCCGTTACGCCTGTCTTGCAGAAAAGGACACTCACTCTTACTAGTTTGTAATTTGTATTTTGTTTTCTTCTAATGGTTGATAGAATGGCACACTATAATTTTTCTCTTATCAACTGGTCAGATTCTGATCTAGACCGTCCAACAGGTGGGCCAGTCTCAATTATCACAGCTCAATTTGTTACATGAGCCATGACCTATCAATGGAATGTGAGACCTAATAGGTTGTTTGAAAGTTGATCTTCCTGATCATTCCTCTTACATGTGATGTCTACATGAATACATGATCCGATCCCATCCCCCCCTCCAACGCACGAAAGCCATTATAGTGAAACGTCAAAAGCCACATAATTGATGAAGTACGGTGGGGCCCACATAAGCAGCAATCAAGATTTTCGAGATCTGAGTCCTATCAATGCAGGCCACGGAATGGTCCCCCGATCCAGTTAGCCCAGAAGCGAAATGATATGGGGAAGGGACAATGACTCTGCCATGGGGCATGGGGGTGGGAGTGGGACCCACCATGGTGTGGCCCACCAGCCGAAAATGGGCAAGTGATAATTTGGTAATCAAACAAAACAGGAACCTGTCACAGCCAAGGGTGGTGGGGTCCACATCCCCTACCTTTCATTGTAGCTTTGTTGTACCCAATCTGGCATTTTCTGAAAATGGATGTGTGAATTGTGTTCGGTGCATTAAGACTTGGGACAAAATAACAGACCACTTTATCCAGTTTTTCCAAAACGCAACAGAGAATAAAAGTTAAAGGTCCCCTTCCAATGAGACATCTTAGTTATCTCTCTCTCATTCTTTATAAACATTGTACTTGGCAGTTTTATTTCTTAAAAAAGCACACCTCATGTGGGGCCCAGCTGGATGTTAGACTGACTTAGAGTTAGGGATGGATCCATAATTGCATATGAATGTAGAGAGGAAAGGTGTGGCCCAATGGAAATCCAATCAAAGGATGCTAAACCTAAGTGCGAGCACGGGGTGGAGGCAGTAGCTGGAACGCGTCAACGCTAAATTTTAAGGTAATTATATATCGGGGTGTCTAATACAATATAATATTTATAAATTTATAAATAATTAATTAATAAAAATAACTATATTCTATCTATAATTCAAGTATAATAAATGAAAAAATGTTTAACTTTGTAATTTGATTGCATAAAATAGACAATAATTATTAAGCCATAAGAAATTTTATAATTCAAAAGATAAATATCAAGTTTAAAAATAAAAATTAAAAATATACGGTACGCTCCTTATTCGATCGAATCGCGTTCCAAATTGGTCGAACTACGTTTCGAGAACGGTTGAACCGCACTCCAAAGGCGGTTCCGCTCCGAAAACGCCAATTCATATTTTTAGAATGGATCTAAAATGGTAAAAAAAAGGGTCCCAACATTAAGTGCTAAATCCTTAAATTAGGTAGTCGTAAGATTTAATGGCTTTATCCTTTGCAAATGGTTGGTGATTAAATCTAATGTTGGACATCGGGGCCCTTTTTTTTTTGGAAGGCATAAATGCTTGTGAGGTGCGCTTACCGGCGAAATTGCTTTAATTATTCAGTTCACCCGTCATATTGTCTTGGGATGTGTGAAAATAAGTGGGGCCCATACTTTGATGATAAAAACTGTGGAGAAAGTGGGGCCTTCTTATTTAACGTGGGCCCAAGCTTCAATCATGCATTGCGTAGTTTGTAACTTAGTATAGAATGTATCTTACTTATTTTTATGCTTCGGAGAATAATTATAGATCCGCAGTTATTTCTACATAAAAAAGGTGCCTCATGGTGGATTGACATAAAAAAATTTATTCTAGATGGCAAATTTAACACAAATCTATGGAAAATTAGTAGCAAGATGGGGATCAACTTCTCTTTCTTTCTTTCTTTTTTGAGGAATTTATCCCACAGGACCCCCTACGATCTCATACCACTTTGGAGGAGTTGAAAACACCGTACGTATGGATAAGGCCCTCAAGGTCTTTTTTTTTTTTTTTTTTTTTTTTTTTTTTTTTTTTTTTTTGTCGTTTCGCGAATGGTCAATATCAACCATTTTGCGGGAACTCAAAAAAAAAAAAAATGGGTTTTTCAGGATAGAGAAGAGGGGAGGAGGAGGGGGGATTTCTCACCGTCTTTGTAATGGCAACGGCGGCTCCTCGATCTCGTACCGACGGCGCTCTTTCTCACCGTCTTTGTATTCCTCCTTCTTGTTTTCACCCCACTTGGCGACTCACTGGCGGCGTCTGGTCGCAAGTCCTTGGCTCTCTCCAACACCGCCGATCCGCGCCGGAGGGAGAGGCTGCTGGCGGTCGTTGATTCGGCTGGGCATCCGGCGGCGGAGGTGGAGGCGTGCATGGCGAACGCCGCCGATCACATGTCATGTAAGGATTCGAGGAGGAAAATCCGGTTCAGCAGGGATATGAATTATGACCGAGATCGCCACTACCCGGCGCCGGGGGACTAAGCCAAGAAGGAAAATGATTTAGTTGATGTTCATGCAAAATGAGTCCTTTTGCAAGGACCAGAGCACTTAGCTCTAACCCTGGGGATTTGAGTGCTTCTGCTGCAGAGAGCATCAATGGCATGAGACACTTCGACTCTTCGGCCACATGACTTCTGCAGCGGTCGAAATGCCCGACAACTTCACTGTGCCCATCGCGCTCAAGGCCTGCTCTGGGTTATCGGCGCTTGCGTCGGGCAAGGCGATTCATGGGTTCGTGAAGAAGTTGGAGAGGATTGATTTGGATGTGTTTGTGGGTGCAGCTCTTGTTGAATTGTATGAAAAATGTGGGGAAATGGGTGATGCACGTAAAGTGTTTGATGAATTTCCTCAACTGGATGTTATTCTGTGGACTTCGGTGGTTACTGGGTACCAGCAGAATGGGGATGGGGATTCGGCGCTGTCGTTCTTTTCCCGGATGCTGATGATGGGTGGTTTGGATCCTGATCCCGTGACGCTTGTTAGTGCGGTTTTGGCCAGCGCGCAATGTGGGGATTTTGGGTCTGGAAGGTGTTGACATGGGTTTGTGGTTAGGAGAGGATTTAAACATGACCTGTCTCTTGCTAATTCTCTCTTGAATTTTTATGCCAAAGTGGGTCACATAGATAACCGAGGAATCTGTTTGATAGAATGTCGAAGAAAGATGTGGTTTCTTGGAGCTCTTTGATTGGTGGATATTTGCAAAATGGGAATGTAGTTGAAGCTCTTGGTTTTTTTAGTGAGATGATTGAGAAAAGAATTGCCCCGAATTCGATCACCGTTGTTAGTGCTCTGCAAGCATGTGCAGTAACTTGTGATTTAAATGAAGGCAGGAGGATACATAAGTTGGCTGCTAGAAAAGGATTTGAATTAGATATGGCTGTGTCTACTGCTCTGGTTGACATATATATGAAGTGTTCTTGTTTTGAGGATGCAATAGATCTCTTCCGCCGAATGCCCAAGAAAGATGTTGTCTCTTGGGCTGCTTTGATAAGTGGTTGTGCTCATAATGGTTTTGCCAATGAGTCGATGGGGGCATTTCGTACAATGTTGTCTGATGGGATAATTTCTTATGCAGTCACAATGGTGAAGGTCCTTTAACGTCAAGCCTTTCTGGGCACCAATTTAAGCTGAATCTTTTGCAAGTAGAATTGAAATGGAAGTCTATTATTGGCCGTTGGGACAGAGTGAGGGGATGGAGAGAGGTGCATTGGGTTGATTTGCCAACATGAGAAGAGAAAGGATGATGCCAGATATAGTTGCATATGAAAGTGGACTGCTTATTGTAAATTGTGTAATGGCTTCACATTAGACATACTCTTAACCATTTCATTTAATTCTAATAATTTTGCAGTTAACTTAATATAAAAACAAGGAGCTCAATTTCTTGTGAGCTGGTTTCCTGTTTTGTTATTTATATTTTAACATCAGTCTATTGGTTTAATGAGAAAGTGTAGTACAATATTTGGCTTCTGCCATGTGACACTCTTCACCAGTCTCAAGCATGAAGAAACGGGGTTTCTGTAATGGCCTGCTTCTATAATTTACAGGTTTTGTATCTCCAAACGGAGCACTGATCTGTGCCATCATCCTTTTGTTTGCTTTTATTTTAAAGTAGTCGATATCGACAATAAAAGTGGTCGATACTAACAATGACTGTATTTTTTGTGTTTCAGTTATGTTGTCGATATCGATAATTAAAGAGGACAGTTTTATGGTCGATATCGACCACTATTCTCCCTTCTCCTCCCCTCTCATCTTCTTCCTCCTGAAAACCCATTTTCTTTTTGGGTTCCCGCAAAATGGTCGATATCGACTATTCGCTAAACGAAAAAAAAAAATGAACCTTGAGGACCCCTCTTGTATCCAATGTGAAACGGGGTCCTCGTAGTACGTATAGGGCTGTACCAAGCTATAGCAGGCTCTACCGGGTAAATTCCTCTTCTTTTTTTGTTTGGTGCAACTGTTTGGTGATAGGCATTTCTTTTGTTTGTTGGAAATTTCCTATATGATGTGACATATTATTATATCCTGATTCCAAATACCCGTTTGATGTAATAATTCATAATTTCAGATCATATGAAAAATACACCTTTAGCCTTATGAATTTTCAAAATCTCAATATTTTAAATGCCAGAGGGGGCTGAGTATTTAAAATTTTATTTTAGAGATAGCATTTGGAATGATCCAAAATTTCACAATTCTTCCAAACAAACCGTCCCTAACTCTTTGTAAGAATTTTACTGTTTAGGACCCTATTTTTTCAAAAGGGATTTTTGAATCAGACATCACTAAGACTACCTTTTCTCCGGAGTTTTTTCTTCTACAACACAAATAAGCCCTTGGAGATGGATCTACTTGATCTAGACTGTAGAGAGAATAGCAGGCATCATAATACCCAAACCCAAATTTTCTTACAGCTTCCAATTTAGAAAATCCCAGCCATCCAATCTCTGGCCCCAAAGAGGAAAAAGGACACCACACAGATGACAGACCCTTGCTTCCACAGAAGAGGAATAGTGTGGGGGCGAGTGATGTAATCATGCATGTAATTCCTCTCCTTACTTGCGGGGATGGTGGATTTCAATGCTTTCGTCGTACAAACCTGTTTAATACCACATGTTTTCAACCCCATTCTCTCCTTTCCCGTCCGTTTCTTTGTTTGTTCCTTTCATCTTCTCTCTATAAATCACAGATTTTTTTTTTAATCTTCCCCATCACTCTCAAGAGAAAGAAGAAGACTACTAGACTACGAGTCCAGAAGAGAGTTCTGAGTTTTCTTCTGTTTGGTGTTAGACATGGAAAACGAAGGCAGGAAAGAAAAGAGAGCACCCCAAGTGAGGGTCTTTGATAATGAGGAAGAGCTCTCGACAGCTCTAGCAGATTACGTAGCACAGCTCTCGGAGAAGTCTGTAAGGGAAAGAGGAGTATTTTCTATTGTCCTTTCAGGAGGAAATCTCACAAGGCTCTTAAGGTGGTTTCTTTGTTTGTTTAAGATCAAGAAGATAGGCTTCTCTCTCTCTCTCTCTCTCTCTTCTTAATTTTTTTTTTTTTTGGATTTTTACACATCCAAACAATCACCAACTTGCTGGGTTTGTTTTCATGTGTGTTTTCTTTGATGGGGGTTTCACAGGAAGTTGGCGAAAGCTCCATACGTGAAGACAGTGGATTGGTCGAAATGGCATGTGTTTTGGGCAGAGGAGAATGTGGTAGCCAAGAAACATCCGGATAGCAACTACAAACAGGCGAAAGAAGGGTTACTTTCAAAGGTTATTTCCTTATTCTTTCATATGTACTCAGTTCTCATTTACACTGCTTTTACTAAATTTCATTGACATCCTTCTGTAACTTCAGTTCTTCTTCTTTGGTTTTAGGAGTTGGAATTTTTTGTGGTTCTTCTTTGGGTGCCGTTTGGAAATACCCCTTCCAAGAAAATAGAGAGAGATTTTTTCTAAGTTTATTTTTATCATTGCCTCGGTGTGGATTGGGTTTTTTTTTTTTAGGAATGATGTACTCTTGAGAA
Source organism: Litsea cubeba (assembly GCA_012931725.1). Taxonomy (NCBI): domain Eukaryota; kingdom Viridiplantae; phylum Streptophyta; class Magnoliopsida; order Laurales; family Lauraceae; genus Litsea; species Litsea cubeba. The sequence goes on along the minus strand of CM022954.1, from coordinate 5,429,722 downwards.
AGAAAAGATTTACTATATAAAGCAAACATTCTGGAAATTTTCCTGTCCTCTTGAAAATCTAGACCACTCACAATTTTAAAGGCATGCTTGTGCTCAACAAGATAAAAAAAAGTGGAGACTACAGTGTCTACTGTATGATGGGGGTGAAACAATGAAACATTCTTCTTGGTGATATGTGTTTTTACAGTTTCTATTTTCTAGGCGCGACACTCTTCTTGATAGGGAGCTTTTTTTGTTTCTTTTTTAAGGTAAACATCAATAGTTCCTGCTTCAACAGTAGTTGGCTGTTTTTACATTTTTATACAAGACTACATGAAATAGTTTTCTTGGTCTCTCACTTCATAAATTTGAAATATGGACAAAAATGGAAAATTATTCACCCCCAAAATCTGTTTTTATTATTTCTGAAAATTATCTGGCACAATCTGCCCCACATCACTGTTAGCCATTTTCCCACTGATTATAATATTTTTTTGTCTTATTTTTATAATCTCCATTTGAATTGGATCAATCCAATTGGTTTGAGTATGTAACTAGGGCCACTACATAGAGTGCAAAGTGGTTGGGTGGGTGTACCAAATTATTATTACTAGGAAAGGGGATATTTTAAGTTCTTCAAAGCATTTCACAGAGAAGTTTCATATCAACCCTTTGGTATCTCTGTGATTCTTTTCATTCAAGAATCATGAATCTGAATCTGAGATTTATGCTTGCATTATTGTTTTATTCAAGCATCTTTCTCGGAAACGGCCAAAAGGACACAAACTGGGGGCACATGAACTGACATTGTGATTTCTATTCATGATTGGACCATTCAGATGGTGGGCCATCATTAACAATACTGAAAGGGGTTTTTCTGAGACGTCACCATTGGCCGTTGATTTTCACTTCGGGTGGCGAAAATAGAGATATTTTTTTAGAGGTTCTCCAGACAGCTCATCGCTCATCGCAAAAAGGATTATGTGATATTGCATAAAACTATCTTGTTAAATACTCAACTGACACTTTATTCTCCGCATAATTTAATTAAGTTATATGATATCGCATTAAAGTTTTGGGATATCAGTATATCACAAAAATGAAACAATAAGGAGAACCTCTGGGGTAATACCTTGATTTTGGTCACCCAGTGTGAGTCGATGACTAGTGGTGACTACACAGTAGAAGTCCCCAACACTTATTCGTGTAGGCTGGAGTCCATGCTATTCATCTAAACATACATTATCCACATATAGATGACTATGTTCCTTAGGATTCCATTTCCATCCAAAATATGGTACTCTACTTGTTGAACGGGTAGGATCTTCCATTGAGGGACTGCAATATGAGTTGAAGCTCCTGACCCTAGCAAGCACTTATCAGAATGACATATAAGAGGGCCCCAGCTTTCATGAAGATAAACCATTAGATCAAAACATCAATGGCTGCCGTTGGGTCTATCATGAATCAGGACACAATTGACAGTGCATATCACTCCGGCAAGAGGCTCGGTAGTCTGTCAATCATGATGGGAGTGTTGATCCAATGGTTTGGCTTCATGAGATGCATTAAAATTTATATATTCACTTCTCAACTTTCCTATCGGTGGAAGATCTCAGTGAATGAATGGATAGGATCTCTTACATGAGTGTGCCTTGTTTGTTTGTGTAAATAGAGAGTCACGGGGGTCTGGAAGATGAGTTTTATGTCCCATTTGGATTGATTAGTTTCTGGAAATGGTTTTGATTGGAACAATTCTTATGATGTGGATTGAGAATTACATGGTGAACCACAGAGAGTGATGGTTTCTGGTTTTATGCTCACAAGTCCACAGGCCATCTAATCTAATAATGCAATTCTTCTGGGTTGTGGGCCTGTATCATGAACTGATTGAAATGTATATATTGTCCGGTCTAGTAAACCAATTAAAACTCAAGTTGTTTTAGAAGGAAAAGCATAGATAGGATTGGTGGAAGACAGATCAACTTTTATGGGTCATGACAAAAATACCGTTGCACATTGTTGCCTTCAAAAGTATTTGTCACAAAAAACCAAGGTTCCATTTCCATCCATGGTGGAGGTGGGGTGGGCCCATAGTGCTAGCATTATCTTATACATACATACATCATCATCATTCCTTTTATGAACTGTTGACTAAGAAATATTAGTGAATTGGTTTTGGGTTTTCAATCATTTGATAACAAGATTCATGTTCTTTAGATGAATGATCACTGTCCGATTTCATGGAGAATTTGATCAAAATCCTTTTTTCCTATTATTCTGGCCAACTTAATGAGTACTTCACCTCTCTTTTGGGAGGGTAAGTCCTTTGCCACTCTAGAATATAGCATGCCCTCCCAAGTACCTATTTTCAAATCTTCATTAATATGCTTCCATCCTTCTGTAATAATACAGTTTTTTTTTAAAAGATGCATCATGTAGTGCACATCTCACATAAATCTACCTCCTTGCAGTGATTTAGATCATTCATTTCTAGGAATTCATAACCACTGTGGAATTATGGGGTTCTTGGAAGCCCATAATCAGATAGTGATCATATGTATTAAGTGCTTGACACAAGCAAACCGTGTAATTATTAAATTGTTTTATCAGGGCCTTAGCCCAATATATATAACAGGGCCATGATCAGTCGCATGATTGGTCTGACACATTCATGGCTTTCGATCAGGCCCCATATACAAATTGGGTTGGCCAAGGGCTCTAGAAACTAATCCAATTCTTACTATGTGTTCCTTGTTATTACAGGTTCCAATACTTCCTGGTCATGTTATCTCAGTGAGCCATGGCGTTTCGGCTGAGTCGGCTGCAGAGGACTATGAGTTTGTGATCCGTCAGCTGGTGCGCAATCGGACTGTGGGTGTCTCCAGATCCAGTGACTGCCCCAAATTTGACCTCATCCTCCTTGTTCTTGGGAGTGATGGACGAGTGGCGTCACTCTTCCCAGGCCACCCAGTCCTGTCTGAACAAACCCAGTGGGTGGTTCATGTCCCGGGTGCGCCCATGGACAGAATCACCATCACCCTTCCAGTCATCAATTCCGCTGCCAATGTGGCCATCATGGCCACTGGTGGGCATGTAGCACACCCACTCGCTGCTGCACTCGCCGGTCATCACCTCCAACATGGCTCCATACCGGCCCAGCTCGTCGCCCCATCAGATGGTGAGCTCATTTGGTTCACTGACACACTTGCAGCTTCCCTTATCTACCAAGATGGCAACTCTGCATCCGAGTTATGAGATTCTCTAGTGCAGGTGCAATGAAGCCTCTGGTACTTGGATCACAGTTCTCTTTGTTGTAGGAGAGATTGAAGTGCCACATTTTCAGTGGGGCTGCACTGCAGTATGAAAGCTCTTGGCGCCTGTTTTTATTTCAAGTGGTATAATGTCTGATATCATGGCATTTTTTTATTGCTCAGTCCTCCAAGTTTGTAGCATGCCATGAGATAATAGTAATTCTTTTTGGGAGGCATCTTGAAAGGAAAGTTAGCGTTCTACAATATTAACTGTTTTTACCATATAGATAATAAGAATCAATTAATTTTCAGTATCCCTTTTATAAGTTCCTTTGAGATGATCACAACAAAATAATGATTCCAATTAAGTAGGCAGAGACCAAATAAGGAAATTTTTGTAATAGGGTTTATGAGTCTAAAGATGAACATGGGTTTTGTGATTTAAGTAGTAGACAACCTGAACCAGAACATGCTGAACCAGGCTGGTTGTGATGTAAGTAATAGTCTAAAGATCTCATGTTCTGGTTCAGCATGTTCTGGTTCAGGTTGTCTACTAGTAAGCCAAACTTAGCTGATACACAAACCAAACCTATTGTCTCAGATGGCATTGATGACCCTACAACAGTTACACCGAATGGGTCCGTTGCCTCAGTAAAGCGGTTTGGAAAGAATGATCCTGATAAATGAAGCAGTGTTTTTGCATGTACCGTTTGACACACTTAACTCTAGCTCCGGATGCCAGAATCTGAAGCTTATCTTTATACTGGGGCATTGTATAATACTATAATGTTATGTTATCACTTGTAAACATGCTTGAGTGATTTGGGCATCCATTAATTTGGTGGCTCTACAACATTATGCAGCCAATATTACTTACTGTGAAATTGTTCAGATCTATAGTTCTATGAGTTTGTTGAGACTAACTCAGCTGTTGCAACAGAGATTAACAATCTAGTGTGGCCCTTGGAAGATTTTAAAGGTTTGGTAGAAAACTTAAGGAGAACTAGCACTATATTTGTTCTTCAAAGTTTTGGATAAGCAGAAGAACAAGACAGTTTCAAAGATTTCGTGAAATAGGGATGCTAGATCACAAGGGTTTACTCTTTCTCATTTTTGTGTGAGATTGTAATTTGATTTGGCAAATAGATTTATGTTTACATTATCATGAGCCCAATTTAGGACAACACAACAATCTCTTTTGCTGTTCAGCTCTGCTTCGCATTTATATCCTATTTACATTAGAATACTAGAATTAATTTCTCTAACCATATCTCCCCGTAAAAGTTTTTTTTTTTTTAATCCTAATTGGATTCTTATGCTAAGCCCTCGGTCGGAATCATAAATCACTATTCAAATGGCTAATGGCAATGATTTGTGCCATCATTAGGTAACTACAAGATCATAGTGTAGAATTTATAAATGATAAAAACACATTTAATTTGTGTGAGAATTTATTCGCAAAAAGAATTTATTCACAAAAAAAAATTGCACAAAAGTTAAAGAATCTTCTTTTCTATTAAGTTTTTTTTTTTTTTGAAAAAAAAAACTTAGCTTTACTTTTCTAATTTATGACCAAAATACCTAAATCATGTTTTAGCGACAAATTAAGAATATCTTTTTTCAATTTAAAAGTTATGTAAGCATTAATCTCTTCCTTTACAAATGTTGATACAGTATGTACACAACAAGACTCTCTTGGTCTGCACCCGTTGGAATGAAAGAATATATCATAAGGTAAGGCATTCGAAAGAGAAGCTCTTATTTTTAGAGTGGTTAATAGAATTGAGAGATGAAAGTGGTATTTTAAAATGAAGATTATAAACGTTACAATTAAATATCACTCCTTGATTCTAACCCATGCAGAACTCGATATTCTATTCTCACATAGCTGCGAGACCCAAATGAAGAGAGAACTGAAAATAAGAACTCTATAATTCATTCCAGACTAGATTACTACATATGTATGTCCAAGTTCCTCATTTATGCTTTTACACCTTATATGATGAGTGGATAGGATTAGGTTACATTACATTACATGTCACTCATCTAACAGATGCGGACCTTTCTAGACCTTCTCTAAAAATCTTTAAACTATCCATCCTTATCCACCTCTTATCCACAATCTTGAAAATACTGCACGCCGCATTTCCATAATTTACAATTACACCTCCTAGATTTTTATAAAACTCAAGATAATGCAAAGTCTTCTGGAATCCTCTATACCCTTCAAGATCTTTTCAACCGACTGATCACATACTGACCATTTGGACAATCATGATAAGCCAGTCTAAGAAGCCCGTTAGAAATGGGTATTCGGAGAACATGATAAGCCAGTCTAAGAAGCCTGTTAGAAATGGGTATCCGATTCTCCGAATACCGAAAGTTTTGATCAGAAAAAAATCGGGTCTGAAACCTATTTTATATTCTAATTAATAAATCGGTCCGGTTCTGGATCCATATAGGTCCCGACCTGTGGACCCGAGACCCGGAATATGAGTATTTGATATTGCAAATTGTACCTCAAAATCATTTTTTTTATATATATAATACTGGAGGTAATAGACTTGATACAATATTATAAGTTGAATGATATACTTATTTTAAGAAAAAAATAAAAAAATAAAGAGAAGTTAGAATGGAACTAGATTCCAGTCCTTTAGATAGACCCGGTTCTAAAACTGAATCTGGGTTTTTCTATCGAAACCGGATTTGGAATCAACAAAACGCTTCCAAGTTAAAATCGGATTCGGAACCGAAACCATTATTTAGAAATGAATCTGGGTCCGGGTTCTAATATAGTTCTGATCCAGAATCATCCCATTTACAAACCTAATTAAACACTACCTTAATGCAACTTTGAGTCTTGACCGCACAATCCACAGACTACATAAATAGACTGTCTAAAACCCGGAAGAGCCATAAACCATTGATAGATGCCTTGCAAATAGTCATTTAAGAATAGAAGCAGCTAGCCGACATTCATTCAAACATATAAAAGAAGAAAAGGCCATCATAGTACAGCCAACATCTTCCAGGATTGCTCGAGGCATATGGAACTATCCGCATACGATAGTTCACTTTCTTTCTGCCGCGGGAGAAAGAGAAGAAGAGATGAGATTAGTTTCCTAGGGATCGAGTATGCATATTGTTCTCCAAATGTATGTTAATCAGGAAGCAAGTAGCAAATGTACACATGCATATAGAAAATGCGTAATTGGCAGAATTTTCTATTGTGGGTGTTACTCGCATGGCTTCATGAATGAGAACATGTGCAATCATCAACATCTAAACAGTAATAAATTCTCAATATACAAAAACAAGTGGAACTGGAGAGAAGTAAGGCCATGAGACTCCCAATGTGCTCAAGATTCTTACAATTTATTTGTTGGATCCACTGCAATAATATTTTTAAGGCTCAACTTCTAGTCATAAGACTATGATGAGCCATTGACACTTTCGGCCCCAACCATAGAATGGAGTATAGACCAAGCCCAAAATTCCCTCATTATATGGTCCAAACCATCTAATGAAAATACACAATTGCAACGGACAATTAGAGGAGGAGGCCTGTTTGACGGATAAGGGTATGTGGGCAAATAGCTGTAATTTCATCCACAATGAAGCAGAGCATATGAACTCTTTCGATCCCTGATAGGTGGGCCCCTCCTTTATAGGCCTGTACTTGGGCCGAGTCGATACACAAAAGGACATTGTGTAATTCCTTTATTTATTTTTATTTTTGCTATCGGAGGGTTCCCATCCCTTTGGGCCGAACTAATCCCTCTGGGCTAAGAGGGAAGCCTGGTAAATTCCTTTGTAGCCCTAGTGTGGCACTGTAGTTTCGAACCTACAACCTCCGGATGCAAACCGTGGTCCTATGCCAACTGAATTACCCCCTTCGGCTTTAATTCTCTATTTAAGAAACATTGGTCATGAATGTACTTGTACCTCTCTCTCTCACAGACATACACAGAAATGATTGAAAGGGGCGGGTGGAACAGACATACACATAAATGATTGAAAGGGGGGGCAAAACTTGTACCATAGGTATCTTCTATTAGTCATGAACATAGTCGAGGTAATCAATCCCAGTCTAGAGGAAAAAATCACATGTAGAGAACAAGGGGCTGCCCATTTGGTTGGGAACCCCACTTCTCACCTTAGTATGCAGGAGTTGAACCCTGTGGGGCAGGTGTTATATAGAGGTGTTCTTGGGTTGGGCCAGCCCAGGGCCCAAATCGAGCCAAGCCCTCCTTGGGCTGGATCTGGAGATATAATGTGGGCCTCTTTAATAAGTTGGTCAGGATTGGATCCCCCCCCCCCCCCCCCCCCCCAACGGTTGTTATGGGTGGAACAAAAGGGGGAAAATAAACCCCTTCAGCTTATTGGATTTTATTTTTTATTTTTAGATTGGCCACCCCATTAGATTTTTTTTTTTTTTTTTTTCATTTCATAGTGGCACTCCAAGGCATATTTTCCAGTGGAAAAAAAAAATCATCATTTTTAGTTCAATTTAAGCACGATAAAAAATCCAACCTTGCCTCCTACCGAATGCAAAAAACAAATAGTGAAAAAAAGTGGATGCCCTTTTTTCAAAGAAAAGCTGAAGAAAGGTGTTTTGACTTTTGAGTTTCTACATATTGCATCTAAACTTTAACATGCAGAGGCAGAGCCCCCACAAAAGCCATGACTACTGTATCTGTATGGCACTTATTCCAGTCAGGCAACTTTCTCTCCACTCCACCAATGATAATTTGTGGAAGGTTTTTGCTGATGCATTCGTAACATTGTACTTATCTAATTCATAGGGATAGATTAATTTCTTCTATAATTGGGTAAGCACGAAAGGTTATTGAATAACCCCATAGCCCAGTCTTATGATTCCTACAAGATTCCAACTTATTTTTAGGGGTGCTCATGGGCCTGGTTTGGATTAAGTGATAGAAAAGCTCAAAGCCTGGCTTGGCCCAGCCAGTTTAAGAAATGCATGTAATTTAATTTAATTAGTTTAAATAATTTCTCAAATGCCCACAAAATTTATAAAAGGCCCGCTTCGGTCTGGCCCAATTGATTAAATGGGCGGACTCGGGCCTGACTTTTACGGCCCATGTCGGGCTTGGGCCGGTGCCTGGATCAGAGCCGGGCCGGGCTTCGATATGCCTTAGCCCAACCCAACCCGGCCCATGAACACCCCTACTCATTTTCTCAGATCAAGCTTAATTCCTTCCTTCTTCCATGGGGTAATTACCAAAGGGTTGTTGAATGAGGCTATCTTTTCTGATTCCTCCAATGTTTCCAATCTGTTTTCTTAAGCATGCGATCGATTTTATAGCTAGCATCCACTTTTAATACCAAAATGATTGATAATTTGATATGCCCTTTAAGATCAATAGCACAACTCAAATGTATATGCCAATTTTTGGGCACTCGATCCTTCATGTATCTCCACAAATTCACTTGGCACCTGCTTATTGTATTACCAGGTGTGCTTGTGATGATGTACTTTCATAGGAGGTGTGTTTGTGATGTACTTTCTTAGGTGGGTCCCATTTATCTCAATTTCTATTTCAATTCACCATGCACTAGCAAAACAGGCGAAAAATAAAAATATATATATATATTAATTCTGGAAATATTTTTCCGATATACACTAATGAGAAGATTATAAATTGAGAACAAACCAATGTATCATTTTTCATTTTTTAAACTCCATAAGTTAAAAGTTGAAATTTGCATTTATACATCAACAATACCCAGCTATCAAATGGTATAGGAGAGTCATATCAAGATTCCTCATGATAGAAGATTAAGAATGGTGAAAAACATGGAAATAATAACCTTATATTGAAGTTAAGGATTTTACAGGAGAAAACTCTTTAGATAATCCGTGCATGGAGAAGGACCTCATAGACTCTACTGTACAAAAAATGGTCATTCCGCCAATTGTAACCTTAGTTGAATGCTTGTGTTGTCTTTGTGATTATCTTTATCTCTCTCACTATTGCTTCTCCTTTTATCTTCGGCAAGAGGTCTCAACCTTTTTTTTGACAAATTGATATATTATTGTTTGTTTTTTTATTTATTTTTACAATCTAAAGTGGGTTTCTTTATTTTTCTATATTTTAAAATCCTTTTAGTGTTGAGTGTGTATTAGGAAGCAAGTGTTGTGAATGGCGAAAAGTGCTCTTTGTTGCATATGGCATGGCCGTTTTTCTTGTGAGTTTCACACTTACATATGAGATTTCATCAATTATAGATAATTATCATTTTTTCTTTCTTTATATTTTTTTGTATATCAATTTTGGCTTCTAATTGTAGGAATAAGAGGCCAACTCTTATCATCTCATTGCTATGAATTTTTACGTTACCGCTAATAAATCCTGTTTTTTTTGGGTCTCGGCTCGGCACAGGTCTCTTTCTCTCCCTCCCTCTCTTTGCAACTGAAATTCTTTTTAAGATTCTTTTTCCTATTTGTTCCTTGAAATATGTAAATGTAATTTTTCATAATCATTTAAATTACTTTAATTGAGAGCATATATCCTTGACCTTCCAATCGCATGTCAGCGCCTTTAAATTCAATGGGTCATCGCGTTATCTAAGGTTACATCTGTTTTGATATTTTTTTTATGCACAAATTTTTTTAATAATCTAGAAATTAAAAAAAAAAATTAGATTGATATTTTTTAGTGATTTTCAAAAAAAAAATCTTAAATTTAACAATATTTTCATTTTTTTGGAAATTGATTACTTAATTTTAAATGGATTTATATGAGTTTGGATTTGAGATAAATCAACCACGAAAACTTATATTGTGTTTGATGGGAGTCTACACATGGCCTTTAAAATAATATGTAACACATTTTACTAACCGTGCAATCTATTTCATATAATAAAAAATATATAAAAGTATAGTGGATGAGGAGGAGGTCTTATCAAATTTTATTGATTTAGTCTTATTTTTCTCTTTTTGAGGATGTGCCTGTAATTGTTTGACACGAAGTGGTAAAAAAAAAAAAAAAAATTCTACTGTGATAAAAAAAAAAAAAAAGATGCTAAAAACTATCATGAGTTTACTATTTGAGCTTAGGCATAGCAAAACTATTACGGTAGGTATTGAGTTTTACTATTCTTCTAATTCTACATATCTAAGGACACACTAATGTACCTATAGCCTTCTTTTTCTAAAATTTTACATTTCTAGATATTCTTCATAACTTAAAATAATAATTATTATCATAAACAATAAGACGCGTATCTTAATAGTATGATAATAATAATGATAATCGGTAATAATATAATTATCATCTTATGGATTTATATATTAGAATACCTATATATTAGATTAATTTATATATGTTATGTCCTTTTCATTTAAATATAATTTATATAAAATGTATCATATTTTTAATTCTTTTTATAAATTTTAAAAGTTAATAGATTTTTTATTATATGAATTATGTTGCCCGTGGCGCGGGCATGTTTTGCTAGTGGGTTAATTAAGAGCTTAATTTTGTTAAGCATAAACTAGCTTGGATGGGTTAGTCTTTCCCATAGTCCGCATGGCCAATCAATATTGGACTGTAACCTTCTATCCAGTGAGAACACCTCTGAATAGTTGATGATTACTTGATTAGAACTTGTCTAGGCCACAAAGCAAATGATCCCAAGATTGGATGCAGGGTTTATAGCAAAAGTAGCCGGTGGCTGCTGCAAAGGATCAGGGTGTGGTCTTATTGAAATGTTCTAATCCTAAGTAGGAAACAACAAATAATGGATCCACACAAAAGCAACTTGCCGCCGTCAAATTAGCATGAAGAAAATTCGGTAGTCCAACAGAAACAGAATACGGGCTATTGATTTTAAATCTTGTCATTGTAGATAACAATGTCCAAAAAACACCTCATCTAAAGGCCAAACATGACAGTTGTGAATGCAAAAAATCAAGGTTGCTAGAACTTAAAAGACTAAGAAAGGACACATCTATCTACCTTGCTTCAGCTCGGATGGCGTAGCGTACTACTCATCATCATCATCATCGTCTTCATCGTCAGCAGCTGAATTGAGGGCATTCAATCGCTCAATCAGTTTAGCCTTCCTTTCCTCGTACGTGAGCTTCTTCAAGTTGAACCTGCCATAAAGGATATATTACAGTCAACAAAAAATGGATGAAATAGACATGCTCAAAACTTTCATCAGATGGCTTTGTTTTGGTTTTTTTCTCCCTACAATTACAAGATAGTGTGTATGTATGATCTCAGAATTCTAGAAGCAGAGTTATGACAATATGATGTCGCCACTCTTAAGCTAAAATAAGGACAAGAAAGACTGGTGCAACTGTGCAGCAAGTGGGACCTTACCTCTTGTGCGTTTTAGGAGGTTCTTTCTCCGATTTCTTTACAGTGGGATCTGCTCTTATGGCAGCATGGACCTTCTTGTATAGCTCTTCCATGTCATCAGCTTCAATTCCTTTCTTGATGTATTCACTAAATTGCGACTGGTATTTTTCTGGCTCATCTTCCATCAAAGCCTGCAAATTTCTACATGCCATGAGTAACAAATTACAGAGAAAAGCAGTGACTGATCTTCTTTAGGGTGACAGATCAATCCCAATATTCTTAGGAACTGTCAACAGCGTAAACTCAAAAAATGAATAGGATAAAAAATATGACAGGTTCAAATTTTAAGTCTAACCCTCATGTAATCAGCAACGTGACCACCAAATATGTACTTGCGGTGAAAGTCAGCATCAAGTTGCTTGTCCTCTTTCTTGTAACCAGCAAACCTCTTGTCACTATGAGGAACATCAAGCCCACCATCCAATGCACCCTGAATTATATCCCATTATTGCATTTATCTATTAGAATGCAGAGAGATGATTACGAGGGCAAAAGTGCCTAAAGCTGAAGGACCAGAATAAATAGGTCAAAATTACATTGCCAACCTCAAATGCAAGGATAAATTTCTAAATCAATGACTTACAAGAAAATTGTATGTACTGTTGGGGAAAAAAACTTCTAAGATTAAATAAATTATGATAAAAAAAAAAAAACAGCATGCTTCTAAACAAGATCTGTAACATGAACAATAGAACATAGGAACTCTGTGGATGAAAAAACCTATTACACAAATTATATGGTGAATGCTTTTGAAAAACAAATGGGACACAGATCATAAGATAACGGAGAAGGCATACCTTAAGAACACCGAATACGCGATTCCCAGTAGTAGTTCTTACGAGTCCAACATCAAGGAGAGCACGGAATGGCCTCCGGGTGTCTGCTGCTTCCACAGAATAATCCTCACCAGTGGCCTAACAGGAGGAAAAGGAGGAAAGAAAATTAAACATCATCCTCAAAAAGTAAGATAGGGGAAAATTCCAACTTTAAGGAACCACAATAAGTACCTCCACGTTACCCTCATACTCATCATCCAATTCAAGTATTTTCAACACACGGCGAGCCAAGAGCAATCCAGTACAGTAAGCTAAAATTCAATTCAGTAATGGTCAGATAAACTCTCCACAACGCAAAATAAAAAAGAAAAAAATACAGGGTGATATGTAGACATTAAATACCTGCAGCATAGTTGGTAAGACCAACTTCAAGCCCATAGCGGGGCAACTCATGGGCATAAGCTGCTGCAAGCATTGTATCCCCAGTAATACTGGCAGATACTATTTGAGCAATAATATCCTTGTTGGTCTAAGATTATGCCGTTAAGATTATAAACACTAGTCACCATCAATATGTGCAATTAAGAATAAAATAGAGACTACAGCCAACAGAAAAGTGCCACATCTTGTTAGAACATACATAATGGCTAAATTTAAGAAGAGTTGAATGAATGTATGTATTTATGACTTCATGTACACGGTGATGGATACAAATCGAACAACAAACCGATACTTGGGAGTGTTGTACTTGTTCTTGTCTTGATTGATCAGCCGGATCCTAGCTCTGTAGTCAGTCTTTCCCTCTGTATATAAGTAAGAAAAGACATCAAGAAAGAGACGACCAAAACCTCAAATTTTGTCAAGCAGGGAAAAGAAACCTTCAATACCTCTCCTCCTTTTGTACTTTACTTGGAAACGCTTGAAATACGCCCTTGACCTCTGAGCTTTGACGAACACCTGAAATGCTCAAAGAATTTGTTACACTTTCATGCCCAGAATAAAACACTAGAGAATGTTGGAAACACATGAATTGATTGGTTGCTTCTATGTTGGAGAACAAAAGCTAGCCTTATAGATGCTTTTTTTTTTCTGAAAAAATGACTATTCATTTCAGTAAAAAGCTTTTCAGTATAAGAGGACTATACTGAAAACAAGAAATTAGCTAACTGGATTTCTATCCCTCTTATGCACTACTCATATCTACCATTTCCTAGATTGACACGGGTTCAAAGAAGGGCATCAGACACCATATCAGCTGGGCAAAAAATTGACACAGATCTGCAATATAGGTGATATGGATGTGCACTCCTTCCATATTGGCGTAATTATATTTTGAGCTAAAAAATAAATAATTGTTTGTATCAGCATGTATCAGTAATACATATAAGTCATATCAGTGAAGCTGATCTAAAACAGGCATCACACTAATATTTTAGAGAAGCAATAAAATTTGCTGATAAAATGATATTTAACTATCAGGCCATATTTAAGCCATGTATCTAATGCATTGACCATTGCAAATGGCATGGAAACACAACTGCAATGAAAGACATACAACTCTTCCCACCTTGTACACCTCCGCATCCTTAAATGCACTTTATAGGTACATCCCCTTGGGTCTGTCTCTCCCTTGTGATATTCAAAATACACTTTCAAATCCTGTTCTCCCTGATTTGTTTCACATTCCAAGGGGGTTTTTAAGGAGCACTAAAGAGATAAGGACTGAAGGGTCTAAAAGTGGAGATCTAAATAAGACCATAACTTTTCTAAGATTTCTTCCTAAGGTGATAGATAGGTATCATTCTCTATCAAAGGATGGACCCTTGTGAATCTTCTTCATCTTCAATCATTCACTTTAGCCCCCCAGGAAGGCATGGTTAGAAAAGACGGTTGGTTCAGATGGTATGAATGCATTGGGGAAGGCTTCTGATGCTCGAGAATTCAAAACCCCAGTCAATGTTTGGATCTTTGGAGTCAAATTTGAAAGCACCCAACATCCCAATTGTTCATAAAAGAATCAAGCTAGCTTCAAATAATGCAATTTCTGACACATCCAAACAACCAAAATAGTTCATAGACAAGTTTTCAATTCAAACACATTCTACAGTGAGAACGAGAGATCACAAAAAAAAAAAAGAAAAAAAGAAGAAGAAGATCAAACGCATGAAACTGAAATAGAACAGGAAAAAAAATCATCGCAAGTAGATCAAAATGCGAATAGGTAAGAATAGATTACCATCTCTCAAAGATGGATCAGATCCTTTGATGTTTCGATAGTTCCTTCTGAGGTTGGAGCCTGTCTCTGCAGCTCTGCAAAACCCAAAGGGCACGTTTGTGTAGAGGTAAATTCCATGCAAAGATGAAATTGCCACATAAAAAATTCATGTTTGGTGCAAAAAGTTTTTCCGGTGAATTGGTGCTAATGTTGTTTGGTGCGGCTGTGGATTCCACAACGGAAAACCAGTGTTTGCAGCCATTTTCTGCAGGTGGGGTGGCTGCGCGTGGTGGCTGGTATCAGGGGAGAGAGAGAGGTAAGAAAGAGGTTGGACCGGGAGGAGAATAGAGCGGGAGAGAGAGAGGTTGGGGCATGGCTGCAGTCACAGGGCGGAGAAGAGAGAGGGGGAAGATAGAGGTGGCCAGGCAGGGTGGGGTGGAGGGGCGTGGTGGCTGGATGGAAGGGTGTTGTTGCTGGGACGGGGTGGAGAAGAGAGAGAGGGGGAAGAAAGAGGTGGCCAGGCGGGGTGGGTTGGCTGCTCGTGGTGGCTGGCAGCAGGGCAGAGAGAGAGAGAGAGGTTGGACTGGGAGGAGAATAGAGAGGTTGGGGGGCATGGCTGTAAGCACAGGGCGGAGAAGAGAGACAGAGGGAGAGGGGGGGTTTTACCTGCAGGGGCGATGGCTGCCGTCCACAAGGAAGCTCTCGTCGATGAAGGAGAAGAGAGTACTGGGGGCTAGGGTTTTGGATGGGAAATGAGTAGGAAAATAAGTTTATAAAGGGGGTTTTGGCCGCTGAGGAATATATATATATAGGGAGAGGCTCTCCTCAACTGCAGTTGAGGAGAGCCTCAGCTGGGCGCGTGCTACTCCCTCGTGTGGCAGTGGGCGGGACGTCATGACATAAAGCAATTAGAATCCAAATTCCAAACGTTTCCCCCTTTCATTTTCATTTCCCTCTTTCCTCTCCATCACGTTTGAGAGTCCCCTTTCAGCTTCCAAATCAGAACGAGGGACATAGAACGATCAGGGTGATCTACGACACGATTTACTCTGACCTTCTCTCCTTCCAGCGCCATGTCCCTCTCTCTCTCTCTCTCTCTCTTTGCTCGATCTCGCATTCTCTCGTCCCAGCGCCAAATCTCTATCTTACTTTGTTTTCCCGGAGCTCGCCTGCCATGAATGAGGTACAAGAGGTCTCCAGACCCAGCCACGCTGAGATCCTTGCCTCTAGCTTCGACCGCTCTGCTGCTTCACGTAGCTGTTGTGGTTCCAATCAGGTATTTCTCGAAAACCCCTAATTGCTAAAATCGTAATTGCTAACCCTATTCCAGTTTTGCTTAATTTAGGGCCCTAATCCCTAATTACTTAGGTATATGAATCCAGAAACATGATATTTGGGCGATTTTGGAGATGAATAGCAAGGGTTTTGGGATGGGATCTGAAATATGGTGAAAGCTGAGTAAATTTGAGATCGACAAGTGGTGGGGTTTTTTTTTAAAGCAACGAAGGGCAGATGGGACGCATTTGTAAGTCAACTTATACAGAGTCGTAGTGTCTTCTCACATGCAGAATTTCAGCAAGCAGTAATAATATCACAATATTTTTGTTGCATATTGCATCTTGTCTTTGGACAATCTGCCTTTACATGGCCTGTTGCAAACAGCAGCCTTTCTGCACCAGACTTGAAGCAACTACATGAAAATAATTTCAAGGAAAGCCTACAAATTCTGCTACTTTCTAGAATTTAGACTATAAATGTCTGTGCATATTCATGTTGGTACAATATCCTTGTCAGGATTTCAATGACAGCCTTGTAGTAACTACTACATACATGCAACTTCTACTAATAACTCTGGAACAGTTTGCAACTGATAGTTTCATGTTGAATGTGGGTTGATGTTAATCTCTTCCATCTTTTTTTCTTCTTCTATGATGTGGTTTTCATTTTATACTAATAGTTTTTGTATTCTCTGATTCTTTCTATTTTTTTTCTTTTTCTATGTAATGCAGAGTGAAAAAGTGGTCATCACCTCTAAGAGCTCGAGGAGTAGTTCAGCTCATGTAGGTTGCAGTGTGCTTGGAGCATTTTGAGCAGGATTTGGACTCCAACTTGGAGTGTGCCTTGAGCATATTGAGTACATTCAGTGGAGTCCAACTTGGAAGAAGCTGTGGAAGACGAATTGATAGATTTTTTCTTATCTTTTTTAATTTTTTTATTTTTTCTTATCTTGGGTTATTACCCATTATTGGCAGACTTACAGTTCCTTGCATTCAACACTCTTATTAATAAAATTGTTAGAAAAAGTGTTATTGTGGGCTTCCTTTGATGTGTTGTGGATTAATAAGCATTGCTTCAATATGTGAAAGGGTTTAGACTAATGCAACTGAGGTGTTTTGCATGTGAAGCGGACTGATTGACTAAATCATTCACATATAAATTTATTCCTCATGCATCTGAAATGTTGATGGCTCATTGCTGAAACGTTGATGGCTCATTGTTGAAGGGGTATTTTTTTTTTAGTGGATTTGGGGGAAGATATGCAGTTTAATGTAACTTGTCTTGAAATATGGACAGGTTAAATGTTGAATGGTGGCATGTTCTGGAATTTTCTCATAAAATTTGGACGGGTTGAATGTGTTGAATATTCTAAAACTTTCTCATAAAGTTTTTGAAATATAGACCGGTTGAATTTGTTGAATGTTCTGAGACATTTTGATAAGAAGTTTGAAATTTGGTCAGGTCGCATATGTTAAATCCGAGCCCTCATTGAAATGTTGAAATTTTGACTGGTTGAACTTATTGATGGTTTGAGACGTTGTTGACAAGTTAAATGGTTGTGAGTTTGTTATATTCACTGGGCATAGATTTTCACGCAATTACATCTATCAAAACTTGAGAGAGCTCACTTTTAGCCCACTGGAGGGTTAATATTATGAAATATTGCAAGTACCTTGGAACAAATATATTCAGACTTCACTTCAATAACAAAATACATTCCATTGGATTCACTTTGCAATCTACAAATTCAATCCCATCACAACACATTGCATTGAAACAAATTTAATCCATTATCCATGCAGCCACATTCATACTCTATTTTACACAATCTCATTACAAAAAATCCCACACATCCACCAAGCAGTCTGAATCATCAGACAAAATACTTAAAAAAAAATCTCTTTTAAGTCCAATACATGATATCCCCCAGTCATTAACAACCATCTCATCTCCATGTCCATGGCAAGAATTTTTATCAAGAATTTTTATCCTGCGAGTTAAGAAAGCAAAAACAGATGCCAAAAGTCAGTCAAAAACATAAAATATTATTATGTACAAAAGAAATTGAGCAGACACCATTTTCTTCTCAGAAAAAAGGAATAAACAAAAAAAAAAAAAAGAGCTGCGATAGAAGAAAAGACGGTTTGTTTTTTCAATTGTGAAAGTATTAATCTCAGTGCTGTAAAAAAAAATTAGAATAGGAGAAGGGGTGAGATCAACATTCAGAAAAAGTGAGTATCTGTATATACTGTTGCATATGCAATTGCCATCCATTGCCTTTGTCAGCCTAATAAGTGGACTCTTTGCTTTCCTGCCAATCTAAGTATATCTATAGAGTTTTCAATTCTCTGCAGCAAATAAAGCATTAATAAGAAGTATTGAAGTATAGTAATTCAGTCCTTCAACCCAATAGCATAAACATTTTTTACAAAGAAAAAAAAATCATAATCCCTTCATCAAATATACCCATCAAGTGATTAGAAAATTCCGAATCTGTGAGCAGAAAATGGGACATAGCAATCACATCAAATCCATATCCTGAAACCTCGATTATGAAATCATAACCCCTTCTCCACCTCTTCTTTGAGTTTTCAGCCAAATCAAGGAGCGAAGAATTCCTCTTTAGTCGCCAGAAATCCGCAATCAAGAGGGATTTTTCCAGATAAAAAAAAAATCATATAATAAAAAAAGGAATCCATACCTAAGTCAGGGCTGACTTTTTCCTCTTTTCCTAATTTTTTCTTTTGCTCCCCTTCTTCTCCATTTCTCATTCTATTCTCTTTTCCTTCTTCCTTTCTTTGTTTTGTAACTCTCGAACTTGCCTTTGGGGAGAGAGAGAGACAAAACTAAAGAGAAAGGGAGGACAGGGGAGAGACGTAGAGAGAAGAGAGAGACACTGAGGGTTTGATGAGAAAGAAACAAAGAGAGAGAGTTCCCACGTAAGAGAGAGAGGGATATGGCGCTGGAATGAGAGAAAGACGGAGTAGATCGTGTCTGAGAGCACCCTGATTGTTCTATGTCCCTCGTTCTGATTTGGGCGGAGACATGAGACAGAGAGCACCCGAGGTGAGGAAGAGACGATGCCTTCGTATCCGGTTCCGTCTTCTGATTTGGCGCTGGGACGAGAGAATGCGAGATCGAGCAGAGAGAGAGAGGGATATGGCGCTGGAAGGAGAGAAGGTCAGAGTAGATCGTGTCAGAGATCACCCTGATCGTTCTATGTCCCTCGTTCTGATTTGGAAGCTGAAAGGGGACTCTCAAACGTGATGGAGAGGAAAGAGGGAAATGAAAATGAAAGGGGGAAACGTTTGGAATTTGGATTCCAATTGCTTAATGTCATGACGTCCCGCCCACTGCCACATGAGGGAGTAGCACGTGCCCAGCTGAGGCTCTCCTCAACTGCAGATATATATATATATATATATATAAAGCAAGGCTCTCCTAAGTTTAAGCTTATTATATGATTCCGTAAGCTAACGCTTCTAGGGCCCATTCTTGATCCATCCAAATGGACCAAACACACGACCCCCTTAAATTGCACAAGCCCACCAACTTTTGGTCAAATCCGAATTTACTAAACCGTTGGATCGACTATGTACCAATCTGAATAGACCGTTGACCATTAAACTTTTGGTGCCCAGATAGAGATGATAGAAACCACAATTTGGGCTGATTTTTTGTAGGAAGGAGGGTCCCAGTGAGTCCTTGAAATCCCGGGCAGGTTCTTCTCTGCAGTGTGTAAACCGCACACGTGTAAGTACATGTGTGATCCATTTTTACACTAATGCAGCTTAGAATACCCATTTTTAAATACACAGTTTTATTAAAAAAAATTAAAAATAAAACTTTTAAAAATTTTAATAAAAGTTGAAATACATTTAAAAATCAAATTTCAATAGAAATTGAGTAATTATAAATTACAAGGCCCGTGCAATGTCCAAATACAGTTGACACTACTTTTTTCTTATACATTTGAAAACAATAAAACGATGATATACCGAGAAAAATGAGATCTCAAAAGACAATCGATATAGAATTTATATAATTTTTTGATGATATAAATCACATATATCTATATATTTTATCATGAATATGTACAAAAAAAATTTAAATTTACTTTATTTAACTTATCAGGTCGACTTATCAGTTTCTTGGTAGACTCGATCTGTTAAAGTTGGAGTCTAGTCGAAAGCATAATCAAATCAATAACCTGTAGTTTTATGAATAAAATAAAAATAAAAACTAAGAATCAGATGAGCTTAATGTTTTAACCAATTACCATGAACATTATATGTTCACTACAATTCAGATTTTATTAAGGAAAAAAATTAATTATATCATACCTAAGGACATCAGAATAAAAACATTGAGATGGTGGTTTTATTCTTAACTTATAAAGAAGAATAACATTTCACACCGATCGTCAAGAACAATGAAGTAATTCGGCTTGTCCTCAAGCGACAGGGATCAACAATGGTGGACTATGATATTAACTCTGACGGGTAATGTGAGACCCCACCCCTGGTGGGCCCTCAATGTGAATTTGAATACTATATATTAGCCTAAGTATTTTAATTATACTAATTATGGGACTTAGTGAGGGTAGCTATGTATTTTCCTAGGGTTAGACTAGTGGTGTAATTAGTAGAGTCAATAGGGGGTCTTTTGTTATTCTTAGAGTTAGTTAGTTTGTTAGAGGCCCTAGCTAGAAATTTGTATTTACTATAGGGGGTTAGCACCAAGAATTTTCTAGAAGCCCACCTAAAGACCTAGATACCCTTTACCCTAACCCTAATCCCATTCTAACCCTAAGGGCATTTTTGTCCATAACCCAAAAACCCAACCTATATAAACTAAACCCTCCCCCTGCCCTAACAACTACTGTTCATCTCCTTTTCTCTCAAGTTCCAATCTCTTCTCTCTTCTTCTTCCCCAATTCCCTCCAACGAACCCTCATCTCCCCCTCCAATCTCTCTTTTCTCTTCCTCGCCCCAGAAACCCCTTAACAGAAGGCCAGCCGAGACCAACCTGCACCGTAGGAGCAATTGCCGAGACCTTTTCTCTTTTTCCCCGTGGTTTTCTTTCTTTTCCTTCTACCTTCAATCGATCAAGGCAAGTGCACTGTGCTGGTAGTTTAGATTGCATGTTTCCTTCCTTTGATTGGCAGTAGAATTTCAATTTGTAATATATATGTTTAGATCGATCCTTGAACATGTTTGTTCGGTTCCTTTGGCCATTGATGGATGGGATTACCTCATTTGGATGATCAATGGCCGGTTGATGATGGGGAAATGATGTAGGAATGATTTATTTTGCTTCTGTAATGGTCTATGGAGAAACCCAGGAGAATTGGGTCACAGGAATGAGTTTCCGGAGATGGGTTCTTGTCATCTCGCAGTATTGAGATCGGAATCGAAGAAGGACCACCCTTGGTAGATCAGGACCCTACGTCTATGTGAGGGGGCCTGTGCGACCATAGGGTACTACTTGATCTGGATTCTGATCAGAGGTGGACCACCATTCCTGTGCTTAATGAAGAGGAGTTGTGTACTGTCGCAGAACTGGGTTCTGTAACAGAACACAACACTGATAGGAGAGATGGGCAGAGTCCAGCGATGGCCGAACTCAGCATTTGCAGAGCCCAGCGGTTGCCGAGCTCAGCGTTAGCGCAGCTCAGCAACTGCCGAGCTCAGCACTGGCCGAACTCAGCGATGGCTGGATTCAACACTAGCTGAACTCAGAGTTCTGCCGAGCATAATGGTCGATGAGATCCGCGTTTAGCCGAGCTAAGTGTCTAGGCCGAGCTCAGTGCTCAAAGCCGAGTTCAGTGTTACGGCCGAACTCAGTGTTATGGCCGAACTCAGTGTTTTACTAAGCTCAGTGCCAGACCGGGTTCTGTGCCAGACCGAACTTCGAGCTTAGCCGAACTCAGTGCTTAACCGAGCTGAGAGCTAAACCAATCTCAATGCCTAGCCGAACTCAATGCATTTTCTGAACTCAGTTGGGTGGCCGAACTGAGCTAGGCCCTTTGCCGAGCTGAGCTGGGTGGCCGAACTGAATATCAATTGAGCTCCATTGCTTAACCGAACTCCGAGATGGATTTCCAAAAAGGCGGGATTTCAACAAAGGAGACTAGAACCTGGGACATTCCCTTTAGCCAGAATTCTTAGTGTGCACGGCCAACTACCCAGGCCAGGGAGTTAGCCGAACTCACAGGAAGTTCTGGACGAACAGGCTTTGCCTGTAGGGTGTTTTTCCTTCTCTGGTCCCAGTGTGCCGAGCTGACCGCCCAAGCCAGGAGGCCGGCTGAGCACACTGTGTGCAGTGACGATCCCCAGATTCTAATTTCTATTGTTGCAATCATATGTAGGGCCCATTGACCATTCAAATAGACTTCCATCACTGTGCCAGCCACGAGTCAATGGTACGGCTCAACCTTGACTCGTGGGGTCCACTAACTAAAGTCCAGGTTATGTAATCTAAGATGATTCGACCTTTATACGTTACCAAATGATGCACACAACTTCTAAGCACCAAACACAATATTCCTTAGCATCTGTGGTTTCACTTAAAGATCGAATTACCTGAGATGGACCTGTATCCGAAAGTGGACCATTTACCTAGGATGGACTGTTGCTATCTCCCTTTGATCCTTGTACTTGGAGATTCATCTCCCTCATACTACGACTATCACTCTATTGTCCTTATTATTGCTCATACTTGTTAATTAAATGGAAAATGGAGGACCTAAACCTAGGAATACGTAGAGGTGACCCGGTAATTTGATTTGGTGGATCATTGACCCGTGTCTGTGGCTAGGCGGGCCCTTTTTTTATGGCCTAAGTTGGATGTGAATTACCCTAGAATGGAGAGGTTAGATTGTATGGGCTTGTGACCCATTGTGGATGTAAATGGATCATATGTTATTGAACATGGACTTGTATATTATATGGACTGTTGTAGACCAGGCCATGTATTTGGTGGGCCTTGGTATGGACCCAATGATTGGATTTGGACTTGGACTATGATCCATAGGTCGCATTGAGTACTTGGACCTCTTAGGGACTTTTGTTAGGACCTTGTTCACGCAAGGCAAAGCCTAGACAGACACAGACCTTTATTGTTTCCGAGTCGGCATAAACATTCACTCAGTTGATTTAAGCTCAGCCAGTTGGACTGATCATCACTGGTAGGAGCTATTGAGATTTGTTGTGTGGCTATCATGATGAGCACTGTTGGGACGGACGGTGTGATGCCGGTTCCGGTCGTTGTGGATGATGTTGGTGATATTTTGCAGGGTTAGTAATCCCTAGCATTAGCTTAGGATCCCTACCGCGACTGTGTTCAGTATGGGAGGGCCGCGGCATAATATCCCGCGGTGACCAGCTTATGTGGATGTGCCATATTGTGTAGGTTTATTACTGTTATGCTTATTATGATTCTACATTGTTATCTTGCACGACTGCATAGCATATGTACCTTTGTTACTCTCTTAACTTTATACATGTCTTTACTCATTTTGATGCATACATTCTATATTATCTGCATATTGTGACTTGCCAGATCTTTAGATCTGACCCACTCTTGGTGCTTAGGTCTTGACCCCGAGTTCGAGGACGATGCGTTCGCACTCGTTGAGGTGCCCGTAGCAGGCGACTACGGATGGGGGCCGGCCGACCATGAGGTCGAGCCGGAAGGTGGAGAGCCGACACTAGCTGCAGGGGTCTGAGTGTTCTTTTGTCTGGGTTTTGAGAGACATTTGTTGTGAGTTGGGTAGTAATGAAAAATATGTAATTAAACTTTGATTTGTTATCTCTATACATTTAGGCTGGACATCAGCCCATCTACATTTGACATATATACGATGATACCTTATGCTTCCGCTATCTCTGTATGGCTTCCGCTTATAATACGCTTCCGCAATAATAACTGTTGTTACATATTCGTTCAAAAAGTTTTAAATTGGACCTCACTGCGGACCTACGATCTTGGAAGTTCTCGGATTTTCCGGGAAGTAGCGCGCCAATTTCGGTACTTTGACGATTTTCTCGGTATCCGGAATTGGGGCGTTACATTTTATGGTATCAGAGCGGGCAAGTCTCTAGGAAATAAAATACACTAGAAACTTTAGGACGTAGTGAGGATCTCAGTGTGGGAGTACGTGTAGGGTCGATGGATCGGGTAGAATCAGTGTAGTCCTAAGTGTTGGACTTAAACTAACCTAATTTCTTTCTCTTAACAGATGTCTAGAGAAGGTTCTCCATCACATATGATGCCAGCAGCCGGTAGTCAGCCAGACTTCGAGCAGCGTTTCCAGAGGTTCTTGCAGGCCTTCCTCGTTTCCCAGGAGGCCCAGGCGTCGGCGCAGCAGCAGCAGGCCGAGGATTTTGCCCAATTCCAGACGCAAGTCTTGGACATCATGGACAGAGTGGCTCAGCCAGGCACAGCAGCGGCATCCGTTCGGGAGGCAGACCCGAACGTCATATTCGAGAGGTTCCTCAAAAGGGGACCGCCTGAGTTCACTGGCGCCGATGACCCGCTGGTGGCCGACGAATGGATCGTGCGGATGGAGAAGATCTTCAAGGTCTTCGAGTGCACCGGTCAGCAGAGAGTGCAGTTGGCCGCTTATATGTTTCGGGGAGTCGCGGAGGACTGGTGGAGGACGATTCAGCGTCATTTCGAGGCGATAGGAGACGAGATCGCTTGGACTGCATTCAGGGCGGACTTCCTTCGGAAGTTCATACCACCTCACGTCAGAGACCGCAAGCTGCGGGAATTTCAGGCGCTGGTGCAAGGCAGCATGACTGTCTACCAGTATGAGGTTCGCTTCACCCAGCTTTCTCGTTTTGCAGAGGCCCTGATCACACCTGAGTCCGAGAGGATCCGTCGGTTCGTCGATGGGCTGAGAGACGACATTCAGCTTAACATGTCTTGCATTGAGATTCACACTTATGAGGAGGCTTTGAGGAGAGCTTACTGGGCAGAGGAGCGTCTACAGCGGATAGAGGCCAGTCAGCAGCAGAGGCGAGTTAGAGCCGCCTTGGTCAGACCGTAGCCCTTGCCCATACAGCAGCAGCCATTCCAGAGACAGAGGCCAGGCAGCATCAGTATCAGCGGCAGCCTCATCAGCAGCAGCAGCGTGGGCCCAGAGTATGCTATGACTGTGGGGAGACAGGACACATCTCCAGATTTTGCCCATTCAGAGGAGGACAGCCTCAGGCCCCGATGCTTCAGCTTCCAGCACCACCGAGAGCACCAGCTCCAGCTCCACCCGTTCAGCAGATTGCACCGGCACCCCAGCCACCTCAGCAGCAGTACCGTGCCCAGCAGCAGGCACGTGGACCCCAGCAGCCCAGGGGACAGCACTACCAGAGGGGACGATACCAGAGGCCCCATGGACAGCAGCGACAGCAGCAGAGACCTCAGGCTGTAGGTCAGGCATTTGCACTCACACATGAGGAGGCCGAAGCTGCAGGGAACGTCGTCGAAGGTACTCTTTCTATTTGTGATCAGATTGCTAGAGTATTGTTTGATCCTGGTGCGACACATTCCTATGTGTCTTCTGCTTTTGCTTTAGTTCTTGGTGGGGTAGGAGAGGAGTTGCCTTACACGCTAGTTGTGTCTACGCCCGTGGGCAAGAGGGTAGTGTGTCAGACTTACCACCCCAGATGCCGAGTGCAGATCGGGGAGTACATTATGTTTGCAGATTTGATCGTGTTACCCATGCATGACTTCGACGTTATCTTGGGGATGGATTGGTTGGCCAGATATCGAGCGGTGATGGACTGCTTCGAGAAGATAGTCAGACTTACTATCGACGGTTCAGATGCCACGATCGAGTTTGTGGGTGAGAGGAGACCACCCAGCACTAGGTTGATTTCAGCACTGAAGGCAGAGAGGCTAGTGAGATCAGGTTGCGAGGGCTACATCGCATTCATCTCAGAGGACAAGGAGTCCAAGGGAGTCGAGGAGATCCCAGTCGTTTGCGAGTTTCCAGACGTGTTTCCCGACGAGATCCCAGGATTGCCTCCAGTCAGAGAGATCGACTTCACCATCGAGCTTGTGTCAGGCACCGCACCGATTTCCAGAGCTCCTTATCGCATGGCTCCAGCAGAGCTGCGAGAGTTGAAGACCCAGTTGCAAGAGTTGATAGACAAGGGCTTCATCAGACCGAGAATGTCACCTTGGGGAGCACCTGTGCTCTTCGTGAAGAAGAAGGATGGATCGATGAGGATGTGCATCGACTACAGGCAGCTGAACCAGGCAACGGTGAAGAACAAGTATCCTCTTCCCCGGATCGACGAGCTTTTCGACCAGCTTCAGGGAGCGCAGTACTTCTCGAAGGTGGACCTGAGATCGGGATACCATCAGCTGCGAGTCAGAGAGCAGGATGTGCAGAAGACAGCATTTCGTACTCGTTACGGACACTATGAGTTCCTCGTGATGCCGTTCGGGTTGACGAATGCGCCGGCAGTGTTCATGGCCCTGATGAACAAGATCTTCGCCCCGTATCTTGACAGCTTTACAGTGGTGTTCATCGACGACGTGTTGGTCTACTCCAAGTCCAGAGAGGAGCACGAGCAGCATTTGAGGACGTCTCTACAGTTGCTACGTGACAACCAGCTGTACGCAAAGCTCAGCAAGTGCGAGTTCTGGTTGGAGCAGGTAGTCTTCCTCGGACATATCATCTCCAGAGACGGCCTAGCAGTGGATCCAGCAAAGATCGAGGCGGTAGTGAACTGGGAGAGACCGAAGAATGTCACAGAAGTTCGGAGTTTCCTTGGCTTAGCAGGCTACTACCGCAGATTTGTCAAGAGTTTCTCTTCGATTTCAGCCCCTTTGACCAAGCTGACGAGAAAGGACGTACCGTTCGTATGGACAGATGCATGCGAGGACAGCTTTCAAGAGCTGAAGGAGAGACTGACGTCAGCACCGATCTTATCTTTACCTTCTGGTACAGGCGGTTTCGTTGTCTTCACCGACGCTTCAGGGACCGGTCTTGGTTGTGTTTTGATGCAGGAGGGCAAAGTCATTGCCTATGGATCTCGCCAACTGAAGGAACACGAGAAGAAGTATGCCACTCACGACCTGAAGCTTGCAGCAGTCGTGTTCGCACTGAAGATGTGGCGGCACTACCTCTACGGAGAGAAGTTTGAGGTCCATTCAGATCATCGCAGTTTGCAGTACCTGTTCACTCAGCATGACCTCAACAACCGTCAGAGGCGTTGGATGGAGTACATCAAGGATTACGACTTCCCTATCAAATACCATCCGGGTAAGGCGAACGTCGTAGCAGATGCTTTGAGCAGGAAGACCGCCCTAGTCAGTTTCCTAGCAGCAGAGGGCGTGTGGACCGATGTCTTCAGTGACTTGGATGTCCAGTTTCAGCCGCTCAGCGACAGAATTATGCTTGCTACCATGTCCGCATGGGAACCAGAGTTGCTTGGAGAGGTCAAGGACAGTCAACGCAGCGATCCTAAGCTTGTCAGAGTGATCGAGCAGATTGACCAGAGGCCAGAGTTCAGACTGATTGGTGGAGTACTCTACTATCAGGACAGGCTGTGTGTACCAGATATCCAGGAGCTGAAGGACCAGATCTTAGCAGATGCACACCACAGCAGATATTCGATTCACCCAGGCAGTACCAAGATGTATAGGAACCTGAGGAGCTACTACTGGTGGAACAACATGAAGAAAGAGATTGCAGGCTATGTGGCCAGATGTCTGACCTGTCAACAGATCAAAGCCGAGCATCAGAAGCCACCAGGGCTACTTCATCAGCTCGAGATACCTCAGTGGAAGTGGGAGCACATCACCATGGATTTTATTGCAGGACTTCCAGCTACCAGGAGACGCAGTGATGGCATTTGGGTGATCGTGGACAGGCTGACTAAGTCAGCTCACTTCTTGCCAGTATCGATGAGAGCGGGACTCGACGTCCTTGCTAAGCTGTACGTGGATAAGATCGTCTCTTTGCACGGAGTTCCAGCTTCGATTGTTTCAGACCGAGATCCACGCTTCACTTCTCACTTTTGGGATAGTCTTCAGCGAGCATTGGGTACCAAGTTGAGCTTCAGCACAGCCTATCATCCTCAGACAGACGGACAGACATAGCGCACCAACCAGACCTTGGAGGATATGTTGCGAGCTTGTGTTCTAGACTACAAGGAGAACTGGGAGGATTCCTTGCCACTCTGTGAGTTTGCCTATAACAACAGTTACCACTCAAGCATCAAGATGGCACCGTTCGAGGCATTGTACGGCAGGAAGTGCAAGACCCCAATCTGTTGGGAGGAAGTTGGTGTCAGGAGCTTCCATGGACCATCTATTGTCGGCGACACCAGTGAGAAGATCCATCAGATAGTGGAGAACCTGAAGATTAGCCGCAGTCGACAGAAGAGCTATGCAGACAACCGACGCAGACCCCTCGAGTTCCAGAAGGGAGACCGTGTCTTCCTGAAGGTTTCCCCAGCTCGAGGCACCCTCAGATTCGGCGAGAAGGGCAAGTTAGCACGGAGGTACGTTGGACCCTTTGAGATCAAGGCCAGGATCGGGGATGTCGCCTACAGACTTCAGTTGCCAGCAGAGCTGTCAGGTGTGCACGACGTCTTCCATGTCTCGATGTTGAGGAAGTATGTGGAGGACCCTACCCACATTCTGCACCACCAGCCACTCGACATCCAGCCCGACGCGTCCTACATCGCCAAACCAGTCGCAGTCATCGACACCAAGGAGAAGGTGCTTCGGGACCGAACCATTCAGTTCGTGAAGGTTCAGTGGGAGCATCATACTCCGGAGGAAGCTACTTGGGAGCTACGAGACCAGGTGGCAAGAGATTATCCACATCTTCTACCGCAGGTATGTCCCTACTTTGTTTTTACATTTGGGGACCAAATGTTTTAAAGGAGGGAGGAATGTGAGACCCCACCCCTGGTGGGCCCTCAATGTGAATTTGAATACTATATATTAGCCTAAGTATTTTAATTATACTAATTATGGGACTTAGTGAGGGTAGCTATGTATTTTCCTAGGGTTAGACTAGTGGTGTAATTAGTAGAGTCAATAGGGTGTCTTTTGTTATTTTTAGAGTTAGTTAGTTTGTTAGAGGCCCTAGCTAGAAATTTGTATTTACTATAGGGGGGTTTGCACCAAGAATTTTCTAGAAGCCCACCTAAAGACCTAGATACCCTTTACCCTAACCCTAATCCCATTCTAACCCTAAGGGCATTTTTGTCCATAACCCAAAAACCCAACCTATATAAACTAAACCCTCCCCCTGCCCTAACAACTACTGTTCATCTCCTTTTCTCTCAAGTTCCAATCTCTTCTCTCTTCTTCTTCCCCAATTCCCTCCAACGAACCCTCATCTCCCCCTCCAATCTCTCTTTTCTCTTCCTCGCCCCAGAAACCCCTTAACAGAAGGCCAGCCGAGATCGACCTGCACCGTAGGAGCAATTGCCGAGACCTTTTCTCTTTTTCCCCGTGGTTTTCTTTCTTTTCCTTCTACCTTCAATCGATCAAGGCAAGTGCACTGTGCTGGTAGTTTAGATTGCATGTTTCCTTCCTTTGATTGGCAGTAGAATTTCAATTTGTAATATATATGTTTAGATCGATCCTTGAACATGTTTGTTCGGTTCCTTTGGCCATTGATGGATGGGATTACCTCATTTGGATGATCAATGGCCGGTTGATGATGGGGAAATGATGTAGGAATGATTTATTTTGCTTCTGTAATGGTCTATGGAGAAACCCAGGAGAATTGGGTCACAGGAATGAGTTTCCGGAGATGGGTTCTTGTCATCTCGCAGTATTGAGATCGGAATCGAAGAAGGACCACCCTTGGTAGATCAGGACCCTACGTCTATGTGAGGGGGCCTGTGCGACCATAGGGTGCTACTTGATCTGGATTCTGATCAGAGGTGGACCACCATTCCTGTGCTTAATGAAGAGGAGTTGTGTACTGTCGCAGAACTGGGTTCTGTAACAGAACACAACACTGATAGGAGAGATGGGCAGAGTCCAGCGATGGCCGAACTCAGCATTTGCAGAGCCCAGCGGTTGCCGAGCTCAGCGTTAGCGCAGCTCAGCAACTGCCGAGCTCAGCACTGGCCGAACTCAGCGATGGCTGGATTCAACACTAGCTGAACTCAGAGTTCTGCCGAGCATAATGGTCGATGAGATCCGCGTTTAGCCGAGCTAAGTGTCTAGGCCGAGCTCAGTGCTCAAAGCCGAGTTCAGTGTTACGGCCGAACTCAGTGTTATGGCCGAACTCAGTGTTTTACTGAGCTCAGCGCCAGACCGGGTTCCGTGCCAGACCGGACTTCGAGCTTAGCCGAACTCAGTGCTTAACCGAGCTGAGAGCTAAACCAATCTCAATGCCTAGCCGAACTCAATGCATTTTCTGAACTCAGTTGGGTGGCCGAACTGAGCTAGGCCCTTTGCCGAGCTGAGCTGGGTGGCCGAACTGAGTATCAATTGAGCTCCATTGCTTAGCCGAACTCCGAGATGGATTTCCAAAAAGGCGGGATTTCAACAAAGGAGACTAGAACCTGGGACATTCCCTTTAGCCAGAATTCTTAGTGTGTACGGCCAACTACCCAGGCCAGGGAGTTAGCCGAACTCACAGGAAGTTCTGGACGAACAGGCTTTGCCTGTAGGGTGTTTTTCCTTCTTTGGTCCCAGTGTGCCGAGCTGACCGCCCAGGCCAGGAGGTCGGCTGAGCACACTGTGTACAGTGACGATCCCCAGATTCTAATTTCTATTGTTGCAATCATATGTAGGGCCCATTGACCATTCAAATAGACTTCCATCACTGTGCCAGCCACGAGTCAATGGTACGGCTCAACCTTGACTCGTGGGGTCCACTAACTAAAGTCCAGGTTATGTAATCTAAGATGATTCGACCTTTATACGTTACCAAATGATGCACACAACTTCTAAGCACCAAACACAATATTCCTTAGCATCTGTGGTTTCACTTAAAGATCGAATTACCTGAGATGGACCTGTATCCGAAAGTGGACCATTTACCTAGGATGGACTGTTGTTATCTCCCTTTGATCCTTGTACTTGGAGATTCATCTCCCTCATACTATGACTATCACTCTATTGTCCTTATTATTGCTTATACTTGTTAATTAAATGGAAAATGGAGGACCTAAACCTAGGAATACGTAGAGGTGACCCGGTAATTTGATTTGGTGGATCATTGACCCGTGTCTGTGGCTAGGCGGGCCCTTTTTTTATGGCCTAAGTTGGATGTGAATTACCCTAGAATGGAGAGGTTAGATTGTATGGGCTTGTGACCCATTGTGGATGTAAATGGATCATATGTTATTGAACATGGACTTGTATATTATATGGACTGTTGTAGACCAGGCCATGTATTTGGTGGGCCTTGGTATGGACCCAATGATTGGATTTGGACTTGGACTATGATCCATAGGTCGCATTGAGTACTTGGACCTCTTAGGGACTTTTGTTAGGACCTTGTTCACGCAAGGCAAAGCCTAGACAGACACAGACCTTTATTGTTTCCGAGTCGGCATAAACATTCACTCAGTTGATTTAAGCTCAGCCAGTTGGACTGATCATCACTGGTAGGAGCTATTGAGATTTGTTGTGTGGCTATCATGATGAGCACTGTTGGGACGGACGGTGTGATGCCGGTTCCGGTCGTTGTGGATGATGTTGGTGATATTTTGCAGGGTTAGTAATCCCTAGCATTAGCTTAGGATCCCTACCGCGACTGTGTTCAGTATGGGAGGGCCGCGGCATAATATCCCGCGGTGACCAGCTTATGTGGATGTGCCATATTGTGTAGGTTTATTACTGTTATGCTTATTATGATTCTACATTGTTATCTTGCACGACTGCATAGCATATGTACCTTTGTTACTCTCTTAACTTTATACATGTCTTTACTCATTTTGATGCATACATTCTATATTATCTGCATATTGTGACTTGCCAGATCTTTAGATCTGACCCACTCTTGGTGCTTAGGTCTTGACCCCGAGTTCGAGGACGATGCGTTCGCACTCGTTGAGGTGCCCGTAGCAGGCGACTACGGATGGGGGCCGGCCGACCATGAGGTCGAGCCGGAAGGTGGAGAGCCGACACTAGCTGCAGGGGTCTGAGTGTTCTTTTGTCTGGGTTTTGAGAGACATTTGTTGTGAGTTGGGTAGTAATGAAAAATATGTAATTAAACTTTGATTTGTTATCTCTATACATTTAGGCTGGACATCAGCCCATCTACATTTGACATATATACGATGATACCTTATGCTTCCGCTATCTCTGTATGGCTTCCGCTTATAATACGCTTCCGCAATAATAACTGTTGTTACATATTCGTTCAAAAAGTTTTAAATTGGACCTCACTGCGGACCTACGATCTTGGAAGTTCTCGGATTTTCCGGGAAGTAGCGCGCCAATTTCGGTACTTTGACGATTTTCTCGGTATCCGGAATTGGGGCGTTACATTTTATGGTATCAGAGCGGGCAAGTCTCTAGGAAATAAAATACACTAGAAACTTTAGGACGTAGTGAGGATCTCAGTGTGGGAGTACGTGTAGGGTCGATGGATCGGGTAGAATCAGTGTAGTCCTAAGTGTTGGACTTAAACTAACCTAATTTCTTTCTCTTAACAGATGTCTAGAGAAGGTTCTCCATCACATATGATGCCAGCAGCCGGTAGTCAGCCAGACTTCGAGCAGCGTTTCCAGAGGTTCTTGCAGGCCTTCCTCGTTTCCCAGGAGGCCCAGGCGTCGGCGCAGCAGCAGCAGGCCGAGGATTTTGCCCAATTCCAGACGCAAGTCTTGGACATCATGGACAGAGTGGCTCAGCCAGGCACAGCAGCGGCATCCGTTCGGGAGGCAGACCCGAACGTCATATTCGAGAGGTTCCTCAAAAGGGGACCGCCTGAGTTCACTGGCGCCGATGACCCGCTGGTGGCCGACGAATGGATCGTGCGGATGGAGAAGATCTTCAAGGTCTTTGAGTGCACCGGTCAGCAGAGAGTGCAGTTGGCCGCTTATATGTTTCGGGGAGTCGCGGAGGACTGGTGGAGGACGATTCAGCGTCATTTCGAGGCGATAGGAGACGAGATCGCTTGGAGACGTCATTTAGAGGATGAGAGTGTTGATCAAAGTAAGAAAAATTCGAAACGAACAAAGACAAACTGAATTTGTTGCAGCTCATCATCAAATACTTATTTTAGTTGTTTACACTTAAAACGATCACTTCATTCACTGACTCTGAAGTGAGTAGTAATGCTAGCATAACAAGCAGTTTCTATGAGATTTTCGTTTTCCCTTTAAGGAAATGCATGACGCTTCATTAAAATATATGAAAAGAAGAAGAAGAACAAGAAGAATCAGCAGCTTGCAATGATGAAAGAAATAAATGTGTTAGAAAATTATCAAAAATTTTCAATTTAAAGCTCATGAGTAAGAGTAATAATAAATAAATATATTCATGCCCTTGAAATGCCCTTTTATAATAAAAAAATGTACAAAAGTTGTATATTAAGAAACAAAAAATTATACAGAACAACAACAATTTTACGATAACAATCTATAAGACGTACCACTAAATTGCATTTATGGAATTATCTTTAGCAATCTATAA
The DNA here is from genome assembly GCA_012931725.1 of Litsea cubeba. Lineage (NCBI taxonomy): Eukaryota > Viridiplantae > Streptophyta > Magnoliopsida > Laurales > Lauraceae > Litsea > Litsea cubeba. The sequence goes on along the minus strand of CM022954.1, from coordinate 5,396,193 downwards.
GACGTACCACTAAATTACATTTATCTTAAGTGGGGCCCACGTCTTGTATTTGAGTAATAATATATAGATTATATTATTATTATCTTAAGTGAGGCCCACATCTTGCATATGATTGGGCAAGTGTGTAGTGAATAAAAAGTTACATCTTGCTATTTTTGATAATAGTAGATAGATATAGATAGATAGATGGATATAGATTATTATTATTATATAAGTGTGGCCCAAGTTTTTCTCTTTTAGAAGGGTAATAATAATATCTAGATTATATTATTATTATTTTAAGTGGGGCCCACATCTTGCATTTGATTAGACAAGTGTATAGTGAAAAAAAATATAAAAAGTTGTACATCTTACTCTCTTTTATAATAGTAGATATTATTATTATATAGGTGGGGCCACACAAGTTCTTATCTTTTAGAAGGGTAATAATATATATATTACTAGTATCTTAAGTGGGGCCCACATCTTGTATTTGAGAAATAATATATAGATTAGATATAGATAGATAGATATAGATTATTATTATTATATAAGTGGAGCCCAAGTTTTTCTCTTTTAAAAGGATAATAATAATATATATTATATTATTATTATCTTAAGTGGGGCTCACATCTTGCATTTGATTGGGCAAGTGTGTAGTAAAAACAAAGTAAAAAGTTGTACATTTTACTCTATTTTATAATAGTAGATAAAGATAGAGATAAAGATAAATAGATAGAAGATATCTCTATAGATATAAATATAGATAGATATAGATATTTAGAGGTGGGCTCCACAATGGTGTAGTGAAAAAGTTTATATTGTAATATTTGGAGCCATTTCTCATAATAATATATTATTATATTATATTATAATATTTGGGGGTGGGCCCCACAGTGATGTAGTGAAAAAGTTTACAATCTCTCATCTTTTATAATAGTAGATAGAAGATAAAAGATATAATATAATATAGATAGAATTATATTACAATATTTGAGGATGGGCCCCACAGTGGTGTAGTAAAAAAGTTTGCATTATAATATTATTATATTATATTATAATATTTGGGGGTGGGCCTCACAATGGTGTATAATAGTAGAGATATATACTATATATAATATAATATATAATATATAATATATATAGTATAATGTGGGCCCCACTATGGTAGAATATATATAGTATAAGGTGGGCCCCAAATTTGCATCATTCTCTCTTTGATAATAGTATAGATATATATAGAGTAGATAGAGTAGATGACGAAATAAGATGATGATGATGATGAGATGAGATGATGAGAAGTGGGCCCCACAATGGTTAGACAAAAAAAAGATGCAACTTTATCTCTTTTATAAGAGTAGTAGATTATATTATATTATAATATTTGGGGGTGGGACCACAATGGTGTATAATAGTAGAGATATATAAAGTTTACAATCTCTCATCTTTTATAACAGTAGATAGAATATATAATATAATATAGATATAATTATATTATAATATTTGGGGATGGGCCCCACAATGGTGTAGTGAAAAAGTTTGTATTATAATATTATTATATTATAATATTTGGAGGTGGGCCCCACAATGGTGTATAATAGTAGAGATATATAATATAATATATATAGTATAAGGTGGGCCCCACTATAGTAGATTATATATAGTATAAGGTGGGCCCCAAATTTGCATCATTCTCTCTTTGATAATAGTATAGATATATATAGAGTAGATGATGAGATGATGATGAGAGATGATGAGAAGTGGGCCCCACAATGGTTAGACAAAAAAAAAAAAGATGCAACTTTCTCTCTTTTATAAGAGTAGTAGATATATATTTATTATTATTATTATATATTTTTTTGTTAACGGAGGGTTATCAACTTTCTTGGCTGGACTAATCCCTTTAGGTCAGAGGTGGGATTCAATATTTGATTCCTAAAAGCGGGGAATCGGTACGGTTGCAAACGGGACGGTTCCAGATCGGGACCGTAGTGGATTCGGACCCGTTTCTAAATAACATATTAAAAATGTAAAAAAAAGAGTTGATTTTGATGTACAAGCTGCAATACCAAAGGCTCATGTGCCGAATCCCGTGTCCATGGGTCGGAACCTATGTGGACCCGAAATCGGACCCGTTTATCAATTGGAACCTAAATTATGTTCCGGACCCGGATTCGTTTATGAATCGGAACCTGAAATAGGTTTCAGACCCGATTTTTTGCTGGTCGGAACTTTCGGGTAATCGGAGAATCGGATATCCCTTCGCAACCTTAAAAATTGGAGGTCGATACCAATACCTCTAGCTCCATAAGAGGGAGGAACTGTAGTCCTGACCATATCCCATATAAAGTCTATTTCCACGGTGAGGAAGGAAAATGCTGAATTGGCAAAAAAGTGATTCCATGGAAAAATACTGCATCAAACACATGAAAAGTAGGTTTTCTGCATAAAGGCATGTTTGTGCAAAACTTTTCCATGGAAAAGTGAACGGTTTTTCACGAAAAATCAATTTTTCAGGCGTTTGGTGCGAAGCAATTTTACGGAAACGCTTTCCTGCCTAGTTAGCATTTTCCTTGATAATTGTGGAAATGAATTTCCTATGGGGGTTTGGGAAATGAATTTATTCGAAAAATTTCTCCCTCTTTTCCCCACTCTTATCCATTTAACCCCAAACCCTACAATTCTTTCATTTTTTTATTTATTTAAATAAATTATTACATGATGTTGAATAAATAATATATATTATATTATTTTTCTTCAAAAAGTCATTTCACCAAATAAGAAATTTTGATTTTCTATAAGGAATCCACAGCCGCACCAATTCAACGAGGAAATTTTTTTGCACCAAATATGAATTTCTAAATTCTACGGAAATCCTTTTTCGATTTTCCATTTTGATGAAATTTGTTGACGTGGCGAGTTTTCCTTCCCGCAGAAAGAGCGTGTACACAAACGTGCCCTAAAACTGCCTCCTTTTCTATGGAAATGGGCTACACAAAAATGCCCTAAAATTTCCACATTTAATGGCGAAAAGGTGTTTATATAGATACACTAAAAACCCTGGTTCTTGGCAAATGACGAGAAGGACCTTCAATTTGAAATGAATGAACGTTTGGAAGTATCAGAGCTCAAAGCCCTTCAATTTTTGTAAAGGGCCTTCATGAGAAATGGCCAGTCTTGACTCAATGGAAAACATGGCCCACCCAAGATGTGATCTGCACGGGGTGGGTTACTTTGCTAATACCATGTATATTATTGAGTTACGTATAACACGAATGATTGATGGGAAATCATGACGATTGAATATAGGTATGGAGAACATTCATATGCATCTTTTCCTCACCATAGGGTGAGATACACTTCCCTTTTTGAAAATTTTCAAATATATATGGTGAGATACAAAATGCACTTTTCATGTACAAAAATGGGAGTATCCCTCACTCTATGCTTAGAAAAAGAAGCATACGAACATTCCTCTTTAGATATTGGTGTGATGGATCTTTATTTGTGTCCCATAAAATCCCGGCACTCAATTTCGCGACATGCACATTCTCTTAAAGAATGAAAACTCTTTTTGATTGATTCCAACCTTAAACTAGGTTGTGAATGAATGTCTAATATCCTATTTGTACTCCTGTCCAATATAACGAATGGACAAGTTTAAGCCACATGTCAATCATCCAAGGTGAAATCTTCAAAGTCATTGTTTAAAAATCTTTGAAAAAATCGTATTTTTGCTCTCACCCACTATCTTCTAGAATACTTCACATTTAGGGCCTACTTTCTTATAGGTATTTTGGACAAAAATGTCTCATGTTGGGATTTCTAATATTGATATAATAATTGTCGGCATTCAGGATTTCGAATGCTATGTTTCATAGCTGAAATACTAAAGAGAGTTGCTAAATGCACATTGATTTTTGCTCTCCACACACTGCTTCTCTTTGGCTCCCACCACTTAAGTTAAAAAATTAATAAAACCATCTCTATACTTCTCTCTACACTCCCTCCCTCGCCTCTCTCTTCTGGTCTCTCTCCCTCTCTTTCTCCCTAAGGCACGCCGTAACAGGAGACTACGGATGGGAACCAGCCGACTAAGAGGTCGAGCTGGAGGTTGGAGAGCCGGAACCTGGGGTGTGAGAGTTTATGTGTTTGTTTGAGTTTTTGAGTGATTTTTGTAGTGAGCAGGGTAATAGTTCAAATATGTAATAAACATTTTTTTCCTTATAACTTGACATTTTAGGCTGGACTTCAGCCCTGTTACATTTGATATATGATCTATGATACCTTATACTTCCGCTATCTTTACTATTGCTTCCGCTTTACTCTTTATGCTTTCGCGATTTAACCATTGATATCATATTGTTCAAAAAGTTTTAAATTGGACGTCATTGCGAACCTAAGAAGTTCTCGGATTTTCTTGGAAGTAGCGCGCAACTTCGGTACTTTGACGGTTTTCTCGATATTCGGAATTTGGGTGTTACCTACACTGTTTCAATCTATTTCTCAAGCATGCAATTGATATTATAGCTAGGATCTACCTTTTGATGCCAAACTTCATCCACAAACACAAGCCTCTTCAGAATCAGGCACACATCTCATGGCTTTGTAACGATGTCAATATCATTATTATTGTCATCATTAAAGCCTTGTCCCAAATCCGTCCATGTCAGTAACATAAATTTTGTTTCTGCATTCCAATTTAACATTAGCCAAATCCTTGAACAAATTGATCAACTTCTTTATATCTATTCTTATTATTTTCATTCATGTCATCTTGTGGCACTTATATGTTTGTGCACCAAATACAAGAGGTATCATTAGCCATTGCCAAAAATTATAACTTGAACAAACTTTACTAATTCTTGTTGGTCTGTTTTTAACTGTTGAGGGTTTTTTTTTTAGCCCGACTAAAGGGGTTGGGACCTTGAGAGTACCCACATATGCGGGGAGAAAGAATTGGCACATACGAAGAGGGATAATCTGCATGGGAATGAGGACTCATACATGCAAGGAGTAGGAGGCGACCATGAATTGATCCCTAGCTAGCTAGTTATTCAAGTGAGATGCGGGGTTGCCAACCAACTGAGAAATCCCTTATTCTCGTTTCTAGCCCATTGAGTTGGATATTCAGAAATGCCCAATGGATGTAGATTGTAGACTTTCCATATAGTTGACCCGAAATTCATCGTTGGTGAGCTCCATTTGGCCCACCTATATGCCACATCTCTTGCAAGGTGGCCAAGTCACATTCTAAGCCTAAAGCCCTGCTCGAGCTTTCCTTCTAAGGGCCTGTTTGGTAATTATACTTTTAAAATCAATTAAAATGAAGTAAAGTAAAGCATCAGATTAAGAGAAAATAAAATATAAGTAAGTTATTATGGTATTTTATTTTTAATTGTTTGATATGTAATCTTTTTTACTTTTTTAATTAAAAAATGGAGTTTTTTTTTTTGTCTTTTAGAGGATAAAAATAGTTACTTTTTGACTTTTTTTGAAAAAGATGGAGGGAATTTTTTGATTTAAAGTGCTTTTGATGTGACAACTTGTCTGAAAAATGGAGGCTTTACTTGACTTTTACTATTATAGTAAAGTGCGAAATCGGCCCTTACCTGTTTGATAATTTTACATGTAAAATAAAGTATGGTAAAGAATAAAATCAAGAGAGAATAAAATATAATGGGTTATTATAATATTTTAATTTTAGTTGTTTGAAATGAAATATTTGTGACTTTTTGTATAGAAAAATGGAGTTTTTTTGTCTTTTAGTTGAGAAATGATGTTTGATTTTTTATAATTTTTTTAAAAAAGATGGAGAGAATTTTGAATTAAAGTGTATTGATGTAACCCCTTATCTGAAAAATAAAAACTTTATTTAACTTTTACTAATCTAGTAAAATGCCAAACGGGCCAAGTACTTGTCAATTAAGTATTATCAGACTTCTACTGAAAAATTTCAGTGATCGTGTAGACGAGTACCCTGTTACTGTTAAGTGCTGACACTCGAGTTATGAAGACAGACACTTAACAGAGGAGCCAAACAAAAAAGTTGCACATTGATGATCAATGGCTGAGATCATTTGACAAAAGATAGTTGGGGCTACAAGCCTACAACCCAACCAATCTTTATTGGGGACCCATATGCATGGTCCGTTCTTTGCAATGTGTGTGCCGTGAGCCCACTTTGATGCATGCCATTCACAGCAATAAGGTGCTTAGATGAATTAAAGGTGATTAGGATATCACTATAATTTGATTATTCTCATCATCTATTCATGAGTTCCAATATTAAACCTTCTGCAACTGCTTATCTAATGTGGCTCTGGATCAATACAGGTGTTCTTACGCACTTAAATTGATGATTGATGTTTATAAGCTGGCAAATATGGGCTAATAGAGGTCGATACAGGCTGACAAGGATCTATGCATCAACTTTTTGCCCGTTTTGAAAGCTTGAAATATTGTGGCCCGTGATACAATAGTTTAATATTAAGGTCACACTTGTTACAATCAAATCCTCAAAATTTCATCATGGGTTATTCACAAAGTCATGACAAGAATCTATTTTTAGCAATTGTAAATCTCCAAGAACTTGGCCGAGTGGAGTTTATTTTGAGGATTTTTCAGGCCCGACCTTTCCCATAGAATTTGAAAATCCTCATTTTCATGGATTTACCCGTCGAAACAAATCTTTCACAGCTACAGGCTACAGCCTATACAAATCCATACATGCCAATATCAATGTGAATTCTCATCTTTACAAATCCTCCATGAGAAATCCTCAATGTATAGATTCCTCATGGATTTTTTCACTTATCACCAATGTAATCATGTGAGGCTCGACTCTAGGTTATATGATTTAGGCAGATATGAGCCAAAATACAGGTTAGCTCTGGTTGATTAGAGTTCTACACAAGTTTTTCAGTTGAGTGGTGCTATTGGCACCATACTTTCTGCTCTTCCCACCGCGAAAAAAAAAAAAAAAAAAACCTTTTCCTAAACTACCCCTCCCCCTTTTTTCCCTCCTCCTCCTTCTCCCTCCTCCTCCTCCTCCCTCAACCCTCCCTTCCTCTCCCAGCCTCCACCCTTCCTCTCCCCGCCTCCCCCCCCCCCCCCCCCCCCCCCCCCCCCCCCAGTCGCCGGCGGGGAGGGAGCCCCGGCCGGCAGCCGGCTGGCCTCCCTCCCCCTCCCTCTTTCTTCCTCTCTCCCTCTTCTTTCCCTCTCTCCCTCTTCTTTCCCTCTTCTCCCTCTCTCCCTCCCTCTCCTTCCCTCCCCTACTCTTCTTCTCCCTCCCCCTCCCCTCCCCCCAGTCGCCGGCGGGGAGGGATCCCCGGCCGGCTGGCCTCCCTCCCCCTCTCTCCCTCTCCCTCTTTCTTCCTCTCTCCCTCTTATTTCCCTCTTCTTCCTCTCTCTCTCCCTCCCTCTCCTTCCCTCCCCTACTTTCTTCTCCCTCCCCCTCCCCCTCCCCCTCCCAGTCGCCGGCCGGGGGGGGGGGGAGATCGGGCTGCCCCCCCCCCGGCCGGCGACTGGGAGGGGGAGGGGGAGGGGGAGGGAGAAGAAAGTAGGGGAGGGAAGGAGAGGGAGGGAGAGAGGAAGGAGAGGGAAAGAAGAGGGAGAGAGGAAGAAAGAGGGAGAGGGAGAGAGGGGGAGGGAGGCCAGCCGGCTGGGGGCTTCCGCCGCCGGCTGCCGGCCGATCTCCCTCCCCGCCGGCGACTGGGAGGGGAGGGGAATGAGGGTGGAGGCTGGGAGAGGGAGGAAGGAGGGAGGAGGAGGAAGGGAAGAGAGGGAGGAGGGAGGAAGGGTAGTTTAGGAAATTTTTTTTTTTTGTCTTGTAGTGCGGTGCCAATAGCAGAAAGTGTGGTGCCAATAGCACCACTCTTTTCAGTTGGGTTCACTCATGAAAGTCTAAATCGCTCAGCATAAGTGCTCCTTCTTGTATGGCTCCACCTAAAAATTTTACTCCTATAACTGGGACCACTGAAGAGCCTAGCCAATTCTCACATTCAATCCGACCATGAGGATTCGGACTCATAATATTTATGCGAATATACTTTCTTTATGCCTTTTCATGCAGAAATGGCAGAGAATCTCAGCTGGAAAGAGACCTACAGTACCCGACCCTTTTCCTTTTCTTTCATTTGATAAACCAGAGTATCCAAGTTAATATTAGCAATTAAGCACTCTTCATAGGACCATGCATACCTGAGGAGGACAATCCTAACCGTCTCTCTCTCTCTCTCTCTCTATATATATATATATATATATATTAAGATCTGCAAATTGGCTTAAACTCCTCTAATTGGCAGAACCATTGATGGACAGTGGTGCAACCCATCAGCAGTTTATATCTTGTACACTTGTGAGAATAAAAGGGATTGGGCAGTTGATTGGCAATTTCATATGTCACCCGGCTGCCCATGGATCGAACCGAACCCTATTTGTGTATGCCTCTCTTGCTAGTTGTGTGGGCTCTCCTTTCTATTATATGGCTTCCTCTTTTCCACTTTTGTGGGCTCTCTTAGGTCCGAACCCCTTTATCTTGAGTGCCAAACAATAAGATGGACAAATCAGATGGTTAAGATTATCCTGACTTCTGTCCCGGATTCAACGGTCCCGATTGCCTATGGCAAGCCAAGTTGCACATCTGCAAGAGCACATTGGTGACTTTATTAATGTAGAAAAAAGGTGGGGTTTACTTGCTAACCCTTCCAACAACAACTATGGCATGTGAGAAGGCACATGAGAGCCACATGGTTTGGTGCTTTTTATCTCATCATCTTCTTAGATCCTGATCTTATGGCATTTTCCAGCAGTCCCCACCCTACAAGGGTACCTCAACTAATAATAAATCAAATTAAATCCAAAAGCAGGTCTAAGCTATCTTATAAGGGTGAATGAAATATATGAAAAAGTATTGTTGGGAATAAATTGAAAAAGCACCTATAACAAGGGCTACTCAAAGTTCAGGTCAATTGGAGCTAACATTGGCTGACCATTGTTTCAGCAGTGCCTGACCATGGGCCCATTGGCTTCATAGATTTTTTCTTGAGTGGTTGTTTTCTTACCTATCTATCAAAATTCAGGTCAATTAGAGCTAACATCATTAATTGCAAAGTCATTTGACAAATAGAGAAGTTTTTTTTTAAAAAAAAAAAAACTTTCACTTCTTCATACTTTATAAAGTTGTTTGTTTGATTGGAGTATACACTAGAGTTCCGTATTAAAGTTTTTTAGTTGACTATAAGTAGCTAAGACAAAATTGTGAAACTCCCAATTGCCCCTTTCTTTCATTGAACTCATGTGAGGAGAATTTATAAATTATTAAAATGATTCCTCTCCGGTAGAATTTATAAATCTTCCTCTTTATTGATAAATTTCCAAATGCCAAAAAGAATGGAATTTCGATAATTTTAATATTATTTGGGATTTTTTTTTTTTATGTGAGTTTTGGAGGCGGATTTAAATTCGACCGGAATCGACCATGGCCCACACCCATTAAAAATGCCAAGCAATATGCCTTGTGAGGAAAAAGAAAAAATCAGCAAATTATAAGAAAAATTGATGCAATGGCAGGTTTTTAGGAGAGGATGGAAGGTGGATTTCATAATGTCGACAGCTAGGATCTAATCCCAATGTACTGATAGAGGGCCCCACACAAGATCAACGGCCAGAACCATGTCACCCTTCCCGCAAGAGACTAAAGGCGGCAAACCCCATTTCGTCACTATGGCGTAAACATGGCTCCTCTCTCCCCATTCGTCTACGAATCCCTGTAAAAAACGTGGCCACGACGGCTCCCTGCTCTCGCTCGCTCTCTCTCTTACACGATTAATCGAAAAGGGGGGGAAAAGGAGGAGAAATCGGTGCTCGTTTCTTCGATTTAACCCTAAAAAATCCATCTTTTCAAACCCTCAAAATCCCTCAATTCAATCGGAGCCGTACATCATTTATCCTGTTCATCAAGGTACGTTCATTTCCAATTTCTCCCTCCCCTCGCCATCGTTAGGGCTGAATCATTGCCCACATTTTCGATGGATTTGGTGTTCTTTGAATTTGTTTGGGGTTTTGAACGATTGAGGATTTTTTTTGCTGGTTATTTCGAATTTGGCCTAAATCTCAGATGCTTGTGAATGATAAGGAAAAGAAAAAAAAAAAACGATTCATGTGGTTATCCTTTAATTTATTTAATTGTGCTGAATCTCGCATCTGTTCTTTATTGCAGTTGAGTGACTGATTATTTTAATGATGATTCTTGCTGTCGTTGCGTGTTTATTCTCCAATAGATCACGTTTGGGTGGTTTCTTTTTCTTCTGGGACATTGCTTTTTCTTCTTCTCTTTCTTCTGCTCTTGGGTCATTTTGGGATTTGGTGATCTGGGTTTTTAATTTTGGGAATGATTGATGCATCTGGGTCGCCGGTAATTCTGTTTGGGCTCGCCGTGTTTAATCAGAAGGTAAAGTTTGTTCCTTTTTGTTATTATCGGTATTGGTCGTTCTTGCCTTTGTCTAAAGATTGGATCTTGGGGGTGTTTTCGTTTGAAAATGAGGTGCCGGCATTGAGAATTGGGATGATATGCCAACCCTTTAGTTGTTGGCTTTATTTTTCGAGAGAATTTGGATCATTTTGTGTATTTTTTCCCCAACCTTTTCTTGGGGTGCTACTGATTAAAGAGTTTGATTCTATCAATCTAGGCAGTTTTGAGTTTCCCCTGTTAATAATGGGTCGATCAGGTACATGGTCAGGGTTGCAGAGAAATGTGCTTCACATGTACTGATTTAGACTCTTCAGAAAATTGCCCATTACTTTGGAATTGCCTTTCAAGGTTGGAGGTCACTGATTAAGGGAAATCCATATTTGTGGATTTTCATTTGGTTGTATAAAATATCAAAAGTGGACCTGATTTTGCTCCATCAATGGCTTGGTTATCCCCTTCCTTTTTTCCCCAACTCTTTAGGGCCCATTTTTCTACTTTGAGTCGAATTCCTAGGAATTCATTGTAAAGCGGGTTCAAATGAAGAAAGGTGAAGAGTGAAGGATATAAGGGGGAGATGTAGATGGACCCTTACTTTATTAGGATTTGATTTACTAGGGTAATCATTTCCTACCATAGAGGAGACCCTTTTTTTTTTTTGGTAAGATGATTTGAACCCACAACCTCAAGATTACAATAGGGAGCACCTTTTGCCGTGCCACAGGCTCCTATCCCAAAGTGGGGACTATTCGATGGTCCCTTGTGGATCTTCACTTTTTTGCATCAATTTTAACCCATTCATTAAATAACCTTGCGTTGAATTGCTAAGAATTTAATACTGATAAAATAAATGTCCTTAGTATGATGTGTGGAGCTTTAGAGAGACTTAAGAATGGAACTGACTTGATTCCTAATTTCTCTTCTCTTTGAGTTCTATCTTATTTTTGTAGTTATAACTAGCCATCGCCATATTAGAGTTCAGACATAAAATTTCTACTTCCTTAATGAAAAAATGCTGAAACCTATGAGCTATATGCATTTTCAATAAATGCAAACTAAACTTACATATTATAGCACAATTTCATCTGAAGTTGATATGAAAGTTGCCGACAAGTTGCGTTCAGTAGAAGGGATGCACCCACAACCATTGGCCTTTATGATTTGGTCCATCTCTTGGAACCCCTGGAGAATCTCCACAGTTGTCAGACCTAATTCTCTGTCATTGCTTCACCTTGAAGCAGACTCTTGCTAAGTGTGGTAAGAGATTAAAATAGTGACTTTCCTGCTAGGAAGGCAAGGCTCTAATTATCCAGTAGGTTCCTAATTGTATCCGCCATTATCCTCCATATCCAAGTAACCTAAAGAAGTAACCCACACCTTCTCAGCAATTATCATGCATTCCAATATCTAATTCAAGTTTTAGAAATGAAACCCAACAACATTTCGTCAATTATAAACAATTTTTAAAATTCTGAACTATTACTAAAAAAAATGAACTTTTTGTGAAGAATGACACAAGATGACAAGAATCCTGATCAATATGTGTAGACAAGTAGACATGCAATATGTTGCTTGGTCTAAGGAATCTGTGTAATACCATAATGGCATAATTGTTATCTTCTCATAGTTGTTACTATCTTGCTTTTTGGTGCAAACTGCCTGCATAAATGTGTAAGATTATTTGATCATTTGATGATGAATGATGATGTGATAAAGTTAAGTTGTAGGAGAAGGTTAAGATGATGTGATGGAGTTTGATTATTTGAAATTTGCCTTTTGATGAACCCATTGAAGATGCCCTATACCACTGCCCTTTCTGGGGAATTAATAGTGATTCCTCATGCGTCATTCTAGATATATGAATGGAAATTGGTAAATATATTGAATCCCATTGAAGTGTTTGATTCTGTCATGCTAAGGGCAGTACAAGCAAGGGTTTTTGTATAACTTGGAATTGGGGTGCAACTCAGTCACCATTGAGTTGTCGGTTGAGTCAACTTAATTGAGTCAATCAGGCCAAGTCATACCAACATCCCAAAAAATGATTAAAATGAGAAAAAAAATCATAAAATTCTAAATAATGAAAAAAAAATCCTTTAACTTTAACATTTAAAGACTCATTGTGGTTTAATTGTAATTATTGAATTCAAGCAATCCCCAATCCACCTGTAGCTCAAGTGGTGACTGGTGAGGCATCTCCCTATCCACAGATACAACCAAGGATTGATCCCTGGTCTCTTGGATATGGACATAGGCAGCATGAATGTGTGTATGTACTGGAGCAAAAAAAAAAAAAGTAGTCCGCCATTTTTGGTTTTGAAGATTCATAGTTTATATTCAGATTTATAGTGCATTGATCTTTGTAAAGATATGGCAAAGAAATACAATCAGAACTCAACCATATATATGTATCGGGGGTCAATTGACTCACTAGTGGCTGATTTTAAGTCAACTTGGCATTCTTGACTTGGACTTGGTCAATTTTAAAACCCTGAACACAAGTGCCAAATGTTCTGAAGAGTTTTGTAAGAGTAAGTGATAGGTTTTATAACCTGATATGAAACGCATGCCTGTCTTGCTGAAATACACCAGGCAAACTTTTTCCATTTAGCAATTCTTTATCAGCAACAATCCAGTGTTCCAGTGCTAGTTACATGGAAACCAAGGCCCCCTATGAAAGACTAGAGCTCCACATTATCAAGAAGGGATGTAGCTAATAAAAGGAATGGATAATGAAATAAAACCGTCACCATTAAAAAGAATAAAAAATAAAACCATCAGGGAAACTATGGTGAAGAATGTTGACACATTTTTCCACTATGATTCATTTTTTTTATTTGAAGTGTAAGTATTCAATGTACTGTGGATGTGCATCTGAAGTTGCATAGACTTTGTGTTGTCTGATACTCTGATGCAACTTTTAGAAGGCCGTTTTAATTAATTAGAGCCATTCAGCTGCAGTGAAGCAGTGATGGGGACTCTTGGCTACATTGTCTGCTTTTACCAATAATGTTGCCATCTTTCTTATGCCTTACATCTCTTCTCTCCTTAACTCCAAGTTACTTTTCAGTAATTTCCTTTACTGGGGTCATGGTTGTTAATTAGCTTCTCCATTTGGCAATTTCTGAGTACTTCACCTGAGTGAAATTTTCAAAATTCATGACTTTACATTTTTTTTTCCTTTTTTTTGCTATATTGTGTACTCAAACTCACGCACTCTTACACACCCCTGTTCCTTACCAGCTGAGCTACAGCTTGGGGACCATAACTTCACGTCTTTGCTAGAGTTCAAACTCTGTAACACATCAATATGTTTCTATCCTACTTCTTACTCTATTTCCATGAAGCAAGCATTATCGACTTTTTTGTTTTGATTATTTAGCAGTTCTGTTTTCTGTTGCTATATTTTTGTTGATGTTTCCTCTCTTCTTGTCCTGTTACATTACTGGACTGAAGCTGCTCGTGTTGTTTTTCAGCTTTTATAGGAAACACATCCGAGACCTCTTACAAGAACATTTCATTAACATTCAGGTAACCAGTGCTTATGTTGAATGTAGTGCATGCAGAAATTCAGTGGTCTGATTTGCTTATTTTGCTTCATTGATCGCCATAAGTAAATTAAAGGGGGCTGAGAAGGTGTAAGGATTCATTTTACTGTCTATGCTGTCTTCTCTTAATATACTTGCTGAAGTAACATGTGTAGTTCATGGTTGAACTATTTCTTTTGGGTAGAAAATATTTTTAAACGTAGAAGCAAATAGTAAATACATTATTATGGTGATAATGTAATGTTCACTGTTGAAGAACAAACTTCTTTTAAAGGTGGTTGGGTGTTTGTGGTGGATCTTCACTGTTTGATAGCTGGTCGTCTTGCTCTTCTTTTCCCCTTTGTTGTATTTTCTTATAGATTCTTTAATGATAAAGATTTTGTAGTACTTTTAAAGAGAAATAAACATACGTGATATGAGGTCATTGTCTGATGCTAGAGCTGCAGCTCAGGACATTGTACTTAGCTTCTATTGCTTATGTTTTTATGCTTAACTGAATCATTTTTCTAATATACTGAAACATGGAGTTTTTTTAAAAACCTAAATAAATATACAGTAGAGAGTTTGTAGTAACTGTTTTGAGATGATCTCCAAAGTCCCACGTCGGTTTCTGACTGATCTGTTTTTTTCTCGTGGACTCCCATAAAATCTTTAAACACGAGGACTTTTGACTAAAAAAGCGATGGAGGATGAGGGGGATTTGGAAGCTTGAAGGGTTTTAGACTAAGAATTCAGCACTTAAAAACTTTTAATAATTAAAAAATAAATAAATAAAGAGAATAATTGAGCACCTATGGTCAAGCAATTTGTCACTTGTCCCACATTGGAGGGAAATCAATCAACCTTTTAGATAGAAACATTATATGTCTTTTAGATAGAAACATTATATATGTGCATGCGTGTGCGTGTGTGATTTCTTTTGCCTCAGCTTGCATGAGAGGCAACAATTTTAGTGCTACATGGGACCCACCTATCATCAATCCATTCCCTTCACAATCACTAACCCCTCGTGAATTGGCACTCACCCTAATTTGACACTAATCTAAATTATACTGTCAGATTGAATATCCATAAAAAAATGCAATTGTAGAAACCTAAACTTTAAGGCCCCTAAATGGATGATTATGATGATCTGATTGAGATGATTCTTTGCCTAAAATATACCCACAAGGAGACCTTTCCATCACATATATAGATATTTCCATATTGACTAATAAAAACTACTGGATTTAAATAAAAAATAAATCACTTTATGTAATTATTAGTGGGCCCCATTAAAAGTTCCTTTCTTGAAGTATATATAAAAAAGAAGGAACGGCCAAACTGGTTCTCTTGAAAATTATTGAGGGCAGGGGATTCTGGACCTTCCTTTCTGAAGCTAATTATAGAGGGAAGAGCTCGTAAAATTTAGCATGAAATAGGGTTGTTAAGTTTCTACTGTGGGATGGATCAAGATACTGGTTACTCATATCCAGTTGTAGATGATATCTTGGTATTATGCAACATGTACGGAGGTCAATTCAAAATACTAATAGAGTCAAGTAAGGTAAAGCCCCCATTTTTCAAAACAAAGTCCCATCAAAAGCACTTTAATTCAAATTTCCCACCATATTTTTCAAGAAAAGGTCAAAAAGTAACCTCATTTCTCCGCTAAAAGACAAAAAAACTCCACAATCAATACAAAAAATAAAAAGGATTCCATAATAAACAACTAAAAACCAAATACCATCATAACCCACTTATATTTTATTCTTTCTTCAAAATAATCTTTACTTCACTCAACTCCATTAGTAAAGCCCCCAAACAGCCCCTAAAGGCAGTGTTGAAGTGTTTTGATAGTCTTGGATTGAAAATCAACTTAGAGAAATTTTAGTTGATTGGAGTATAAGTCAATGAATCTGTTGTCAAAGTTGGCTACTCATATGTGCTGTAAAAAGGGCAATCTCCCATTCATGTAGGCCTTTTGCTTTGTGTTGGCTTGACATCTAAGGATTGTGGGATTAGGTAGTGGAGGGAATAGAAAGAAGGCTATCTGCTTTGAAATCAAAATACCATCTTAGGTGAGAGGATAACTCTATTGGCCTACCAAAATCACCAGTTCACTTGATGTCAATTCTCTGGTGTCTAGTGGCAGTGATTGACGAGTAGAATTTAAATGGCCTTTCTCCAAAAGGGCATGGAAGATACGAAGAAATATCACCTGGTTAGCTGGGAGACGGTGTCTGACAGTGTGAGCCCCTTGATCAAGGTGGGATTAGGCTTTAGATTACTGAGAAAAGTCAATGAAGCATATTTCTTGGGACGTGGTTATGGAAGTTGGGCAGTGGCTAGGATGGCCTATTGAAAAGAGTGCTCTGCTCCCCAAAAAAACAGAAAAGAAAAAAGATAAAAAGGAGGAGAACGACTGGAAAACCAGGAAGTTGGGTGCCAGGATTCTGGACTTTAGAGGGACATCATGAAAGTTTGCAAAAGGGAACAACCTTATCTTTCGGAAGGATATCTAGCTTGGGGAGAGTGTCTCTCCAAGACATCAGACCTTGGGAAGGATTGAGCTCAATCTGGAGTTCAAAATAGAAGTTGATGTGGAAGGCCAAGGCTTTGAAAGTGGATCCATCACCACTTGTCTGATTGAAAGTTTGGTCTATTTGTGCTCCTTTATTAGTGATTGTTTTCGGCTGGGTGGCATTACAAGATAAAATCCTTAATACAGACTGCTTCCCAATAGATAGGATTCATTGTCAATGGTCCCCTTTCCCTTCCCCTTCGAGATGGGGAAAGTGTGGATCATCTTCTCCCCGAGTTTCCCATGGCTAAGGAGATATGGAATCAATGCTACCATTGTTTGGGGTATCTCGGATTTTCAGTAATGCCATAAGCAGTGGCAAAACCCTATGGTTATTCCTGGAGAGTACCTAGTCAATATGAAAAAAAAAAAAAAAAATGAAAAGAAGAAATAGTAGATCTTTGAAAACAGGCAGAGGTGTGATCACTCAAGTTAGAAGCTAGGGTTATCATGGGCAATGGCTTTAAGCACTTCAAGGGTGTATTTGTGGAGACCCTGGGCCTGGAATGATGTTGGAGGTAGGTGATTGAAGAATCTGAGGCCACTGGCTTTTTGCCCACCTCACCCAGTCACCCCCTCCCCAGCCATTAGAGTGTATTTGCGGAGATCCTGGATAGATGGAGGGAGGTGATTGAAGAATCTGATGGACACCCCTCCCCAGCCAGGCAAAAAAGAAAGAAGAAAAAAAGGGAGAAGAAATTTGGAACTTCTGTGCTATTGCTCTGGGTAACCCAGGAGCTACGGGAATGGGGGTCTCAATCCAAATTGTCTAGGGAATGTTAAAGTCTTTTTCTATGGCAGTGGAGGTCACTGAGGCATAAATGAGGTGGAATTCCAAGCATTAATGATTGGGATTAGATTCTACTGTGCTTCCCTTGTACTCATCCTTTAGAAAAAAATTTACTATATATTTTAAAAGAAAAGAATTGGAATTGGGTAGGCTCACAGTTTGGACTTTTTTCGGTTTTTCCCAAATGGAAGCATGTGAGAAGACGATTTTCTTGCCTGGCTAGATGTGGTGGAAGGAGTGTGCAGCTAGAAGGGTGTTGCAGGTGATGCAGATGTTGATAGCTATGGAACTGAGAGGGAGGGCATGGGCATTGTGAGAACATGTTGAAGTGGCACAGAAAGCCAAAAGTCAGTACATGAGAGGATGAAAAGAAGTGCCTCATAAAGGGAGCGTCATTCTGCTCAACAACGTGCTCAGTTGTTCCGTTGCCTTGGGGGAAATTTGTTTTGACGACTTCTTGTATAGTCTCTGCTGCTTAAATTTATTATGAACATTAAGGCTACTAACTGAAAGCAAGTAGCTCCTTTTCTCTTCCATATTTATGGAAGAAATTATCCTAACTTGCTGCAGCAATACCATACTGAAGTTTGCTGACCTCCCTTTATGCATGTGGGTCATAATTGATTTAACCTACTCATATCACATACCTCTCTCTCTATTATATGCAAGGCTACAAATTTCACTCAAGTCAGAGTGATAGACTCATTGATTTTATCAAAGAAAAGAAAAGAAAAGAAAAAAGAAATTACTAGACATTTCACACATGTAAAACCAATGGTATGTATCTCTCCAGTTGTAGTGAGAAGAGTGGGTAAGTTTGGTGCTGATGGACAGGGTCACTCCATCTATTGTTCAAATCAAATTTCATTTTCCCTGAAAAATAACCATTTTGCACTTTTTAGTGACAAATCAGATCTCTGGCTTCTGTTTTTGGAAATGCAAAATCAATTTGGTCTTCTCTGATCCATCACTCTTATTTATACATGGAAAATGTATTGAAATATTGGGCAGTGTTTTTAACTTTGAAACCTGATCCAGTTGTCGTGAATCAAATCAAGGAAGTGAAGGTGAGTCTTCCGGTACTCACTAAGGCTTTAAAGAACCTTAGCTGACACCTGGTACAACATGGAGATGTCCTGTATGGCATGTGTCACACAAACACAATGTACCATATAGAGGTATTGATACCATAGATACGATAGGACAAAAAAACAAAAAAGTTTCTCTTAATTGATCACCCATTGATGCTATCCCTATTTTCAAATGTGCTCAATTTTTTCTTTTTTTTATCTTTCTTGTTGTACCACCTCGCATTCATCTCAACATTGTCATCTCTCTTATACTCAATTTTTGGCATGTGTTCTTTCCTAATTGGCCTACATTATGCTCCATATGTCACAGTTGTTCTAATCACTGTCTTGTAAATATTTTGTGTCAATCTTTGTTGGTATGTGCTAATTGCAAAGCACTCCAAAAACTAGTCTCCACTTCAACCATCCAACTCTTATCCTGTGTTTGCCGTCCTCCTCGTCCTTACTAATTATAGAGCCAAGATATGTTAGGACTCTCTTTGTGGTATTGCTTAGCTTCCATTCTCACAAGAGTTACCAAACCAACCCATTACCATCCCTAATTTAGCCTGATTATATATCACTAGTTTTGGCAACTTTTATTATTATTATTATTATTATATTTGAAATTTATTTCTTTAGATTCTGAGTTGTATCAAAGATGCGTATTTTGTGCTTACTGTTCAGGTTTTGCATTGAAAATGGCAAGAGGTCCCAGAGGCCGACGCGGACTCGCATCTCGTCAATACAGGTATAATCCATATCCACTACCATCCTGTACACGAGAAGATTTGGAGAAGGAATTGAACCCAAAGAAATCATCCAAAACTTTGGAAAAAAAGGATTGGGAAGATGCGACCTGTTCGGTCTGCATGGAGTTCCCTCACAACGCTGTCCTCCTCCTATGCTCTTCTCATGACAAGGGTTGCCGCCCCTACATGTGTGGCACCAGCTATCGTTATTCCAACTGTCTCAATCAGTTCAAGAAGGCTTCTACTAAAGTTTTGTCTCCACGTCATGGCCCAGCTCTGGGTCAGGATGCATGGCGTGGGTCAGTGGAAAACCCAAGTTATGATACTGGGTCTGCTTGGCCAAGTGGAAAGCAGGAAGTGACAGAGCTTGCTTGCCCCTTGTGCAGAGGACAGGTTAAGGGATGGACAGTGGTTGAAGCTGCACGTGAGTATCTCAATGCAAAGAAGAGAAGTTGCATGCAGGATCACTGTTCATTCGTTGGGACATACAAAGAACTTAGGAAACATGTCAGGGTTGAACACCCGTCTGCACGACCCCGCGAGGTGGATCCAGCCCTTGAACAGAAATGGAGAAACCTGGAGTGGGAGAGAGAGCGAGATGATGTGCTTAGTACGATAATGTCATCGACGCCTGGGGCAATGGTCTTGGGGGATTATGTGATAGAGGGCGGGCTTCATCATCACCATCATCTTCATCACCATCATCATGACTTTGATACAGATGACGACGACGACAATGAAATGGATGAAGAAGTTGACTCTGAAACTGGCATTGGGGACCCTGATTTCTATCGTGTATTTTCCCTCTTGGGTGCGTTTATGTCTGGAGGTGATGTGAGCTTCCGCTCTCGGCTGAGGAGGCTTCAGAGGGGTTTCCGCACACTGGAGGAAGGTGGTGGTAGTGGCGTTCCTCCCATTGTTGCTGGGGCAGCTGCATCTGCCACACCTGGAGGAGACAACGAGTTCCCAGCTCTTGGAGCGAGGGTAGTGGGTCTGGGGAGATCACAGAGGCGACACAGGCGTAGGAGCCGGCGGGAGCGGTGATAGATATGTGGCCTAAAGAAACAGGCTGGAGCAGCATCACATGTAGGGTAGTTACATTAGCTGTCTTTAATATGGCACATGTATTTTACCCATTTATTTATCTGGGTTGATGCAATGAATGTTGGGCATATAATTGCTGCTTGTAATTTCTTTAATCTCATGGGTGCAGAAAGATTTAGCAGTCAGATGATTGTATTTATTGGGCATGATTTTGATCATGTAACATCGATTTTATTCTGATGTCAGTCTCAGTTCACAGTGATTGAAATATTTGTCGTTTTAATTGAATTCATGATCTCAATGGTTGGTGGTTGAAATATTGGCTTCTGTTTGGAATGTGCCCTCCGTTGGTTTCTCTCTAGCTTTTGGTTTGTGAGGTGGAAATATATATTGTCTCTCTTGCATCACCACATGTGAGGACTGAGGAGGTATCACTTATATATGACTCTCTCTCTCTCTCTCTCTCTCTTTTAAATTTTATTGGAAGGTTCTATTTGTGAAGTCCTCTTACATGCAAGAGTTGTTCTGAAACTTCTGATAAATAGGCCCATGGCAAATCTTTGAAATTCTTTACTAGGAAGTGACTGATGCAATTAAAGAGCCATTGAGATGTCACTTAGTTCATTTTTTGAACGAGTATACAAAAAGAAAAAAAAAAAACACAGGGAGAGTTCTTGAACATTGCTGGGTATATCTATCTTATATTTTCCTTTTTGGTGCCCATTTAGGTAGATCAGAAACCCTGGCTTAAGAAACTGTTCTGTTCACTCTTGGATTTGCTTGATAACATGAACTCTATTTAGGTTTGATAGTTTCCAGCTTGGCTACTGGAAAAGAAATTAAGATTTACCCATCCACTCTGCTATTGTTGTATAAATTATGATGTTTCAGATTTTCGAAATTGTGGGAGGCCAAAAACAACTAGGATATATGGATGACCAGCAAGAGAGTAAAATCATAATATATCCTTTTTATGTGAAAGTGACAGGAATCTACCTTTAATACCTTTTGTGGAATGTAATTGATCTGGTTTTCACCGAGCAAAACTTCTGCAGACGGGTAAAACCCTAGTCCTCGTTTCTATTAAAAGCCCTAAAATTGATAGGCAACAAGGATCTAAAGCAACAATCCACATTCTACGTAAAGGGGATGACTATATGATCCTATGCTGGTCCAAATTCACTCCCACGAGTGAAATACACCATTTATCTAATCAGTGTTGAAAAGAGACGTCTTCTAGACATTGATTGATCCGAATTTGGGCAGAGTGCATATTCATTAGAGAGCATGTAACATGAAATGTTTTGATCAAGCCACAGTGGAGGCCACATGCTGGGTCAACAGATCTTAACGGTATGGAAACTCCCAACACTCAGAGAAGCTGATTTTCCTAATACCATCAGAAAAGTATCCATCCAGTATTAATAGTCCAAATCCCCAGATCAATTGGAGTTTTCCTTTCAATCGTATTAGTGTTGGCATAAGGCTGCAAAATTCCTCTCAATGTCATTTTTTTCAATGTCATTTTTTTCATACACACACCTATAATTCTGGTTATTGGAATATTAGCAACACAATTTCTTATCGCCTTCGTTCATGAAAAACTTGAAAACTGGTTTAAGAGTGGAAATCCACGTGCTGCAAAATGTGATTAATCTAACGGAAGATTTATCAGATCTTAATATAGAGAATAAGGTGAACATATTGCTACTGCATCAGGTGATACATGACTAGTGAGACAACCTATCTACCCGGAGATCGATCCCTGGACAGTTACGTGAGATGATACACCCTTGCCACTGGGGTGTCTTGTGGTTCCACCATTTGATTTGCCAGGCAATTTAAAGAATTCTAAGAACATCAAACTTTTTACAAGCAACAAGAGGTTTTTGTACTCTCAGGCTGCTTCTAGCTCAGCTAGTAAGGGGCACTAAAGTCCCCCCCCCCAGGGGGAGGCAGGGTAGCTAGATCTGACCCCCTGTTGCAACAGGGAGGCATAGCACCTTAAGAAAATAAGTTAAATAGCTCATGAGGGTGGTCTTTCTGTTGAAATAAACAGATTAAGATAAGGAAAACAAATAGAGACCCCAAACTTTGTGTACACAGTTGGGAGTCCAGATACCTCAGGAATCTGAGGATGGTGAGCGATTGGTGTCTTGCAACTTTACATGTATTTCTTCCCAGGAAAAAAACAGACCACCATTTTCTCCTTGTATCGCTAACTCCTTTGTCAGTCTCTTTTGATATAGCAATTAAATACATAGAAGTACACAACCAAAGAGGGGAGAATGTTCAAGCTCAATACATAAATACTAAGTCACTAGCCCTTTAAGCACCAAACCTATCGGCAACTTCATTTGCCTAATGCTTAAACAAGATTAAATCTATCTCAACTAAGGAAGCAAATCCCTAATTCCTTAATACTCATCACCAATCAAATGAATCCACTATTGCATTCCTTTCATTGACCAAATTCTGTCCAGAATGCCTTTTCTGTAACACAGACCGATTGCTAAGTCATTCGCAAGACTACCTGGGAGAGAATGCATTAGTGCCTGCTAAGAAATGAAAACTAGACAGGGACCACATTTCCAGGAAGGAATAGTACAAAAAGATGAGTCATATTGTGTTGCTTCCATTCATAGCTGGGGCCTTGGGCCTTATGGTCCATGAAAAACACTGCATTTTCTTTTATAATCATGCCTTGATATCTCAACCATGCAAACCAGTTGTAACCAGAAGTGCTGCGCTCCATTAGCAGGACCCCATCTGTGTGGAAATTGAAGGACCTGATGACGTTAAGTGTAATAGCGGTGCTTCATCTGTTTTGCCAAGATCACAGAAGGATAGATATAAGAAACTAATTTCTAGGGAATGTTGAACAAAGTAAAACAAAAAACTATAACCATGATAAAGACAATATGCATCATATTCTGAAAGTGCTACAAACCAAGAGCTTCCAGACAAGGTCAGCCCTGAGAAAGAAATCCTTGGAGCTAAAAGTGAAAAAGCATAATATGAAGCTGATTGACAGTTATTATCTTACCTCATCTTTGGCTGCCAGAAGTTGATGATTTCTACTCAAGTTTGTCTTCCATTATTATTAGAAGAAACAAAACCTGTGGAGGATGGCGGGTCCCTCTTTACAAATGGATGGTTGAGTAGATCAATGGCAGAAGGTCGATTGTCCTGCACAACTTGTAGGCATTTTTTGATGAAATCCCGTGCTTCTTTGGACAAGGAGCTGGGAATCGGTGGTGGTTCACCACGCCCAATCCTAAAAACTGCTTGTGTCTGTCATATCAAAAGAGAGATTGAGTTTTTCTCATCAGCATCTTAAAATATAGTGTCCTTGTATACCATGGGTTGGGACACACTAAATATTATTTATTATTTTTGGTCTTTTTATTGTTAATATTCATGAAAGAGATTGTAAATTTGTCGTTACCAAAGGAGAAATATGAACTGGAAAATGGAAAGGTGAAGAAGCTCAATGGCTCATGAATAGACAGATATTTTTGAACGGTAAACTAGGTCAGATTTCTCATTATTATTTCAGATTCATAGAATTCCCATGTTTTGCTACAACTTGAATTCATAGATTGTTCAAGATCCAAACTAGCCCTCAGACCACCTCTATTGCTTTGATTACACATGGAGCTCCAAGTGAGGCCTCATCATAGCCATTCACAATATGAGTTAGATAAACAAAAGAAAAGGTAGTCTTCCTTAATGGTTTACAATTCCTTTAAATGTAACTGGATATAGGTTGGTGGAATTTTTTACGTCAAAATTTTCAGAACAGATAATGCAATCAAGCATAAACAGTGTATTCTGGAGCCTGTTACCATTCACACAAAAAAAGAAAAAAAGAAAAAAAAAGTGTCTTTGAGTTACAGTTTCAGCATGTCACTTTATTAAAATAGATGTTCACCATGAATTACTCTAATATCGAGAGCAAATAGACAAACAGCACACAGCTAAAAAGGATAAGATGAACTTATTAATGGACACATCAAGCCAACTAAACTCAAGGAGAGCAGATCAGAGGATGAAACTTAAACCAAATGCAACTATGTCAAAAAAGAATGTAGCAACCACGTGTTGCTGCTGTCCTCCAAACAGAGAGGCTACATTACAAGTCAACAAGGATGAAAGAGGAAACAATGAATAGCCAGACCCACATGAAGAGGATTGTTTAAATTCATAACAGAGCATTACTTACCCATTCCAAATGGGAGTAAGGAAGCTGACGAGTTAACATCTCTAAGACAGTGCAACCGAGGCTCCAAATATCAGCTGCATGCCCATAGCCAGAGGTCTTATGAGGATTAACAACCTGCAAAATGTACATGAAATTTCATCATGGGGAAAAATCACTGGAAAACTGAGCAATTTATACGATGGAAAGCAACCAACAAGATTCACATCACATGAACTTACTAGGAAAAATCTGTCTATTCCAAAAATATTATATGCACAAGGCTGCAGATGAACGATGGAAAAACCAACATGCAGTGTTCATATTTTATTACTAAAAATGCACAATTATCCAGAGGTGAACAGGCTACTATTTTGGAACTAAAGACCTGGCGGGGCCCACCTATGATCAATCTCATCCCCTAACACCCCTAATCTAGAAATAAATATATAAAAAATGAAAGAAAAAAAAGAAGAAGAAAGAATTGACACTCACTCGACTTCAAGTAAACATCAGATTCATGCACTTAATCTAAACTTTAAAAATTGTCCAACTTTGAGGCCATCGAACTAAGTTAGAACAAAGAATTGGGCCCCACAGCCAGGCCACTGTTTGTAAAATAGTGGCCTGATCAGTTCTGATGACTGGAAGAAGACTCTATTACATTTAGCCCACATTAGAGTTGGCAAGTCTCCAAAGACCCACGACTCCAATTTACGTCATTCAATGCAACAAATGAAATGCAAAATTCATTATTCCCGGGCATGTTTGGATGTATGGTGAATTGAAGTATGGTGAGGTGAAGCATCAAATCAAGAGAGAATAAAATATAAGGTGTTATGATAGTGTTTTATTTTTAGTTGTTTGGTATGGAATCTTTTTTACTTTTTGTATAGAAAAGTTGAGTTTTTTTGTCTATTAGTAGAGAAAGGAGGTTACTTTTTTGACTTTTTTTTTTAAATTCGGAAGGAATTTTGAAATTATGTACTTTTGATATGACCTGTCATTTCTTGTCTGGATTCACTTTACTTTACTTTAACTAGTTAATTGTCAAACACGCCCTTTTTTTATGTTACAGTTTTTTGATGCAGGATAAACACTATCACAGTGACTCCAATTTAAGTCATTCAATGCAACAAATGAAATGCGAAATTCATTATTCCTTTATGGTACTGTTTTTTGATGCAGGATAAACACTATCACAAAAAAGTTAAGATCGAACCTCAGGAGCCATCCAGTGTGCACTTCCTTTGCATGACTTCAGCATGTTTATTTTGCAGGTCTGCAAGGTGCACCAGTAGCATAAGTTAAATGAATCTATGAACAAAGCACATGAAAGAGTTAAAATGTTATGAAAGAAATACGACCTCCTTTGCCAGTCCAAAATCAGCAAGTTTCACAGATCCAGTGGAATCCACCAATATATTGGCACATTTGATATCTCTGGAGAGAGAGAGAGAGAGAGAGAGAGAGAGAGAGAGAGAGAGAGAGAGAGAGAGAGAGAGAGAGAGATGAATTAATTACAAACAATTAAAAAAGTATCCAACCAAAATGCAGTATTATGAGAGCTGGAGCAAATAGTAGTTGTCTACATCTGAATTAATTGGCGATTCATTTGAATGACTAAATCAGAGAGGAATTTCTTAGGATGTTTAGGAGATGGAGAATGCACATAAATACTCAGTGTTTTAAGTGATGTGTATTTCATGCCAGCATGCTGTCATGCACCAAGAAGAATTCATTTGGTGAAATTCTAGTTACGGGCCAAAATGATTGCTGCTGTCATTGTTGTTGTCACTATCAATAGTATTCAATCAGCGCAAGAAATTCCAAGGAGAAGAATAAAACACATGGAAACTTTGTGGTTGAATCGAAAAGCCCAAAAGTTATTGATGAAAATAAAAACATTATTCAAACAACGAATGACAGAAAATGAATAGAGGAATTAGAAGGTATAAATTAGTCAGAAAAAAAAAGGTGACAAAAAGAAAGCTGCCAGCAAAGTACGAAGCCTAAGGGGCCATTTTGAAACTCTAATCTAATTAATAAGAGCTAATTAGACTAAGGTCTAAAGTAAAATATCTAATTTATAAGTTCTAATTTACAATGAGTTTGTTTGGTAAAATTATATATAAAAAAAACTCTCATTCCATGAGGTAATTGAGGCCCACCTTTAGGAATTGTCATAATTGGGTCCCACCTTTTTAAAAAGCACAATGTAGAACCCACCATTTGCATCATTTTGAAAATCTTATGAGGCAATTTTCGTCCAAAACAATTGTCAATTTTGCATTGTCCATCTCCATCCGCTTTGGCTATAAAAACTCTTAAAAAAAGCCTCCCTTATTTTTTTAGTGTTCACCTGATCATGGGCCCGCCTGATGATCAATCCGAGGGGTCCACCCAAGGACACCCCTGAATTACACCGATCCCACAAGTTTGCACCCATCAAAATGGACTGGACCATTGGATTGATTTTTTTTTTTCAAATATAAAGTTGTTGAACTTGTGGGCAGTTCATCAAGAGGTAAGTATGATCAGGTGGACCCCGATTTTTTGTACATAGGTAGGGCACATCTAGATCTTCCAAACCCACATAGCCCCATCCCCAGGTCGCCAGGTGGGCCCCACAGGAAGATGCGCAGGGGATCCCCAATTCTCCATGCACAACATGTGCAGGGGATCGCCCCTGTATGATTATATGTGAAAAAAAGTGGTGCAGTAACAAAAATCTCATCTCAACAAAAAGGAACTGAAGAATTGCAATAAGTTCTCACCTGTGTACAACATTCCGGTCATGAAGATATTTCAAACCATTCAATATCTGCCTTGTGTAAACGGAGACCTGTGAATCTTGCAAACGATACTTCTGATAGAGAGATAAAAGAGAACCTTGTGGCATAAGCTCAAGGAAGATATACAATTTGGCCTCTTCCTGATTACATCAAAATATGAAAAATTAGCTATTGTCATCATCCAAGCTCCAATGTTTTGTATGCAAAGAGCTGAAATGAAATTGGAAACCGTTTGTAAATGCCTTTTTCCATAGAAAGGTTGTAAACGATCAATTATCCAATCTACACCATGAAACAAAACAACCATAGAGGCATGCAAAAGTGCATTATCGAAAATCAGTATGACTAGCTAAAGAAAACATAATAGAAAAATGAATAAATTCTATTGCTTGCAGTCAAGACACCATTACAGATGGTTTGGTCCAGTCTTCCCAATAATTAAAAAGACTGCCTGTGTCAAGCATGATATATCACGAATATTTAAAGCATTTGTTGACAAAAGAAGCTTCCTATCACATGAACGGAAAATGCATTCCAACGATGAGAAAGACTACGCCCCTCCATTGTAATTCAACCATAGTTTCAGGAGCTGGACCAAAACTGTATTACAATCCTCAAAAGTTAAAGAAAACCACATGGAAGGAAGCTCATTGTCAGATAAACTGGCCTGCCAAAGAATAAAAACTCAAATCTAGTAAAGCACGAGTTATTGCAAAACGTACAATTTGGCATTTCTCCCCTTTTCAATGCAACTACCTTTCCATTCACTACCTTCACCTGCACAAATATATCCAAACCGAAAAACACCTTGGACTTGTGCAAGAGTGGCAGGAATGAGTGAGGGAAGTCTTACAATACTTGGAAGTGATATTGGAAATTCACAGAAGATAAGATCATTATCATCATCAAAGACTTGTCCCAACTATGTTGGGTCCGCTACATGAATTCTATTTCTCCATTCGAGTCTATCTCGGGCCAAATCCTTGCATAGGTTGCACTTCTTCAGATCTAACCTTACTACTTCCATATTTGTCCTCTTCGGCCTACCCTTTTCATGGGAGGCCATCAACTTACATAGAAAGACTTCTCACTGGTACCATTCTTGGCCTACGTTGGACATGTCTAAACCACCTCAAACAAGTCCCTCTTAATTTGTCACATGTTGATGCTACCTCTAAATGCTCAAGAATGCACTCAATTCTAATTCCAGTTCTAATTCAATCTTTTCTAGTTTTACCAAACAACTATTTCAACATTTTCATCTCTACTACACTCATTTTGTGCATGTGTTACGACCTAATTGGTCAACATTCTCCTCCATAGATCATAACTAGTCTAATCATTATATTGTAAAATTTTCCTCCCAATCTTGTTGGTATGCGCCGATCACAAAATACTTCATAAGCAAGTCTCCACTTCAACCATTCAACTCTTATCCCATGCTAATGAAAATAAATATCAAAATCTAAAATTTTCAAATTTTTAACATTTTTAACATTTTTTTGGATTTTTTTTTTTAACTCAAAACAAATTCACGCCATATTGTGCAATTGATACATTTCATCCAATACATACCATTTTGGGGAGCGGCCAATATGCTCTCCGCAACAACTTCTTCTTTTTTTTCTAACAAGGTTGTCTTCGTGGTATTTGACCCGAGAGGACTCATCCCCCTCAACACAATGCATTAATTTTATATGGAATTTATAGAATTTTTAGTGCGTTGATTTTGAATCTTCAAGTTTTGACCTTTTAGGTTTTGGATCTTGTATATACAATGCAATTCAAAGTCCAAGAGAGTGGGATAGGGTTTCAACAACGAGTGCAAAGCCCAAGAACATGACTGTGAAATGGTCTTTCTAACTTGGTTTTAAGATGGATAAAAATAATAGCCATTTTCACATCAAGTAATGGCATAGCAACTTTGGTTGTCAATATTAGCAACCTGCTAGTGCAAGCTAATGCAGGCATAGTTACCAAACTTTTGAAAACCTTCGTGGAGATTCTTACAATTAGACAAACTTTGGGTTTCTTTTCATATTTATTACCAAAAAAATTAAGGGGTTCCATTGAAAAAAAAATAAGCAAAACGTACACCAAACTGGGCATTACTAAAAACGTCTATCACATAAGGCACCACAAATGCATTAATAGTAGTGAATTATCTAGGCTACATCACTTTCGAAACTAAGAAAGAGAATGATTGCTTTTCAGGTTAATTTGCCATCCATTCCATTCTTGACGAAAAATATGGCTGTATAGAAGCATGGGGAAAAGGTTTTGTAGAAGAGAGAAGTCAAGGAGTTTCCTCAAAAAACATGAAGCCAACTCCTAAAGATTGATGACCTGTGATATTTCTCAAATATGATTATCAGATATGATTTAGTGGTCTACAACAAATGATAAATGTATATCTTCATGAATTCAATTTCGAGATAAGAGCAGGAGCATAGTTCCTTCATGATTTACTTCATCAATTCCTAAATAAGAGCAAGTATTTGTCATACAACACAAGCCTCCTCAAATTCTCAAGAGGAACTAACAGAGTGCACTACTTTTTTCACACAGAGTTCCATTACTTCAAAAATAAAATAACAGAGATGCTATGTACTGTCTTAGTTAAGCCAACTAACAAGCAGTACCTTGTCTGTACCAAGATATCTGACTATGTTCTCATGTTCAAACTGACTTAAAAGAGCAATCTCCTGGAAAAAAGAACAAAGTTAATAGAAAAATAGAACTTCTGGAAGTGCAATTTAAGCAAATGATAAGATCCTGAATATTTACTTATAGAAGAGGGAAAGAAAAATAATAAGGACGTGAGAACTTTATTTTAAAAAAACGCATCATATAAATAAAGTGGAATGATGTGACCAGCCACATCTAACCAAACATGAAACAGTTGGGAAGACATACAGAAGCGCCAATGGCCACCCAAATGCAACCAATCAATGTGTCTTCATTTTGGTTTCGGTCAAATGAGACCCATCATATAATTTCTCACAGTATCTTTATTTATTTATTTACTATTTCAGCATTCAATGTTGGCATTAGAACAGAACTCATTGTCTCACATGCTCAAGTTGCTGAATGCACTGTTGCGCCTGACTTCCTTTGTCCAGCAAAGAAACCTCTTTCACAGCAACAAAATGACCGTCACTGCAGAAACAAAAATTCTAATGAAACAAAGGCAGCAATTGTTGATCGAACAGGAAGAACAATGTTATTCATTAGAAAGATCAATAATTTCTGGTTTTCCATTATGGATTTTAACTTTCAAGCATGGATACATTATTGCTATAAGCAAATTCAGATTCGACACAATGCACCCACTTGATTCGACACAATGCACCCACTTGATTTTCCATTTTTTAAGGAGAACCAATATCAGAAACCCCCCCGTCACACAACCAATAGTTTAGCATCATACAGTTTTAAACAAGTCTCCCAGAATACCAGTGTTGTGAAGAATAGATGCTTTGGCTGCTGGATTCCTCCCCACAAGGGATAACAAAAAGGAAAAAGTTTTGACTTCATGATCACCAAAATGGATTGGACCCCCATACATAGAACCAAAAAGCTGTTGGTTTGGTTATCCAAATATAAGTTCAAATGAATTGTATTTGAGATATCCAAATGTATCTCCGCTTTTTTCTAAGTATTTCAGCTGCCTCTACTACGTACTAATGCTTGGTTAGGTCGAAAATTCGCCACAATGGGGGATTGGTTAGCGGAGGAAATTTGATAAATGTATGAGGTGAGAAGTCTACTTACTCAGTGATCGCTTCATACACCGTCCCGAACGACCCACTCCCAATAAGCTGCCCTCGTATCCACGACCTGAAGCCGTGTCTGAAACTACCATCAGGCGATACAAACTGCATGCCTTCTGTCGTGGTCGTGCTCGAATCATCATCATCATCATCTGAATTCGAAAACGAATACGATCTAGAAAAATCACCACTTCCCCTCAATCTAATCCCCCTTTCCTCTTCCCTTCCAACATCCAATCTATCAATTCCCTCCTCTCCTTCACCTTCCTCATCCGCGCATCTCCGCTCATCTTCCGGCGCAAGCGATCTAAAAATGTCCCAAGTCGAGCCGGCCTTTTCCAGAACCGGAAGCGACATCGACGGCGGCGGCACGAGAAACGGCGGAGACAAAGGTATAACCGGCGGCGGACGGATTCCCTTAATTCCGCCGCCGCCGCCACCGCCGCCTATCGACTGCGACTCCGCGCGTTTGATCTGCGGCAATTTATCGCAAACACGAACACTAACCCTAGAATCCACCACGAGGTGTTTCTCCTCCTCTGTTTCTAGGGTTTTGCTAGGGTTTTGGTGAAAGGGCTTCCTCGCCTCCCAGTCGGCGACCGAGATCCCGAAGTCGTCGGGACCGGAAAGCCCCAAGCTGCGGCAGATCCGATCGAATTCATCATCTTCGAAGCCTTGGATGCGGAAGCTGGTGTAGCCTGCGAAGGAGTCGGAGAGATAGACCGCTCGGGAATCGAAAGACGAAGAGGACTCGTACGTTGACGAAGAAGAGGAAACGGCCTCGTAGTCGATGTTCTTCACAGCGTTTCGACGGTCGAGCTTCGGCTTCTGTCGCCGATGCTTTCCGTTCATCTCAGCTGTTGATTTAAGTGGAATCAGATGCATCGGACGGCTACGATCTGTTCATCGATAAGAGAGTGAAAGGGATGCAAGCTGCAGCTGGAAGATGAAGAGGCCTTTGCGTTGGCGTTGACAGACTTTTACTCATGAGCTTAAAAAAAAAGACGGAGGTTTTTGAGTGGTGGGTTACAACTCACAACTCACAACTACAACTCACAACTCACAACTTACAACTTACAACTTACCAGTATCATGTTCTTTTGAAAACAAGATTGTTGGCATAAATCCCAGAATGTGGAGAGAAGGAGATGAAAGAAAGTCAAGTTCATGAACGAGAATGATATGGTTTTATGAGTTTTGACGGTTTGACCTTGCCTTAGTGGGGTAGGCAATTTGTTTTTGTTTTCTTTTCGTTCTACGAAATTTAGGAGGTTGACGTTTCTAATAAAGGCAATGACCAAGAAAACCGTGTACGTTGAAGTTTGTGAGTCGTTCGCACCGTGTTCTCCTGTTTGCCTTTGTGCAAAAGGAAAATTCTACATGCAACACTGCAAGTGTGGAACACATACACGATTTAAATTTTTTTTAATTAGTAAAATAGCCTCAGGTGGTGAAAGGATGAAATCACCATTTACCATCAATATTCATCATCTTCCTCCTTTGGTTAAGCAACAGTGGGTTTTGTTTATCTTCTCCTCCTCTTCTTCTTCATTCTCCCTTTTATGCACTCCTTTCTCCTCATTAATTTTCATCTCCTTTGTCATTATTTTCTCCGACTCTTTTTTAGCATATCATCAAGTCTCTTCCATTTCTTGAACGAGCATGAAAGTATAAATATCCCTACACCACATTGTGTATTTAAAGTTGGCATTTGCAATATGGACAAGTAGTTGACGATCTACGAAAACGAGGAATATGTTTTTCCTTCGTTTTCTTTTTTTTTTTTCTCGCGTCATGCCGGTATTCCAGTACCACGTATTTAATATATGCTCGATTTTCATAAGACGTGCAACATTATATTGCACGGCACTATAAAACCGCACAATGAATTTCTAGTCGGTCAACTTAAACCGAGCAGAAACATAAACAATGGCTTACATATACTGAAGCCGAGAGGTTGAATCAATCGGTGCCAGTGAGTGCCTTTTGGATTTTACAAATGTCTTCACCACTGACATTATATTCAGAAGCCGAGAGGGCCCAATCCAATGGACAATGGATGTTGGAAAGAAACATGGCTTGGTAATTATAATCAAGACTTCAGATGCCGGTGGAGATGGAAGGAAGCCGAGAATTATTTTTTCTTGTGAGAGAAGTGGTAGTTACAAGGGTCCATCGAAGGTCTTCGAGAAGAAAAATCCAAACAAGGCAACGGGAACGAAGAAATGTAGTTGCCCTTTTGCTTTGAATGGCCGAAAGTTGGCAACTGACGACGATTGGTTGTTAACAGTCGTTTGTGGGGTGCACAATCATCCAAACACACAGCATCTCGAGGGGCACTCGTTTGCTGGGAGGCTTTCTGTGGAAGAAATCAACGTTTTGATTGATATGTCTAAGAGTTTGGTGAAGCCGATGATCATCCTTCGAACATTACAGGAAAGGGATGTGCACAACACCACTACGATGAAGAAACATTACAACACCACTACGATGAAGAGTATCTACAATGCTCGCCAGTAGTTTAGGGTGATAGAGATGGCCGGTCGATCACAAATGCAGCAACTCATGATGCATTTGGAGGAGAACAACTACATTGAGTATCACACTAGCAACGACGCTACAGATGTTATCATGAACCTATTCTGGGCACATCCATTGTCTATTTAGTTATTACATGATTTCCAGAAGTTTTGATAATGGATTCCACGTATAAAACTAATAGATATCGACTTCCCTTGCTTGAGATTGTTGGTGTCACATCTACTCAACTGACGTTATCCGTTGCTTTTGTGTACCTTGAATCAGAGAGGGAGGCCGATTATAGATGGGCTTTGGAGAGGCTTAAGGAATTAATGGATGGACGCATTCTGACCCATGTGATTGTCACAGACAGAGAGTTAGCGCTGATGAATGCAATAAATGTTGTTTTTCTGAATGCAGCAAACTTATTATGCATGTGGCATTTTTCTAGGAACATCTTGGCAAATTGTAAAAAGTGTTTTGAAACCAACGACAGGTGGGGTGCATTTATCTTTTGTTGAAACATGTTGGTAGTCTCTCCAACTGAAATTGACTACACGCAACTTCTAAGTGCTTTGGAATGGAATTACTGCGGGTATCCACATACTGTTGATTATGTGAAGACCTCGTGGTTGAATAAGCATAAGGAGCAATTTGTGGCTACATGGACGGATCGGCATATGCACTTTGGGAACGTCACTACTAAAAGAGCTGATAGTGCACATGCAAAATTAAAGAGACACCTAGGCACATCGAGCTGTAACTTTGATTCATCCTGGCAGGTTATCCATGCCTTGCTAGAGTTGCTTTTTACTGAGATAAAGGCGTCTTTTGAAAAGAGTTTGAACACCGTGCAATATAAGTTCAAACCGGCATTATTTCGTGAGTTGAGAGAATTTCTATCAATGAATGCTTTGGATATAGAGTTAAATGAGTCGTTAAGAGCTGGTGATATTGGTCCAGATTCGGCGACATGTGGGTGCGTAATGCGACAGACGCATGGTTTACCATGTGCGCACGAAATTGCCGAGTACATAAGGGAAGGTTCTTAGATACCACTGAGCAGTGTCTACCATCATTGGTGGAAGCTCAATTTAGAAGCCACTATGGTGAACGAAGCCCCTGAGTTGACTGACCACAACTTCAGAGTTCGAGTTGATCACTAAGAGATTTCAAAGTAGTAATCAGAAGGGTAAAATACAAATATTGAGAAAACTTAGAGAATTGGAGAGTCCTTTATCTACTTCTCTTACTGAACCGGACATAAAATTGAATACCCACGGTCGGTCATCATCGAAAAAGAAGAAGTTGGATCGGTCTACGCATCGGGAACCATCTGGTTTTGAATACGCACTGTCGATGAAAGATAACGTTCCAGCTAGAATAAGCAATACAGCTGTAACGAAGAAGAAACTATCCGTCGCACTCGGTCATGTACGTTTTTGCATTTGCTTCCTCAGTCTCTGGGCCCCTATAACCACATTATTAAGGATGTTGCAGCTGATGGTAACTGTGGATTCAGAGCTGGTCTTCTAGGCATGAGCGAGGATAGTTGGATGCAGGTTAGAATGGATTTGAGCAATGAATTACAGATGTATCAAGGTTATTATGCATTGGTCTATGGAGGAGAGGAAAGGGTTAGGGAGCTGTATTACGCATTATCTTACTTTAAAAGCAATCATTCATTTGATTGATGGATGACAATGCCGGACATGGGTCACTTGATATCTTCATATTATAACGTTGTATTGGTCATTCTTCCATTGCAGCAGTGCCTTACTTTCCTGCCTTTGAGATTATCCCCGATTCTATAAAGTTCTCACAAAGTGTTCGCGGTTGGGTTCGTCAATGGAAACCATTTTGTTCAGGTCTTCATGAAACCCGAAGCACCCATGCCTCCCATTGCTACAAATTAGCTTAGACACCACCATTCTGATGCAGATGGATGGCAGCTCCCATATGCAAAGAGCATCGAGCAATTCAGATAAATGATTGGAACTTGTGTCGCAACACAGGATTCAGTCAATCTTGACAGCGATTGATTATTTGCACTCTCGATTTGATGTAAACAAACTTATTGTTTTTTAACGGATGGCTGATGAAATCGATGAAAGATTTATGTGTTTATATTATGTGTTAATTCATTAACAATATTCCATAAAATGTGTTAATTCATTAACACCTGCTCGGTTAAATAGGGTCGTGCTGCTCGTGCAAATGAAGTTCTGCACGGCCAATAGTTTCCACGCAAATGGATATTGCACGGCAGTAAGTTGCCGTGCAATGACTATTTGCACGTTAATAAAATGCCGTGCAATGACTATGTGCACGTTAATAAAATGCCGTGCACATACAGTTTTGAGCGGAACATGATGGCTGTGCAGTGTGTTAAATTATATATAATTCTTTCCATTTTTATCAAAATCATATAAGTTCATGAAATGAAACACATATCATACATATCCATATAAATCATACAAGTTCATACATAAAAAAGTGTATCCTCAAAACATCCATTAAAAAAATGGATACATCCAAAAAAAAATAAATCTTTAGATCCATCCATACATCCATAAAAAAAATCCTTACATCCAAAAAAAAAAAACCCATCCATACATCCATAAAAGTGTATCCTTAAAAAACCATTCTATACATCCTTAATAAAAGAAAACGACCACAAAAACACCCCTCATTCCATCACGGATCTGTACGTCGTCGGTACGTCACCGGCAAGCCATCCAGGATCTTGAGGGTAGTCTGCAGTGCCCGATAATAGAAAACGCAGGACTCACATCGCCGCACACCCGTTTGATCCAGGCCATCCTCACTACCCCACAACGCGCCACTCTCAACTCAGCTGACGCAGACGCCCTATCCACACCCAGTCCACGCTCAAGTAAATCTACTTGATCAATAATCCCCATATTAGTTGATGCGTGGACAGGCAGTCTCGTTACTGGAATATTTATGAGAGTACCCACATCATTTAAGGTGATCGTTATCTCACCAAATGGCATATGGAAGGTATTTGTCTCAGGCTGCCACCTCTCTACAAAGTTGGATACCAAAGGGCATGAGATATATCGGTACGAAAAATACTTCAACTCTGCCAATTCAGACTCTTCTATAATAGCACGAAATCGAGGAACATGAATATCGGCCCCATCCTGGGCATAGGTATGTACCAATCCTTCAGCTGACGCCAATGATTATACATTTGAGCGGCTCATGTTCCTGCACATTACAAGTATAAATTAATCTTCATTAATATCTGTTATTATAGACTTCAACACATCTTATTTGAAAAAGATTAATTAAAACATTAAAAAAATGTAAGTGTACCTCCTCATCCCATATAGATATGGCTACGTGCGTCCTAACACTCATAAGGACAGATACGTCGGCCGGACCGCCTGGGATAGGACCATCCCCTGCCGCCGCTGTGGGATGACTGGATGGCTGTGCCTCCTCGTCTGAGGAATCATCCTCCCTTAGTGCCACTGCATGAGGACTGGACGGTTGTGCCTCCTCCTCTGAGAAATCGTCCTCTGAAGAACTGTCAACATGCTCCTCAACCGGCTCCGGGAGTGGATCCTGCAACAGTTTTCGTCTTTGTTCAAACGCGTTCAACGGTTGAAGAACTCGCATACACACCTCGGTGACACGGTCTTGCGACACCAATCTTCATCCGAACTCTCGATGGCTTTGCTACTGGTCTCCTAGGCATTTCTTCCAATCTATTAAAAATGAAATTCAATAAGAGGAAACTGCGTAATTGAAGATATTAGATTTTTTTGTATTGTTCGGTTCAAATATACAGTGCAAACTTCTTCTGCACGGCGCAATGAAAACGTGCATTCTGTGTTCGCACGTCATGATTGTACCGTGCATATTTTATATGATCGCCCAATACATGCCGTGCATATAAAAAATGCACGGCTTAGATAGGTCTTGCATATAGTATCTACACGGCATCGATGTACCGTGCATATAATCCCTGCACGTTTTTGGATTGCAGAACAGATCACGAATGACTGTTTGAATAGGAAGAAGAAGAAGAAAGATTTTCAGGGTAAATTTAGAGTTTGAAACTCCCATCCATGTCATTCATTAAGGACTTCCCTATTTCTTGCAAACGTTTATACTCTCTAATGCATAAATTAACCTAAAAACGTATGTGAAAATGATAAACCAATATTCAAGAAGAAGAAGAAGTCACCTACGAAACCGAGCTCACCTTCTATAATAGCAGTGCAATGTAGAAAGGAAGTTCACGGTGATGAGAGCTGTGAGATGTGCAATGGAGAAGAGGTCGACGGAGAAGAGTTCGACACTTCCACAATTCTCAAATTTCAAAACTGTCGACGAGGGAATGGGTAAGGAAATGAAACGACCTGGTCTTCAAGCGTGGGCAGTATGGGTATTATGGTGGTGGGTGGGCTCAGCAATATTTCTTTTTAAAATATATTGGGTGTGGTGAGCTCAACAAGTAGGAGTGTTCAACACTTCTGGTGGGTGCATATAGAATTTCCCTTGTACAAATTACTCCTGCAATAATTTAAGATAACTAGGTTCGCAAACCAAACAATTCTGAGTTGGAATCATATTGGACCTAGACTTATTTCGGATTTTTTTTACTCAAAGTCTTTTTTATTGGTTCTAGACTCGATTTCGATAGAAATACCCGGGTTCGGTTCCAAAATCGAATCCACCTAGAGAATTGAATCTAGTTAAAAAATTGGTTCTAACTTCTCTTCATTTTTTTCATAAAATAAATATATCATTCAACTTATAACAATACATCAAGTGTACTACCTCCAGCATTATATATAAAAATGTTCAAAAAAAGTTTTTTTCGATGTATAGTTTGCAACATCAAAGACTTATATGCCGGATCACAGGTCCACGGGTCAGAACCTATATGGACTCGGAACCAAACTCATTTATCAATTGGAATCTAAATTGGGTTTTAGATCCAGTACATTTTCATGTTATCATATTTCTCTACTTAATGGAAGCATCCAGACCATCCAGTAGATTACCAAGCACCATTGATAAACCATCTTTAATTTGTGGGCCTGTCTCGGTCCCTAAATTTGGCTGTCCTAAATATCTAATTATTTGTAACCTTTTGTTTTTACTTGATTATGAGAAAAATCAAGACAACTCTAATTTTAAATGACTCTAGTTTCCAAACCTAATACTATAGGCCATCATTGCGTGCATAATCCAAGTTGTACTACTGAGTTATGAGTGGGCTCTTTGGTCAGGCGATTACAATAACAAAAATCCGAAAATTCCGTCCATGTAGCAGGGCTCTTATAATAAAGGGGGAAAACAATATGAATATAATGAAGGGATTTTCTGATCACCATTTATCAAATTTTATCACTCATAAGTTTTTTTCCTAATATGCTGCGTAAAAGCCTTAACATCATAAGATAGTCCTGTGATATCATGAAATTTATCAATTTATACGACATACGCGGTTCCCATAATATGATAGGAACTGGGGTGAAAAAGTTTTAAAAAAATATTGACCAAAGTCAAGTAAAAATTAAGATTAAGGAATACTAATATATTAAAATCCCTATAATGAATCCAGCTTTTGTGCACTTCTTCGCTGGCCATATGCTTTACTTTCTAAATTTGATTATCCATCTGATTTTACCTTTTGGGGTGAGGTATCACAGACATGGTTATAATCGTCAGGCTGGGCTAATGCATATCCAGATCTGACTCGTCTTTAGAAACACATGCCCACATCCAAATTAAAAATAAAAAATAATAATTAAAGAGATAGAAAAGAAAATGACTGCATTGGTTATAAATGCATGTGGCGCCCACTTCAATTTTGTGAGACCAAGTGCAAATATATCAGAATCCACACATTTCGACAGCTTGGACTTTTCCTTTGCCAAGACCAAATTAAATGGATTTATGCTTCAAAAGTACTACTTAATCCTTCAAAACTATTACTTATCCTTTAAAAAAAATGAATTTATGCAGGTGAAGTGTTAGTGATTTGTGGGCCACCTAGTTCCACATGCCCAACCAGGTTCTACGAGCTAGTTTGGTAATTTACTAATGAAGTTTTTATTTTTTCAGACAAAATATTACATTAAAGCATTTTAATTCAAAACTCTCTCCATCATTTTTAAAAAAATAATAATAAAACAACCATCTTTATTCACAAAAATATAAAAAATCTCAACTTTCACATATAGAAAGTAAAAAATAATTAAAAATAAAATATCATCGTAATTCACTCATATATTTTTTTAAAAAATTAATTTACTTCACTAGACTCTGTTAGTAAAGCTCCGGAAGTGGGGAACTGCCAAACTGACAACCCACCATTTTTGAATTTTGACAGCTGCATCACCCACAGCACTAAATGACCCATACCCATCATGTGTGAAAGTTGACATGACAAAGCATTGAAAATGAACATTTTGCAAGTGAAGTCCAACTTCTTTTGTTATTTTCAAAAAAGCCCATTTGTTGTCACGCGCTGACTCGAGTGACACGGCCTACTTTTCCACCACGTCTTCCGAATAGAAAACGATCGTGGCCGTTGATCACTTGATCCTCGCCAAGTCATTTGGTCTTCCGAATGGCGTCCGTCTAGAAATAGCCATCGCGCGGACCACTGACGTCATGCTCATGACTGCCCCTGCATTCTGCATACGCTATCCCACTCTCAACGGTATATATTGATAATGATAATGAGAGGGTGAGGGAACCGAATGAGGGTTCTCTATAGCCTCTAGGCTCCTGGCAGAGGATCTAAATTCTACAGGTGGGGCCATGGGACTTATAATGTTGAAGAGTTGTTAAGACTTATATGGCAAAAAATTGTTTTGTGAAATTGAATATTTTGAGGTCAATGAAATTTAAATGGTTTGGATTAAAATTTTTAAGACTACTCGGGATTACAAAAAAAACTAAAGAATTATAGTATATTTTAAACTATGACATGTTAAAGACATCAATTATATTGGCACTCCTCTCTTCATCGACCTTATTTATATATTATTTTCACACCTCATTCAAACAAGTGATGGAATGACCCTAATATTTTTCACTATTGCCATTATATATCACATAGTAGAATGTGTACAATATCATATGAGGAAAATACTTAAAATTTGACTTTTCATGGACGATATCGTCAAGTCTAAGGGCAGCTCTACAAACAATATCCCTAGAAATAATTAACGCAACCGGAATACAACCATTTACCAATTTAGTTAGAAATGTCAATCCCAACCCAACCAAAACAGAAAGTGTAGTCAATCTTAATCCTGAAAGTACCAGGTCAAGTTTTTGGTGGGTCGGAAAATAAACTGTGACCCTTCATTTATGGTAATGTTGCATGTCCAAGTCTCAGAAGAATTACGTCCTGGGTCTCATCCTCCACATTACCGTTTTTTCCACTTGTCTATGTCACTACACAGGATCATCTAAGACTTAGTGACCAGGTCTCAGCAAAAATGAGAATCACTGGAAATAGGCATGAGCTCAGCAGAGCTAAGTCAATTCACACAAGGCCTGCCTCATGAATGGAACTGGTGTTGGAAATAGGGTGGGCCTCTAGGATAGGTTTCAAAAAACTTTTGACCCACTTGACGCAGGGATCAACTATCCAGAAGGCTATAAAACCCAATCCAAGATCTATGTCCTCAATCTCAGTCATCATGATCAGTAAATACAATCTATTTATAAGATAGAAACAGCAACTAACAAGCATCCATAATAATCTACAACATGCAAGGAAGTGGATTATACCTTTGGAGCTCGGTTGTGCTCTAATGGAGAAGTTGCGTCTTTCTTTGATGATGAAACGCTTTTACTAATCAGATAGGGATCTCTAAGACCTCTTGATCTTCCACGCTATGACCCATATCAGATTCTCCTTTTCTCAAGAAGATGGTGGGATCTCCAAGAGAAAACTACTAGGAACTCTAGGGAGGAACTAGAAAGAGAACTAGAAGAGGGAAGAGGAGAAGAGCTCGTGCAACACTTGCACTAAAGGGGGCTTGGGCGTGAATCCCTAGGTGGATTTATGCATGGGACGTCCAAGGCCCTCTTCTCCTCTTATTTATAGCTTTTGCAAGTTGTCTCTTCTTTACTAATTACAATAGAAGTCTCACTTCCATTAATTAGTAACTTACCATATCATAATTAGAAGTCTCACTTCAAATATGATTAGTAACTTTCCAATTCCTTTCTAATTAAAATAGAAGTCTCACTTCTACTAAAATTAGTAAGTCTACTATTACCACTATTAGAAGTCTCACTTCAAATAGAAATAGTAACTTTCCTTTTAGAGTTCAACTAGAATTAGATACTTTCTAATAATTGGGCTAGCGTGGGGACCACTAGGGATTCCTTAGAAAGCTGGCTCCAACTGGGACACGCGACCCCACATCTCATGTGTAATCCGGGCTCACAGTTAATTGCAAATAACTCCACTATATAAATGCAATTGAACTCCAGTCTTAGGAATATTACATAGAAGACCCTAAACTTCCACATTACCACAAGTAGACCCCTCTATCAATATCCATGGATCAATTGGACCTGTCATCCAAACTTGATCCATATCTTATTATCCTTGAGCCCCAATTAATTATAATGATCAATGGTACCTTTCCAATTAACTCTTAATCGGAATGGGTGCGCACTTACCAATGATAAATCCATTAATTGGCAGAAGGGGATATTAGAGATAGATTCCTTCTTGACTATTGAATGTTCCCACAGCTCTACTACCATGTACCCAAATCACCGAGGTGTTGACCTACAGTTGGCCTCACTCATTGGTGACTCAGAGCAAATGAATAGATAGAAACTTGAGTTCATTAATGTCTCAGGATTGAGAGCCTATTGCTAGGGAATTATGAGAGCAGACCTTAAAGAAAAGACAGTATTTATAAGGTGC
Source organism: Litsea cubeba (assembly GCA_012931725.1). Taxonomy (NCBI): domain Eukaryota; kingdom Viridiplantae; phylum Streptophyta; class Magnoliopsida; order Laurales; family Lauraceae; genus Litsea; species Litsea cubeba. Next base: position 5,353,740 of record CM022954.1, on the reverse strand, counting down.
TTCTCATGGTCCTTCAATACATATAATGTACCAGCACTATGATCCAGAATCTTCCATTCTAATGATCGAGACAAATCACACTATCTCATAGTGATCAAAATGCTGCAACCTTGTCAGTATGAGATGTCCAGTCTCATCACTGGTTGTGAATATATTTTAAGTATAAGATTTGTCATACATGTCTCCCGTATGTGGATCTCATCCATACACATGTATTACATCTAATATACTTGTGGACCCCGGTTCATCTCATGAACCATCATGTCATTCGTATTGGTTATGTGCAAGTATATAATAAATCACCATTCATCTCATGAAAAGTAAACATGAATATATGAATAAATAAAGAATTTAATCAATTTATTATATCATCTACTGGATTGAGTCCATAAAACTAACAACTGGAACTGGTTCTCAATCAAATTAAGGACATGAGAAGAGAGAGAAAAGTACTGAGCCACAGCTTACTCAAAATTAGGCAAAGGAGATCTTTAAGACCCAATTCAGGTTGATGGGTACGTTTGGATACTGGTCCTCTTCTTGTAATTGGGGACTGGGTCCAAGTACATTATGGACCAAATATATATACATGTGACCCATGTCGTGGTCATCAGAAGAACTTAATTTGCTATGTGTGTAGTTTCTTAGTTTCTTTTATTATCATGGTCCTCTAATGATGTGATCAACATTAAACTAAATCTCACCAGAACATCTATTACTACGTACTTGGCCCAAATCATCTGATCAAATTCCTAAACTACATATCTTCCACAATTCACGTTGCAGGGGACTCTCTAGTGAGCATTACTGCCTGTGGTCCATATACTATAAAAGCCATAGCTGTCAGATGACCCTAGCCATATGGTGGTATTCCAGACGGTTATGAAGAGAATTTAGACTACAATATGTAACGAAAGTGATTGATAGAACTATTTGTTTCTTTGTGTGGTTTTCCATCGGTGGGCCAATGGCCCACAAGATGAGGCCCTGATCCACCCTCCTTTGTCCCATGGAAGTAGAAGATGTGTTACAGCTTCACAATCCTATTTCTAGGCCATATGGCTCATGTAAGTAGAAGATTTGAGGTGTCTAAATTTCTCTAGAGTGAGTTTGAATATTAAGAAAAAACTGAAGCACTGCTGTGATTTCTAATTTAACTTGTCGTTTACTTCACTATATTCTCACTATGGTCTGTGTTAGATCCAATTTAACAATGGTCAGCATTTTCTAGTCTTTAGTGGGACCCACTAGGTGAATGGTTGGTATCACATTTGCATATATATTGCCCAATGAGAAACATTCAAAGGAAAGGAAGACTACTGAAAAAAAAAAGTTTTTTTGGACCTTTGTTATTGTCAATTTCATGCTCTCCATTTCCTATCCAGTGGAATGGGGTTCATCTATGGTCAATCCATCACTTTCACATTTTAGAATTCCTCGTTTCGATCTCACTTTAACTAGTTAATTGCCAAACACACCCTTAAGAATCGATGGTTGAGTCGACTAATACTACCACCTGGGGGTCACAAGGTTTTATCCGGCTTCTTTCTAGGCCCGGAGGGATTAGTCCAGCCCAAAGAATTGGGAACCCTTAATTGATTAGGAAAAAAAAAAAAAAATCACCAAAGCTCTTCTTGAATTGAAACTCAGCCAAACCGGGTCAGTGAGCTGTCAATGGACCAAGGTTCATTTTGAATCCGACCGAGTCCGAGTTCCATCATTGAGGATTTGACCTGTTCAACAGGTCGAACAACTAGGCCTGGACCAATACGTAGGGTCCAGTCTCTTATCGGGCTGGGCTAAGGCCTTGGACTCCAGCCTCTTTGAACTCTAGCTTTGTAAAGATTTTAATATATTTGTTTATATGTGCATATATCCACAAAGCGTTTAGAAAGATGTATGTACAATATGCATTAAGTGTTAATTTTTGTGGCATATGGAGCTCCTTTTACTTAAAAGATCTTATTTAGAGTCATAACTTAATTGGACTTGGGCCTTAACTAGATTCAGGCCTTTATTTGTGCAAACTCAAACCTCCTATATTTCTTATTGGACTTGCTCACATTTGAAATCTAGGGTCCATCTCAGACTTGACCATATTCTGGCCCTTCAATTTTCATTGGCCTTCAATTCTCATTAGGCACAGACTAGAGAGTGGACCCAAATAGCTCCAACCCAAATCTGGCTCATTGGAGAACCCTAATCACCTCACTTATGTTAACCATCAAATGGAATCTTTTAGAAAACCACTAGTTAAAAGAGAAATGTCAAAACTTGTAAAGGCCTTGAGTAAAGTTAGTATAATTTTGAATGAGGTAGTTCTTCTTTCTTCATCTTTATTTAAGAAAAGCTCTTTTCAAGCGGCAAATGCTTGGCGTGGTGGGTGCTTCATTGGTTGTGGGCGTTTATTATGGAGAATGATTCATTTTGCTATCTTATGGTCTATTTGGAAGGAAAGAAATGAGAGGATATTTAGAGGCTCTTCATCTTCGGTAGTTGGTTTGATAGATAAGGTTGCCTTTAGGATTGCGAAATGGGCTTCAATTCGGAAGGAGTTTACAAATATTAACTTGAACGATGTTATCTATAATTGGGAAGCTTGTATGGGTTGTCTCCCTTTTAAGGAGAGAAGATCTGTCCCTTGGTCTCCCCCTCCTTTTGGGGTTTTAAAGTTCAATGTGGATGGAGCTTCCAGGGGTAAGCCAGGGCTTGCAGGAATTGGAGGCGTGTTGTGTAATTGTAAAGGTGAGGTGCTCCTTATGTTCTCTAAGAATGTGGGCATTTGTGATTCAAACGAAGCCGAGATGTTAGCTATTTGGAGGGTCTTAGGTTGTTTGCAAGGAGATATATTTGTGCTCTTGTGGTGGAAAGTGATTCCTCAAATGCGATCACTTGAGTATCCAATAAAAAAGATTTTTCTTGGAAATTTCAATTCCATTTTAATGAAATTAGGGAGCTGTCGGCCACTCTAAATGTCTTTTTTCGTCATGAGGTTAGATCAGCCAACTCGATCGCAGATGCACTAGCCAAGCAAAGGGTTGAGAGGTTGTCTCCATGGGTAGGTGTGATTATGTAATTAGGTTGTGGTTGGTATAATACTCTTGTAACTTCTCTTTTACTTTCTCAGCTTTGTACTTGTTTTCTCTCTTCAATAAAATTTTTGTTACTGTTTCAAAAAAAAAATAAAAATAAAAAATGAAAAGCTCTTTTCATCCCTTATTTTCCTTTTTCTTTTTTCAGGTAGTTCTTCCTCATTTTCATATATGGTGAAATAGACCGTTTCAGCTCCTAATTTTCTGATTAACATGCATGTAGAAAGGAACCCTCAATTGAGATGAGCACGAGATATTCAATCATAAGAAATAAGAGTACAGATCCTCTGAATCTTTGATCCAGATAATTCTTTAAGTTGAAATAGTGAGATTCCATGATGAGGTTCTGGGTTAAAATTTTGAGCCGCTCAAAATGAACGGGACTTGAAAAAGTAAAATCCTATGGTGAGGCTCTAAGATTAAATTCTGAACCGCTCAAAATGAATGAGACGTCCTTTCATTCTACCAATAAAAATTGACCTCACCATCTAAAAAAAACAGTTGACCTCACCCTAAAATTGAATATATCACGAATAATGTAATTATTAAATATACTTAATAATAGATAAGATAGTATTAATTGAATTACTCATCAGATGGCCATAAAATTGATGTGGCCATAGTAAAATTTGTGAAAATCTGCATGACCACTCCATTTTGGGCAGTTCAAACGTGCATCATAGGTTCACACATTCCGATGTGGTTATGTCAACCACGTGAAGCACTTAGTAAAGGATCAGGATTACTATATAATAAGTTAATATCAAAGATATTGACTGGCCCAATGTTTAATAAAATACTGACTTTTGATTGAAAAGACATTTATTGATCCAGCAATTCAGCTTCTTGCTTAACCTACGCTACTGGTGGTGCCTCTATTTTTTATTCTATTGTAAAGATATTTACAAGAAAAATCAAAGAGGATTCAATTCTAAATTCACCAATCACATTTACATGTGCAACAGAATACAGCTATAAAAGTTCATAACACAGGAGGAATCGTAAATTATCTTATTCTAAAATTAGCTAGCATAATTTTAAATTTTCATTTAATTAGTTGTTTTTGCTATGATAAATACTCATGCACCATAGTATCTAACCCATATAACTACAATTGAAGATTTACTTATGGGTGTTTCAGAAGAGAAGAGAGGGAGATGTCTCACCACCCATCTATCAATGGACTGGCACAATTCAATCAAAGTTGCTCATCTTTATTTGAATTCGGCTAATCCAGCAATGAAACTATTTGAATTGTTCAAACATTGTAAAATAATTTTTTTTTATAATCAATCATTGATTAGAATAAAAAAAAGGCAAATAAAATGCAAAACTCAAAACTATTATTGGTTGTTGAAATCATCATTTTGAAGTTTTATATTTTTGCTTGGTTTATTTACTTTTAGATATATATTTTTTGAAAATTTCTTTTTAGATTTGTTTATTGAGTAATAACAATGTCATGTTGATATCATGGTTGAACCAAAATGAAACAGCTTGAATCAGGTGCCACCAAACCTTAGCTTTCACTCTTAACAAGGTCAAACCTTTGATTTTCAAACTACCGGCTATTACAACACTTGTAGAAAAATGATCAACATCTATATGTTTTGCGGGTGAATTACTTTTTTTCCTTTCACTGCTGCAATAGCTCTTCATTAGATGAGACACTTCATTATTTATAGACTTTGCTAATTGCTAGGCTTGCAAATGGTGGACATTAGATGAGACCATAAGGGCCTGTTTGTTGAAGAAATGCTTTCCCCTCAAGTACAAATCAACATTTTGGGAAAGGGGATTTAGAAAATCTCACTAGTCAGAAGGTTAAATCTTTGAAATTTCATCAATCAAAAAGAAAACTTCAAATGGGGGCATAGCAACTAGCACTGATGTAGAAAACTTTCAACTTACTAAATTCATATCAGAAATTCCACCAAACAAACTGGATATGAAGATTTCTATGGTCCAGCCCAGAAGGGGTCATTGGATGTGAAGGGAGATCTTAACCCTACTAGGTGAAAGGACGTGAAGTGGATTAGGCCATCCATCAAAAATCGACCCCACTTTTTATTTAGAAGCATAAAGTCAATGACAATCCAACTGATAAACTATTATTTTATGCAGGGTAAATAATTGTGATCATGATGTTGTTGTCTTATATCGTTTATCATGTATGTGGTGGGCCACAAGGCTAGAAAAGATGCCACGTGTCTTCTGCAGAAAAATTAGGCCATGGAAGGCTGGAGGAGATCCGGATAGAAAGGCCTTTTACAGCCGGCTTGTTATAATTTTTCTTATGGCCTTCCTCACTTTTCATTCAACTTCAGAAACCAAATAGACATTGCCTGGTGTCTGGTTTTTGACAATGGGCCTAATAATCTTTTAACTAAGGGCACAGGGAATGAGGGTTGCCTCCTCTTCTTGTAATGTGGGTGTTCTCTTTTTGCCTGTGCGGGTGCTATTTGGGATAAAATATAAAGAAGGAGCGCCCTTGAGTTGGTTGGATTTTCACAATCTCATTCAACTATTCAGGGATTGATCCCTCGGTCCTATAAGTTTGTATAGGTGTTCCCTCCAAAATGTGCTAGGTCCACTCTTGTGGTTGGCGGGTCTCTCATGGGTCAAGCCGCTTTGGCTGGTAAAAAGCAAAGGGCACTGTTCTCTTCGTGTGCAGAGGAAAATGGATATTATCTGATGTTTGGCCTTCAATGCACTGTTCTATAAGTAATCAGCTGGTAAGCCACAGTCTATGATTTATGGCCATAGTGAATCCTATCCAAAAAACAATCCCATTCAGTGAAAAACAAGACAGCGCAATGCGGGCAAACATTGAGGCATTCTCAATGTTTGGGCCCCATAATTTATCATTTTTCATAAGATCCATCATTTGGGCCCCAACTTTCTTCGAATCATGTTAATATCTTTCACACCTTTCATCCATTATAAAAAGTGCTACACACCAAGAATGATGAAAGCACCGACCAAAACCATTTTACACGTTGGTGTGTATTTTTCACATTCAACTGCCATACGTGGAATGTATTGGGAGAGTACCTTTTCACTTTTCAACTGCAATGCAGCTCATTTGGAAAGGGTCTTTTTCTTCTACCCACCACTCGTTGCTTTGCAGGATTTTCGGTTTTAATTTTTTTATATATTAAAAATTCTTACTCTCTCTCTTGTAGAGAGCCTGTTAACATATTAGAGGAATTGAAAATCCAGCACCAGAGTTGTAGAAGACTCCTACAAGAGAGAAGAGGCACCTTCCTCGGAAACTCATAAATTCTAAGTCTCATTTTTGTCTTTAGACTGTGGCTTTAATAGGTTGTTGATAAATTGTTTAGGTGCCATTTGGCAAGTCCAATTTTGAAAATGTATTTAACAGTGCAATTATATTGCATGAGTAGTTTGAGTTCTAAAATAGTTGGCCTCACAGATTTAGTGTGAAGGTACATAAAATGTTTTCGTAAGAGCAAACTATATATCTATAATACACAGTCCAACTTATGAAGCTAAATTAGATTCATGTCTATTAATAGGAGGAAGATAAATGGAAATGTATTCTTATCAGCAAGAAGGAGCTAGCCCATGCACCAAATTATTTGTTCTTATGTAACAACCTTAAAGTTTAACGACATCTTAATTATAGATTTTTTGAGTTAAATCCAACAGGAGCAAAGGTTCAATGATTGTAAAATTGGGCTTGATGACAGATCATGGAATGACTAGAATATTAAAGGGGCTGCACTGATGTAGGCCCCATTGAACTATAATATGTTGTGTGAGAATATTTTTCTCTAATCACTACAAAAAAAGTCATTTTTTGGTGATTTTTTCCGCCACTCTTGATCTTCTTTAGCGACAGAAAAAAGTTTTCATCACTAAAACCGCAACAAATGCCTATATGCCCTCTTAAGAACTAACATGGGCAAATTTAGCAGCTGAAAAAAACTCATCAAACTGCAACGCAGCTCACTAAACTGCAGTACTATGGTTTTGAGAGACGGGCATAAAAAGTAGCTAAGGGCAGAACGAAGGGCATGTTTTGTAAACAGAGAGGAATCCTCTATTTAGAGGATTTCATTTTTCTCTTGGATTCCCAAGTAGAGCTTCAGATTTGGTAAACAGAGAGGATTTCTACAATTAATCTATAGAATGTGTGATTCAATGATTATAGGTGTTTACGATTCTCTTAAAATCCATGAAAAATTATTGGTTGAGCTTTCACCCCATATCCGTGCATGGCTCGGATATTGCAAATGGGGCCCACGGGAATAAAAATCTGATTGACAATAAAATTGAAACACTAGGACCTTAAAGATCCTCGTTGCCATCTTCCTCTCACTACCAACTCTAAATTTTGTAAGGTCGCGTTTGACAACTAAATCTTTTAGGAAAAAAATATTTTTTGTTTTCCTAAAATTATGGTAAATTCATGTTTGGCAATTGTAAATTTATGAGGATTTGGATGAATAAAAATCTTCATTCGACCACCCCATAAAATTTGAAAATCCCAAATTAAGTGAATTTGCACACCGAACCCTATTTTTTTCAGTTATATGAATCAATACAAACTAAGATCAATGTGAAATCCTCAACTATATAAATTCCCAATGAAAAATTCTTATTCTAGTAATAGTGAAGAATTATTGAATCTATGAATCCTTACTTATTACCAAACATGCTGTAAGAGATCAATTGAAAACGGAGATAAATACATTGCTCGGAAATCTACTCTATGAGTGTAAAGATTTTTTTTTCCATGTAAAGTGAGAGAGAGAGACAAAAAGTTGCCATTTTTATCTGACCAAAGCCGAGAACTCCTGGCCTAAAAAAGGCCAATGAAAGTCCCAATAAGGTCCTAAGTCCAAGACCAAGGAAAGTAGTAAACAGTGGGTGATCGATCACATATATGTGTGGCCCACTACTTAGACCCCTCTGATGCCACAAAGGCCCACGTATGTCAACAAATGAACGGCTAAGGAAACACTACGTCCCACTACAGAAACTTGGAGTTGCATTGCAAGCAGACCCTACAAAAAAACGAAAGTGATACTGTGAAAGAGAGACCGCGAGTATTATTTTTCGTAAGCTGTTTGGAGTATGACTGTGTGAAAACTACAAAGCGAGAGAGAGAGAGAGAGAGAGACTGCGATCCGAATCTCGTCTTCTTCTCATGCAATAATCAATTCATCAGTATTCTATCTAAATCTTCTCTCTTTCTTCCTTTTTTCTCCTTTATCTGCTCGGAGCAAATCAACGGACGAGATGCGTTCATCGCCGCGGGCTGATTCTCCTGAAGTTCTCCGAGTCAGCGACTCGTCGCCGTCTTCTGCTGAGTCCAGCTTCCGAGAACTCGATGATGTCTTCTTGCAGGTAACAATACAACACCCACACTTTCTATCTATCTATCTATCTATCTATCTATGTGGAGATATGGATATGTGAGGAAAAGAGGCATTTGGGTTTGGAGAAAGGATGATTGGGGAATGTAGAAAGGGCTTCTAAACGCACCCAAGCTAAAATTGCGATTGGTTTGAAATGGGGGGCGGAGAAAACAGGAAAAGTTTAGTCTGCTAAGGTGATAAACTGGAAAAGAGAAAATTTTTTCCATGGAAAAGTTGTATTCCTTTTCAAAAGAAATAAAAATGGCTGCTTTTTACTTTTTTTTTACTGATTTTGATGGAAGTTGAATCCCCTTTTCAGAAAAGGAAGAAAAAGGGCTGCTTTTCTGATTGAAGTTCCTTTTTTTCTTCAGCTTTTGATGTAATTTGTTCAAGTGCACATCTTGTATGAAACGAAACTCAAGGGAATTTCTTTTTTTTTTTTCATTTTTAATAAAATTGTTGTTAAATATGTCAAGCAAGGTTAAATAGATAGCAGAGAGGAAGTTGAGATTCTATGATGAAGAGAATCAACATAAGAAATCGAAGTAATCCAAAGTCCTATTTTTTTTTTTTTTTTTTATAATACATTGACAGTTGACACCCAAAACTTCAATTCCACTAGAGAGGTGGTACCCCAGTTCTTATTGACCTTTTGATGTCTCTGTAATGCTTTGGTGTAGTTTATACAACTTTTAGTGATGTCTATGGTAATAATATTATGCAGTTTCTTTTGATCATGTTAATAGAGTAGCAAGGGAATTGGTGGATTCTCTAGCTAAACTGAATTAGATGATGACATGTTTCTGGAGTTGTTCTTAACTAGTGGGGCTTCAGTTTTGCAGTGGAATGGGCTTTTTAGTGTCTTCTTTGTTGTATACTTCTCCAATACTGTATATCTAATATATATTTATATTTTCTATTAATGATTATTAGTTTTGTTCGAATGAAATGGCTATAACTCTATGCAGCATGTTTGAAGATAGTACTGATCTACCCTTCTGGCACATTTAAAAAAAATTAATTTAAACTTTGCAATATTTGAATGAAAGAATAGCTTTTAGTCTTCAATATTCCATTAAATGAATCTTATTTTGGTATGGATTTTTTATGGAATTGAGGTCTAGACTCTAGTGAGTTAAGGTAGATTTGATTATTTTCAATTAGTAACTTTTCTTTTTAACCTTGACTTGAATTGTTCATTGTGTAGACGCAGACAAGAATATGGCTTGGAGAAGTTCTGCATGCAAGATTTGATGAGGAGATGACTATTGCTGAGTTGCTTGCGGATGGAGAATTGCTGTATGTCTTTGAAAATCTTGAACTTCATGTTAGCATGATGCTATTCACTGTTCTGATCTTTTTCTATGTTACCTGGAGATGAAGTATTTACCCTCTCAAAACTCACATGACAGAGCAATAATTAAGATATTGGGTGGAGACTAATGCATAAAAAGTACATATTCTTCTGTAGAAGCAAAAATGTACAAATTTTTGTGGAATAAAAATGTTTTTTCCATAATCCTAGAAGTGGTTTGACATATTCGCTTCCCATGTCAGTATTTCCAATTATACTTACAAACACAAACCAAGTTCTTTCCATATGCCTAGAAGTATACAACTGCAATAATGCACTTTCTGTTTTGGTATTTCCATAACAAGAGCCCGTGCCACGGTGGAAGGTGCTCACTGTTGTAACCTTGAAGTTTTGGGTTCAATTCAAATCAAAATAGCTTACAATACCTTGAGGTTCCGGCTTCAAGTGATGCCATTTCTAGATTTTCTGATAAAATGCACTCTTAAGTTGTTTTCCTCCTACAGATTCATATTTGGAGTGCTGTAGAAGCCGTTGCCACAATAGTCTTGTTATTCTCTTCACAATTCCAAAAGCTATCCTTTAAAACTCCTTTCGAAAGCAAACAGTGGCTTACCGAAAATTGTAGTCACTGCCATTTGTTATTCTCCTGGCTTTCACATCTCTACAACACCCATAAAGTCATTGTGGCTTACCGAAAATTGTAGTCACTGCCATTTGTTATTCTCCTGGCTTTCACATCTCTACAACACCCATAAGGTCATTGTGACTGTTGCTTTTTCTTGTTACCCATTACCTTGTGCATTGTTGTGATGTCTTAAAGAACCTCTACATCCATACTCATGATTTCTTGGTACTGGAATTTATGTGACATTTTCTTTTTATCTGATTCTTTTAATTTTCATCAGCTGGTTCACATTTTTTTCTATTTTGTATATCCGGTTATGATGTTATTGATCTTCATTTATGGAAATAACAAAATCTCCTTTAACTGATATTACCTATTCTAGAATGAGCCTTAGAAACACGAGTTCTACACTTTGATGCAATTGATGCCTGAATCTTCAAATGACACATGGGATTGCAAAGAATACGCTTGATATAAGAGGCATACAATGAAAACAGAAACAGGAATGTTTTGTTATCATCTGGATGTTTCACATTCCTTGAGACGGTTACAAGGATTCAAGGAAGCGACTTCTCATTGACTCTACCTTTTCTGTGCTTGCTATGTGTTTGTGTTTTGTGCTACAATCTGGTACTTAGACTTTTGATTGTCGTTGTCTTTTGATGAAAGAGATGCAATTTTCATAAGAATAGAATAAGAATAGAAATCTTGTACAGTGAGAGTTTGTTGATTATGTTAACTTTGGGTTGATATTGCAGATTTCAAGTGTCTAAAGTAGTTTGGAAAATGCTTCGGACAAAGTGTATAGAGACAAAATTTGCAGAAGTCTATGTCAATGGGCCAACTGCACCTGGGAAGAGTGGTGGAAGATACATGCCTTATTCGAATGTTGATTTATTTTTGAAGGTAATCTCTTGCTTGCTTTCTTATGGCAATGAACTTAGCAAATGAAGGCAATCAGTGACTTTCCTGTTGACACATATTTGAGTTGTACTATATATTTTCCTTTTCTTAAACTATATTCTTGCCTATTAATATTTTGTTCTTTGCACATTTTGATTACATTTATTTTGTCGCCATCTCTGATTTCATGATGTGCAAATCATGCTCATACATTATGCCTCTAGGACTTCTAATTATTAGAAACTTGTTTTCATCTTTTCATGTTCACAGATATGCAAGATTCTTGGATTGACTGGCGTTGACCTCTTTTCCCCATCAGATGTAGTTGAGAGAAGAGATACACGCAGGGTCTGTATGTGTATACGTGCTCTCTCAAAGAAAGCCAGGTCGAAACATTTAAATGTACGAAAATTTTCCATATGAGTAATACATGGATCTATTATATGTATAGTAGCTTTCATCTTCCCAACATAGCTATTTTGTTAGTCAAGTTTTAATGCAAGGCTGAAAGCCTGAAAGACACTCATGATTGTTGAATGTTCTTTTTGCAGATTCCAGATTTTGATGTGGTCACATATACAATAGCCATGCCTACAGATATGGTTGGCTATATCCGTAGAAGTTTAGAGAAATCACAATCACAGCATAGCACTTCAACTTTTGTCATCTGCAGCAGATGCATGCATTCTAAAGGAAAATACAAACAGGTACGCTGGAAGCTCTAATCATCCAAAGAGGGAAAACACATCCCATGTTGTGCATATAGTTGATCTACTGTGAAGTTTGACAAACATTTTTCTACCCATTCAACCATTCCAATTTTGGACCCCTCGATAACAGAGCATTTTAAAAGTTCAGATTGATCAAATCATCCTCATTATCAAATTGTGGTTATCAGATGGTTAAAATAAAATGAACATTACCATTCAAGATAATAAATAAAATAAAAAGAACATTTAAATTCAGTGGGAAAAATGCTATATATGGTTAAGATGGCTGATCAGTGTGATTTATGTTATGCTTCATCCGCAATGGGGTCCACTATTTGAATGGTGGGGCTACTGCTACCACCACTTAAGACATAGTTTTGCAGATGTACAGCTAACATGTTCCTGTAAACATTTCATTTTCCGAGAATTGCAGCCATGTTTCTTGTTTCCAATCATTTGCTTGCTTTGCTGTAGAAAATCCAGGAAGCAGACTGTATCAGAAAGTTGTATTTATCTTCTGAGGAGTCTGATGACGCAGAAAGCAGTTTTCAGGCTTTAGAATTTCAGAGTCCAGCCTCAGATGCTTCTTATGATGCCGCAAACCTGTCAGGTTTATTTAGAGACAGCTCACCTGGACAGGATTCAGTTGTTAAAGGAAATTTCAGTACACCAGAAAACAGATTAAGGTTAGATGTTCAGAACCGACATGATGATGGGATAAGAACCAATAAGTATGGAGAAGTGTGTTTTGTTGATTCAGGAGAATCTCTCAGTTTATGTTCTATGACATGCAGTAACTGCAGATTTCCAACTAAAAACACAATTGTTTCACCGCTATCATGTCTTGAGTGTCAAATTGATCCAAATGCAACAGCTTCTTGTACACACTGGAGATGGATAGCTGAAAATAGTAGGGAGATGTATGATGTGGATCTTCACAACTGCAGAACTGCTTCTTTTGTGCGAGATTCACCAAATAAATTGGATGGACTGTTTCCTCTTGATTCAGAAGAATCATTCAGTGGTGAACTTTGCTGCAATAAATCTATGCATTGGCATGAGAACCCCAGAAGCTGTTTGTCCAAAGTGATGCCATCTGACTCATATGTGAGTTTCGATGACATGCAAGAAGAATTTACAAATGCATCAGGGGTTCTTTCAGATGCCAAACTGATTGTTAGTCATGTTGCAAATGGTGGTTATATTGCTGGGCCTAAGATTGAAGATTATGAAGGATCTTCCCCAAACCCAGTTTCCTGTAACGGAGCAACACTTGCTTCTAAAGACCCCTTGGATGCAAAAGATGATTTTACTGGTGGTAATGCCCACTTCCGTAAGTTTCAGAATCTGGGGGAAACAGAACAAAGTAATAGCACCCTTGAAGTTTCTGCTGTTGATGAAGCTAAAATGGACAAGCTTTCACCTAGATGTAGAGATATGGGCACTGAAATTGCATCAAAACGTGTTTACTGGAATCAGTTAGATGGGATCCTTTCAGGGGAGTTAGATTCTCCCTGTAATGGTTTCACCCATAATGACATCTACAAAAGCACAATGGTGATGAATGGAAATAATGGAGATGGAGTTTCTGCCAAATGCATGCCACCACATGATATTTACGCTACCGACATCTGTGCCATGGTGAATTCTATAGATCCTGGGAAGCTATTTGATGCTAACGCAATAGACAAGATAGATGCTAACTCAATAGATAAGATAGATCCATTGGCTGCTGTAAGTGAACCTGATGCCATTGTGACAAAACACCTGAATGATGCATCCAGATCAATAGCTTGTTTTACCACTACTAAAATTGCTCATGAAGCGGAAATTGTGGCACTTGAGAAGGTATCCAGTAAAATATGCCTTGACATTGCTCCACGTGATCTGTGGCAGGATGATGTGAGCCCTGTGGATGAGACTCAGTACAGAAAAGGGGACTCAAAAGATACATTTGAAGAGGAAGTGCAAAACTTGTCAGTGGAACAGGAGGAGTCATGCCATTCATTTGATATATGTGAACTCATGCAAGGAGCAGTTAAACCATTTTGCTCTGAAGTATCTGCAGAAAACAAAGTAAATGCTTTTTCAGAAAGCAGGCAGATAGAGACCCTTTCCAAGAAGAGTCGCACAGACAATGAAGGAGATAGGTATGTGAGTTCTGCCAGTGTAGGAGAGTCTGATGTTCCACTTGCAAAACCATTGGGCAGTACTTTCAGAGTAAACTACAGAGAAAGTGTATTAGAATCGAAAGGAGCAACAATCAATCATTCACGCAAATCTCTATCAAATGACTTACTACGGCGAAAATGGATTAATCGGAATCTCTTATTAGCTAATTTTCCAGATTATGAAGAGAAGCAACCAGCAGATGTCAGCGCATCAGAAAACAAACCTGTGCCAGCCATAGATGATAATGCTATTAGCACACTATCTGAAAGCTCTAGCCAAACTGAGAGGTATAGGCTGGAGATTGATGGGATGGCATTTCCTTTTGATTTTGACGAGCCTCTTTCGGATAACCCAAAGATGAGTAACATTGGCCTAGAGACACCCAACAAAGTTGCACTTGATCATGGCTGTTCTTCTGAGTTAGTTTTTGCAGAGAATCTTGTCTGTTGCAGTAGGTTTTCCTGCATAAATAGTGTAGAATTTGATAGTCCATCTGCACAAATCACGAGCAATGAACCCTGCTTGATACCTGCGGGTTTAGAGAGCAAGAGAAATATCAGTCGCCACAGTGGAATGAACAATGATGATTGTAAGAATCTCATTAATGAGATAGAGCACCAAGTTCTTGGATGTAGTATGAATCTCAAGGATGCTGATTCTATTGGAAATAAGGATGAGGTGAAATATTAATCCCTTTGTGGCCTTATATATATTTATTTATTTATTTGAGGATCACATGCTACAAGTTGCATTTGAAACACGAGAATCCAATCATCTATCCGAGCTCTCCACATGGTCAAGCCTCATCTTCATAGGACCCAAGGACTATGAAGATCAGTAGTAGTAATGATTAGATGATCAAATATAAACCCTACATTTGATGAATTTCACCTTGTAGAACAGTTATTGAAATTCATTTTGATCAAATAATGCTATATTTTGAGGTTTTATTTGGTAAATAGGAAGTTTGAATAAGAAATGCTAAACTTTTGATGGGCAGGATCATGGGATGTCAGATGGCTAGATTGGACGGATAAAGTCTAAACCAGTCAAGCTTAATTGTCAGCATGACTTCATTTGGACAAAAAGCTTAATAATTATTAAACCAGTCAAAATTGTAGGTTCATACCAGTCAACCTCGCTGTCTGTACCAATTTTAGTGGGTTTGACCAGTTTTTAAATGGTCGGATAGTTTGGTTTGGGCTGGATCATCCAAGGCACTGGTTCTGGTTAGGTTGCCCTGAAAGATGGTCCCAATAAATGATTGGATTCTCCATACTACTAGGTTATGATGCCAGAACTTTCTTAATGCATGTGATCACATATTTTGGTACTTCATTGCATGCCTTTTACACATTGATCTGATATCCATTGATGTAAAATCAGGAAACTGAAAATTATGTCTTGGACGCGAGGATGAGTCATGGTTCAGAAGGGAAGGATACAGAAAAAGGTACAGGAGTGGAGCATAAGCATGACAAGAAGCTACTGCTAAAATCACTTGCTGGGGGAATGACATTATTTGGTGCTGCTTTCTTTCTATTTTACCTCAGGTACTTTAGAGAACAATTCAAGAGTGAATACTGAAATTATTGGTTACTCTTATACATAACCATTCAGAAAAGAAAGAAAGAAGAATAGTGCTATTTATGTAGCTTACTAGTATTGACATCATTGTCTCTTCACAGGAGTAGAGGTAAAGAGGAGATCGGTCCAAGGAGAATTCGAGGAAGAACTGTTCTATCACAAAACCAAAAGCCAAGGCAGGATGGGCTGCAGACAGGCAAGGCCGTTGGTGTCTTTCCTGGAGAGAGGCTGAAATTGCAAGACTAGTTACTCAACAGGGTATGTAGCTGATGGGATCTTATCTGGCTGATCATGAGAAGCTTGCAATTGAGTTGCTATTGGCATCTATCATACCTGTGGCTCCTCCTCAATTGAATGGTGCATTGCATTGCGACAGAGAGTTTGTAGGCTTGATCCTGAAAAAAAGAGCTCCAAACCGCAATCGGGGGATATTCCATCTAATTTCTTGTGGATAATTACAGCTATAAAGTTTTTACTGATATTATCACAAGCATATACAGATAATAACCTGTTCAAAGGTGAAGAAATATGTCAGATATTGCTACATTAACTTATTTAATAAAGAAATTCATGGGTCAGTTTTGGACTCGTACTTTATTCTTTTTTGGTGCATGTAAACTTTCCCAGGGCAACCATTTTGATGGATTCCTAATAAATGGTGTTAAAATCTTAATACAAGAACGTCCATAAAATTGGAAAAACTAGCCCCCAACCGATGCTCTTCCAGAATGCCAGGGGGAAAAACATGTTCAGAGATATAAATCTTAGCAGGTTGTCACCAGTCTCATCTCTTTCTACTGTTTAAAAATAGAATTTGATGGCAAGCGTTTAGACAGATGATGGCTGTCTGAACAGTGACTTTTACCAAGTGGAGATGTTTATGTGTGCATGAGTGGTCTTTTTGCTTAACTCTCTTGTTTTATCATGCATAGAAAAGAAAAGAAAAAAAAAACCTGGTTTTTATAATTATGTGGATGCCATTGATGCAGAGGCCACCATGGACGATTGAAACAGTTGGCCTACCATTGCTTGTTCGCAACGCAGTTCTGGTATGCTGCCCGTAAAATGTTATTGGAAACTCTCCAAAAGGGAGGATTTTCACTTGCTCGAAGCTCATTGTGTGCATATGAAGTCTAGATTGTGTGGCCCACTTGAATACTTTCCCATCATCAAGGGTAGGAGATAGAGGGGAAATGTCTCTTTATGGATAAGGGTCATGCGAAAAATCAGCCTCTCATATTATTCCTAGCCATTGAATTTAACCGCAACTGTAAAGTTTAATGGTCTTTTACTCGTAGGTGACTTGAGTAAAAGGTTTGAGGAGCATAAAATTGGATGTAGTAACAGATCATGCATTGAATTACAAGGACAAACTAACATTTGGACTGTTGATGGCCCCATGGTACCTTTTAGCAGACATTTCAGTAAATAGAAAACACCAGCAAATACGTGCAGTACTGTCAAAATATTTCTCACTTACAAATTTGACATTTTAAAGAACTTTTTTTTTTCCTCTCGTGAATACTTTTATTTCAGCACAAAATTTCCTTATTACACCCAACCGATTATTATCACTGGAATGAGATCTGTTGCAATGACCGCATTTGGCCTACACAATTAGGGTCAACATTCGTGCCAACTCACGAGGCTGATCGAGTTTTCTGGTAGACTGGGAGCAATAACATCTATTGAGAAGTATCAAAATTTAGTGGAAAATACCCATTTTACTAGATCTTGGTAAGACTAACAGGACTGGCTAATTGAATTTGGAGACATCCCGCTTGGATCACAGTAAATCAGTTTACTCGCACACTAATTACGTACAGACTTATTTGTGCGACGAGAGGATTCCAAGTTGCACAGATTTCTATTCTCTTGGGAGAGAGAAATCCTGCACTCTCAGCCCTCCCCATAGGGAAATCAGACTGATTTAAGGTAATCCCAAGGCATAAACTGCTGCCATCCACTTACAAACCGAGTTAATTGGACTTGGTCTACCAAGAACAAATGGTCTCGTGGGCTTCCATGGTGGGTCCTTTCAATCCAATTGCATGCCCAATTAAAATGTTGGTTATAGGAAGCAATTACAATTCAGCACGAAGAACATTCATCATCTGTATGACAGATTCAACAAAAAAAAAAAAGAGGTAAAAAAAGGCAGTATGGCTCTTCTGATTCCCGCCAGTGCGTTCAGTGCTTCCATTGATAGAAAAACAAAATGAAACAAAAGGCTAATTTCTGTTAAAAGACTAGAAGACTCACTATATTCTTTCTTTTTTTTTCAAATTGCACCAAAAGAAAAGGAAGAACCAAAAATTCACTGTGCAAACTCCCCTGTAACCGCACCTAACCAAAATAACTCCTGTCATGCAACCGCCAAAAAAGCTTTGACAGGTCAAAGACAGTTGGCCCATACAAAGGGTGGGAGAGGGAGACAGGAAAAGAAAAGGAAAAATTGAGAAAGAAAAGAAAAAAAGAGAACCCCACTATTCCACCTGCTTTCTCCCCTACAAGACCCATGCAAGAACCACTGTAACTTTGGCCTGTATTTAATCTCAATATCAACAAAACCTTTGTCGTCTGTTGCCAAGAAATCCAGGCTTCAATTGTAATTGACAATGTGCAATCAGGCTTCAGCTTCAGAGTCAGCTGAGCTCAGTATGGAGGATGCATCACCCATGCTACCGACATGTGATTCGATCGGCACAAGCTTAGATTGCTGTTCTCCTTGGGGTACTTTAGAAGGCCTCAACTTCAATGACTGGATAAAAAAAACAAAAAATAATATGTCCTTATTAAGTTCCATCCTTTAAAAAAAAATCACTAGCAAGTTCCAGAGAGACAAAAATTAATCACTGCAAGAGGTGCTCCTCATTGGTTTTTCACGCTAAAAAAGAAAAGTGCTTGTAGCAATGGCCAATGGGAACAAGCCACACACTGATTCCCATAGGTGGGTCCAAGCACTTAAATCAATGGGGACTCTACACAATACATGATCCATCTTCATAAGAGTAGCAAGCTCACTACCGAGAAATTATAGGGTTGTGATGCTCTACAAGTTGTATAGTTTGTAGAATGCCCAATTTTGTACACATGTGGCCAATGCATGCCTATGGTCCAGTGATCCAAATCATTGCTCTTCTGCCACACACCACGAATAGGGGCAGACAAAAAAAAAAAAAAAATCACGTTTGATTGCAATATCTTTACATGATTAATAAATAAATAGTTAAGATGTAAAAGAAGATGAAAAGAGGTTGTCATCCTCCATGTGGATAATTAGTCACCATCCTTGATTGGGCCCATCAGATAAATGAACTGAAAAAAAAAAAAAAAAACCACCTTATGGAGCACTTCAGCAAGCTGAAAGCCCTAAACACTCACTGAGGTTCACGACCTTATATAATTTCTCAGATGCCAAGGAAAACAGGATACTGGTCATGAAATTGGGAACCACCAACAAATTAAACAGCCCCACTTAGCTTCTGTGTGTTCTCCAAATGCCCAATTATCCGCACTCATTCTATGCTACTAGAGCCTGTTTCATACCTGAAGCACATAGGGTTGGGACTTAGAAGTTACTGGCGATCCTAGTGGTTTCCAAAAGATGGAACATAGGACAATTGTGTTCAGATAACCTAGTTTAATAAATAAAGAAGCATAAATACCTCATAGAAAGCATTAATTTCCTCCTCTGTTAGAGGATCATCTTCTGCATTTTCATCCCAGCCCATCGACCGTAGAAATGCTACCTCCTCTTCCTTGGGGAAAAGAACAGCATTTGAACTCAAATCTATGTTAGAATCTTCACAGGCATCTCCATTGCCAGACACATCACTGCCATTCCGTGGAGACCACTCCAAATCAGGACCTGATTCTGGAGCATCCTCAGTAACAGCAGCAGCAATGGTTGTGGTCTGGTCATTGGACTTCTCCAACACGGACGACGACGACACTGTAGGTATTGAATCGGGGACCGCAGCTGAATGGTTCCCTGAAGTTTTTTGCCTCAAGGAATTGAAGAAATCAATTCGATTCCGAGATTGAGATGGTCTTCTATCCATCGAGTTTTTTGTCACTGAGAAAGCAGCTGCCTTGCTATCAGTGGCAAGCTTTGGGTTAATGGAGCTCCTAGAAGGAGCAAATGCGGCTGACTGGACAACACCAGGCAAAACTCTGCTGGCATTCGTTGGACTCGGTGCATCTTTAGCAGCTGAAGCATCATTCTTTTCATGGGTAGCTTTGAGAACAGTAAGCTTTCCAGCTTTAGAAGGCCTGGAAACATCAGATCTAATGGTTCCATGGACGGCATGGTTGACCAGCTGTGATGAAGAGGGCTGCTGCCCAGCCTTTGTCACGTTGCTTAAGTCAGAAGATCTCACTGATTTTAATTTCAGTTTCTCTGAGGAATTGGGAACCTGATAAAAAGATTAATGGAAAAGCAATGATCAACCAGTTATATAGCTGCTTTTATTTTGCTAAAGAACATGTAGCCACTAAAAGCATAAATTTCATGTCGAGAATCAAGCAATATTATAAAACAAATTGAAATGAGTGTATGCAAGCCTTAGTCATACCAAGCATGCAGTTAAATTAAATCTGGAAGTGTTAGTTAAAAATAAGGTAACTCTTTTGCAAGGCCCACATGCAAGTTTCAGTCTCCATATATATATATATATATATATATATAGAGAGAGAGAGAGAGAGAGAGAGAGAGAGAGTTTGTTGAAGGAACTATTTTGCAAGGCCCATATGGATGCATGCCAATCATAGGAGAAGGGAAAATGGGGGAGGGAAGGGGTGATAGAGGGGGCCAGCAAGGGGCTGGGGGTTAGGACTACATGTGGATTAAGGATAAAACAAAATCGATCTTAATCAAACCATACTAGCCCCTTAGGGGAGTCAAAAGTTTCAACTCCTATATAAGTGATTTTTTTTTTTCAATCCAACATTTTGGAGGATTCTCGACACTGTAACAGACAGAAGATTGGAACACATGAACAACAGAAGTTGTCAAACTAGATCTTATTTCCAAGATAAGTGTACTATCATGAACCCATCCCATGTCAATAATAATGATCAAAGCTGTTTATATTGGACAGAAGAATGACTAACTGTTCCAGTTATGGCTGTTTGGCTTTTGGTCTTCTTAGCTGGCCCACCTTGTCGGTAGTTATGGAGTTTTTCTACCTTAGCTGACCCGGCTTGTGGGTATCTGTTCTAGGCTTTTGCCCTTTTTGTGGATTGGCTCTCTTTTGGTTGCTACTTCTTCTTAATTATTTTCTTTTCTTTTTTTTTTTTTTTTTGTATCTTCCTTCATTGGAATATATTTAATTTATCTTCAAAAAAAAAGAAAAAAAAAAAGAGCAGTTTACTTCATTTGATTTGACAATGGTGGAATTGTGCAGGATTTGCAGTGGGTTTATGACTATTTTGGGTTTCAGTTTGGTTTGGACAGGAGTTCCCAGTATGAGGGAGTCACAGGCTGCATGTAAGGAACTGCTGCTTTGACGCTCAATTAAGGAGTTGACTTTCTTAATGGAACTGCAGTTTTAAGCCTCACTGATTTAGACATAATCCTGCTTAAGCATATGTGAAATGAGGTAATTTTTTTTCCAAAATTTTGTTCAGGTTTGTGTTGTATAAATTATTTGATGCAGCTCAGGATCCAAGATCAAATGGCCGAAACCCAGAGACTGGATTTTGCAGAATCCATCGATTCTAAGCACTCAAGAACGCACAAGCTGAGAAAACAGACATAAATTAACGAACTGGAAATATTTTATTCACTTAATTAGAGATGTTGATCCTAAAAGGGGATTTACATATTTATAGAAAAGAGGGAGGAGTCATTACCTCTCACTAGGACTATACTTGCTAAGGATTAAAATTCTAACCAATAAGGAAACTTACTAATCAAAATACTATAGCAAATAGGAAACTAGAATCCTAAATAATGTCAACTTCCCACAACAAAATTGTTGGCTGATCCCATTTAGGATTTGTGGGCTGATCCAATGGGTAGGGTTGGGTTGACCCAACAAATCATGGGTCTGGCCCAATGGACTTGGGCTTGCGTCGTCTTGCACCACTATCCTTGCTACTTCCATACATATCCTCATTGATGTAGCCATTTTCCTTGGTAGGCAATCCACTTTCTTAGAAAGAGTTTTCCTCAAAGGTGACATTGCTGGCTTGCGTTGCACATGTCCAAACCATCTCAAATGAGTCTTTCTTCATTTATCCACCCATTGATGCTTCCACTAAAAGCACTCATTTCTGGTTATACTGAAGTAAATCATTGGTTACAAACCTCTGTTGATCCTATTTGTGATATCAAATTCAAACCCTCTATTCTGCTCTCCAGTTCGACCATCTGTACCCGTATATCCGAAGTGATCTAAACCAAAAACCTTAAAAACGGATACCAAAGAAACTAGTAGTTGCTGGTAGACAACAAACGTCATCTATGATGCATGGAGCCTGGACACATCAATAAGCCTGAGTAACAGATGAAGGGGAGAAATGGAGAAAAGTATCTGGTAAGGGATAAGGCTACAACGAGTCAACGATGTATTTGGAAGTTGCAAAGAATACTGTGTATATTTTAAAGACAACAGTATTATAAAGAATATTTAGTCACTAGATTACATTTCATCATCAATCAAAGCCTTGTCCCAACTATGTTGGGGCCGGCTACATGAATTCTATTTCTCCATTCCAATTGATTCCTGAGTTACAGAATTACATTATCATATTAAATCAATACTTTGCATAAGGTGGTCATTGTTGTAATAATGAGAACATTCAAAATAAATAAATATATTTTTTGTACTCATGAGGTGAATATGATGACAAATTCAATATACCTTACACATTTGATGCATGATACATTATGACAAGTTCTATTTAACCAATTAATACGATTTGATCATTTAATAGGTCTATGTATGAAGCTTGCTAAAAATTTGGTTTTCACGAGCATTGACAGCTCCACTGCATGTACTGGGCTTTCTTTCTATTTTCCTTTTTTAAATGGGCATGCATTGGGTTTAAATATGGTTACCTTATCACTTAATAATCAATTAAAAAAAAAAAATGAAGACAGCCTCCAATTAACTAAATAGCCCTGAACAATTGAACGGGAAATAAATACAAATTTAATTACCCGTTAAGAATCTAAACTGAGGATATCGAGAAAGGTTGATAGATTAAATGAACTAACCGTAAGAACAACATATGATAATGAAGTGGATAATGTAACATGGTAGGTTAAGATGGAAAAGAGACAGAAGTAAGATTTCCTACCGAGGTTTTAGGCACTGAAGGTGTCATGGGAATTAACTGCCGAGATTGTTTAATAGCCAACTCCTCACGTCTTTGAGTTTCGACAGAGAGCTGTAGCCATGCAATAAATGTCAACAACAGAACAATCCAAAACGAGGCAATGACTAGCAGCATGTGTATCCTATTTACCTGGGGTGTTGTACGAGTTCGTGCAGGGGTCTGAGCCAGTGTTTCAGCCATATTAAGGCCTGTTGTAGTGCTTGGGGCCACATATGCTGAACTAGTAGGAGCAGTTTGTTGAGCAGATGGAAGAATGCCACTGCCGCCAACTGTAACAGGTAGTTGTGCCAAGGCTGAGGTCCAACATTCACCGCCTCTTACAGCAGCACCAATTGGCAGGTTTTGAGAGGCCGGGCTCAAACCAGGAGACGACGCTCTGCTGATATCAGGAACAACTTGTTTTTCTTCAGCTCCTAGTGATGGAAAAGCTCTTTCAAAAGCGGCTTTCTCGGTATTATCCATGATGTGTCCACCAACAAGAAAACCATTGATAGTGTCATTTCCAACTCTTCTAACCCCGCCTCGTTTTCCTGATATCATGGACTGTGAACGCCTCAATGTATCTTTCTTGGTCCTATTTGTAAGTGTCAAAGAATCAGAAATATCATGGTCCCCCGACCAAAAGTCATGGTCCCTCTCCCAGTCCCTCTCGCGATGACTCCTACCAAAACTACTGTAAGGCCGTGAGCGCCCTGATGGGTCCTTTTCACGGATCATAGCACCATTACTACTTGAACTCCTACGGAAGTTAGAAGACGAAGTTCTGTCTGCAAAAGCAGAATGGGGAGCGTCATGATCAGATAAACCAATTGACAACCTGCTTCTCGTTGGCAATGCAATGACATGATCATCTATAACAAACAAAAAAGGAAGAATACCAGAAAACTTTATTCAAATAGAAACTAAAGATGAAGATTTCTAAAATCAAATGGGAGGAATCAAATAAAAAAAAAATTACCCAATTGCAAGGAATGATGATTTACAACAAACAAAGCATTACACTGATAATAAGCATTTGAACAATCAATTCAATAACATCAATGAAGGTACCTGATTGAGAGGAAGATGCAGAAAGGTGGGAAGTAGTATTGCCCCCACCACCACTTGTACCTCCATTCACTACCTTCAACCATTCCGGTACCAACGCCTTCTCACTTCTTTCCATTACCATCGCCGACCATGATAGAAAATCAAAACAAGATGCATATGCACGCTTGTTTCCTCAATTCACCAATGGAACAAATCCATCAATCCCTTCCACTCTTTCTCCACCCGTAAAACGCTCACTTTCTATCAAGCATTAACAATAAGAACAACCCAATCTTATCCAAAAGAACCCCAAAAGAAACACCCACTTCTATCTCAAATTAATTGAAGAAAATCTCCAAGTACTGCAATATACAAAAAAAAAAAAAAAACCCAAAAACCTCCAATTCCAGTCGAATGCAACTAACCCTTTGCTCTGTACACTACAAATCCCCAAAACAATCAAATTGAAGAGGGAAATGTGCATATACAATAAATTGATTTCGACAGACGATGAAGAACAGGGGCATCAAAACAGAGAATTCCTCAAGTCCTACACATCCATCTTCAAGGAGGTGATGCAGATGGACTTGAAGTCTGCAAAAAAAAAAAAAAAAAACCCCGCTCAAAAGACCCTCATCTTCGGAGAATGCAGAAACCCTAACCCTCGAAAACCCAAGACGACGAGGCGAGTAGGACGCGCGCCGCAGCAGAATTCAAACTCATCAATTTTCCAAGGAAAGAAGAATCCCTAGAAACCAGAAAACCCTAGAAAGGGCAAAGGAAACAGCAGATAGAATGGGGAAACAGCAGCAACTGCCAAAAACTAGGGTTTTGGAAAGAGGGGGGAGAGGGAAGGAGAAAATGGTGCGAAAAGGCGAAAGAAACGGTGGTTTCTCCGCTAGGCAGTGGGGCCCACTGGATCAGAGTTGAGGAACCCTAGCCGTTGGATTAGTGGGGCATGGAGTATAATTCCTTTTTAATTCACATTCATCTCCAATGTTCTTTCTGTGACCACATGAAAACAGTGTGTTTCCTGAGAGAAAGCAAAGAGAGTCAGAGAGAGAGAGAGAGAGAAAAAAAAGGAAAGAGGGAAACCGTGAAAAAGTGAGGGATTTTGGTTTCCAGGGAAAAGGGATTGAGAGGGAAAGAGAGAAACTTGGAGTTGAGAGGAGTTTTGAGAGAGAGATAGAGAGAGGGCGTTTTCTGTTTTTATCTTTGGAGAAGAAGAAGAGTGAGGAAAAAAAAAAGGGTTGTAGAGAAGGAATGGGTTTGGAAGCTGAAACGTATGATGCTTTGTTGGGCCGCTGGTGATTTCCCTTTTCCATGGAATTTTCCTTAAAATTGCAAACCGAATTGGCGTTTTCACTTTTATGTGCGTCTTGCACTCCATAGCCTTTTTTTTTTTTTGCTAGTGGGCCCAGTGGCCAGGATCGATCCCGTCCCAGATTGGAACTATAGGAGTGAGTGTGCTTATCCACAGTTCCATGCAATGCAAATCTAGATGGTACAAATCCTAGACCCCCATTTGTGGAGATTTTGTTAGGTTACCTTAATTGGATGAATATAATAAAGTACATATTTGAATAAGGCAGTGGAAAGTGGAAAATCTTTCTCCTATCCGTAGTTTTTATGTACATCTGACTAAAAGCACGATTCTCATGCGAATTGTAGGCAGGAAAATATTTTCCTAACACAATATATATATATATATAATCAAAATACCTGATCTCATTGTGAATGTTAGATCTCTGTCAATCTTGTGATCGAATCAACTTCTCTAAAATCTGAAATTCTTATATGTAATAAGTGATGAAAGGATGGGGAAATCACCAACTATTGATTGTTGAAGTGACGAGCTGTAACCCTTGAAATCTTATTTATAGGAAATATTTCTCAAGTGAATCTTTCCTTTCCCAACATGGAGTTTTCAAATCCTCTTAGCAATTGAAAACCTTAAAAAATCAGTACTTTCTTGAACCACAAAATCTACTTCTTTTAAGGAGTCTTAAATTAAATGGAAATCCTAAAAGCACTTAGTTATCTGAGTGGGCCCACCCATACGGGCATCACTGTACAGCTATGAGCAGAGTCAGGTCCTGGATTTGGTCTGATCTGGATTGTACCTTTGTGCATACAACGACAGAGTTGTTGCGAGGATCCACAGACTAGAAGTGTGGCAGACGCGCATGGGACTACACACCATTGCCGTTAGGTTTAGATTTTGGAGAAAAGAGGGAATCTATGAAACGTGGATCATGTGGTGAGACATGATCAGGGCCGTCTCTTTGTTGAGCCTCACTGCTGGGCCATGCCTGTTCAAACAATAGGAAGTGTGCAAGTGTGCAATGCTCAAGGCTGGTAAAGATGTAGGAATTTTCTGGTTCATCCAATTCTCAAATGCTGTATCCAAAGTCAAAGCCATATAAGATGTGGTCCCTTC
Organism: Litsea cubeba; assembly: GCA_012931725.1. Taxonomy (NCBI): domain Eukaryota; kingdom Viridiplantae; phylum Streptophyta; class Magnoliopsida; order Laurales; family Lauraceae; genus Litsea; species Litsea cubeba. Next base: position 5,327,133 of record CM022954.1, on the reverse strand, counting down.
TCCATTGGATGGTGGTTTGTGTTTTTCTTTGAGCCCACCCATGTGGAATTTGGTAGGGCCATCCCATCTTGGAGATAGTCTGGTGTTTCTCTAGATGCTGTGATTGGGGAAAGAGAGCACAGATGGAATTTTTTTTTCCAATAGGTCTCACTAGGGTTGCTTCAGGCCTGGATTTGGATGAGTTAGCGGGCCGCTACGAATGATCTCGACCCGTATCATGGCCCAAGATAGATTAGAATGGAGATATATAATTTATGTAGCCGACACCAATATAGTTGGGATAAATCTTTGATGTTGATGATGGACGGGTGTGTCGGTGAGAGGGTTGGGCCTTTTAAATTAAACGTCTTTTTTTTTTTCACATTTGGGCCCGAATCATTGTTGGTGGCCCAGCGGGTATCACAAATATGAGAAGAGGAGTTGTTACCCTTGTTTGAGGGAGGGTGTGGTCCATAGGACCGTGACCAAACCAAGGTGGTTGCCCTGGGGACACAGGAGTCTTGAAATTTGAGGGTAAAACCCAAGCAACCATTAGTGGTTTGGCCCAAATGCAAAGGGGACTCAACCAAGTCTTGCCTGAACCAAAGGGGCAAAGCTCGCTAGATGTATTTAGCAATGATATGCTAACTTAGGTAAGCACCTTGATATGAATGAAATTTATGGGACAGCCAATAATTTGACACTAATCTAAATTATGCACACCTTTAGAATATTGAATCTCATACAAATGTAACTTAAGAAGCAACTACACTTTATATCAAAGGATGTGATGATCCGAGTGAGATATTCTTCGCTCAAAATCATATTCAAAATGAGACCCTTTCAACACATCATCCCCCATGATTGACATGCATCCAAGTGGATCCCCACAAGGAGACACTTCAAATGACATGCATCCATAGATCCATGAGTACATATATATCCATTAAATTTAATGGGTTTAAAAGACATATTTTTTTTTAAACTTCAATCCAAAGGTAATTAATAGTTAAGTAAGTGCATGTGACCATAAGAAAAAAAAAAAAGGCAGGCCGTATGGTTTTTATGTGTGGACAATTGTTCTTAAATATATTATGTATGCAAATGTTCGCCTCTAAACTCCCTTGATCAAGCCAAAGGTAGGGGTGCTCAAAGCTTTTAGTACTCGGTCTGGGCCTGGATATTTACTCTTGGCCCGTTTAAGATATGGGCCAGGCTAGGATTAAGTGGTAGAAAGCCTGAAAAGCCCGGCCTGAGTTAGAGGCTCTGTCACACAATTCTCTCACACACAAACACATCCTAACCAGGTGAGCTACAAGTTGGGTCAATAAACATCTCCCCTTTTCTTCGTAAAATATAATGCACCCGGGCTAGGGCTTAACCTATTCTAGGTGGGCTGGGCTCGGGCCAGGTACTTATGGCCTGAGTCAGGCTTTGCCTGGGCTCAGACCCTCTGTTTAAAATCCAGGCCGGGCCCCCATGAACACCTCTAGCCAAAGTGCCAAACCCTTCACACTCACTACCCTTGAATTGCCACTCATCCCAATTTATTACTTAAAAGTACCTAACATGTGTTTTTCCCGGAATTTTAACCTAGTCTTCAACGAGTCCTAGGAATCAATTTTCCATTGGGCAGTCACTTTCTCCACCGGTCCAAGTAATTTAGCCCAGTCATAAGAGTCCCAACAACAGAGGGAGTGTAGCTGACCCAGGATTGCTTGTATTTGTTTATTCAACTTTTTTCATTTTTTGGTAAAGATTGTCTATTCAACTTTGATCTTCCATTTCTTACTTTCTGTGCTGTAAACATTTAGCATGCTGAATGACTGGGATTGGTGGAGCACTATGGTTTGCAGGGGGAGGGCCATTTCATCATTTCATGAAGAGGCTCATCATCTGAACAAAGGTTTCCATATAGGCACGCGCAAAGTCGCTCTAGCTGCCATTACATTCTCCCTGCAAAATTTAGCCAAATCCTATAGAAAATGGTTAAAAGTTGGATGACCGGAGGATGAGATTCAGCTAAAATTTCAGGAGGGGGTCTTTTACTCTATATACTTATCTCCACAACCAAAAGATATAAACTATTTTCAATGATGATCTAGCACTTGCCCCTTGTTCATGTTAAGGCTATCATTCAACCAAACTGTAATGCTATTGTTTTTCACATGAACATTAGGACTATATTTCATAAGGGAAATACATACGATACATACACTTAATTTGTTTTCTTTTGGTTGTTAAACAACATATAAACTTTTTTCAATGATTAAACTCTCCAAAAGGTTTAGCCTATCTCTCTAGGACCCTTGACTGCAGCACTATGGCCTTCAATTTCCAATCCTTTAATCAGTAGTAATATAACCCTTCTCTCACTTATCCATTTTTTTTTTTAGCACAGGTCAGGATGTTGTATCAGAGTCCTTGTTTCTTGCTTTCAAGGATCTTAAACAAAAATGAAGTGCAAGTTTTATAATGACAAACTCAAATATAAAGACGGTCATTTCAATAGGAGGGGCAAGGGATAAAAGTACAAAAAAAAAAAAAACAGTATGCCTTACCTTCACCGGAACTTCTAACAAGTTAAACCACAGGGTCTACAAAAAAGAAGGGATGCTTTCATTCCAAATACAAATCATAATTATAAGTCACAAATAAAAAAGAAAACTTTTGAGGTACATACACACTCATAGTACAACTAACAGACCATATATTGTACTTCAACGGATGGCCAATAAGTATAACCATTTTACGCCACATACAAACCATTAACTTAAATGATAGCGCAATAAAAAAAAGTTCGCCACAAGCCTATATATAGAATCTCAGCTTCCATCTCCAAGGATTGGATCGAATAACTTATCAACTGTAAGGGAGGAGAAATGCTCTTTCCAGTCGTGGATAGATGCGAATGGCATCAGACCACACAATATAGGGAGAAACAAGAGTGCAGTACTGTAAAATGCAACTCGCCGCATCCAATATGGAAATATGACCCGATCAGTGTCTTTACACACGGAAACAGGACCATGCAGAACATAGAACAAGGCTGATGTGAAGACATTTGCAAAGAAATGAAGTGAACAGAAAGCCTCCCAGTGTAAAAGCCAGATGTATCCGCTTCCACCTAATGTGTCAACACACATCTTCCCGGCAAACCCACAGGCGACTCCTAATAGCAATAAGATGAAAGTGACTGGCATCGTCTGCCTTGAAGAGGCTGAACGTTGAAGAAGTGAATAGGCAAGGGCAAGAATCATCAGTAACCCAAAAAGCATACGGCTTACAACCATCACATGGCATCTCAGCGTATGCAGGCTTGAACTGACAGATGCCATTGGGTTTGGGAGCCACCAAGATTTCGAACCCTAAAGCCAAAGAAAAAGAATATAAATATTTGTGTGCTAAAATGTAAGAAAATTTTTATATGATGTTTAAAAGAGTGCAATGAGAGTATCAAATGTCCAAGTGGCGCCACAACCCCCACAAACCAAAAGAGGAGAGAGAGAGAGAGAGAGAGAGAGAGAGAGAGAGAGAGAGAGAGAGAGAGAGAGAGAGAGAGAGAGAGAGAGAGAAAAAAGGAGAGAAGACTACACACACTAAAAACATGTGAACCTCCTGTACATATTTTAGGCATTACTGTTATGCACTTAGAGAGCTGCTGAACAACTCTGAAGACACACTTCTCTTTTCTGTGCACATGTGCGTGCACATAAGAAAGGGGGAGGAATGCTGTGAAGTCTCTATGGTACCGGGAACTCTCTGTAATGGATAGTTGTGCGCGTGCACACAAAACTTAAAATAAAAAGGAGGTGAATGATGATTGAAGATAACTCTTGAAAACAGATAAACCCCAAAGACCTCGTTATGGCTGGTCCCATCATGAAATTGACCGTGCCCCAATAGGCCAATACCTCATCTATTCACATAAAGGTTAAAATGGGAAAGCAAGGGTGATTGATGGGAAGATTTAAGGGGCATCTTCAGTCCAAGTGAGGTCCATTAGAACACTAGATCACTAACAGGAGGGCCTCACATGTGCATTTCATGCTTAGCAAAGTGTTCAAATGGACATTGTACCCTTGTTTGTTAATGAGAAAAAGGAAAACACATTACTGACCTTGGGAGGGGATGTACACAAGTCAGTTGCCTCTGATATTCGTTTGTATGAATAAATATAAGTCCCATAAAATAAGCAGGTTGACATGATAAGCAAGCCAGCAACAAGACAATCTATGCACTTTTTGAGTAGTTCTGCATGTCTGGTATCCTGTAATTGGTTCTTCAGTTTCTCCTCTTTGAATGAGGCCTTTGAGATACCCATAGATAGTTTAAACCTCTCCAACAAATTTGCATCGGAAGAAAGGGCCAGCTGTGATTTTTTCAGTTGCAACTTTTTCATGACAAGAGCAATCTCAAATTCCTTCAGGTCGTTTGAACGAGCTTGCTCCATGACAGATTTCTCATAGGTACTCAAAACAGATTGATTACACCCAGAATCAAAAGTACTCTTAGAAACATTGGCAAGCTCTTTAGTTATTTGTCCACGCAGGACAAGCTGATGGTCCATAGAAGTTGATTGGATGTCCTCGTGAAACTTGTCAATGGCAGCAGGCAGTTCATCAGTACAAGAAGCAGATGGCTGTTCGGAAATATCTTTTCTGGCATATGAAGTGCAAAATGAATCCTCTTGCTCATCAAGAGATGCTTCTTTGAGCAGTCGCAATGTTTTAAGTGTGCTACCAAATGATTTTTCAAAGTTTCTCATGAAAGTGTCAAACCTGTCTCCAAAGACCTATCCATAAAATTGTAACACGATTTAGTGTTCCTAACCATTAAACATATGGTGCATTTGAATGCATCTTAATTCCTAAAACATAAGCGGGCTGCGGTATGAATGTTTTTGGCGGAGAGGTTGGTTATCTATGCTGCTGTGCATTTCCAGCTGTGCAGAAATTAAAAATCACAATGCATACAGTTTTTGCCGACCCCAGACAGATGTTATAAGGCTTCGATGATGATGATGATTGAGACTAATAGTCATATACATTTTTTTTTTTCCATTTTCAACTCAATTACCATCATCATCATCATTATTTATGCTGATCAACAGTATAGGCTTGGGTGGAGGAAAAGCATCCTACCTGGTGCGACTTCTGATTTCTGCACTGGAAGAAAGAAATGGTGGAACAGATAACCATCCATTCTGCCACATTATATAAAACCAATGAGATTAAGGTTAGGCGATCCCAGATAGATGGGATGTGGCATTGTGGCTATAATGATGATGATGATGATGATGATGATGATCAAGTGACTTTCAGCCCACACCCTCCAAATGCACCATTTCCATGAGATAAAACTTAACTTGAAAATCGTATGTAATGTTCAATTCAGTGGCCCGGAATCTGACTTACACTCTCTATAGATTCTCTTACAGTGGATGTGCAGATCTGCAGTACAGTAATATTGTCAAGTTAGTTAATCCCATTTTTATGACATCAATTTGACAGCCAAAGCTATTACTAGTTAGAACTAGCAAAAAGATTATTCAAGGAAAGTACCATTGAAAGATGATCTGTGGAAATCCTGCTAGCACCAACATCATTCCTTTCCAAAAACTGAAACAATATATAAACATCAATAATCAATCAACATAAATTTCATTCACGGGAAAAGGCAAGATCATGAACACAATAGTCACTGGGGTTAAAGGACACACAATCATACAAATTTATACGGATCAAATCTGCAAGGGTCAGGGTAACATCAACAAAATCAGCTAAAGCCTCACCTAACAATGAGATTATGTTATCAACTAACAATGAGATTTTTTTAATCTGATCAATTCTGTTAAGTGGTTCTAAGCAATACTTTAACTAATTAACTACAGTCTGAAGCTGGAACTAACCTACAACCCAGTATATTAATTAAACATGGTGCTTTATCAGAAGAAAAAAAGATATTATTTTAATTATGAGCATTTTGGTTTAAAAAGGGCAGACTAAACACAGCTCTCTCTATCCCAACTGGCTCATGCAGGTTGTTTTTCAGCAGAATGTAAAACAGATACTTCCTGACAGAGGCAATACTACCAAAGGGTAACACTTTCCAAAGTTCTTTCTACAAGCCCTTGAAATGATTATCACCAAACCAGTAGTTCTCATTTTACTGGAAGCACGCCACATTATAGTCCAACAATTAGGATCGTCTCATGGGGAAAGACCTTTCCTTTACTGACTCCCAATGAATGAATGATTTATCAAATAATTAGGCACTGCCATATAAATAAAAGGTGTTGAATTATACAACCTTTTCAGTATCATAGAAAATAAAACAGAACAAATTGAATCGCCCAACTCTTAGTGGGACCACTTAGAACCAAAAGGTCAAAAATTGGGTCATAGCAACTCTACAAATGAACCAGCTGATTCAATTCAGAACCAGCTGCTTTTGCAAGTTTTGGTTTAATTTGGTGGACTACCATTCAAAGACCCCTATTGAAGCTAGGGCCACAGTGGACTCAATAACTAAGATTCTCAAGACACTTAAGTCTTCACATTCACATTTAAAACATGTTTTAAGTAATCCAAGCATCTAAGATGACCACATTACCTCTTAATCATTCCATGGCTTCAAAGAAATACACTATAATGATTTGATCAAGCACAAGCCACAGTGTAACAGCATCAATATCAAGAATCTAACCCTAGCGAACCCAAACAAACATGTATTCCTCCACAGTATCCAAACAACAATCAGTTGGCCTACATTCAAAGCAGAGTATATAAAAAAGGGGGTAAAAGTAAAAACCCTAATCAACGCAGAGTATAATTAATGAAACAGATTCTCCAATTCCAGAGCTCCTATTAACCAAATCAAATCCTTTCCAAAAAAAAAAAAAAACTAACTACTTTCATCAAAGATTTAATTTTTAGGGGGAAAAACCCTAGAAAAGCCCGTACCTGAGAGATGACAGCAGCCATCGACATTCCGAGAGGAAGAGCGATACTATGGAGATTGTTATCGCCGGAGCGGCCGCGATAACCTGGAGAAATCCGGCGTCTTACATCGACACGCGCTCTTCTATGTCGCAGAGAGGAAGAGGAAGACGACAAAGAAGAAGCTTTCTGCGGTCTTTTGGTCTTTCCAAGGGCGGCTTTGCCTTTATCGGAGGGAACGGATGGAGAAATAGTGACCGTTGGATCTGGCTCTGGTTCGATCGGGGCAGTTGGGGATGGATCCGAGTCGTTAATTTGGTGAGGGAGAAGGGCTGGAGAGTTGACCTCTTCGTCGAAATCTGTGTTTGGTCGTCCGCCATGTTCGGATCTGGAAGCTTGTGAAGAAGGAGGAGGGATGTGTTTGGAAGATGGAGAGTTGCAGGAGGAGGAACATGGGGCGAGAGGAGGGAAACTGAATTCCATGGAATTCAGAGGATTTCGTATCGGTAAGTTTCGAACGGATAAATTACGCCACGGGCAAGGAAAGGGAGGGAGATGTATACATACAACAATACGGGTCGTTTTGGCCCAACCATGAAGAGCCAAATCATGGGCCATGGGGGAATCTCGATTCAATCAAGAAAAGCAAAAAAAAAAATTGTAAATAAGACCTTAGATTTTGGCCTGGTTTGAAAAAAAAAAAAAGACACAAGTCTTAAAAGCCTTTTTTTTTTAATGCATTTGAATAAAAACAAAAATGATGGGGACAAGTAATAACATGGAAGGGCATTTTTGTTATTTATATAGAATAGGAAAAAAAGTGGCGGAAGAAAAAAAAAACTTTAGACTCCAATTTAAAAACTTTTGAGACTTCCGTCAAATTTTTAGATAAGTATAAAACTTAAGGCCTTCTATGCTTGTTGGATATTTTAGTTGGTCGAAACATACCGATATGAAATTCGGTTTTACTCATCTCACACCTTGTTACTCCTTCAATTCTTCATCTTTCAAAAACATCCCTAATTCTTTAAAAGCTCCCACAAAAATGTAAGGAATAGGTCACTTTAGTGACCTTTCTCCCTCTCCATGTCAACAATTCATCTGCAACTCCCTGATCGAAGTAGAGCTAGATCCAACGGCCAGTATTCCTCCATTCGATAGCTTAAATAAAGGCAAAGCCGCCCTTGGAAAGACCAAAAGACTGCCAAAACCTTCTTCTTCTTCCTTTTCCTCTTCATGACCGAAAATAATGACATATATAGGCCAAAGTAGAATCATAAGAGTTGGAATAAAGGTAATTAAAATTCTAATAACAATAAAGGTTTTACTTCACTTCCAAGTTCAAACAAGCTTTACTTTTTTCTTTTTTTTTTTTGTTCCACAAACAGGCTTTACTAAAGCTAGCCAAATTAGGCCATCTTCGAATGGTCTTAGCAAAAATCAAACCTGTGGCACGTACTTACAAAATCAATTTCACCTTTAAAAATTCTAATTTGTCTCCTAAGTTAGTAAAACTATTTTGAAGAATATTTTACTTATTCTTTGAATTTCAGTCAGCCAGTTAACTTATGAAAGTAAATTCCTACATCATTTAACCAACGCTTGGTAGCGCCGTTGGTTGGGGCACTCCGTAACCACCCGGAGGTCTCAGCATCGAAGCCCACCAAGTGTTGGGACCCCAGGCAAGGTTTCCTAGTCTGACGAACCCGGTGAGTGGAAAGAGGGTGAGGCCACTACTCCGGGGGATTTAGTCAGGTGCTCTAAGAGGCTTAATTTAGATACCCCCGGTTAGCAAAAAAACAGAAAGTAAATTCCTGCATCATTGATTATTTTGCTTACGGATTTTGCCATAGTGGATCAAAGGATAGAGACAATTTTCCCTATGAGAATTACTGATGGCAATGCATGGTGAAAGAGTAGAATTAGGAGAGGTTTGGGCCAGTTTGGCATCACCTAAACAGGTTTTTCAACTACATAAACAATTTAAATTTTGTTGATCATCATTGGGAAAAAATTGCCCTGGTCCTTCTTGTTTTAGTTGCCAAATAGGAAGAAGTTACAGGCTCCCTTTTGTGGATTATCACAATAAATCTATCAAACTACTCCATAAAATCCATGTGATTTTAGAGGACCTGCTCCTATTGATTTACTAACATTCAGTTATTAATTGGATCAATGGGCAAGTGTCATCTCCCAAAACACTATAAAAATTCTTTTTGGGAGGTTGAAAGAAAATATGGAACAATTGTTGAGGTAAAGCTCTCATAGCTTTTTTTTTTTGTTACTGTTGATTTTATTAAAGGCCCTCTTTAATTAGTTCGAACCATTTGGTACAACTCCAATATTCTTGATAAATCATATTCCCTCTTCAAAGTAATTGAATATGATGCCTCTCCTTTGTTCTTTGGAATAGATCCCAACTATTCCTCTTTTTCATAGGTTGGTTATCAGTGCTGCATTAATTTGCTTGTGATGCAAGAAAAATAAGTTCTCACCAAAGTCCCTTGTATTTTTGCAGATATAGCACTGTTCATAAGGTTTATCACTCCTGAGTGTCTCCCCACCTCCTTCCTGTGAGTGAGACTTATGGTGGAACTCCACTGTCTGCCCCACCTTTTGATTATCAGTATCTTTCAAAGTGAATGCCATCACCTAAGTAACATCCTCAAATTTCATGAGAATTTTTCATTGGAGGAGATGATCTTCATTACGAAGGGTCCAAATTATCCTAGGGGTATAAAACGGGCCGTGCCGGGTTGGTGGGCCCAGCTGTGCCCAGGTTGATTGGGGATCTGCCTAGAAAGGCCCAGTCGTGCTGGGCTGTGCCTCCCATGGGCCTGCCCACATGCCCCTCCTATTTTTTTTAAATTTTAAATAATTTTTTTTATATAATTTGAATGGGACTTATGGACTTTTATAAGATTTTCAACTTGAAATAAAGTTGAAATTACTAAAATAAATGCACAAACATTGATGCTATTTTATAAATGAAAAATAAAACTTTAATTATTTTAAAATAATTAAGGGTTTTTAACCGTTGGACCCGGCCAGGCCATGTCGTGGCCCAGGCGCTTTGGCCTAACACGACATGGCCTGCCCATTGGCTGTGCCGGGCTGGGCCATGGCACGTTGACCGACATGCTGGGTTGGGCCATGGCATGTTGACCGGCGTATCAGGTCTTATCAGGCCTAGGCGGTCCGGCCCAATTTACACCCCGTGGTGAGCCTCATGGTGGAGTTCTGTACGTCCCACTCGCAGGAATCGCGTGGGGGACACTCATGCTATCCAGACTCTTTCTACAGGGATATGGAAATTTTGCCTCTCATCACATAATCTTTGCTGAAATTCTCTTGCGTTATTCTTAATCCGTTTATGTGCTTCTATTAGGGATGGCAATGGGTCGGATCGGAGGCGGATATTGTCATATCCGCCTCCATATCCAAATCCAATTCTCCATCTCCATATCCGCTCCGATCTCCAAACGGATATCCATTCTATCTTCCATCCCCGCCTCCAAACGGATATCGGATATCCAAACGGAGAATCGGATATCCAAATCATTAAAAAAATATTAAAAAGACAATACAATTCAAAATATAATTTAAGCATTAAAAACATTAAAAAGACAATACAATTCAGAATATATCCAAAAATAAACTTCCAAAATAAAGTCATTCAAGTTTCAACACACTTACACAAGTCATACAAATCCCAATTATTGAAGTGTTCTCTGTAATATATTGATATATATATATATATGGTGTAATATATATAATATTATATAAGATAAGGGGGAAAACTGCAATTAAGGGTTAAACGGATATCCAAACGGGTCGGATACGGGTCGGATATCCAAACGAATTTTCGGATCGGATATCCAAACGGATATTCGGATCGGATATCTCCATATCCGCGCGCCTCCGATCCGATCTCCGAATTTTTTTCAAAATCCATATCCGAATCCGACCCGATCTCCGAAAAATATCCGAAATCCATATCCAAACGGAGCGGGTATCGGATCGGATCGGATCGAACCGGACGAAATTGCCATCCCTAGCTTCTATAGACTCAATCACAGAGAGCAAGCTGGTATCTACTTCTTTGAGTAGAATGATCAGTTTGAGGCTACTAATCAATTTAACATCTCAAATTCATCTGAAGAGGCTGCCCCAAGTAATCCTCTTATTCACATAGCAGTTAGACCATTGACTATTGATGGCTAGCTATTTTCTTCTGGTAAAATTAAAATTGGTCGAGAGTGGGTGCTTGGACATGACAAATGAGGGCTTTCATTCGATGAATAAAGAAGAAACTTGCAAATGGAGAGAGAGAGAGAGAGAAGAAACTTGCAAATGGAGAGAGAGAGAGAGAGGTAGTTACCTCATCTCCATCCCTTACATGTACTATAGTAATGGGTGGAAAAACTTGACCTAAGCCTCTAATTGACCTTGTCAAACCCGCAACCCCAACTCATATCTCACCTGTATAACCTGACCTGCATTTTATTTGGGTTGATTATGGGTCACATAAATCTAACCCACAGTAAAATGTAGGGGAGTACAAAAAATTCGTTGATCCGTAAATCCGATCCGCGGATTTTTATCCGATCCGAAGGTAAACGGATTGGTGACGGATTGAAAATTTTGTAATCCGTTAGCAACGGATCGGTGTCGGATTTCACCCTCAATCCGTGGATTCAATCCGATCCGATTCGTTGACATTAAATATAAAAAAAAATATAAGGGGTCTAAATACAAATTGAGATGTCTAAATTTAAAATAAGAAAAAAAATTAAGGGATCAAAATGTAATTTTTTTACAATATGTTTGATATTTTTCTTTTAACATTAGATTGAACGGATTAAACCGATCTGATCCGGTCCTCCACGAATCGGATTTTAACGGCCATGGATTGGTGACGGATTCCAAATCCGTCAATCCGTAGGTAGCGGATTGGTGACAGATTTGGCCCAATCCGCATCAGGCCACCGTCACCAATCCGATCCATGTATACCCCCTAGTAAAATGGTTCGAGTTATGATTGACCTGTATAACAAATACAATCTATTTAAATGGATGGGGTTAGGGTCGACCTGCATATTTAACCCAATTTAAATGGTTTGGTGTTTAATATTTTTGTACTACGGGCTTTTTTCCCCTACAAATAAACGTAAATATAAACTTAATATTTGAAACAGATTGGACTTGGGCCAAACTTCCAACAACTCCTGGATCAAATACCAAACGGGCTAAGGCAAGTTGTATCAATAATTTCAATAGTATCGCTGAAAGTCCAAGGGATCCTACCCTAGAGGGGGGGTGAATAGGGTGATCTACACTTAATGACTAATTACGGCCAATTTTAATTTCTTTAAAATAAACTAGTCACATGTGATGATTAACATATAAAATGCGGAAGCTTAAACAAAACAATCACCACAAATCAATCACCACTACACAAGGATTTATAGTGGTTCGGCCTCAATGCCTACATCCACTACCGGCTTGTGTATCCAACACCCCACCGGATTTCCACTATTATGCTTTTCAAAAGGCTAAGCAATAACCTCTACAATATGCTTTCCAAGGATAAGCAATAACCTTACAATGATGTTTTTCTAGGCTAAACAACAACCCTTACAACAATAGATTTTTCTCAAAGAAAGTGTCTTCACAAAACACTCTAATGAGATTACAATTTAAGCTTAATTTAATTGCCTCTTAAATAGGCGAATATGAAAGTGTAAAGCTAACTCACACAACACTCTAAGTAATGCAAAGATGAATGCTCATGAAGTGTGTGTGTGAATACTTCAATCAAGTTGAAAATGAAAGTTCAATCAGTTTATGCTAAAAGCATTTAAAAGTTTAATGCACACAAAAAGGTATGATTGAAGTAATATGCAAATCACATGTGCCAAATACAAACTTGTAGAAGATATGAAAAACAAGGGTTCACAAGTTGTATGAAATTAATTTAGTCTAAACATGTGATGCATGTGCAATGTTGTTTTCAAAACCAAACTAATTCAACAAAGGTTTAAATGAATGAAAACAACAAGGAAAGATTCAAAACAAGTTAATGAATCATGACATAAAAGAAATCAAAGATTTTGGCAATGCATGATTAACAAAGTTTATAAAATAAACTTGTTTTGAAATCAAGGTGAAGAATCCTATGACTTAAATCAAATATTAAGGAAGTAGAGGATTCAGCACATCATAGTTTATATGCTAAAATCATTTACCAATAGTTTAACAAAGCATAAAATAATGATTAATAAAAGGCAAAGCTTACTTGGTGGTTTAACTTCATTAATCCAAACTTTAGCTTTCCTTAAAGACCATTAGCCTTCCTTAGCTTGATCCCCTTTCTATTGCTTCAAAATGCCTCAAGAAGGGCTTCAAAGATCATCCCCAATGCTTTAGGAATGAGTTTCTTTTTATAGAAAAAGTGGTCCAACGGCTCCTTGTCGGTCGACCCACAGGTTGTTGTCGGTCAACCGACACCTCAACGGTTAGAAACCCAACGGCTTTAATTTTTGAAAAACTGCTTTTAGCGGCGGCCATAAAGCGCCGGTAAAAGTCCCGTTTGACCGCCGGTAAAAGTCCAGAATTCTCAAAAATGGGATTTTCAAAGTGATTTTCTTGGGGGGATTTTGGGCCAATAAACCAAGCATGGTAATATGATTTAAACCAATCCAAGTGCTTAAAAATTATATAACATAAAAGGCCAAACAAAATTTAAAACATTTAAAACCAATGGCTAGCTTGATTTATAAAATCTTTTTCAAACTAAAAATGCGTCCAATGTTTAAAACCAAAACATGCATAAATCATAAGGTTTACAAGATTTAAAACAATGCATGTATAAATCAAGATTTCAAGATTTCTAAAATCAATGCATGTGACAATATTCAAATGAATGAATAAGATGAATGATGCATCCATCAAATTGCAATACGAAATCCTAACAATCGCATCATCTCTCTCATCATACACTTTACTTTGCTTGGGTCTGTTGTCATATGTTGCTAGAGCATCAAATGAGGAAGATCGATGTGCGGGCCAATCAAGCAAGCAAGTCAACTTACTACTAATAAGGGTGTGCAGGGGCGGATCCAGGATTTCAGCTTGAGGGGGCCAAACTTAAATAAATATTTTTTAACAAATCAAGATAGCTAAGATTTCTTTATATGTTTTTTTGGAAGTATCTCCAAGTTCAAGCATGATAAATATATTAAAATAAAAAACTAAATTTCGCATTAAAAATAAAATCAGGATCTAGCTGACATAAATAATTATATTTTAGTACATTCCAACTTCCATAATCCATCAAAATGGAACTCGACGTTCTTTTAAATCTTGAAAGTCTTCAATGATTGATTATATGCTAAACTTCTCCGCAATTTCCCTCTTAATGTACACAAGACAAGAGTCTGTGAGAAACTCATCATCCATTTTGCTGCGAAGTCTATTTTTAATAAGGCTCATGGCTGAAAATAATTATTCAGTAGTTGCAGTGGAGTTTGGAAGAGTAAGAACAAGTACGATCACTCTAAAAACAAGTTGGTAGACTGTTGATCTTCTAATCCTTACCAACCATTAATATAGTTCGGAAATAGTTGACAATTCTTTAAAGTCTTTATGTCGAACTACATCATGCTTATAATGGTTCAGTTGAATTCTCAACTGCATTTTCTCATGATCTGTGAACTACATTATGCACCGATTTATCTTTTTTTTTTTTTTTTTACTTTGTGCAAACAATTGGGGGGGGGGGGGGGGGGGGCACTTGTTATAAAATTAATATATAAACTAATTAAATCATATATAACATAGGAAATAAAAATTTGAGAGGGGGGGGGGGGGGGGCATGCCCCCCCAGGGCCTACACCTAGGTCCGCCCCTGAGGGTGTGGGTGCTGCCATTGTCGATCAATACAGATACCACTTGTGGTTGGATATGTCAGGATATACACATAGCTTGGCGAGAGGAATAACCTGACATTGCAAAAATAGATATGGCTTGTGTATCTCCATCCTCCTTTGGAGCATCGTCTATTGGACCATGTGGCGAATTTCCATTTTGATTCAGATCCTCATTACTATCATGTGAATCCTCATTTTCAGCCTTTTTAGAAAGAAGTGAGAGGATGTGGTCGTGTTTAGAGGTCATCGCAGCCAAGATTACCTTAATATCCTGCAAGGCTCTCACACAGTGACTGACTTTCTCATCAAATTTATCGACCTTTGTAGCCAAAACCTTGTTTCTGGTATTGGTAGCCATGCCAGGAACGATGCTCTGATACGAATTGATAGAAACCTAAAGAGAAAAGAGAGATAGATGATCCAATTTCGAGGTTGGACAGCCTCCTTGTGCAAGCACAAATTTTAGTGATAAATTCTGATACATTTCTCATTATTCTTCTCTTACTAAATAGCCATAGTTGGCTTTACATAGATAGAAAGATAATTAAAAAGATCTCCCTTACATCAAGGAAAGATCACCACATAATTAGCAAAGGACATCCTACTGCTTAACTGAGAAAGAAATCAAATCCTATCAACGCACTAACTCAATGGATGATTAGACTGACAAGTCAAGCCTCATCATTTTATTCACTTTACTAACCTACTTGCAATCTGCCTCACATGCATGACCCAGAAGGTTTAACTTGTGTAACTTGTGTGGGCCAATGACTCAACCATCAACCTTGTCACCCTGGCTGGGTTGGGTTGGGTCCTTATCATCATCAAAGCTCAACTTAATTTTTAGTACCCATCTCAACAACCCCAAGAATGTTGGATGTCAGTGGGTGTATATTAAAATCAAGTTGAAAGCAGACGAGAGTTTAGAACAATTGAAAAGCCCGTCTAGCTGCCAAGGGGTATAGTCAAGTTCAAAGATTAGACTTCAAAAGGCCCATCTAGTGTTTGTAGACCATTGACTAATGTTACCTATTACTGTCAAGGTTAAATTATAGATTTAGAGTGTTTGGAATCCTCAGCCTGAAGGCATTGGTAGCGAGTGGGGGCTTGTACATGACGATTGAAGGGATTTTCATTCGATGAAGAAAGATGCAGATGGAATTAGGAGTAGACCCAGAGAGAGAGAGAGAGAGAGATTCTTTCATATTTGGCTTTTGCTAGACATATTCAAATGCATGTATAAACAAAAGAAATATGAATTAAAGAACTATTAAGCATGTAGTGAGACTAGTGAGTAATATATTTTAAACCAGGGGTAAAACTTGTTCCTTTAGAGGCATTCCAACAAATCAAAGGTTGGTGTCATTTGGTGTCATCGTTATCAGAAGATGCAAATCTTATTGGCATATGTACTTGTAAGCATAGTTGAACGACATGGAGCTTAAAAGCATAGTTGAAAGACATGAATCGTCACAATCATATTCGCTAACCAATGTACACACTAAAAGGCTAAGGAGAGAACATGTCAAACTGATCCAGGTCAATGAGAGAAGCCTACAAACATGCCCTATCTTTCTTTATTGTCAACCCCTTCATCTTTCTTTTTCGCTTGATTTAACTACTTAATCTCATTTCATTTTAATTAATTACCGCTCTCAATCAAACAGGATGAAACTTACTTTTTAACTCAAACTACACCTCCAATAGGCTTACCCCCAAGAGAGACATTTTATAAACACCTTGCTCCTCGCATTTTTCTAGTAGGACAGTGCCTTCACCCTTCACCTAACTGCAACATAATTTGGAATATTAATTTCTCTATAACTGGCAGAAAACACTTTTCTAATTGGGATTGTGGGGATCTAGACTTTTTGTTTCAACTGGGGTGATAAAATGGATGTGGTTCGGATCGAGACCACAGTGTATACGGATCTGAGCTGATAGGGGCTTGCACTGAAAGCCTAGTGAGTCCAACTTACAGGACCTGTGGCCTGTGCTTATTATACCCAAATCTTTTTTGTGAGATTTAAATTAAAGACTCGAATAGGGAGCTAGAACAAATTAATCGGACTAAGCTTGAAATGCCTTTCGGCTGACTATACGTGCAATCCAACTCTATGGGGTGCAACTTGCGCCACTTTTAATCCGTGTAGGCCATCTCACTCTTTTCATCTCATGATGTGTCTTGAAGCCCAATTTTACACTCATTAAATCATTACTCACTGTTGGACCGAATATCTAAAATCTGTGGTTAAAATACCATTAAACGTTAAGATCGCTAAATTAAGGACTAGGATAATCTAATGGTACTGCTTTTTCGATTGACTATTATCCATGAGGGGTCTTTTCTGTCCATCCTTTCCTCACTGATAGGCATGCTCTAAGTGGCCTCCCCACAAGTATGAACAAAATGCATTCAGTTGGCAGAAGAAAGTTTTCCACAATGCATATTCTATACATTCAGCATTGAGTATTAAGGTCCTGAGGTATGAAACTCATGGACCACAAACTCAATCCTGAATTTATATGGGCCCATAACAGGTCCAACTAGTGGGCCCATACCCTACTCTTTCTTCTTCTTCTGTTTTTTTGCCCTCCAGTTCCGGTCTTTCAAGTTTAATGAGACCTGTGTTTCGTGTTTCATCCCCATGCAGTTTAAATTGTAAAGACCTATCTATCTCCTCCTCCTGATCTCTAATCTTGGTTTTTTTTTTATTATAAAATTCCCATTATATTATGATCAAGCTCTTCATGTGGGGGGCCCCTGAGATCAATTGTCTAAATCTCTAATCAATGGTCCCCACAACAATAGTTTGCTGGGGCTCAGGACCCAGAATTCCAACTGTGTCATATGTGGTATTAAAGAAGTGTTCCATCCAGAAGACCTCCACATTAGTGTTTATAGTTGAATAGAACAAGTGTAAAAAGAGTCTTGATCGAGTATAGCTTCCACTGATCCACTCTGTTGGGAAAGGAGATTAGATAGAGAGGCGTTGACATGGTGGGGTTGGCCACGGCAATTTGGTGCTATCAGGCTCTTTCTTTCTACTACCTGATATGATACATGTGGGGTATGTATATAAAGATTTTTGCACAGTCTTCGATTGGTGCCATTTTTGTATGTGTAAAAGGGCAACGCAAGAAGTGGCTGCGGCGACGCTTGCTCCTGGTCCACGCCTCTATAAACAATTAACGTTTAAAGAAAAGAAAGTATGATCTTTCAGGGCAGAAAAATAGATAGTCTAACTATTGATTATTTTACATTATATTACATCTCTTTCGTCATGATCATTTTTCTTTTGAGTTCTTGTACATGGGTGTCCTATGTCCCACGGATTGGTATTTGAGACTAAGTCATGTAAAATAAAAAAAGACAAGGGATGTTTGACATTTTTCATGATTCATAAGAAAAAGATGTGTGAAAGAGTTGAAATGGGTGGGGTGTTAAGAGTGCAGAATCCAGCACAAGGTTATAATGGAAGGCAACATGTTAGAGTTAAAAAAGAAGATTCAAATTTCCAACAAAGTGGCATATAGATTGGCAAGCTAACCGCTCTGTAATTTATTCATGATCTTATAATCTTCGAATGTGATATTCTTGATAATTATTAATACAATATGATATTCTCTAAAAAAAAAAATTCCAACAAAAGAAATATATATATTTTTAAATCTTCTCTCACATAAAGGGCAATTCTTATCTGCTTGCTGAGAATCGTGCTTTTATCAACAATAAAATAGTAATTAACATTGAAAATGAAGAGCTACCAACTAGTATATAATTTGCATTCAGTACTTGTAAGAGACTTTCTTTGGTGTGAGTTGGAATAATTGGAAAACTATTTTCCGTGGAAGGGGTCAATTTAAAGATTAGCATGCCAATCCACTGGTATTCCAGTGCTGTGGCATCTCCCCTATCCTAGGGATTGGTATTCGGGTCTCTTGGGTACGGACTTGGATAGTGTTTGTGTGGGTGAATAAATATATATCAAATGGACTATAAAAAAAAACTTAGATCCATATCAGTTTTCAATATAAACTATTAGAAAAATGTCAAATTTCCCATTTAATTCCAAGCAGAAAATGGCGTCGTTTGAATTTGTCTTATTATAACCCTCTTTTGTTGCCAACAGGCTCATGTTGAGTACTTAGCACCATAATTTCACACACATGTCCAAGAACCGATCAATGATCTTTGGGTCGTCATATTAAAGTATCACTCCTCACAAGTAATTCTCTTTCTTCACTTTTTGTGTTAGAATTAACTGAAAAATATATGTATATATAAAATGATCCATCCAAATACCAAAAACAGGAAAATAAATGTATCTATATGGAAAAAAACATGG
Organism: Litsea cubeba; assembly: GCA_012931725.1. Classification (NCBI taxonomy): domain Eukaryota; kingdom Viridiplantae; phylum Streptophyta; class Magnoliopsida; order Laurales; family Lauraceae; genus Litsea; species Litsea cubeba. The sequence goes on along the minus strand of CM022954.1, from coordinate 5,307,933 downwards.
GTATATTTATCACTTACCTTAAGAATATTGATGATGATGATATGACTATTGATGAAATTAAAATCAGGAATTTATCTTAATCAAATTGGGTCCTACTATAAAAAAAAAAAAAAAAAAAAACTGACAGTTCAATGTGGCATTACTCCTTTGCATTATTTTGCTTAGTATTACACAATCATTCTTGTTGCTCATTTCTCCTTTAATTTCCAATACTATTTGAATTTACTTAAACCCATATCAATTAAAAAAGATTTGCTTCTGATCTTGGTCAGTATCATTAATTCTCCATATGTCCACACATCTGTCCCACCCACATCTCACGTGCCTGAAAGCCAGTAAAATCATTTAAAACAAACACAATACCCACTTATGACTTATCCTTGGAAGTAGGAATGCATCTGTTTACGTATAGTGGCATCATTAAACGTATGGCAGCTGTTAGAGTAAGATTAAAGTAGAAAATACACATACATTTAAACTAATATGGAGGTGGTGTTGTAGATGAGATTTTTAATAGCTGCTTTAAGTTTTTAACAACATAGATAATGGAGAAACTGGGGTCTTCCAGTTGACATTTTCAAAGGGCTGGTGATCCCTAGGCCAGCCCTTTGTTTGGTGTCTGGTACAGTGCTTGTAGTCCTTTTAAGGAGATGATTCCTTTTTACATTTCTTTCATTTTCATGAGTCAATTTACCAGAAGTTTGGTCGGTGCACGTCACGACCAGAGTACCTTACCTACTAGCCATCTAGGCATACAGGGATGGATGATAGATCTGGTCCACCTCATAGGTGGGGCAGCTCTTAAATGGGTAACAATACCATGAAAGCAAGCCTGGCTGTGTGATGCACATGTTTAAGTCTCATCTTACTTAAATAACAAATTAAGAGAAGTGATATCGGCACTTCTATTTTTTTATGGAAGCACTTCTTTTCCTTCACAAAATTTTAGAGTGCCTCTATAAAAAAAAAGAAAAAAAAGGAATGCCAATATCAATTACCTAAACTAAAATGAATATTCCAATCCAATATTTATTAATAAAAATGAATTGATTGAATTGTGAACCCATTTGTGTAACTATCATGATATGAAATTCATATTACAACATAATTCATAAAAAAGAAATCCATATATAGAAATATGTCAGTAAATATTTATAAATTAATTTATGATTCTCCTAGCTTAAACTACTTATATATTTAGTTTTTAAGTATGAGATTTTTAAGTATATTTAATTAAAATGTTCATGTAGCTACTAGTATTAGAAAATAACCACCTCTCAATTACTAAAATGTGCTTTGGCTGACAATCATATCAAATCTTAAGGTGGGCCCACCTAAAAAAACATAATCATTGTGGGGTATTCACGGAAATAGTGTAATGATAGTAGACGTACATTCATGGTATCCATTAGATCAAACTAATCAAACCACTTATAGAAGGGTGGATGGTTTGGATATGTGATGGGTATATGGAGAAAAAGGATGAGTTGGAATAAACATGCCGTTTTTGGTAGATCACATTTAGGTAAAGGTGAGATGTGCAAAATGTTAGTTTGGTTTAGTAGGTATTGAAGATTTAAACTGAGATTATTAATAATATCTATTTCTAATGATGTGGCTTTAGGAGAAGAGGGAATTGGTTTTTCTTCTTCAACAAGTTTAGCTCTAAGGTATAAGAATTATAATTACTAAAACTCCATGATTAACATGTGAATTTCGCCCATTCTACCTGATGGCCAATTCATCGACTTGACTTACATGGATGGTAGTGTCTCATGCATGAGATTTTTTTTTGGGATTTTGCCTATATAACTACCTTAAGATCTATATTTGTCTGTCAACGGTTGAAGTTTAACAAATCTCAATAAAACTGTTCATGCGATCTCTTAAGGTCATGCGATATCGTACATATATCACATGATATCGCAGAGTCGTACAACATTGCACATATCACGGTAGATAATATCCTAAGACCATGCGGTATCCTTGTTGTCCAAATAACTCCGTAAAAAATATTTAAATTTCGGCACTTTAGGGTTAATATCAAGTCAAAAGGTAGCTCTACAGTCAAAATCTTTTTTTATTTTCTGTTGATGAAAAATTGAGAATCTCCATATTAGAGTTATTAAAACCCATCCATCTACCCATGTGCCTCATGAGTTGCAAAGTCTCCATGTAGTCTTGTCATTCATCACCAATTTTAGCAGTTCACACGAGGGAGACAAAACTACCTGTTGAACCGTTAGAAAGGAGAAAAAGACATTGATCACAGCAATTTTGGAGAATTTGATCCCTATATGAAATGGCTGGTAAGTCAATCGTTCGCTCCACATTAATAGGAGTAGTTTGCCGACCTATATAAATGTGGATGAATCATTTGCTGTAATGTCAGGAAGGGTGCACCTATGTCGATAGAGTACGGTCCTTGCACTCTCTACATTATATATGGCATGCACTCTCTACATTATATATGGCATGCTTGCATGTTAATCACTTAATCTTTTTCATCATTATCATTAATGTTGGAAAGTCTCACATCCCACATCACCTAAGTAATAGGCTTGACATGTTTTAATATACTTATATGAGCATTCCACTTTTGAGCTTAAGCTTTAGGGTGGGTATATGGTTTCTTACATGGTATCAGAGCGGATTTTGATTTCATTATTTTTTTTCTGTTAAATTAAATTAAAAGAAATAAATGAGTTCTTGTGCTCACCACCCCATGTTTTTTTTTTTCCTTAAATTAAAAAAAAATAAATGAGTTGTTGTGCACACCACCCCATTGGACTCATGTGGCCACTTTAGTATGATTCATGTCATTCATATCACGTATTCTACTGTTAATAGAAAGTGTATCCTATTTCAGAGGTTTGAAGTGGCTGCTCGCTGGCCATTACTTATAAAGTCAATTTGCTCGAAATAAGTGTTCTCCATCTTTTGTCCTTGCGTAAAATTTCACTCCCCCAAGAGCTAGGCTCGCATCAAATGAATCATGCGTAGAGCACATGACTTTTCTTCCTTTGTTTTATTTATGGAAAAAAATTCAAATAAGGTCTTAAGTTTTTATCTTATTTCAAAAAAATATATAAGTTGTAAACTTTTTAAATTAGGGCTTAAGTTTTTCAGTAAGTTCTCAATTAAGGAATCGGCCATTTAAAGGTACTTTCTAGCAACTTTTTCCCTCAATTTGTTTAAAATACTTAAATTATCCTTCATTAAAAATAAAACCTTCCTTTTACTTTCTCCATCTTCTTTTCCTTTCTTTCATGATCGGTGTCCTCACGATGATTGACAACCAGGATTCCCACGACAATTGGTGGAATGTAGTGGCTGCATGAAGCATGTCGTGAATTTAAATGAAGGATAATTTGGGTATTAAAAAAAATTAAGGAAAAAATTCACTTTAAAAATATCTTTAAATAGCCAAAACATAAGCCCTAATTTGAAAAGTTTTGAAACTTGTGTCATTTTTTGAAATAAAATAAAAACTTAAAAAATTTATTTGACAATTTCTCTTTGTTTATTTTATTTATGCATTTTACACGTAATCAATTTGATGATGGGCTCAGTCCTCAGTTCCTATGAGAGTGAAATTCATCTCTAAATCTCCGCCCTCTATTTACATACAATAAGTCCAAGGGAGCTCACAACTTTTAATGGATTAAATTATGGACCATTGCACATTTATTATGAATCAAACGGCAGCCCATATGAGTGGTTAAAATGAAGTAGATTGTAAAGATGGAACTCTCACAGGTTCGTCACAATGAGGTCATTAGTTTTTTCATCTAAAGTTCTATATAAGTAGTACTTTATTCCTCCAATTTGTCCAGGACTACTATTTGTCACCAACAAAGTAACACGTTACATATCATCCTTAAATTCAGTCAAAACTGATAATATTTTTGTATCAGTGCTCTGTATCAAATTCCTACAAGTTAAGTTTGAAACTTAAACATATCAAACTAAACAATCACCGTTTTTTGTTTTTTTTCTGACTAATATTTTAATTAATTTGAAACATTTAGATCTTAAATCTTTTATTTTATGCCAATCCATTTGTAGCCCAAGTTTTGGTGAATCTCCCTACCCACATATATAATGAGGATCGATCCCCGGCCTGTTGGATGAAACTTTAGCAGTGTGAATATATAGATGTGTATTCACCAAAGCAGAAAAAAAAATCTATTCTTTTACAAATATCAAAGTGTTACTTTTTTAGAAAAATTAAAAAAGAAACAACTTAAACATCATTATGGGGGATTGGGTTTGAATAATTCATGCCAAGCATATATGCAGATTTTAACCATAACATTAACAATAATAAGTTAAAATTATCAGATGAAATTTCTTATAAATATTTTTAGTCGATGAAATGTATCACTCTTTTGGGAATCACAGCAGCAACTCCCGCTCCCATAACCTTTGGGATTGATCCGGGGCAGGGTGATTTACTCCCTCCTCTCCTCTCCGGGCCACTAGGCCAACTCAGCGGGAAAAAAAAAAAATTGTAATCCCTTTTGTTTGGTATAGAGAAATGTGTCCCATTGGCATTGGGTGAACAATCCATGACACTGGTAAATATGAGCATGACTATGGTCCACCATACTCTACAAGACTACCAATTAATCGCTGAAAGATTTGTGTACATGGACGATACCCAGGATTTTATAAGTTGACTAATCGGTAACTGCAAATGACCAATATGCCCATTTCTAACCGTTATATGTTCTGCTTGTTATGGAAGTTAGGAGGGCTTTATTGTAAAAGAGTTTCAAATCTTGAGGTTTCCACTCTTTTCTATAGTTCTCTTCATTCAATGCCGTTTAATTAAGTCCCCAAGTAAAGTCAAGATTTAGATGCATCATTTGTGTGTGTAAATACGTCTTATGGAGGAGGGAATTGACTTTGGTACCTCAAAAGCAAAAGATAGATAGAGAGAGAGGCTGCAACATCTCTCATTCAAGGAGAAGATGATGCAAATCGATCTCTCTCTAAAGATAGCTGATGAAGAAGGTGGGGAAGATTTTCCAGTTGATGAACAAAAAGAAGAACGTGCAGATGATAACAAAGATAAAGTTGGTGATGATGAACAACAAGAAGCATCATCATCTCAACAATCCATACAAGAGATTTTGAAGACAGATGAGGTACATGAATAATCCATGACCATGATCAAAACCCATCTCTCTCTCTCTCTCTCTAGCTTCCTCTTTCTCTCTCTCAAGCTAACAGTCAAATTATTGTAGATTTGTACGTTGCAAACAGAGATGAATCGAATGAAAGAAGAAAACGAGGAGTTAAGAAAGGTGGTGGAGCAGAAGATGAGAGATTATCACAATCTTCAAATGAAATTTGCATTTGTTAGGAAAAGTGGCCAAGAAAATGTAATTCTTTTTCATCTCATTCGAATACAAATTTGAACTCTTTCTACTTTTATCTTATTTAGTTATTGTTGTTATGGTTTTAGGATAATCCGATTATACTCTCACTTGGAAGTGATGTTGGATCGAAAGGAGCCCACAAAGGTATTGACCTTAAAAATCAATCCCCGTCTCAAGTTCATGAGATTAGAGAAGATAAGGGCTTGGGTTTGTCTCTAAGGTTACATACCCAAATTGACCAACATGAAGAGAATAGAGAGGAGATGAAAGCATGGGTTGCAACTGATGATATGTTGCACAAGAGCAATTTGGATGGAATTACAAGCCACACAACTTCGGCGATGGCGAATCGCAAAGCGCGGGTGTCAGTGAGAGCAAGATGTCAAGCACCCACTGTAAGTTCAATTAAGAATAATGGTTTTGGCACAACTCAAATTTGAAAAAAATTGAATGATATTGAAGAGTTTTCCACAGATGAATGATGGATGCCAATGGAGGAAATATGGGCAGAAGATCGCCAAAGGAAACCCTTGCCCAAGAGCCTACTATCGGTGCACAGTGGCACCAGGATGCCCAGTAAGAAAACAGGTGAGAATCATATTACAATTTTCATATAGTGGTACCTTTTTTGTTTCATTTTCTTAATCTAATGATTCATCCCAATGAGAAGTTTGCAATCCTAATAATTTCTTATCTTTTGAGAACAAAAAAAATGAAAGGATCTGCATGGCACCCGCAGGAACTTGGGTTTATCTTAATAAACATTTTTACACTTTTCCCCTTCTTTATTGGTAAGTAACAGTAAACTTTGGCTCTCATATTCTTAGATCATTTTACCTCTACAGTTCTTACCAATGTGGAACGAAATTTTGATAATATTTTTATACTTTCTATAGAGAGTAAGGGCATGTTATTGTAATGATAATTTCACAGAAAATGTGAAGACTTTTCATGAATATGTTTGGTTCGAATTTCTTCTCAGTATGTAATAAAAAAGCACTGTCCAAAATATAATTTTTTAGCAGATTTTAACTTCGAAGGAGAAGGGTTGAACTTAAAGTTTTTTCCAATGCTTTCTCTTCCACCTCCATCGGTCATTGCGGCAGAAAAATATCACATACTCCACAATCTACAAAACTGAAGAAATACACTGTAAATTGTAAATTTCAATCGTACCTTGCAGACTATTTCATGGGTGCCCATGTTAGTGAAAACTTTCCATCAAGGAAACATAGGCCTTCGTTTCCATCAAATTTTTAACAACTATGTGAAGTAAATGCACCATCTTCTAATCTCATTAATCCCTCTTCCACAAAAGAGAATTCCACTTTAAAGCTCTAAATAGGCTATTACATAGAATTTTTAACTAAAGGTGGAGCTATGAAAGTCTTCGCACAGGTGCATATAAGTTGTTAGGATGTATATAACCGGTATGAGAACATATCAAGAATAAGGGGTATTCTTTCTATCAAAATCAGTTGAAGGAAATAATAGTTACATGCTAATTGGATACTTTTTCTACTACTTGACAAACTCTTGGGTACCTATATATGTTAATTTGCAAAATTAATTAGTTGATTTGTCCACTTCAATATTTAATCATGATGATCTTGCTATTGTTTGTTCTTGCAATGAAAAGGTGCAAAGATGCATGGAAGACATGTCAATACTCATCACAACGTATGAAGGGACACACAACCATCCATTGCCTGTGGGCGCGACTGCCATGGCTTCAACAACAAGTGCACCAGGCACTTTCATGCTAATGTCTGGAGAAGAGGACCCAACATCCCCCATTTCTAGCAGCATCGACAACCTCGGACAAGTGCGCTTTTCTTACCCCAATCCTTACCTAAACAACATCATCAATTCAACGCCTCCAAGAGGGGTTGTTCTTGATCTCAGCCACAACACACATCATCTCCAACAACATGAGCTCGCCTTCCCTAGCTCTTCACATTCGGCGCTCAAGTTCAAGTACCCCTGGGCGCCTGACAACTTAAGCTATTCTAATTCCATTGCTAGCTCTAGTGATGGTGCCAATTTCCAGTTCTCCAACTCCTGGGGCACAGACAAGAAGAGATCATGGAACATTGAAGACGATAAGTCACTAGCCGAAAATGTGAGCGACATTGCTTCAGACCCGAAATTTGCGGTTGCAGTCGCAGCTGCCATCACCTCTTTCATCAGTAAGGAAAGCCAAACAGCACAGACCACTGCCCCAGCTTTGGTTCTCAAGGATGGTGAGAGAGCTAGCACCAGTAGCAATAAGTGGACAGTTGAATCTCTCTCACCTTCTGGAAAGGCACAGGCATTTATAGAGAAGGATCCACATTGAATTTTGAGAAGTCTGAATCATGTATATTGCAATATTCTTGTTGGATCTCTGAACATTTCTCTATTTCCATTTGGGTACCTGCAAATATGGCAATATCAAAATACTGCAGTCTTTTGGGCTTTTGGCTTGTCCAAATGCACCCATCAGTGTACACAAAAATGGAAGCATATAATAAATGGGTTTTCTTGTTTTGTTTTAAACAGTGCCATGATTTCTCTAGTAATTGTTATTATTCGTAACTAATCATGTTTATGTAAAAAATTAGTTACCAGTGCATCTAAAAAAACATTTTCTATGAGACAGATTGGATGATAATAAAAATCTTTTTATGCTAAAACAGTTTCCCAACAATGCAGGGTAAAGTCAAGTGATATAATTAAAAGGGCAAGGCTCTCATATATAAGCTCAAGTTTAGGGTAAAATTTCGTAATCTCACGCTTGTGGGGCCTACCCTTGATCCAAATGGATCAAACACACGACCCCCTGAATTGCACATGTCCACCAACTTTCGCTTAGATCCGTTGGATCGACCGCGTACCAATCTGAATGGACTATTGACCATTAAACTTTTGGGACCTGGATAAAGATGATAGAAATCACGGTTGATGTTGATTTCTTCCAGAGGAGATGGTCCTAGGGAGTCTTTGAAATCCCCCATCTCCATCCCCATGTGGGTCTCCGAGTAAGCCCCACCACACACTTGAGCTATCCTTATCCTAAGCTTTAGCTTAAGAGATCGAGCTGCTCCCTATATCCCATACATAAATATATATGTATACTAAAAATTTTACCAAAAAAATTATACTGAAAATTTGGTTCAAGGAGGTTTTTTTGGATGACTGCCATCTTATATCAATCTTTGTACTCTTTCTGGGTTGAGATTGGCACCTGTCGTCTGTCGAGATGCAACACATGCATGGTGGAGAAATCACATACCGACTAATAATCGCGATGAGAATAAAGGGATATATATAGCCCACTAATTGGGAGTTCAATTCTCACCCAATTGGGTACAGTTCGATTCTCAGGTCCTCTCTCTTACATGTGTAAGTGCTCTTTCTCTGCATGTGTAGGTGATCTTCTCCGATCCCAAGTGTGTGTTGGGGTTAATTAAGTACTCTTGTGTCAATCAGGTCTTTGAAGGGCCCAGCCACCTTGAATGGTACCAACAAACCAAAAATGCCAACAAAGAAGTTTGGAAACTCAACGAGTCGACTCAATCCTAGTCTTTAACATATTTGGATAATAATTCTGAAGAAAATCTTGAGAACAAAATCCAACTGAGACTGAGTATGATCAGTCCACTTTAGTTCTGAGGTTTTTTATTTTCTTATTATGTCATGAGTAGTGATTTTTCTTACCTTTGAAAACGCAAATGCTATCACTAAATTGACCTACTCTCCAAATACGAGAGTGACAATCAATCTTCAATTTAAAAATTGGTCTCGACACGCCCATGCGAGGGTGGGTCCAGTCGAGTCGACTCAATAAATCACAAGCTGGGAAAATCAAATTGAACTAATTTGATTTGACTCTTGAACACTTTTGTATCTGATGCAACCTTCCTCCTTGAACAGTGTATCCCGCACCCACGCGGATGGAGGTGATCATGTCTAATATTGTCTCTTCAATCATAATTCATATCTCATAGAGAATAATTTTTTTTTATAAAAAAGATTGCATATTTAAATTTATTTGGACAACAAATGCAGCCAAAATCCTACTCAATTTTGATAAAACGACAACATGTAAATCTTTCCTACAAAATCTAATCTTGTAATCAACAGATTCAATCATACAATCTTGTTCTCATTGTCGCTCTATTATTATTATTATTTTACTAAGGAAAGCAATGGCCTAAAAGAAAGAATGCACATAGATTATAATCACTAATCAGGCCTTCCATGGCCAAGTCTTTTCTCACTGAAAGAAAGTCTACTTACTTTGACAATCTATTATAAACATAATCTTAAGAAGACAAAGATTTAGCTTTCAGATAGAAATGATAGGGGGAACGATGTCGGTCTGGGTCAGGCAAGTCTTTGTTTAACAATTATTTTTTTAGCAAAAAATTCCATAATGACTACTACTTCGCAATTAACTGCCAAAAATGCAGTTGGAGAAATATAGATTAAAAATCTCTATCAAGACTAATCCAATTGATTATTTAATTAAAACTTTTCTCATTTTCAACATCAGGGTTGCTTATACTTGCATATAGCTGGATGCACAACTAGAGCTGTGAACAACCTGCATGGAGACATGTCCACTTTTAGCAATATATGCTTATCATGGATGATGACATGGATTGAATTTTGTATAATGTAATACAGGTTTCTCATTTGGCTTCACATGAGTACTGTAGCGTAGCTCATCATTCTTCAAGAGAAGTGATGATGGTTGGGTTGATTAAAAAAAAAATTTGGGTTCAGGGAGTAGTGCGGGGTGGGTTCAGGTTTTGGCTGGTCTGCCCCATTAATTTAGATATTTGTTACTAATATAACTACAAATTTAGGCTAGAGCACATGTGTTAATAGGCATAAGCCCAAAGTGAGAGTGAGGTTAATTTAGCGTCCAGTTTCTCCTTGGCTCATTTGAATGTGTAATTATAATTCTAACATTTTAAATCGAAAAGATAATCACCATTAAACCTGACCCCCGATTCGTAACCATCACAGGGCAGGTTTTGTACAACATATTAATTAATGACCTATCACTGGGCGGGTCGGGTTCCGATGGGCTAGGTATTGGGTCGCATATCCCTTGGTGTGTCAGTGCGTGAATCCTCAGATGTAAGAAATATGACTGAATTCCTATATCCAAGCCTATAGGTCCATTAATGGGGCCTAATTAAAATTCCAATACCGATCAAAGTAAGTTTGTTGTTGTGGATTGGCTATTGCCCAATTTTCAGGAGCTAGGCAAGCCAGAAGACTTCTCATATTCGTTGGGATATCATTTTGAGCGGTTTGAATTTATCCCCTAACCATAAGATTTCTCATATTTGTGAGGATAATAGCATTTGTACTTCTTTAAAAGATAAAGTGCCACGCTACATGATCTTGGCCATAAAACATATGAGTGATTTGGGTCCATATTTAAATAGATCTTAATTATTACTACTTACTATTGACTTACAACTATATGACATTTATTTTTTGGTACCAGCCAAGGTGGCTGCATGACCCTTGAGACATCCGATTGATGCGGTGATGTGGGAAGTATAATCTGGGGGTGAAGACTATTAGCACAACTGATGATAAATCGTTGGATCCTAGTCATCGTCAGCCCCAGCTGATGTGTGGGACTCTTGCACGTGTGGCTTGCTAAACATGTACTAAGGTCATGAGGACTAGCTAGCTACTTGAATCTGGACTCACATGTTAAAATCCAATACATAATTATAAAAGATATGGCATATGATTAAGAAGAGAGACCAGCGCCATGGAAGTTTAATGCTAGCTGTTATGAACATTATTTCAGGTGCCCACCCCATAGGCGTCTGCTATGGCATGCAAGGCAACAAATTACCAGCCCCAGCTGATGTAATCAATCTCTACAAAAAAAAAAACCGGCATCGAACGAATCCGGCTCTTTGATCCCAACCATGATGCTTTACAGGCACTGAGAGGATCAGGGCTACTAGTCTCTCTAGGGGTGACCAATGCAGACAGCAAATGCATGGGTTGCTACTAATGTTAAAGCCTATCCTGACGTCTCATTCACATACATATCCGTCGGAAATGAGATGATTCCAGGTGAGATGTCCCAGTATGTTGCGCGGGCGATCCAAAACGTACACAATGCAGTTGTAGTAGCTGGCCTAAGCACCATTAAGGTGAGCACTGTCGTCCCAAGTAGCGTCCTCGGCGTCTCCTACCCTCCATCACAGGGTGCATTTTCCACCGCGGCAGTGAGCGACATGACCTCAATTGTATCGGTCCTCGCCCAGATTGGCTCGCCGCTTATGGTGAATGTGTACCCTTACTTCGCCTATGCGGCTGAACAAGGAAAAATCTCGCAGGATTATTGTGAGACCCCGTTCCGAGTTAATCACGATTAACTCTTATTAATCACACTTATGGCTAATTAAGCATGTTTAGTCAAATTAATGAAGGCTTAGTACCAAATTGACTTGGTTTAGCCTTAAGAGAATGAATTAAGCTTAACAAGCTTGTAAAATGGACTGTACACGGATTGGATGAGTGTTTGAACTCAAACTAGGAATTGAGGGACTTTTGTGTAAATACGTTTTTATACGTATTTCATCGAATACAGAAACTCTTGATGCCAACGTGCGTATCTTGAGGAGTACATTCACTTTCGTCAAAGACTCGAAGTCGTTTGACGAATATTGATTCAAATGACCATTCATTTGACTTGAATTGTAATTAATAAAGAATTATGGGGCTAAATGCAATTTGGAGCCTTATATAGGCTAAGCCTCTTGCAAATCCTGAAAACCCTAGCCCCATCTTCATTTTTTCACTCTTTTCTCTTCTTTCTTTCAATTTTCTCTATCAATCATTGAGAGTGAAGTCTTGAGAGTGATTTTGTAAGTGAATTTCCTTCACTTCATCAACCTCTTCATCTTCCTCAAGTTCAAGGAAAAGCTTGGAGTTGTCAAGCTTGGATTCAAGTGTTTTATCTCCAACTCAAGCTATTAAAAAGGGGTTTACTTCCTTAAATCTTCACAAGAGGCAAGTACTATATGTTTTCGTGATTTGTAGTGTTTATGAGTCATTAGAACTCATTTGGGCCAAGAAGCCAGAAAATTGGCTTCAGGAACCTGAAGCTCGAACGGAGCTTTAGGATGGCTATCGGTCGACCGACAGGTCGACCGACGAACCGACGAGTGGACCGACAGGTTAAAACCTGTTGGTTTTCAGAGAATTCCAGTTCTCTGGAATTCTGACCGACGTGGGTCGGTCCACCGATGTAGTGTGGTCGGTCGACCGATGAGTCGACCGATAGTGTAAAAGTAGTTCAGAATTCAGGGAATTCTGGCTCGCTGGAATTCTGACCGACGCGTCGTCGGTCGACCGTTAGGAAGCCGTCGGTCGACCGATGGGCTGACCGATAGGCGAACCGACGCTGTGCAGGAAATCGTGAAAATTATCTGTTTTGAGGCCTAATGTATACAGGCTGAAGATTGTTAATGTATAAGCCTTCATAGGTGTAAACTCAAGTTTCCAAATACACAATTTAAATGATATTCATCAAAAATAGTACGTGTATTGGAAAATGAATGTTTCACTCATTTGTTTGGCTTAGACGTCTGATAACCATTGGTTAGTTACCACGCGAAATTGTGAATGAATTACATTGAACATGAATTGCATAATGAACCATTTCTGCTGCAGCAGATGTTTGAGGTGTTCCGGAACCTCGTGGAAGTTAGTGATCTCTGATCAAGACACTGACTTATTCCATACCATTTGACAACCCTTAAATAAAGAGTGTCCATGTAGATATCAACTTAATGATATTACTGGATCCGTTATTATTATTAAATGAATTAAGAGTGTCCAGATATTACTGGATCCGTTATTATTGTTAATGAATTGTTCTACTGGATTATATGATAGCTAGAACTATCATAACATGTATGTATTTGTTGAACCGTCGTGTTCATGGTACTATTGATGAATGTCACAGGCCCAGATGCCCGTGCCGGTCCTGCCGAGGCCGCGCCGCCAGCGGAGGATGCCCGCCCGATACCTCCAGGAGGTTTAATCGAGTGGATTTGATCGCTGAGAGCGAAAGAACAAATTTTGAATGTAATTAGAAGTCCCCGTATTGTATTAAATATACGGTGATTGACTTTCTTGAACGTAGATTAAACTTGTGTATTATATTTTGTCAATGTATAATTTCCGCCGTTGTATACAGTTGACAGGTGATGTAATTGATATCCCTTGTGAATTTCGTTTTAGCTTTTGTTAATTCAGAAATTACGGGAGTAAGTATGAGTTCGCGACCTGGGGTTCGTCCGAGCTAATCAAATCTCGGGACCGAGTCGTGACAATTATGCATTGTTTACTGCTACGTCGCCCCCAGTTCATGATGGTAACTTGGACTATTGGTGTCTTTTCGATGCCATGGTCGATTCTTTCTACTCAGCAATGGAGAGAGTCGGAGGAGCCAATGTGGGCATTGTGGTCTCAGAGAGTGGCTGGCCGTCGGCTGGAAATGGTGCATACACTACACCAGATTTGGCCAAGCTCTACAATAACAATCTCATAAATCATGTGGCCTCTAAAGGGACACCAAAGAGACCAAATAGCCGCCTTGACACATTTGTGTTTGCCATGTTCAATGAGAACCTCAAGACTGCTGGGGTTGAACAGAACTGGGGGTTATTCTATCCCAACATGCAGCCAGTTTACCCCATTCTCCAATGATCACAGTAGCGGTGGTGGTGGTGGTAGTAGTCGGTACTGTCGTAGTCACGGTGGTCATTTTGTAATCTTATTTCCTAAACCAGTAACATGCTTATGTTTTGGAATAAAATTTTTAAGTTATCTGTAGGTTTGATTTTGGGGGCTACATTGATTGGCTTTGGAATTGGATTAGTATTTCTAATGGCTAATGACACCGTTCATCTGTGATTTTGCCATCACCAAGATGAACGGTGTCATTATACAAATCTCAACTCGCAGTTGGTTGGGTTGACCCACCTGGACAGGCAATTACTAAAAATGAATCTGACCAAATCTGTCAATATATAACTCAGTCAAACTCGCCCAATTACTTTCACTCAATGCCTTATTGAGTCACTCAGATTAGTCAAGTTCTAGCACCATCATTGGATCGATGAAACTTAATCTGTAGAATCACATATTGAAATCTTAGTTTTTATTTTTTTTTTATTTTTTTTATCAAACACAAAATCATTAAAACGTTTTAACAAGAGAAAATTAAGAATGGAGATTTTGGTTTACCATGTTTCAAGCATTCCCTTGAAAGTAGGGATGCTCATGATTTTGTGATTTTTTTTTTATCAAATACCCTTGTTATCTTAGTAAGAGGACAGCTTGTGTTACTTGACAAGTTAGAGCAAAGTATTCAGATTCGCTTTGTGTCGTATGTTAATGTGATTCATTGACTCAACAATAAACAAGGGGTGATTGTTGCTTAGCCATATATGGAAAACAAATTGCATCCAACATTCTTATTTGTCAGGTCCAAGGTAACGATTTCTAGTCATTAACTAATTTTCGTCTTAGCAGTCAACTTTTCAAGTCTTGGATCTTATGGATAAAAATGTCAACTGATGCCCATTTTGATAGATAGCTAATCCATGTCCTCTTCTTTTATCTCATGAATACAGTGAGCTTCACTGCCTGTCATGTATTATTCAATTGGATTACTGTTATTTTGCAGGGAGGAACAACTGATGGCTTCCCATAGGATGAGCTGCACTATAGCAATGGCATTATTCATTTTCTTTCACTACTGCATCTCATCCACTAGTAAGACTTCTCAGCTTTCTATAGTCTCACAAACTATAATTCAACTAAGTTACAGTACTGCTCCATAATCCATGCTCCATCCATTTATTTTCATGAGCACTCTTATTTTGTTGGTTAATCAATGCCTCTAAAAAAATTGCAGAGAACTTTAATTTTAAAAACAGAAACATAACCCATCGAGTTTGATGTGGGCCTATGAACATTTTTGCAGGTGCCAAGTACCCCATGGGCGTTTGTTATGGCATGCAAGGAAACAATCTACCTGCCCCAGTTGATGTAATCAATCTATTCCGCCAATATGGCATCGAACGGATCAGGATCTATGACCCCAACACTGATGTCCTACAGGCCTTGAAAGGATCAAAGTTGCTAGTTTCTTTAGGCGTGCGTAATGAAGACATACCCAATCTCTCCAGGAGCCAAGAGGCAGCGAATTCATGGGTTTCTACTTTTGTTTCAGCCTATACCCCTGACGTAGAATTCAAGTACATATCGGTTGGTAATGAGGTGATCCCAGGAGAGAATGCCCAGTATGTTGCACAGGCAATTCAGAACATACACAATGCACTTGCTGCAGCTGGCATTAGCACCATTAAAGTTAGCACTGTTGTGGCAAGTGTGGCCCTCGCCACCTCCAGCCCTCCATCACAAGGTGCATTCACTAGTGAAGCGATGAGTGCCATGACATCGGTCGTTTCGGCCCTCTCAAGCATTGGCTCCCCTCTCATGGCCAATGTCTACCCTTACTTTGCCTATGCAGCTGACCCAGCACACATTTCACTCCCATTTGCCACATTTACAGCTACCTCGCCCCCTGTTCATGATGGTAACTTGGCCTATTGGAATCTTTTCGATGCCATGGTTGACGCCTTCTACTGGGCGACGGAGAAAGCCGGTGGGACCAATGTGGGCATTGTAGTGACGGAGACCGGGTGGCCGACGGCCGGAAATGTGAATTTCACTACTCCAACTTTAGCCCTAGTCTATAATACCAATCTCAAGAATCACGTGATGAATAATGGAACACCAAAGAGACCGAGCAGCCAGATTGACACATACATATTTGCCATGTTCAATGAGAACCTCAAGCAGCCTAGTGGGATTGTGTTGGGGATGTGCAACCAAAGTCCTACATCTGCTAGAATTGGGAAAGATCATGGGCATATAAGTTGGACTAAGTACTCCATTGATATGAGGCCTTTTGGGTAGAACCTAAGAACAAATCCACGAGGGCTTAGGCCCAAAGTGGACAATATCATATCAATGTGGAGTTTATAATGGTCCGCTGTCCCAACAAGTGGTATCAGAGCCTAGGGTTTACTAAGGTTGGATTGTGCCGCGTTGCGATTGACGGATCGACGGATCAAGGGTATCGGATCAAGGGTTTTGGTTGATCACTACTGCCGCCCTCATCGTTCTGGCCGGAGAAGAAGGATCTCGATTTGCAGAACCTGCTGCAATTCTGATTTGCTGGATAAAGAAAAAAAAAACCAGCCGCAGGGCTTGGTGCCGCCGCTGCCGTGCTGATCGACGGTCTGCTCATCGCCGGTCCGCCGCCGCCTTGATCGCCGTCGACAGCCGCTCCCCGCCGGCCATCACCGCTCCCCGCCGCCGGTCGTCGCCGGTCCCCGCCGCTCCGCCATCGCCGGAGAGGAAGAGGGAGCAGAACGCTTTCTTCATTCCTTTCTGGTTTTGTAACCAGCAAGCTTCTGTAACCAGAAACGAAGAAAGGAAACAGATTCTGTTTCTGTTTGGGGAGAAGGAAGGCCAGGCCAGGTTGGGTTTGGGTCGGGTCGACCTGACCCGTCTGCACAAGCCCAGTGGTTTAAAGCCCATAGCAAGACTAGGTCTGGGTCAGGTTCTGGGTCAGTTCCGCCTGACCCGTGAAGCAGGAAGCCCATTCTAGCAGTCTGCTGACGTCATCGCCACGTCATCGCAAGGTACGGTCAACAGGGGTTTGACCAGATTGACGGCAGAAACTTGTTTCGTCAATAACTTGATCATCCGGTGTCAGATCGGAGATCCGTTTGCGCCTACAGACTCGTTGCGAGCAGATCTACATAAATGTAGAAGAAGATTGGCAGTTTGACGATCAATAAGAAAGTTTGACTAATCGGAGTGTAGAAAACTATTTTTGCGATATCGGAACCATCAAGAGTCGGATTTCAGATCCGTTTCTTCCAGCGTGCTCGTGGTGACGAGATCTACAGATTGGTGCAGAAATTGAGGTTAGTGACAGTTGTTTATATTTTCTTGATTATTAAATTAAGATGGAGAATAACACTGTGAACACTACCATGATCAAACTCAACCATACCAATTGGTTGATTTGGAAACCTAAGATGGGTGATATACTCTATTGCAAAGACCTCTATGATCCCATTGAGGGGGATAGTGCCCGACCAAAAGATATGTCTGATCCAGATTGGAAAAAGATGCATAGAAAGACCATTAGTCACATCAGACAGTGGGTGGATAACAGCATATTTCATCACGTGTCTAATGAAACCAATGCGAGAACCCTTTGGATGAAGTTAGAAGAAAGATATGAGAAGAAACCCGCCGTAAACAAAACTTTTCTGATTAGAAAGCTTGTAAACATGAAATTCAAGGAGGGTGGCAAAATTGACGATCACATAAATGATTTTCAATGCATTGTGAATGAACTGGCTACAATGAAGATGGTCCTTGATGATGAGATGCAAGCTTTATTTCTTCTAAGTTCTTTACCAGATACATGGGAGACATTGGTTGTTTCCGTGAGCAACTCTACTCCAGATGGTGTGTTATCAATGAGTCTAGTTACTAGCAGCTTGTTAAATGAAGAAACAAGAAGGAAAACTGCAGGGACAGATAATGCACAAGCCTTTATTACTGAGAATAGAGGGAGGAGTAAGAGTAGGGGACCAAAGGGGGGTCGTGGCAAGTCCAGAGGTGGCAAGGAATCACAGACTAAGAAAAAGTCTGGAAAATGCTTTCATTGTGGCAAGGAGGGTCACATTAGAAAGAATTGCTTTGCCTTGAAGGAAAAGAAAGAAACCAACAATGAGCAGAAGAATGACACGAACACTACTGCTACTTTGGATAATGAAGTAGTGATTCTTACCAGTGAAGTTGAAGAGTGTTTGAGTGTTGCAGATAATCAGGTTGAGTGGGTTGTTGACACAGCAGCATCCTACCATGCTACTCCTTGTAAGGAGATGTTCACGACGTACAAAGCAGGAGACTTTGGCACTGTGAAGATGGGCAACACAAGTCATTCAAATATTGTTGGGATCGGTGATGTCTGCATTCAAACCGATATTGGTTGCACAATGACGCTGAAAGATGTGCGACATATTCCTGATCTGCGGTTAAATCTGATTTCCGGGACTTCATTGGACCGTGCAGGTTATGAAAGTTACTTCGGAAATGGCAGGTGGAAACTCACTAAAGGGTCTCTTATTTTTGCGAGAGGGAAGGCGTGTAATACGCTTTACAAAACACATGTGAAGCTATGCAAAGGTGTGTTGAATGCTGTTGAAGACAGATCCTCTCCAAATCTGTGGCACAAGAGACTTGGACATATGAGTGAGAAAGGACTGCAGTTATTGGCAAAGAAAGATCTGATTAACTACTCCAAAGGTACATCCCTTGACCCTTGTGATTATTGTTTATTTGGTAAACAGCATAGGGTTTCTTTTTCTAAAACATCAACTATAAAATCTAATGTGTTGGATTTGGTATACTCTGATGTTTGTGGTCCCATGGAGGTGGAGTCATTGGGTGGCAATAAGCTTTTGTCACATTTATTGATGATGCATCCAGGAAAGTCTGGGTTTATGCGTTGAAATCGAAGGATCAAGTGTTCCAAGTATTTCAGCAGTTTCATGTCATGGTTGAAAGAGAAACAGGAAAGCTCTTGAAGTGTCTCCGCACAGATAATGGTGGTGAGTACACATCCAACCAGTTTAAAGGTTATTGCTCAAAGCATGGTATTCGACATGAAAGAACAGTTCCTGGTACTCCACAGCATAATGGTGTAGCCGAAAGAATGAACCGTACTATTCTTGAAAAGATGAGATGCATGATTAGAGTGGCACATCTACCCAAGCCATTTTGGGGTGAAGCTATTCTGACTGCCGTTTACCTGATTAGCAGGTCTCCCTCAGTTCCTTTGGATTTTGATCTTCCGGAGATAGTATGGACAGGTAAAAATGTTTCTTATTCTCATTTGAAGGTATTTGGGTGCAAGGCTTTTGCACATGTACCAAAGGAGCATCGTTCAAAGCTAGATGATAAGGCAGTATGTTGCATTTTTCTTGGCTATGGTGGAGCCGAGTTTGGCTACAGGTTATGGAACCCAGAGAAAAGAAGAATTATCAGAAGTAGGGATGTGGTGTTTCATGAAGATCAGTTCTTTGGAGATATTGAAAAGACTGAAAAGTCTAATGAAGTTGTTGATGGAGTGGTTGATCTCACACCGACTCCTTCTCCAGTGCAGACTACAGGTGGAGAAGGTGGACAAAATGATTTAGATCGTGATGAGGCGCAGGAGTTGCCAGATGAACAGGGTGTTGAGCAGGGGGAGCAGTCTCCTCAGTCAGAAACCACGGAACCTCCTAGGAGGTCTACTCGAGAGCGTCAACCATCAACAAAATATCCTGCATCAGATTATATTTTGCTTACTGATGAGGGGGAGCCAGAGAGCTACCCAGAAGCAAAAACTCATGAAGATAAAGATGAGTGGATGAAGGCTATGCAGGATGAGATGAGTTCTTTGAAAAAGAACAATACTTATGAGCTGGTGGAACTCCCAAAAGGCAAGAAGGTTCTGAAGAACAAATGGGTGTTCAAGGTGAAGAGAGATGACAGTGGAAAACTGATAAAGCACAAAGCACGGCTAGTGGTTAAAGGCTTTGCGCAGACGAAGGGTCTTGACTTCGATGAAATCTTCTCTCCAGTTGTGAAGATGACTTCTATCAGAGTTATCTTGGGTCTAGTTGCCAGCATGGACCTTGAACTTGAACAGATGGATGTGAAGACTGCTTTTCTTCACGGTGATCTGAAAGAAGAAATCTACATGACTCAGCCGGAGGGGTTTGAGGTAGAAGGAAAAGAACAGCTGGTTTGCAGGCTGAAAAAGAGTCTCTACGGGCTTAAACAAGCGCCGAGACAGTGGTACAAGAAGTTTGATTCATTCATGGTGAGTCATGGGTACCGGAGGACAGCTGCAGATCACTGCGTTTTTGTTCGTAAATTTGGTAATGGCAAATTTATCATCCTTCTTTTATATGTAGATGATATGTTGATAGTTGGACAGGATAGTGAGATGATTGACAGATTGAAAAGGGACATGTCAAAAACTTTTGACATGAAAGACTTGGGTCCCGCACGACAAATTTTGGGAATGCAAATACGTCGTGACAGGAATGCCAAGAAGCTGTGGTTGTCACAGGAAAAATATGTTGAACGGGTGCTAGCGAGATTCAACATGATAAATGCTAAGCCAGTTAGCATGCCTTTAGCCAGTCACTTCAAGCTCAGTAAGAGATTATGTCCTACTACAGATGCAGAAAAGGAACGGATGATGTCTGTTCCATACTCCTCAGCAGTTGGGAGTCTTATGTATGCCATGGTGTGTACACGGCCAGACATTGCTCATGCAGTGGGTGTAGTGAGTAGATTTCTTTCTAACCCTGGGAAAGAGCATTGGGAAGCAGTGAAGTGGATCTTCAGATATTTAAGAGGTACATCAGATTTTTGCTTGTGTTTCGGAGGCTTAAAACCAGTACTTGAAGGCTTTACAGATGCTGATTTTGCAGGCGATCTTGATCGTCGGTTGTCTACTTCTGGGTACTTATTTACTTTTGCAGGGGGAGCTATTTCCTGGCAGTCTAAGTTGCAGAAGTGTACAGCATTGTCTACAACCGAAGCAGAATACATAGCTGCTAATGAAGCAGGGAAGGAGATGATTTGGTTGAGAAATTTCTTTAAAGAACTGGATTTGAAGCAAGGAGAGTATGTAGTCTACTGTGATAGTCAGAGTGCTATGGATCTTAGCAAAAATGCTACATACCATGCCCGCACAAAGCACGTTGATGTGAGATATCATTGGATTCGTGAGGTCATCGAGAAGAATCTCATGAAGCTGGAAAAGATTCACACTAACAAGAATCCCTCTGACATGATGACTAAGGTCGTGTCTAAGGGAAAGCTGGAGCTGTGTTCAGAGTTGGCAGGGTTGGACTCCTCGTAAGGGGTTCAGAGACGTCTTCCCCATGGTCTGGAGGGGGAGATTGTTGGGTTTAGTAGGTCCAGACCAATTGGGTTCATGGACATGGGTATTATGGTAATTGTACCGGGACTTTCTTATTGACTAAGATAGGGTTTCTTAGGGAATAAGAAAGAGAACATTATATATATGATGTAATGTGTAACCCATGACAGACAGACAGACAGAGAGAAGAGTGAACCTAAAGGAGAGTCGAGTTTTCTTTCCCGTAGACGTAGGCAAGATTGCCGAACCACGTAATTCTCTTGTGTGTGATTGTTTGTCTTGTGTGGCTTAATTTGTTCGTTCGATCGCTGATTCACGTTTCCGCATACACGCGCACAATAAGTGGTATCAGAGCCCAAGCCCAGACTAAGCCCGGAGAATCCTCAGATTGCCAAACAAAAGGTGGTGGGCCCAGTGATGCGCAGGAAAAGCGCAGTACTCACGATTGGTGGATCCGTGGTGAAGCTCTCGAGTTGGCTCTTCTCGATGGAGCGGACGGATGGATGATCGTTTGAGGGGAGGCCCGGTAAAAAATATCCAAAGAGATATGGTCCTTTGTTTGAGGGGAGGATTGTTGGGGATGTGCAACCAAAGTCCCACATCGGCTAGAATTGGGAAAGATCATGGGCATATAAGTTGGACTAAGTACTCCATTGATATGAGGCCTTTTGGGTAGAACCTAAGAACAAATCCATGAGGGCTTAGGCCCAAAGTGGACAATATCATATCAATGTGGAGTTTATAATGGTCCACTGTACTAATAGATTGAACAAAACTGGGGAATATTCTATCCCGACAAGAAGCCAGTTTACCCGCTTTTCTAATGAAGTGGTGGTAGTGCCGATCATAACTAGAATATCATTGACTATGTTCTATGCACTTCGTTTAGAATAAAGGATTTTGGAAGCTGTAGAATTAATCCTATGGACTATATTGAATTGATTTGGATCTGTATTTCTAGTGAAAATGTGAGTAGTGATAACAATACATAACAGAATCCCTACTCTTATGCTATTGATTTAGTCTAAGTTGGTTCTAATTGTTATAACAGAGTAGATTTTCTAGGCTATATATTTTGGTTGTATTTTGTATTTAAACACCATGACAATCAATAGAAATCTATCGGAAAATATTCACAGCAATACCTTTCTTCCTCTTATCTTCATCATGGTATCAGAGCTTTTTCTCACAAGAGTTTAGGTTCTGATCCTTCATTTTTTTTTCTTCACACAACTCATGGCAACTGCGAATACTCTAGTTGTTCTCCCAAACACCCATGAACCAAACAGTCCTCTAACCTTAATCACCATCCACAACTCCATCAAACTTAACTCCACCAATTATATCTCCTGGAAAACTCAAATTGAATCCATTCTCATTGGTTATGACCTGCACAAATTTATTGATGGCTCTCATCCTCCTCCTCCTGCAACCATCACCGTCAACAATGCAGTTTCCCCCAATCCTGCATACCAAACATGGCTGCGACAAGATAAACTTCTGTTTGGAGCACTCGTTGGCACGATTTCCTCCAACCTTGTGCCGCTTATTACTCAATCACAAACGTCCTGTACTGCTTGGCAGACCCTCGCCAACACTTATGCTCGTCCTTCTCGTGGCCATATCAAACAAATCAAAGACAACTTGAAGAACATCTCCAAAGGATCACAATCTGTCACCGACTATATGCAAGCCATAAAAACCAAAGCTGACGAGCTTGCCGCCCTTGGGAAATCACTTGATCATGAAGACTTAATTGAGAAAGTTTTAGATGGTCTTGATGAGACTTTTCAATCTGTCATTGATGCTGTCAATAGTCGCGACACGATCATCACATTTGATGAACTCCATGAAAAACTTATCAACAAGGAGCTGTCCTTGCGCAACTCATCACCCTCACCAAGTTTTCCAGTCTCTGCTCACCTCACGCACACTCAACGCTCAAATCAACGGTCACCAGGAACTCGTCCACCTTGGCCTGCTCATCCTCCAACATCGCAGTCCGCTCCTCATCAGTCCAACCGACCACCTCGTCCATTTCTCGGCAAATGCCAGTGGTGCCGTGCTCAAGGTCATGTCGTCTCTCAGTGCTCTCTCTTCCGCCAACAGCTTCCTCATGCATCACCACCACACCGTCCTGTCCACTCACCACCACTTTGTGCGCCTCCCCCTTGGCAAGCTCAGGCTCATGTTGCTACCACCACAACCTCACCATCACATGATCCTTGGCTATTGGACAGTGGTGCAACTCACCATGTTACAACAGATCTTCATAACCTTGCCATTCACAACCCCTATACTGGTCCGGATGAAATAATGATTGGTGATGGTTCTGGAATTCCTATCACTCACACGGGTTCAACCTCTCTCCCTACTCCTTCTCACTCTTTTACTCTCTCTAATGTTCTCTGTGTTCCACACATGAAACGTAATTTAATTTCCATTTCTCAATTCTGCAAATCTAACAATGCCTCTGTTGAATTCTTATCATCTTCTTTCTTTGTGAAGGATCTTCAAACCGGAGCCATTCTCCTTCAAGGCCAAACTAAAAATGGAGTCTATGAGTGGCCTAACTCTTCTTCTTCCTCACCATTACTGGCTTTCTCTGCAATAAAAACTACGATACCTGCCTGGCAACATAGACTTGGTCACCCATCACTGTCGACGTTCAAACATATGGTTTCATCATTCCATTTAGATGTCTCCAGTTCTTCCCATTTCAATTTTCATTGTAATTCTTGTTCCTGCAATAAAAGCCATAAATTACCATTTTCTGTGTCTACTTTATCCACTTCTTCTCCTCTTGAAATTGTCTTCACGGATGTTTGGACTTCACCGGTTTATTCTATTGACAATTTTAAGTATTATATTATCTTTGTTGATCACTTCACCAAATATATATGGTTGTATCCGCTAAAACGCAAATCTGATGCTCGTGATGTTTTCCTTCGCTTCAAGGCCTTGGTTGAAAAATTCTTCAACTGTGTAATCAAATCACTTTACTCTGATAATGGTGGAGAATATCAAGCTCTTTCATCATTCCTAACAATCAATGGCATTTCTCATCTCACCTCTCCTCCCCATACCCCTGAACATAATGGCTATTCCGAGCGTCGACATCGTCATATTGTTGAAACTGGACTTTCACTCCTTTCTCATGCATCTATGCCCCTCTCCTATTGGTCTTTTGCCTTTTCCACAGCTGTATACCTTATAAATCGCCTCCCTACACCCACTCTCAATCATGAGTCTCCCTTTCTTAAACTTTTTGGCACCGTTCCTAACTACAACAAACTTCGAAGTTTTGGTTGCCTCTGTTATCCCTGGCTTCGTCCTTACACCTCTCACAAACTTGAACCTCGATCAACTTCTTGCCTCTTTGTCGGATATTCGTCCACTCAGAGTGCTTATCTATGTCTCGATACCTCCTCCAAACGTTTGTACGTCTCTCGTCATGTTCGTTTTGTTGAGTCTATTTTTCCTCTTGCTACCTCCAATCTCACTCTCCCTCGTGTCACCTCATCAACCACATCCGAGTGGTGCTCTATGACTCTACCTATCCTACCGTCTGTGTCCTCCCCCCCTTCAATACCATCTCCATCTCAAGAACATCCTTCTTCATCTCCACCAGCATCTAGCTCTGACTACAACCCAGTTCTCACATTATCACCCACCTCCCCATCATCTACTCCAGATGATACTACATCCGCAGCCACTAATCCAATGCCATCCTCTCCCAAAGGCATCATTACTCGCTCCAAACACAACATCCACAAACCAATTCAGAAACTTAACCTCAATACTGAACTTCACCATCCCACCCTTGAGCCCACCACCGTTCATCAAGCTTTGAGAGACCCCAAATGGCGACAGGCCATGTCCGCAGAATTTGATGCTCTTCTTCGCAATGGCACATGGGAACTTGTTCCATCTCATCCTACCCAAAACTTGGTAGGCTGTAAATGGATTTTTCGTACTAAATATTTGCCTAATGGTACTGTTGACAGGTACAAAGCACGTCTGGTTGCAAAAGGTTTTCATCAACGCCCGGGGGTTGATTACTCTGAAACTTTCAGTCCAGTAATCAAACCTACCACTGTACGTCTGGTTCTTAGCCTAGCAATAAGCAACGGCTGGTCACTTCGCCAGTTGGATGTCAACAATGCTTTTCTTCAGGGCACACTTTCGGAAGATGTGTTTATGTCTCAACCTCCAGGTTTCATTGATCGTGATAATCCTCACCATGTCTGCAAGCTTCGCAAGGCCATCTACGGCCTCAAACAAGCTCCACGAGCTTGGTATCATGAATTGCGCCACTTCCTTCTTACTTCCGGCTTTCATAACTCTGTAGCAGATGCCTCTCTGTTCATATTCAACACTCAAGGAGTTATTCTTTATCTTCTTGTTTATGTTGATGATATCATTGTCACTGGAAACAACACTCAAGCTGTACATCATTTTCTACAGCAACTCTCTGCGCGATTCTCTCTAAAGGATCTTGGCAATTTACACTACTTCCTAGGTGTTGAGGTGCTCTCCCATGCCGATGGTTTGTTTCTCAGTCAACGAAAGTATATTGCTGATCTCCTTCACAAGACTCGTATGATTGAAGCAAAATCAGCCTCCACATCTATAGCAACGAGTCCGCCTCTTACCTTGCATGCGGGTACTACCTTACCTGATCCTACAGAGTATCGCACCATTGTTGGAAGCCTTCAGTATCTTTCACTGACCCGCCCAGATATTGGATACACAGTCAACAAACTCTCCCAATTCATGCATAAGCCAACGACTGAGCATTGGGCTGCTGTCAAACGCTTACTTCGCTATCTCTGTGGCACCTTAGATCATGGCATCCCCCTTTGTCGTAAGTCATCTCTTGCTCTTCATGCATTCTCCGATGCCGACTGGGCCGGCAACAAGGATGATTTTACTTCCACCAGTGCTTACATTGTTTATCTTGGCCATAATCCTATCTCTTGGAGCTCCAAGAAACAGAGAACTGTTGCTCGCTCTTCAACCGAAGCCGAGTATCGATCAGTCGCTGCCACGGCTGCAGAACTACGATGGATTTGTTCTCTCCTAACTGAACTTGGCATCACTATTCCCCATCAACCAGTGATTTATTGTGATAATGTTGGGGCCACAAACCTTTGTGCAAATCCAGTGTTTCACTCGCGTATGAAGCATGTAGCCTTGGACTATCATTTCATACGAGAACAAGTTCAAAATGGTCTACTCAGAGTCTCTCATGTCTCAGCTTCCGATCAGCTTGCCGATATCCTCACCAAGCCGCTGTCTCGTCAACAATTCACTAAGGTTACGAACAAGATTGGACTCACCTCAGCACCGTCCATCTTGCGGGGGCATGATAACAATACATAACAGAATCCCTACTCTTATGCTATTGATTTAGTCTAAGTTGGTTCTAATTGTTATAACAGAGTAGATTTTCTAGGCTATATATTTTGGTTGTATTTTGTATTTAAACACCATGACAATCAATAGAAATCTATCGGAAAATATTCACAGCAATACCTTTCTTCCTCTTATCTTCATCAAGTAGTTCTTGGAATTAGCTCCCGCTTTCTCTTCTAGTCAATCTCATTGGTCTGTTTGTTGAATCTTTGTTTAGATAGTTATGTTTGGGTGTGTCTTCCAAGTTGAATGATCTGGTGATTCGTATTTAACTCACTTTCTGTGGGAGATGTAAACTGCTCCTTTTCTTCTCTCTTTCTATTATTTGCTTGAACTTGTCCTGCTCTGTGCTGATGGTGCCTACCCTTCCTCATAAACAGTTGGACTGGGAATTTGTAACTTAAAAAACTTTCCCAGTCAATCAACACAGACAGGTAAATCCACTTAAATGGGCTGGAACTCTTTGTTGGTTCAACACTTCAACTGACCCTAAACTATTTTGTACATCTAAGCCAAGTTGAAGCAGGGTATCTATATGGTTCAATCATGTGGCGAGTCCTTCTAATGTCAGGTCATGTTCTAGTGTATCTTGCACTGTCTACCACATTATGCATTTGATCATGTTCCAATTCTAGCCACTTTCAGGAATACATTTTAACATTTCCCAGGAGTTCAATTCCATGCAAACAAAGCCCTGAAAAAAATGTGACATCAAAAGCTTAAAAGGAAACAAAAGAAAGAGATCGCACATGACAGAGTGGAGTCGGTTTTTAATCGTTGTTTTGATTTCCAGTAGGCTCTCAAGATCTTTGTTTAAGTATTAATGCCACTCTCTCAATCTTTTGAGTCCCTGATGTGGTCCATTTTTATTCAGTCTCAGAGCTTCGACCTCGGTTTAACCCTCCCCACACCCACACAGACACGGAAACTTGTAATAAATAGAAGAGCACTGCTACATGGATTAACCCATGGACCGATCCATGGACTAACTCCATAGTTTTGGGGGAAAATCACCTGATATGAAATGATTTTCTCCCCAAAACCATGGGGTCTGTTCATGGACTAACTCCATGAGTTAGTCCATGTAGAGTTTTTTCTAAATAGAAAAGTAGCACTTATAAAGTGGCAGTAAGAGATGTGATGATGTTTGACAGTGACGCTTAAAAAATAGTATAATGTTTTCCTTGGTGTCTCATGGATAGGATTTTAGAACTCATGTATGCATAACTGAAATTGCATCATAACATTAGAGGAGACTACCAAAAAATGTATATTAGCTTGAATTCTCTACATTTGATTGTCTATCTTCTTACCTTCTGCTAGAACCATGACCCATTGGATTTTTGGAATTTTCTTGATCACAGTTTAAAAAAGTGTTTACAGGAACAGTTTCTCCTTAGATAGAGCGACGCCTTTGAAGTTGGAGACCCTCCAATTGGTACCCACATCGCCTCGTCCAAAGGCTAACCGTATCACGGCCCTTGTTTTCGCAATTGGTGACTGGCAATGGAGGATCCATTGCAATTGTGCTTATTGTCACCGCAGAATCAACGTTCATCGTCGCGCAGCCCACACTCTTACCAGCAAAGATCTTCTTGATCTGGAAGAAGCTTCTGCTGCTTTTGGTGCCTGAGAGGCTCACCTTCTCCCCTCTGACGTATCCCATGCAACTCACTTTGGGAGATGCAGGCACATCTGTTTTCAGATGACCTGCTCTGTTTTGATGGTAAAACAAAGTGCTCTCATTGCATTTTCTAACCATCCCTTTTCTTGATGGTCTTGAACAAAACATGGGGGTGAAGTTGATGATGGATTCATGGCCTTTACCCATATAGTTGGATGGCTGATCTTCTACTTCTACTTCTTAGGCCACAAGAAAGAGGAAGAGAGGGAGAGAATTGAGAAGTTGGGTATTCAGATCCAAGAGGGGAAGGGTATCTGGATTTTTTCATGCATTAATTGAATTTGGTGGAGATCATCTCATATTGTCAACTGTGGGAGGAAATAAAAGAGAATGACTGCTAGCTTGGACGTTTCAGTCAACAGCTAGAACGAGCAACACACGTCAACCGACTCCTAACATGTACATTTATGATATGTGGGTGTGATGGATTAGAATGGATTACCAACTATCCCATGGGGATAGGGTTATCACTTTGACTGAACCAATTGGAAGGGGTGTGAAGGGATTGGTCTGTCGTAATCCGCGAGAGAGAAAAAACAGAAGAGGGTGGAGAATTGTCTTAAATATTGCATCTGATGGACATATGATAATGAAAGAGTTTGAACGTCTACGAAAAAAATCATATCAAGCTGATAAAATGATTTTAGATCACTTTGGTTTTACATACACTGTAAAAATTAATTGTGATAAATTTGATAGTGTATAATGTCCGAAACAATATTGTGATAAATTTGAATCCATGGCAATTCAAGGGGCTGGCGTGCATGCATGGAATGGAGTGATGAATAAAAAAGAGCCCTAACATAAAATATAAGGGAGTGCTAAAGAGTGGGTTTTTATTTTTTTGGTAAGCGAAATGTGTGTTATTTGAAGAATTCCATATATCAAATTTAAGTGCGCGTGGAGAAGGAAAGGACTTCATATGCAAGGGAATAGTCGGTTCTCGAAAAAAAAAAAACGGACAACTTTAGTAGGAAAAAAAAAGTGGCCAATAATTGGATAGCTGATAAGAAAAATAGCAGAAGTGGGGTCCGTATTTAATGCACAAAACAAGCGGGTACAAGTTTCGCCATCTCCAATTAAGTGGGTCTGTCACCTGCATGCACTCTCTACATGGGTTGCCATGAATTAATTTTAAAGTAAAAATAGGAAAGTACATATATAAACTACTGTTTAGAATTAATTTATATATATAACTACCATTTACAATTTATTTTTTATTAATTTTACTGGTTTTTAACCATTTTATTCCAATATAATGATGATTTTCTTATGCTTTGCTCACGACGTACATTTCATTTTTCCGCTACTCTGGAAAAACATCACAATATTAATTGGAAATCAACGTTTTGATGATCATGTTGGGAGATTGTGTGGCCCGACTTTCATGGGGCCCACGCCAAATCGAGTCTGGCGATGTGCCGTAGATGAACTTCTATTAAGTCTTGATTTGGTAAAGTCAAATAAGGATAAAATCCTTGGTTGTATAATTTAATATTAGAATCAGACTCTCGGTTTGGCAGAATTCCCAGTCAGGACAGATAAGATTTTGAGCATAATAGAGTCATAGTAGTCGTGACTCTCCGAAGTTGGTCTATATAAGGGATATAAAAATCCATGGTTGATCATCCCATACAACTGAGAGCATTTGCAAACGAGCTAGTCCTCCTGAAATTTGGGAGTTTCTATTATCTTAAATGCGGGAATGCCCCCATGCATATGCAAGTTTCCTGTTACCTTGCATATGGCAAGTCTCTCCGGCGACCCAACCCCTTAGCTGGTTTTAAAAACAGTAATAATAGCTGCTTTTCATTAGGAGTTGGGACCATGTGTTCTCATTCGTCTGCTACAGAAAGGACTTTGCCGATGACTTTTACTTTTGTTCCTGAAATATCTCATTACAGGACAAGATCGATTGTTGATACAATCAATAGTCACAGAGATGCATAGAGAGCACTGGGTTTTGATGGAGCAGGTGGGGATGACTATGTCAGATCAATCACCTTCTGGGCCCTACCTTACATACATCAAGTGGAAAAAAAAAATCTCAAGCTAAAGGAAACATATATATAGCTCAATCACCTTCCTAAACATTTTTTTTTTTTACCATCTGTCATGTTGCTAAATACATGGTTGGACATTTGCACAGGCCAAATGATTCTTAGCCATCTGCCCATGGTATTTTGACCATTAAATGCAGCTGGTGCCTCATAATCAACATATTTGGCGATCAATATTAGACTCTTGACTCGACTGTCAAGGCGATGTGATTGATTATAAGAATTACTTTGTGCATAGGGATTTAAACATAAAGCCAACCGTCCAAAATGTGCCGTGTGGGGACGGATTTCTAGTAGGATGAGAGTCACACTATGATATGATGCCGATATGCATTTCTAGCAGCAAGACCTTCAATTTTAAGAGTCAATCGATCTCATATTTTGGGGCTGTTTTTATCTTTAGAATAGGTAAGAATTCACGATCAAATGAGTTTCACCAAAAGATTAACCAATGGTTAAAAGGTATTGACACTTACTTTCACACACAGTCAGCAGGATCCCTAGTTCTTCAAGTTGAAAGTGAAACTCCTAACCATTCTTCTTATGTAAAGAACTAAAAAAGAAATAAAAAGAAAAATGATTGTTGAAGAGGTGAGGGGTAAAGAATAAGATGCGAGAAGTAAAGATATAAGGTGAAGATGTAGATGCAAACCTCACTCTCATAAGATTTGAATTACTGGTGTAATAGCTACATATTTGTTCTCCATTTCCTATTGATTCATTTTTCGATAAAGGGGAAATGATTTTATAGACAATATTGTTCAAAGTTATTTTTTATTTCTCTTCCGTTTTAACCGCTTTTAGAAATAGAATTCTTACAATTTCTATTATTCAATTATGTATGAAACAAATAAGCTCTTATGGTGTATTTCTTATAATGATGAATGTTATTATGATCTTACTAATATCCTTAAAAGACTCATCCAACTTGCATTGGCTTCCAAAATTTAGATCCATAGGGGTTCATCCATGTTTAGCGTATGAGATATGAAAATGGGATCTACAATCTATACTATACATGTGAAATTTGCATGTGACTTAAACATGTTTAAAAGTTACACATGTCAAACACATTTGGATACACCATTTTCATATAAGTAAACATTGAATAAATCGAATTATATATGTAAAGCTTACTTATATTGTAAAATCCAAAAAGATTTAAGGCATGGAAAGATATGTTTTGGGGTCTAATGAGTCAATAAAGTTTTGAATGGTTTAGACTAAATGTTAGCCGCTCAAAAGAGTTGAAAAAACTAAAACTGGGGTTGAACATAAGCTTGGCTTGTCAAGAGGCTCAGCCTGGCAATGTGGGTTTGATAACCTAGGTTATTTTGAATGCAAGATATAATTACTCTTGCTACTAATCATGATCTAGCAACGTCTAGTCGGCCAAGACATGCACTCAAATTTGAAATGCAGCCCGAGCTTGGCTTTTAATCAAGATAAAAGAATGATTTACAGACACTCATATCAATTCCAGCTTGACTTAAATCAACCCCAGCCCAGCCTACAGTGGGGTAGCTCAGTTGGCATAAGACCACGGTTTGCATCTGCAGATTGTGGGTTTGAAACTGCACTACCAGATTAGACCACGCGAGAATTTTACCCAACGTTCTCTCCTGGGGCTATATGGATTATTCTAGCCAAAGGGCTTAGAACCTGCGTTATAAAAAAAAATAAAAGAAAAAGAAAAAGAAAAAAATCATGCCCAACCTACATTGGGTTGACCATAAAGTGACTTGTTTCAAATGAAAGTATTAGGCAAGCAACCGCAAGCTTAGCTCAACTCATTTAGACCCCGGCAACTCTTAAATCTTTCATCTTGGATTCCATATATGGATAATTCGGACCATTATTCAAGGTGAGATCTATCTTCAAGTTACAGTTCAAAAGGAGTGAGACCCACTACCAAATGAATCACCGTGATGGATACATGATGTGGCAAAGCGGCTGATGTAGAATATGATAGGACCCACTTATTTTGATTTGAAGCTTAAAAATATATCAGCTAAAGACAATAAAATTCATTTCGAACGGTCCGGATTGCCCATGCATTGACCATGATTAATTATAAAGCTTCATGAATGGGTTCTATTTTGGGTTCTTTAGTACAAACAGACGTGTTTTGCATTCTATTTTGATGGTAGTGAGGGAACAAAGAGACTTTGTCTTAAGTGGGCCACCTAAGTACACCATAACGGTCGCCCGATTGACGCCGTTATTACGATCAACGGTCTCGCAGCCCCAAAAGGCAAAAGCCATAACCTTTCCCACTTTGTCGTCAACTTTGACGGCCCAAAGCTGACGGGGAAATCCCGTCTCTCTTCTCCTCTTCCTCTTTCTTCTTCTTCCTCCTCCATTTCTGTTCTCTTCGAAACTTTCCAATTACAGAAAGTATATAAAAGAGAGAAAGAAGGGCATAAAAGGAAGAAAAAGATAGAATATGAAGGGCCGAAATGCTGAGAAGATATCTCGGAAATGGATTCTCTTCCTCTGCATTTCCAGTTTCTTTCTCGGAACGCTTTTCTCAAACAGGTCATTCTCTTTCTCTCTCTCTGGATTTTGTCTGAAATCCTTCTTTTTTTCCTTTGAATCTCGTGGGTTCCTCTTCTTTTCTGTATAAAGCACGGATTTTGCTTTTCAAGATTCTATTTTTAGAGTCAAAACACCCCTACATTCAAGTGTTAGGGTTAGGATTGCCCTAAAGACTTCAAATTTGGATTTGGGGTTCGATGCTTTTTTAATGCAATTGATGATAAGTTGGCACAGATCCGATTTTCTCTCGTTGGTGATTGGAGAATTCTATTTCTTACCCATTGAATTGCAGGATACGGGCTCCAACCGAATCAAATCATGAGATCATTCCGTGCCAACGGCATGATCAAGAGCTGCAAGTCGTCTCGGATGATTGCACCACAAAAGAGGTTTGTGGCAATTGAATTTTGTGATTTCTATACAAGGGATTGGATATTTCATTGTTGCAATATTCAACATTAGACGCCAAAAGAAGCTACTTTCAGCTAAAATGAAGTGTTTTGGAAACAGGGTCTAATCTTTATTCAATTTTGTTTCTATCTATCAGAAGCTTGGGCAGGCTAAGGATATTATGGGGGAGGTGTCCAAGACCCATGAAGCAATTCAGTGAGTTGGGGACTTTGGAGCAAGTGTTTCTTCTTTATATATATATATATATATATATTTTATTTCTTTGGATTTGGGTGTTTATATGTTCTTAAAATGATTGGAAACTTGAAATTAGATCTTTGGACAAGACGATTTCCACGCTTCAGATGGAGCTGGCTGCCACTCGGAGTTCTCAAGAGATGTCTGGCCTTGAGGCTTCTCCCCGTGTATCAGCGGTGTCTTCTAGGGAGGGCACATTGAAGAAGAAGGCATTCGTTGTGATTGGGATAAATACTGCATTTAGCAGCAGGAGGAGGAGGGACTCTGTGAGAGAGACATGGATGCCTCAAGGTTATTCTCCTAACCTTTCTAAAATAATGCATGGTGCATCAGTTGTTCCTGATTCAAATCTCTGCACTAGACTTCTTGCAGTGAGAATTTAGAATCTTCTTTTTTTTTTTTTTTTGAACGGTAACGAAAGATTTCATTTAACGAACAGAAGGAACAAAGTACAAAAAAGCAAAGAAAAGAGAGGAAGGGGATGTGCAAGAGAAATGCACCACCTCCAACCCTACTAACAAAACCACATCCACCCAAAGAAACAACAAATCAACCACTTACATAATCACACCCACCCAAGGAAGCAGCCTATCAACCCCTTGCTTGGCTAACACATCTGCCATGGAGTTAGCCGATCTAACCTCATGACGAAAGGAAACATTGATTTGAACAGATAACTCTCTAATTTCATTCAAGTGAAAATGAAACTTCCAAGGATTAGTCCTCCGCTTAGACACCCATGCGATCGCATTAGAGGAATCACTTTCCATAATAAGAGTACCACCATATTTACTAGAAAACAAACGAAGACCTTCAAGAATGGCTAGCACCTCCGCTTCATTGGAATCGCACACACCCACATACTTGGAAAACAACATTAACACCTCCCCCTTAGAATTGCGAAGCACCCCTCCAATCCCAGCCGGACCTGGCTTACCCCTCGAAGCACCATCCACATTAAACTTAAACACCCCTAAAGGAGGAGGTAACCAAGGGATTATTCTCCTCTCTTTAAAAGAGCCACACCCCATGCAAGCTCCCCAACTATAAATAATATCGCTAAAGGTAAAATTAGCGAATTCCTTTCTAACTAAAGCCCATTTTGCAATCCTAAAGGTGATTTTTGATATCAAATATGTTGTTGAAGATGAGGAACCCCTAAAGATCCTATCATTCCTTTCCTTCCAAATTGACCATAATATAGCAAATGGTATCATGCTCCATAAGATTCGGCCACACCCCACAAAACACCCACCCAACCAATACTCTGCCACATCCATAATACTCTTCGGGTAGCACCATGAAAAACCACACTTGCCAATAAAGCTGCTCCAAACCTTGAAGGCCACCTCACACTGTAGAAAAAGATGATCTATGGACTCCTCCTCCTTACCACACATCACACAGGTATTTGAAATGTTGTTAGACGTCAATCCTCTCCTTCTTAAATTATCAACTGTGGATACTTTTCCTGCAACTGCCAACCAACAAAAAGCCTCGACTCGAGGAGGAGCCAAACCCAACCACACAAGGGAAGAAGTGGCCCTATGTGAATGAGTTCCCTCCAATGCCAAGTAGAAAGATTTAGTGGAGAACTCCCCAGAAGTGGTTGGCTTCCAAATCCGAGAGTCTTTATAATCCCTGCACAAAAAGGTGTTAGCAAGAATACTCAACAACTCTTCATACTTAACCCCTTCCAATGGCCGGAGAGTCCTCCTAAAAGACACTCCCCACACTATGCATTCATTCCTCACCTCATAGCAATCACTAACAGAAGATTCTTTATTGACCGCTAATCTAAAAAGCCTAGGAAACAAGCCACACAAGGATCCTATCCCCACCCAGTCATCCAACCAGAAACTAACTGCTTGACCATCCCCCACCAGAAAACCCACCTCCCTGTACAAAGTTTGCCCCCTTACATTAGAATCATCCCCAATTGAGGCAATAGCCCTCCAAATACCTGATCTACGGTAGCTAGGCCCAGGTTTAGGCCACCATCCCCATTTCTCCTCACCATATTTAGTGGCAATCAGCCTCCGCCAAAGAGCCTCTTTTTCCTCCCCAAACCTCCACCACCATTTAGCCAACAAAGCCCAATTTTTGTTCTCCAAACTACCAAGACCAAGACCTCCCTTGGATTTAGGCTTGATCACCTCACTCCACTTCATTAAGTGCAATTTCTTCTTCTCCCCGTGACCCTCCCATAAAAAGTCCCTCCGAATGCGGTCCAACTTCTCAATCACCACCTTTGGCATTTTGAAAAGAGACATGTAGTAAACCGGGAGATTGGACATACATGCTTTAATAAGGGTTATTCTCCCTCCTAAAGACAGATAAAGCTTTTTCCATGATGCCAATTTTCTCTTAAAATTTTCAACCACTGGATCCCATAAAGATTTAGACCTAATCTTAGCTCCAATAGGCAACCCAAGATATATGATGGGAAGCTTCCCTGACTGACACAGAATAATATTTGCCAAAGACCGAGTGGTCTCCTCTGAGCACCCTATTCCCACTAGCATACTCTTGGAGATATTAATCTTCAAACCCGATACCATCTGAAAACAACGAAGGATTCTCCTAAGAGCCAGAATTTCATCCCTCCTTGAAGAACTGAAAAGAACGGTATCATCTGCGAACTGAAGATGCGTGATAACCTCACCACTCCGGCCCATCTCAAAGCCTCCAATCAACCCCACATCTTTCGCTTTCACCAAAAGTAAACTCAAGGCTTCTACCACGATTGTAAATAGGAACGGAGATAAGGGATCCCCCTGCCGAATACCTCTTGAAGCTTTGAACAACTTTGAAGGAGAACCATTAACCAAAACAGAAAAGGAAGTAGTAGAAATGCACTCGTGAATCCATCCACGCCAGATCTCTCCAAAGCCAAACTTGAATAACATATAATCTACAAACTCCCACTCCACATGATCATAAGCTTTTTCTAGGTCGATTTTGAACAACACCCCTTCTTCCTTAGATTTTTTTCTGGAGTCAATGAGCTCATTAGCAATCAACACCCCATCAAGAATTTGCCTTCCTTCAACAAAGGCCCCCTGAAAGGGACTAATAATTTGAGGAAGGATACTCTTTAGTCTGTTCGCCAAAATCTTAGACAACAGTTTATATGCACAACCTACTAGGCTAATAGGTCTATAATCCCTTAATTCAACTGGGTTAGGAACTTTTGGAATAAGTGATAAAAATGTTGCATTCATCTCCCTATTGATTCTTCCCCTTTGATGAAACTCAGACAAAAGTAGACCAAAATCATCTTTAAGAAAATCCCATCCAGCTTTAATGAATGAGAAGTTGAATCCATCTGGACCAGGAGCCTTATCCCCATCACACTCCTCCAATGCTCTACGCACCTCGTCCTCCTCAAACTTCCTTTCCAGCCAACTCATGGTATCTGAAGAAATAGAAGGAAATGAGAGGCCGTCAAGCTTTGGCCTTACACCAGCATCACTCTTATAAAGACTTTCATAAAACCGGGCAACCTCTTCCTTGATCTCGTGTGGACTCTCGAAAACCCTCCCATCGCGACAAATATTCCCAATATAGTTGACTCTGCTCCTCATGCTAGCCATCCGATGAAAGAATCTTGTGTTTTTGTCACCTTCTTTGAGCCAGTTAACTCTTGACTTCTGCCTCCACGAGATTTCTTCCAATCTGTTGAACTCCCAAATACTCCGCTGAGCATCTTGTCTGACAGTAATTTCATCAATCCTCAACTCCCGAGATTCACTAGCTTTATCAAGATCCTCCACAACTTTAACTAAAGGTTCTCTAGACACATCCATCTGACCTATAACTTCTCTGTTCCATCTCTTGAGATTCTCCTTGAGAGCACAAAACTTCTTACAAAGTCTGTATCCAGCAAACCCACTGACATCCTCCTGGCTCCACCAAGATCTAGCCAAATCTAGGAAGCCTTTCTGATGAAGCCAACCATTGTTAAAACGAAAAGGCCTAGGACCCCAATCCAATAACTTTGAGCATAGCTTGATGGGACAATGATCAGAGATCACCCTGGGGAGAGCCACTTGAATCACTCCTCCAAAGTGTTCTTCCCACTCATGTGACAACAAAAATCTATCAATCCTACTCATAGCTGCATGCTCCCTGTTATTAGTCCAGGTAAATCTTCTCCCTTGAAGGGGTAAATCAACTAATTCATTGACATTGATGAAATCTGAAAACATATCCATAGTCCTAGTGATAGAACTTCCCCCTTTTTTTTCATAAGGATACCTTACCATATTAAAATCCCCCCCTAGGACCCATGGAACATCCCACTGAGATTTGAAGTCAGCCAAAAGCTCCAAGAACTTAGGTCTCTCAGCCTCAACATTTGGCCCATATACATTTGCAACAACCCAATCAAAACCATCACTAACCCCTCTAACTTTAATAGCCAGCGCCCTTTGAGACTGCATAACAGAATCAACCGATAAAAAACCCTCCTTCCATATAGAGATCAAGCCTCCAGAGGCCCCAACCGATGGAACCCACTCCCAAGCACACCTGTGACTACCCCAAACATCTCGAATAACACTATGAATATCAGAAGCGACTTTTGTCTCCTGTAACAGCAGAACATCCACTTT
The DNA here is from genome assembly GCA_012931725.1 of Litsea cubeba. Classification (NCBI taxonomy): domain Eukaryota; kingdom Viridiplantae; phylum Streptophyta; class Magnoliopsida; order Laurales; family Lauraceae; genus Litsea; species Litsea cubeba. The sequence continues at coordinate 5,269,510 of CM022954.1, read as the reverse complement.
GTGACTCCTAACCATTTTTCTGACCACCAACCTCTTTTCAGGCCTACCAAGCCCTCTCACATTTAAACTAACAACAATCATAAGAAAAGATTAGAAAACACCCACAACAGAGAAGTCAAGAAGCAACAAACTTACCCTTGAACTCTGACACCTCCAATTGAATAAGCCTCTGCCTGATCTCAGATTCATTCTCACCATAGGTTACACCCAAAAGTTTACTCGTATCGACCACCTGAGAAGCCTCTTCCTCAGCTGCAGAGAAAACATCTTTGGAACCCCTGGAAGAATCCATCGACCTCACTTCCTGATCGTAAAAGCCAGAGCTTTGAGTTTTCTGTAATTTCCTCTTCCCACCAGAACATGCATGTGAAGACTTCTTCCATCTACCACCCATGAATTTCTTATGTCTAGCGATCACCATTGGATAACTATAGGATTTGCCCATTTGCCTACGATGCACCCTCTTCTGATTTCTCAAACCACAAGAGCAACACCTGCCCTTGAAACCCTCTTGGATGGACGTGGGCCCACCCACAATAGGACCCCCAACTACTGGAAGATTTGGTAGCTGTAGCAAACTGTGGTCATTACCTGCATTAAAAGATTGGCCTACCCTCACAATTTGGCCACTTGCATCAACTAACCCACCAAGTGCAATAGGCCTAGAAGCTGGTTCGGTCCAACCTTGAGGTGAGTCAGTGACTTTCAACTGAGCTGATCCATCACTATTATTAATCTTCAAGCCCTTTGGCGATGTCCCTATCTCCCCTTGAGTTTCTGCCGCGAAAGAATTTCTGCAGCTCCCTGGAACCAACGTACAACCAAGGCTGCATCCCTCTTCTGTCGTAGGAGTTGGCTTATTGGAGGAATTTCTATCTAGGCAAAAGGTTGTGCCACCTTTAGCCCTCTCTTGCCCTGATTCCCTAACAAGGCAATCTTTCAAAACCTCACTATCTTTATCATTAAATGCCACTGACATTTTCTTCTGCTCCTGAGAAACTGTACGCTGATGATGACCGCTCCTATCTCTGTTTTTCACGTCGTCCCCAGTAGCCGGAATCACGGCCGTGGATTGAACTTCCGGCACGAAATCGTCTTCCCTGCGGCAGCGAAGCACACCACTGTCGATCCTAACATGGCTTCTTGAAGAGGTAGCAGACAAAATCATTTTATCTCCTATAGTTTTATCAGCAACCCCAGTTGGTTCCACCGTTGAAAACATGGATTGCCCAAAACCCCTGCTTTCCAACCCCAGATCCTCCTTCACCAGAACCTTGAATATAGACCCAAAAATCTTAATTTTCACCTCCTGATTAATTAACCCTATGAGATCAGTTTTCACACACAGCCTTCCAAATTCCAAATTAGATTTTTCCAAAGTCTCCTTAGCAATCTTGACCACTTTGCCAAACTTCCCACCAATGGCCAAAAACACCTCCTCAGCCCAACCATGGAGAGGGACACCTAAGCATTGAATCCACACCTCTCTTAGATTAGCATTGAGGCCTGGAACCCATTTCTGAAGGGATGCAAAGGCTTTGTTCCACACAGAATCAGCCTCTGTCAGTGCTGAAACAACATCATCTGATGTGGGAAAAGACACCAACACCTTGTTGCCACCCAACCTAGCCAACATCACCCCTCTGATTCCACCCAATTCATAAATGCCAGGATGAGATGGAATAACTTCATTGCACCTAACACTTCCCACTAAGCTATTAGAGAGCCAGCCAACATTATTGAGAATGACCTCTTTTGGAATTGTAATACAATCCTTGTCGTCATCACCAGCAATCCCTTTAACAACTTCAGCATAAGAGCATCCCTGCAATCTCTTACTCGTTCCAGTGTTTTTAGCATTGTGCCCAGTCTTCTCTCCCTTCGGCAGTGACACATTATTTGCTCGTGGACCTTCTGTTGTCACCCTTCTTACAAACCCCCCACTCTCCACCCTTTTTACCCTCTCTGACCATCCAAATTTAGCCACGCTGACCTCCATCTTTCTACCTGAAAAAAACCTCCCATTCATCTTCTCCACAACTTTGATAGCAGTCTCCATATCACCAAACCGCACAAAGCCAAAGCAAACACCCCTGCCTCTCCTGCTAGAGGATGGGATGAAAGCATCAAAAACCTTCCCCACCAGAGAAAACGCATTCCTCAACTGGCTTGCCTTTGTGAGTTCTGGAATGTTGTTGACAAAAACTGACACCAAATTCTCCCATCTCACAAAATTCCTACTCTTACCCCTGAAATTACCCACTGTTTTCCACTCTTCTTCACCCACAATTTCACATGACTGATTCGCCATTTCCCCTTTTGATATTCACCTTTGATGGAAATACAATCCTAGACAGACTCTCTCTTAGGAGATCATTTCAATATGTTAGGAAATGGTGTTATGGTGAGATGAGTGAGATGATTTGATCAATTTAGATGAGTGCCAACCATTAACTGCACGGGGGGTTTGAATTTAGAATCTTCTATATTGGCAAACCTTTATTTTGATCTAAACTTGACTGGAAGATTCTACTCGAATTGGCCCCATTTTGCATTCTAGTACACAGTTATTCCATTGATGATAACTAAGACCAGCTTTCACATCATTTTATATTCTTGGTGTGATCCACAAGGTTATTGAGACAAATTCTGTCATGAAAATAATTATTTTTCTCAAACAAATACGCAAAAAGGCATAGAATTCAATTTCTAATCATTCTTGGAGGTTATTTCAACAAAAAGAATAAGGATTTCTTGATACAATAAATGCCAAAGGTACTATGACCAAGACCAACATTGGTGCTTTTAGATAAGCATTATTTAATCCACCTTTATATCCTAAAGACTGAACGACTTGCATTTCCCTCATGGTTAAAAAAAAAAAAAGAGTAACAGGTGGTTGTGATGTTGCATCCTTGGAGTTGTGATAAGTGACAACGACATTATTGTGCACCATTAGCTACTGTAGAGATGCAGAGTGAGAATGCATTTTTTTCTCTTCGTTTTTTGTCCGATGGGTAGCTTGACTTGAACCCACAACCTCAAGATTGTAATAGTGAGCAACTTTTACTGTGCCACAATGGAAGTGCTCCATTGTGGAAATGCACTTCCAACTTAAATTCTACCATCAGGCCCAAATCTATATGCCTACGGAAGACCAATCTTCTTTCAAATGTCCCTATGAAGATCGGTCATTCAATATGATCATGTTGATATGCTTTTCCTTGTTCCGTTTCTCTGGTGATAGCTGAAACTCAGGATGAGCTCCATGAAGTGCATCAAGAAGTTTTTAGATATTTATACAAAATCCATCAAGGGTTGTTTCCATATACGTATATGGAAATATTAAGGCCAAAATATTTTTAACCTCAAAGCTAGAATTAGTGCCAAAATCTCATACACCTATCACACATTAATTTGGAATATACATATAACCAGATTAAATGGTCTATGACTTCTTTTAATTTTTGTTGGGAGCCTTATGTTCATATGTGCAAGCTTGGTAATGTTTGGGGACTTGCTCTTCTTGTGCTCAATTAGGAGAAAAGCTTCAAAAATTAGAGAGAGAAAAGGGCATTGTCATTCGCTTCATGATTGGACATAGGTATTACTTTATATTTTGTACCTTCTCTGCAGTCTCTCATTCTCCTTTTGTTGGTGGTTTTCTTGCCTTCTTTCTGTATTTGCTTATTCACTCTTCTCTGTGTACGTTTCAAACTATTATTTCTTGTTGCATGCACTATTCAGTGCTTCCATATTCCTGTAAAATGAAGCCTACATTGAAATTCCAACATGATAGGAAATTTAGTTTCCTATGATTTGGCATATCTTGTTTTAGATCCAATATGTTTTCTCTGTAAGCCAAAAACTTACTTCTCAACTTTTATTGTCGTATATAAAATTGAAATTTAATGCTCAGATTTGTTGGAGCACAACAAAACTTTGAAATGTTTGTTTTACTAAATTGAAAGCAGGCTCTGCCGTGCTTTCAATATCTCTAAAATTTATGAGACCAACCTTGAGGAAGAAAACTTTGGAAGACAGAACTACTGTGTTTCCCTTAACAATTAGTAAATAGTATCAACTCTAAACCCTTTAACTTGCAAGATTGTGGAATGTGTCAATTGTCAACCCTGTAACTTATCCGATCCAGTGTGTTTCCATTAACAATTAGTACATAGTATCAATTGTCAACCCTGTAACTTATGAGATTGCAGAATGTGTCAATCATTCTGAGCCAACCAACTGGAACATGTATCTAACAATGTTCCTTTATCAATGGAGGTAAACGGTGGGCATAAGTAACTGTGGTGCCTGATCTAAGGTCTGGATTAAAGATTCTCACATTTTGACTGTCATCAAGGGTTTGCTTGAATCACCTCATACAAGATCACTAACACAACGTCTCAATTTCATTCCAATTGCTCGCCTGTGCCATTACATGAACTTGTGCAAAAACCCCCACTTAGAACCAATTTTTCCCATACTGCTGAACATATCCATTGGGCTGATAAGGTGAGTGGTGAGTATATGTGGGGCCCATTATGGTGATTATTCACGAATTATAGTTCAAGATGATCCTGGGATAGGGAAGGGGTGATTGGGTGAGTGTGGTATGTGTTAATAATGATAGGCTCAGGAAGGAGTGCATGTTGACAATCTGGAAAATCTACTTATGGTCTATCATCTATGTGGCAAATTGGTAATCGTTATTGACGATGTTTCTCCAAAGGGGACCTTTGTAATGTTCATCACCGTTGTCATCATCGAAGTCTTGTCCCAACTATGTTAGGGCCGGCTACACGAATTCTGTTTCTCCATTCCGATCTATTTTGAGCCAAATCGTCGGATAAGTTACACTTCTCCATATATATTTTTACTACCTACATCCACGTCTTCTTTGGCCTACCCCTTCCCCTTGGTGGGCCATCAGCCTTTATGGCCAAACTTTTCCTTACCGGCCTACGTTGGACATATCCAAACCATCTCAAACGAGTTTCTCTAATTTTATCCCCTATTGTTAGGGACCTTTGTAATGTTAAATTGTATAATTTATGTTTCATTGCACTACGGTACATAGAGTAATTTTAGCTTCCTATGAGAAAAGTCCATAATCTACAACTTCCTATTAGATAGCCATGCCCTAGTAAAGATAGTTAAAGATTAGGATATAATCTACTCTAGTATATGTTAATATATTAAAGCAATATATTTAATCTTTTATTTTCATTATAACCTGTCATGATGTGCATGCTCCATTGTTATTGTTATATAAGTGGATTGATCTTCCACATCAAATATGTACCATCTTATGCTCATATGTTTCTCTTGGGAGATGCAACAGTGGTCGTGACTCATGATTAACGATCATAAAACTGAAATTTGAAACTGACCGATAAGTGCATTTTGATGCAGTGCTACATCCAGCAGCATTTTAGATCGGGCCATCGATTCAGAAGAATCTCAGCATAATGATTTTCTTAGGCTGGTAAGAGTATTTCCTCTTGGTGTGGGGACTAGATTTAAATATCTTCCACCAATGAAAACTATTTGGCAACTCATCTATCGCATATATGTTATCAATGCATGTTATTCCAGACCATCAAAATCATGGGTACATTGTTGATTGAGTTAAAAAGTTGTTGATCAAGAAATTCTACCAAACTAATTAGTGGACAGAAAATGCTTGTTAAGAAACTGGAAAGTGATACAAATTTTATGGGTCCATTCAGATAGTCAAGATCTTCCTGTCACATGATTTCTGGGCTACATGTGAAAGGCATAGCAGTCCTCGCCTGCTGATTAAAATTGAGGTCAAATACCTGATACCACCATTGACAGTTTGAATTTGCACTTACATTGTCATCCGTGTTTCTGTAGGAGCATGTTGAGGGTTATCATGAGCTAACTGCCAAAACAAAGACCTTCTTTTCCGCTGCCATTGCACTATGGGATGCAGAGTTCTATGTCAAGGTGGACGATGATGTTCATGTAAATCTTGGTAACAACATTTCAGGACTTAATCCATATGATGATTGATTTTCTTTCGGCACCAATGATTACTGGACTCCCATTGATTTATTTTGCATGTCCAGGTATGCTAGTTGCGTCTCTTGCCCGTCACAGATCGAAGCCCAGAGTCTACATGGGATGCATGAAGTCTGGACCAGTTTTGTCTCAAAAGTAATTCTCTTGGATCTTTCTGATGGTTCCTTTTCACGAGGACATTCTTCGATCTGCATTTGCCCTTATTCACTGGGGTGATACATGATTTATTTTTGTAGGAATGTGAAGTATCATGAACCTGAATACTGGAAATTCGGAGAGGAAGGAAATAAATACTTCAGGCATGCAACCGGGCAAATTTATGCAATATCAAAGGATTTGGCTACTTACATTTCAATTAACCAGTAAGAAAGAATGTGCTGATTTGTCATGCAATGTTGATTGTTTCTTTGACTTGATATGCTGAAGGGCTGGTGATTATGTGTGCAGGCCTTTATTGCACAAGTATGCCAATGAAGATGTGTCGCTTGGTGCTTGGTTTATTGGACTTGAAGTTGAACACATAGATGAACGCAGCATGTGCTGTGGGACTCCACCAGGTAAGAGAAGCATGGACATGATCTTCACCCAACGATATGCGTTTATTATTGAGCCTCGAGTTCTACATGTGAAAGATCAAGGTTCTGCAATGCAGAATATTGAACTAATTGGTCCGAACATGGATAGCCCCTGCCTTAGAAAACCTAGATTAAAATATCCTAGCCATCTAGAGCATGGTCTTTCCACTATGGGGCTGATGGGATTAGCTGCCTGGATAGTTGGATGAAGAGGCCTGGTTCCACATACTTTAGCCAACCATATCCTTGGGTGGAGGAGCTCCTACTATTTGCTTGTAAGGAAATCGCTATTTGGACACCGTGTTCATGAAATCAGTTGTTGTTTTTTATTATCCAGATTGTGAATGGAAGGCGCAGGCTGGAAATGTATGCATTGCATCATTTGATTGGAGTTGCAGTGGAATTTGCAAATCAGTGGAGAAGATCAGAAGTGTTCATGCGAAATGTGGTGAAGGAGATGGAGCTGTTTGGAGTGCTTTGTTCTGAGGTTAAAAGGGCAGCCAATGATTTGATTGGAGAATCAATTTTCCACTGGCACTGAAGTTAATTATCTCCTTGAGAACATCAGGATGGGGTGTCAGAATCAAGGTGATGTTTTAAAACCTTGCAAATACCAACCTGGCTCTTGGAGGGTACATTGGAGCATTGATGCTGAGACATTTTTCTCATCATTGAGATCTCTCAGGTTGGTTGGTTGTTCAGATTAATATCATTTCGGGAATTTGGACTTTTTTTTTGGTCCTATTCAATTTTTTCCATAGGTTATTGAACTACTTATTTCCTTTCTAGGATAGAAATAGAATATGATTCTTTAAGAGTAAGGGGGTTTGCTCTTGGGGCTGTGATTGTTCTGTAACTTACGCGTCGGTCCTGTTGGATGTGTCTGGGTGGTCAGGCAATGTTGTGCTGGCTAGGTGCTGTGAAATATATGTGGTCCCAACACCACTCAACTATGATTGTGTGAATTAACCTCTTTAATACAACGAGGACTCATAGACACAGTAAGGACATGAGACACAGTAAGGACATGAGTTTTATATATAAAAAAGAAAGCATTAGATATGGTACAACACTATACATTATCCATTTTGAAGTATCCGTGCAGTGTAGATGAAAACAATACCCACCGGATAGGGTTTCTAATTTCTTTTCAATCCCAAATTCATGGCAGTATTGATAATTGTTTGTGGTGCCAAAATCAAACAGTTTGCAATTTGGGGCTCATAATCCAGATGAGTAGAGTTATATATATATATATATATATATATATATCAGTTCATAAGTTAAGAATTTGGATGAGCTTAGTTCCGATTCACCAGGCACAGATTTGATGTGCACGAATCTCAAATATGGCATCATGGTTTTTTGATGGATGGTTTTCTCTTGGCTATTATTAGATATATGTTAATTGTAGGAAAACTTCAATTTGATCCACCTTGGCCTTTTCACATCCCATACGAATGGTGCAGCGCCCTAGTTCAATGCATGGTGTAGCCCACATTTTCATAATCCAAGTCGGTCATCAGCTCTAACACCCATTATATCCTGTCTATCTAAATTTTTAAATAAACATTAAGTGGGCCAACATTAGATCGATCACACATGAGGGAGTCTACTAATTTCTAACCCAACCGAGAGGAAAGTAAACAAGTTCATCATGTATTTCAGATATAGTCAAATCCAATGGTAACCATCTTACATATTTGAATAATTATATTTTGAACACTACACAGCGTGTTAGAGCTGATGACCAGCTTGGATTTTGAAAATGTGGCTCCCACCCTACATTAAAGGAGGATGTTGGACCGTACCATACCATAATGCCCATAGCCATTCATATCAAATGCTATTTAGTACTTTTAAAATTGAAATCCCACCTGCTTATTAAACCTTGATGGTAGATCATAGATGGCCAACTTAAATGCCTCCTCCTATGTAGTGGAGCCACCAGGCCTTACAAACAGGTCCGAGGCAGAGTCAGCCCTACTATTTGAAGGCCTCCCATATTTTTTTTTTTATAATATGGGAATCCGTCAACCCCCTTTCGATTGATCATTAGTAAACCTATAGATACATAGAACCACCCATTAGCCTTATGTATTGGATAAACTCAGGAATTCAAAGGCAGGACCTCCATATTTCCTAACCACATGAATATTTTAAATATGCCTCCCATACTTTCACTGAAGTAATATTTGTTTTTCAATTGATAGAAAATAAAATTACTAGTAAAGTAATTTCAACCCTCCTAGATTTTATTTTATTTTATCACATTTAGTGGGTCACGACAGATGAGAAAGAGGCCATGCTTTTACTTTATCATGTGGTGATGAGATGCTACTTTATCTTAGTTTACTTCATGGAAACAAACGCTTTACTTTATTACCAGTAATCATGCAATGAATCTCTAAAACTCCATTTTGAATTTGATACTGAGTTATTTCAAATCGTTCAAAATAAATCTCATCCCATTCAATGATATATTCTCTGAGTTTCACCTATTTTTTTTCCCACATTATTTGATTCTTACTGTGGACGCGCCGACGCCTAATCTGTATCTCATCATGACCGTATCATCATCCATGACATAAATGCAGCAAGCAGATCAGTCCTCTTGACCGTTCCCCCTGCAAATTAAATTCAAGCACACAGTGTACGAAATGGGCCAATCTGGACCGTCGATCAAGGGCAGATCAGAAGCAATAAATCGAGCGGCAGTGAGACGGGTTCGAAGTGTCCACGTCGGGCGATTAAATCGTCCTCCTCGTTACTCGAGCTCCCTCGTTTCCCGATCCTCCGCTCCCGCTGACCCCGACACTTCCAAGTTCCAATCCAACTATCCAAAGTCTTCCCACATCCAGCCGTCCGTTTCTCTGCATCCAACGGTCCTCTTCTCTCCATCCATCCATCCGCATTTGCCGATTTCTACCTTGAACGTGCTTCTCGGAAACGACAGCAAATGCCAAATCATGAAAATTTACAGAATGCAGCTTGATTTTGGTAGTGCAAAGGAGTATTTCTCTAATTAATCTTAATTTCATCTAATTCCTCCCTTGTTTGTAGTTTTCATGGGTCACATTGTGTATTTGGAATTTTATCAATGATCAACTATCGTGGGTCATATTGTATATTCGATTTTTTTCTCTTGCAAAATGTCTAACAAGCGACTAACAAAAATTTTCTTCGTTACTTTTTCAATGAAACATTCCCAGATGATGCCAAATAGCACTTTAGTTTCTCTCCATTAACATATTTTCTTAATCATCTAAATGGGCATTATCTCCCTAGCTAATTCAATTAGACTTCAGGCTAGCTAGCTAACCTTATCTTCTGTTGGAGTACATATTACCCTAGGCCAGAAAGAAAGAGTGAAAACTGGGAAAATGATGTCAAAGGCACAAAACGTTCCTCCAGAATAACTGGGTTGCGTGCACGTGAAATGGCTACAGTAGAGAAAATGCTGGATTAATAATAAGGTAATGATGATAGAGAATCCTTTTGTTTTGCCTTTGAATTATAGAGAGAGAGAGAGAGAGTAATGATGATAGAGAATCCTTTTGTTTTGCCTTTGAATTATCAGAGAGAGAGAGAGAGAGGACTGTGTATAGTGTTTTCTGTGCATGGACAGTGCCACCTGCATGTATCATAAATGTAACTTTAATAGAGACCACTCACTTGGTTGTTCCCATGACACATGAATTACTTGTTTGTTGGACCACAGGCTTCTATACTGTCAAAAAAATTACCATTAAGTTTGATTTATTTTTGCATGCTTGGACTGTAGAGGCAAGAAAAACTTTTAGCCAACAAGATAATGATTTAACAAGATTAAAGGGATGATAATAGATATTAAAAAAAATGATTATAGATAGAATACGGCAATGAAAAAAGGAATTATCGCAGAAAACTTCTACATATTTGGTTTTACGGCAACTCACTTCATTTTATAAGATTAATTAAGAACGCCATCAATAAAACACGCAAAAAGTAAAGTAGGAGAGAATTGTAAATCTCTAAGAAGAGTAACAACATGTTGCACAGATCAAGAAATTAGGTGATCCAAAAGGATCATATGTCTTTATATAATGTATTCATAATCTTGCGATGGGGAGGATCCTACTGCAGTTTAGTTTCTTTAGATCTAATATTACAATGGCTCCTTGTTACGGTGCTCTGGATAGCCCCTAACCATCTAATTGAGATGTCTGGTATTCAAATTTTTGAGGCCTACTGAAGGGTGGAGAGACATTTTATAATTGTCGATCTCATCATCTGTGTCATATTTTCTTATGTCCCATCACAAAGACAAGTAGAGAACCCGCCATTTCTGTGGTTTCAATGTTTCATAAAAAATTGGGGTGTGTATATATATATATACATGTGTGTGTATATTTGAATGCATGGCTTGTGTAAAAATAACAAAAGAGCAGGTAGGAGCATCCGGAAATTAAGAAAAAGAGAGAGAAGAGGGGATGTAGACAGAGTGGTAGGTTTGTCTGATTATGGTGGGCAGGTAACAGGGGTTGGGTTGACTGGCTTCACAAGTTCACTTTACACCTGGGAAATGAAAGCAGCAACAGAATTAATTGAGAGGGTCCCGAAGTTAATTGCCTTCTAGTTTTCATCAAATTCCAATTTGGAATGTTAGTATAAATCCCAGTTAGTTTGTTAGTCTTACCCAAGTCTTCAAATTGAGAACCACCCCATCATCTCTCTCTCTCTCTCTCTCTCTCTCTCTCTGAGAGATGGTCCTGTGGGTGTCCAGATCTTTCTTTCCATGCATCTGTGATTCAAGTAGTGCATGTACATAAAAAATGGAATGTTTGAAGGGAATGTTGGCTGGCTCGGGGCTTTCTTAGTAGGGAAGCTTCGGACCAGGCTTCATTCCCCTCAAATCTTCTTTTTCTTCGATCAATCTCTTCTGCCATTCAGAGCTATTGTTCAAGTTAGATTGTGGAGAATGTTGTCTGGCTCGACGTCATATAGTCCATAGCTGTGCTATTGTTTGTCACTAGATGACCTCGGACCAGGCTTCATTCCCCTCAACCAACAGTTGCTGCTTCTTCTTCTTCTCTCTCATATTCAGTATATCTCAGTATATCAATATGAATAACGTTTCTTTTATTAACTTTTTACTTGTTTCATTTGGTCTTTAGTAACATACCATATCACAAGCGTTCATTGACTTAGTAATAACACATCTTTTTTTAACTTTCATGTTTGCTTTTGTTTATGCATGCATATCCATGTAAAATTTTTCTTTCCCGCTCATTCACGGGACTTTCTTCTTCTCCTTCTTCATCTTTTCTTCTTAAGATACATGTCTTTCTTTTCTAATATAGATTTGTCATTTGTCCTTGCTTTTCTCATGGATTTTATTCCTGTGTTAAAAGAGGACCCATTTGTTCTCATGTAATGTGCAAGATGAATGCCACGCCAAGATTTACATTAATAAATGCAAACTGCTCTATGCTTGCTAGGTTTAGGCGTCTCTGTGGCGAAGGAACAAGCCTCTTCTTCTAGGCTACTGGGTTTTCTGCTATAACCTATACATAGTTACCAAGCTACAAGTTGCAACGATCCATTAAGGTGAAAAAAATCTCCCCCTTACCCAAATTTCTATCTATGCAAAGTAAACCATTCACATCTTCTCTCTCTCTCTCTCTCTCTCTCTCTCTCTCTCTCTCTCTCTCTCTCTCTCTCTCTCTCTCTCTCTCTCTCTGTGTGTGTGTGTGTGTATACCCATTTTTATTATATTCACCCTTCCTTTCTACTTTTCATTGTTACGTACAACATTTCTAATTTTTTGGTGCAGTTGTGAAGAACAAGGTTTGTAAATGACATATGGAAGTACTGTGTGGGGAAATTCCCAGAGCTACAGGATTAGGCTAATCACAGCCATCATACGGAGCTAAACATTCTCACGTGCCATCCGCGTGCCATCCGCGTGCCATCCACGTGGCACCGGTCTCATCCCGGCTACCAGGGCAGAGGCCTTGGCCGACATCATACATCTCCAGGCCACAAGCGCCGAACTGGATCACCTCGGGCATCATCTCGGCAGAGAGTCCACATCGGCAAGGCCACCCCGGACGCTATCTCCGCAGATAACCCTACCTCGGCTAAAGCCACCTCGGCTGAAGAAGCCAGAGCAGTAACCGAAGCGAGAAAGAACCTTCGCCTAGACCCCTCATCCCCCACGTCACCAGGCACGTGGAAGGATAGGGTCACGATCTAGTGGGACAGACGCGACGTCCAGCCGCCCACTATCTTCGCCAGATCGCCACGTGGCAGCATCCAGCGGCTGAGGCCACATCAGGGCAAGGCCCGAGGGCGGATCCGCTGGTACTCCTACCGCCAAAGGCGCCCAACACAATCTGGCCCAACAAGACATGCATTTAATGCAATGTGGGCTGACCCGACTGGCATTTAATGCTGAGTGGGCCGGATTAGACCGCATTTATTACTTTGTGGGCTGATCATGACTTCCCAGTCAGATCATGGGACCCACACCCAGATATTCTCAGAGAGATACGATCCACTCCTCTATAAATAAACCCTCAAACACCATGCAAGGTACGCACATCCCATACACAGAGCCCTTACTCTGTCTCTCTTCCTCCTCTCCTTCCATTGTTCCAGTTCATACACTGACTTTGGCATCGGAGAGCCTTGCGCCGCTCAGGCCAGGGTCCTCTGACCGTTTGCTACTCCTTTTCAGGCTCTCGGACGGCATCCAGACATCTCAGACACCATCATCTTCACGGATAAGTCCTGTAAGGCACCCTCTTATTGTGGGTCATAATTTTCTGCACCTACAATTGGCGCCGTCTGTGGGAAAGAAATATCCCAGCCATCCAAACCTCTCAAAACCTTCCCAATCTTCCTAACCTCATCCTTTCAGAAGCCATGCCTCCGAAAGCTAAGAAGGGCGTAGAATCTTCAGGAGCAGCGCTCGCGCTGCCACCACCGCCAACGGAAGTCCCTCCTCAGGGGCAGTCCCGCGCAGTGCAAGACACGACTCCAGCGGAAGTCCCTCCTCAGGGGCAGTCCCGCGTGGTGCAAGGGACGACTGCAGGCGAGGGCCGCCTGGGCTCCCAACTCTTTGTCGAGATCCCTTTCCAAGAGGGAGTCGAAACCTCACTCTCAGCGGACGAGGTCCCGCCACCCGGACGCGATGAGCATCAGCATCAGCGTCCTCGGAAGGACAAAGCCGTGGCCGTGGGAGAAACGCGCCACGCTCAACCCCCCGGAGAGGCTCCCGAGGCTGCCCTCCTCCAGAAGCAACTCCGGAAGCAAGAGCGGATGATTCGCAAGCTCCAGCAGCAGCTGAAGGCAGTGCAAACTGCCTCCTTGAGGGAGGTCTCTGAGCCCCAAGGAAAAAAGAAGGGCGCTCCCAGCAAGGCAGCCCAGCCTCCTCGTGAGGACCTCAGACATTATCTGGACCAGAAACGGGGCCAGATTCGTGACGAAGGCTCGAGCAACAGCCGGAGTCACCATAGTCGCGATGGCCGAACTCATAGCCATCACAGTCCGAGCCGCCCCAAGCGAAAGTCCAGAGTTCAGACTCCAGAGGAGGACGACGAGCAGGAGTGGTTCGACAAGCGCGTCAGGCGGGCTCTCCAGCACAACCTGGACATGCGGGACCAGAAGCAGCTCTGCGGTCACACTGATCTTGGGGGCTCTCCCTTCACGAAGGAGATCGAGCGCACCCCCTTGCCCAGGAAGTTCTCCGTCCCGCGGTTCGTCCCCTATGACGGACTGTCCGATCCATCTGCACACCTCCGACACTTCTCCCAGAAGATGTCTATCTGGGGAAATGAGGGCCACCTAAACTGTAAGATCTTCTCCTCCAGTTTGGGTGACCTCCCCCTGAAGTGGTTTTGCTCTCTCCCAGAGCAGTCAATTCCCAGTTGGAAGGAGCTCCAGCTCTCCTTCCTGAAGAAGTTCCAAGCATACACCGTCGTCCCCAAGAAGGAAGGGGACCTTATCGCCCTAAGAATGAAGCAGGGTGAAACTCTTGCCAAGTTCACCCACCGATTCTGGGCAATCTACAGCCAGATTGAGGGCGCAAGGGAGGGGATATCCATCTACGCCTTCCAGCATGCCCTGATCCCCGGCAGCGATGTGCGGAAGGACTTGGCCGGGGACACTCCAGAGTCCATGTCAGAGTTAATGTCCCGGGTGAAGCGCTTCATCGCCCGGGAAGAAGACGAGATCCGAGCTAAGGATCGGGACGGGCATCCAGAGCCCGAACAGAAGAATAGCCAGCCTCGGCAAAGAGGCGGGAGGCCCTCCCAGAAGCAGGAGTCCAAGCGGGACTGGGCCTCCAGTTCGACGAAGCCTTCGTCGTCCAGGTCTGGGGGCAATTGGAAGCCCGGACCTCCCTCCAACGCCAGTCAGAGCGTCAATGTCGTCTTCAAGGAGCCGATATACCGCATCCTGGCGAAGATCAAATCCAAGCCGTTCTTCAAGTATCCCCCGCCCATGAAGTACGAACCCAGCGAGGGCTCCCGGAGCAAGCTCCACTGCGCCTTCCATAAGGGCAACGGGCACAAGACTGAAGAATGTAGGTCTTTGCAGTGGTATCTGGAGAAGCTGGCCAAAGAGGGCCACATTCCAGAGTTCATCAAGGAGGGTGATGCCGGCGGCAGCGAGGGCCGGGTTCACCAGAGCACGGCCCCGGCTCCAGACAGCGAGGACTCAGAGAAGATCATCAATGTGATCCATCTGGCGTCCTCGGCTCCAGCTTCCTCGTCCCGGGGAAGCTCCCAAACCCGTGCCGAAGCCAGGCGGGCTTCGCACGAGAAAGAAGTGATGAAAGCCGACCTCGCCCCGGCATCCAAGAAAGCCCGCCGAGACAAACCAGCCATCTCGTTCTCGGATCGAGATCTAGAGGGGGTCCAAGTCCCTCACAACGACCCCCTGCTTCTCACCATGAAGCTGAGAGACTTCACCGTAAAGAGGATCCTCGTCGACTCCGGCAGCTCCTCCGAGGTCCTCTACTACGACTGCTTCAAACGGATGAAACTCTCCGAAGCAGACCTCACGGAGGTTCGTGCACCTCTGCTAGGGTTGTCCGCGACGCCAGTCTACCCCAAGGGCAGAATCACCTTGGAAACCGAAGTTGGCGGAGCCTCCGTGACAGCCGACTTTCTGGTTGTGGATGCCCCTTCCCCCTACAATGTCATTCTGGGCAGGACGTGGCTCCACAAGCTGGAGGCAGTTCCCTCTTCCTTCCACCAAAAGCTGAAATTCGTCCACGAGAACGAAGAAGGCAAGCTGGAGGTAGTCACAGTGAAGGGAGACCAGCAGCAGGCCAGGCAGTGCGTGTTAGCCGCAGTTCCAGCAGTAAAGGAGCCAGAGCGCGTTAACCTGGCCGAATTCGAAAAGGGCCTCGATGAGATCGGCAGGGACCCTGAAAAGAAGAGCATCGAGGACCTAGCCGAGGTCAGGCTAGACCCGGCAGACCCAGACCGTTTCTTCCTGATCGGCACCCAGCTGTCGGACGAAGAAAGGGCCGAACTCTCTCGGTTCTTGATGCAGAATGTGGACGTCTTCGCTTGGAGCCCAAGTGAGATGCCCGGGGTCGACCCAGAGGTCATGTGCCACAAGCTCAACGTCGACCCCGACCACAAGCCAGTGGTGCAGAGGGCCCGCAGAACCGGGCTGCAGCAGACAGATGCGGTCGTGGAAGAGGTCGACAGCCTGTTAAAAGCAGGGGCCATCCGGGAAGTCCAGTACCCGGTATGGCTGGCCAACACGGTGGTCGTCAAGAAGAAAACTGGAAAGTGGAGGGTGTGCGTAGACTTCACCGACCTGAACAGGGCTTGCCCTAAGGACAGTTTCCCCCTCCCGAAGATCGACCAACTGATTGACGCCACCGCTGGCCATGACCGAATGAGCTTCCTCGACGCCTACCGCGGCTATCATCAGATCCCCCTCTATGGGCCCGACGAGGAGAAAACATCATTCATCACCCCCCGCGGCACTTACTGCTATAGAGTAATGCCCTTCGGGCTGAAGAACGCGGGGGCGACCTATCAGCGCCTCGTCACGAAGATGTTCCAGGCCCAGCTCGGCCAAACGGTGGAGGTGTATATCGACGACATGGTCGTCAAATCTGTGCGCTCCAGCGACCACCTGGTAGATCTCGGCCAAGTCTTTGACATCCTTCGCGCCTACAAACTCAAGCTCAACGCTTCCAAGTGCGCCTTCGGCGTAGCCTCTGGCAAGTTTCTCGGCAGCTTGGTGACGCGGAGGGGGATAGAGGCCAATCCAGACCAGATCACCGCCATCCAGGACATCCAGAGTCCCTCCACCACAAAGGAAGTTCAAAAGCTGACGGGAATGGCCGCCGCACTCAATCGCTTCATCAGCCGCTCATCAGATAAGTGCAGGCCTTTTTTCCAGCTTTTGAGGAAAAATTTGAAGTTCCAATGGACCCCCGAGTGCGACCAGGCATTGGCCGCACTCAAAACTTATTTGATGTCACCCCCACTACTCTCCACCCCGACTCGGGGGGAGATTCTGTATCTATACCTAGCGGTCTCGGATCACGCAGTAAGCTCCGTCCTCATCAGGGAGGATGAGGGAGTTCAAAAGCCGATCTATTACACGAGCAAGACCCTGCTCGATGCCGAGACCAGGTACCTTCTGTTGGAGAAGCTTGCGTTGGCCCTTGTTACCGCCTCCCGCAAGCTCTCCCATTATTTTCAATCCCACACTATTGTGGTGATCACGGAGCACCCACTCCGCTCCTTGTTCAAAAAAGCTGACTTTTCAGGGCGCATATCAAAGTGGGCAGTTGAATTGGGGCAGTATGACATACAGTACCGTCCCCGAACTGCAATCAAAGCCCAGATTCTGGCCGACTTCATAGTCGAATTCGCCTGCCCAAACCCGGCTCCGACCCAGCTCGGCACGGCACTGGGGGGCACAGGGCAAGAGCCAGCAGAAACAGAAGTCCAGCAGTCTCCCACCTTGGCATGGAGGATCTTTGTCGACGGGTCGTCCACCTCCAAGAGAGCTGGCGCCGGCATAGTTCTCCAGTCGCCAGAGGGACTGGTCATAGAGCAGGCTTTCACCCTCGACTTCAAAGCAACGAACAATGAGGCAGAGTACGAAGCACTGATCGCAGGGTTGAACAGCGCCCGAGTCCTCGGAGCCCAGCACCTGGAAATCTTCAGCGATTCTCAACTGGTAACTAGCCAGCTCGCTGGAGACTACCAGGCCAGGGACGACAGGATGGCGGCTTACTTAGCCCTGGCAAAAAAGCTACTCTCCCAATTCCAGAAAGCCGAGGTCAGGCAGATCTCCCGAGATACCAACACGCACGCAGATGCGCTTGCAAACCTGGCCTCCGCTGTCGAAGCAGGAAAGAAGAGGACCATCGAGGTCGGGTCAGTATCAAGGTCGAGTCTAGAACTCCAGTCATCTCGGCTTGTCCTCTGTGCTGACCTCGGCCCCAGCTGGATGGATCCAATCGTTGCCTACCTGAAGGATGACCAGCTCCCTGAGGACAAGACTGAAGCCCACAAGGTCAGGCTCAAGGCAGCCCGCTTTTGGCTCTCTCCAGAAGGCAAACTCTACAGGAAGTCCTTCACAGGCCCGTACCTCCAATGCGTCCACCCGTCCAAGGTGGACGACTTCCTGTACGAGATCCATGAAGGAATCTGCGGCAGCCATATAGGAGGCCGCTCATTGGCCTACAGGGCAATCAGCCAGGGTTACTGGTGGCCCTACATGCAGAAGGACGCCCAGGTCTACGCCAGAAAAATGCGAGAAATGCCAGAAGTTCTCCCACTCACTTCATCAGCCAGCACAGGATCTGAGCCCCCTCTCTAGTCCATGGCCCTTCGCTCAATGGGGCCTGGACATTGTGGGGCCTCTCCACCGAGCTCCAGGGAACAAAAGATGGCTGATAGTGGCTACGGACTACTTCACCAAGTGGATAGAGGCTGAGCCGTTGTCCTCCATCACCGACCGGGACTCCAGGAACTTCGTTTGGAAAAAACATCCTTACGAGGTTCGGCATCCCCCGGACCCTAATTTCGGATAACGGGACTCAGTTCGATTCCAAATCCTTCAGAGATTTCTGCCAAGAACATGGCATCAGAAACCATTACTCCACCCCGGCATATCCACAGAGTAATGGTCAGGCAGAAGTCTCCAACAAAGTGATCCTGGACGGCCTCAAGAAGCGACTGGACAAGGCAAAGGGCAGATGGACAGAAGAGCTTCCGAGCGTGCTGTGGGCGTACAGGACAACTCCAAGGAGGTCCACCTCGGCGACACCATTCTCTCTGGCCTACGGGATGGAGGCTGTCATTCCCCTAGAAATCGGCCTTCCTACCCTGAGGACAGAACTGGTCGACCAAGGTCGGAATGAAGCGAACCTGGCAATGGAGCTAGAGCTGGCGGACGAACAACGTGAAGCAGCAGCCCTGAGACTAACCGACTACCAGCAACGGTTAGCCAGGGCATACAATCAGAATGTCAAGGAAAGAAGGTTCACCACGGGGGAGCTCGTTTTAAAGAAGACCCTGCCAGCTGACAGAGAACCGAATGAGGGGAAGCTTGCCCCGAACTGGCACGGCCCGTTCAGAGTAGTTTCACTGGCAGGAAAATCAGCCTACAAGCTCGAAGACTTGGATGGCAAGCCATTGCCGAGACCGTGGAATGCATCTCATTTGAAGAAGTTTTATTTCTAAAGATGTAACGAACTTCGGAATCAATAAAAAGCAGCTTTTGCCTTGTCATCAATCTCTGGTCGACTCCGGCAACACAGGCTCCACGCCTTGGAAACGGCTTCGAGTTCCTACACTCAGCCTTTCCTAAAATTCCGTGTCTCAGGGCACACAGGCTCCACGCCTTGGAAACGGCTTCGAGTTCATACACTCAGCCTTTCCTAAAATCCCGTGTCTCAGGGCACACAGGCTCCACGCCTTGGAAACGGCTTCGAGTTCATACACTCAGCCTTTCCTAAAATCCCGTGTCTCAGGGCACACAGGCTCCACGCCTTGGAAACGGCTTCGAGTTCATACACTCAGCCTTTCCTAAAATCCCGTGTCTCAGGGCACACAGGCTCCACGCCTTGGAAACGGCTTCGAGTTCATACACTCAGCCTTTCCTAAAATCCCGTGTCTCAGGGCACACAGGCTCCACGCCTTGGAAACGGCTTCGAGTTCATACACTCAGCCTTTCCTAAAATCCCGTGTCTCAGGGCACACAGGCTCCACGCCTTGGAAACGGCTTCGAGTTCATACACTCAGCCTTTCCTAAAATCCCGTGTCTCAGGGCACACAGGCTCCACGCCTTGGAAACGGCTTCGAGTTCATACACTCAGCCTTTCCTAAAATTCCGTGTCTCAGGGCACACAGGCTCTATGCCTTGTAAGAGGCTTGCAGTTCCTACACTCAGCCTTTCCTAAAGTCTGGGTTCATAAACCCCTCAAGGCGGTCCGGCCAAGGACAAGTTCTCTGGAGTCCGGGTTCATACACCCGTCAGAAGGCCATTGCCGAACTCGCTCCGCCGAGCCGAGACCAATGGAATGGGTCCATCTCGGCGCAATGCATCTCGTCTCGGCCAAAGCCAGCCCTTTTGGCCAAAGTCAATGCCAGCACTCAAACACAAATCCAAGTATTCCGAAACAGCGTAAAGTAATGAGAAAAAGAACTCGAAAGCACTGTATGCAGCTTGGTTAATCAGAAAATGCATTTTCATTCATTGCAAACTGCTTCGTTACAAGAAATACATGACAGAAAGCAGAGTACAGAAAGGAGGACCGCAGTCCTCTAAAAACAGAAAACGGAGAGAGGCTAGAAGACTCTGATCTTCACTGACTCTTCAGGCGTCACTGACTCTTCAGGCAGAGGGCTCCTGGAGGCTCTAAGCGATCCCTGGACCCCGCTGGGCTCTGCAACACCCTCGGTGGCAGTAGGAGCGGCAGAGCTTGAAGAAGCCTCCCGGACCAGCGATGCCCAATCCCGCCTGCCGTACGACGGGCGCACAGGGCGGTGTCGGACGAGAAGGCGCCACCGTCCCCTCGCAGCGCATCCTCACTCTGTCTGGCCAAGCGCCAGTGCCCATGGACCCGCGTTCAGAGAGCGCGTGGCCCACGGGGAGTTCCTTCAGAGAGCGCGCAGGCCACGACAGCCTTCCCCCCTTGGGGACAGCCGTCCAACGGCGCAGGGTTTTCCCCCGGATCAAGTAATCTCAGGCAGCTCCCAGACATGGTCCTTATGTTCCTTCCTTCTCCCATGGCGAACCTGTTCCCCCTATTTATAGGATGGAAGAAGGCCCAGTCTTCAAAAGGAGTTATGGGGCGAAGTCCCCCACGCGTTGTTGGGAAGGCGCGACTATTGACCAGCGAACCCTATGGCGCCACGTGGAGACATCCGTCAGACTCCCTCGTCTGCCGCGCCACCATGTTCATTGCTATTCAAGATCACCCAAGATACGGAGGATCAGCGCGAATACCAATGGGGATCACCCAAGATACGGAGGATCAGCGCGAATACCAATGGGGATCACCCAAGATACGGAGGATCAGCGCGAATACCAATGGAGATCACCCAAGATACGGAGTATCAGCGCAAATACCAAAAAAGATCTTAAGGGAGCACTTTACCGAACTCAAGCAATCAAAGAACTCAAGCTTAAAAGAGAAAAGCACGGGTATTTCAGAAAACCTTCATTTGTATTAAAGTTTCAATCATTACAGTGTCAGCAAATACAAATCGAGGAAAATTACAAAGCACAAAGCAAAGAAGCAAAAATCCCAAGGTCCCGATGTCCCGAGGTCATGACCGGTCAGTCGCACGAGCTGCGGCGTCAGAGGCTTCGCCGGATGGACGGGCAGAGTTCGGCACCGGGAGCGGGTACGGAGGCGGCTCCCGAAAGGAGCGGTGGCCCTCCGAGACCCCGACCTCTTTCAGGCCGGCAAGCCACCCTTTCGCCCAAGCCTTATCCCTCACCACAAGAACCCTTTCCTTGTAGTGGGCGGTGACCTGCACTTTGGCATCCTCGAAGGCAGCATCACACTCGGACTCGAGCTTAGCCTCGGCTTCGTCCGCCCTTTTGGACTCGGATTCAAGCTTCGCCTCGGCCTCGTCCGCTCTCTTGGCCTCGGCTTGAAGCAGGGCCGCATAATCGTCTCCCATCTTCGAAATGGAGACCTCGAGCTCGGCCGACTTAGTCCTCTCCGCCTCGGCCTCCTCCCTCGCCTGCTCGAGCTTCGCCGCGAATTCCTCTTCTGCTTTGGCCAACTTCTGGCTCACAGCGTCCAGGGACTCTTGCAGGCCGTTCTTCTCCACGGACAGCTCGGCAGCGTCCGCGCCGTACCTCCAGATCCTATCAGCAACGGCCATGGACTTCTGAGCCGCCTGTCAAATGAAGACGTACATGTTAGATCCAAAGAGCGTCAGACGTTAAATTGCTGGTTTAGCAAAGGAAAATGAAGATTTACCACTAGGTTGGACTGCAGCATCGACAAGATCAGCTTCTGATCGCTGTACTTATCCAGCCGCTCCATGTCCCGGGGAAGGGCACAGGCTCGCCCAAGGGCCTCGAGGACCGGGAGATCGATCCTGTGAAGAATGCTGTCCTCCACCGTCATCGGCCTCCCCGGCCCGAGCATGAAGCCTGGCTCCCATAACTGCGGCCCCGGCGGCAACGAGGCAGCGGCCGAGCTAGGGCCCGCATCAGTCCTCGGCATCTTCAGCGGCCGAGTTTCCTCCTGCTCGACCTCGGCTGGGGGCGAGCGTACCCCTAGGTCAACAGGGCCAGGGGGCACAGGTACCTCCACCGCCTCTGCAGGAGAAGCCACCCGAGCCCTCGGAGACGGACGCCTCGGAGAATCTACCGGCTCCTCGGGGGCTCGGACGTCCTCCACTCCAAGCGCCAAGGCCTCGAGATCCTCGAAGGACAAACGCCTGGTGTGCCTCATCCCGGATCCTGGCGAGGGAGATCGGGCAGATTGACTCGATTCCCTTCCTGAGACCTGGGGTAGTCTCGACTCTGCTAAGGAAACTAAGATTCCAGACGCTGCCCTGGCTTCAGACGACGCCCGCGAGGGCTCTGCGACCTCCGGAACGGCCCGCTCCTGACCAACCCCGGATCCGGCACCTTCACTCGGGATCGGCTCTACGGTGCCCCTCAGATACCCGCGGTACTTCGGCTCATATCCTAGCAGCGACCAAGCCGCCCTGCCGTCGTGACCGCTGTACCGCTTCACCAGACGGAGCCAGGCATCGTTCCTCTTCCAGATGTATTTGGCAGCCCGTCTCCTCTCCTTCAAAGCTGCAGCAGTCAGAATCATGAGCACGGCAGAATTAAAAGAAACTTATGAAAAAAGAAAAAGAGACGGAGGACGTTTACTTGGGATGGTTCCGAAGTGGCGAGGGACCTGGTAGCCTCTATCGGTGTCGGCCTCCCCAAACTCCCAGTTCCCAGAGACGTATAGAAGATCGTCCCCGGCATACTTGCTCGAATCCTCCAAGTATCGGACGAAGCCATCCCGGCCTGACTTAGCCCGGAGATAATAAGATTCCCCGGACCTGCATATGTCATAGACGTCCTCAAGATCGAAGACGCCGAAGTCGGTGCCTAGGACCTCATTCAACTTGACCGTGCCCATCACGATCTTGAAGGCATTCGGCAGCAGTTGGCAAGGGCAGAGACGCCACTGACTAAGGCATCTCCTGAGAAGCGGATGAAGGGGGAATCGGACCCCGCCTTCTATCACAGCCACCAGCGGAAAAGGCATCCAGCCTCCCAGAAAGGCGCGAGGGTTGTAGCCATGGGGATCAGCACCCCTGACTTGGACATCAGCAGGGATCCTAAAGGCTGACCTAAAACCCTCGATCGCTGCCTCGCTCTCTAACCAGTGGTTGTAAATCCCCATTCCTATCCCAGTCTAAAAGTAGAGAAACCCGCAGAAGAAGAAGCAGAGCAGAAAGAACTTACGGAAGCAGAACAAAGACGCTGGACAGCGAAGAGGCTCAACCTCAGCAGCGCACCACTTCTCGGATGAAGCTCCTTCACAGTAGCCTTCCCTCTTCTGACGCTCGTCTCTGATTCAGAATCGCAAACGAAGGATGGAACAGACCTCAACTGCCCTATAAATAGCAGAGAGTTCCCCCTTTTTTGCAGAAACTCTAATCGGGCGTGCCAAGGGGCGCCCCTCCCTCCTGGGATTTCGCGCGAATCATTTCGGAAATTTATTGCGCCTCCCTGAAGCGGCGCGCAAATCATTTCAAAAATTGATTGCGCCCCTGACGAAACGGCGCGTACGACCTCGAAGAGACAGACAACCAGCCCAGGAACGACACGTGGAACCGTCGAACTGTCTTCAGCATTGAATAGGGGACGCCATTTATCACCTCGAACATCCAAAGCGACAGCGAGTCAGGGCCGAAAGAAGATCTCCTACAGATAGACCCGGCACATAGCTCCCGACCTCACGGCACTGACGTTCTACGCGAGCTCAGAAGCTAGGGGGCAATTGTGTGGGGAAATTCCCAGAGCTACAGGATTAGGCTAATCACAGCCATCATACGGAGCTAAACATTCTCACGTGCCATCCGCGTGCCATCCGCGTGCCATCCACGTGGCACCGGTCTCATCCCGGCTACCAGGGCAGAGGCCTTGGCCGACATCATACATCTCCAGGCCACAAGCGCCGAACTGGATCACCTCGGGCATCATCTCGGCAGAGAGTCCACATCGGCAAGGCCACCCCGGACGCTATCTCCGCAGATAACCCTACCTCGGCTAAAGCCACCTCGGCTGAAGAAGCCAGAGCAGTAACCGAAGCGAGAAAGAACCTTCGCCTAGACCCCTCATCCCCCACGTCACCAGGCACGTGGAAGGATAGGGTCACGATCTAGTGGGACAGACGCGACGTCCAGCCGCCCACTATCTTCGCCAGATCGCCACGTGGCAGCATCCAGCGGCTGAGGCCACATCAGGGCAAGGCCCGAGGGCGGATCCGCTGGTACTCCTACCGCCAAAGGCGCCCAACACAATCTGGCCCAACAAGACATGCATTTAATGCAATGTGGGCTGACCCGACTGGCATTTAATGCTGAGTGGGCCGGATTAGACCGCATTTATTACTTTGTGGGCTGATCATGACTTCCCAGTCAGATCATGGGACCCACACCCAGATATTCTCAGAGAGATACGATCCACTCCTCTATAAATAAACCCTCAAACACCATGCAAGGTACGCACATCCCATACACAGAGCCCTTACTCTGTCTCTCTTCCTCCTCTCCTTCCATTGTTCCAGTTCATACACTGACTTTGGCATCGGAGAGCCTTGCGCCGCTCAGGCCAGGGTCCTCTGACCGTTTGCTACTCCTTTTCAGGCTCTCGGACGGCATCCAGACATCTCAGACACCATCATCTTCACGGATAAGTCCTGTAAGGCACCCTCTTATTGTGGGTCATAATTTTCTGCACCTACAAGTACGAAGCTCATATCTCCTTACTTAATTAATGTGATAAGCAGTGACATGAAAGTGCAACTCTCGGTTCATATTTCTTGTTTGGAAAAGTGCTGACTCAAAGGAGTATCGAGATGCCATAGATGGAACGAAAGAGAAATGAGCTAAGTTCCTGGGGCTATGAATTGTGGAGATGAAAAGTTAGACAGATGGACAATCCATGTATTTTACTATAATGGTTTAAATGGCGATGAGGGTTTCATTTCTTCTATAGAGAGCTCCTGAGGATTAGTGGTAACATTTCCATGACAGATGTGCTGTCAATTGTCATACATACAATTCTGATAGCATTTGCCTTCAAAAAATCTATACAAATACACCAAAAACAAAAAAAAAAAACACAGAGATAGATAGAGAGAGAGTTTGGGTCCATAAAATACATTAATTTGAGTCTGGATTCATTTCATTTTTTTTTTATTGGTACTATAGTAAGGGGCTAGGTCAAGACTCGCACAAGTAAGATAATAGGAACTCACACATGCGAGGAATGGGCAACTCGCCATATCTCATTTTTTGATCGGATCGATGGTCGGACGTTTCTCGGAAAATGAGACCACAGATCGTGGAAGCCAAGACCTTCTCCTATGTGGTGGCTGTCTGATTTCTGTATGTACAAAAATAGCCAAGACCTTCTTCTATGTCCAACAATATACATGTATTAGAAATTGTACCGTGCAGTTTTAGTATATAGATGTGGTCTCCCATCCAATTAAGATCGATGGATAAGAATAAAGTAATAGACTCTACCCCCATGCAGATTGCAGAGTGCACAATAATGGAGAATGGACTAGTGTCTTCATTAGATAAATGGGCTTTGGTAGCATCTCATCATGACCTGTGTTAGGTATCTGTTTCACCTACTTGGGGTTTGCTGGATCCAACATGTTCCCATCTCTTGACTCACTCTATGTAAAGTAAGGAGAGCGATGGTTGAACATCACTTAAAATTGAGAGAAATACATCAATGAATTAACCACGTGTAGGAAACAAAATTAGCTTAAGTTTGAACTTATATCACTCTTGCATCAAGTAAAGGTGAACCCCACGTAACGGCCACACCAAATGTAGATTTTAGTGTAGTGAAAGAAAAAAGTATTTCCACTTTTCACGTTTTTCCTAATAAGTTCAAAGCATAAAATATTTGTTCATTTCTATGAAATCAAATGAATGCATGAAATGAAAATGAGTAATGGTTCCAAACTCAACTTAACGTCATGTTCTCCAAAGTTGGAGTATAGTCCACTTGACATAATCATCTAACTTGGAGGCTTTGGCCCATTTGTAAACAGGACTATCTATCTATTATCTTGATAGTTTGAAAATGATAATCATGAATATGATGTAAGTAGGGCTTGTCCATATTGACAATTTGATATATTTTTCGCCGGTTTTCAAAATAATGGCAATTACAACGATTAGATTAACGGCACCATTTTCTATTCAATTTCTTGTGTTAGTACTAATATTTAGGGAGGTGGTGCATTTAAGTGGTTTGGATTTGAAAATTTGGGTCCCACTCGTTACGTTTGTGGAATTGGATCCAACCTTTTTCAGACACATCTGTAAACAAGTTTTTGGCTGGTTTAGCAGCTGCAATTGACAAGGAAGATATTGATAAGTTTATAAATGTGGTTGTGGGTTTTGATGCCTTTGATCTGGCTGCCTACTTGGAAAGCCACGCTTGCTTATCTGGAAGTGAAAAATGAGCTGAAAGCCGAGGAGGAGGAGGAGATGATCTTACAAGAAAAAGGAAAAGAAAAATTCCCTTTAGTTACAGATCATCAGCCATCAGGCTATTGTTGCATAGAAATTGAGAGGATTTTGATTTCCTCATGTGTAAGTCAAGCACACCTATTCTTGCAACATCAATCC
Source organism: Litsea cubeba (assembly GCA_012931725.1). NCBI lineage: Eukaryota > Viridiplantae > Streptophyta > Magnoliopsida > Laurales > Lauraceae > Litsea > Litsea cubeba. The sequence continues at coordinate 5,242,503 of CM022954.1, read as the reverse complement.
TTCGAGTTTTATTGTTTACTTTAGAGGTGGCTAATTGATAATAACCGTTGATTACCAATAGAAAAGAAAGGTGCAAAGGTTTCAATAATGGATTGAGCGAAAATCAAGTCCTGCTATTTTTTTTTAGATTCAATCCAACTGTGACTATAGCTCCGATGAGTTTCAAATTGAGGGGAGGATAATGAGCATAGGGTGAGCGGACCAATTATAAGTGGGTCTCATAATTGTTCTTCCACACAAATGTTATAACAAAAATGTAACGAACTGTTGCTTGAAAAAATTGTTACAAGCCTTTAAAAAAATTTGTTACAATTTTTTTTTTAAATTCTCATGGAATCTGTGCATCAAATTCTAAGTTATGCCAACATGAGAAACGGAGCTAGCACTTGGGAGAGCTAGTCTCTACCTTTTTCACCCGAAATGGGTGTCAAATCCACCTGAAAATAATCATAGTCCTATTTTGTCCACAGGTGTTTCTTTTTTTTGTTCTTGGTATACCTAATCATCATTTTCAGCTTGTGACTTATTTCTTTTGGACTCAAACCTTGCTACTCTTGCATCCCCAGGAGGACTTGTAAGTCCACAACTTCTTTAAAAAAATGATCACTGATGAAAAACTCAAAGCCCCAACTCCATTAGATCTCAAGTGATTCAATCAAAACTTGATACTGCAATGACTGGGGCAGAACTCAATTGAATTGGTCAAAATCCAATTAAGATTTGAAGCTCCTTCTAGACCCCTTTTTTTCTCTCATCTTTTCTTTTTCTTTTTTATTTTTTTCAAGAACTCGGTCACGACTAGGTCAACTGATTTAGATTTCACTGGGTCCAGTTATGGAGTCAATTCAACTTTAGCTTCTGTGCTAATCAAAGTTTTTTAGTTGTTAAATAACAAGCAGTATATCAGGTAACTCTAGGTGGAGCAACATATCGTGGCCACTATTCTAAAGCCAATAGACATTTTCTAGATTTTATAAACTACGATATATTTTTCTAGATTTGTGATGCATTATTAGCACGTTATTCGAAATTGCAATTTAGAAAAAAAGATTGTTTCATCAAAAGGGGCAAAAAAAAAAAATAGAAATAGAAAAAAGGAACACATGCTTCTTTGGTTACATTGATCTCCACTTTCAGCCTTAAATATGTAAGAATATTATTAGACATCCCCTCATCAGGGTAATTAATTAGCATGTTACAATTTTCTCCCTTCCTTGTCCTCATCCATCTGATAGAATTCCTATATCTCTTTGTCCAATGAATTCCTAACTATGTCCTATATACAATTTGATCTTGACCATGCCTCTCCATATCGGCCATGTTGAGCCAGCAACACCACTTCTTCTGGTGATAATGTAAGTGGGCCAGAACTCAAGTAGTGGCGAGCAGCGCGGACCCTGCAAGCATTGGTATTAGAACAAATCCTTCTTTTTTATCGCTACGATAAATCACACACCCACACTCCACCCAAGTCTGTCGCCAACACAACCAGTGCGCTCAGGCTCTGGTTGTTTCTATGGAGAAGAAGATGCCAAACCACTAAGTTATCAGTGGATTAGCGCAACAAATTCATAACTACAAGCAGCTTTGCAAACATAATTTCAGTATCAACAACATACCTGCCGCGCTGTTTTGTTCTACTGTTGTTTTCCTGTAGACGGGAAGACTCTGACCTCGAAATTTGACTCAAGAAGGATGAGTACTCATGTAATGCAGGACCTTTTAGTGCCAAACGTGATCTTGGAGGTACCAAGGAAGAAACTGTACCGTAAAGCCTTGGTTCCACTTCCCTGCTGTGTAGACACCATGCAGAACTCAATGATAGAATGCCAAAAGCAGTCATGATTGATGTGCATGCATAAGTAATGTATTCATGCATATATGTATCATAATTGTAACAACAAGGTGTCTTACTGATAAGCTCCATACCATTTTTTAGAAGTAATTTAGTTTCGTTCATATTAAAAGTTCAACTATAAGAATTATATCCACAAAATGCAAAAGTATCACCATACCTACTAAAAGAAATGTCAATGTCTGGTGCACTGATCTCCAAATGACATGAGCTTGGAACTCTGCCCATCTCCTGTGCAGCCAGTTTCCCTTGTGCCATTGTACTAGTACTGCAAGCCAGCATCTCCTGAGCTAAATCCACCTTATTTTCATAACCCAACTTCATCCCTATTGCAGCAATCCTCTCTGAAAACAAGCAAAAACCATGCTGTGCAAATGTGGATGTCATCTCCAACTGCTCATCATACCAGGAAAAAGAATCCGGCTCAACACATGGCACCATTGATGGTTCCAAAACGTCCTGTAAAAGCGTCTCTTCTAAGAACCAGGGCATTGAATGTGAATAATATTAAAAGAAAAGGAAATTCTTAATTTCTAAGACATGTTTTGCCTTGAGCTTAATTTTGGAATGGATTTAGGGCATTTTTGCCGGAACAATAAGAGAAAAACCAGTTCAAAATCCTCCCAGTTTCTCAAAAATATGCTGCTTGCTATACCGCTAAAATCTCATTTTTAAGGACTGGCCGGTTATGGAGATGCAAAAGGAAAAATGGAGGGGTCATTGCTCTAAGAAAAGTTTTTAAGTATATATAGCCAAGAAAAGTATGTAAGTGGAAGACTAATAACGTAATATCTTCTGTGGCAAAGAAGGCTATGGAGCCTTGGAATCAACTTTTTCCTGATGAAATTTGATATCTAATTGGGATGGAATATTTTGGTACTCAAGTGACTATAGAGGCTTATACCATGGAAGGTTATACCGAAGGTAAGGATTGGGAGGGAAAGTTTTATATAAAAAAACATTGTTCAGATGGAGTAATTGAGTTTGGAAGTTGGGGGTTTGGAAAAGCTTGCATACATTGTACAGTTAACACTTTAAATAATATGAGCTAACCATTACCCATTAAGAGAAAACAGGCATAGGTTGGGAACCACTTACATTGGTAAGAGACTGGCAGCTACTGAGCATCACATCAGCTTTAGAAATCAGATCGGTAAGTCCAGACGCAAACTCCACTATCTTAGAAGCATCTCTCTCTTCTGAAGTTACATGTGATTTTAGATCCTCCTGACGGCCACGCAGTTTCCTCCATGTTTCCTGAACTAAATCAAATACCAGTGGACACCCAATTTTTTGCAAAGATTCCTGCATTAAATCAGTTGCAAGTGGGTTCCTCGGATTCTCCATGGAAGTCAACCCTGCACTGAAATCAGCACGGCTACACTCATCCATTACTGCATATCCTTTGGTTACAACCTCTGCGTTTACATTTTGACACTCCCCAACCACCTCATTCCCATGAACAGATTCTGCAACTACTTCACAAGCATAACCCAATATAGTTTCTGAATGCTTATTTGCTTCTGCTGCAGTTCCATCCAAAGCATTAACCTCCATTATAGGCAGGCCTTGTACACCACCCATAGTAACATCTTCCAAGGTAAAATCAAAATGGTTACAAGATGTACTTTTAGACAGACATTCACCACCATCATTGATTTCAGTCTCAGGAACAAAAGATGATTCTGGAACACATGATACATTTACTGATTTATACATGTCACATATGTGTGAATCACATGCTGTTTCAGAGATTTTGTATGAGCCCTCATATAAAGACTGTTCTAGGCAACTAGGAGCTATGATACTCTGGTCAAGGGATTTGATAGATAGATCAGGCAGTATTTTATTGTTTGGATCCTGAGGCGTAATGTGCAGCATAGCTGGAAGGCTATCAGAGCAGTATTTATCATCTTCTGAATCAGGAGACAAGACTGTATTCAGTTTCCGACTCACAGCATGCACTGAAACATTATCTGCACAGCACTTACCATCCTCTGAATCCGAAGAAAGTATCATATTCAGTTTCCGTCTTGCAGTTTGCCCTGCAAGGTTATCCAAGCAGCAATTGCCATCCTCTGAGTCAGAAGAGAATATTGTCGCCAGTTTCTGCCTTACAGCTTGATGTGCAAATGTGATAGGGGAGTCTGAAGCATTGGAAAAATCAACATTGTCAAGGAATTGAGTCACAAAATCATTGCCATCACGGGCAGAGCAATTCCTTCTCAGCATGGCTTCCTTTCTTGCCTCTATACTGCCTGTTCCATTGTTACCTAACTCCAAGGCATCTCTGCTTCCCATAGAGTAGTGTTCTTCCACTGCCTCCATAAACATGGAATTTTCTTTCACCATGGACAATGTGTTGGATATCTCCTTCTCCACAAGAACTGATAACTGACAGGAAAATCCCCAAGGAATTAACTTTGGTAAAACATGATGGCCTGCAACAGGATCAAATTGTAGCGGACTATACGTGCACTTTATATTCCTATCTGCACAGTTGAAAATAAACTAAGTTATGTCATTAGGATATAAATGGAAGTTAGAATATAAATAAGAATGAACGTGGAAGACACATGGTAACTGCATGCTCAGTCTGTCACTGAAAAATCAGAGCAGACCGACCAAGTCCAACCCAGTTGAACTGGAACCAGCACATGTTGTGGTTTGCTTCAAACCAAAACCATGGAGTTGGCTGTGGGTTTCCAAAGCATGAGATAGGAGAAATCACAGGCCAACTCCTTTTTTGCCGATAACAAAAAATTTATGAGTACTTTCCATATGATTATTCCATTTTCATCGTAATTCCTAAGAGAGTATAGATGAGCACTTTGGGTTGTAATAAACAACTGGCATATGATCTCATAGAGAATAAAGTGAATGACTGGGAACTTTCCCCCAGGCCAATCAAAGCATCATCTTTCAGCCAAAATATTTGGTGCAGCAGTTCAAATATGCAAAACAAAAAATACGGGTCACACAATCTGAAAACGTTTGATTTTGTGTTTAAAAGCAAACATTTCCCCTCTTTAACAACCTCTTTGGGATCTTTTACCCTGGCACCAAAACTGAAGAAGCATGAGAGTCTTCCTGATGTCCCCTTGACAACACCTGATAAATCTCTCTATCAACTGGAGAGAGATGTTGGTTTTTTCTGCAGTACAAACCTACAAAGAAATTAACAGCAATGAAACTGAAGGGATGCAAAATTCCATATGACCACGTTCCCACAGTAACAATAAAAGAAGAAAAGGTAAATGAAGAAAGAAATAACCTGTCATACCATGTAAGCCTCAGAAAGCAGTTCCTCCAATGGCGGGCCTGAGAAATCCACAACTAACCTATCCAAAAGATGTGGCAAGACGGGATCCTTGCCTATAGTTTAGCAAAGTTAGTAATTTGAATGGTGGAAAGAATAAGATAGCGACAAAACTGCACGTGGAGTGAGATTGTATATTTTAATCAATGATCTTACTATTGCTTGTGAGTATCATGGGCCGCTTTGCTGCTTCTGCTAGTTGCGATAACGTTGCAGTAAATCCACGATCTTCATCAAAAATAATGTCCACATCCTCAAAGAGAATCAGAGTTTTTGTTTCCCCTTGACTAGAGGAAGTTCTGTTTTCTGTAGCATTCTGAGATGGTGTCATTGCATTCCAAACTTCTTGCTTGCACGCTGTGGAAGTGACTTCAATTACCTCACAGTCAGATTCTTGGGAAACTATGCCATTTTCTTTAGCGGAGCATAATCCCGCACTATGCTTTCTCCGTGAGCCTGTGTGTTCCTCTGCTGACCTGGAAGAACAATGCAAACATCACAAAACATGAAGGAAAAAATAAACAAACAAACTAGTCTCGAGCACTGTGATCATAGAAGTGAACATTATATTCTAAGCACTACAACTAAGTAGAAAGAAAGTAGGAAAAAGAAAAACAAAGTACCTACAATATAAACTTCACTAATCACAATTCCTCATAGCAGGCAAGTATAGTAAGAAGTTGGTTCGGTGAGAAACAAGAGACACCCAGTGGCAAGGGTGTCTCATCTCACAGAGCTGCCCAGGGATCAATCTGTGGGCAGGTAGGTTGTCTCACAAGAAGTGTACCACTCACCCATCTAACGAAAAAGAAGTTAGTTCGGCCATGCCATCTGGCAATGTTGGCCAGGAAGTGTTGAATAGAACCCAGAAAACTCATAATGTCACCACGATCATAATAATACATGATGATATCTAAACAAATGAGAGGAACAAAACATATTAATAGAAATAAATAAATAAATAAAAATATTTATAGAATATAATACTGTTAAAGCATTCCTCAAAAGAAGTACTAAAATACTAAAATAAAGATAGTCGTTTTTATGATAAGTGTCGAAGTGCCTTCCAAATTTGTTAGATATCAGATAAAGCAATTTTTTAATTAGGAAATGGAGTGTCCTTGTTAGTTAAGTGACAGTCACCAGAGAAAAATATCTTACTTTAGAATTTTAGGGTTAGAACACTAAATGTGTTGAGGAATAGGCTCCACCCAAGGGGGAGTATTGAAAAGTTTTTATGCTGCCTCTACTAACACCTCAGGCTTTTGGTAGGAATGGTTAGCTATGAGAAATTAATGGTACATTGAAGAAAACTCTAAACATGACACCAACAGTACAAGTAGTGTGCTGGTTAAGCATCTATTTTTTAGAGAGAAGATCTAGATTCAATCTCATGTAGAGACTTCCAGCAAAAACCTAATGGCGGGCAAAATAGCTATCTATTGATTATATTGGAAACATATCCAACATTCAATCAATAACAGTGTTCACATTAGAAGAGACAGGTAGCTCCGACAAAAGAAAGAATCGAGTAACGTCATTTGAAATAGTACGGAAAATGTATGCAGAAGGCCAAAATCAATGACACGACTTATGTATGTCGAGACTTATAATACCGAGTATGAATTTATTTATTTAAAAAAAAAAACAGAGAACATCATAAAAAAAATTTCTTTATATGCCATATGGATAATGGATGTCTTATACTGATATTATTGTATTGGGTATGTAATGGTATATACACAACATAAGTTCATATAAAAAAAAGGAAACAAGAAAGAAACTATTAAGAATCTATCGGCTTGTGACCTATGCCCAATTCTGGCCAATAAAGGGTTTTGGAACCATGGATATGGGTCTGGGTTAGCCAGCCAAACTAGATGCATGTCCAGGCCCACCTAAACATAATCGGACTGGGGCCAGATTCAGACCCATTGACAGCCTTAGATATATAATCAACACCACATTGGTAATGAGATTCAATTTCTTAGATTCCAGTCCCCATATAATCAATAGACTAAATACACCAAAAAGTTGGTAGATATAATTTATAAACCATCTATGAAAGATCACATGTAACACTAAACACACATTTCAATATTAATTTAGGTGCCAAGGAGAAAACACAACAGTGGTGCATTCAAAACTGCAACAGTCATAAGCAATTATTAGCACAAGACAGGATACAAAGTTTGAAATGAATCCATCAAAATGAAGAAACGAAGACACACCATCGGTTAAATCCATGTGATTCCACTGCCTCTCCAAATTTTTGCTTCACATTCACTCCATTTCGCCAATCAGATGCATTAACCTAGTAACACAAGCAGTGTTAAAATCTTCAGTTCTAGACGTGGAGCACCTTTCTTAATGATAATGTATGGAATATGAGGAAAAAGGAAAAGATTTGGACAATCCATGCATCACTGCGGACAACATTGCAGCGGCAGTAATGAGCAGGATCTCAAAATCACTCATGCTTTCCCTTTACAAATTGATTTGAAACTGATCCATTGTTTTATTATGTTCTCTAAACTTGTTTCATCAAACAGAAAATTGATTTCAGAGACTGAGCATATTTGATCATTTTTCTTCACTTTTGGTGACCGCGCCCAGGTTTTGCAAAAGGCTCATTGTACCTGGAAAGACAAATTTGCCAGCAAATCTCTTGCAATCCAGGTAACAAATATCACCGATATTTTGAAATTATCATTATAATATTGCAATATTTTTGTAACTGTATTTTCCTGATAATATTGCAATATCCTTAAAATATAAGAAAAATTGGAAATGTTTCAATATTATCAGACTAATAAGGAAAACGATCAGTGAAATTAGCTAAAAACTTCCTTTTATCATTTATATATCAATTGTTACCACATGTTTATATTTCTTTATTTAAAAATTTAATTCTTTTTGTTCCTGATAATATCGAAACAATACCATCAAGTTTGAAAACTCCTATATTTCACAAGACAATATGTTCCTGTAAATGCTGTCTTAAAAAGAAAAGAGAGAGACATTGTAACGTCTTCGATCCTTCTGGCATTTCTGGCCTCCGTTTCCACCAACAGTCTCTATACAATATAGACAGTCATTTTCTTTTGACCACTCAATGCTACCAAAATCAAAAGGATGAGATCACCTCTGAGATTTTTTAGTCTAACAAGGTGAATCAAGGACACTCCACTTAGAAAAGGGCTGCTGCCATTGTTCGCAGAAAAAAAAAACGAAAGATTTCTTTTTTTCAGCAAATAATGTGTAGATAGAGCTATCTAACTAGAACTAGTAGAGTTTAGCAAAAGAAAGGGGCAAGATTCACTAATTAATATTGTAATTGAAAGGCAAAACTTTGATTTTGAAAGTGCCATCACCAACAAGATATTGAAGAGCCTTTGACTCCTTTAATACATTCTCAGGACTGGCCCAAGCAGAACAGTTTTGAGTGGACTTAAGGCTGCCGATCATATTGTCATCAATTGTTTCAAGAGAAAAGTATAGAAACAAAGACAGCAACTGTTTTTCTACCAATAAATCACTATTCGTGCTTCTTAGAAATCTTGGCAAGTAATAAATCCTTTCAAATGGAAAACTCAAAAATGACATTAGGATTTCTGCTCCATAATTGTTCAGGGTAATATGACAAGCTCTCTGAAGAGTTTAGTGCATGTTTCACCCATAAATCAAGCACTTCTCCTAATTTCAAAGTGGTAAAATAGTTTACCACAAAAAAAGATTTGATGGGGAAGAGCCACTAGTCTGGTATAGCTGATATTAGGAGCTACTCAATAGTACTCTGTGCCACTGACAAATGCAAGTTATAAATTCTAATGAAGCAAAAGTTGACTCCTTGCAAATTAGCTGTAAATTCCATCTCTTTTGGTGTCTACTTATGCTCGCTTTCTCTCTCGGTCTCATATCATGCAGTTGGGAAATATGGAACATCATCAGCCTTATTCCAGATATAGGGCATGAAATATGGATGCTGGTCAATTAGGAAAACAGGGATATTCCTAAGAATGTTACCTTTATGTTCGATTTCTTTCGTTCCACGGATCAGATCAGACGGATTTAAATTCAAAAGGATATAATGTCTATTAAACATCATTACAGAACATTATACCACTTTTGCTCCTGTGCATCTGTCTAGCATGGAGATACCATGTGAGAGATCTAGTGGGGCGCACCATATGATCCCCCACTCCTCCCCTAAAAAAAAAAAAAACCATGGGGTTTACACCGATCCAAATGAATTGGGCCAATTGATTGAGTGTGAAAAAAATTAATTAATTTAAAACCATTAAACTTGTGGGCCACAGATGAAGAGGTTAGGAATTAAGATCATTGGATTGACTTGAAATTGCATATCTGGGGTGGTCCCACCTGGATCTTTTGATCCTTACCCATCCCATGATTGGTAGGGCAAAGGTAGGCCCCAGCAGCTGTCTCGCACAATGCCCCTGGAGCAAAAACATGTGCACAGGACCACCACCCATATAATACCAATAAAATATTGTATATATTAACTAACATCATGGGTAAACAGATAAGCAGATGTAGAACAGACTGGGTCCAAACCAGATCCAACTATACCCAGATATGAATCATAAACAGGTCTGAGATTATGGTCCCCTCCCCCTCCCTCTCTCCTTTTTACAAGTCTGCGTAATCAGGTAAATACCAAATAGTTTAGCGTGCAAGATGAGTCGGGGATTTTACCATTCCAAGATTTTCTTCTCTCTTTTCAGAAGGGTAACCTGACTCAAACTTACCTCATGGTTGCAACAATGAGCAACTTCCAACTGTGATCTGGGCTGTAATCTCCAATCCAAGATGTATCTAGTGATTCAATTAAATATCTATATAAATATATAAAAGCTGATTTCGGATTTTTTTTTATTTTAGAGCTTTTTTAGTTTCTTATGTTTTTGCTAACAAGAGTTTGTAGCTCTACTCCTACATGCATAAATGCATGCACATTCGTACCTACATGTATAACAAAGTTACCGTACCTCAATTACATGAAAACCTTGTTCTTTCGCACAAGCATAGATAGCAGCAGATTTTCCACTCTGCACAGGAAAAAAGGCAAGATGTCCAGTCAATGAAACTAAAAAAGAGTAGACCATAACCAATTTGCTGGCCCAGGCAAACTAAATGAGTGAAAAGCAATACACAAGACCTGAAGGGCATGTTTATGTATTTCCAACCTGTTTCCATGGAATGGGGGAGATGAGACGTTAAAAGCGCAATAGAACCATGGAGTGTTAAATGGAGGACTGGATGGCCAGCCTAAAATTTATGCAGAAAATAGATCTCAAAGCTCACCCTATGATGGGAAACTAAACCTATGTACATTTCCAACCATGACAGTGGCCCTCATCTGTTTCTCCCCCTTTTATCAAATCCTCCACCTCTCCTCCAACAAGAACCAGATCCCAAAGACACAAACATTCCCATAGTGTACATTTGTGAAAATTCCGAACCATATATTTACATGTATCTAAAAGAACAGCAGCGTTAGGTATTCTGTCTATCATGCCATATGGCAACATGAAGAATCCCTTCAACATTTAGAAGCATAAACGACCTTCTTGTATTGATCAAGAACTAAAATATTTCCTGCCTATATTACAATAAGCACAAAACTGAAACTATTTTGTGAACACATAATCTATGTATAATTTCAGCAATCACATGGACAAATTCCCTAACATAAACCAGAAGGTTTCAAACGATACAGTTCTAAGTTTTGAGTTTTAACAGCCAAACAAAAGATGGTTAAATGTCTTAGCGAAAAAAAAAGATGGTTAAATGTGTTATACAATGCTGCTAGTCACAAGTGCAGCAGTACTTACAAAATGAGAAAAGATAGTCTTTCGAGCAACAATCTATAGTATAGTCTTTCAAGCTGATTTAGTATGTGGGTAGGTGGTAGAGATACTTAAAAGCATTTGAAATGAGATATTCTTCAAGTAACGAGGAATGTTAAACATGAATTCATGATCATCTCAATTTAAAGCTGTTGAATAGGAATGAAATCTCATAACTACATGTTGAAAGGAAAGTAACATCACAATTGCTTCAAATGCAATTCAGACATACCCCAACTGGTCCAGTGATTAAAAACACATTCTTGAGAATGCCTCCTTCATCCATATTTTCTGTATCCGAGTCATTTTGGCACCAGCTATCACTATCTTGGAAATCACATTTGCCACCATTCACAGAACTTTTACTGGTTTGAGGAACTCTTTCACGCCAACATTGCATCCAATCATTGAGAGACCTAACAGAATCAACATTACCACATACCTGCAGGATTAAATTTCATTAAAAAATGATGTTTTAGAAAAATTACATTATTTTAGTACAGTTATCCCCATCACATGCTGACAAAGAAAATTTAACAAAAATGAAGGCAGGACCTCAGTGGCAACTTCTGGCTGGTATTTGTTTGTCCATAAGCTACAACTGGATTGATTACGGTGACGAAGATGGTGAGATAGCATCCTGCAGATGCAATAGTATGGTGATTAAATTATAAAAATAATACAAAAACTAATTCTAAGGTAACAAGCACGGAAATGGGTATCTTGCAAATATTTCCACCTTAGTACGAAAAATAGTTTTGAACACCCAGTTCCAAGTAAAAAATGCAAGGTTCGTACCGAAAACAATAACACACACAAAAAACCAGATGTGGCTTTTCATTCTTGACATGTCACTTTTTTTCAAGAATTGCGAGAACCTAGTGCATCCTCATAAGCATCATCATAATTGGGGCAGGCCCAATCCAAGACAAACCCCAGCCAGGCCCACCAACCCTAGCAGGCCTTTTGAAGGCTACAAGGGGCCCATTCAAAATATGAGGTCTCTTAGATCCAACTAATGGGGTCCACAGTTCCAGCCAACCATAGCAGGACATGAGACAGTTTCAATAATTCAAAAATCAGTTTTTCATTTATTTATTTTTTGGGTGTAATAAGGGGACTTAATACATTTTTGAAAAGTTTTAGATTTTTACTTGTCAATAAGGAAACTAGGGAGAATTAGGAACAGAAGTCATGGATGCTGCTGAAAAGGTCAAAGTCAGACGTGCCGATTATTCCGATTTTACAACTTCATAAAATTTCCAGGAGTTTTATGAGGGTGTGTATATGACTTTTTTTTTGGTAAACATGTATATGACTGTTATAGTTCAGTTATACAGCCCTTACAGCTGCAATGGGACCTACTTCTCTGGTTGATTGGCAAGGTTCCATCATGTTACTGCCTCTTCTCTGATTTTTTTTTCTTTCTTTTTTTTTTTTTTTTTTGTCTTCTATTGTGGATACTTGGTGTGGAAGATTTGGAGATTCATTTAGACTTAATCCAAGTCATTTATCCTTCTGGTGCCACATCACCTTATTAAGGCCTCATTTTTTCATTTTATTAAATTTATTTCTGAAAGCCCATTAGAGGTCCTTTTTTTTTGCGCTCCTTTTTTAAAGGTTTATATGAGTTTTGGTGGAACTGGAACTTTGCTGGTTCTTTAAAGCCTTAGCAGTTGCTGGTTGGATAGTCTAAACTGTGAATCAACAATTTACAATCCCTTCTCACCACATAAGGGTTGAGGTTGCATCAGAACGCATGAAACACAGTCCAATTGTAGCATCTTTGATAGACCGTGATATTGACAACCTTTAAATGTGTGAGTTGACAGAAACAAGTACCAGTGGGTGATTAAACATGATTTAGAATGATGAAAAAAGTATTGACTTGAGCATCCAGCAAAAAAACAGATTTTATCTTGACATTTATTATTTGCGATATGAAAAAAAAAATTTCAAGAAGTTCCAATTTCCTATTCTTCTGTAAAAAGTCACACAACCTATTTCCCAAAACAAGGTAAGAAAGGACAAATGCGTGGCAGGTCAGTGATCTAGGAGGAGGACATGAACCTTTCCTGAAGAAATCTGAGCTGCAGCGCATCCTCTAAGTTGTCTACACAACCAGTACGCCCAGAGAACAAACCAATTTTGTCATTTTGTTGAATCTGCAAATTTCAGGGATGCAGTGACTAAAGGACTTCAAGCAAAGAAATAGGTAAGACAATCTAACAATATGGAAATTAACTGCTTTAAGGAAAAGATATACAAGGTTAACAGAATGTAAATTCTACCATTTTCAAGTATGTCAATAACCGCTCGAGGGCCTCTTGCCCATCAGCCAACCTAGTAGAAGCTGTTTTTGACATTGGAACCGTAGTTTTTCCCACATCAGGTTGCAGACCTTGAGACAACTCATTCTCCAAAGATGATGTTTGATAGCAATTTGAAGTGGAAAAGAAGCTATCAATTTTTAGTGGCGCAACAGAATCTTCAAACACTGAGGAGGATGTAGTTTCTGGACCAGAATAACCACAACCATAGTAATCACAGGAGGTAAGTAGGGATCTCTCACAAAACATCCAATTACCCCAATCCAATGAAATGAGATCGTCCTGAAACAGAAAATGACTACGGATCATGTCGAGCTACAGAATCCAGTAGTTGGAACTTAAACCTAAACACAGTACATACATACATATATATATGAGTTACGCTACAAAACTACTCGGGCATTTTTCTAAAAAAAAAAAAAAATGCCCCTCTTTTAGCCAATAAAAGTGTGACACGTGTCATCAATGATACACATATCCGATTCTCTCTCCTAAATATTCTCCTACAAAGGTGGATCTCTTAAAATACTAACAAATCATTGGCTATTATATAGGGGCAGAAACTCCCCTTTTTGAGAATTTCCATATATATATATATATATATACAGGGAGATGCTCCTATGAGAGATATCTCTCACCTTAAATGAGATATTGGGTGGGGGCCCTCACATCCATATCCAATGCCAACAACTTAAATGTGACCCATCTAAGGGCCCCATTGATCATGGCACTTGGGGGATGGAAAGAGTCATATGAAATGAGACCATATATCAAATTTGAGGTCAATCCTAAGTATCTAACCCCTTCATCCGTGACCCACAAATTTAATGACTTTATATTAAAGGAAAACTTTGACCCTCAATCCAACGGTCCAATCCAATCGGATTAATGAAAACTCAATTGATCCATTGTAGTTTAGGGAGTTCCATGTGTGTGGATGATTTGGATGAATCATAAAGTGACCCCACTATGTTGTCCCTCACCATAGATTTGGATGAATCATAAAGTGGCCCCACTATGTTGTCCCTCACCATAATGTGGTGAGGGATAGATGCACATGAATATTTCCCATATCCCACATATATATATGGGAGATGCTCCTATGAGAGCATCTATCACCTTAGTATGAGAGATAAGGTGGGGAGCCTCACATCCATATCCAATGCCAACAACTTAAATGTGAGGGCCCTACCTTATCTCTCATAGTAAGGTAAGAGATGCTCTCATAGCAGCATTATAAATATATATGGGGAGGGGGTGTTTCTTTCTATGTACAGTGACAGAGGCTCAAATGATAATCCTAAACCTTGATCAACAGCCAACAAGTTTTCACTGTCCAACATGAGTGCATAGTCAATCCAACAATCCAGTCCATTCGGATGGGTGCCAAACCCCTGGACCAGTGACTATCAAGGGGGATCATGTTGTGTGGCCCACTCAGATGAAACAGTAGGCGGCGGGCCTACACACACACAGATATATGAACAGAGATACAGTAAAAAACCATGCAAGTTTAGATACTATAGTAACCATATGCACAAGCAGCCCCAAAATACAGTACCTGCAGTGTATCAATCACATGAATGGTAGAACAGGAAAAGATCCCATTGACTTGCAGTACACAACCCTTACTCCCCGCTTCAGAAGTCTCTATACTGTCATGAAACTTCTTTGTTGCTTTCCATGAAGAGAAAAACGGATGTGTTTGCTTTCCAGAAGATAGGCGTGCATTTTCCTGACAGAGAAAAAAATATTTGCAGGGCAAACAAATAGTTAAAGATTGTAAATGGCAAAACAAAGAGTGAGAACATTATGAGAGCATAGAAAGAAGGATATCAAAACAAATGATTTGACCATATACACAGTGGGAAAGAAGACATGTGAGAAATCAATACATGATTCCATGGTAAAAAGGAGGGCATGTATGAATACTTGGTGGAAGGATTCAAAATTCTAATGGCACAAGCACACAGACAAGCATGAGTAAATGAGCTTTAACTCTCCCTGAAACATTTCCCATGAAAAGCTTCATCCATGACAGGTAAAGAATGTGCTTTTTGTAATACAATGGAAGCCCAACATGTGAGTTTGCACACCTCTATACAAGAAGATCTGAAAGAGAGAGAAAACAAATTGAACTTCTAGGTTTGAGACAATTCTGCACCATCAGAGAGGAAAGCTTATCTTAGATGGGCCTTGCTTCCATAGAGAATAAACCATATTGATTGATCTCCATCTTCTCTGATAAGTTCGTGGATTATTTCCACTAGCATCAAGGTATGTTCATCTACAACTGCTTAATGAATCTGTGCCAATATACATGTGATATGATGGTTCTTTAAAAAGATCATTGAAACAAAACTAATGTGAGCAGTCCTGATTCGTCGATGGTGACAGCAGGTCCACACTGGCAGCATACTTATCAAAAGCAAGAGGTCCAAATTCTCATAGAGTTGAGTCGATAACCAACTCATGGCAGAAAAAATGCAATATTCAAAGCGAAACAAGATCCCTTTCATCTTCTACTATGAAAATGAATTGAACCAAACAAAGGGAGATTAAGGCACCCCAACATAGTTGGGACAAGGCTTTGATGATAATGATGATGAAAGGGAGATGAAGGCATTTACTGTTGGTAAAGTAAAGCCCCACATCGCCTAAGTAATGCCTTGGCAATGCTTCATATATACCTGTTTGGGCCTTCCACCTATGAGCTTAAGCTTTTAGGTTGGTATATAGTTTATTACATGGTATCAGAGCGGGTTTTCGATCCCGTCGTTCTTGTGTAGCCCACGTGACAGGCCCGTCTATGAAATATGTTGGGCCTGCACGTGAGGGGGAGTGTTGGTAAAGTAAAGCCCCACATCTCACATCGCCTAAGTAATGCCTTTGGCAAGGCTTCATACATACCTGTTTGGCCCTTCCACCTATGAGCTTAAGCTTTTAGGTTGGTATATGGTTTATTACATTTACATAATACAGAAAAGTAGACAACTCAATTGATGCATAGTTTAAAGAAAGGAAGACTCAATTCGTACCTCTGCTGCTCTCTTTGCCTCCAACCACAAATCAGCAACAGCTTGTGGCATATTTTCATTTTGTGTATTCAAATCATTTGCAACATTGGACTTGTAACTGGTTTCTGTCGGCTGAGAATGTGATCCTTTGGCATCACCACATGATCTGGACTTAGAAGGTGTAGATTTCACGTCTCCCTTCTTCAATGGCTGACGGCTTTTCTTACCTTCTAAGAGATCAAAAGGTCAAATCAATGGTACTATTATCTTTATAAAAATAAAAAAAATAATAATAACAGAGAGAGATGGCTCTAAAAGTGAGGATTGTTTCAATTCAGTGGCATCCTAAACTCAAAGCAGAGCTATTACTAAAGATCAGAAAATTTAAGTAGATGATACATTATATAAGATGGAATAGCTTTAATGCTTCACAACTCTGTTATCCCATACATGCTTTAATTTCTCTAGTTAGCTTCAGCAAACCAACCTTCTACAACATATCATATAAATGAACAAAGCTAGAAACCAAGAGGAATTTTTTTTTTAGAACCTCTGATGGCAATGCATGGCTTGATATTATGCAGTTCCATGGAGATTTTTCATCCAGTAAACAGAAGGTAGCGAAATGGACAAGAACACACATGGAAAACATGCTAATGCATATCTGAATAAAAACATGGTAAACAAATATCGATGCAGCTTGCTAATTTGTTCAGCATGTGCCATGTGCCCAAGTAGTAGATGGTTCAACACATAAATATGTGCTTAAGCACTTAAAAATATCTGTTTATGACACTATTTGTAATGGGACAACAGCACCACTGTTCTACTGTCACAAGAGCATAATAAATAGTAAACATCTGAAAGCATGTTGTGCTTCTCAAGTTGCTAACCAATACACCCAAAATGCGTAAATGTTAAAGCTGCGGCGAACTAACTACTTAACAATCCCCCGCGCGGACTCGAAACATATGCCCGCACAAGACGCGGCGTGGGGCCTTTTTGCCCTGCATACATGCGCCCGCACATAAAACGCGGCATGGGGCCTATTTTGCACTGTGCGAATTCGAAACCGGGACGTGTCGCACCCGCACACAAAATGCGGCATAGGGCCTTTTTTGCCTTGCACGGATTCGAACCGGGACGTGTTGCCCCTGATACCATCTCAAGTTGCTAACCAATACGCCCA
Organism: Litsea cubeba; assembly: GCA_012931725.1. Classification (NCBI taxonomy): domain Eukaryota; kingdom Viridiplantae; phylum Streptophyta; class Magnoliopsida; order Laurales; family Lauraceae; genus Litsea; species Litsea cubeba. The sequence goes on along the minus strand of CM022954.1, from coordinate 5,224,920 downwards.
AAATGCCTAGACGTTAAAGGTGCAACAAACTAACTACTTAATAGTGATCCCATAAGATAATGAGTCAAAGTAATTTTTTTTTATAACCCAGGGTATCTCCCACCCAGCCTAGCCTAGCCCAGGAGCCTTTGGTCCTAAACCCAAGGGACACTCGATTCTAGACAGCCGAGAACTAATCCCTAGGGGCACATGCACCGAGTAAAACTACAGGAGGTGGCCAACGGAGGTAGGTGATGAACACAAGACTTTTCTGCATCCTGAGGCGCAGAGTCCTTGGCTAACTGAGCTACCACTCGTTGGTTAATGGTTAATGAGTCAAAGCATTCTTTCTTGAGTTGGGTGAGACTGTAGTTGATATTTGTAGGTTAACTTACTTGAAATTGGCCCTCTTAACTTTTTACAAACGAAAGGAATTTGATCATTTGAACGCGATGCCCCATCCCCCCACCCCAAAAAATAACGAAATAAATAATTGCCAAGATCAATTCTGTTACTGAAAAGATGATTGTAGTATGTACAAGTTACAACCACTGCAAGCTTATTTTTATTAGGCCATGACTAAATCTCTGTCCTACTGACAATATTTCAAATATGTCCTAAGACAGAAACAAAATTATAAAAATAAAGCCATTGCTCTTTGGAAGTTTATTGTAACAAACAGTTACAAACACCGGAAAAGACTAATGCAACAATCCATGTAGCCATTGACAAAGCTTCAGATAAAGAGGAACAAAGACCGAGAAAAATCGAATAATGTCAGTTCACAGTTAACTCACTGGCCACAGATTCTAAAGCTTTACTACCGCCCTCTGCAGTTAAATCAACCACTGCTTGTTGGTCTTTTTGCTGCTTCTGTTGCAGCCTCCTTTCTGAAACTTTCAGAAAGAAATCCGACCCTACGAAAACACAAGGAGGCAGCATTATACAAAAATTAAGGGAACGGAACTCAACTCTTAAAAAAAATCAATACTTGCAGCTTTAAGAGACCTCGCAATAACGCCAAATTCAGATATAACATTAAACATTCATCACCAAGTATGATGGCAACTTACTGGCGGCAACAGGAGAAGTTTTGTACTTGGCATCCAGCGCCTTTTTGTTCTTAGCTGGAGACTGCAAACCAAGCTCACATAATATCAATGCACATTACAAGTAATGCCAACATTGGGTTGGGGAATTGTACAGTTTAGCAGTCGTTTTAGGGATAATGTGGCATTCAACAAATACGATCAAACGGTGATTTGGGTAACATCCAAACGGGCCCAGAAAATCATAATTGGAGAAAAGGAGCGAATTTAACCTTTTTAGGGGTCTTGGGTTTGGCCTTGCGCTTTCTCTTCTTGGATTTGCAGTCGCTATCTTCAGATTCCTCTTCATCGTCATGTTCTTCAGCTGGGAAATCTCTGTCCTCCTCGCTCTCTCTCGATTCGCAACGAAAAAGCGTGGATTGAATGAGGCGACGGCGAGTTCTTCTTTGGGGATTGCAGGGGCTGTTCTTCATCTCGTGGATTGTATCTTCGTTTTCTGATTTCTCCATGGGAGAAACGGAAGGAATAGATCTAAACCGTTTAAACCCTAGAGAAAGAGCCCGGGGAAATAAGGACTTTTCCCGCCTTCTTTAACGATTACCGTTCTGCCAAGATTGTGATTTTTTCACATCGTTCGAGATGCGTGCGTATGTATATATATAGTGAGTCCTGAGTCTCCTGACGCCTACGATCAATGTAACCTGGGAGGATCGGATCCTTGATTGAGATCAGGCCCATGGGCAATCAAAGCCCTCAGTATTTTTTTTTTTTTTTCTTTTCCTGGATGCTGTTTGGGTTTTGAGAACCAACTATTTTTCTGGACACGTGAAGTGCTTTCCTCCCCCGCGCATTGGATAAGTTATGCTTTTTCACGGTTAGAAATAATTATTCGTGTTTTTAAAAAAATTAAGAAGAAGAGCACCAAATATATGAAATAGAAAGTTGTATAAAAATCATAACAATTTTCCTCTTTATATCTCCGAGTCTTCATCCCATAGGCTCGCGAATATAGCAAAAAAAAAAAAAACATCTTCACTTTAATTCTATTCCAAACTGGTCAGGTTTTAGCCCATTATTTTTTGCAAGATGTGGATATCTGCCATGTTTTTAGGGGTGTTCATGGTCCGGGCTGAGGCATGTTCGGGCCCGGCCCGATTCTAGAAACACTAGCCTAGGCTGGCTCAAGACCGACACATGCCATAAAAGTCGGGCCCTATCCCACCCATTTAGTCAAATCAAGTTGAGCCGAACCGGGCTTTTTATAAGTTTTGTGGACATTTGAATAATAGCTTAGACTAATTAAATTAAATTACATGTTTTCTTATACAGACCTGGCCAGGCTGAGCTTTGGGCTTTCTATCACTTAATCCAAGTCGGCCCAATTATTAAACAAGACCTGGTCACATATCCAAGCCCGGCCCAAAGCGGGCTCAGCCTGGATCGGACTGGCCAGGCCCATAAGCACCCCTACATGTTTTGAATCTTGGGCCTTGTTCAGCAAATCTTATCTTCAAGATATCCATGTGGAATAGATGTTTTAACTTAAAAATGGACTGTTTGGTAAGACAAATATATAGTTTGAAATAAAGGTTTTAAGAATCCGACATTCCACATTTTTTTAAAAGAATTTCTCAAGAACCATAATGAATCATGGGCTAAAAGTTTAATTGTTATACACTTTTACCTTTCCAAAGAGGACCAACGGTTTGGATCTTGATTAGGGGCCCACAGAATTTATAAATTTATGATTAAGGGGCTGAGTTTTTTCACAAATATCTTAATATCTGTGATGAATCAACGGCCCATATTTGAATCAATTGCTGCATTCCATCCTATGAAGAGATCCAATGGTTCAAATCATCACTTTGAGTCCTACAAGTAATAAAAAAGGAAAAAAGACGGACTGATAAAAATCATGTGTTAACCAACTCTTTTGGCTCTTTGGTGCATCAATGGGTCACCCTTTTTTTATAGATCTCTGGAGACGCATGAAGATTTAATGGCTGAAATCTGATCACAAAGCCATCTTTGGGTCAACGGTTCAGATCTTGATCAAGGGGCCCATATAATCCAAAAATTCATATGTTTTTTTATAAACATCTCGAGATCTGTATTAAATCAATTGCTCAAATTTGATACACTATCTTCTTTTGACTTTGTAAAGAGATCTGATGGTTCAGATCATCATTTTGTGCCCCGCAATTTAATGAAAAACACAAAAGAAAAAAAAAATAGACGGTTTCTCATCACGTGTAAACCTAGCCATTTTGGCTCTTTGATGCATCAATGTTCGCCTTTTTTTGGTAATATTCACGAGGTTGTGATGAATGAAGGGCTAAAATTTGGACTCATAGCCGTTTTTACCTTCCTCGAGAATACCAACGGCTCATGGATAGGTGCCTAATATAGTCCTGGGAAGAAATTTAAATGAAGCAATCAACCTAGATTAGAAGAATGCAGCTGTCTAATAAAATACATCTAATCTAGATCATTATCTTTATATTTTTATACTTAGCTGTCAAAACTTTTGGGGGGTTGGGACTTGGCTCAAAATAATTTTGTACTTAACCGTCTGCTTGATAGAAAAACATTCCCACAAAATTCAGCTATGAAAGGAATTTTAATTTTCCTGTCAAATTGCACAAATTGGATGCTTGATAAGTCAAAACCAAGAGCCCTTTCATATTTCCAAATTCAAGTTTTTGAAAAAAAGAAAAAAAATGTCAACATTTGAGAACTTTACAATTTGTGTTAGATATGTGCTTGATTTTAATATTGTCAAAACTGTTCGAATTGAATACCTGCAAACTGGCTTGTGTGCCTGGCTTGGACCACATCGATCAGAAGAGAGGATCAGGACTAAAATTTTTTATTGAATTTGAGACTAAGCCACTAGAACACCATAGGCAAATTAAAACTCTGGCATGTTTATTTGCATGATGGGTGAAATGAAATGAAGTTAACTCTCAAATTAATATTAAAAAAAGGAATTGCATAAAATGACAAAAAAAAGTCTTTAAAAATTACTAAATGATAAAAAAAGGTACTCCTAAAAGGCACTAAATGATAAATATATATATATATTTTTCATTTAGTGCCTTTGGTCCAACCCCGTTGTCCTTTTTCTCTTGATTTGGCCATTAACTTTATTCTATTATAACCCCATTTGCCATTAGTTTTAAATGGAGTCTTTTTGTTGTTTCATCCAATACCAACTATTGGTTGGATAAATGTCATGGGAGAATTTTATCCGGCTTTCTCTCTTATATTCGTAGGGATTATTCCGGCACAAAGAGCTGAGACACCTTGCGTTATAAAAAAAAAAAAAAAAGCCAATTATATTTTTATCAAATTCCAATTAATGATTTAATCATGCACCAGCAAATGTCTACTATAAATATCAACCTACCATCAAGAAGACAGCACTAATATGCTTGCACACACATCACTCATGGTTGAAGTTGAAAGTTGGGACTTAAAATAGTAGGGCCAACCATCATATTTCTCAGGCTCTCGGCTAATGATGTGGACCCATCAAACTTGCAAGCTGCAAACACTGAGATCAATCATACAATGGTGGCTCACATTTTGCACTTAGAAGTGCATCTTCTCTGATTTCACACTTGGGCAACCGGGTTGAACTTTGAAAAGCCCACATCACACCCATCACCCATGTGAGAAAAAACGATGGCAGGAGCTCTTTTTAGTTGTTTTGGGGTGGCCCACCTCTCCTTTCTGCCGAAGATCTCGGATTCTCTGAATGCCAAAATGCCTCAGCTCTGTATAAATCCTAAAAAGTAAGCCTAGTGTTTGAAATCTAGACCTTACAAACTCACCATCTCCCCCAATACATTATTCACAGCAAAGAGAGAGAGGACACTATTTTATTGATCACATATAAATTTAGTTGTTTATCAATCTCTTTACATATATATATTGATGGCATTGGCATGCAATCCTACAGGAGCTCATGGTGGAGCCAATCTAATTAGACTAAAAACCTTAACCAATGGTTATTGAATTTGAGCCAGTTGGATGTCAAAGGGCACCCATTGGTCTGTAGGGTTGGCCTTGGAGGCTCAGGATTCTTTGGGGACATTAACCAGCCAAAAGGTGAAAACTTTACTTAGTCCCACCTGGCACCATGGTTGAAAATCTCGGCCGGTACCGGTACGTACCGGCCGATACGTACCGGTACCGGCCGGTACCGCGCCGATATCTCAGCGAGATATCGGTAGCGGCGATACGGGGGAAAAAATCGCCAAAAAATCGCTATATATCGGCCGATATTTTGAAAATATCGGCCGTGGCGATATATCGGCCGATATTTTCAAAATATCGGCCGATCTCTTTTTTTCTTTTTTTTTTTTTTTTCGGGGGCGCTGCCCCCGATCCCCCGCCGGGGGCGCTGCCCCCTGGACCCCCGCGAGCTGACCGGTCAGCTCGACCCCCGCCGGGGGATACCCCCGGACCCCCTCTGCGAAGCGCATGTTTTAGATAAGTGGCAATCTAAATTCAAGAAGACAAAATGATCTACTTGACCATGATAGGTAGGACTCTTTTGATTGTCTTTCTTTTTTTTGTGCTTGGATGTCAATTATTATCATAAACTACTAGATATGATATTAAACCTATTTAATTATGTTTGTAATGATATAGTAGTAAAGATTGTTAATATGCTAATTCATGAACGAAAAGGCTTTATATTGAGTTAGATTCGATGTTACTCACTTATTTTTCCCTAGATCTAGTATTTTAAAGTATAGATCTATATTTTTTTATTTCCAAAATTTGGGGCTTTTCTTGAAATCAGTTACATTTTTTCACATTAGTGTTCAAATGCATTGATAATGTGTTAGTTTAAAATAGATCTATACTTTTGGAATAAAAAAGTATGAGTTTTTGCCAAAAATTGTGGTTGCATTATGTCGGATTTATGATATTTCATCCTATTGATCATGAGCATCAATAATGGTTGCATTATATAAAATACTGGAGAATAAAGCGAACAGCGATACAGACAGGACTCATAACTTAAGGTGACCGAGATTTTGATTTATTGTTGTTACTAATGAAAAAAAATATTGTTTTCCAACATTTTCTAATATTCTGGATTTTTTGAATATTTTTGCGGATTTTTTTGGATTAAAAAAAAAATTCACACCGCGACGACCGCGACGGACCGATATCCGCGACGATATCCGCGACGTATCGGTTTTTCGGCCCGGCCGATACCGCGACCGATACCGAGATTTTAAACCATGCCTGGCACCCCATGGTCCCCACCCCACCAGTAATTTAATATTTTGGCTGTGGAATTCTCTCATATTGGGGTGTCCGTGCTTTATACTTGAAAGCCTTTTTGAATTTTTGTCTCATGAATACTGCTGACTCACATGCCGGACCCATTGTTCGGATTCCTGACCAAAAAACAAAAAGCAGGAGCCTGCTTCTCTGTCCTACACCAAAGAATAAGTGGGAGCCAGTGACATACTCCTCCAAGTAACAAATGTTATGAGGTCATGATCAAATCCAGAGTCCTGCATGAATCTACACCATTAAAACACAAGAAAATTTCTATCTAATTGAATTGGCCCCACCACTTAGTTTGATTAATGCTTAAAATACTTGATTAAATTAGAAATCAAATGAAGGAAAGACATTTTTTTTTTTGTTCAATAATCCGATGGTAGAAAAGTCCTTCAAGTCAGGTTTCAGATCCACCACAGCATTCATGGGCCGCAGAACTATGGCCCATTTATTGAAATTGCCCATTCAACTAATAGGCCCAATAAGACCATGCACGCATCCAAATTCGATTATTCGAATTCCCCCCAATCACGGAGCCCCCACCCACACTTCTTGTGAGTGAGGAGAGTGGATCTTCAAAGTGGGGCCTATTTATGAAAATCCTAACCATTAAAAATGACCTCATTCTCTTGTACGATATATCCTCAAATTTAATTCTCATAGAAATTGATCTCACTATCATATAATAAAAAAATATGATTATCATAATTTTATGCATTATTTAATCATAGGTATTAATCATATGATCAATGTGGGACTAACTTGAGTAAAAATTTAAAAAAACTCCCTACAAAGAGTGGCCATTCACGAGGAACAACCAAAGATCAATCCGCAATGATAAGGGACTTGGGTGAATAGTCATTTGGAAGTTGGGTGACTCACATGAGATATGGTTTTGCTCCCGACGTCGTGGGCGCTCTAATTTTGCTCCTCACTTGGTCTATATGTTTGTGGATTTTATTTGTAAGTGAGGGAGAATAGTCTTCTTGGATTATATACCACAGGAAAACACTTATCATGTATAATGCTGATAATAAAAACTCACGAAATGCATGTCTGTGGGCTCAAGGTCCAGAGAGAGTACAGACTCATAGCCTGGCCCAAACCCAATCAACTGCAGTACAACAAATTAGAGAGCTCCCGACGTGTACATTGATATGCCACGTGGAAAGAAATACTCCTTCCGACCGTTGCCCCCAAAACCCCTCTGCAAAAGCCCTTCTCTTCTCCTACCTTTTTCTATCTCACCTTCTCAGCCTGCAAAGTCCAAAACCCCAAACCCCCATCAAATCCTAAACCCTAAAAAACAGCTCAAAACCCTAACCCTAAATCATGAAACAGCTCAAAACACTAACCCTAAACGCTACCACAATGCCTTCTTCCATCTTCTTCTTCTTCATCCTCTTCTCCCTCTTTCCATATATGTCAATCTGCAAGTCTACGATCGAGCCATGCTCGGTGTCCGATTCCTGCAACGCCATGGTCGGATACACCCTCTACACCGACCTCAAGGTGGCGGAGGTCGCCTCCCTCTTCCAGATCGATCCAATCGCCCTCCTGACAGCAAACGCCATCGACATCGCCTTCCCGGACGTCGAAAACCACATCCTCCCCTCCCGCCTCTTCCTCAAGATCCCTATCATCTGCTCCTGCTCAGACGGCATCCGCAAATCGGTCTCCACCCACTACAAGACCCGCCCCTCCGACACTCTCTCCTACATCGCCGACACCGTCTTCTCCTCCCTCGTCTCCGCCGACCAGATCCGCAATGCCAATGGCATTTCAGATCCCTCCGCCCTCGTCGTCGGCCAGGCGCTCCTCATCCCCCTCCCCTGCACCTGCTTCAATTCCACTGATAATTCCCTCCCCGCCGTCTACCTGTCCTATGTTGTCATGTCCGGCGACACGGTCGCTGGAATCGCTGCGCAGTACTCCACCACCAGCTCTGATATCATGACGGTCAATGGGATGGGGAGCCCTACTGTCAAAGCTGGGGATATTATCGCTGTCCCATTGCCAGGTAATTTTTAAAAGACTTGGTTTTGTTTGGTTTTTGTTCAATTTGGGTTTTAGAGGAGTGTTTGGATGTGCTGTTGGAACTTATAATTTGGATATTTTGTGGATTTGCATGGCGGGAAGTGCAATTCAAATATTCAAAATACTAGCGGTATAAATTTGGGTTGTTGTTAGAAATGGGTTTCTGCATTTTCAAATAAGTCGGCATGGTTTTGCTGTTTTGACTGTTAGTTGGATCGTTCTTAGCATGTAATGTGGTGGAATGTGTACACTAGTTCTAGTTCTATCTTTAAGTTAGGTGATTTGTGTTTTTTAGTGTTGCAATTGATTTTAGTGTAGGTTGATGTAATTTTAGTAGTCTTGTTGTTCTTCTGATTGTTATTTTAAATGTGCAATTGCTTGGGGTTGTGGTCAAATTGGAAAAATCGTCCGAGTGGGGGGATGGCTCTTCTTTGATCATTACGAGGTGTCTGATTCTTCTATGCTGGTATGGAAGTGGGATTTCACACAATATATCAGGGGAAGCAAATTTAATTGTGAGTTTTTTTAGTTTGGGGTTGTGGCACATTTCTATGTTTTCCAGTACTTGTTGTTTCTTCATGGCCTTCACATCCTGATGTGTTTGGTCTGTGGATACTTTTTTATTTGCAGAAAGTGATAAGGGTTTGTCACTGTGACCCTCTTCTATACATACATTACATTAATCATCAGGACACCATTTCACTACACATAAAACCTTTCTTATTAACACTCATTGTTCTGCTGTTGTCTCCTTCCAGTGTTGCTTCGCAGCTGACTCGGACAATATAACCTGAATGGGATTACACAACATTCTGTAAGAAAATGAATCCATTTTCCATGGTTCTGTGGACATTCCTATTACACATGATCGGCACTGTCAGAGTCAGCTTCCCCAATGAGCTTGCTTTATGAAAGATCCTTTAAATTTATGCAATGCTTCCCTAATACCCAAAATCAAGTCTTCATTGGATTCCTCATCTTCACAGCGATCTATGTACCTTCTAGCCTTGGTTTTATCTCTCGAAGCTTCATTCAGATTATATTTCCAAACACCTGAAAAAGGACTTTGCTGCCTCTGCTTAAGTCATATATCCCGCTAACATAGTGGTTTCCCCAGTCTCCACAACAAATCCTATATTTGTATTTCCTGAAATTCTCTTTCTTGGAGCCCACTTATGCCAACCTCGACTTTTGTCCACCAATAATTGTATGCTATTTTTGTTACCTATGAAGACATTTTTCACATCTTTTCTTTCATTAATTTTACATCATGGCAGTGTATGGTCTTCCACATCATTCTACTACTTAAGAGAAGGGTCCTTGTCCCCCAACAAGCTATGTTCTCTGCTGATGAATTGGTAAAGACCTATCTATTCCACACATTTAGGGAAAAAATAAATAAATAAAATAAGACTATAAGAGTATATTGACAATGAAAAATGATGATAGACTAACTCATCCACCTTCGCAATGAGGATATAGTTGACATATTCTAAGTACAGGTCTAATTTAGTGGATCATCTACAATCATTTGCCATTTCCAAAAAATAATAAGCACGTGGCTGAGATGCGCATTTTAAGATTTATGTTTGGAATTGCCAGATAAGACAGAATTAAGAATGACAACAGGTAACCTACTGAGAGCTTCATAGAAGAGAAAATCAATGGATGTCAACGGAGATGATTTAGGCATGTACAGACGGAAGTCCAGAAGCAACCGAACAGTGTCTTGAACAGGTAAAATTCAAGGAACTAGAAGGAGGAGGAAAGATCAAAGACCTTAGATGCGGTATTGTAACTTAAAAAAAAGTAATAATAATGATAATAAATCAAAGAAGAAAAATAATAAAAATAAAATTTAAATGGGTTTTATTTGCAACTCTACATAAAAAAAAATCCTTTACTCCTTTTTTTTTTTTTCCTTTTTGTCATGGTGATGTCATATGTGGGTCTAGTCAATGCGATTGCTTCAGTTAGATTGAGCGTTTTCCATTTGTTGTAGCTTGCGCCTCTGGGTTTCCAAGGTATACCTATGATCATCGCTTGATTGTGGCAAATGGGAGTTATGCCATTACTGCTAGCCACTGTGTCCAATGCAGTTGCGGGCCGGGGAATCTCAAGTAAGATATTCTTTTCAGGTTCCCTTTAATCTTGCTTTTCTTTTTGCTGCTATGCTTCTTTCAGTCTTCCTCTTTTATTGATGCTGTGTGATGTTTTTCATGTGGACTGCTTTCAGTCTATACTGCACCCCTTCTTCATTGGCAGTATCATGTTCCAGCATGCAATGTAGGGGCAGTAACCTTATGCTCGGGAACGTCACTGCACAACCTACCAGTGCTGGTTGCAATGTGACTTCATGTACTTATGGTGGCTATGTCAATGGAACCATTCTTACTACGTGAGTGACTGTTCTTATATCCATGTTTCCCCCTTCTTGTAAATTCATTTGGTAATTTGGTTTTGCCAAGCAATTAATTTTATTCTTCGACTGTGTAGGTTATCCACATCTCTTCAACCTCGATGCCCAGGTAAAAATTGATCAACTACCGCCATCTCTCATCACTACAAATTTGTGTTGGGCCTGCATATGATTCTTTTTAGTAAGTTTTTTTTTTTTTTTTAATTATTATACCTAATTACTCACAAACTGTTGCAGCACCACATCAGTTTCCTCCCCTCATAGCTCCGCCTACTGTTGTGATCAGAGAGATTTCATTTGGTCCATCACCAGCACCATCTCCCTTAGAGGGTGGTGGGACTACCACACCCAAGCCTTCAACACCAGGAGCTGTAACACTTCCTGGTCTTGCTCCTGCAACTGGTCCTTCTGGAAGTACTTCTGATGGTCCACTATTGGTGAACCCATCATCCTGCAATATGAATGTGCTGTTTTTGTTTTTATTAGTCAGGTTACTTGTGTAGAACCTTGTATTGTTTTTGGTCTCATGTGGCTAGAATGTGAGTTTTTTTTTTTTTTTTTTTTGGCTGCACACGATGGCTTTAGCCAGGTGCATTTGTTTGTTGTATTTATGTGTTTTCAGTAGAGTGATTTTGGGACATGGCTGGACCCAGGATACTGTGTTTCTTCCATTATGGGCACTGATCCTTTCTGTAATTCAATGTCAAAATTTTTCATTCTGGTTTTGGAATTGGAAGCGATCATCCAACTTGTTTCCAGAAACTTGTGTAAATGCCAAAATTTGCAGTCACTTGCGTCCAACTTCTTATTTTTCATTTGCTAGTGTTGAAATATGTGTTTGTAGAGTTTTGATTGCCTGTCCAGAAGAATACTTTGGGTGTTGCTGATGAGGGCCGTATATAGCAAAGTTGGAAGGTGATTATTGAGGCAACTAATAGGGGTTGTGGAATTTGAGTAGGCTTGCCTTCCTTTTTCTGTAATAGAAAAAAAGAAGAACAACTCTAGTTATTGCCAATTGCCATCCTGTTCCTTAAGTCATTATTGGTTAAATTGAGTAATTTGTGAAAATGTTTTATCCAAATAGTTAGGAAATGGTGTTGATATATGCAGGTCCATTTCAGCTTCTCCTATCACTAGGGCCTATAATGACTAATCCATGCCAATTGCTTTTCCATTATGTGATATAACTATTGTATCTCAGATGGCTAATGGGGATATCTGTACTCTTATGTTTCTCATGTGTTGCGTGGGGGAAATTAGTTATTTTCTGCCGCACTATGTTCTGGAAAACTTTCCTCATTATACTCCCCATTTTCTCTTTTAAGTTTTCCAGAACATAATGAGGAAACTTTCCTCATTATACTCACCCAACAACGCAGTATGCATTTTTGAGATTGTGGTCAGGTATATTTGCCATTTCAGATATCTTTGGTGCATCTTGCATATGTTGTTACTTGGTTTCACAGACAAGTAAAATTATACTTGCTGTGTACTGTATGGATAACTGGTGTAATTCTAACTTTCTTATTTGAAGATCCCTTGGCTGTCGAAATATGCTTATTCCTTTCAAAGCCAAAGAACTTGTATTTTGTGATCGTGCTCATATCATGCACAAACCGCCATTATTCATCCGGGCTTTGGCTTCTTCCTAGTTTCTCAGGCAGAAGTCATTGCTGTTGAAACTCTATCGCTATGTTTTCTTTTTAAAAGCTTGTGTTATTTTTTATGACCTGTTTGTTTTCTGCCATCTTACGGCTCTTTGATCTGCTGTCATGGCTGATTATTGTATATCTTAGTGGTTCCGTTCTTGGTGGGTCCAATAAAAAAGCCACTCTCTTATGGCACTATTGTATATCTTACTCCTCTTAGGAAGAGTAATTTTTTTTCATTTAGCACTCCCCCCCTCCCCTCTTTTCGTTTCTACTCTTCACTTTACTTCTCCCCTGTAATTTAAGAATAGGTGAAGTTATAGGAAGCATGGGTGATGAGAAAAAAACATAACTAGTGCTTTAGGGATGACTGCACCTTTATATGGAAGACATGATGCAATGACTTCCACATCCAGCCCTCCTCTCTGCCTCAAGTTCAGGGAACTCCTTTCTAGTATGTTTTTGAATGAAATCCAATTCTCTTGCTAGAACCTTCCCTCTGGTCTTACATTGATTTCACAAGAACATATTGAATGTTTGAATGGGAACTGAAAACATACCAATTACCAAATTATGGTCAAGTGGGGTTCAATTTAGGATTATTAAAGAGGCGACGGGAAAGATCTAAGTTGAAAATGTAGATGGGAAGTTCCTTTTCTAGGGTTTGAACTGTCTGGCTTATGGCCAAATATTTTTTTCATCACCCCTTGATTCATTTTCTATTAAAGGAGAGATTATCTGATGTTAATTTTTAAATATTCACCTTCATTTCTCCTACACGAAACAAGAAATTGCAAAACAAAGAGCTAAACAGGAAAAGGTAAGAAGACACTGCTTCTGCACTACGCATGCACAGAAACCTTTCAAGCCTTTAGAAAGAGCCTCTATGCCCCCCACCCCACCCCACACAGACACCTGTTACAGACATATTTGGGCTCCGGTGTTGTCTATTACTGTCTTGAAGAGAATTGATATGACGCGAGTCAGAATCTGTTTCTTGAGGGAATTTGTTGAAAAAAACTTTATGAAAGGAAATACAAATCAGGAGGAAGGATTCTTATTTTTCCGAGAGAGAAGTCCATACTCAGTATTGGAAGAGAAGAGTCAAAGAAATTCCATCTCAATGTGCCCCCTCCCTTAGCCTATACTTTTTTGCCTCTCTTTCGGCTGATCAAAGAAAACAACAAAAAGAAGCAGATGTGACCAAAGCATAAACGTGACTGTTTTAGTGAAAAAAACTTGTGAGAATCCAATGCCTTGAAAACCTATCTATGAATTCCGCGTCAGTGTTTGGGTGTGGGCATAATATCAAGTTTTCAACACAACAATCCCCTCAAATCTCCCTAGATTCCTATCATAAAGTTTAGTCTCACGCATGCATGCATGTGGGACCACATACCATGTGTCAGCAATCAGCAAAAAAGAGTCGGTTTTTATGTGATTAGATTCTTGCACACACACTTCAACATGTGTTCCAAATTCCATCCCATTCTTTTCTTTCTGTATTTTGCAGTTCTGGTTCTATCTTGTGTATCTTTGATTCATCAGATGCTCATTTTGTATCAATGGCTGGTTTTGATTCTTTATAACTGGGTAAATCAAAATGGGTAAATTAGCCAAAGGTCCCTGCGCACGGTCTTCTAAGGCATCAAGGACAGAATTTTTTTCTCTAATGTCTCTGGTCAAACAGCTGGAGATATTTTGGTGAAAGGTCCCTAATATGCCATGTCATATATTTTCATGACTAATTTGCCCCTTTGAACCCTCATTCCCAGGCCAAGCTCTCTCTTATTCTCTGTTGTCCCAGAGAACTCCTTCCATCTTCTTCTCTCTCATTTCTTCCATTTTCTGTTCCTTTCCATAGTTATGGAATACCATTGCAGAGCACCTTCCGTTGCCACCATGGTATTATAGCCCTACAATGACTCACGTCTATTTCTCTTCTTTGACCCTGTCATTCAACCACCATGGCCTCCTCTGCTTCTTCTTCCTTTTCCTCTCTCACAGTAACTGTCCCCATCACAAACATTACCAATTTTGTCTCCATTGAATTGGATGGCACCAACTATTTAGTCTGGAAATATCAGATAGAATCCATCTTGAAAAGCATTGGTCTCATGTGCTACGTTGATGGTACTAAGTCAGCACCTCCTACCAACATCTCTGTAGATAGCATCGCAACACCAAATCCAGCCCTTGAAGGATGGACTCGCATTGATCAATTTGTCATCAGCTGCATCAATGCCACTCTTGCCAAGACCGTTGCCCCTCAGGCTCTTGGATTCACAACTGCCCATTCACTTTGGCTCCTTCTTGAACAGACTCATCTGCAGCAATCTCAAGCACATAAGTCTATTATTCACAGCCAATTACAAACAATTCAAAAAGGTGCATCACCCATTACTGATTACCTACAATCTGTGAAAACATTGGCTGATTCTCTCTCAGCCATTCAAGCACCAGTTTCAGATGCAAAACTCAGATAAATTTATCTGAGTTTTCGGCAAACTTATCTGAACTTCTGGAAAAACTCAGATAAATTTGCCAAAACTCAGATAAATTTATCTGAGTTTTCGGCAAACTTACCTGAACTTCTGGCAAAACTCAGATAAATTTATCTGAGTTTTGACAAATTTATCTGAGTTTTCGGCAGACTTACCTGAACTTCTCGAAAAATTTAGATAAATTTATATGGGTTTTGGCAAATTTATCTGAGTTGGTAAGAGAACCAACTACTTTAGTAGGGGGAAATGCTAAAACAACCTGCGTTTGTTTGGGGAGATGCTCAGATGTCGCTGCAATAAGTTCGAATACATCCACAATTGAGTACCCAATTTCTCCATCTTATGACATCTCTCTATCTGAGTTTGAACCAAGACAAGGAAACGGTGCCTTCTTTCTGCTCATGTGCAAGGATGAATTATTTCAAAGAAGATAAGGAATTACATCTTAGAGTATGGAGAAATGAACTTCGATTTTACTCTATTTAAGAGTATTTGATTTAACCGGTGTCTCCTTTGATTTACAATTACCAACAAGATTTTTATTTATTTTTGGTAATTAGATGTGGGAGATAACTATTCTGAGTGAAGTGAGATTGATTGCAGAGGAAGAGCATCAATAATGTGTATTTAGAGATGAATTTACACTTAAAGATCAAGGGGGCTCCGACGGAGAAAGCATCAGCTATTTGTACTAACGAAGTCTGAGGTCTGTTTTTGCTGACGTGTCCAGGGGCGTTTATGTCTTTTTCAGATGATCATTTTCATGAGAGGACTTCCGCCACTACGAAAAAAATCCGTGGACCTTAGGCTATAAAAGCAAATGACGAAGGACCTACCGCCAAAAGCCCCAATCAAAATCACATACAGTATAATTTATTGAATGATGAAAAGTATACCCGTGTTGGGAGGAATCTTTGCTTTCTTTTCTACTGCAACAAATGAGAATTCAAACTACTTTTGGGGTGTATAAAGGAGTGATTACTTATCATTTGCACATGAATTGTATGTTTGACATTGGCAGATCAGATTTGTACAACTGGGTTCACCCACCCACTTCATCCACAGCAACAACCCTTATTAAGCTATTCAACCTACTTTTCAGGGATCGATCCCACGCGTCCTTATTGTGTGTGCATGCGTTTGTGCGGGTGCAGGCTTCTCATAGGTCCCATCCCCCTTGGTTGTGTAAAAAAAAAAAAAAGAAGTGACTTCTTTATTATGAATAAAATTGAAGTAGTGAAGGCAAAAGATCCACAAATGGCGGTCAAATAACTCTCCTTCGGTAATATATGATTACCAAGTCATCATTTTAGTAAATCAAATTCTAAGAACATTAGTATCCCATCTAAATGTACACCTTATATTCTTCTCCAGTGAGCCCTTCACTACTGTTCTTGTTAGAACCCACTTTATTATGAATTGCAAGAATTCAATACGAAGTAAGCAAATGGTCCATAATGCCTTGAAATTAACGTTTCTAAAAAAGAGAAATTTTCTCATCCTTACACTTCTCATCGTATTACGGTGATGGTAATATACTGGGGCCACCTTATGATCTATCCAAACTGTCCACACATGGGACGACCCCTGAATTACACATTTACACCAGATCCGTGAGTTTTCATTGATCCCAATGGACTGGATTATTGGATCGAGGTCAAATGTTTTGTTTAATATGAAGTCCTAAAACCCTTGGGCTACAAATGAAAGGATTAGAGGCATAAGATTGACCACAAACTTGATTTCAAGGCCCATGCAAGATGACAATTTACATCTCCCTAGTCCTATGATCACTGAGATCCTAGTGGGCCCCATCAAACTATCCTCACCATAAGTGTATGCACAGGATCATTGCTCTTTTAAAACATCCTAATTAGAGGGACCACATTTCAAAAATCTAATATGTTCAATAAGTGTGCGATTATCTCTTTAATTATCATGTAAAACTTAAGTTCAATTTAGAGTGATATTCACCACTGGATTAGAAAAACGCTATTGGGCTTTTGTTTCCATCACAAGTGTCTAAACCAAAGATCAATCATTTTAACATAGAGAAGTTTGAATGGATGGTTTGGATCTTTGAAAGATCTCTTATAGGTAAATACTACGAAGTGCCTCACGATTTGAATGGTTAAGATCTTGCCAAGATAGGCTACATGCAAACATATCCCAGTGCTTAAAGGTTTAACCTTTTAAACCTCATTTCTACAATCAACCTTTTAAAGTAATCACTGCTCTTATTCGCATGCCACAGACCCACAGTCCACTTAATTATTGCAAATGCGACCCCATAAAGAAAGATAACATAACCCTTCAATTGATGAATGCGATCGATGATTCAATTATTGGAGTCTGCTCATTTGTTCACTGTATAATAATGTTTCTTGACTTTTCTGCACAAACTACCCTTGCAATTATTTAGCCATCATTCAAGTCTGTATTGAGAGAGAGAGAGAGAGAGAGAGAGAGAGAGAGAGAGAGAGAGTAAAACCAACCTTCAGTTGGGAGACAAATCAACATATCTGAGGATCACCAGCCTCTTTGATAAGATCATACTGTATTCTGCAATTTCCACACCCACCCACCAAACCATTTAACCAATCTGGTCAAAACATTCAAACCAACTGCCATTTGAATTACATCCAAACTCAAGCCTACTCTTTCTATGATCAATTACCAAACTCCAAACTCATAGAACAGAGCTTTTTCTTTCTGGGTATTGTGCACAAAATCTCATTAACACTATTTATGTGCATAATCATCTCCTCATCAACTACCTTCTGTTAATTACAACTACAAAAAAGGTTGTAGAAAAAAAAAAAAAAAAAAACTCAACAAGCATGGAAGGAGAAGGAATTGGAGTAATGGTGATGCTGCGACTCGCGCTCGATAAGCCATCGGAGGTGGAGGAACTCATCCACAGAGCAAGGAAGCCTGAGGGGTCCTGTTGTGTGGAACCCATAAACATCTTGTGCCTTCTCAAGTAGTCTCTTGAGCAGAGGGTGGTAGAGATACCATATGGGGATGGTGAATCTTTTTTCATCTTCTTCATGTCCCACTCTCACGGACAAACAGCCCTTCTTCACCTTCATCTTCTTCTCCTCTTGCATGTTCTTCTTCTTCTTCTTCTACTACAACTACTGCTGCTACTTGAATTCAATTCAATGGAGGGGAATTGGAATTGGGGGTAGTGTGGGAGAGGGTGAATGGAGACAGCAGTTTTATAAGGGGTGATATGGGGGTGAAAGGAGATTTATCAAGGGAGATATGTGGTGGCAATTTCGTCAGTTTTTTTTTGTATGGTCCGGTCGTTCGTACTGATTATGGAATGCTGTGTGGGCCTCCTCTGCTTTTGTTGTGTTTCTAGAGTACTTTTTTTTAATAGGAGGTTAAAGTTCCCATGTTTTTTTAAAAAACGCCCCCTTGAGTTTGTCGTTATTGAATAAAAGGACCTAAAATGTTTTTTTTATTTTTTTATTTTTTTATTTTTGTTAACCTTCTTCGACAGTGATCGTGACCCAAAAGAAAAAAAAAATTAATCTGTCATATAGTGATGATAGAGGCTAACACAAACAGTTTTTATTAAAGAACTTTCTTCAAATTGTGCCAATGATCATGACCCAAAAAAAAAAAACTACTGCGATGGAGGCCGGCACAAACAGTTTTTAATTTTTTTTAAAGAACCTTCTTCCAACTGCGACAGTGATCATAACCCAAATAAAAGCCCTATCATATAATGATAATAGAGGTTGACACTAAGAATGTGTTTGTGCAAGCGTATCACCTTGAAAAGAAGGAAGAAAAAAAAATAGGTGCTTAAAATTTTGGATCTATGATGCACTATTATTTTTGTACATTTATATCTCAGCAACGAAAACAAAAAAATATAGTCGGTTTTTTTTTTCAATAAGAAAGAAATCAAGTTCCAACCTTTTAGGTAGGAATGAAAGAGCCGTGAAAGAGTGTTTCCTCTTCTGCAACACGTGCATAAAAGAATCCTAAGTTTGCGTTTGGACTATGCATTTCCAAGAATAAAGGAAATGAAAACATATTTTAATTGTTTATAGAAAAAAATAGACAAGTGTTATGATTTTCTATAGAATTTATTTTTCATTGTTTAGTGCCATAGTTTTCCCTGAGAAAAAGCTTTTCTCTTTTTTACTTTTTGCTTCTTTTTTTTTGTGAATCTACAAAAAAGCCTTTTTCTTTTTTAGGGGAGGGGACATAGGAAAGGTGGTGCATTTTGTAGAAAAGCAAAAATGTGGGGATGTTGCAGAAAGGTGCCTTGCAGCTGAATTTGTACTATATACAAGAAGATTCAATGGTAGAGAAAAGGTGTTTTGATTTTTTATGCATCCAACTATTCCTTTATTTGATGTGAGAGATTTTCATCCATAGAAAGAAAGAGGATTTTGATTTTATATAAGAGGAGGGGTTGCAAATTGCAATCTAAAGTTTCTCTCCCTTGTGAAAAACAAAAAATTACACAATCCTGTTGTAGTACAAACAGATCCTAATAGATGTTGGACGATCCATAGATTGGAGAAACTCCTTTTCTCAAAGCTGGTTTCTGTTTTCAAGAAAAGACCCTGAAAGTAAGCCTTTTTTGAAGATTGCCCGACGAGGTTCATGTTGTGGTGAGTCATCATCCACCGTCCACTGGAAATATATATATGACAGCAAAAGGTTCTGTACCATCAAAGTTGTGGGCTCTGATTTGGATAAGCACGTCATCAGGCTCATGCTGATATCAAATCTGATTCTGCCCCCCTAATCCCACGTGCACAAATAGATGAAAAAGTAGCAAGTCTAGCTGCATCCGTGGAAGACTGACATTGGAATCTAGCAAATTCAGTCCAACACCACCATATAGAGAAGCCTATTTTTCAAAATGAAGTTATCTGTATCTTATGATCAACATTTAAAGACCCAAAGTTGATAGTTTGGATCATTTAGGTCACTTTTGACAATCAAGTCCTCAAAAATGTTTTATCAATTTTTGACAAAGTTATGCAAACTATGTTTGACAATTATAAGTCATTAAGAATTTAAGTCGGTGATCATTATTTTTAGAACTTCAGGTTCAAGTTCAACCATCTTCTTCAAGGATTTGAAAATCTTTATTTTTCGTTGATTTATGCATAAATACCATTTTTTTTCTCAAATTTGGACATCAATAGGCACGTGCATCAAAATGAGATTCTCTTCAAATCCTCGGCAAAGAAATTCTATTTGAGGGGTACCGAAGAATTCTCAAAGCGGATTACTAGCGAATTCCTCATTTATTACCAAATATATTTTTGATCTTATATACTTCACAAACTAAGATATCTATACTCGTGAATTCCTTACTTATTACCAAACATGTCTTTGATATTATATATCGAGCCACAAACTAACATATCTATTCCCTGCCTCCACCATTGATTGTCATGGATCTAAGTTGCCCCCAAGGTGATGGTAATGAATTATCCACTCATCTTCTAAGATCAAAACGTTGATTCCAGTCGCCCTCAAAGATCAACTGAGGCCCATGGTAACCAGGGGGGCAAATTTCTGCTTCACTGAAAAATCAGAGCCATCCAGCAGTCAAGTATTTTGCACAGATGAATGTAGACCGTTCACCACATCCACAAAGGATCCCACAAGATGAACTGAGAATCAAATACACATGTCAGTCAGGGATCCTGCACATCCAAGCTCTTCTTTTTGTCTATCATCTTTAGACTTTTATCATTTATATCATCCTTATTCTATTAAGAAAGTAGAGAATGGAGGCCAAGTGTGATGGAAAGAGGCACAAGTGGGCTGGAAATATTCTTATGGGGTGGGACCCTATTGAGCCTACAGTAGGTGGTGGTAGTTTTGTCTTCTCATATAAAAGATTCTCAAAGAGCAAGGTGATGAAAGCCCTTTGTCCTATTCCTTTCTTGGGCCACACCTGCCATTGGTCGGTAGTGCGCACTCCCTCATCTATTACAGCGACCCTTCACTACCTTTCCCTGTTGCCTTAAATCTATTCAAAATTACACACCATATGGCCATTGCCAAATTGGCTAAGTTGACCCCACCATGGTAGCCCAATCTTTTAAGTTTTTTTGATTGGATCAATGGTCCAAGATGTCCTTCTGTGGTTGCATTCAAATGGGGGTGGGGGGATTTTTAGAGTGAGTGGTGGATGGGATTGATAGATAAGGATGGGACTGTTGAATTGGTCATGTTTTAGATTAAGCCAATGGCAATCTTGGCCTATCCAATTGGAGGAGTTCCAGTCCAACTTGATCATTGGAACTGGTCAGTAAAGTTTAGAAATTAAAAAGCTTTAGTTGGGTGGAGTGCCTCTTTAAAGTACATGGTACGGCCAGTGTACCTGTCACTTATAGATTGTAATTTGATTGTTGATAAGGGTTTGAAAAAGGTCCACTGAAATTTTAAAGCAAGTGCTGGTTGTGACTCATCCATGGTAGGGCCCAACTTTTATTAAACTTTAAAGATCTTGTTCAAATCCAATCTGGCGTCATTAGGGCCCCTCAACCGTGCAAAGGGGCTTTAAGCATCCGTACCTTCCACACCAACTTTCCTTTGCCAAAAGTGTTTGATAATATTATCTTATATTTTGCTTGGTTATATTTTCAAACATGTATAGTTACTGTTCTTGGATCTAAGAGAAGTCCATGGCACCACCCAAGTGTATGGATGTATCCCAAAGTTTTGCTCAAATAAGAATTTGTCCAACTGCAAGATTGTTTGATTGATAAAAAAAAAAAGTGATTATATATGCATATGTTTGTATCAATCACATTTTTCATCAAATGATCAATTTTATTTTGAGACCAACTCCTATTGAGATAAAATCCAGATATATCCTATAAATTTAAAGATTATTTATTTTGAGTGGCTTAAATTTTTAATGGGTGGATCCTGTGAAGTTTCACTCCTTTTAACTCGGAATTTCTCCAAACAAGGCCTAAGAAAAACAAGACTCCCATGACAAACCAGGCATTATGAGCTAATCGGTGAACATAAAACACAGAAGATGATAAAAAAGATACAAGCAAACTGCAGAAAACTGCAAATTCCTCAAGGGCCTCAATAAAATCAATTGAAACTGGATCCACCATCATGTTAATCATGCATAGAGCATATGATTCAAGCATTGTGATTTTTTTTTACTTTTTATAATGTGCTTAGCATGTCTTCAATTTGATTGCGACCAAATAATTATTTAAGTAAAATAGATCTAACACAAGGAAAACATTGATTTAGAAGGGTTTAAATTCTATATGAGAGCTCCGGGAGACTTTTCTAATACAGATGCAATCTCACATTCGCAAGGGTCATTTGTTTGCACTAATTTATATAGGTAAATGTTGTACATGCATAATACTTAGATATCGCCGCGTTTGTTTAGGCTCATGGTATGAAAATGAGGTGTAAATGAGGCCTTTTTATATATATATATATATATATATATATATATGAGAATTTTCGAAAGACCCAAGTGTTGGTTAACTTGATTACGGACACATCCTACAGTGAGATGAAACTGTTAGATGCTACTGTGTAACGTATATTTCTTACATTGAATGCTAGTTCTACAACTTACGTTAGATTTGACTTCATTGTGAATGGACAATCTGATTTGAACCATTCGAATGGTGAGTTACCAGTTACCACCCCAACTTGGGTGGAAGCAGGGTGGTTAAGCGTTCATGGCTTTTATCAAGGTTCCATTTGAATCTCCAAAAATAAAGTGCAGTTAACTTGATTTATGCATAAATGAGAGCTCAATCATTTTTCATTTTGGTTACCTAGCCAAGGGGTTGGGACCCATGAGAGACCCCAATCAGGGCAAAAGAAGCCTTCTCTTGAAAAATAGAAGCCCCAACCATAGCGACAGAAGCCTGCTTCTGCAGGAAGAACCTAAGAATCTGAACAGTAAGGTGAAAAACAAAGTACACAACCAACTAGGCAGCCCCTTACTTATAGATTTGTTAAGTAGCATATATAGCTTGAAATTATCATATATTGGGCTGAAATCAGCCATCACTGTTTGGGAGAAGAACATTCTATTTCTGACATTTGTTGCTTAATGCCTGTTTGGTTGCATTAGTTTACATAGAAATTATATACATAGGAGTTAATGGTCAAATGAGAACAACATGAAGGTGTTTAAAGAGGTGAGTAATTAAGGAAATGAGCTGTGGAGGGAAAGAAATCAGGCGGAATGTAGTTAGGACCTTGACTTTCCTAACTATTGAATTACTAGGTTGATAACAGGATCTTCATTTCCAATCAAACCTAAATTCAATTTCTATTAAAGAAGAGATTATTTGATGATCATTTTTGTATATTCGCTTTTTGTCTTATTTTTTTTAACCACTTATGAATTCCCACGTATTCAATTCATATATAATATATGCAAACAAAAAGACCCTAAGTAGCATTTAGGAGACTTGAGATTATCATATATTGGGCTGATATTAGCTCTTTTTGTTCGAGATAAGACCATTCGTTTTCTGAAGATGTGTTTTTTCTTTTCTTTTTGGCTGAAAAGAGCCTTTTGCTGATGTTTGTTACTTAGGCATTTCTATCAAGGTCTCAAGTTGCATTACAGAAAAATCTAGAAAGAAGATCTTTATATGGCAAGCAGACCCAGCCGGCCATGAAGTTAGGAATACCTTGACCTTGAGAAGAGAATATTTATTTACAAGGTGATGGGATGGGCAGAAGCCAAGAACAAAAATGCTATTGACTAAGCCTCCCTTTCGGTAGTGCGTTTCTCAGTTGGGACTGATTCTCATGAACCTCACAAGTACCCTAACATGTCCCTTTCACTTGCTCTCTCTATCTCCATTTTCCACTCCAATCTTTCTATTCCTCACCTATTGGTGGGTCGGCTCTACCCCTCCCTCTCTCTCGTGGGTCGGCTCTGCCCCTCTCTCTCTCTCACAGCCGCTCAACAAATATTAGAAAGAAGTGACCACTTAAAAGTCTTAAAAACCATGCCTACAGCATGATGGTTGATAGGAAAGCTAATGAGATCTAGCAAAAATCCTAACCATTTGACAACTTCGAATACGACCAAAATCTTACCTACATAGCACGGTCCTGACCACCCAGAGCTCTAACAAGTGGTCCTTGGTCCTTGCACCTTCCAACAAAACTACAACAATGCTATTCTGAGGGCTAGATCTTTGTGAACCAAAAGTACTGTGTTGCATGTGACAGTTGCCTAGATATTTGCCTGTAACAAACTTTAGGTAGAGGGAGTTGGAGGCAATAAGATTGGAGATAAATTGATTTGAGGGTAACCAAAGTTCGGCGGATCTAAATAAGGCTTGTAATATTCTAAAATGTCCCATTAGAGTTCGGAGTTAGGACTTTGATCTCTGCTGCAGGATGTTCCACCACTTTGGTGAAAAACAAACTAGTGGGGTAGTTAGAATAGGAGCCCCTCATTATGGATTAGGGCCTATTAAAAATCAAAATCATTCGGGAATTGTAGCATGAGTTTGGGGCATCGAAGTTCATTGATGTATGTGTTTTTTTCCTCTTCATTTAGTGCGCGTTTGTGTACACACCCTTTTAGTGGAAAGGAGAAATTATCACGACAGCAAATTCCATAGAAATGAAAATCTCGAAAAATAATTTCCGTAGAATTTAAAAATTCATGTTTGGTATAAAAAAAAATTTCCTCATTGAATTGGTGTTAATGTTGTTTGGTGCGGCTGTGGATTCCTTATAGAAAATCAGATTTTCTTATTTGGTCAAATAGTTTTTTGAAGAAAAATAACATAACATGTATATTATTTATTCAATATCAAATAATAATTTATTTAAATAAATAAAAAATGAAAGTCGTAGGGTTTTGGGTTGAAATGGACAAGAGTGAGAAAAAAAGGGAGAAGTTTTTCGAGGAAATCCATTTTCCATACCCCCCATGGAAAACTCATTTCCACAATTATAAAGGAAAATGCTGACGATACAGAAAAGCGTTTCCGCAGAATTATTCCACACCAAACGCCGGAAAAATGGGTTTTCCATAGAAAACCGTACACTTTTCCACGGAAAAGTGTTACACAAACATACTCTTAATATATTGGTGGTTACATTTAAGATGAATATCAAATTGGGTGTAATGGTTTTAAGAATAGACTTAAAATAAATTAGTAAATGTAAAGAGGTTGAATTGATCAAATTTAAAATACAAGCATGGATCATATGGGATGTCCTTATTCGAATTATTTTTCTTTCTGAGTCACGTTGAGAACATGATTAGAATTATTCTCATCATTTTTATTGCACATGGCACCACATATGGCCAAAGTGAACATTTTTAAGACCCTTCTATGCTGATGTGTGGGAGTGTCAGGCCCAACAATGGTGACTTGTGGGTAAATGAGCTCAACCATGAAGATATATGTACATGTGATGGTGCTTAGAAATAGGCGTGTCCAATGAAACGCACGTTTTGATGGCATAGCTAAGTGCTAACTCGTGATTTGGACCTGACTCAGAAAGCTAAGAAGATTCAACACATTGACTCGGGGAGTCAAATCGAGGAGTCATGTTAAATCTTTTATTAATTATATAAGTATATAAACTAAAAACCTAATACAGCTGATATAGAAAATAAAATTAAAAGCTAGGTGATCAAAATATTGAGCTCTAAATTTCATTATTCTCGAATTGTTAATTTAAACATACTAGCAACACTGGCCGGTGCTTGGCCCGGGCCCACAAGTAAAATAAAGCTATATTTAATTTAAGGCTATCTTTTGACATACGAAATAAGAAAGAAATAAATCTAAAACAGACAGATATATAATTTTTTTCATTTTTAAAATTTTACAAATTAAAATTTCACTATTTATTTTTTTATATAATACTGAAGAACTTATACGAATGTTATAATGTATGTTTAATTAGAGGATATTTTTTAAATGAAATATATTAAAATATATATGGAATATATTAAAACTCAAATTTGAATGCTCAAATGAAAATATGTTAAAACACAAAGGAAGAAAAACATATATCTCAATATAAAAGCAATATTTGTACATATAAAAAAATTAAAAAAAATATTAAAATATGAATAAAAAAGATTTGTAGAGGAAGCACGACGAGGGAAGGAGTAAGGGAAAGATAAAGATTTGGGTTGATTAGGTGGGCCCCTCCAACCAAAGCTATCATATATAATAATAATAATAATCAATTCAGGACAGTTGTTTATCATGCCTACGCATTGTTCAATGGTCACGATCATTGAAGTTTGGGCAATAGATAAGCAAAGTACCATTTCCTATCTAACCATTTATTGTGTGAAAAGGTGGCCAAATAGGTCCCACAAAATTGGTTGGATTGTTATTGTAATCCACTTGTTTTTACTTGCCTATCCATTCGCAACTCCGACTTGATTAAAATAGATTGAGTTCAATCAGATTTCTTTAAAAGAAAGCTATTTTGATTAAATCATAAAAAAGTAAATTTATAAATATATAAATGTGATATAGACAATTTGTCATATAGTAAAAATTTCTCAAGAAAAAATGAAAAAAAAAAAAACACTTATTGAGGGGGTGTTCCAAAAAAACTCTATGAATGTCGTCTCCACAACTCAAATACGGTCCTCCAAGCCTCGCAGATACATTCCTCAAGTAGGTTTTCCACCGCCTTCTTCTTGTGAAGTGGCCCCACTATGCGGCCTGCTTATTTAATGAATCTATAAAGTCTGAGTTGATAAAAAATAAATTTGAGGTCGTATCTTTCCTGTGCAGGCCACACTGTGCAGTCTCACCCAACACCCATCTATATTAGTATACTTTTAAGCCTTACTGTAAACCTGACAAGATCTTAGATTTTTTTTTTTTTTTTTTTGCAATTGGTCAAACACTTTAATGTTATGAAATTAGAGGGGCCACTTAAGAATCAATCTAAATCATTAAACAATACATGGTCTCTAATTAATATATCTTAGGTCTATGTTTTCTAAAGATAAGCTATACGGAGTACTTCATCTAGATACAATTGCAAAATCAAGAGAGTAATTAATTGCTACGGTTTTTTTTTTCTATACCTTTTTGAACTAATCTTTATTTAAATGACTTGCATAAATATTTATCTTATTTCTTATCATACTTTTTATGTGGAACTAAATTTAATAGTTATTATTTTACATTATCTTAATCTAATTTAGTGATTCTATTTCATTGCATCAATGTCTCTCACTCTCGCTAGATGTATTAAATAATAAGAAAAAATCTTAAAGATTGGTTTCTTCTTTATAAGTTTGCTTTTCTTTGAGATTTATTTTCTTTCTGATAATACTAATCCAAATTTTAAAATATTTTTATTTTTAGGCCTGGTCTTAGCATAGGCCTATGTTGCTATTTTATGTTAAAGGAAAAGGAAAAACATGCTTCCAAAGGAAATGTCTTCTTGTATAGGGAGAGCAAAATTTGCAAGATTTCCTCCACTCTAATAGGAAGAAAACTTGCAAGCTGCATTAGCACCGCGCCTGTAGGTAGAAATGTAACATTTGCAACTTTTCCTCCCCTTTTAGAGGAGGAAAACTTGCATTTAGGGTTCCAACATCTTCTATCCAGTTGGAGGAAGCTACGTCATATGAAATTCAAAATTTAAGACACCTTTCCAAGACTCCTTGGAAGTTACTAATTTTCTTTTATTTCCACTGTAGCCCTTTTCAACAACATTTTCATCTTTGCCCCTTGCAAAATCGTCTCACCTTTTTGTATTCTTCTCCAAAAACATCTCTCCCACAAAATTAAATCAATGGACCCAATTTCTGTTAATGGAAACCATTGAAAGTAAAGTTTTCCTTTCGTGGCTCTAGCACCTTGAATTGAAGTGGGACTCAGACTCAAAGTGATTATGTATGGATGTGATTAAGATTTAATAATAACAATTAATAAAAGATACAACAAAAGAAGAGCAATATTCATATGTCACCTAAGAAATCCAAGGCCCAAGGCCAATCATCTTCAAGTTGCAATTTTGATGGCCGGCAAGAATGCCTTATTAAAAAATAGTCCATGTCATTTAAGACTTGACTCG
This sequence comes from Litsea cubeba, assembly GCA_012931725.1. Classification (NCBI taxonomy): domain Eukaryota; kingdom Viridiplantae; phylum Streptophyta; class Magnoliopsida; order Laurales; family Lauraceae; genus Litsea; species Litsea cubeba. The sequence goes on along the minus strand of CM022954.1, from coordinate 5,196,893 downwards.
TGAGAAATTCATGATGATGCCTAATTGAGCCAGTTATGAAAGTTTGAACATCCTAAAATAGTCTAATTCTTCGCAAGATTTTATTTAAATAGGATTTTGGCCCACTTTTAAATTGATCACTTACACAAGACCTTAATAAAATACTATAATTTACTCGAGACCCAATTTCATAAAATACTTGCACAAGGTTTAAGATGTGAGCTTGCTCCCCTTTGAGTCCCACCCTAGACTTACATGGAGCATGTGTGTTTCAGGGCATGTGCACGCCCAAGGTAATAGTCTTGTTGGGTAAAATTACCACGGGGATATCCATATCATTGGAAAAAAATCCTGGTTCCGCCTCTGTCAATGCCAGTATATGATGTGATTCAATTTCTTGTTTTGTTTTTTAGTTTTTTCAAATTTAATTACATATGTAAATGATCAATTTGAAGGTTGGGCCCACTATTATATTTTTGTAGGACAATGATCTTCAACGAACAAACTACATATTGATAAAATGCAGTCGCGCTCGTAAAGCCAGCTTAAATATATGTCTATCAATCGAAGAGGGCCGTCAGATTTTTTTTTTTTTTAGATACAATCCAACTGTGAGTGAATGATTAAAAAGTGTAAAAATTGAGCGTAATGCCAAATCATGGAATGAGAAGAGGCTCCAAGGGTCTGAACTAATTAAAGGTAGGAGACCATTATCCATTATGTGGGAAATTGATATTGGCATATCTTTTTTGCAATTTTTTTTTGGATAGGGAGCTCAAGAGACTTTGTGAGGAATTCTTTAGTTCAAAAGGTCAATGATGGAAATAAGAGAAAACTGTTCACTTCCGATGAGTCTTTGAAAGTTGTGACTCCCATTTTGTTTGAATTTAAAGGATAAATCATTATTTGCATTACCCTTATAACTTATAAGGCTCTTACTCCTAAGTTTCAAAGGCCCTGTAATTTTATTTCCTTGTAAGGTTGACAGTTGATGATGGTGTTAAAAATTAGGGAAAAGGATCTTTTCTTCTAGCCCTAGCCCGACCTTGAGTTCAAGGGTAGGTAAGGGACTAGCTAGTGCAGGTTCTTTGAGGGCTTTGGCTTGGCCTAGGACCAACCCCCATATGCGAGGGTAGGGTAAGGCCGGTAGACCTTGGCTCGGCTCGGACCTAACCCTTTGACAGACCTAATTGGATCATTAGTCTATAAATGTCCCTAAATCTATCACCAAAACGGTCCATAGTCGTCACCCTCAAACATATAACAAAAGCAACACTATCCAAACATCATAATGAAGCCCACATATAGAAGCCACAATCAACCGTGTCATCTCATAATTCAAGTCTGGGGTGAGTCTCAAGCAACAGTCATAAATCAGCCACAAACTTGGTCCTAAAAATAAACCTAACACAGCTGTTGTTCAGGACCCAAAGCATTACTTGCAACATTCCCGTTCAACCAATAGCAACCTTCCAACTACAAATCTAGTAATATTCTTACTCACAACAGCATTAAAAAAAAAAAAAAAGGACAAGAAATGTGAAATTCAAGCAACAAAGAATAACAGAAACATATAGAATAATCAAATGAAAATTTAACTAAAAAGATCTATATTTAGTAAGGAGTTGGCAAGTTTCTACAAACATCTGGATATTATAACATAATAAGTCAACAGTTTAAGGGCTTCCAATTGTTAAAAGTAAAGTCATTTCACATCCCACCACAAAACATATTTAGTTTAATACAGTCTATCATATCCGATACTTCAAAAGTCATTTAACATCCCACCACAAAACAAATTTAGTTTAATACAGTCATCCACCATATCCGATACTTCCACTCATGTTCATAAATGAAAAAGATGCTTCTCCTTTCCAAGATCAAGGATGGTGAGTAGATGACCCTAGATGAAAATTCATCTCCAGCCATTGAATCTTCATTTCATCATTGAAACTCAGAAACATTAGCGCCCTTCTATCATCACGAGAAAGAAAGTCAATAACATGCAATTTCATATTAGCTGGTATAAAATGATGCGAAGTCACAACTTCTATTATCTGTGGAATTAAGTTATAAAATGGAGTCTTTATGCTCTCTGCAAGCACATGGACAGCCTTCGCAATATCTTCCAATGCATCTTTCGCTACATCACTCGCCGTCAACTTACTCTTTTGACTTGTTCTACGTTTCTTTCTAGGTTGCTCCACTTCTAGAGTTGAGGAAGAACTAATATCTTCCATCGAGTGCTAATTTTAGAGATAAGAAAATATTGTCAGCCTCTTGATTGAAGCAAATAAGCTCACACCAATATTCGCAGACGTTCTTTCCTCTCCTACAACAGATTCAAATGCAAAAATAAAAAATGACCTTTGTACATTGATGCTTATTCTTACCTTGCTAAAGATAAGGCAGCAGTCAATAAATATGTCATTTTCATATATCTCCTGAAAATTATTGTAGCTACTAGAGTTCCCAATGTTAGATGAGCATAAAATTGTATTCACTGTGAATTCAAGGAAGTTAGATGGGTTTGAAGGGATAGAATTGATCACAAGTGAGCCACCTATTCAAAAACAAGAAAATGGGCACTCGAAAAAAACAGACATTTTGGAGAATTTGTGGCGGCTAAAGGGGGGATAACTAAACACTCAACCAGTGAAGAAGCCTAAAATCTGTGTATATAAAACAAAAAATTACTAAAAACTGATCATGAGCACAGGTATGTAACAATCTCATCTACAAATTTTTACCATTTTTCCTTTGAAATTTGCAGTGTGAGATTGAAAACAAGACAATTAGCTTCCAGCAACCACACAAACAGGCATGGGCAGGTAATGACAGCTGAGAGGAAGATACAAGAGAAGTAAGAGCAGAATGTGAACTACAGCAATCCTATATTTCAAGGACACAGTAAAAATATTTGATCAGTAGTTAGACTATTTAAACCCCATCTGACCATCCCATCTCTCTCTTTCTTTATGAATGCATCAGACTTGAGTAGAACAAAGATTTGTGAGAGAAAGACCATTGATTCCTATCCAAATTCATAGAATCTTCTAAGACTGCTCAGCAAAAACATGCAAGTTTGAGATATCAAATTCATCCCAGCATCTCATAGACAGTACACGAATAGATGATCATCAACTATTGGATATGCATAATATTTTTAGGCTTTGATACAGATAATAGTATGAAAAGATGCACTCCAGTGGACAGTTCATGCATGGCCCTAACAAGAAGGAACTGAAGAGGCAATATAATCTATTTAGTGCTAAGTGCTAATGACACACCTTGTTAGTACTACCTTTCCGTGGGAAACCATATACACCCTTATGTTGCTTCTGTCATGATAACATAGAGCCATAAATGCGAAGGTTCCTTTAATATTTTATTATTATTATTATTATTATTATTATTATTATTTTTGCTAACGGAGGGTTCCCAACCCTTTGGGCTGGACTAATCCCTTCGGGCCCAGAGAGAAGCCAAGTAAAACCCTGTGGCCCCTAGGTGGTAGCACAAGTGGACTCAACCTTCGGTTCCAAAAGAGGGGAGAACCGGGGGTCGAAACTAAGACCTCTAGCTCCGGAAGAGGGATGAACCGTGGTCCTGACCACTCGGCCAACCCCTTGGGGTTTAAAGGTTCTTTTAATACAACTGTACAAGACTAAGACTAAAGAGTCTATTTCATACAACGTTCCATGCATATCTAACTGATGTGCTCAAGTCAATTATTCATGAAGTAATCAACACTTTGTTGAAAGAAAAAAAAAAAAAGGGACTTAATTAAAGAAGAAGAAAAGAATTCCCCATACTTAAATGCATTTTGACTCATCTTTGCTAAAATCTCATTCAAATTTCCAAGCCATATCAATTTAAGCAATAAAAGTGATTTTTCACAAAATAAATCCCCCAAAAGAGTAATTGAAAGTATCCAAAACTTGTATCTTGCTTTCACTTCGAACAAATAACATATGTTGATTCCAAAGGCTAAAAATCAATTGCAGGTCAAGATTCGTTAACTAGAATTAGAAGACCCAATTTGTTCATAAAGTTTAAAAAGTAATCATAAATAAGAACACTTGGAAAAACTAAATAGATTCTGTTTTGTCCTAAATCAAACTGCAACTAGCCAACTACCCATTTCAGTCAATAGTCATTAATGTAAGATATTGATTTTAGAAAGGACACTAGATGATTGCTGGTCTTGGGTTATTCACTAATCACACTTAAAATGCCATAGGACTTATGAATACATCTCTCTTTAGAGAAAAAAAATAATTTTGAAGCCTAGTGATTGAAGTTCTAGTGAATCAAAAAACAAGGCTTCCCATTTGACCCACATCAAATCCCTGACATACCCTATTACCAATCTAATCAAAGACGAAATAAAATGTATAGGAATGAGTAATTAGTATTGGTGATTTCATGTTGTTACTTGTATCCCATCATCCCTATCCCCTTCATACATCCCATTTGCAAATTAGTTGAAATGCCCACTTCCATTGTTCTTCCCATTGTGAAAAGAAAAGGGGTTAGAGAGGCTGGAGCAAGAAAACAGCCATCTTTTCTTTCCTCCCCCATGTCATCTAAACCCTCATAAGAAAAAGAAGACAAGCAAAGCAAGAGACAGAAAAATGAAAAGGGGGTGTAGAGGGAGAACCAAACCACCTTCTCTTTTGCTGCCGTGGCCTGCAAATCAAGATTGGAGACGTTCTTTGGCCTCTGGAATTCCAGTCATGCGAGAAATCTGAAATCCCTAGTTAGAGTGCTCGGATTTATGAATGCTCTCTTGGTGTTTCTGCATTTCTTTAATAAATGCTGGTGTTTTTGACTACTGAGAATTTAACAAAGAAACGGGGAATTCTTGGAATTCCCGCGCAGCTGGAATTCCTGAATTATATTTAAAACAAACAGGGAACTCAGAATTCCCTTTACCTGGAATTCCTGTCAATATTTTGCCCATTCAACTGCCATTGGACTTGACGTTTGTGATTCAACTGTTGAACTATAACAAATTTTCCAAGCCCTTCATGTAATATTTTAAAGCCACGTAACTTCGTAGCTCGCATTTTTATAGAAAATATTTAAACTTTGACAATTTAGGAGCAAATGATTGGACTAAGGTTAAAATCAAAATCCCTTTTGGTGTTTTTTCTACTTGTAATTGGTACTTTTGAATGGTTTATTTTTTTGAAAAGTAAGTTACAGTTTATATTATTAATAAAGAGGGAAACCCCAATAATACAACAAATAGGACTCAAAATTCCTTGCACTGGTACTAACAAAATTTGTAGGGATATTGCATCCTCTGCTTGCAGTTTATGCTAGATGTGTACAAAATTAACTGTAATCCGACCCGACCCGTGGGTCAATGGGTGGGTCATGATGGTAGATTTCTGGTGCTCGACCCGACCCGTGACCGTCGGTACCGGTTAACGGGTCTCACGGGTTGGGTTACCGGGTGACCCGTGAACCCGATTTTTTTTTCATGTAGAAGACCAAATTGTACAATTAGCACTCCTATCCTAATTATAATTAATTAAGTCCTTATAGTGGGTAGGAATATCCCATACAAGGAAAGGGAAGTGCAGAAGAAGCCTTAAGCAAAGCACCAAAATCTGTGGTGGCTTGCTTGGGCACATTCCCTTTAACTCAGTGAGGATAAACACCAAAATGGTTTAGTGATTGAGGATCCTTGGGACATGACAATAGCAAAGGGACGACTCTATACACAACTTTTCTATGTCTCTCTACTAAATAATTCAAGGCCAGTAGGCCACCCATTTGTTTATTTCATGACATAGACACTCACTAAGGTGGGATTTTCTTTAAAATGTCAAGAGTCTTCCTTTCCTTTAGCACCCTTCTTACATTATGCTATTAAAATAGGTAATTATTGTTAACAGTAAAACATTATAGAAATGTATTTCTTATTGTTTCTCTTTCCAAGATGGAACCATTGTCCTCCTCCAGCTCCACTGGGTTTGTCAAAGAAAGGTCTTGAAGGACAAAGATGGTTCTTAAAATAACATATTCTTTCCTTTACTGTTTTGTTCAATGCAACAGATTAATGTTCTATAATTAATTAGCTGTGGTGCAATTAGTTTAATAGATCTTCAATCAGAGACAATCAATCCATCATGTCAAAACAAACGAGTTCATATTAAAAAACTGATAAGAAACTAATTGAGCAATTAGATTTGTCATTTAAGAAACAGTTTGTTCAATGGGTAAGATCCATCTTGTTTACAAACTTTGCATCTAGATCATAAATAATGTCCTGCACTGTGGCCTTTTCCTGTTTGGCATCACCCCACAAAGATATGTGGACCAAATTCAATGAGTTTTTTTTTTTTTGTGTTATGTTAATATTTACAAACAACCGCAACTACTTTTTACTTTTACATCTAATCACTTTTAGTTCTCTAACAATTATCCGAAAGTTGTTTTCATAAACAATTTGGTCTTCTACATGAGAAAAAAGAAGACCCGAACCCAACCCGTGACCCACTAACCCGTGACCTGACTGACCCGTGACCCAAACGGGTCGGGTTCGGGTGGGTTTTCACCCATATAATTTTTTCGGGTCGGGTTTGACCCGTTGAACACCCCTAGTTTATGCTGCATAATAAGTTATACACATAACAAATCTATACACTATGATTACTCTTACATCATATAATTTAGCAGTACATGATTAATATTGTAAGTATAATATAATTTAGAGGAATTTACGGGGAAAATCCATGTAGGACAGCACAAGTCCCAGCAGGATCCAGTTCCATGTCAGTTACGGGAACGGTCCTCATGTGGCCTTTTTCTTCTTCTTTTTTTTTTTTTGTCGTTTTGCGATATGGTCGATATCGATCATTCTGTTAGTCAGATTTTTTTCAACATGTAACTATCTTATTTGCTGAACACAGCAGAATGGTCAATATTGACCATATCGCGAAATAACAAGAAAAAAGATGAATCTGAGTTTTCTCTCTTGGTTGTTGGTGCTACTCGATAGCCTGTGAGGGAGAAGAAGAAGAAGAAAATAGAGAGATGCCGGCGACAATGTGGAGCTGAGGAGGGGAAAAGAGCTTCATTCTTGACTGATCGCACATGGGTTTGGATAGAATGTCTTTGCGATGACAGCGGTTGTGAATATGTATGCAAACTGTAGGCAGATTGAGGATGCGCGGAGGATGTTTAATAGAATGCCTGAGAGAGATTTGGTCGCTTGGAATGCAATTATTTCTGGGTATGCACAGAATGGGCATACAAAGAGAGCATTGGAGTTTGTTTTTATGATGCAGAGAGAAGGAAAGAGGCCTAACTCAATCACACTTGTCTCATTTTCTTGTGCCGATGTTGGGTCTTTGAGGATTGGCAGGGCTATCCATGGCTACACTGTTAGGGTTGGATTTGAGTTGCTTGTGAATGTCTCTACTGCACTTGTGGACATGTATGCGAAATGCGGCTTGATTGGGATTGCTAGGTTGGTATTTGACAGGATGCGAGTTAAGAATGTGGTCTCATGGAATTCAATGATAGATGGTTATGCTTAGTGTGGAGATTCAGGTGAAGCAATGACCCTCTTTTGACAGGCTATGGAGTAGTACTAGCAACCATGGGAAAAAAACTCAGATTCGTCGACATCGACCATTATGTTGTGTTAAAAAAAATCTGACTGACAGAATGATCGATATTGACCATATCGCAAAACAACGGAAAAAAAAAAGAAAAAAAAAGCCCTTATATGAGGACCCCTCCCGTATCTGACATGGAACTGGGTCCAGCTCGGACGTATGCGGTCCTAGTAGGTTTTGCCCCCTAAATTCCTTTATAATTTAAGTATTTACATGTTAACCAACGGTTTGATGATACGTTTCTTTCAACTGGTGCTTTTCATGTCGTGGGTCTGATGCCTTAACTTGTAATTTACACATAAAATGTAATTTAGATTTCGCATGTCTGTAGCTGGTGCAAGATGTTACATCATTCCATTTTGTGACTGTAGGGAATCTCAAGATCGATAATTCCATTTCCCTTGCAGACAAACAATGTGCAATCTAGACTAAAGCAAAACTATTCGACACTTCAGTCTTTCCCCTTGTGCTTATGTTGAGAGAATCTCACTTCATTACACTAACCTTAAATTAAACAGACCATATATAGGAGTACATTAGCATATTTTCTAATCTCTTTCCAAATGCATGAAAAGTCTTTCTTCCAGCTACTACGTACCCGGGATAGAAGCTCGTCTCTCTATTAGTCGAGCCAGCTTTCGCTTCCTCGGCACAGTCTCAATCCACTGTCGATATTCTGAGGATTAGGATCAAGAGTTTGGTTCAGTAGCTTTGCTTCCTCTCCTTTCAGTCATCAACAGACTCTTTGGCTTAAAAGGCAAATTCTTCTCCCAAGTTCAATCATTCCTTTCACCTTGGGACTAGTGCTCTGCTAAAGGGTCCCAAAGGAAGATTTTGCTGTACTACTCTAACATGCTATCAGAGCAATGCAATACTATCGATCCCTCAGTTGTTTGACAGACTTGCAAGTTTGCCTGGTTCTGTTGTTCACTCCTGCCTATAAGACCAGCACCCATTTAAGCGTGCATTCCAACATCTTTTCATCTTCTTCAACTAATTTAAAGTCCCCCATGAAAGTTTGATGGGTTGTTCTTCATCTACAGTGGGTCCCTTTTGCTCAATGGTATGGATCGGCATAACATAAGCCTCAGTCGTACTGGCTTAGAGTTTATCTTTAGGCGGAATTAGAATCTTACAAATCAGCCAACTTAGAATATAGTAAACAAAGTTTTCCATTCATGACTCTGGATAGCTATGATGTTTTGGGAATCACACAAGAAAGGAAAACAGGCGTGGAAAAGTAAGCTCCCACTGATGTTTTATCCTATGAGTACTTGAAACATCATCATAGAGAATTCAGGAAGAAGAATAGCAGGTAGTGGGTTGAGCTACTTTGTAACTTTTGATGATTATGGATACTGACAAGGCACCCAATTGCCATACATGGGCACAAATGGTCTGTTGATTAAAACGTACGTTGATTCGATTCCCCATATTGAAATGTTGGAAGATGGCTATTTTTTATAATCACCATATATTGCACCTTCAGGAGGGGTTAGGAACTAAGAATCATAAAATGTGAAAGACATTTTGGGGCTCTCCTGGCTCAGCGGGGCCGGGCCCTTAACTCAAAGGTCTGGAATAATCTTTTGTACGTAGTCTTAATATACATTGTTACGTTGTTCTCTATCGGCTTAAGTTTTTGGGTTGGTACATGGTATTGGATTGGGAGGTCAAGTGTTCGAATGCCTGTGCTGTTGTGCCTTTTATTCTCTTAGCATGGGTGCCACATTAATTTATTCAACTTGGCATTTTGTTGCACCTTACATATGCTGGGTGGTTGATCAAGCCCCATTGTATTATGATGGGTGGTGGCCCATCTTTATGTGCCCGTGGGTCCCATCTAGATCGATGATTATGGACTGTCTAATATGGTGGTATTTGGGTTGTGGGGAATCCAAAATATAGGACCCTTCAGACTGACATAAGATCAAGAACCACTTCTTCATATGATATAGCTGAGATTCATAATGCATTGACTTGTCCATTAACATCATCCTTGTTTCAAATCATCTCCAAATGGGGCACATGCAATATGAAAAATCATTACTATAGTAGTGTACAATCATTTATGTTCAATACCGTAATCAAGCAAACCAAATGAAGCCTAGATTGACTTTCAAGCAATGAGGAACACAAACAAATGAAGAAAATTCACAGCTGATCGCATTGGACAGGTGCAAATGACAACACCTCTTTCTCTAGATCATAGAGAACCTGCAAGTTTTGCTGTTGCATGTTCCCAAATATTGACATTCCGCTCGACTCCATGATCAACAGGCAAAGCAAACCAGTACTTGAGTCTTGTATCATATAATTATCCGGGGGCAAATCGATGTCTGCGCCTTTGAAATGAAATGTCAACTTGGGCACCTCCACTGTCGAAGAATCTGATGGCACGCTGAAGCACAGATCGAGTCCGGTTGCTGACCCATCAGCCACTGGCAATTTGGTTTGAGACGCAAAGGCTTTTTTCACTAGTTTGTACCCAGCTGATTCCAAGTAAGTAATAGTGGTGCCAGAGTCGATGATCAAACCACCAGTACCATCTTCATTCAATGCAAATGTGGATTTTGGTATGCCTAGGAGAGTCCCACCAACTGTAATATCTTCCAATGAGAGATAGAAGAAACTTGGTTGAGAAGGGTTTTGGACTAGTGGGGTGACCCCTGCTTGATCCTTGACCTTCTCATCCATGTTGGCTAGAGACCCAAAGAGTAGGGGACTGGTCTTGGTGTCATCTATTGAGGTCAGGCAATAGGAGAACTTTCCTGATCCCAGCTGTGAAATGAGCGATAACGGTCCCCGGCCAAGCCCAACTAGACCTGCACCTTGGCTGAAACCACCCCCTTCGTTGTCATCACCGCAACCAAATCCTATCTTAGGGACCTTAGTTGATCCAAAGGTGAAGGTCTCACTTGCCATCACTCCTTGAGTAGTCGAATAGTCTCCGTACGCGTAGAGATATTCGCAACCAGAGCTACACATTGAGGTGGGGAGAGCTGTGCACAATGGACTAGAGCAAGGCAGCTTAGAGTAAGACGACGAATCAGAAGGATCGAAGATGGGCGTCGATTGCTGGTAACAGTTGGTGCATGGCTTGCACTGGGTCCATATCAAATCGCTCCCTGTATCTAGAATTGCTGCGAAGGGGACAGGAGGGGTGCCTATAGCAAGATTGACAAGAAACTCACCGTTGCCCGCATGAGTAGGCGCTTGAACTTTTTCACCAGCATCATCAGCAGCTAGGATCGCAGTTGCTTTCAACCTCTCCAATCTGTGTTTCCCTCGCTTGATTGCGCGTTGGAGCAGTTCAAGCTTAGTGAAATTGCCCCCATAATCAACATGAATTAGATCAACCCGAATTCCTTCCGGGACATGGTTATTGTGCCCAAGTCGTGATGTTGAACATGTCGGCAAGGCGAGAAGTGATACAATCACTAAAACTAGTAACAACACCTGCAAAATTGAAGGTGGTGGTGCCATGGTGTAGCAGTGGCTACTTTTGAAGGACAAAACAGAAAAATGTATGGATTGAAAGATATACACCAAAAGATGTGTGTAGTTTGTTGAGGTGGCTGAATGAATCAATGAAGTGTTTGTGTTAACAAAGATATATGGGTGAGATAGAAAACAAATGAGTCTTATTGCATATGTCTTTCAGATATGGATTCTGTCTAATTAGAAAACCCAACAATACTGGAAAGTTTGAGGGGGGTGACAGAAACGAACAAAGGGATGTGTGAGGGATATGAATGAATGGGTGTTGCTTGGTGACTAGGAAATAAGAAATGGGAGTGATGAGGCATAAAAGAGAACTGGGTTGGTGGGCTACTCTTTTTACATCAGGTGGCGTTTGTTTGTGTTCTACGCATTTCATCCATCAAACAAGGTAGTGGGTTGATGTACATGGTGTTTTGTTAGGTGGGCTATGTGGACATCAATCATTATATTAATGGCTTGCTGTTGTTTTTCTTATGGAAGGTCATAGTATATGTTACTATAGTTTTTTTTTTTTTTTTTTTTGTCGGATTACTGTTGCTACAGTTGTTTAAACATCCCAGTGTATATATGTAGAAAACAAACTAGAACTGAGTACGGATCTTCCAATCCCAGCTGATAGGAGAAAGCCCTGTTATAAGGCCTATAAATTCTTTGGTGTTAAAATTCAAACATTGAAAATAATTGTGTGGGTATGGACTAAATTATATTTTAAAAGCTGTGTCTTACATGTGTACTATATATCTATAGTAAGAGCTGAATTTTACATGTGATCTATCTAATACTAGGCCTAGCTCAATGGAGTGAAATTTGGCTTAAGAACTAATACCTGGGAAATTTGTTTTGAGCTGGATTTTAAGTATCCCTAAAAGAAGCCTTACTCAGTCTAGGCGTTTTCTATTTCCTAGAATCAGAAGATCCAAAAGTTTGGCAGAAAAATCTCACCCACAATGGCATGTTTGTCGTTTTCATTTGGAAAAGTAAAATTTTTTTCTTAGAAGTCGTGCAACATTTTGAAACAGGAGTTGAACTGTTTAATTTCTTTCTCATTTGGACAATAGACAAGAGAGAGAATTTGGGGAATCATTTTTTTTTTTAGGCCGGGGCTTGTTTGCATGAAATTGAATTTGTACGAACTCTTAAGAGATGTATTTTTAAAAGTGGCTAGATTTGAAAAATTACATTTTTTTTTTTTTGCTAAATGAAAATGAATACCCATAAATGGCTATGAAATAGTCTTCCCTTTTTAATGGAAAATGAATACACAACATCACTTGTATAATTGGAATGGCAGGAAAGTCAAGGTTCAACTACCTCTGTACCTTTAATCATTCCCTTCTCACCATTTTAATATTTCTTTGTTGGAAGCAATCTAATTAACCATGAATTCCTCTTATCCTCTATATTGAGTTTCATGCTAACGTTGTTCTGTCCCTGTGATAGTCATTCACACTCCCAGAGAATGGCCTATTTTGGAAACACCTCCAACTTGTCCCAGGGTATTGGATAGAGAAATTTCTCCAACTTTCCCTACATCGGAATCCCATTTGGATCGATGAAACTCAATGGTAAAAGCAACAGAACAACTGTCACAGGTGACAGGTTGTCCAAATGGCTGATCCTTTCTTTACTCATACATCAAATTACATGAAATCGGTTACCCAGGTCCAAATGACCCAGGCCTGTTTGTTTGCAAAAATTGTGAAAATTAATTGATTTGCCATAAGGTCTATTTGAATGCAAGAATTCTTTTGTGGGTGTTTCTATGAATTCCAAGGTACAATGTAACATCTTAAAAATTAGTATTTTAATAATTCTACTGGCCTAAAATGACATTTCACAAGACTGATTTTATGAATTCGAATTCTCACCCTTGAAACAGGAAATTTAGAATTCTTGAGAGACCCCAATGAGAATTTCCATCAAAAATATCTCCAAATGAACGGGTGCTCGGTGTCAAATGCTTGATGATCTACAATATACAGGTTTTCTCCCCTTTCTTAGAAAAAAATAAAAAATAAAGCAATGGTTGAGAAAAGAGGCAATGGTGGTGGTGGGCCACATCCGATCATGAAGTCAAAAGTCTAGAAGATTACGAAGAGAAAAGGATTTCTGTGAAGTTGGCAATCGAATGCACTCGAGTTGGGTCTTATGTTATCTTTTTATTAGTTGAAAGAGCATTTGACTAAAAAGAAATTGAGAATATCAAAGCAGCCTTGGCCTAATGTCAGGAAAAAAATTCAACAAATTAGTGATATCAAGAAGAAGATCCCTAAAACATTTTCATGCTGTTAAATTAAATCTGTAATGTCAAATATATATATATATATATATCATATACGTCACTTACCCATCTCCAATTATATCCAATGTCATTTTGTGTTTTGGCTTCTATCAACCTTAACACAATTACTTATTTACATCTTTCAATCCATGTTCAAGTTTTATTTTCATCTTCACTTTCCCAGTGAAAGAGATGGGCTTCAGCTAATTCTTATATTAGATGTTTCCATCTTCTTCTGTTCTTTTCAGTTTTTTCTTTTGTTTTGGTCAGTTCTCTTTTGTTGAGGATGAGAGGGAAGATTGTAGATAGTCTTGGGTTATATTTATATGGATTTGATGAGTATTAGGAGGTCGATCTGGGTAGAAAGATAAAAAAAAAAAAAACCAAACCATAGGGTCTAAACTTCCACGATTTTCGCATAAGATGGAGGCTGATTTTGCTTGACAAAGATGAATGAAAGATTGTAGAATTGGCAGTCTTTTAAAAACAAGGAATTTTTATGAGAATTGGAATGAAAAATGGTTGATCTAGGTGGAGAATGGATGGTGATAAGATGAACTATGCTAAGAAGGCCCATTCTATTGAGAAAAGATGGTTGAATTAGGTGCATTTGAAGCTGACTTAGCAGAAAATGAAAATCCCCCACTTTTAGACTTCATCAATCTGAAGATTTTGCAGGAAAAGCAGGACATTTAAATCATTTCACCCTTTCACTTAACTCTGTTCTTTTGATAGCTTCGGTTCTCACCAGCAGGTCCAGGTTTCGACCCTAGTCTCCTCCCACTCTTTACATGTGCGAGTTTCCCTCTCCTCATATGTGTGAGTTTGTCACTCCTCACATGTTTAAGTTCTCTCCTCAAATGTATGAGTCTCCTAGGGACCCAGCCCCCCTCATAGGATACCAAAAAAAAAAAACTGTTCTTTTGACAGCACTACGGGGCCTATATGAGAGATCTATCAATGACTTAGGATGTCTCTGATATTTGATTCTTTGAATCCTTTTTATATTAAGCCAAAATTGAGGGACTACTTTCGATTTTTTATTTTTTATTTTTCAAAGCAATCATATACTTGGGAGAACTGCAAGTCAGTATACGAGATGAGTCTATTTTTGTAATGAGTACAGATAAGAGTTTGGTAAACAACACAAGTTAAATGTAGGTAGTATAACAATCAATACACAGTAATGCATCTAGCCATTCATCTTTTAACTTATGAACTTTTCTTCTGCTTAAGACAACATACACCACAACTAGAGCATACGCAAAAGGGTGGATACAATCACTGTAGATGGTCACATTAGACCAGCCATCAAAAATTCAAAATAGCCCGCAGACCCCATCCAGTGATCATTCATCTGGGCAACAAGATTCACAACCCAAGACCCCAATTCTTTGGAATAGAAAATACTGAAGCCTCTACTTAAGAGCCCGTTAAATTGTTCCAAGTTAAGTCACATTTATTTTGCTCTTTTTAATAACCAATAAACCACAGGCCTGTTTCTTTACATGGGTAGAGTAAAGAATGCAGGGCAACAAAGTTCCAAGGACACAAACACAGATTTAGTTGGTGTTAGTCAATTCAATCTGATGCATGTTCCAATAAGGGTGTGTGTTGGTTTCATAATTTATTGGCGCAGTATGGAGAGAGGTAAGCAAGAGTGCACAAATTTGCTATATCAAAAAACAGTTCAGCGACCCAACTCACAATTCAAAAAAGCGTGATTTTGGTCAGCTCTAGCACGGCAGATTTGCACCATAATATTTACACAGATCCATAAAATGCTTCTCTTCTACTCCATAACTTCTCTTTCCTGCGGAAATGATGACAAATAAATACCACCCAAGAAGTAGGTCCCCTGGTAGGTCTCTAAGTACTTGATATGGTTGAGCTTCCTTGACTTTTGACAGGAGAGCCCAGGTTCTAGCCTTGATATGGTTGAGCTTCCTTGACTTTTGACAGGAGAGCCCAGGTTCTAGCCATCAATAAGGACAAGGTAGTTTACTTTCTTGTTATCCACTCTCAAATACTAGAACAAGGTCCTACGGAGGAAAACAGAAAGGGGGTCTAGGTTTGTTCCAGAAGTTTTCCATGTGAATCTTTACACTGGAGAGCCAGCTACCTAAGGAAGCAACACATGTCAAGAAAAGTGCCCACATGAATTAGTTGGAGTTCATGTGTCACGGAATACCCCATCTGCCAGGTGCCTTTCATGGGGTAGAGTATGTCCTTCGATCTAAATGAGTTACAGAATCAACAGAATCTGAAGAGCCACTAACCAAAGCATTTTATACATGAATGTGCAACAAAATAATGGGAATTTCAAAGCAAAATAATGTTCATTCTTTATGGGTAGTTTGGATGTAGGGGCAATTCTGGTGTCTCTGAAACTCTTGGTTGCACAAATGAAGACTAATGCATTTGGATAACTTCAGGTACCCAAGTCACAGAAGTTTGTATTCTGTCATAACTAATTACAAATCACAGAAGATTTCACATAATCCTTTTTAGAATTTCATAACTCAACACCCTATGGGAATACAATAGACTACTTAATTCAATAGATTCCATAGCAGGATATCATGCAATTCAACGTCCTAAAACTAGGAAAAGTAGAACAGATCACTTTCCTTCACTATAATATTTGCTGCAGCATCTTTATATCTATAGAATGATTAAATGCTGCAACATTAACCATGATACAAGGCAACAAACCTCAATAAAAATAAATAAATCACTGCATCTAAGAAATTGGAGGAAAAGCAGAATCAACAAACATTATTTGAAAATGTCAATGGACAAAAATTCTTCTATACACACAGCAGCTGGAAAATGATGAAACAGATTACAAAAACAAGGAGTTTTCATTCCATCTTCCTGGACTATGGTTCACTGATACCTAAACATCCATCTTTCATGAATTGACCCAAGTTGCAGAGTGACAAGCCATCAAAAGGTCCCACAGCTGGTGAAGAAGGGCACATAATTTTATAATTTTATTTCTCTTTTTTCTTTTCTTAAGATTTCACCAGCACAATGAGAAGGGCACTTCAATTGAAGACCATTTCCTTCTCCCCACCCATTTTCCACCAGCTCTTTCCACTTCCTTAAAAAAGTGCTCATTTGGCAGTCATTTTTGTTTGCGTCCATTGTACGTGGCTAAAAGTTGGGCCACAGAAAAAGACAAAGCTGTGTGTGCCTAAGATATATGTGCTAAGATACTATTAGAAGAACAAAAGAAAAAAAAAAAGATATGCACACCTAAGATAGATTTGCGGAGTTACAAGAAAGGATAACATAAGTGCAAAACAGAAAATTACAGGTGGAACCATTAAAAGAGAAAAACAAAGAACGAAGTTCCAGATGGTTAGTACATGTACTACAAATAACATCCCCTATGTGAATTGTTGAGTCTCACAAATTCAAAGAAATAAGGGGGAGGAGACCAAAATAATTGAAATGAAATAGAGAGAAATGACGTGCTAAATAGTAGATGGGGAATCCGACCTTGAGGTAGTGAGGTCAAGAGAACATGGATAGAGAAGAAAACGAAACTCAGAAAGCCGGCCCCAAATGGATGAGAAAAGACCTCGATAATGATGATGGTGGTGATGCTTTTCTTTACAATTATGGTGGTGGTGATTATGTTTCTTTTATTTATAATTTTTTGATAAGTAATGTGGTTCAAACAACAACCTTTGGTTGCAAGTTAAAACCAAAAAGGCAAAGGAAGTAGGAAAAAAAAATTGGTAAATGGAACTAAGAGAAATACCATGAAGAGAGGGATCCAAAGTTTTATCCTTCGTATAAATGAAGGAAGAATTAAGATATTCTAAGTCCACAAGATTTTTTATTTTTTATTTTTTTATAACAGAGGGTGTCCCAGCCCTTTGGGCCAAGGGAGTCGGGTAAATCCCCCGTGGCCCCAGTGTGGTAGCGCAGTTTCGAACACTCAACCTCCGGGTGCAAACTGTGGTCCTAGTCCAACTGAGCTACTCCTCAGGGTTGTCCACAAGATATATTCTACAAAAGAGGTGCCAAACCACACACACGCAACACACACACAAAAAAGAGAGAGAGGATAAATCCCAAAGGAAATCTCAAGAGAATACCCAATTCCTTCATCTCATTGTGTTTCATCGCCAAAGCATCAAACCACACGCCACAAAAGATTGAGTAGAAAATTCAATTTTCTTCATTCATGACTAAATGACTGATTTGGAGAAAATATATAGGCTTATTTCTTGCAAAACAACCTTACATCATCCCTTATGTGACTGATACTCTTTATAATTAAAGACAAATCAATCTCTAAGATTTCTCCTTTTTTATTACAAGGACTTGGCAATCAAATTGGGGGGAAAAATAGGAAATAGAGAGGACTGTCTGGATAGAATGGATATCCAGTGGTAACCTATGAGGCCCATTATGACCGCAAGCCTGGCTGGATAGGTTGGTCGGTTCAGCTGGGAGGTCTGGGCCACCCCTGGTACACGGTTAGGCCTGTCGGTCAAGTCATAGAGCCTGGACTTAGCCCAGTGGGCCTAGACCTGGCCTATGGACTTTTTGCCTGCTTTGTGTGGTCAGCTCGCATCAAACCAGCTTATCCTGACTTGAAAACATCAATAGAATTTATAGGATACCGGGGCTCCATAACCAAGCCCCAGTGAGGATGGAACAGTTTCCCCCAGCCATATCCTCCCAAAACTATATTCTTTCCATTGCTAAAACCATGACTTTCATCTCCTTTCTGAACAATTGACCAGCTAAATTGGATATGTTTTCAAATTTTGAAGGAGGCCATAAAGGATCTTTTCGTACCACAATGCTGAAAGTGGACTAGGGGAATCTCATTTTACTTCAAAATTACCTCAAACAAGCAGATCAATGCCTACTGCAATGGAAATATCAGTTCAAAACCCTTCGTTAATTACATTGGACTACAAGAGCATAAGGCCGCAGCATAAAGACTCACAATAATTTAATACAATTGATCAATTCCAATACTACTCAAAACTAAGCACATCAATCCCACAACAAAACTGCATTATGATACATCAAAATTAAAGCAGAATTTGATTACTTACAGCAGGTGCATGCGCTCCACATAAGAGTGAAGCAGCCATCTACTGAGGGACTCCCCACACCCAACAAAACACCCTGAGTTTCCATTTTCGGTGAAGAATGGAAACCTAAAGAGATGAAGGAGCTCCTGTACAGACTGTCTGACCATTGAAGAACCCGTCACCCTGCTGCGCCTACCCCACCCTGTGATAATATCAATTCTGTTGGGTCCAGCACCTGATTCAAGCAACTGTTTACGGAACCAAGCAAGTGTCCTTGATAAGGCTGTCACAGCAGTTCCATCGGACATGACATGAAGATTAATGAGCCAATAGGAAGCACTCTTCTCTCTTACTGCATCTGGGTATACATTCTTTTGTGCAGCAACCTCCCAAACAGAACCTGCCTCCTCCTTGAGGCCTGACTTGTGAAGAAAATCAATAACAGCATCCACCAATCCTCGTTTGCTCTCCCTATCCTCACTGTGCATCAGATCCAGAAAGTTGCTTGCATGGTCCCTCACATTCTGGCCATCAGGTTCAGCTGCTGGCAAGGTCAGCAGAAACACATGTGCAGGATGGCCTGTGATTGACATGAGCTCACAGCATGACCACATATCACAAGAAGACTGTGTGTCAGTACAGCAGCTGAGGAGCAGTGTATATGTCTGCAAGGAGGGCCGTAAACCCAATCTAAGCATGGTCTGCAGCACGTCGTAAGCATCAGAGAACCGGTGTGCCCTGAGGAATGCACTGAGCAGGGAATTGCATGTAGGGACATTTGGCATCAGACCAGCATTGAGCATCGACTGATACCATCCTCGAGCCTTGTCGAGATTGCCAGCCTTGCCCCATAAATGTATCAGGAGACCATACACAGGCTCATCAGGAACCCAATTATGCTGCTTCATCTCTGCAAACACTGCTTCAGCTTCATCAAGATATCCACAATGACCAAGGACCTCCATCACAATGCTGTAAGTAACCATATCAGGGCGGAATCCTGCATTCTGCATATCCCGGTATAATTTCAAAGCACTAGGATAGTTGTGTGCCTTTGCTTGCAAAGCAATCATGATGTTGTAAGTAACCAGGTTTGGGACACATCCTTGCTCAACCATCTCAGAAAATAGCTTGTAAGCAGAAGGAAGATGGCCTGCTTTACCCAGGCAATTGATTATTACACCATATGTGAAGGTGTCGGGAGAAAGACCTGCTTCTTGCATTTCCCTGTACATATCCATTGCAATTTCAAGATACCCGGCTTTTGCATGGATGTCAATTAAGGTACAGTATGTAACACGGTCTGGTTGGCATCCTGCTTCCTGCATCTGGTAGAAAACATTGACAGCCTCTTGAATGTAATTTGCACGGCCATAACTGTGAATAAGACGATTATATGTCACTACATTTGGCCGGCACCCATCCCTAATCATCTCATCAATAAGCCTCCTCATGGCACCAAACTGTCGAGCCCGTCCAAGAATACCAGCCATGGTGGTGTAGCTATGCTCATCATGCTTGAAGCCTGCCTGTCTTTTCAACCAGTAGAAAAAGCCAAGAGCAACCGAATGATCTTGAAGTGATTTGAGAATCTGGTTTGCTTGATATGCATCGAACTTAAAGTTTAGATTTCCCAGAGCCTCTTCCGCTGCAGGTCCCCATTTTAGCTGCCTCAAAATGTGATAAACATGATCAATTGCACGTGCAGCAAGTACAGGCGGGCTAACACATGGGATAGCTCTGGCTTGCATTTGCATATTTCTTACAGGTTGTGGCACCTTATCCCTGGATTTAACGTTTCTGGGAATGGTAGTTGCAAGTTTCTCTTCTGAGGCCTGTGCAGTAAAGTTTGGACTTGAGGTGGTTCTGTATGAATTAACTTTGGAGTTTGGAAGTAAAGCCTGTCTCTTATCCCTTGTATCTGACCGTATATTTTGGCTCTGCCCTGAAGTCCTTCTTATTGTGTTTGGAACATGTTGAAGACCTTTCATTGATGTAGACTTCTCAGCTTGACCTTTAGGGCCATGATAGTGACCTGAGGAAGTTGATCCCCTTGCAAGACCAGATGTCATTCCATGGACCTTGGGATTGTTATCTGCTTTACGAGACTTCCCACTTGGTGGTCTTACATTGGGAAAGGACCCAGTAGAATCAACCATGCAGTTTGGGGGCATGGGAAGGAAGCCAGTGCCATCTGATGCCCATAGTTTGCGATTCACTAAATCAGACAAAAAACCAACTGTTGCAGTTCCGGCCTTCATTAACTGATCAGCAACAAGACCAGAGGAAAGCCCAAAATCCTTGTGAGGAGCATGAACATCACCATTTATCAAAGTCACATCAGTTGACCTCAAAGAAGATCTTGGACTGGATTGAACATGAGGAACTGAAGCCGGATACCCACAACTTTTAATTTTGTGACAATCAACAGATCCTGTTGGATCTCTAGGAAGAGCAGTTCCAGCTTCTTTTGCAGTTTTGGACAGCAAGGCGGAAGCTTTATGTGGAGAAAGAACATCGGGGCTTTGGGACTGCTTTTTTGAAATACAATGCTCATCATCAGAGCAAGTAGATGAAGCCCCATCTGCAGAAGTGCTTCTTGAACCACTGAGGAAAAAAGACCTTGCACATTGAGAAAGAGAACCGAGTTGCTTTGTCCTCAACATTATCTGCAAAGTGTAAACTTGATCAGTGCTTTAGTCTAGAAGGGAGGTCCACTTGCCAAGAAATATGAAGAACAATAGGAAATCAGAAAAGGTAGCAGCAATATTAGTTCAATATGATGAACGCGGCCATTAATTAAAATAAACATGAAAATTTAGCTAATAACTTGACCCCACTGCTTTTTCCAGACTACTACTGAAATTAAACAGTACCCTGCTGCACCCATACCAGGTTAACACAACCAGCCAACCCAACCACCAGGAAATTCTGGACTCCACTGACTCTATTAGTTCTAGATTGGGTTAGGGCTGACATCCAAACTACTAATACACATGTTGGTTCGGGTTGGTTCCATACTTGTTCCTCAACCAGATCCAACAAAGTGCACCCCCACCCTTCTAACCTGAACTCAGCACAGCAATATAGGTTTAGATTGATCATTCTACTTCCAGGATGGGTTCACATTGACATTTCCAACCAAATTAATAAAAAGGCACTTGCCATCCTTGGTGATCGATCCCACCCAAACCATATGTTGATATGAGCCGAACCCATTCCCATCCATAATAAAATATATGTCACACAGTTTAGATTTTTTTTTTTTTAATGGTAGCCTGCAGTCAATATTAATTAATCAGATGGAGCAAAATGGATGCCAAATATCCCAAAATTGTTCCAGGATGGTGGACCCTGTCCACCAAATTTTTACTCTGCAAGCAGCAGTTACGAGAAAATTACATAAAAATCGCAAAAATGCCAAAGACCGGATCCAAGATGATCTTTTTTTATCAAATACTTGAATACACCACTCGCTGTGAGGTTTATTATATCACTAATCTGCATCACCAGACGCCAGACGCCAGCTCCACTTGCACAGAATGCAAGAATCAGTATATTACAGCAATCATCCATCAATATGCCAAAATTCCCTAAACCCAATTCCTTAAATGGTCACCCGAGCAGAAAACAGACAGAAATGACAAATGGAGAAAATTGTTCACATCACAAATTTGAACTATAAATAGTTTTTTTTTGCACCAGACCCATAAGTCCAAATGTAGAGATGGGAAAAACCCAAAAGGCAGAACTCAAATCCAACAATAAATAACTTCTCAGAATAAAAAGCACATAAAGGTAGAGACTTTCTTTACAGATCTTTGAACAAACACATCAAGATCATTCTCATACAACAACTTCCTATCGCATCACATCCACATATATGAGCTCTACTTAGTATTGGGTTTCTCATATCAATCAGGTCCACATAAATTTCAAATGAAACAAAGAAAAAGAAGAAGAAATCGATGAACGATTCGTATCTTAAGCCGAATCGACTCGACGTGGGTGTAATTACCTACCAAGATTCATGAATAAAGATGCATTCTTTCTAGCTTGGGCTTCGATCATTTCAAGAAAAAAGGAGGATGTGAGAATAAAAAACATGTGATGATCAAGAAATTTCAGAAATTTGGTTCAGATGGGAAGAGCAGAGTACCGTAATGAAGCTTTGGCCGCAGAGAATGTCGGCAGTGCGTGCGAGAGAGAGAGAGGAGATGGAGAGGCAGAGGAAGAGGCGTCTTGGTATAAAGAAAGACTAGGTATTGCTATTCCTCTGCCATGTATGCCATAGAGAGGCTTCCAAGCGAACGGGGGTAGGGCGTGTGTTGTGGAATGTGGACTCTCAAAATTCAAGAGCCACTGCTGAAAACTTTCCTTTCGCAACTTTGCTCCTCCCCTCCGACTATATTTGAGGATTACTATGGTAATCCTCCGGAGCTCTCAAAAGCTTGGTCCGGTTCAGGCATGTTGGGACTTGGAAGTAACAATTACAACCCTAATTCAAGCCCAACCCATTTATTGATTTGGAATTGTGTGGGAAATATCAAGTCAAGTTCTAATGGGCCAACGTGATTTTCTTTTTGGCAGAAACATCAAGGTAAAAGCATGATATTTTTTTGTGAAAAAGTTTTTTCTTAGTTTGATGTGATAGATTTTTTTTTATATAAAAAAAAACTATCGAAATCAGTACAATTTTTCATAGTTTAGAATTGTATAGGAAATATCAAGTCAAGCTCTAATGGGCACATGTGGCCCGTCTTTAGATAGAAACACCAAGGAGAAAAGCAGGACATTTCCTTGCTGAAAAGCTTTGTATCACGAAAAAAATATCAAAATTAGTATAATTTCTCATGATTCAACATAAAAGAAAGTAATAAAAGTAAAGGATTTTTGTTTTTTTGTGGAATTAACACAAACATGCCCTAAATTCTTAATCGAGCTAAGGGTCATTGCCTGTTTGTCAACAATCCACTTGTAACCAAAGTGGCGAGGCATCTTCCTTTCCACAAATGCAACAAGGAATTAATCCTGAACTTGGATATGTTTGAGTGTATGGATGTGTACTGAGTATGTACCGAAGGAAAAAAAAATAATAATTCAATAATCCAAGTTGAATCAGATCTAGGTTAGGACTTGGGTTGAGTATCATTTGTTGATTCAACCCAGACCAATTTATTAATTAGGTTGGAATTTATTAATGGGTCGGAGTTTCGGGCCGGGTTGGCAGGTTATTATGTTAAAAATTGCCACTCCACAGTCCACACTGGACAACATGCACCTACCTACAGCAGGAGTTTAGTCCATGTGCGAGACCATTGTGTGTGCACTGGAGTAGAGACACAATTTTGGGTGGTTAGGAGGTGTACACGTCATGTCGGACGTCACGGATTACCTGCGAGGTTTTCCTTATTTTCTATACCCTTTAAACGACGCGGTCAACGTGGAGCAGCCGAAACAACACACAAAAATCTTTTATTTTATTTTGACATGAATGCAATCAATCGGACAAAAATGAGAGGCAGAGATTCATATTTGTTTGTTTTGTTGTTTTGGTGTCATTCATGATCACAATTATCAATACACCTTTCTTGCCCTTCAAGCCATTTCATTTTATTGGACCCACATCTCTCTTTGACTTGCCAGAAATCTTCTGGCCTTGTACGGATGAAAATTCAAAATAGTCATGTCTCCGAGGGTGGAACCAAAAAATTTGTCTTGGGGGCCACTATGGAAGAAATTTTTTTTTGGAGGGGCCACTGTTGAAAAAATACTTAGAAGTTCTATAACATTTTCAATTTTTTTGGAAGGCTAATGTAAATAAGTAAAGATTTTTAATACTTTAGGGGGGATTTTCAATTTTTTTTTTTTTTTTTTTTTGGTGTGGGGGGCAGTCCCTATGTAGTTCCGCCCCTGCATCTGTCCCTGATAAACGGATGGTTATGATTGAAATGCTACTATCATTTAACTTTCAAATTGCTATAGAAGACTATATAAAAGATAAGAATGATGATGATAATTAAATATTCTTATTATAAAGCCCAAAAAATAAAATACAACTACACATGATAAATATATATCAATCTTTCATCAAATGAGTCACATAGATAGTGTAAATAACTTAAGATGGCCATGATTTTTAATCGATCAAGTCATACATAAATTATTAAAATATTTATTAGATAGGTCCCACTAAGATGGTGCATGGGATCGGATTTATTAAATTCCATAAATCTTGTGTGGGGTAACACATAAGTGAAAGAGGTGGGCCCCCTTAGAAGCATCTTTTGTGCTATTTTTGTACTTTAATTGCATTTTGCAACCACTTTATGGTAGCATGCAGTTTTTATAGGTGGGCCCACCAATGGATGGCACTCTATGCACGGGGTATCACGTACTTCTTTTTTGGACCATTGATCACTTAAATTATGGTCCACATGAAGTAATATCAAAGAAATCCATCCATGCAACTACATTTAATAGTGATTTTCACATAACCCTTTACAAATTTCTATAAGGAGCCCAATAATAGACAGCCCTACATATGCATCGTATCACGTGATCCTTCAAAATATTCTCCATTTAAACATGGCCCGCATCATGAAAGATCAAAATCAATAATCAAATAAGATATTATTTATTTCTAGATTTGTAGAGGAGATTTGAGAGATTTTAGGAGTGGAGTTGGAGATAGATATTAACATGCGAGATTTTAGAGCTCGTTTGACAATTTACTAAGTTAGTAAAAGTAATGTAAAGCCTTTATTTTTAAAATAAGAGGTCACATCAAAAGTACACATCTTCAAAAAAAGTGAGGTGGCACGTTAAAGCAACATATATTTTTTGTTTATATTTTTATGAAAAAAGAACTATGGTGTTGCTGATGTGGCGCTCTATATAACCTCTTTCCCAATTTATAAAAGAAGAAAAATTTTACTTTACTTTTCGTATTGGTTCCCCAAATAAATCTTTTCTTACACAGCGGCCTCTCCAAGGCAAGTTTCTTGGTTTTACCCTTGCATTAGACCCTCCCCCTCCCCCTCCCCCTCCCCCTCCCTCAAAAAAAATAAAACTTTTCCGTAATTACTTAAAAGGGGAGGAAACGCTTCCTCGCCACATAACCTTCATTTCCTGTAATAAAATGTGAATAAAGAAAAGATTGAAAATGAATATCCAACATTCAATGTCACATCTACCTCGCCACATTATATCCTTCGCCTTTGTCTTCATATTCTTCAACCCTTGCCCCTTTTATACCCATCAAATGATCCTAGCCATTACCTCAAGTCCTTGGACTTTAATGGTCATACATCACATAAATCTATTTGGTTGGTAACCCCTATCATCATCAACTTTATGAGCAAATATAAATTAGATGTCATATTATGAAATTAGTAAAAACAAACTATATTATAATAAAACCGACATATTCCCATTAAAACTTACTACATCATAGGTTGTCACACTCATTACAAAATTAAAATAAAAAATCAAGGGAGGAATAAAAATGGCAAATGACGTTACATCATATTTTTACTTCTCTACTCCATTTTTTTTCATTTAAATTAAAAATAAAGTCACATTATGTGTCTCCTCTTATTCCAATCTTTACTGCTCCTTTTACTAAACAATAAACAATAAATAAACAAACAGGTAAGATCGATCACGAGTCGTCTCTTGATAAAAAGGAAAAAGAGGCTGGGAGAAAGATCTATCTATATTATAAGACAAAAACACATAGATGGAAAGTCCTGCCATGTGTCAACAATCTAAATTTTTTTATTATTTGACACTTGGCAGTATTTTCGTTTAACATTTAATACCACTTCTCAAACATTTAATACCCATGGATGGAAAGTCCTGCCATATGTCAACAATCTAAAATTTTTATTATTTGACACTTGGCAGTATTTTAGTAATATTTTTAGACCCAGGCTTAGCACGGGTCTTTTTTGCTAGATGGTGTCATACAGCCCAATCCTCACTGCTCAAAAGATGGACCTAATTATATTCAGTTTCAGGCCCAATTACAAAACCAGCCCAGATTGAATTGGCTTTTCCTGCGGGCTCGAGCCTGGTCAAGCCCAAGCTGCACCCCTACTCACCACCCTGTTTGGATTACAGGGCCATGTGGGCTCTTCTTCCTCCACAATCTTCATGTAAGTTGCTCTATTCCCCCTCTTTCTGCACCTAGGGCTGGAAAACAAAATCCCTTTTTTTGCTACAAAGACACAATCTCTTCATCCTCCCACAAATATCTATCTATCGATCATTATATGTTCATCACAATTGTTGTGTTTCAGAAGCTGACGACGTAAAAATCTGTTCTTGAAACTTGCAGATACGTCAATCGCCATAGCTGAGGCTTGATTGATTGTGATATTGCTTTTGGGGTTTCTCTGATTGTTATCGGGGAGAAGACGGAATGCCCCGAGCGCTTTCTCGTTCTCCGTCGTACCGGCGGCGGCATTCGCCGTCTCCGGTCGGCCATAGATACAGCAGGAGAAGCAGAAGGGATCGGAGCCGTTCTCCGTATTCTTACTCGCACAGCAGGTGATCACTTTCAACACTCGTTTGGAGCTTTCATTCCCCTTCTCGACTTTCTTCTTCTTCTTCTTCTTCTATATAATGGATTGATGGGTTGTGTTTATGTGTAATAAACTGATGTTGCATATGTATCAAGATTTTTAATCATTTCCCTTACTCCTAATAGTTGCAAGATTCTATTTTGTGCATTTATATATGTATAGTCAGAAGTTCTTTATTTTGCTGTTTGTAAGATTTTTAATTATCTGGCTAGGATTCTTCTAGTATATTTAGAGGAAAACCCAATAATTGGAAAATTTTAATAAATGGTTTTGTATGTTATTTGATTTAAAACTTAGATGCCCCAGGTAGTATTGCTTAATATGTAAGAGATTCAGCAATGACCAATAGCAATTGAAAATTTGTTGAGAAGACTTAAAGTGTATTGAAAGTTGAAACCCCAATATTTATATTCCATTTTTTGTTCTTTTATTAATGTCTAATAAAAAAAAGGCTAAAAGAAAATTACAAATGAAGATTTGGGGTTCCTTTTGTTTTCTGAGTATATTTTCAGAATGGTTTGTTTTAATATAGAAGGGCGGAAACAAACCAGTTGCTTGGTGTCTGAGAAAACTTTTCAGCTTTGGCGGATGCAGTGTCTGAAAACCATGTTTTAGAACCTTTTCTTTTTTCCTATATTGATGCTGCTACCTAATGTGGTTCCTATAATCCTATTTTTAACATTGCCCCAAGTGTACATCATAATGGATGAATTTGCATCATGAGACATATCGTGTGCCTGCTGTTTGAGGTATATCCAGCTGCTGCATATTCAACTGTGTAGAATTTTACCCTTTTAATGATTCAATGACAAAAGATCACTGAAGTGAGTCCAGAAGTTCCCCATTTGGAGTTGGTGATTTGATTTTTAGCAAGCAACAAAGGACACAGGTTACTGTTTTTTATCAACAATTTAGTACACACTGTTTATATGTATCATAAAATTGGTGTTTTGATCTGTTTTTGAGGGGGCACTAAAAGTTATGTTGGTTTACCTGGGTCATGAAGCTTACCTTTTTTTTTAATGAGACTGCAATCAAATTTGTAAATTATAGAGCAATACACTGTTGCTGCTATGTGGCATCATTGTTGCCAAAGGCAATCCAGCTGCTTCTTTAAGTGTTTCAAGGGAGAATAGGTGCAACTGATTTCACTGATTATTTCAGAGCACTTCTCTTGCATGTTTTTGTCATTTTCAAGCTGTTAAGGTGCGAATAAATGGGGAGAAGGGTATATTTGACCCTTCTCTTTCATTATTGATTATAAATGCTAGTTTTATGTTTCATGGAATCTTCTTTTTCTGTCACCTCACCTAGTTACATTCCTTTTGATTTATGCCGTAGATTAGACTTTTGTGCTGATGTGAGCTTTGGTTTCAGATCTCCAGTGGAGTAGTCCTTAATTCAGTTTTTGTCCTTTTTTGCACTATTTGGATGATCATTAGTTGGGTTGAAGGTTTTTTTTTTTTTCTTTCTTTCTTTTAAATAAAAATTTTTTGTTTGCAATTGAACATTACCATCTAGTGCAAACTGCTTGCTGTCTATCAATCATTGTCAGGATGAAGAAGGTTGGAGATTCAGGGATCATCACATGTTCTGCTCTTCACTAGGAATTGATCATTCACCTCAACCCTATGAAAATGAATCCTAGAAATTTGATGGTCCCTTGTGGATTTCTGCCCCTGACCACCTCTTGCTCTTATACCCTTTGATGATCACTCTATTCTACAAAGCAAGTAGGAATTACGATACCATTCCCCAGAGATCATTTTTCAGGATAACTGAGGTTGCGTACTCATAACTATATCAGACATGTGATGTGTCCAACCTTAAAGCACAAATCAAAATAAGATGCCTCTATAGAATTGGTTGCTTGGTTCTCTAATTTGTTCGCTTTTTGGTCTTTTACTTATGGCTCTTCTTTTTCATATGTTGTTTGTGCGAGCAAGTGAAGGTGAGTTGATAGTTCTTTTACACACTTCGATTATCAAAATCTGACGGATTTCTGTTCAGAGTCTTGCAGTGAGCTTTCAATAGTTTTAGTTGGTTAAGCTTCCTGACAAATCACACTGTGGGAGTAATGGCTTCTTACTCCATGCATTTGTCTCCATTCACAGAGGTCAATTTGCATCACCAAGTTTGGATGGTCAATGATTGTATGCATCCAATTTTGTAATCATTTGGCTTTAGGTGGGAGGATCTGATTGCCAAGGAAAAATTAGTATGAGCACCTAAGAAGGATTAGAAGTTGAACATAAAGAGTTGAAATAAAACATTTTGAGCAGTTGACTTCTGATGGAAATAAACACTCACCTTCTAATCACAAGATAGAAAACACATTTCTTACAATAATAAATTATAGAAATGTAGGTATTCCCCATCTAAAGAGAAGTTAACAGGTGATGGATGCTGATGATTGTTCTTTGGTTTGCTCGATTGCGATATACAAGAGTTCATTTGATAAAAGATGGCGCACTCAAAGGTTTCTTAACAATATTTGAGGTAACTGTACATGTCCTAGGCATTTTTTATGGTGTTCAGTTGTTGCCTTAATCTTTTCATTTTATCACACAGGCGAAAAAGTCGTTCTATTTCCCCTCGACGGCGTAGAAGTCGTTCCACAACTCCAAGGCACCGTAGAAGTCGTTCTCCTACACCTAGACGTTACAAGAGGCAAAGAAGTAGGAGTACCACTAAGTCTCCTATCCACAGGTCTCGAAGTCCTAGCCTTGGGTCCACTGAGCGCAAGAGTGCAATTGAGAAGTCAAGAAAGGAAGAGGAAGAAAAGAAAAGGTATATGTTTCTCCAATAGTGTTGCCGAGGCCTTGGTACACTAGTTATCTTATCTTTTTTTTTTTTTTTTAATACTGTCTCTACCTCTACCTCCCGCTCCCCCTTCCCACACTCTCTCTCTCTACTTAATCATGTGGTGCTGTACTGCTCTTGTGAAGGCATTTGGGCCAGTGGACTGTGTACCTATTTGAGGATTAAACACCTTGTGAGGAGTTTGAATAGTTGCTACTATTGGACCTTGGCCAAGGTTGTAATGTATGCATCATGCTGTCCCTCAATTAGGAGAGATCTGCTGCTAGGTACTATGCTTTCAAAGTGAGGTTTATTTACATCATTGATGCCAACTCCCAAGAAAGTTAATGCGAATCTTTTAGGCCACGGATTGCTTTATTATTATTTTTATAGCAGTAAAACCTATTGCTCCAAAAAAGAAACTTTCTTTACTTGTTTTTACATCTGAAAGTTTGATACCCAGGCTTATGACTGCTGTTCTTTGCTTTAAGTATCTCTTTCTTTAGCTACTGTCCATAGTTTGTTTCATGGTTATGGTGTAGTTAAATTTTTTCATGACTGCTACTGAGCTCAAAAAATTTAATTAGCAATGTTTGGAAGTTAGTGGTTTGGTCCTGGGTTGAGGCAAAATCAGTTGAGGCAAATTGGTCAAAGTTGGTTTACAAAAAGAGTTCGCATTAAACAAATAAAAACTGTTTGGCCACCTGCTGTTTTGGGAGCTCTGGTTCTTAGAGTTCAACCAATGAATCAAACCTTGAAAACTGGGAAAGCAAATTTTGTGCTTTCGAAATGTTCATGGTGTGAAGCGAAAAAGAAAGGGTTGAGGAGCAAGCATGGTTAAAATATTAATATGAAAAATTAATAGCAAAAAAATACAACTAACTAAAAGTTGAAAAGTAGGAACCAAGAAAAAGTAAATAATAGTGCTGGAATTGTTATATCGATCTACTAATATTAGGCGTCTGGATTTGTGCCAACTGCTATGTACTTCACTAGCAATTTATTTACCTCTCACACCAATGATTGAAATGATCATGTATTTACATTAGACATTTTGTATCCATTTCTTGTAAATTTGAAGCAATAGTTTTCTCACATGGGCCTTTTGGAACAAAGTCAAATATGTAAATTAATGAAGATCTTGAATTTAAAGGCATCAATGCCTTCACCAATCTCTAAGATCATTGGGACTTGGGATCCTATCTCTCTGATTGGTAAAAGAATTTTATGGAAGGAAAATAGGGCTACATTCCAGGAAAGTATCCATACAATATTAAAGCCTTTTCTGGTATGACTTAATAGAAGATTTTTTTCATTTAATGAAATGTCCAAGGTGGTGGTGATGATGATTTTATGAGCATCATGTTGGCAACAATTTTGAGGTTTTATAGGTGATGGTTGTGGAAAAATTGGAGCAAATGATTGAAATGAGTTGGGAGGTGGTTCATGTGACTAATTAATGACTTTGTTATTCCTTTAAGAATGGCATTTTTTTTACACAAGAGGAAGCTTTAGACAAGCAAGTTTTGGCAAAAGGACATTTCCAAGAAAATAAAATTTTTTTTTTTTGGCAAATGACTTGAATACGTGGCAGGTTTCTTTTTATAGCAGAATGGTGCTCTTGAATCCTAGATGTATACTAAGGTCAAGACCCATCTTGTATCAATTATTTTTGTGTTTTAAGATCATAAATACCAATGTGATATATAATTGCTGGTATGAACCCATAAAGTGATATGCTTCCCAATATTTAACTTTTAAGAAATGCAAACGTGCCCCTTGTGGTGTCAGCTAATAATGCACCTTATCCAGTGCTTTCAAAGTTGTACTAATAGTAATTCATAAGAGGGCTGAAACTAGAAATTTAAAAAATACACGTTTTTTAATTATATGTAATGTTCTATCACTATGAAATGTTTTTTTTTTTTTAAATGAGTTTTCACTTCTTGCAATAACTAATTAACCCCTTCTGATGTGAGAGATGCCTTTTGGACTTAAAAGGCCCCAAGGAACTCTAAAAAGAATTAAAAAGTCAATTCTATTATTATTGTTTTGGTGAGTTTTGCATTAGATCAAAAGATTTAGTGAGTATATTCTAGAGAAAACGATCTAAACATTGGATTCAAATAATTTTTCATGAGATCTGATTTGGGCCGTAAGATCCATCATAGTATGTAAGAGTACATAGCAATGCTTGCCTTTTAAATGCACAGCTCCCATCAATGCTGGAATTATTCTTGTTTTCTGCACGAATGACTGATGAGTCCAGATTTCTATCATAATTTGAACAGATTTAGTAATTCTCTTGTGCCTTAATTCTGTTTTGATGTGAAGATTAAAGAGTTTTTTTTTTTTTTTCTGATTATTTGTTTTAAACCTTTGAAACTCATGAATGAATCGATTGTGATCAAGGATGAAAATATCGGCCGATACGAAGCGTATCGGCCGATATATCGGCCGTATCGGCCGACAGCGATACGATAATATGATATTATCGCGTATCGCTCCGTATCGGCCGATACTATATCGTATCGGCCGATACATGCCGATACGATACGTATCGGCCGATACGTATTGGGGGGTTTTAAAAACCCTCCATCCGACCCATTTCAACTTTTGTGACTACTTTTCACTCACTTCTCTCTTTCACTCATCTTTCTATTGTCTATGAGAAAAACCATTGAAGACATTTGAAGTGCCCTAAACTTTAAATCAAGAGAGAAGTCATTTTACCACAAGAATACAAGATCCACTACAAGTCTACAACAAACTTCCAATGGCATGAATTAAGGTATTCCATGGTGCCTTGAATCTTGGTAGACATTCCTTTTGGTGGTGATTAAGGTATTCCTAATCCTATTTCCTTCACTAACTCTCTACTCTTATCATTTGACTCATTTCTAAATTGGTTGTTGAATGTTGAATGTTGATCACTTCATAGTTCATTCACTTGATTGAATTTGAACCTTGAATGTTTGAAGTATTTATATTTGATTGTTCAATGTTCAATTGTTTAATAATGAGTAATGAGTAATGACTAATGACCTAAAGTCTTATGCCTTTATTTCATGTTCTATTTTTTTTATGAGTTTTTCCATTACTTTCTAAATTACTATCACTAAGAAACATGAATACATGTGAAAAAACTAATCATTACTATTATTTTCTATTTATACAGCGATACAGGACTTCATATATTGAGGGCACCGATACGCCCCCTTTTCTTACTTACTTTTGCAAAAGAACCACATATTCTTTCATTTTACAATTTTCTGGATTTTCTGGAATTTTTTCAGATTTTTTGGGCGATTTTTTCAAATCGCACCGCTACGCCGATACGTATCCCCGATACGCTACGTATCGCCCGCTTCGTATCGGTTTGGCGGCGGGCCGATACGCCCGCCGATACCGATATTTTCATCCTTGATTGTGATTATTAGTTTTAAACCTGCGACAGGCTACTTGACTGTCTTCTCCACAGGCTTATCTGAAGGAAGCCACTGCTATAGTTCGACTTGTTATATTTGATGCTCCATTTGGTGCCTCATTAATCTATTCTACTATTCTCCAGTTTGAAAACTCATTTGTTTGGATCAGGAATCTTTTTATGGAGGTATGCCTTAAATGCATAAGCTTCTACTTGGTATCTTGGTGGATGGAAAGGAAGGCTGATCATCCATGATAGATAGATATGGTTCAACATGTTGCTTACTAATCTAAATTACTCTGCTGCCTCCCTTCAAATATTATAACCAACTTGATTTCTGCAAATGGTAACCATTTTCCAGCCTGACTTTTCCTTGGTCTTATCAGGCGTCAACAGGAGGCAGAGTTAAAACTATTAGAAGAAGAAACCGCACGGAGGGTGGAAGAGGCAATTCGGAAAAGGGTTGAGGAGAGGTTGAACTCTGAAGATATAAAGCTAGAAATACAGAGGCGAATAGATGAAGCTCGGCAAAAACTATTTGATGAGGTTGCTGCTCAACTTGAAAAAGAAAAGGAAGCTGCTCTTATCGAAGCAAGGCAGAAAGAGGTATATATTTTGTATTAAGATATTTTTCACTAGCTTAAAAAAAATCTTATTTCCCCTTTCTTGCATTTCTTTCTAATGTTTTAGAGGTCTTTAGCATGTCATTTTGTTTGTTGGGATTTTCTGAAGAGGTCCTGTTTTATAGTCCATGTTTCGGTGATGGAGATGATGTGAGACCGCCCATACCTGGATTAGGACCCATTTAATTAAATGGGTGTTCCGCGCTGCTCTTACCAGCTCCAGTTAGCACAATCTTGGTTGGGTGGGTTTGGGGGTGTGTGGAAGCGATGGTGGCAATGCATCCTATCCCTCAAAATGCATGACCCAGTTCGGATATTGCTGCTCACACTGGATAATTCCAACATCTGAACTTATGACAGTCCAAAATCTGTAACTTTAGGCTGTGTTTGGAATCCTAAGAGTGATGATATTTGGATAACACGGCCTCCAACTCACTGCCAGTGTGAAAAATTGCTATCACGAAGGTTGTCGGGTGAATGGAATAAAATCGGCACTAGATGCTGTCACGGGCCACTCGTTAATCCATTCATGTGCAACACTGATGCAATCACAAGGTTTTAATGGTCCAAACTCCAATATATGATGGTTCCTTATTCGATGGTCCCTTTTTCTAAGCAAATATGGTGCGGACATTTTCATTACTTTCTCGTTGCCTAATTTCATTCTGCTGTTCAGATGTCCATTGGATAATTCTTCTGCCATTTGATGCTTTTCGGCGTGTCTCAGTGAGTAGACTTTTGTATGATAGCTGCATTTGGCCAACCCCACATTGCCCAAAAAAAATGGTTAGCTGATATAATATACAATACGTCACTGCTTTGGTTTTGGGTGCGGACCATGCTTGTACTGGTGGCAGCATATTAACCTTTTGGAATTCCAGAGATTACTTAGGATCTCCCTGCACATATCAATTAGGGTTTTCAACTATGATCTCCAGTGTGTCCCCTATGATTATCTGATTTAATGATATGAGAAAATTACTAGGAATCTAGAAGTTCCAAAACTTATAGAGCAGATGTTAACAGTAATTTATTAGGTGCCTATGCTTTTTCCAATAGTAGTAATATTATGGATTCATGCTCTTTTCTCCTCCCTGATGGAGCCTTTTCCCTTCTTTGTCAAATATAGGAACAAGCACGCAAAGAAAGAGAAGAGCTAGATAAAATGCTGGAGGAGAACCGGCGTAGAGTGGAAGAAGCTCAGAGAAGAGAAGCTTTGGAACAACAGCAGAAAGAGGAGGAACGGTACCGGGAGTTGGAGCTGATCCAAAGGCAAAAAGAAGAGGCTATGAGAAGGAAGAAACTGGAAGAAGAGGAGGAACGTGAAAATCAAATGAAGCTGCTGGGTAAGAACAAATCTCGTCCCAAGCTGTCATTCGGGCTTGGTTTGAAGTGACAGCCCTTTATTTATTACACTTTGGTTTGTTTACAAGGATTAAGGTTGTGGAGGTGGACTTCAATTCTCTTCCCAGTTAGTTTTTACATTTTAGTTACAAAATGGCTTAGGGGTTTTGGTGTATATCAGCTTTTAGCTGGAAACCCAAGAATGAGCATTATCATTTTCATGGATCCTTTTTCCTCTGTTGCTTCTTGTTCTTCCTTGTGCACCAACCCAGCATTTAGTTGCAGAATTAGTGGACCTGATGTTTGTGCTTCATATCATCTACTGTGCAGTATTAAGGTAACCCTTCTTTTCCCAAAAGGTTAACTCATCAATCTTTTTCCTTTTGGGCTTGGTCAGGAAACTGAGGTCACCCTTGAGGCAGCCCAATGGCGGTCAATGTTGTTTTAGTACACATTTCACATTCATGCTAAAGTGAGATGTAATTATTAGGATTGATTAGTAGATTGAGATGCTGTGCATCTTTTCCAAGCGTCATTTGGACAAGGAAGGTGGGGAGAACTGCCTGCAAATTCATTTTCTCCACCCATTCTCATCCAAATGAGTGATGATGATTCTACCCTCATGATCTCCTCAACACTAGCTGCTTAAAAATACCGACTGGGATCTTATACATCGAGAGGCACACATTGGATTATTGGGCTTTTGTCCTTGATGGTGTTATAATTTTTCCCCTAGAGTCACTCATGACTAATGAAGCATGTGCCTTTACAATTGCGGCTTGGGTTACTATGGGACCGCGGCTGAACTGAAGTTAGGGGTGTTCATGGGCTGGGCTGGGCTGGGCTGGGTTAGGCATATCCAGGCCAGTACCGACTTTAGAAACATAGGCTTAGGCCCGGCCCAACCCCAAAATGGACCATAAAAGTCATGCCCGAGCCCACCCATTTAGTCAACTGGGCAGGCTGAACTGGACTTTTGATCAATTTTTTAAGCTTTCTAACAAATCTTTGGTCTAATTACATTAAATTAAATTACATGCACTTCTTATATGGGCCGGGCTTTGGGCTTTTTTTTTTTGCTTAATCCAAGTCTAACCCAATTATAAAATGGGTCCAACTTGCATATCCGAGCCCGGCCTAAAAGCGGGCTGGGCCGGGATCGGTCTCGGGCTGGCCTGTCCCATGCCATAGCTGAAGTGCTCTAAGGATTTAGGAGAAAAAAAAACCTATGAATACCTTAAATAAAATATTGGGACATGTTAAAGCATGACTTTAGATAAAGTTGAATGGAAAATTGAAACTACTGACTGGAACCCATCTTAGATAGATGAGATATGGCCAACCTATTTATGGTTGAGTGGTGTTGGCAATCCCGTATCATACACATCCCCAGGAAAGGATCCCCATAAAAAAAGAAGATAGATATGACTTTCAATGATGATGATGTATTGCGCATTGCCTTCCCAATTCAGCAGAGTGACTCCTGATACCACTTGCAAATGGTCAATATACAGTAGAAGATCCATATTAAAACTGAGAAGTGCTAGAAATTTGATGGGCACTTGCAAATGGTCAATATACAGTAGAAGATCCATATTAAAACTGAGAAGTGCTAGAAATTTGATGGGCTCTTGCTAAATTTCACTCTGACTAATGGTGGGCCCTTATTAAATTTCACTCTGACTAAAGGCGAGATTAGTGTGACCATCTCTTGTTGGGATAAAATTGGATAATGTAAAAATGCCATCATTTTGAGCATATTGAAATTTCAATAGCTGGGTACTACAATAGACTTCCACGCTTTGCACTCATGGGTGGCCTGCCTGATGGAAAATCAGTCGGCGATCCCGGCTCATTTGATCTATTGGATGAGTCTCAGGTGAAGAGTGGAATGTTACTAAATTTTACTGTGAAATGTTTCATTGGCATGGGCCATCAAACAACGACCAGCGTTGAATGAAGGGGAGGAGAGGGGAAATTTGAGGGGGAAGGAAAATAAAGGGGAGGGGAGGAGAGGAAAAATTAATTATATCTCCTCTTGTTTGGGAAGTAAAAATGTAGAAGGAAGAAAAGTTTACCAATTTATCATTTTACTCTTATAAAAGTTTCAAAATTTTCCAAAAGGGACAAAAAAGGATAAAAAAAGTAAAATAATCCATTGCCTCACACACACCCACCCATTTTCCCCTCTTCCCAAACACAGTGTAAAACATTGGTGGCTGCAATTCAACCAGGTGGGTCCACTAGCCCAGGAGAAAATGAGCGACTGAGCTCTTCTATAGAGACGGCCCACCCCACTGTGATTTCCACTACTGACCTGAGCCTAAGCATGAGCTAGGGTTCCGAACTTGAGAAATTACACTCAACGCTTAAACCCTACTTCTCCATCCAACTCCAACCTCCTCTCTGCAATTCAAAGTGGATTGCTTCAATGGAAGCAAACCCACCTTCTTCTTCTTCTTCTGCTCATGCAATCCAATCAGATTCAGCAGAATCACCCCTCCAAAACATCATCATTCAAGAAATCTCATCCATTCTCAACTCCGCGCAAGACCCCCAAAACCCTCTCCTCTTCCAATCCCTAAACCCATACATCACACACCTCACTCCCTCTCTCCTCCCTTCCATCCTCAAAACCCTAAAACCCAAAACCCTAAAACCCAAAACCCTTGTCTCCTTCTACCTCTGGTGCCACTCCCACCTCCCCAACTTCTCCAACCCCTCCAACTCCCTCCCCTCCCTCCTCCGCCTCCTCCCCTCCCTCCTCCGCTGCAATGCCTTCTCCGACGCCCGCTCCCTCCTACTCTCCTTCATCTCCTCGGACCGCCCCAACCACCTCCTCCATAGCTCACTCCTCCACCCTCCCCGCCACTTCCCACCTCCCTCCAAGACCCTCCTCGACACTGCTATCGGCGCCTACGCCTGCGCCCGCCAGCCCCACCTTGCCCAACAGCTCTTCAAGAAGATGAAGCGCCTCCGCCTCCGGCCCTCCATCCTCACCTGCAATACCCTCCTTATCTCCATGGTAAGATCCCCTTCCCCCTCTTCTGTTGTTTTATCACGCGAAATCTTCAATGACATGACCATCCTCGGCGTCCCACCCAACACCAAAACTTTCAATATATTGATTTCTGGGTTCTGCTCTAGATCAAAGTTTAAGGATGCCATGGCATTCTTCCACTTGATGCAGCCTCAGTTCAATTGTTCTCCGGATATCATCACCTATAACACCATTCTTGATGGGTTTTGTAAGAAGGGCTTGTTGAATGAGGCCAGGGATTTGCTTGTGGATATGAAATCCAGGGGGCTGTTGCCCAATAGGAACACATTTAATACTTTGGTTTCTGCTTACTGCCGGTTGGGTTGGTTGAAGGAGGCAGTGCATACTGTCGAATTGATGACACGGAGTGATTTCTTGCCAGATAGTTGGACTTACAACATGTTGATAAGTGGGTTGTGTAAGGAGGGGAGGATCAATGAGGCTTTTCGGCTTCGGGATGAGATGGAGAAGCTTAAATTGCCTCCTGACATTGTGACATATAACACATTGATCAATGGTTGTTTTCAGTGGAGGAATAGTTCCGAGGCATTTGAGATTTTGGAAGGGATGGCGGAGAAGGGAATGAAGCCAAATGCGGTCACACATAATATAGTGGTTAAAGGTTTGTGTAAAGAAGGGAAGATGATGGAGGCAAAAGAGTCATTAAGGAAGATGGAAAAAAATGGGTTTCTGCCAGATTGCATTACGTACAATACATTGATTAATGGGTATTGTAAGGATGAGAACATGGCTGAAGCATTCAAGTTGATGGATGAGATGCTTCGGAAAGCTTTGAAGATGGACACATGTACATTGAACACTGTTCTTCATTACCTTTGTAAGGAGAAGAGACTCGCTGAGGCGCATGAGTTGTTGCGAAGCGCTCCAAAAAAGGGTTATGCACTTGATGAGGTTAGCTATGGGACACTAATAAATGGGTACTCTGTCAATGACAATGTAGATGAAGCTTTGAAGCTTTGGGATGAGATGAAGAAGAAAGAAATTTTTCCTAACATTATTGCTTATAATTTAGCTATAGGATGCCTCTGCAAAGCAGGCAAGACAGAGGGGGCTATAAGCAAGTTGAATGAGATGTTAGAAAGTGGGTTGGCACCGGATGAAACAACATACAATACGCTCATTCATGGGTATTGCAAAGAAGGGGACTTGGAGAAAGCATGTCAGTTTCATAATAAGATGGTGGAGAATTCGTTCAAGCCGGATGTCATCACGTGCAATATTCTCATTCATGGTCTATGTAAAGATGGGATGGTGGATAAGGCTCTTAATCTGTTTCATAAATGGGTCTCAAAAGGAAAAACAATTGATGCTATTACCTACAATACATTGATAGCAGGCCTGTGCAAAAATAGGAAGATGGACTGTGCATTGGAGCTTTTTACTGAGATGGAGGAGAAGAAACTAGGACCTGATAATTATACTTACAATGCGATTCTACATGGGCTTTCAGAAGTGGGAAGAACAGAGGAAGCAGAGAAGTTGCTGGAGAAGATGGTTGAAAGTGGAATGCTTGCTGATAAATTTGCCCTTACCCCATCAGAGAAGGTCCTTTCTAAAGCAAGAGGAATGGAGAACGACCAAGAATTGTGTAGCGAAGAAAATCTGAAGGGAGAGTCTGAATCTATTACCTCTACATATTACAAGAACATTGATGTGCTATGTAGAGATGGTAAATTTATAGAAGCTGTATGTATTTTGAATGAAATGATTGAGAAGGGTATTTCTATAAACGGATCTACCTATGTCACATTAATGGAAGGGCTTATCAAGAGGCGTAAAAGAACCTCCAAGGGAGCAGGTTAAAACTTGCTCATATGCAATCATGTCTTGCACAATGACGAATGATTGTGGGCTATGTTCTGACCAATGCGCAGTGGCTCAGGCTGGAAAGAACTGCGGTGAGTATGGAATTTCTTCATCTGTACTTAATGGTAACAAGATTTTTTTTTTAAAAAACTGTTATTTGAGAGAATTGTGTATGAGACATTTTTATTATAGGTAAAGGTAACATGAATTGAACAAGCAACTTATAACTGTGTTAGGGCTGTCATTTCCATGTGATAGTGATCCAATGATAAAACAGCCCAGACTTCAGATTGAAATACTATGCCCAACATTTTGCTCTGGATTCCTCTTTCTTACCTAAAAAAAAAAACAGCTATTGAAGTATGGGCCTCTACGTACAAGAACAAATGAAAACCAACATCAAAGAATCTCTCATAAATAAAAAGCAAGCTGCCACGGTACATAAGGGACTAGTGTTTCCTTCTGATGCACCTTGCCGCCAGCTATATGATTTTTTTTTTATGACATGTGGGTGGAAATGCCCTTCTATAGTTTGACAGATTTCTATGCTCTCAACATTGACGCTTCCAAGTTTCTGATAATACGCGTCACTCTTGAGTGTCATAAACTCCTTCCTTGCGAACACCCATTTTCCCACCCAAATTTTAATAAACTCTATCAAGTAGACAGATTTCTTAACCTTAAAAAAAAAAAAAAAAAAAGACAGATTTCTGCCAATTCTACAGAAACCCAATCATTCCTCTATGTCCAGATTGACTATTAAGACTTCGTTGTCGTCACTTTGGAAAAAGTTTTGGTTCGTTACTGATAAAACGAAAGTGGTCTCATTTTGCTTTGTTTTTTTTATTTTTTTACACGAGCAAACTGACCCCCAACAAAAAATATTTTCCTTTCACTTAACTTGAAAACCCAGCACACCAGAAGCAGATTTAAAATATGATACCGAAATTAAGCAGGCATGGTCACATTATGAAAAGCTGATGCACTCAACCACTTTGCATGTTGAATGCACTGGTACTGGATGAGGATTGAGATGAAGTGACAGCTACCATGCAGGTGATTTACCATAATGATATTATCCATTATGACTGTCAAA
Organism: Litsea cubeba; assembly: GCA_012931725.1. Classification (NCBI taxonomy): domain Eukaryota; kingdom Viridiplantae; phylum Streptophyta; class Magnoliopsida; order Laurales; family Lauraceae; genus Litsea; species Litsea cubeba. The sequence goes on along the minus strand of CM022954.1, from coordinate 5,155,679 downwards.
ACAAAAGGCCTTTGCTTTAGTGGGAACAGGGCCATTCCAAACAAACAAACAAGGGTCTACCATGTGTCTGCTTAGGATGAATGCTCTCAAGATTGGGCTATCTCACCCCAAACATTTTTTACATTAGTGACTATCCCTGGATCCCATCTTTTATTCCCAACGAGTTACATGCATAATGTAACATCCCTCTATTCCCGAACCAGCACACCACGCTAAGAGCCAATTTGTTGTCATGAGTTCTTCCAGTTCCTACTATTCTTGTCAAGCATCCTTTTTTCTGTTTTGTTTTTTAATCAGTAAGAGTGACTATCTACTTTTTCTTAAACAGTTTTAAGGATTTCTGCCTGTTTCTTTCAGACTATCATTGTATAGGTTCTGTTTCCTTGATATGTGTTCCTCTAAAATGCAGAAACCTGATTAATCAAATTGAGATGGTAGCAGATGGCAGCCAGGTCTGAAATTGGTAGTGTTGAAATGAAAAGGCTGAAATTTGAGGCCGAGGATAATCAATTAAGCTGCAGTCAAGCCAACCATGGCTGAGGGAAGGAACAGATAAAGAGGGATATTAAGTCCAACCAAGCAAGCTGCTTTTACAGAAACCTTGCCCGTGGAAAGGAAAGATCACGAGACAGAGACAGGATGGATGCCCATTTATTAACTCCACTTTATGACCTCAAATTGCCTTAATCTACGGCTCAGAACCATCATATATTCTGCCCTGAACCTGCCCACCATTCAACTACTAAACTTTTTTAAACCATCAAGCTTTAACATCCCCTCATCTGCTCCAAACCTGTCCCATAGCAGCCTCTAAATGCCCTTGAAATCAGTGCCTTAAAAGAACTTTAAAGCCAACTCAGATTGCATCCTAAATTTTACCTTAAAACAGCCCCATAACACTGTCTAAAATCAGCCATGTCCAAGAGGAGGAGGAAATTTTAAGTAGCTGATTAGCCGAATGAATATGAGTGCAGCAGCTGAAGTGCTGAATGGTAAGAAATTTGAAGGAAAGAACTTGCATTATATTTAGACTGATTAAAAAGATTACATAATGGGGAATATATATCTCAAAGACATCTTTTCTTATTTTTCCACTATTTTCTTCAAACATGTCCTTGGTTTCATAAGATGAGAGGTTTATCCATATGGCTTGTCCTGAAGGAAGAAGACCCACAGAGGAGAGATTAAGGAAGATCTCTCTGCCCATCCTATCTTACGATAGAAAATCCACCTTCGGATTAGGAGATAAAAAAAAATTGAATCTTCAAAATCAGCAGAAGAACGAGACCCAGATCTTTAATAATCTTTCAAGTTTTATAAAAATCTTTAGTCCTGAATTGTCTTGAGTTATCTAAAAGGAAAATCTCGTAAAATATAGAATTACAAACACCACATTTCCATCTATTCTCAATTACATATCTGTATGTTTTTTTTTTTTTTTAAGTAAATTAAACAATCTCTCCAAAATATGGGGAAAATTAGAAAAATAAAAAAAAATGTATGAAAACCACATAATATAAACTGGGGTTTCTAACAAAGTTGCAGTAGCACTTAAACAACTAGAAGAAAATCATAAGAGTCCAAATTTGCCTTATAAAAATTGATTGTACAAATTGAATAAGAGGCAGTAAAGATGTCTGGAAACAACTTCAAATACTTCCTTTCTGCTTCCACAAGGCCTGAAATTGTATATTGCACAAAATTTTGTCTACAGTGGAAAATTTTCTGATAACAAAAAGAAAAAAAAAATTCACATCATGAGAAAATAATAATACTGCTTCAAACAATCTTCTTCTTTTGAAAGTAGTGCTTCAAGTGCCACAGTTGCCATGCTGACACCCCTATGCAGACACCCAGGGACATGATACTGAACCATGCAATTCTCGCATTCGTAGTTTCGCTTAGGTCCCTCATCTCTGCTTCCCTGCATTCAGGCATTAGAAGTTACTCCCAACTCAAATAGGAAAAGTGAAAGCAACATTTGAACAACAATTACACATATAATACCTCTTCTTCATATGGAGTAACCTTTCATGGATTGCATTTACCATTTCTGCTAGCTTCATCAAACGGAGTTCAACACCCTGAAATGAATAAAAACCACTATCAAGGATGCATAAAAGCATATTATTCTATTATACAATTCTTGCTTAAAAGTTTGATTCTTGCTTAAAAGTCAATATTCCCATGAAAGAGTCTTCTAAATTGTTAATCCATAATGGGAAATAATAACTATCCATAAGTGGAGATTGTTTGTAGAGATATGTTGATCTCTCATTGTGACACCCTGGTATCCCACGTCGACTATAGAGAGTAAAGTAACTGGAATTATATGCAGAGCTTGCACCCTTACATATGAAGCTTTTGGTTGGTTAAGGCCTGCCAGAAACAAAACAGTGAGGCCCGTGAGCCAAAACAGACAATATCATGTGTGTAGGGTGGGGCGTTACACTCATCCATATGGGGCTACATCCATATAAGGACATTCCTTTGCACTAGTACCAATACAAAGTTGTGTAAATGCACCATTTTCTTTTGTGTGTAAACTGTACCTCTGGGGCACTCGCCTTTTGGCCATTCAAACTGCTAACATGATATAGGCCCAGTCATTGATCGGTTATATACCAAAGATCTTCATTAGATGGTCCTAAATGCCTGAACCTGCCTTGTCAAGGAACAGAAGAATGTTTTGAGTGTATACCTGGATTTTTTCTCTTTTTACAACAGAGTCCCAGTCCTTTGCTGCATGCCCAATCTTCCAGTCAATGTTGACAGTTGCTCCGCGACCTTCGTAAGGGCCGTCCACCCAGAAACAAGCCATGTAGTTGCCAGCCTCCGCGGTGGTAAATGCAAACTGACCTGCTGTAGCTTTTTCTTTGCCATGAAGATGGTTCCCATATGGTGATGTTACCTGCAAAGTAAATAGCCAGAGTTATAAAGACTTATGAAGTAGCAATACAGATAAAGAAATAAACAAGATTTATCTTGTATTCTCTGTTTAGAATTACAGACAAATGTCTTGAAAGGATTGATCTAAATGGGCGATGTATCCATGCCAACACAACACCACACCAATTTTGACATCCAGTTTTGCATGTTTCCATTCACTTTTATATAAATCTCAGACAGCATAAACTTACACTTATTACAGTGAATTTCTGCTCTTTTGTACAATCAAAAGAGTACATTAATTTACACTTATTGTTTTATCGGTCTAATTGACCTTGCACATAGCTGGTCTGAGATTGGGGATTGAGTCTAATGGAGCTAGGTCTGGCCAATGAGTCTTGAACTGGATTTAGACCATTGTCCAAAGCCCGTTTTGTGGCATAAAGCCACTTCTGGGCTGCATCACAATGCATTGATCGAACTCGGTTAGTTGGTGGTCAGCTCAAACAAAATAACACCTCAGGTAGAACAGTCATGCTGGTAAATTGATGCTTTCAGTGATGGTCTTGAGAAGTTTTCACAAAGAAAAACTGAATAGCAGCAGTTTTACACAAATTCGCTTTGAGTCTGGATCCACTGTTGCAGCTATTATGTGATGACTGTGTAACACTTTTGAAACTCCATTGTAGGCCCCACATAGAGATTATCTGCGCCGTTCAAGCTGAATCAAAGGAGTGAATCGCACTGCCCCGATTGAATATTATGATGGAAACATAATTTATACCACGTAGATGCTAATGTGGCATTCCTTCTAACATGGTTTAAATCACGTTTCCATCATAGTGCTCAATGAGGCAATAGTATCTACTCCTTTTGAGTCGAAACTTAAGAATATATATATATATATATATTTGAAGGGGGTGAAATTCGTCTTGAATGTCTGGATGATCTCTATGTGGGCCCTATAATGGAATTTCAGAAAATTATTACGGTGATAGAGAATCCGGAGTTCGGATTCATGCCCTGTCGACTATGCATAAAAATCTTCAAAGCTCGTTTGGGTGTGAGACCTACCACATGCATATAAATCTCAAATAACCCTAGATCTACTCATAGCTAATCTTATCCTTTAGCTAATGATGTAATATCTAGGAATCGTGCTTTACACAATTATAGGTTTTCAAGAGTTGTATATAAACAAGGAGAGAATAAAATGATCTGTCGAGAGTTTTTGAACTTTCTAACATTCTTTAGAAGGGATTTGCAAAAGAACCGTTTTATATGTGATATCAATCTAAAACGCTTTTGTAAATGCCGTGGAAAATCAGTTTGCCAGAAGAAAAAAAATTCAGATCACACCGTAGGAATTTATTTTTCAAATAATCACACTAAACTTAAGCCATTCTTGCACTTTTACACAGGAAAAAACGGTTGCACTAAACATAGATTTTCCTATAGTGTGGAATTTAATTTCCACAATCCTCGTGTTTTTTTTCGAGAAAAATTGACTACACAAACTCGCCTTATTATTTTCTTCTTTTTTCCGACTCTTTTCCTCTTTACTTTGCACCTAGAGTTTTAAAAGGTTACGATGACGGTTTTTTTTTTTTTTTTAACGAAGGGTTCCCAACCCGTTGAACTAGACTAATCCCCCCTGACTTATAGAGAAGCCGGGTAAAACCCATGTGATCCCTAGGTAGTAGCACAAGTGGATTGGTTCTTGAAAAGGAGAGAATCGGTGGTCGATACCAAAACCTCTAGTTCCGGAAGAAAAAAGAACCACGGTGGATACCAAAACCTATAACTCCGAAAGAGGGAGAAACCATGATCTCGGCCATGCCCATATAGACATGATGATGGTTTGGCACAGCGAAAAACGGAAACTTGGTTTGGAAATAAAATACCTTAGCAGAGATGGTGGGGACGATGGTGGCATCGTCTTCGGTGATGACTGTGTAATCTCCCAAGGCAATGAGATTGGTCTGGATTTCCTCGGACACGCACTTCATTTGAGACGGCGGGAGGTTCAACCATAAGGCTAGGCCAAAGGAAGGAAGAAGACCCAACATGCAATAAAGCCAGACGATGGTGCGCAGGATATGATCCTTGGCCATCTTGTTTTGAATTCAATGGGGGAGAGGGAGAGAGAGATGCAATAGAAACCAAGGAGACTATAGATTTTACAGGGAAACAAGCTACGTTTACTTTTAAACGTGTTGGACTCTCCGCGCAGGACAACTCTATTTGGAGAAGAAGTAGAATCTGAGGAAGAGAAGGAGTGTGCTTACTTTGAATGGATGGGATTTTTGAAGGGGTGGGCTCTAGCTCTACTATGAAGTTCTACTCCTTGGAGGGGTCTGAACTCACTCACTGTGGAATGTGAGAACGAAAAGGGAAAGTATTAATGTTTGTGATTCTTCTGCTTATCATTGGACTCCTGTCCTCCTCCATTGAGCAAGGGAAAAAGAAAAAAGAGTCTTGAGTGTCTTTTGAGTCCTGATTCCATTGAGCAGCAGGCAGCAGGAGTGGAACTCCATATCTACTTAGTACCCGAATTGAAATCAAGGTTTGAGAACTCCTTATTGGGATTGGACTTGTCTAAACAGCTTGAGAGACTATAATACTTTTTTTTTTAATGTTTTAAAAATATTTAAAAATACATCAAATACCTATACAATTTAATATGTTGGGGGCCCGACGTGAGGCCCACATTGGTCTTTACCTGTGTAAGGTGACGGAGGCTTCAATCATCATCAGCCCCACTTGATCCACGGACAAGAAGTTTTTACCGTCCAAAACAAGTGCACACTCGATCCAGTGACCTAGTTTATTCAGATGGGTGCTAAACCCTGCAACCCATGACTATCGAGGGATTCCTACTTTATGACATGGGCTCCACCACGTGCTCCACTTAGCTGAGGCTGACCCATATATATGCATTGCTAATAATAAATTCAAATTAATAATTATATATACATGGAAATTACTATAATGAGAAAATAAAAGGAAAAAAAATATTACATATTACATAATTCTAGCTCAACTATCAATTTAAAAGATCAAATATAATTTTTAAATTACATCTCTATCTTCAATTTAGAATTATTAACTCTAAATATCAAGCATTAACTCCTTAAAAATAAAAAAATAATTATTTAAAAATCAACTGTACCTGTCAAATGGTTCAAAAGGCATACAACTTATCCAAACAAGGTAACTAATTAGTTGAGTTTCCCTTATATTGGACTACTTAGTCCTTGATCAAAACAAATGGACCGGCAAAGTCAGGAGTTAACTTGCCAAATTATCCTTCGTTGATTGAAAGATTAAGCTTATCCTATATAAGGTTTAGAGAGTCTTTTTTTATTGGTAAATGGTAAGGTTATTAAGGGTTAAAAAAAGGGAAAAAGAACTATATACACCCTTCTAATCTCTCATTGAAACTCTACTCACTGGCCGAGTTCTTGGATATGTTGTGTTTAATAATAAAAAAGAATACAACAATAATTTATATTTGAAAAATATCAAATGGCCATTATCTTTCCACTGTCTATTTTTTTTCTCACTTATGCACAGATGGACATATAGAGTTCAAATTAATAAGTCTCAGCAATTTGAGAACATGAAATTTAGGCTACATAATTGATTACCTAAGTTTTTTTTTTTTTATAATTGTAACTTTATATTTATAATTATCATTTTATACTCAAAGTATTTAGGTTTTTAAAAATTAACTAAAAAACTTCGACAGAATTTATTTAGTTGGCCGCCAAATGGCCGGGTTGACCCTACTTCATAGTTTGCCGAGTCAAATCCAAGTCACGAATCTGCATGCTATGCCATCAAACCGGATAGTTGGATTAAAGACCCCCTAATGAAGCAATAACTAATTGGTCTTAATTCTTCATGAATCCATTTCAACTAACAACTAGGTCAAATTAATAAGCAACCATCCTAAGTTTGTTTTCTGTTTCATTTTTTCTTTTTAATGTAACAAGCTAACAGCTATGTGCTACCAAAACTAAAAAAATGTCCTTGGTTGAGTTAAACTCTAGGCATCTGACCTTCATAGACATAGTATCCCTAAACTCAACCCAGCCCCTTATAAACTCTTTTACCTGGGTTAAATCTATAGGTTAAGCTTAAGGATATGAGTAGAGTTAACAAAGGGGCCGGGTTAACACACCTGACGGCTCTTTATCTCACCTGAGGTCTTTATTGAAAATTGAAGGTTTTTTTTTTTTTTTTTTTTCAACGAATCTAAAGGGATTTTTTCTGATAAAATCCGCAAAGAGAGAAAAAAATTAAAAAAAGTAGGCTTGCTATACAAAGATAAAAATAAAGAGCCTTGTTAATTTTTTCAATGGCCTATGGATATCAGTCTCCACGTGCCTTTTTGCGGTCTTTACTCAAGTTGTAAGGTTCACCCCTGAATCCAATTTTTCATTTTTCTCTCTAGCATTAGGCTGGTCGTACTGTTTAAGTGGCAACAGGTCTACCCAATTTGCAGTGCCACCGAGTACCCTTTGCCTTCAACAAATATCCTAAATTTAAAATAGAACATCCAACTAGAATTAATAGACTCTTCGTTGCCCTTCAGAAGAAGAGAGTGAAATCACATGTTAAAAAATTGATCAATTTGACGGTACATTCAACTTTCAACTTTGACGGGAACCACATATATGATCTCAAGTTAAAAAAAAAAAATCAAAAGAGAGAAATCACGTGCTGAACAAATGACCCATTGAAGAAAAATATATCCAAGTGCATATACACGAGGAGTGGGACCACTACTTTTGAGCTGACACTTGAGGATATGTGATTGAAATTGATTGAATTTATCTGGAGCAATTCTGATGATCTCTACGTGGACCCCACGAAGGAGTTCCAGAAAAAGTGTGACATAGTTTCGTGCAATAAATGCATTATCTCTCTCATGCACACACAAATACAAACGTGCAGCTGTTGAAGCTAACTTTCTTCTCTATTCTAACCAATCAAACTCCAATTATTTTAGTGCTAATTGCATGACAATGAAAGATCTAAGATGTGCTAGGTGGGACCCATTAGTGCATATGAGTACTTTTGGCATAGGGGACTAGAATATCATCATAATTAGAAAGAAAAACAAAGGTGCTACCTTTTCTAATTCTGTACAATATTACCATTTCTAAAAGAATCCTGCACAATATAAATAATCCAATCTCTCTATATTAAACAAGTGTATTGGTAGTGTTAGATGGGCATAGCTCAACAATCCAACCACCATGCATGTTACTCCATCAAGTTCTTGGTAGTTGGGGTATTTTTTTCAGCTGGTTGCACCAAAACGTCGTTGGATTTCCCTTTCTCTTTTCCTTCTCTCATGATGGGAAAGGGAAGGAGAAAGGCCCATCAGCTCTCCATTGCAAATGCCTTCATGATCCATGCCATTATATATTTTGATGGGCGTAGCTACCCTTAGCTTCACTCAAACTACATATTAATATTATAATTAACCGTGCCATGGTCATTCATTGAGATTCAGTTGGCACTTGAGAGAAGTTTTATCCTTTTTAACCTCATGATCATCGTCTCAAGACCAAGCTCTACTGGTAAAAATACAGTATATGGGGACATGTACGGTAATGTCAAAATGGATCATGATTCTAAACAAGCCAAGATCAGTCATTTTTATGTTTGGCTTATTACTTTATCATGAATATTTCAGCCTCCTTATGCCAGTTACTCCACAATGATTCTAAACAAATCGTCACTACAAATATTAAGGGCTGGTTTATTTACATCAAATCGAATACATAGGAATTCACGGAAAAATGAGTTCCAATAAACGGCGCTATTGAAGAGTTGAGGTGATCGGGGTAAAGGATTTATATTAAGATGAAGATGTAGATCATATGGGTCTTTGAATTTTCTAGGTTTGAATCACTAGGGCAGGCGATCGCTGAGTATTTATTTTCTACCCTCCTCTTATTCATTGTTTTATTAAAAGGGAGATAATTTGATGATCATTTTTGAAAACTCACATGTATTATTTAATTTTTACCACTTTTAGCAATGAAAGTTTTAGAATTCCTATATGTTTCATACACGGATGAACGCGCGCCCTAGGGTGCATCATTTTTTTTTTCTTTTTTTCTTTTCAGGCGATTTCCTACAACAAGAGATGATGATGATGGCGAAATTCTTCTATGGGTGAATGTTAGAATGTCAACCCAAGTGAAATTGACTTTTCATCAGTGGAGGGATCTTGATGGATATATGGTGGCAAGAGTCTGAAATTAAATCTGCATAAGTACTCACTGTTGCAAGGCCCCCATTTGTTGGTGCCAGGCTAAGTTTCACTCGAACAAAATTTACTCCCACCTCAGTGATTGAAGTTGGTCTCATGATGAGATTAAACTTGAGTGAGATGCTCAAACAAACGATGCTGTGACTGTGAGCTCCTTTTCATTTTTTATATTCATATTCGTATTCGTATATTTAGTAATCAATTCTTTCTAAACTTTTATTTTTCTCAAAACTCTTAGTTGGTTATTTTAAATAGAAATGTAACCTGTAAGTGAAGCTGAATTTACATAAAGTTATTGTTTACGTGCCCATCGTAAAATAGACAGAAATGCCAGTCTCATAAAGCATTATTAAGAATCCGATCAGAGTAAATGAATGAATGAAAGAAATCCCCAGTTGCTAGTTTTTCCCTATTATGAAATTTTTTTTATTAAAATCAAGTAACACGACGCAGGACCCAAGCTTTGAAAAAATGACAGGAGAGGATCTCAGTATAAAATTTCCTTTTTAGAGGAATTTGCCAAAAAAAAAAAACTACATTAGATGGACAATAGACCAAAACGGTCGCTTTAGTTTTCCTCACATGAAAGAGCTCTTTTCGCCCAAAAAAATCCTTTTTTTTTATTACCTTTTTTTTCGAGGGTCGATATCGACGTTTTAGAAAACAAAAAACAGGGGAACGTCAATATGAAAATGGTGCAGGAAAAGAGAAGTTTATCCGCATCTTCCTCCTACACTGTTTTCCAAACTCAATCCAATGAGGAAGACCCAAGTGAAGAAAAAAAAGGCATTGTGGAGGAAGAAGAGAAGAATTAGACACTTAGATTAATGAATGAACCAATTAGTATGCATTTCAATCAAAATCTTCAAGGGTGTCCATCTCTGACTTAGGGTGTTCATCTTCCTCCTCCTCTCTTCTCCAAACCCAACCCAATTGATGTGCAAATGGTCTTCCCCATTGGTTTTCAGTGCGATTTGACATGTATAATTTCCTATCCTATGTGGATGCCACATCTATATTAAATAAGGACGATCTTGTTGCAATATCTCCATATGAACATGTTGGTTTTTAATTTGATACAAGGATCTTGATTAAATGCCGAAGAAAAGACAATGCAAGAACATTGTCATATGTTGTTTAAGTAAAATCTACCCAGTTCCTTTACTAATCTAATTGTTGTCTTGTTATCAATCACTGTTTTGAGTAAGTTAAATCTACCCAGTTCTTTCACTAATCTAATAATCACTGTTTTTGAGTAATCTACATTGTCATACTCCCAACACCGTTTCTTTGGAAGCTTCCAATGCTTCTTGCTTCCTATCGCACCTGTTTAGTGCCAGGGTGCAGAGATAGTCATTAATATCTATGGATCTTCCATCACCTGTTTACAGGTGCATAGATGTGGGGAAGACCCTGTATAAGGGTGAATTCAAGGGTGAATTCAGGAATTTCAACTCCATTACTTTTTGGTAGAATTTCTAGATGCTCCCGTGCAAAGGAGTATTCAAGAATTCAATCGTGTCTGGAAAATTAGGAATTTCTCATTCAGAAATTCCTTGAATTCTACCAAAGAAATAGGCTCATTTGTTTGTTTTTTTTTTTTTTCAATAAAATCTCATATTTACACAAAGAAAAACCTTAATAATAATGTTAAATGAGGCTAATCTCCTGTATCCAATTGACCAAGATGTTATTATTATATTGGGTGAGACCAGGAGCTTCACTTCTCCAAGTCCAAAGTCTTTGAAATGGAAGTATCTCCAAACACTAGCATTTCCCTTCTTTTTTTTAATTTCCCTCCCTCGCTCACATGACACACACCTTTGCTTCTCCTCAACGCAGCAGTAGCAGTAATATTCAAATACTCAAAACACAAACAATGCTCAAAAGAAGCCTTCTCTTCTTTCTACTTCTTCTTACATTTTCTCTCTCTTCGTTTTCATCCCATTGCAGATAGCAGAGAGAAGGAACTGCTGCTACAGATGCTGCTTTGGACATGGGCAAAATCGAAGACCAGCCTCGGATTCCTGACACCGGAATCGAGACCTCGAACCCCTCTTGCCCGTGCTCTTCGATGTGGCTTGTCGGAATCAGAAAAGCTTTCACCTTTCGATGCCTCGCCGTCTTGATTCTTGCTGCCGGACTATTCCTTTCTGCTGCCTTTTGGCTTCCCTTTTTCCGCTCCGATAAATCGGGATTCGACTCCGCAGACGTCCAAGCGCATGCGGGCGAGTTCCTTAATCCGGTTTTGCTCTGTTTCTTTTGTTTTGCGTTTATGGGTTTTGTTTTTTGGTCTGTATCTTGATGTGGGTGTTTGCTGTTTTGATGTTTTATTCGGTTTTAGCGATGGGTTTTGCTTGATTTGTATTGTTTTGATGGGATTTGTTGGAAAAGTGAGTTTTTTGGTGGTTTTTTTTTTTGTAAGAAATTGGCTGTTTGGAGTTTAATGGTTCTTGGTTTCCAATGCTGTTGAGACTGTTCTATGTGGATTAGGATAAGAAATGTGAAAGTGCATTGGAAGGGAACAGAGGTTAGTGCAACTGCAATCCAATGGGCTGTCATCCTGGTAGTTTTATCTGTTATATTGCTGTAGTCCTGATTGATTACACTCTTGAGAGTTGATGTTATTTGCATTCGGGATCTGATTTCTTTATACATTTGGTTGAATTGTGATTTACCTCCATTTGAGGATCAATAATTTCTAATCTCTAATGCAGGATGCTACTGTGACCATTTCAGGTAAATCTATTGTTTACAGATGTGATTTTGAGATATTTTGCATGCAGATGCATGAACTCTATGTACTAATTTCAGAATTCTTGCACTTCTCAAGATGGGAAAGTTGAAAATTTATAATTTCGAATTTGGTGATCCAAGAGCTTTGTTATATGGTTTTGGAGCCTTTGTCTGCGTTAGTCTACATAAGTGTTGTTTCAGTTGGGCCATGGTGTCATGCTGATTCTTTTTTCCCTCTTGCTTGGGGATTTCATGGAAAAGATAAATTGAGTTTCTCCTCTGTCAGATAGTTTGTTCTGTCTTAGTTTAGCACTGTGTTTGTTTATCTCATCCATTTGCTTCCTCGCTCTCAGGCTTCTGTTTTACACGCTTATTGCAGCACCCAACCAAGGCCATAGAAATGGGAAATGCGGCTCTGGGTTGATTCTTATATTTGTTATTTAGCTTGGAACTTGAAGGTTGTTTTCTCCTACCTCCACTTGAACTCCCTCTAATTGATCAAAAGGGGCATATCAATTGTAGGCATTGGCTGGTCATCTGGGATGCGCTTCTAAAATATGACAATGGATACATGTTTTGTGTTTTGTTTGAAGTCTTGCCTTAGTGTTCTCATCGGGCAAATCTAAAGAATGATTCATTAAGGAAAACTGAAGAGAGTCAAGTTATTAGATTGAGAAGAAACAGAGGACCAAAAGAATATGAACACACAAAAATGGGAAAAAAGGTGTCAATTGGAATCATGATGGTTTGTTATCCTGGGTTTTTTAAGGCCCTATTGTAGGCGAATAAAGCAAAGGTGACAGTGGCACTCATGGGTTGTTGACTTCTTGTGAACTAATGAAGATGAGGTTGGTGTAATCATGAAGATTGATTTCCTCTGTGCTATAAAATCAGTTTCCTTGGGTCATTTGTTCCCCTGGAGACTAGCAGATATGGTTGTGGAAGTTTTGATATGGGCCATAAGGGTAATCATTTAAGAACATCTTTTAGGAGTCAAATAATATAGTTGATCAATTGACTAAAGAGGGTGTTGATCTTTCTGGTTTGTTGCTTACTTCATTCTTGTGTTTCTATAATAAATTTTCATAGATTTTCTTGAAAGAAGGAAAGTAAATAAAGGGAACTCAAATACTGAATTTCTATGACTTGCATCTGTGATGGCTACTTCATTAGCTAAGAGAATTGTCCTCTACTAGGTGAACAATTGAAAGCACTGTTGACAATTGACGATTCCACAATTATCTCCAAGCTGGTGCACTGCTGTATAAGACTCAATTGACATTAATTGATTTTGTAAATATTAGGAATTGATTCTTGTAGTTACTGCTTTCCTAGAATAGAGATATTGTTTCCTAGAGTAACAATACGTGTGCCAGAAGTTTAGGATCTATGTGTTGTACAGAGGCTATTTATGCCCATCATTGAAACTGAGAAATATACACTTTTACACCAGAACCTTATTCTGTTTTCAACTTGGTATCAGAGCTTCCCATACCATCCGAACCTTCACCTTGATATTGGCCTCATGGCTAATGACAAACCCGAATCCTCTACACCTGAATCACCTGTACCAGTTATCCATATTCAACCAGAAAAATATGGCTTTCAAGCCGGCATTATTCTAACGGAAGTGAACTATGATGTATGGTCTCAGATATTGGAGATGCAGATCGCTGGACGTGAAAAGCTGGAATATATTATGGGCAAAACTGTTCCCCCGAAGGAGACTGATGCTTCCTATGCAAAGTGGTATGCCGAAAATCAAAAAGTCAAAGGATGGTTGCTGACTTCTATGTCGCCGGAGATTATGAAGCGCTATCTTCGATTACGAACCGCACGTGAAATTTGGAGCGCCCTAGCCAAAGCGTTTTACGATGGTCGGATGAATCGCAACTTTTTGCACTAAATCAACAAGCCTTCTCTACCAAACAGGTTGGTCGTTCTCTATCCATTTATTACGGTGAGCTCGTCGCAATTTTCCAAGAACTGGATTATCGTGATAAGATTATAATGAAAGATCCCGATGATGTTATCGCATATAAACAATCTATTGAACGATTGTGTGTACACATATTCTTGAGTGGACTTGATGCTGAATTTGAACAAATCCGAGGTGAGATTCTTCGAAAGGACCGAGCAATGGACCTTGAAGAGACCTATGCGTATGTGCGTCGTGATGTCGTTCGCAGAACAACAGTAAATGGCGAAACTGATCACTCAGAGTCCTCCGCCATGGTGGCTCGTCGGGGCAAGCCTCAGCAATGGCAAACACACCCGAAATCAGACTCTGTTTTGAACTATGTTGCAGACCAAACTCGGTCATCTGGATCACAAAAGGGAAGCTATGCAATAGGAGTTGCAAAACCAGAACGTGTGTGCACTCATTGTGGTGAAACTGGACATACTAAGAACAGATGCTATGAACTGATTGGATATCCAGATTGGTGGGATCCATCCAAGGCACCACGCAAACGAAATTCAAAAGGCAACCATGCCTCTGTTGCTGTAGCTGAATCTTCAAAAAATACTCCTAAAGAAGTCTCTTCTTTGATTGCTACTTCAGGTAACACTGGTCAGGCTCTTCATACTTCCGCACCTAATAGTGATAATACATGGATAATTGATTCTGGTGCTACAGATCACATGACCTTTGACAGTAATCATATTCAATCTATGAAACCATCTAAACAGCATATAGTGTCTACAGCCAATGGTACTCCCTCTCCTGTGATTGGAGAAGGTTCAATATCTCTCCTAAATAATTTGAATTTGGATTCTGTTTTGGTTGTACCTTCCCTCAAACATAACTTGTTGTCTATTGCCCAAATAACCCGTGCTTTATATTGTGTTGTGATTTTTTGGCCTAACTCTTGTGTTTTTAAGGACATTCGGACTCGGAAGACAATTGGTTATGGTACTAGAAGGGGAAAGCTCTATTATCTCGATCTAATGCCTGCTAGCTCCAATCAGTTGGCTCAAGTTTTTTCAGTGGATAAGTCTGACAAGACTTCAAAAATTTGGTTGTGGCATAGGCGCTTAGGTCATGCATCTTTTGGATATTTACAAAAATTGTTTCCGAAATTGTTTTCTAAGATAATTGCTTCAGATTTCAAGTGTGATATTTGTGAATTGGCTAAGAGCCATCGTGTGTCATTTCCAATAAGTATGAATAAAAGTCCAGTGCCGTTTATGATAATACACTCTGATGTTTGGGGTCCAGCCAATACCCCTTCTATGAATGGTGCACGTTGGTTTGTTTCTTTTATTGATGATAACACGCGTATGACTTGGGTGTGCTTAATGAAATCTAAAAATGAAGTTAGCTCATTGTTTCAGAAGTTTCACAAGATGATAGCCACTCAGTATCAATCTCATATACAAGTTCTTCGCACTGATAATGGTGGAGAATTTGTTAATCAAGATTTGAAACAATATTTGCAGTTACATGGAATTGCTCACCAGACAACTTGCCCTTACTCCCCTCAACAAAATGGAGTAGCGGAGCGAAAAAATCGTCATCTTCTTGAAGTTGTACGTGCTTCCTTATTTGGGGCCCACATGCCCACTAATTACTGGGGCGAAGCCATTACAGTTGCAGCTTACCTCATCAATCGTGTACCTTCCAGTTCCTTACAGTTTCAGAATCATTTTAATGTTCTTCATAAGGCTGTACACGCTCCTACTGTCCCAAATCTGTCGCCTCGAATATTTGGTTGTGTAGCCTTTGTGCACCTTCATAAACCTTTGAGAAATAAGTTGGAACCTCGAGCTCTTCGGTGTATATTTGTGGGCTATGCCTCGCATCAAAAAGGCTATCGGTGTTATCATCCCCCTTCTCGTAAGCTATATGTTACTCTTGATGTTGTTTTTCACGAAAATGATATGTATTATTCTGTCCCCGAGTCTTCACTTCAGGGGGAGAATAGAAATGAATTGCAGACTCTGAATTACTTCGGTGGCAACTTGGAAAATAATGGTGAATGTCCAAATGAGGAAGATAATGACCGTCCATGTGAGTCAAATGATGATGAGGAAAATGAAGATGAGAATAGTCATGAAAATAGGGAAGTGGTTCCGCCTACATCTCCAGGACCAGTATTGCAAATGTCACAAGAGTTGTCACAAGTTCAAGCTCCAGTTTCCCCCCTTCATGAGGTACCATTGAACCAATTGCTCTCTCAAGTCGATTCCATGTCTGAACCGCTGGTAAATTCTGAACCCCACCTAAAAAGTGCTACCTAATCGAGTCACAAGAGGAATACCTAAAGTAAACTATGAACCTGTTCTTAGTTCCAAACCTAAATATCCCATAAGTAATTCTGTGTCTTACCATAGATTGTCAAAGGAAAATGAATCATTTGTGAATCAATTATCTACTGTATCTATTCCTAATAGTGTGCAGGAAGCCTTGAGAGATCCCATATGGAAGGAAGCAATGAATGAAGAAATGAAGTCTCTCCAAAAGAACTCAACATGGGAAATTGTTAACTTGCCTGAAGGAAAGAAACCCGTCGGTTGTAGGTGGGTCTTCACCATTAAATACAAAGCTGATGGAGCCATCGAACGATTCAAAGCCAGACTTGTTGCTAAAGGATATACTCAAACTTACGGAATTGATTATGCTGAGACATTCGCACCAGTGGCCAAAATTAATACTGTTCGTATTTTATTATCCCTGGCTGTGAATCTTGACTGGCCTTTGCAACAGTTTGATGTGAAAAATGCATTTTTGCATGGAGATCTTCAAGAAGAAGTATATATGGAGCTGCCTCCTGGATGTATTATGCAATCTGAAGACAGCAAACGAGTCTGTAAGTTGAGAAAGGCCCTGTATGGTTTGAAACAATCCCCTAGAGCGTGGTTTGGAAGGTTCACGAGTTCTATGAAGACTTTTGGATACAAGCAAAGTAACTCTGATCATACTCTTTTCTTGAAGCACAATAAAGAAAAGATTACTGCTCTTATTGTGTATGTTGATGATATGATAGTGACTGGAAATGATCCAGAAGAGAAGAAAGCATTGCAAGATCACCTTGCTCGTGAATTTGAAATGAAAGATCTTGGTCATTTGAAGTATTTTCTTGGAATTGAAGTGTCAAGATCAAAGAAAGGTATTTTCTTGTCTCAACGAAAATATGCCTTAGATTTGTTGAAAGAAACTGGTATGACAGCATGTAGTCCAGTTAGCACTCCTATGGAAGAAAATCTAAAGCTTGGCATACATCCGAATCAAGTTCCTACTAACAAGGAACGATATCAGAGATTAGTCGGGAGATTGATGTATCTTGCACTTACTCGGCCTGATCTAGCTTATGCACTAAGTGTTGTCAGCCAATTTATGCACTCCCCGAGCGAAGAACACATGAATGCCATCATTCGTATCTTGCGTTACTTGAAGTCATCTCCGGGAAAAGGTATTATGTTTACAAAAGGAGATAACTTGGACATCAAAGGGTATACTGATGCAGATTGGGCCGGGTCAATCGAGGACAGACGGTCTACGTCTGGGTATTTCACATTTGTAGGTGGGAATCTAGTTACTTGGCGAAGTAAAAAACAGGAGGTAGTAGCTAGATCAAGTGCTGAGGCCGAATACAGGGGAATAGCTAAGGCAGTGTGTGAATTACTGTGGATCAGAAATCTATTACAAGATCTACATATCGAGCAAACCAGTCCTATGAAGTTATACTGCGATAACAAGGCAGCAAGTGATATTGCCCATAATCCGGTTCAACATGATCGAACTAAACATGTTGAGGTTGATAGACATTTCATCAAGGAGAAATTGGAAGCAAAGCTTATTGAAGTTCCTCATGTTCGATCTCAAGATCAACTTGCAGATATACTCACCAAAGCTGTGTCAAGTCAAGTTTTTAACCGGTGTCTTGACAAGTTAGGCATGAACGACATCTATGCACCAACTTGAGGGGGAGTGTTGACAATTGACGATTCCACAATTATCTCCAAGCTGGTGCACTGCTGTATAAGACTCAATTGACATTAATTGATTTTGTAAATATTAGGAATTGATTCTTGTAGTTACTGCTTTCCTAGAATAGAGATATTGTTTCCTAGAGTAACAATACGTGTGCCAGAAGTTTAGGATCTATGTGTTGTACAGAGGCTATTTATGCCCATCATTGAAACTGAGAAATATACACTTTTACACCAGAACCTTATTCTGTTTTCAACTAGCACGAGATTAGCATCTGATAAAATTGGAACGATACAGAGAAGATTAGCATGGCCCCTGCGCAAGGATGACACGCACAAATCGAGAAATGGTCCAAATTTTTACCATTAAAAAAAAACATTTGAAAGCACGAGGAAAAAATTCCTCTCTTTTTTCAATGATGAGATCCTACTACCTCTTAAGAGTACTTGGATCACCTGCCCATTCACCTCTGGCAGAAGTTGCCTTCTACAATCAAGGGGCCTGTAAAGGGTAGGGAGAGTGAACTTCAAGGCCATGGGAAAGAGTAAACATTTCTGCCTCTGAAGTCCTAACTGAGACATGCTTTGACTTGCATAAACTAATTCTGTCCTGAAAACTTAACTAAAGCATTTGTCAGAATGTATTAGAATCACTTCTGAACCTTTGCTCTTTGTGGTGACTGCTTCTAGAAAGCATTAAAATAAGTGATCAATTTTCTCATTGGATACTGGAGCTATTGGTTTCTTTTCTTCATATTTCTTGGAAACTCAATCTGGATGCAAGTAGCAAGGGAAACTGGGGATGTAAATGATGATTAGCAGCAAAAATTGACTGATTTTGGGTTGTGCTGGTTCTACTGATGGTAAGAAAGAAGTGGAGGCTTTTTATGAAGAATTTTGATGTCTATATTGTCTTAAATTTTTATGAAAATGTTTCTTGTATCGATGAAACCAATGTTGAAGTTGTATCCCCGTGACAGCCTGCCCAAATTTTTGTTTAATCTTTGACTATTTGTATTTGGGTGCTTCTGGTTGATGTGTGCTTAGCTATGATGCCCAGATACGGATATAGGTACAGACATGGATACGGGGATCAGGGATATCGCTCTGCACTTTTGGAAATCTAGGACACGGATACGGATACGGGTGTCCTAATTTTTTCCTTTAGATCACATTTGATTTAATGAAATTATCATTGTTTATGTTCCTTTCTAACATTTTCTATGTTGAGAAGTAAGAAAATTTAAAGAACTATATGAAATAATGGACTTGCTAAGTAGGATATGCTAAACTTATACCCTAGAAGTATCGATGCAGTAACGGGTACCAATACAAGTATCGTATCGGTCCGATATGGATATGTTGGGCTTGTACAAGTATCCGGGTATCATAGGTGCTTAGATTTATGAACTTGTTACCCGACTGCTGTACAAATGATGGAATTGGAAAGTTGAGTCCAACATCAGGGATTCTTATTCTGGAGTTCAGTTTTGCCTATTTCCTCATTTTGCATTATTAATTCTTTTCTATCCTTTTGTGTACTGCAGTACTTTGTTGCATTAATTTAATCAGATTACTTTTGTTGCTGATAATTAACACAAAAGTGCAAGGATTATAATAATGATGACGTTTGTATATGATGCATACCGAGCAGAGAAAAGATGTGTATGATGCATAATAAGTGTTGATTTTGTAATGCTACATATGTGAATAATGCTGCCTGTAGAAAAAAGGAAAAATTGTGAATATTGCTCATCTCCAAGTACAAGACATAAGAAGATTGCTTACTATGTATCGTGTTGTGTTGGGAAAAACTATTCTACAATCTGTAAATATTTGAGGTCCTACAATAATTTATCTTGTTTTGGTTGTTTTGGAAATTAAGTTATCTTCAAGGTAATTATTACATTTCCTACACAAAAAAAGATAAGTATTTCATTAAAAGCTTATGATGTACAATGGCCCCACCAATCACAAGAGTATTTTTCTTTTTTCTTTTTCTTTTTTTTTTTAATCCGGTGAACTGTTTTTTTTCAAGTTTTGTATGAAGATTTTGTCCTCTTGACCAAATAAAAAAAAATGCTGGCATAGATTTTGAAAATTCAGCTGCTTCTTTTCAGCCCCAGTCCAAGCAAGCTTCAGACTACAAAAGCCAGTTTCACTGCTTAGTGTGTATACAAGTAGGCTAGAGAGGGAGATATTGGATGAAATAGGCGTCCCGAATGCAAAGGTTTCATGTTAAGACTGAGCAGTCATGTTTTTCTAGAATTCATTTTGAATGAACTTAACTAAAGCATGCTCGTTAGCAGGTTTCTCTAATTTCAATGCACGCTTTAGACCCATCAAACTGGACTTATGTGGTGTTTGGTGTTCTTGCTAACCGACGTGATGTCCCTATCACTCCGGTGGCTCTAAGTATATTGAGATCATGTCTGGTGGAGCTGGTCCTCCAGCGCTCAAATCTGTCTCTGACACCATCAATTTTCGGGCAGCCATTGTCATTTGAGGTTTTGAAGTTTCCGGAGGAGATAACAGTGGTCCCCACACAACCTTCTTCTATTTGGCTGAAACCTGAAATCCTTTTCAACTTCACACTAAACAATTCTGTTTCTCAGATACAGGAAAACCTGTCCCATTTGAAGGGACAGTTGAAGTATGGGTTGCAGCTGAGATCCTATGAGGTAACATACTGCTGTTGTGGATTCATCTCTTTCTTGCATGCTTTATATTTAAGTTACAGACAAGTATTGAATTATTGTCTATTTGTATAGAGTGTATATGTCAAAGTAACAAATTTGGAGGGTTCAACAGTGGCTCCCCCAGTTATCATTCAGTCTGCAGTTTTGTTTGATGGTGAAAGCAGAGGCCTTCTCCTAGGGAGACTTAAGCAGCTGGCTGAGGCAATCACTGGTTCTCCTGTGAAGAACCTTGGCCTAGATCACTCTGTTTTTGGTAAAGTGAAGCAGATTCAGCTGTCACAATGTCTAAAAAAGTCGCTTGAGGCGCCATCTCCAACTCCATCTCCTTCACCGTCACATTCTCCAGCCCCAGCCCCATCACCATCAACATCAGCGGAAAATTCTTTCTCCGCACCACCCACTTATCCTAAAATCTCACCTTCCTTTGCTCCTCCACCCTCTGCCGGCCATTATAGCATCTCACCTTGTTTAGACTGTGATGCTTCTTCCCCATCTTCTAGTACATTTCCACCTGTGTCTACACCGCGGAATGAGCCCCAACCTCCTTCACCTCCGTCTTCAATATCTCCTGTACCTTCAGTGGTAACTGTTCCTCATTCCATCAGACATGGCTCATGCTCTGGTCCCCCCATCTCACCAAAGACCATCACAAAACGTCATTCTGGCCCAACCTCCTCTTCATACTTCTCACCACGTCCTGCTTTTCCTCCACAACACCAACCGACAATGCCTGCTCCACATGTAGATCTGGACATATCACCTTCATCTGCAATACATTATGGCTCCAGTCAACGCCAAGGTCAGAAGTTTGGAATAGCATCAGTGTCTTCAATCCCAGCATCATCGCCAATTTCACCATTGCCATCCTGTGAGTCAATAGACTGAATAGCCAATTTATAATTTGTGGTATCTAATGAAGAGAATTTGCTTCTATTCAAACTTTTAGATCTATTTAAAAATATTATTTAATATTGCCATGGTATTTGGATTGACTATTTCTAGAGATTCACAAGAATTTTATCTTGTGAGAGTCCGCATGGCATGCAGTGTGATTTTCAATGCATGCTGTTCACGCAAAGTGGACCCCTAAACTATAAAGGCAGGGACTAATTTTCCTGCACCCAACCTGTGTGCGCCTCCCATTGGAGACCGAAACACGGAGATTTTTCAGTCATTGCTTTTATTATTATAATTATTATTGCTCTTATTAATACAAGAGACGGGCCAAATGCTGCACCTAATGCCTAACTGGTTTGAGAATGAAACTAAAAAAGAAGTGAATTGTAATTGAACTAGCAGCGATTGTCTCTATCCCCTTTACATCTTACCGATACTCATCTTTGACTGATTTTTTTTTAGTCATGGGTACTGCTGTTTTTCCCATGTTGATTTTCATGCTTATGGATACTCAAAAGGTATATGAACGGAGTATCCGTTGCTAGTAATGAACCATGTCTTTGTTAGGGATGGATGGATGATGTGGTTGATTGGTTTAGTGTTTTGTCACTAATATAGTTTATTGACATGTTTAAGTCCATATGCTGTTCTGGAACTTGTGATAAAGTAGGATGTCTCACATTTTGAATTAATGGAAGAGAAAAATTAATGATCCATGAATGATGTTGTTTCATAATTTGTTTGACAAACAATGGTGGTGGTTTGGCTTCTAAGTGCCTTATGTCTTCTTATGTTTTAGATTCTATCAGAGCCATGGAATTGGAAATTGGAAGGCTTAATCTTTGAGGTTTAGGGCTGACTACCGAGTCTACAGTTTCAAGTTGCCTCAAGGCTATAAGAAAAGCCTATTTTTCTAGTGAGGCTTATACATTGACCTTGAAGCTAAGCGTCATATGGACGGAAAAGTCATTCCGACTTTTTTTTAATAATCTGAACTTGTTGTCTTTGTGATGCTTCGGACACTTTTGCCCCTTTTAAGGTTCATTCCATTGAGAATTAGAACCCTCTTCTCCTGTTAGCAATCGGTTTAAGAAACCTTAGCATGGTTACAATATTATGCAATTAAAAACAATTATTGGACTCTTTTGGCTTCTATAACTTTGAAGGTGTACTACAGGAGAGGCAGATTAGAAAATAATTGTTTAATCCATTGGTTTTGTTTATATTTGAACAAAGTTGCTTTTAAGTTGGGTTCCTTACCTTGTAAGTCTGAACTCCTTGGCTAATTTGTCTTTTGCACACCTTCAAGTCAACTATAGACTACAGATTGTTACACAGCATACTTTACGTTTAGATAAATGTTGATAATTGTCCTTGTACAGTGTACTTTACCAATGCCTACTTATGACGGTCTATAAAAGAGTGACGGACTGATGATATTGGATCGTTGATTCTTCAGCATTAGGATTCATGCAATGCTGACATTGATCTTATGAACTTTCACTTACTTCTTATTGAAGAATCCAGACTATTATGGTAGGGATCTGATACACCTTCTGTTGTCTATTGCAGCATATGTTGCCGGTCCATAGCACAACTGGATGTCTTTAATTGGGTTACTGGCAATGCTGATATTTCACTTCTATGGGGACAGTACAGATGAAGTCCCAAGCCACTACAAGCTACTCATTTTCTCCAGTTCTGGGCAACCCATTATTTGTGCAGGCATGCTTGACTGGCCCAATTACAAAATAATGAATTACAGTTTTGCTTTCTCTGTAAACTTATATACCAAAAATTTTAATGTTCAATGCCATGAGTGGTATGCGCCCTAATAAGAGTGGGCCACATGCAGGTAATGTGTACAGGAAGATGTTTGCAGGTCGAAGCCACAAAAGGTGGCAGGCCACTGTCAGCTTGTAGAAAGAAAGTTCTTAAAAGAGAAGCAATGGGATTTTTTTAAATTTTTTTCCAGCATGTAAAAACTGCCATGTTTAATTTATAAGCTGAAAATTGTATGTTTTGTAGTTGTGATTAGTATCTTCTTCATTTTCCTTTTTTTTTAAGGAGAACAATGATGACTGAAGAGTGTGTTTAATTTTTTCTAGTACACATGCATATTGGCATGGTAAGTGTCATTCATCAAGCAGAGTGTTTTTCATGGTCCTCTTTGTAAGATACCATGTACAAATCCAAAAGCTTAAGCTTTTTAGAGTTGGTTAACATGATATCAGAACGGGAAGTAGAGTGTTGGAATCCCTGGGCTGTTGTGCCTTGTATTCTCCCACGGATGGTGTGATTTCCATGCGGAGCCCTTATATTCTCCCATTCCTATGAAGGAGCCCGCATGGGGGGGGGGGGGGGGGGGGGGGGGGGGATGTTGTAAACTTGATATACATTGATACATGGTTCTCTATCAAGTTAAAGGTTTTAGAGTAGGTGGTTGTCAACACTCTTGACCCTACCATGCATACTCTTACTTTGACGGGAATTTGGTGTCTTTGCTGATCTCCAGTAGTAACTGTAATATCTATCGTTATATGTGGACAGAAAAGATAGAAGCTGTTAAATACATAGCCTGTGCATAAGAGGTTTTGGCATGTATATTGGCAGTTGAATAGTATACTTGTTGCTGTAGAACTTAATAATGATTTTTGTAAGCCACTCATTGCTTCTCCTATATCATCCCATGAAATGGCCTTGATAGAAAATCTGTGATTGTTGGCCTTTACCTAACCCTGGGCCATCATGTCTTGATCTTCTTCGTCCTGCTTCCTTTTTCCACAACATCCAACCTCTGGAAAACTTTTATAATCCTAAGATACAGCTATTTGTCCTTTACAAACTCTCTGAATTGACAGTTTGGGGTACCTTATTAGACGTTGGTAGTGGTTCAGCAATGTTTCAGCATTATTGATTTTGAGCCTGAAGAAGTCACCTTTTTTGTTGCCTCCAGTTATTTAATAGTTTTGAGGGATTTGGCTTGGGCACACTATAGTGAAGGGGAGGAGGGTTCCCCTTGATGTGGAGTTATAATCATGTGTCTTACATCTGATCAATCTTCGACTCTGATTGTTTAGCATAGTACCAATATAAAGGGAGTATGTTCTTATTTTTTAGCAATTTGAATTTATTAAGAGAACCCCACTTATTTACAATGGGCAGAATGTGGGGGATTACTTTCAGATATGCAGAGGATCTGGAAGAAAGTCCAACTTGTATTCATCCTCCAAATCTCAGCTTTAGCCAAATTAAGACTGGAAGCAGTGCCCTATGGTGATCTTCATTGTGGGCCCCACTTTTATGCATCTGCACCACATCCGCTTGTGGGACCACATATAAATGAACCTATAATGAGTGAATTTGGATTCCCAAAACTCCTACATTGGAAGATCCTAAGCTTAAACCCTTACTCTTGTTCTAATGTTGCAGGTTTTCTCAAGGGAACATTACACTTTCACACGAAAATGGCATTGATGCAAAGGGGTGAAATGGTTAGTGATCATTATATACACCTGACCACTAATTTGAAGGTTTTCAACCTTTGGCCCTACACCACTTCCTCCTCTACCTTTCACCCTTTTCCAAATCCTCAACATCTAACATAAATAATAGAAATATGGACCCAAGATTTTTCAATCAATGGGACATTTTCCTTTGCAACCAGCCCATCTCAACACAGTTTGGAGCCTGGGTCACCAAAACCAGTTTTGGGTCCGTTTTGATGGAGCCACCATTTTTCAGTTGAGGGGGCCAACTTGTAAATAATCTGTCTGGTGGCCCACCATATCAATGGTTAACATAACATGAACAAACAACTATCAAAGTTTTTGTGGCCCACCTTGGCTCCACCCAGCTATACATCCATGCAGTGACTGTCAGTTGGCATTTTCAGGGCCCACCCCAGGTGTGGGATGCTCTGACCAAAGCAAACAATGGGACCCATCTGTCCCTTTTCTCCATCATAAAACACAAAAAGAAGAATCTACGGGCATATTTATAAATGGTAAAATATTTGCAAGCATTACATTGGCATTCACATGAGAATACTGAATACATATATAAATGGGTTGTTTTCACCATGAAATGTAATGAAAGCTTATTCCCAACCAAAAGTGGAATGAAGCTTGAACAAAGGTTCGGCATTGAATTTATTATCCAACCATGTGATTCTGGAAGTTGGAAGAACCCCACATGCACACACGCATCCTAATATGCTCTCCTTGTAAATAAAAACTTGGAAAAGAGCCTTTGAATAAAGGACTGGCGTAAAGGATCCGATGCTGAGGCCCTCTGTTCACATGGAGCCTGCATCTTCATGTCCCAACATGCCAACACCACCCACCCTTACTAGCTAGATCAAAACAATGGTTTAAAAACCGGACCCGAAGGCGAGCCATCGCAGGGGATGGTTCGGTTCAATTTGGTTCGACCATCCAGTGTAGCTTGGCTCAATTGTGGTATAAGAAAAATGATACGATAAGTATATACTCACAATAATTAACAGCTGTGGTAATTGCTTATATTCAAAATATTTAACAGTGGTAGTAATCGCTTTTGATTGGGTTTAACTGATTTTGACCATCTTATTTTCGAATACTCTGGTTTTGTGTTTCAGTTGAACCTGGAATCACCCCAGATATTTGGCAAAATGTAGTCCTTAATTGTTTACAATCGCCACTAATTACAACTCATGTTCTATTCACACCTTATTGGTTGGTGGTCACAACTCAATGCCATCTGATAATGTATCTTGTGTGGCATCACACGAGTCCATCCACCTCTCAAACATTCTTTGTCTATGAGAGATATTGTGGGGTTAATGTTGTGTTGTTTTGATTAAGGTCTATATGATTCAAGAATCATTTGAATTCTTGAAATGGAACTCCTGCTGCGATGAATTGGAGCTTGTGTATTGATGTGGGTTTTTCTATCTCATAGTTCTACGTTTGAATGATAGAATGAAATTGTCAAAAAATTTCTAGATTCCTATGAAATCAGTTTAATGATGATGATATCACCATAATGGCACCACTAGCAATAATTTCATTTCACTACTAGAAAGCTTATCTATAGCTCTAACACTAGAGAAAGATGAGAAATATTATTTGAAAAGACTTGTCACACAGGAAGAATAGAAACAGCCCTCATGCACTTTATTGAAACATTCCATATTAAGGAACTAAGAAAAGGAAAATGGAGAGTCTAGGAAAGACTCATGCACTGTATTGAAACATTCCATATTAAGGAACTAAGAAAAGGAAAATGGAGAATCTAGGAAAGACCTTAGTGTCCCTTTGATAAGGGAAACTTTTTTAGTGGAGTTTCCCAAGTCTTTTGTCTTTTAATAAAGGAAATTTCAAAACTAGGCCCACCAAACCATCTGAAATGGCCTTTGAAATGCTCTAACTCCAAAGTGACTAAAGCGACTACAACAGCCTTTAAAATGCTCTAAACTCCGGAATCCCAAATGATCTTTAAAGGCTTAGCATTTAAGAATTTCAAAGGTTGCATTTCTGATTAGAATTTGAGAGTTTTTGGCTACAATTCCCTCAAACTCTTGCTATCAAACAAACTCTCATGAAGTAATAAAAAAAATGATTAGTTACGGAGTACTCATGAGCTTTTAATATTTCTACTAGAAAAATAAAACCCACAAAGCAAATACAAGATGGCAAGAACTCTAGACTTCTCAGCAATGGGAAGTGCCTTACCACTGCTCCAACATTGAATGGGCAATCACCATCCTACATTTACTATAGAGTTCTCTATGGAACTGGTTGAACATACCACATATAGCTTGCACCATCATGCTAGAAGATGCTGTAATTGTTGACAATATCATGTGAGATAGATTACATGTATGGAAGAGTGGCTTGACTACACTATTCTCATACCACAAGTCAGAGAAAGCAAGAAAAGTACCCACTTGGAATAAAACAAAACTACAACAAGATTATCAATCACATAACAAAATGCCAAAATGAAAGAAGAGAACTAATAATGCCTAGATCTCACCAGACCCTCATTAGCTACATATCTATTAAACAATATTAGAAGATCACACACCCCAGGTGTTTACTGTACAATTACCGATAATGAAAGGCAATTAAAGAGAATCCCATGGAGTGTTCCCAAAAACCAATTAAAAATCGCGTAAAATGAATCACATCATATGACCCAATTCAATAGAGAATCTTGTTTGGCACACGAAAGTCGAAATGAAGCTGAGTCAAGCCTAGTTGGTTGAAACAGTTGCAGAATGTATCCTTTTTATTAAATGATATAAGTATCACTGAAGCACAAAGACATAAAACGCGTTATAGCTTGCATGACAGTGGTGAAACAGCTATGCATGGACTGGTACTAGGTCTGGTAATGTGAATGTGGTTTTGTATCACAATAAGATGCAACAAAAAAAAAAAGGCATACAACACCCCCACCTGCAAATCCAGGAAGCTGCCTATATATAATCCATACGCATTTACAAAAATTACTTTGTACTATGCAAAATTTCATGGTAAATGTGTGGGGATATTTCCGAACTCACCGGATGACTGGCCGGATGCTCTATCTCATGCTCCGGCGCCAGCTAGGCCATCTCGGCAAGGCCCGTCTCAACGTCCGCCAGTTCGGCCAAGTGCCCCACTCCGGCCAGAGACTCATCTCGGCACCTTGCACGACATTTCCACCTTGGCCAGGACGCTCCCAGCTCGGCTGAGCTCCACCTCGGCCAGGTCGTCTCCAGCTCGGCTAGGGACTCCTCCCCGGTCCTCCATTTCGGCGTCTCTGCAAGGGCTCTAACCAAGTCAAGGTCCTCTCCGACCTCGGCTCCCCGACCTCGGTGAGGATGCCAGGACTAGCCGAGGCAGGGCCTGACAGCTGTCCACCCTTGGACACTTGAGCACGCTATGGCCCGTGCGACAAGACAAGGGGGACAGCCCGTATCTCCTGACAGATCGCCCTCCACAGCTCCCAAAGCGCCAGGATATGGCCTAACGGGACAGGACAGGCTACGACGGGACCAGACAGGCTACGATGAGACCGCGCCTCCCTAGTACCTGACAAAGTGGGCTATGACAAGACAGCCAACAACCCGTTTGCCTCCTCCTCCTCTATATAAACACAGCTACCCCTCCAGAAAAAGGAGGACGCCATTACCACTCTGGTATGCCATCTTCTTCCCCAAAAATCTCCTCCCTCTGCTTAGTTCATACACTAACTTAGGCATCGGAGAGCCCTGCGCCGCCCAGGCCAGGGTCCTCTGACCTGCATTTCTCCTTCCTTTTCTCAGGCTCCAAGCGCAGGCATCGGTGTCCCTAATCTCACTCGGGTAAGTCCTCTAAGGCACCCCCCATTATTGTGGGTCGTTATTTTTTGCTCCTACAATTGGCGCCGTCTGTGGGGAAGCAATATCCCAGCCTTCCAACCTTCTCCAAATCTTTCCAAACACCATGCCTCGAAGAACCAGAAAGGGAAAGGAACCTATCGCATTGTCGACACAACTGCCGACGGTCCCCCGCCGAGAGAGGTCAGGAGCAAGATCTGGCCAAGCAGGCAACCAACAGCAGGATACTCGGTCGGGTTCATCCTCTAAGGATTCGACCTCGACTCTACCCCCCGAAAGACGCGCCCTGAAGAGCAGAAGCAACCGGGCCCGGGAGCAGTTCAACCTCCGCGACAGCGATCATATCGCTTCCAGCTCAGCGGATATCTCCAGCTCGCTAGTAGCCCCCAGCTCTGCAGGAATCTCTTCCAACTCGGGGGCAGCTAGACGGAACTTTTTGTCACTTAGCTTCCGACCTCATGCTGGTCCGTCCACGTGCTGGTTTCCACCTCACGCTGGTTTCGGCCTCATGATGGTCTCGACCGCATCAGACGACCTCATGCTGGTCCGTCCACGTGCTGGTTTCCACCTCACGCTGGTTTCGGCCTCATGATGGTCTTGACCGCATCTGACGACCTCATGCTGGTCCGTCCACGTGCTGGTTTCCACCTCACGCTGGTTTCGGCCTCATGATGGTCTCGACCGCATCTGACGACCTCATGCTGGTCCGTCCACGTGCTGGTTTCCACCTCACGCTGGTTTCGGCCTCATGATGGTCTCGACCGCATCTGACGACCTCATGCTGGTCCGTCCACGTGCTGGTTTCCACCTCACGCTGGTTTCGGCCTCATGATGGTCTCGACCGCATCTAACGACCTCATGTTGGTATCGCCCTCGTGCTAGCTACGCGCTTCACAGGTTTGGCCTCATGTTGGTCTCGGCCAGTGCCATCGAGACTGCCTTCGGGTTCTTACACCCAGGTTTCTCCACCTCGGCGAGTGCCAGAAAGACAAGTCACAGGTTAACAGCCCTGGAAAAGGCCTCAAGTTCGGACACTCGGCCAATTCCTAAACTCAGGGTCTTCACCCATCTCCAAGGGTTAACAGCCCTGGAAAAGGCCTCGAGTTCGGACACTCGGCCAATTCCTAAACTCAGGGTCTTCACCCATCTCCAAGGGTTAACAGCCCTGGAAAAGGCCTCGAGTTCGGACACTCGGCCAATTCCTAAACTCAGGGTCTTCACCCATCTCCAAGGGTTAACAGCCCTGGAAAAGGCCTCGAGTTCGGACACTCGGCCAATTCCTAAACTCAGGGTCTTCACCCATCTCCAAGGGTTAACAGCCCTGGAAAAGGCCTCGAGTTCGGACACTCGGCCAATTCCTAAACTCAGGGTCTTCACCCATCTCCAAGGGTTAACAGCCCTGGAAAAGGCCTCGAGTTCGGACACTCGGCCAATTCCTAAACTCAGGGTCTTCACCCATCTACAAGGCTCTACGCCCTGGAAATGGCTTCGAGTTCCTACACTCAGCCTTTCCTAAAGCCCCGTGTCTTGGACACACTCCGGCTCTACGCCCTGGAAACGGCATGGAAGAGTTCCTACACTCAGCCTTTCCTAAAGCCCCGTGTCTTGGACGCACTCCGGCTCTACGCCCTGGAAACGGCATGGAAGAGTTCCTACACTCAGCCTTTCCTAAAGCCCCGTGTCTTGGACACACTCAGGCTCTACGCCCTGGAAATGGCTTCGAGTTCCTACACTCAGCCTTTCCTAAAGCCCCGTGTCTTGGACACACTCAGGCTCTACGCCTTGGAAAAGGCCTGCAGTTCCTACACTCAGGGCCTTCCCTAAAGTCTGGGTTCATAAACCCCTCAAGGCAGTTCGGCCAAGGACAGTTTCCTGAAGTCCGGGTTCATACACCCCTCAAAGACCGTTTCCGAACTTATGCTCATCTCCGACCCACTGTCGCAAGGCAGTTCGTCTCGGCCAAAAGCTGGCCACTTCGGCTAAGGGCAGCTCTACAAGATTGCAGTAGAGACTGTTCCGTATCACCTCCTCGGCCTCATGCCAGTTCGCAGCTCCACAGCAGCGCCAGACTCCAGTACGGCAGGAAATCCTTCCTCCGGCTCGGCAGCAGTGCCAGTCTCCGGTTTCGGCCTCATGCCAGTTCGCTGACTCCAGTACGGCAGGAAATCCTTCCTCCGGCTCGGCAGCAGTGCCAGTCTCCGATTTAGCAGCCTCCTCATCAGCTTGCTTCCTCAGCAGCAACAGTAGCAAGATACTCCTAAATAAATGAGCCATCTCCCTTGGCTTTCAGCAACAATGCACTCTCCAGCTCGACGGAGGCATCTTGTTACAGCTTCACAGTGATGCCAACCTCCAGCTCCGGTTCATTGCCAGCCAGTCATCCTCCATGATACTTACCTTCTGACCTCAAGAGAGCAGTCTATCGAGCTCAGAAGCTGGGGGGCTATTGTGTGGGGATATTTCCGAACTCACCGGATGACTGGCCGGATGCTCTATCTCATGCTCCGGCGCCAGCTAGGCCATCTCGGCAAGGCCCGTCTCAACGTCCGCCAGTTCGGCCAAGTGCCCCACTCCGGCCAGAGACTCATCTCGGCACCTTGCACGACATTTCCACCTTGGCCAGGACGCTCCCAGCTCGGCTGAGCTCCACCTCGGCCAGGTCGTCTCCAGCTCGGCTAGGGACTCCTCCCCGGTCCTCCATTTCGGCGTCTCTGCAAGGGCTCTAACCAAGTCAAGGTCCTCTCCGACCTCGGCTCCCCGACCTCGGTGAGGATGCCAGGACTAGCCGAGGCAGGGCCTGACAGCTGTCCACCCTTGGACACTTGAGCACGCTATGGCCCGTGCGACAAGACAAGGGGGACAGCCCGTATCTCCTGACAGATCGCCCTCCACAGCTCCCAAAGCGCCAGGATATGGCCTAACGGGACAGGACAGGCTACGACGGGACCAGACAGGCTACGATGAGACCGCGCCTCCCTAGTACCTGACAAAGTGAGCTATGACAAGACAGCCAACAACCCGTTTGCCTCCTCCTCCTCTATATAAACACAGCTACCCCTCCAGAAAAAGGAGGACGCCATTACCACTCTGGTATGCCATCTTCTTCCCCAAAAATCTCCTCCCTCTGCTTAGTTCATACACTAACTTAGGCATCGGAGAGCCCTGCGCCGCCCAGGCCATGGTCCTCTGACCTGCATTTCTCCTTCCTTTTCTCAGGCTCCAGGCGCAGGCATCGGTGTCCCTAATCTCACTCGGGTAAGTCCTCTAAGGCACCCCCCATTATTGTGGGTCGTTATTTTTTGCTCCTACAGTAAAGGTATCTGAAAAAAAGAAGGTAGAAATGACCCAGTTTTCCAAGAGACATGTATAAATGAAGATTGATTGTCATGCAAGAAACTCAGTCATTTGCATTGCCATGATGTAGTGCCAGCCTTACAGAAGTGCAGGGTCTTTATCTTTCCTAAAAGAAATATGTTTTTTAACCTTTACCACATTGAAGCCTCTTCCTTCCTATTTTCTAAGGGCAAAGCAATTGCTCTCTGTTTGCAAGTATATGCATAAGCCAATGGACACAGTAAATATCATAACAGCAAGTTTGCAGGTTGGGAGGAGATCCAGACCGTTCAGCAACTAATAGATGACCATAGACAAAAACTGATAGATGGCCATCATGATCAATGGCTTTAAAAGGGGACAAAATGACAACATTAGCAACAGATCACATTGAATAAGAAGAAGCTGATCGATTGTATGGTAGGATCATTTGACACAAGGCAACTTCTAGTTGGTGGCCAATCAGAAAAGAGACACAAGCATGACCCGGATCATCATAAGGGAGTGCCACACATAGCACACGTTAGCATTGCTTAATCTGAGAGCAATATGTATTCACTCATTACACAAAGTAAGAAATATTTAAGGAGAAACTAAGGAAAAGTTGAGGACGTGTCGTTCTTTTTTCATGAAGTAATGATCAATATAAAATCAGCTCTATAAATAACATTTCTATGCCCTTTCCCTTCTTCACATTCCAAGAACCAAAGGGTCACAGAAATATAAGAAAAGGGGCAAAGGGGGTAACATCACAGTCCATCCATCCATATATAGATGGTGAAGAAAAGCAACAATGGCTCAGTTGGAGTTGAAGACAAGATTCAATCATATTTACCCAAAACCATGCCTTGCCAGAGGAGGAAGTACAAAGGGGTGAGGATGAGGAGCTGGGGGTCATGGGTCTCTGAGATAAGGGCACCAAACCAAAAGACAAGGATATGGTTAGGCTCCTATGCCACCCCTGAGGCAGCTGCAAGGGCCTATGATGCTGCTCTCTTGTGTCTAAAGGGTTCTTCAGCTGATCTCAACTTCCCCATCACCCCATCAACCCACTTCACAGACACCCTCATGTCCCCTAAGTCCATTCAGAGAGTAGCAGCTGCAGCTGCCAACAGTGCCACCTCCCCTTTACCTCCACTTCCACCACCATCATCTTCATCATCGCCATCATCTCCGTCGGACGATCACAACAATATCTCGACACCATGTTCGGGGACTTGCACAGCAATTAAAGTAGAAGAAGATCTGCAGTCTCCCACACCTCCCCCTCCACCACCTTCCTCTTCATCTTCACCATCGCCTTCGTCTCCATCAAACGACCAGGGCGATACCTCGACACCATATTCCAGGAATTACACTGCAACAAAATTAGAAGATCCACATTGTTCGATGGATCCGTGGATTGACTTTGATGGGTTGCAGTCGCTGAAGTGCGTGGATCAAGTGCTTAACGGTTGCAATCCCTTCGATCATCTAGTGATGGGAGAATGCGAGGAAGAGGGTGCAATGGGTGACATCCATTTATGGAGCTTCTGCTAATCTGATTCGTTTTTCGGTTTCTAGGGTGATTTTAACAGGACACTGACCCTTTATTATTATGTTCTTTGATTGATAAGTGCCAGGAGGAATTCCCATGGAACCACATGATCTTGGGTCTTTCCTGGAGTTCTTATATTGCATTGGTATGGTGTACTAATTTTTTTCAAGTAATTGAGTTAAAATCCAAATAAGTTCATATTGTTTCATGCATTGGAAAAATAGGAGAAAAGGTGTTATTCCATCCATGAAGTCCTTTAATTTAACACAACTCAAGGTACTTGGATTGGATTGTTTCACAGTAACGTAAGATTGTATGAGTCATTCTAATTCTAGGTGAACTATCAAACAACAGTGGTGCATTTTTTGCTAGAATTTTGGACTATCCCTTGAATATTCAAGGAAAATCCTATGGGTGGTCCAAAATTCTGGCAAAAAAACTTGTCCATGTAGACTTTTTGATCAAACAAATTTCATAATTGTTTGCAGTGTAGTTCATGGGCTCAAGAAGAACCAGAATTCCAAACATTTCACAAGAAGATGGTGTTTTTCTGGTATAATTATGGAAGCTATTTTGACTATATTGACTGTCATTTGACTAACTATAGATGAATCTTCGAGAATTTCTCGTGGTGTCAACTTAAATATTTTCTCACATGTACGTGGGACCCGTTTTACATGGGGGATCACATGGAAGGTGATTGGACCATGTTATTACTTTGTTCTTCTGCTGGGCCTAGCACACATGAAGTTGTCCTCTTGACCGAATCTGCCCCTTTCATCATTATTTACATAAAATAAATCTAGGACTTCTTTGTGAAACGAGATGATTCTTCCCTCCGCAAATTCTTGTTTTTAAGGAGAGAGGAAATTGTATTTTTAATCCTTTAAATAGTAAATCGAAATCCTCTCTGCCACATAAACTTCTTTTCCTGACAAGGTAGAAGACCGTGAGCTAAGTGCTATAAATCCATTAGTGGAAACCGCATTTGAGACCTAAACAGGTTAAAATCGTACCCCGCATTTTATTATTAATACAGATTTTAGTTCAGTTCAGAGTTATGACCACCTTTAGATTGATGACATGTAAAATACAAAATTCTGCACATTTCAAATTTAAATGCGAGGTTTGCTCATGACATGTCCCACCTTGTTTTCTTATACTGATCATGTATTTAGATTGATCAATCTTATGGCTTTTTTTTTTATCTTTTCCCCGTTGAGGGTCCTACTGATTGCATTTAACCTTGAGCCAAGTGGTGATTTTGAAAATGTGCGGTTATCTTTGAACATGAGGGGAGAAAAGGGGAATCAGAAGCCTAAATAGAAGCTCCTTTTTCAGCTAGATATGCCCTGTTGAGTGGGCCTATAGTCATTGTATTAGTCAAATTAGGCCCAAGCCAAAAGTGAACTTGACCCTAGCCTGCGGGCTTAAAAACATAGCCCAAATCTAAGCCCAGTGAGGATTAAGCTCTAATAAAGCATAGCCTAGACACCCAAAAGCTTGAACTCTAGGAGGGGCTCCCCTGCATCACACAATGCGCAGGGCATTTTTGTAAGAGCATTCTTGTTTGCTCTAGAATATATTGGAATTTATGGCCAAATGAGCTCCACCGAATGATTATTAAGAGATTCAAACACACGTACCCCCACCCACATACCCATGTCCTAACCAACTAACCTACAACTTAAGACTATCTTCCCTTGATTTACTTGTCATTAAATGCGATATTATTTGTTGTTCATTTTAGTATGTTCACCTTTGATCTTGATTTTTAACCACTTATAGGGCATGTTTGTTTACAGTAGAATACATAGGAATTGAATATATAAGGTGGTTTAAAATGAAGATTGAAGGCAAATTTTAAAAATTGAACATCAAATAACGTTTTCTTTTAAGATTATAGAATCAAATGAATATGATATTTAATGCTCATTTTTAGAAATGCACCTTTCAAATCTTCATTTTTAATCACCCAATGTATCCAATTCCTATGTAGTTTAAAGCAAAAGAACAAGGTCAAGAAGATTTGACCGTAACCAATTCCTATGTAGTTTAATGCAAACGAGCAAGGTCAGGAAGATTTGACTGAAAAGACACCACTTGGGTCCTTCATCCAATTCTTTCATCAATACCAATTCTTCAGTGTGCAGAGCTTCTCGATCTATACACTATCTTTTGTGAGTTCTGCTCATCATATTTAAACCATATTCCATATGGGAAAATATTCATGTGTATCCATCCCTCACCATGTTATGGTGAGGGACAACATAGTAAGATTGATTTTATAATGCATCCGAACCATCCACACACATGGGACATCCTTAAATACACTAGACCCATTGAATTCACACCTATCCAAATGGATCGAACCGTTGGATTGAGGGTCAAATTTTTTCCTTTGATATAAAGTCGTTAGATTTGTAGGCCACGGATGAAGGGGCTTGAGGTATGGGATTGAACCCAAATTTGATATATGGGCTCATCCAAGATGTCTCTTTTCCATCCCCCACAAGTGCCATGATCAATGGGTCATTAGGTAGGCAACATTAAGTTTGTCCCTAACCATATGGTGAGGGAAGGATGTACAACAACAATCCCCCTTCTATATGTAACTCCAAATTCTGAGATAAACTCCCTCACTATTTCGTCTTTACTGTTGATCGTCATCTTCCCTCTTCTATCTTTGATCATATAACCCTAAGCGCTGTAAATGAACTTCTGTTTCATTGTATTCTAGCATCTTTAAAATTTTCTCTTCTATTCTAACTGTCTCTCTTATATAGCCAGTCATTCCTAATTATATTAAGTATTCAGATTTAATCTTACTCCTCGATTTGAATGACTTTGAATCATAAATAGTAAAATGAAAGATAGAAACTTCTAGGCCCAGGAAAGATTATTATTTGACAGTAAACGTCCAAGTTTTACCATCAGCCAAATTGGCAAGTAACACCTAACGTGCTCTGATACCACTTGTATAGGATCTTACACCAATCAATTGGTGATAGAAAACGGCACAACAATAGTTTTATGGTGAGGGCGAGCGGAACGAAGGTGGACATTGTCTGATAGGTGTTATTTTTGCACTGTTATCCATTGGATGTTGTGTGTCAGTACATGCATCCAAAAAGTAGTTGGAAGTGGAGTGAAGGTCTAAACGATGGATGGGCAATTAGTTGGCCATTGATATATCCTAGTCGAGTCAAAATCATCATCAGTCATCAGCCAGGTCCACTCTAGGAATAATAAGAACTCACCAGTAATCAGATTTAGATGGATCCAAACACCACCACTTCAGTTACCTG
The DNA here is from genome assembly GCA_012931725.1 of Litsea cubeba. NCBI lineage: Eukaryota > Viridiplantae > Streptophyta > Magnoliopsida > Laurales > Lauraceae > Litsea > Litsea cubeba. The sequence continues at coordinate 5,118,706 of CM022954.1, read as the reverse complement.
CAACTTTTGAGACGTCTGATCGAGTTCCAGGTAATCGCAGTTACTGGGTTATTAGAGTTACAGGAATCCGAGCAGGCATTTAGTTCATAGCAAAGACTAGAAGGTGATGTCCCACTATTTCCTTGACTTGGTGCAGAACTCACACACCTCATAGGTAACATGATCGGGCCAAGATAACATCAAAACCAATAAAATTCACGTATAAATGGAACACTTATTTCCACGATTGCCATGCAGACTTCCCATTGCAGTGAAGAGAAGTGTATACAAGCACCACCCTATGACTCATCATAGAGCTTGAGCAAATGAAAGATTGATTTCTCTGCTAATTTTCTGCACAAATCTAGGCTATGCTCTTACAAGTGAGTTTGGACATCTTCAACTCTAGTTACCCTGTAAATCTGATATGAAAAAGGTTAAATGTAAGCCAAATGGTGTTGTTTGGATTCACCGTAAATAAAATCCGAACAAATCGCAACTTAGCTTTTAAGAAGGTATTCAAATCGCAAGGTTATTGTTGCAACTGAATAAACATGTAGCCAGATGTCCAAACACTGGAGTTCCTGACTTAAATTGAGGTTTATTTATTTATTTATTTTTTTGTAAAGGTGAATTCAGTTCGTTGTACTTTGTTTCTATAGATCTCAAATGAGCCCTGAAGAACATCTAAGTGTTGTATTGTGGTCATCAGTTAAAAACCAATCACCATGGTGAATATGGAGCCATGATCCTTTAATAAGTACTAACCATGACAAATCAAAGCAGCACTATTGTAGATTGAGAAGTTTTTCCAGTGAATAAAATGAGACGAATATTACAACAATGAATGGACTGCGAAAAAAAAATTTCTCTTCAAAAAAGCAATTTCTGAATTTCTGGTACAAGAATGGGATACAAGACAGACTCTTCAGATGGTATTTACACAGCAGCTTATTCCGGAGAGAACAAAATAATCCTTACCCAACGGGGAAAATTTTCAAAGCAACAATTCTAGATCAAAAGGGAAGCTGACCTTTCAGCAGCAGTGATGACCAGGCATACAAGAAACCAGCCCACATCACAACATTGTCCTCTTTCATGTCAAAAACAAGGACTCCAAATAATCATCAATGTAAGCAAGACAAGGCCAATGATCAGTTCTAATTCGAACTAATGTTGAAATCTCACTAACTTCCATTTGAAGGAGGAGATGAAACCTTGGAGGGAGAAATATAAGAACATGAAAGCAACCCATGTTTCTTTTCCGGACACTAGATGGACTGTCAGGATCATTTTCATTGTGAATGTACTTGAGCTGAAGAGGGCTGCTATGAGCTGGTGGAACCAGAGTGGCGTCATCATAAGCATCATATTTCCAGATGACATCCTTGATGACTCCACCATCCTTCACTGTGTTCACAAGGGATTGACCAGTCACGCTTACAATAAAGGGGGCCAAATAGCGTTCAACAGCTCCAATCAGATCGTATGCAGGAACTTCAAGCAGCTTCACAGAACTTGTTCCACTAATTGCTGCAATGCCTTTGCCCCCTTTCAAAAGAAAGGTCTCTCGTCCAGTGCTGGAAGAATTACCACAGGTTTCCCACAAGGCGTGGAACAAATCTGAGTAGTATTCAGGAATTGCATCTTCCATGATGTCAGAGGGAACAATAGCCGTGAGAAAAATGTCTTCGATACCCACTGTAATACTCTGTAGTGGACCACGGATGATTTGTCCATTCTCCGCATTTGTTTCAATTGAGACATCAACCAGACCTGGCTTGGGCTCTCGAGGTTCCAATTCAATGATCACTGTTGCCCTGAAGCTTTCTTCTTCAATTTCATCAGAACCGTTTTCTATAGGCACAATATCAAGGGAGCCTTTTATGCTCAAATCATGATCTTTTCGAGAAGGTTTGCCAAGTAGAAAGGGTATATGAAATGGTGGAATAGATCCATATGGTGCTGATGATGAAAAGGTAATCACAATTGCATATAAAGCAGGTAAAGAATCCACTCCATATGAACTTGTACCAGATGTGTCGACTCCCCAAATGCGATTAAAGGGTTCAGACTCAAATCTCAATGTACATGGTATTTTTATCTTAAATCCTGGCATGTGTCTGAAATCAGGAATAGATGCAAAGTGCACCCGCAATATCCCTAGAATCTCAGCAACTTTTGAATCCATCACACGCAGAGGCTCCTGTGGCATTTCAATTCTCTCAGCTGCAGATGGAAGCTGGACATCAGAACCACCATCACCCTCCCCTTCCTTTTCTATATGGGGCTTACTGTCCCCAATTACTTCGAAATAGCCGTGCTTGTTATTTTCAATGCCCAAGCCAGATATGGCCAAGGACCATGACTGTTTAACAAGCAGTGGAATTACCCGCTCAAGATGAATGTATGAAGAGACAGCCTGTAAGTTCTTAGCATCATGAGAAGGACGCGGTGACTGAGCTTGGAAGAAAGCACCCAGATGTGGCGAAGGTGAAACACCAGGAAGTTGTTCGCCTAGATTCATTATGTGCCTAAGCTTCACTCCAGGAATGCATAAAAGCATTCGCAGATATATCCTGCAGGGATGACAGACAATACAAGTAGCATTAATCATCGATGATTCTTTCTTTGAAGAAAGAAAATAATAAGTAGCATTAATTTATAAACAATTAACACAATTTGTTTATGGGTGTTTACTTGTGACACTTTTTATTCCTTTCTTCTTTTTATGTTGTTGTCTAGAGGATCAACTTGTAATACATTAACATGACAGTTCTCAACACTAGGTAAGGAGACAGTTCAAAATACACGTATGTTCAGCTCCTTGCCATTTCAGAAAGTAGAACCATACTAAAAGTAGAGGTTAAAAAATCACAAACAGAGCTGTATTCTCTTTCCAACTTTATGCTTAGGAAAGAAAATCAAAAAATTGTTTGCGACGTATTAAACATGAAAGCTGAGGTTGTCACCTAATGCAACATGAAAAAAAAAAAAAGCATACAAGAATAGGCACATACAATCTCAATTGTACCTTGCATTGTCACGAACCTCCACATCCGGGAAAGACTGACAGGTGAAAGCTAAGAGCTGCGAAAGTGGTTGGAACACCCTCGAACTATGATGGTGCATAAGCATTGTTCGGCAAATGCCTAAAAGTTTACTGCCTTGAGACCATGATCTCAATCCCGTGTCTGGGCCATGGTTCTCGGCAAGAAAAACGATGTAGGCAGTGAGTAACTCTAACAAGCCGCAAGGTGGGACAGTCTCATTTTCAGCAATCCTATCAAAAATGGGGAAGTATGATGCCAACTTATAATCAATGGAAAGCTTTGAAAGCAAATGCTCGTCAAAAGTCTGCAGCAAGCGCTCGCCAAAGCAACAATGGGAAGAGCAGCCCAACAATCGGTTGACAAACGCAACAATAACAGGAACCAATGGACGGAACTCCCATGCCAAGTTCACAAGCTTAGTCTGCGCAGTCGAATTTCAAACAGCCTCATCACCAGAATGTTTTACTCCCTCCCATTAGCAAATTGAAATTTGAATGCTTATTCAAACATACCTGTATCGTTCGAAAGATGATAGATTCCATGGAAACTCGAAGCGAAGAATCATCCACACCAGAATGGGGCCTGAGCCCAATCAAAAACTTATGAAGTGTGCGAAATGCCACGGCAGTCTCGGAGCTCCAAGGAGGCAGCCACTTGAATGCTGATACGCAGATAAGGCCCTCTTCAAAGAGCTTCACAACAGCAGTTCCTGTGCCCACATTTTCACCCACAATTCCCTCAATTTTCAAACTGGTGTCAATACAGATAGAGCAGTAGGCGAGCACATCGAGCTTCAAGGCCTTCAACGCGAGGGGATCAAATACGTTGGGGTAAAATTCTGATGCCATTGGGACCAATGACTGTATCTTAATGGGTTTGAAACCCAATAGCCAGTGGAGGGTGAGCAGGCGGAAGGCCAGAGGCTGCTGGACTTCCTTTGACATGAGCGTGAGGCGCCGAGCGATCTCGCTCTCTTCGCCGTCCAACGCATCTGAGAAATGCGAATACAGCATGAGAACAACATGGCATAGGATAGGATCATACGAGTAAAGCAGGCCAGAGAACTGCACCTTCAGGAGGGAGACCTGGAGATCGAGCGCCGCCGCAATCCCCAACAGCATCCACATGAATTCCATCATCCCACAGGGCGTTAGAATCTGCGGCCGCTCAAGCAAGAAAGCCATCACTTTCCTCAGCTCCTTGGAATTCAAATTCGAAATCTCCCTGCCACTAGAAGAATTCAAATTCTGAGCAGCCCCCGCTGTGAGGGAATGCGGGATGTTGAAGGGAACCAATGGGACGGAGGTGGATAGGAGGGAGATGTTGGGGGCGGCGGCGGAGGACGGAAGGATGAGGTTGTGGATTGCCGCGGTGAGGAGGAGGATGTAGCTCTGGGAGGCATGGGTGCGCTCGCTCTGGCAGAGATTCCAAAGGTGTGGGGTGATCTCGGCGAGGAGGCAGGGGTAGGCGTTTTCGAGCTCGCGGAGGCATTCGCAGGCGACGGAGCGGGTGTGGCGGTCGACGCTGTGATTGGGGCGGTTGGCTACGGCGAGGAGGAGCTCAACGAGGCCTTGTAGATGGCGGGGGGAGCGGTCGAGGGCGTCGAGGGAGATCATGAAGGAGGTGGAGGAGACCATCATCTGCTCTTTGAGAGAGAGGGTGAGGGAGGCGGCGTCGACGGGGGATTGGACGAGGGAGCGGAGGGCGTCGAGAACGCCGGCAAGTGCCAGGGCGGAGGAGGAGGCGGGGTCGGGGATGAGGCGGAGGGAGTTCTCGTCGAGGAAGAGGATGAGGGAGGATTTGAGGGGGAGGGGTGTGTCTTTGCGGAGGAGGGAGTGGAGGGCGAGGTCGAGGAGGGATAGTCCGGGGAATTGGGCGAGGCAGCGGTCGGCGGCGGATTGGAAGTCTTCGATTAGGGTTTCCCATTCCTGGAGGGAGAGCTGCTTGATGGGTCTCTCCATTAAAAAAAGAAGCAGCAGATGAAAAACCCTAGGAGAGATAGATAGAGATAGAGATGGAGAGAGAGAGAGGAAGAATAGAAACCCTAGGGTTTGGGGAAGGGTCAGAGGATGGGAGGGGTGAGGAAGGTGGAGAGGAGGGTTCGGATGAAGAATCCGAACTTGAAGATGAAAACCCAAGAGAATTTCATTTCATGGAGGGAAAGTTTGCTTTGTTTTCTTTGATTTCTTTTTCTCAGATGGAGAAAGAAAGAAACAGAGAGAGAGAGATCTGGTGGGGGTGTAAATAGACCTCTCCAGAAGAGAGTTCAGTGAAAGGAGGAGAGTGGCAAGGGTTTTCTCCTTTTACAGCACTAGCTTGGGACAATCATGGTGGGCCCCTTGTTGCAATTTTGTCCATCCACTCAGTAGGGCCACCTCTTATCTAGTCCTTATATTTTTGAATATACACTTTTTCATAAAAAGTGCATGAAAAATGGAAAAGATTTTTTATAGAAAAATCTATTTTTAGTGGGGCCGTTTTTTTTTTTTTTTTAAATGAGCTAAATTTCTTTATGAGTTTTGGAACACAATTGCACCAATTTTCTTTTTCTTGTCAAATCTTTAGAAAAAATTTATTAAACTTTTAAGGTTGTTAATTGAAGGACTATACTAGATTTTACATGGAGTTTATGGATAAAAGAGACTATTCCATTTCCATCCCTCCTGTTGGGAAGATAAAAAGCATCCAAACAGGCTCCCATTTAGGCACATATGCTTCAAATTTTCATCATAAGTGCATGAGGTAGAGATCAATCAACCTCGTCAAACACATAAAACGTGCATGAGTTTAGATATCAATCAATTTTATCAACGTGCATCAGATTTGAATGCAAATTCTCTTCATCACCTTGAATCTATCTAATCCCTTCAGACAAATACCTACTTCATTAATAACATTTTAGTTACTATATATAGGATAGGTTGAATTAGATCAAAAAGCAAAAAAAAAAGAAACAAACAGATAAAGGCCTATGCCATAACGGCCCATGAAAGCATCCAAACAAACCAAAACCAAAACCATTATCTTTGCTCATTTTTGTTTCATTCTATTTGGCTATTTTTCAATTGGAGTTAGCTGTTATGTTTTTTTCTTTGTAGTTTTTTTTTTTTTAGTTTTATGTTGATGGTGATTTTACTAAATGAAAAGGATGTTGAGATTATAAGACTAAAAAATGCCCTCCATTAATCTCAATATAAATGAGATTACTATATATACTATGAAGAGATTTATAGGAATAATTAGCGAGAAGTCCCTAGAATCTCATAAAAGGAATGCGCAATCTAAGCCATTTTGCACTAATGCCTCTGGTCCCTTGCGGCTGTAAATATTCCAGCCGAAGGTCTTTAATGAGGCTAATTTCATTTTTTATGACTAATTAGCATAATTATCACAACCATTCCAGCATATTCACGCTATTTTCCAACAAAATTTAAAATTCAAACTGAAGGAAATTTCTTCTCAGAGTATAGCTTCTATGTCGAAGTCTACTAGATGTTTCGTCTCAGCATCATCAAGAATGGCTTCGAGCAACATCTTCACGAGGATGATCCAACATCTTTGTGTAACATCTCTACATCATCGGGCATGGCTTCGAGCAACATCTTTGCATCTCCGACTTCTTTTTTTCTTTGCTTTTTTGGTGAACCTTTTTCTCTGGCTTCACTTTCTCCACTCTTCACCTCTTCTTTTTCTCCAGATTCAATGTTTAGCAAGGTGCATGCGTTCTTCCGATAAAATTATACGAGTTTGATAAGATAAACTCGGATAACTGAGATATTATATCAAACTCAGATAACTTTTTGAATTTAGATAACTTTATATCTGAACTCAAATATAAAGTTATTTGAGTTTTGGAAAACTGATCTGTTTGGCAGAATTCAAAAACTCAAATAAATTTATCTGAGTTTTGGTAGGTCCCTAGACAACTTCGTGATTTTTGTGGTTTTATCCTTCTAAAAAATTCTTCGCGATTTTCTCCTTTTCAAACTAGTAAATCTTCTCCTTTTTTTTTTTTAAATCTTGTCTATACTTATGTGTCCATGATTAATGGAAATCCCATTAATGGGATATCCATTAATCATGGCCATTTAAATGGTAGTTGACCATTACTAATAACATATCCCACTAATCATGGATATGTTTTATCTTAAAATAAATAAACTTTTAAAGGAAGGGTAACTTGGACATTTTAGGTGGTCAAATTTGAAAAAATGACCTATCACACTATGACAAAAATGTATGTTGTAGACCTACAGCCACAAAGAGAAAGGTACAGCACTTGTTGCCGAATTCCCCAAATTTATATTGAAAAACATTTTTTTTCAAATCATGTGATTAAATGCAAGGCAGTTTAAATGCAATATAAGCCTTTGGAATAAATGGTAAACAAGTTTCTATTTTAACCATCGATAGTAATTTTAATTCATGTTTGTTATCTCAGAATTCATATTTGAATTGTGGTAAGATTTTATGTTGCTCGTCAAATTAACCTAATACAACCATCTTTCTTTATCCAGGCTTGAGGCCAACGGACTAAAGATTTCACTCAAGATAAATAAAATGAAAAAATAAAATTCATATAGGTAACTCCAACATAGTTGGGACTTGGGACAAGACTTTAACGGTGGTGATGGTGGTGGTGATCTTGATCTTAATCAAATAATAGCATAAGATTCACTATTTTTATTAATAAAAAAGGAAACACAGCAAAATAATTTAAAATCTTAAAATTAAACATCATAATCAACCAAACTTCTTTCGGTGAATTAAAACACACAAAATTGACAATCATGAGCTTGATAAGGAAACTCTAAAAAAGTATTAATGATTGTATACCCAAGTGGGCCCCACGGGCCCACAGTCAGAGCCCCTCTTAGCCTAGACCTGAAAATGACTCGGACACTCTATCCGGAACAAAATCAAAATGACGAAACTGCCCCTCTCTGCAAAAACCCTACAACTTCCTTCATTTCTTTCCCTTCCTTTTTGTCGCGCAAAACCCTAGCTCCTTCAATGGCGGCTTTGCTCAGAAACCCTAAAATCTCGATTTCTCGATGTTTCTTCTCGACAATCTCTTCCCCCTTATCTGAAAAGCCCTCGATTCCTTTCCGTTCCATAAAATCCATCATCCGATCCGAATCCGATCCTGAGAAGATCGCCGAAATCTTCCAGAAATACTCCGATTCCTCCCGCTTCCTCCGCGATCGGCCCCTCTTCGATCTCTCCGTCCGAAAACTCGCCCGCTTCCGCCGCCCCGATCTCATCGAACGCGTCCTCGAGCACCAGAAATCGTTCGCCGTCGCGTCGGCGTCGAATACCGAGGGCTTCTGGATCCGGATCATGAAGCTCTACTCCGACTCCGGCATGGTCGATCAGGCTGTCCGTACATTCGACCAGATGCCGGAGATCGGCTGCGATCGCACCCAGAAATCGCTCTGCGCGCTCCTCACCGCCTTCTTGTCCAATGGCCAGTTCAATCGCGTGCACGATTGCTTCGCGGAGATGCCGAAGAAGATTGGGGTTTCTCCAAATGTCGCCGCGTATAATCTCGTCCTGAAGGCTTTTGTTGCAGAGAAATCGCTCGCTTCGGCGCGATCCCTGGTGGCGAACATGGAGAAAGAACTTGGGGTAATACCTGATCTTGTTTCTTATAATATACTGTTAGGTGGGTACTTGAAATTAGGTGATGAAAGTGGATTTAATGAGATTTTGAAAGAGATTTCTTTGAAAGGATTCAATCCCAATGTAGTTACTTACAATCGTAGGATATTGTTTCATTGTAGTAAAAATGAGAGCTTTAAGGCTAAGGAGTTGCTGGAAGTGATGGATTCTAAGGGGATTAAACCCAATTCAGCTAGTTTCAATGCTGTTATTGATGGGTTTTGTAAGGAAGGGGATGTACTTTCTGCAAAGAGTGTTTTTGACAGTATGCGTGGGTGTGAGTATCTTTTGCCCAATTCTACTGCTTATGTTATGATGATTCGGAATTTGGTTGAGAAGGGGGAGTTTGAATTGGCACTGGATTTATGTAAGGAGAGTTTGAGGAGAAATTGGGTGCCTCCTTTTGAGTCCATGGTAGGACTGGTTAAGGGTCTTGTGAAGATTTCTAAGGTCGATGAGGCGAAGGTCGTTGTTGAGAGCATGAAGAAGAAGTTGACTGGGAGAGCTGTTGGTTCGTGGATGAAGGTTGAAGCTGCTCTTCCATTGTAGGATTTTTTTTTTTTTTTTAATTTTAAACTGAGGAGAATCTCTAACAATCGTTTGATAGAGCTGTATTGCTTCATGTTTGATTTTGCAAGATAAGAAGAAAAGAACAGCATTTGGTGAGAGAATCTGGATTATGAGAACAAGTTACTTGGTTGAGTTCTGGTTTTAAGTTTCTCTATATCTTGCAGAATTAAGAGAAACATGTTCACCTAGATTTTATTACATAACTTCTTTTACTTGAATTCCATGCGGGAATTGTTACAATTGATTGCAATCTTGATGAAGTCATGTTACCAATCACCAGAAAAGAAGAAAAAAAAAACATCTTTGAAATTCCTTTCTTCCTTAGGATGCTTATTTTTCATCGATGTCATTGATAACAAAATTTCTTATATGGCAAAAGACCTATCAGTGAGGGTAAGGTCCATGAGAGGTGACTTTAAAACAATCTTTTGTAATGTAGTCAGCTAAATCATTTTGTATCTCCACATGCGAAGAAAGTGAACATGGCAGTCCTGTTATCCAAACCCTTACCCCCGACGAACCTACGCAAGTCTCCATGGTTGTAAAGAAGCCAACGATGCCTTAGTTTGTCCAATGCACACAAACACACGAATGGTTTCATCCCCGCAAGTGCTCTCAGTTTCACTTTTTAGCATCTTTTTTAACCTAACTTGAAAACTTTTGAGTGTTTCCTTGACCTCGTCAAAATTTAATTCTCACTCTGGGAGGATGTATCGTGTATTTTGCAATGGAGATATTTTATTCTGAACACTGAGTTTTGGAAGTCCACATAGCTAGTTCTTGTGTATAGGATGATTTTAGTGTAAAGGAGTGCTTGTTTCTTTTTAACGCCTTTTGTGTGTTGATAAATATGTCATTGAACCCTCCTGAAATGTTACTGAAGACCATCAACTGTAGGGCATAGGAGATGTTTCTTTTGGTTGTATACTGTGAAAGGTTAAGTCTTTAGAGGGGCCATTTTTATGGAGTATTGTAGTGTTGTATTGTTGTCCAGTGGGAAATGCATAGGGAAAGGGTGGTTTTTAGGCTTAGGAATTTGTTTCCAGGAGCCTCAAATGCTTGAACACTGAAGTCCCACTAATTTAAAAGAGAAAAAAAGTGAGTCATTATATACATTGTGGTCCATTGAGACATCCACTCTTGTCACTTGTCAGACAGATAATATGGAGAGGCTGGTTTGATTTAAAGGATGAGGATGCCAAGTTTTTTTTTTTTTTTTTTAATAGGTTGGCTGACCGGCCAGCGGTGACACTATCAACCTGAAGATCCAGGATCTCCGAGCATGTGTGTGATACCAAGGTGCCAACACCATTCAATAATGAGTATGTTGGCGAGGGTGCCAAGCTTTGCTGCTCTGAAACCTAGAGGTAAATTGAATTGTACAATTTTGTCATCAAGAAATGAATTTGCACACACATGCTCGTGATGTTATTGATGGTACTAGAACCTTTGCCCTTCACCTAGCACCTGAGTACTCAAGACCTTAAAAACAGGGTGAATTTTGAGACAGCATTTGTTGTTAGTTAAACCTAACTGCTTCTTTCTGGATTAAAATTGTATTAAGAGAAGCCTCAGAACACTGCATAACCTACCTATCACTGAGAAACATGGACAGATAATCTACCTTACTGGATTGGTACCTATTCAAAAGTATTTACTAAAAAAAAAAAAACTGTTCAGAATTTGAGGAACCTGACCCCTGACACATCAGGATTGTCCGTTACTGTTGAGAAATTTTTTCTCACTGATGCATTTACTTGCATGATTGTCTGGGACTACTCGGACTTTACTTGATGCCTTTGAGCCTCATACTTTATAATGCATTCCGAAGGAAAGTGAAGTAGATAGCAGTTTATATCCGAGGATAAAACAGTAGGTAAAAGACTTCAGCTATTGTCTTCGAAGGATGTCAGTTGATGGGTGGTGTAAATATGCAGTGGCAGCTTGGATGAGAAGATGGTCAATCAGGGCGCAGCGAGTTTAGCAAGTTGGTTGGTGATGATGTCTGCTTTGCGGCAGTAGAACCAGTTTGGGCATTTCCAGGATTTGTTTCTAGATTATTGTAAGGTGCCATGGAAGGGATGGGATCCGTTGGAGTGGAGGTTGTCAATGGTGATGATGGAATGACCTTCAAATATGATGTGCTGGATGCTTAGTATAATTTTAAACCAGCAAGTAGGGCCCTCAGTTCAGCTGCCAATGGATGGCCTGTGACAATCCGGTCAGAGTGGGCCTCTGCCATGTTGCCTTTACTCAATGGGAATGGGGTGCTGCCTGTACCTGAAGAAGTGAAAGTTTGTGCAGACCATCCCCTTCACAGTCTCCTCCATGGCCAACTCAGCTCTATAAGCGCACACACGAACACACGCAACAACAACATATATTATTATATATAAAAAAAGTAGCAATGTTTTAGAACCAGATCCCCTCCAGCAAATTAGATGTGGTCTACCAATAGATTGGTTTAGATTTTATTTTATTTAAAACTTTTATTGGAAGGTGTTCATCTTAATACCATCAGGTTATGATGTTTTAGTATTAAAAAAGATATAATGTAATGGGGATTTTGAATAATTACTTAAAATGGCATTTTCTATAGGAAGCTCTTACAAAAAAAAAGGTCTAGGCTCTTGTTCAAACTTTCCCTTGATTGGTAGTTTTACCGTAAAATAAAGATAAAGTAAAATATTAAATCAAGAGAGAATAAAATATAAGTGGATTATGATGGTATTTTATTTTTAATTGTTTGGTATGGAATTCTTTTGACTTTTTGTATAGAAAAGTTTTTTTTTTTTTTTTTTTTGTCTTTTAGTAAAGAAATGAGATTGTTTTTTTTTTTTTTTTTTACTTTTTTTAAAGAGGAGGAGGGAATTTTGAAAAAATATACTCTTGATGTGACTCATTGTTTGAAAAATGAAAACTTTACTCGACTTTTACTAAACTAATAAAGTGTCAAACTGGCTTGCTATAGAATGCTCTGTTTTTCTCCGGCTACCAATCTCATTTGAATGAGAAGTGATAAACATGGGGCTTGTGATAGTCAGGAGGGCATAGCGTCATGCGTAAAAGGTTGGATTGGTCATGGAGGCTCGTTGATTCCCATATCATGTTATATGTATGGCCGGGCTCTTATGCGGTTGTCTCACACAAAAGATCATGTGGACTGCCTTGTGGGGCTTGCTAATCATGTGTGAGGTGCAAGATCAAGGATCTAGATGGGCCTACCTTTGTTTAAAATTTTAGTTTGTTAAATCATCCTAATCTCATGATCATGGCCCTCAAGTTTAACATCAGTCTTAGAATATATTATTTTTTAAATTTAATGATCAATCCTATTTGGGTCAATATTAAAAAAAAAAAAAAAGACTGCAACACTCGTCAGCTTGACTTGAATTACAAGCAGGTCTATACGTCATCATCCCAGTGTTTGGGTATGGAGTATGGACCCATATATAAGCCTAACCCAAAAGGACATGGTTATAACTTATAAATTGACAGTATCCCAACCCAATTCCCAAAGCCCACTCTTTGGAGGAGAGTGAGTCCTCCCAAGCCCAAGCACTCTTCCTTGTAACTTCCAAGAAATTTCCCAGCTGCTGCCTGGGAGTTGGGAATTTCTTTTCTGTCTCTTTCTTGATTCTTGACCTGAATCATTTCACCGATGCTACCACGAACTTGCTTCATCTCTTCCTTTCAATTCCAAACCTTGTTCCACTTGAGGAAAAAAAAAAACTCTCTCCTCTCAAGTCTCAACTGCCTCGGCTATATAAGAACCACCGGTGGATTCGTTTTGAAACAGTCCTCAGTCCTCTCTTTCATTCACTCGCTCACTCAGGCATAAACCAACGTAACCATTGTTGTAATCTAACATGCTCATGGATTCAAATGTCAAACAGAGTCTCATGGATCCAAATGCTGAACAGAAGGTCTCCAATCCCAATCCCCCCATCAAATACAGCAGCAAAAATGAGCTGATGTGCCTCTCCTTCCTCTGCTTCACCACCATAATCACCATCATTCGATCCCATGACCAGCCCTGGAAAATCCCATATGCAGTCAACGTATGCTTCCTGGCCATGCTGTTGTTCCAATGCATCGATGTTTTCAGCCGCTTGCCAGAGAATGCGGACAAGCAAGAGAAATTGAAGGCTCCCATTTTCATCCTTTTAAACATTATCAATTTTTCCTATGTCTATGCCATTTCGGAATGTCTCACTCCAACCAAGAGACTGTTGATGTGGTTTCTTATTTGGTCGAACCTCATTTTTGGCACCCTTTTTACCTTTGTATGTCCTATTAATACAAATCACAAGGACAAGGACAGGGCAGATGCCAATGGGTGCTATTTGCCTGTGGAAGGCTTACCATGAATCTCTTCATTTACTTGGATTCGAGTTATGATTGGGTTTATAGATTTGGGTTTGTTGTTTGTGTCAATGCATTATAAGTAGTTTTTATGTGTTCATTTGCAGCTTTAGACTTAATGTATTTTGCATTTAAGCTATTGATGTGAAAGAGTTTGTTGTAAATACAAAAAGAATAGTAGTTATTTTGTATAAGGAGAATTTTATTGTCCAAGTGTTTCAGTAGTGGAAGAGCTTCAAGAGACTGTCATTTTTGAAAAAAAATAAAATAAATAGTGATAGTAGAGTGGCTTTTTAGAAGGTTGTGTGATGAAAATTTCATGTTTTTTGTGCCCTTCGATTAATACAACTAATGGATTTTCATGAGATCCACAATTTTATTTTCATCTTTTCCTCTTCTTGATTTATCGACTCAAAAAGCCTTCTAGTTTTCTTGTATAAATAAAGCGATTTTTTTTAAAATAAGTAAGGATCCATATAGGATAGCATAAGAACCCACTCAAAGTCTAGAAAAAAAAAAAAAAGAACTTACATATCTTCCATTTTTTAACATTTAAGGTGATGAGTTATAGTGAAGTTCCAATTCATCTTAAGTTTCAAACTCAACATATAAAAAATCAGTGTGGATTGTGAACAAAACCTCTTTCTGTTAGCTATATGAACAGAAGCAATACAACTGAAACAGATATATAATACTATCTAAAGAAACTTGAGATACATACAACATGCCCCTCTCAAGATGCATCCCAAGTGGACCCACACAGGAGGGAGTTGCAGACTCCATACATTTGAAATAACAACCGAGTTTGATGGCTTTAAATTTGGCATCAACATTCTTCGAGGAAAAAAAAGAAAAAAAAAAAAACAGAGAGATATCTCACCATTGAGTGAGAGAATTCTGAGACAAGACTGTGTTTCCTGGTTAATTTATGATTCCAATCTGCTCTGTATCTATCAGAATTGAGAGAAACAGGTTCAACTATAACTTCTTTGCTTGAATTAGCTTGATTTCTATCCAGGAAGTGTTACATTTGGATGCATGCCACCTTATGTTCTTTTCTTATTTTGATATTCTTCCTTGAAATTGTTTTCTAGTCTGGGAGCCTTATTTTCATCAATGTAAGTTTTCTTAGATTCATAGCTTAGAGTTTATTGTGATAACTGTATCTATTCAAGGGCAATCATTTCAGTTGCTTGATATTTGATAATATTGGTGTGGGTTCTTTTTATGACCTCTCATATGTAGACAAATAAGGCCATTGAACCCCTGAACTGGTACGGAAGATCAACTGTCGAGCAAAAGCATGAATAAGGAGATGTTTGGGTTGCATTAAATATGTTGATAACCAGTAGAACTTTTGTCTGGCTTTTTTCTTTTTTAATTATTCTAGATAAGATTGTATTAAATCAAGCCACATATCATACGCACATTTACCAAGCTACTTCAATAGAATTTGATCCTACCATAAAACTGAATATATGATTGATGGTGTGATTAGAACAATCTTATGCATTGTTAATTTCATGCATTAATTATATTATCAATCAAATGGTGGGACCAAATCCTATTCAAATAAAATTTGAGAATATGTTAGGCATTAAATTAAATTTTAGCTGTGTTGATCATCAGTAGGTGGTTTCCAAGGTGGTTTCCACGACCCGGTTGGTAACAAATAGGAATTGCAACTTCATAGATTCTGTTGTTTGGAAGTCAACTTGCAAGGATCCGACCTGAGGACCCAACCCATACCAGACTAGACTAGGAAAAAAAGGTATACCTACAATTGTTTTACCATTGATGGAAGCAGAGGTAATGCTCCAAACATGGTTTTTTTTATTTTTTTTCCCCCTCTCTTTCCCTAGTCTGATTTGAGTTGGGTTCTCAGATTTCATTTCCAGCTTGTGCTTTCGGCAACTTTATTGTTTTTCTGGGGAGAGATGTATGATTGGAACTTCAGTGGTGAGAAAAGGTAAGGTGAAGGAGGGATAGTGGGCAACTATAAAAATAGATGAGTAATGCTACCTGGATATACTTTTTTTGCATGAATCTTGGATTAGGGGTTTGTCCAAGATTCATGCCAAAAAAATATGTCCAAGTAGACTTTTTGAAAATAGATTTGGGGAATGTTAAGTTTGATGACTTCTTGTTACATGGTTGGGAGGTATTTGTGTTGCGTTCCCGATTGTGATACCTATAATTTAATAGAAATGGTACTTTCAAGGAGTTTTTTCCCCCTTAGTAAGTTGGGATGAGAGACACAAATGAGCTTGGGATGTTGGTTGGGATGAGAGACACAAATGAGCTTGGGATGTTGGTAATCTATAACTTATAGGTCTAACATGGGTCAACTTGCATTTTGTGGGTTGTGAGTTGGCCATTATGAAATTTGGATTTCTTTGTTAATAACTTGCATCTATCAGTGCTTTAAAACCGGAACCCCTCCATCAAATAAGGTTGTGATCAACTAGTAGGTTGGTTTAGATTTTATTTTATTTGAAAAGGTTGTTGAAAAGTATTGATTTAATTTAATACGATTAGTGATTGTTTGGCCTTCTGCGCATGGGATATGAAAAAATGGGTTTTATATATGTAAACAGGGCATATGTAACTTTTTCAAGTTCAAGTGTCACATATGAGAAATACATTATCATGTCTATGTAGAGTATCATTTTCACATGAGCAAATGAGTACATCCAATGGTTTAATTATATGGGTTTATTTTTTTTAAATTATTTTGAAAATCAATGAAAACCCATAATATGAAACTAAATATCTTGATATTTATTGTTAATATGAAAATATTGAAATGTTCGAATTATGAATTGAGGGCCCGTAAAAGTGCAAAAAAATATGATACATAAGTTGCGATATTTGGACCTAATGCTTTCGTACATCACCAGATCTCAACGCCTCTGTGATTTGGCAGACAGTGCCCTCACAAACTAGGTACAACTCTGGAACATATTCATAATTTTATGAGGTTGGAAAACTCCACAAATTGACTCTTAACTCTACCAAGTCATCTCATTTTTATGACAGATCAAGTCAAATTGAGGGGATACTCAGCCAAGTCACATCATTTTGGTAAGTGGTTTGAATTTTAAACATTTGATTGATAGATCTTATTTTAAACAATTGATGTTTGTTTTTAAGTAATTATTTATGGTGACGGAGGCTCGAATCATAATTAGACCTACTTTATTAACGGCCCACAGATTTTCACCATCCAAAACTAATGCACAATCGTCAAAACAGCCAAGTCCATTCGGATGGATGCCAAACCCAGGGACATGACTATAAGAGGGATTCATTATTTTATGGTCCCATCATATCAATCATAAGGTGGGCCCCAAACGGTGTATAGGCACGCTGGATTCCGTATATAAATCTATTCACTTGAGTTGGGTATCATGAGACATGAATGCACGTAAACAACTGTTGATTATATTTTATAAGTAATTGATTTATTTTTAAATAATTTTAAAATATTCTAATAAACTATTACTCTCTTGAGTTGCGAGATTGATTCTTTTCGAGTGAAATTTTTTTTTGCATTAGACGAGTTGATTCCTAATCCCTAATTTTCCAAACTTGAATTTTACTAGTCCTCGGGTCGTATAAACACTGTACTGTACACGGCTGAGAATTGGAATCCTTCTTAGAAATTTCCGGGTTTGGTACTTGGAACTTTCTCCTGGGGCCGGCATCATTTTCTCGAGAATCACACACGAACTTGCATCCTCCTTTCCTCCCCCATCTTTCCAAACAGACTAGACTTGATGAAACTTCCATGTTTTTGCACTGCATCATCACTATACTATATAAGAAAAACTCTATTTGGACTGACTGGGGAGGTCGGTTTTTGGACTATATAAACACCATACTAGTTGATTCATTTCAACACAGCATACTGCATTCACTCACTTTTGCATAAACCCAACTCTTGACATTGGTGTAATCTAATCTGCTCATGGATCCAAATGCCCAACAATGGTCCTCCAATCCCAACCCCCAAACCCAATACAGCAGCAAATATGAGTTGATGAGCCTCTCCTTTGTGTCCTTCACCACCTTAATCACCATCATCCGAGCCAATGACCAACCCTTCAAAATCCCCTGTGCCATCAACATATGCTTCCTGGCCATGTTGCTGTTCCTGTGCATTGATGTTTTCAGCCGCTTGCCAGAGAATGCTGAAAACCGAGAGAGATTCAAGGCTCCCATTTTCATCCTTGCAAACATAATCAATTTCTCATATGTCTCTGCTATTTCGGAATATCTCTCTCCAACCATGACGTGGTTGATGTTGGTCCTTATTGGTTCCACCTGCGTTGTCGGTTCCCTTTATATTTTATTGTGTCCTACTAAAACTAATCACAAGGATGAGTCAGATGTTAAAAGGTGTTCATATGTATAAGTCTAACCATTCATCTCTATATGCCATTTCTCCTCTTGATGTACTTGAATCTCTTCAAGCTTTGCATTGGGTTTCTAGATTTGTGTTTGTTATATCAATGCTAAAGAGATTGTATTTTGAAATAGTAGTTACTTTCTATAAGAAAAATACCAGTTGTGTCTCTTGTAGTTTGCTTGCTTCTCCTAAATCCTTCATATACAGAGACAGAGTCAACTTGGGCAGAGACGCATCAAAAAGTTAAAAGGAATCAGAACTCCGGTTTAGACTAAAGAAGCTATGAGCGACTTGATTTGCCTCTCTTCTGCAAAACCCTGCATCCCACCAAAAGGAAATTTGCTTACTGTCCTATAAACTTTCTCCATGTCACCATGAAGTCCCAGGACAAATTTCACATTCGCTTCAGTGTATCAACCAGTAAAAGGGCAATCTCTTTCTATAATAAGGTGAGTGATTTGCATATTCTGGCATATCTCCACACCTTTTTAGAAATGGCTAGAAGTTCCACCTCTTATGGATGTTCTGTTCATCACTTCCCAAGAAAGATTTGATGAGCTGAGTACCCCCAATACCTGTAATCCTAGTAAAAGGATTAAAGGAATCATCAAAATTTAGTTTAAAGCAGTCTGGAGGAGGTATCCAAAAAACCGAAGGACCTGTATTATAGCATGTAATTGACAAATGGATAGACAAATTTCATGAAAACAGAGAATGCAAGTTTTTTCATTTTACAACGTTTGGAAAGTTGGGGCAGCTAGTAAAACCATAAGTTGTCAAAAAAAAAAAAAAAAAAGTTAGTTATGTGGTTTTTGATAGTTCTAGGGAGTTACTACTGAAGGTTTGGAAGTAAGTGACTTTTCAGGTGGGTTGATATTCAAAATTTCAATAATAAAATGCAATATTTAAAATGCTAAGGGGACAATTTTAACATCAATGTCAGAAATCTCCAATACTCCAAATTCTTATTAAAAATAACTCATTTGTTTCATGTACTTAAGTTCCTAGGGATTGAAAGACTTTGTATCTTTACAAGTGGTTAAACATGAAGAATCAATGGTAAATATAAAAAAAAATGACCATAAAATAACTTCTCTTTTAATGGAAATTAGATGAGAAATGAATTGCCCACCATCACCCTAACAATTCAAATCCTATGAAAGTCAAGAGCCCATTTTCATTGGTATCTTATAACTTTCACCCATTACCTCTTTTAATTATCCTACATTGGAGCTCATTTGACAATAAATTTCCATCTAGTCTAATGCATTCAAACAAGCTCTTCAGTAAAACCAAAAGGCCTTTTGTGTTCACGAATCATCAAGATAAAAAACATGAAAATGAAATTGTGGATTTCTTGAAATTTGAATCATTGCCTCATAGATGGCATTTTTCCTGGTTTTCATTTTTAACTGATCACTGTTCAGCTATTGCTGCTATCAAGCCTCCAGTGGCTGTGGTCAGCCCAAATTGGTTGCAATATAAATCCAAATAGATGTTTCGAGGCTAAGCTAATAAGATCAACAGAGTGGGTAATAGATCTGGGCCATGCAATGGTGGGGATGATTACTGGTGGTCCACTATTTCATCAAAAGAAAGTAGGTCAACCCACTTTCAAACAATTTCAAAGTTAGAAGACATTTTCAAAGGGACTCTACAACCACAATAGCTCTGGATTACACACCAATGGTTGTGTCAATTGATGCCTGAGTGAGAGAGTGCAATATGTTGTATTATAAATTTGAAATGAATCAAGAAGTGTGGTCTTTATATAACTGATGCAGTGAGAGAAAGTTCCAAGTTTCTAAGAAAAAGAGGTTTCTCTTCTCCCTCAAGATTTGGCACCATGCCCATTTTTATGCTCATCAAATTTTAGCCAAGCATTTAATTGAATCTAAACAACTTATATTTAAAAGATCATTAAAATTTAAGGTTGTTAAATTGAGGACCGGGATAATTTGTTACAGTTCAATTTTTTGCACGAGCCTTCTCTATAAAGAGATCTTGTAGACATCAAGGGCTGGACTATGCTTGTAGCAATAAATTTAGGGTGCTCCACTGAAGTGCTCCGTTATGAATTATCGGAGGCTTTGATTTAGAGATCCGAAGTTTATTTATTGAAAATCTAAATCATTAAAAATAAATATCATTTCCATATATAAGGTACTTTAGTTTCATCCCAATAAAAGGTTATCCCACCATAGAAAAACGTGATACAAAAATGTGCATATAATTGGATTAATCACATGATCAGACTTGCAGCGGGATCAATAAATTATGTTATAAGTACATTTATTTTGAGTGGCTGAGATTTCATACTCAAAACCCTAATAAGATGATCCTACTCGTCGAAGGGCAAAACCGTAATCATAACGTGCTGAAAACCGCTCATGGAAGAAATCAAACCCTCGTTCCAATACCTTTTCCCTTTTTCTTTCTTCTGCTTCTTCTTTTCATCTTCCTCAGATCCATCTTCAGGTAACTTCTGAAAATCCCCATTCGTATTTCGTTTACTCGATTGCTTTCTCATATGAAATGATTTTGAGTTTGATTTACTCTCGATCATCGAAAACCCCAATCTGAACTGGAAAGATGAACATCTTAGGGTTTAGATCTTTCAGTAAATCGATTTCTGCTTCATTCTTGGGAAATCGTATCGTTGAATCGCAGAAAGTTACCTTCTTTTGGGTAAAAAGTTACTTTTTTTTTGTTATATATATGAGGTGTGTGTGTTTGTGTGTGTATTTAATGATCGAGCTGAAATGCGATGATGGGTTGTTGTTAGAAGATGTGAATAAAGGGGAAGAGGGGTAATTTCATAATAACATTGCAATTGAGAAGGGTTATCAGCGTGGGCAAAGTAACAAACTCGATGGGCAGCAGATTATGTTTGTAGAATTTGAAATTCAGAATATCAGATTCGATTGATTACTGGGTTTCAGTAGTTTTTTTTTTTATATTTGTATATGGTGTCTCCAATTTGACATTTACATATCTACCAGGAGAGAGAGATTTCACTCCCTCGACTCCCTTGAACCCTACTTGGTAGTTAAAAATTCCTGACCTAAGATCTTATTATATCAAACATTTTAAGTTGACCCCATGATGGTGGAATAAAGCTAAGACCAAGTCTCCCTTTTGGATCTTAGACACTCAATGTAAGACATCCTTTTGACCCTTTTTAATATTATAAAGGCACTAATAGATGGAACCAATATAGTTTTGATGATGTCTTCTGGTTTGGTAGGTTGGGCAGCTCTCAACCTAGAAGAGGTTATTGATATTCAAGTAGCTCTATGAAGTCACGCATCGTCTTTGCTTGGAACTTTATGATCTTTGAGACAAACAGATCTTCTGATGCTATATCACATGTGTCCAAGAAGTTTAACAAACCATGTAAATTCATTTTATCCTCGATGGAAGTAGAATGAGTTGGGATGTGATGTGGATGGGTCTGGAGATTCTTGTCAAGACTTACCTTCTGAAAAGAAAGAAAAAAATTTCTTGTCCACATTGAGATGCATGGGGAACAAAGGAAAAGAAATTCCATTAACTGTTGAGACCGTGATGAGTCAGTGTTGCCCATATTGGTTTAAAAAATCAGGAAAGTTAAAAAAAAAAAGAGGAAAAAGAAGAAATGATGGGAAATGACTAAAAATGTGTAGATATGATGCTTTAGTTGTATCTTACATCAATTAGAGATTTTTTTTTTTTAATATTATTGCGTTCTTCATTATTTCATGTAGCTAATGGAAGGATCATTTAACTCATAAAACATGCCAAATTACCAACATATAATAA
This sequence comes from Litsea cubeba, assembly GCA_012931725.1. Classification (NCBI taxonomy): domain Eukaryota; kingdom Viridiplantae; phylum Streptophyta; class Magnoliopsida; order Laurales; family Lauraceae; genus Litsea; species Litsea cubeba. The sequence continues at coordinate 5,096,866 of CM022954.1, read as the reverse complement.
TTATTTATAATTTAACACTTGATATAATATTAAATAATAGACCATAAGCCACAAAATTGAAACTACTCAGTGCCTCTCGTAACAGGTTATATTATATTTTATGTGCAGCACAGATTCTGGTTACATTCCTTTAATTTCATGAGACCTGGGCTTTCCAGTTGACATGGCAAGCTATTTAGGAAAAGGAGGTCCTTCAAATGGTTCTATTTATGTTTGCAACTTGCCATTTGGAACAGATGAGAGTATGCTGGCTGAGTTTTTTGGCACCATTGGGTTGCTAAAGGTAGGGTGTTGCACACCAGGTATCACTTTGAAACCATGCTTCATTGTAGTGTTTTTATAAGCAATTCTAAATTTCTAAAATGAAATAAATCATGATATTACTTTCTTCTTTTTTTCCAAACTTTGTAGAAGGACAAAAGGACAGGCAGACCCAAGATCTGGTTATATAGGGATAAAGCTACCAATGAACCAAAGGGTGATGCAACGGTTACATATGATGATCCACATGCAGCATTTGCTGCTGTGGAATGGTTCAACAACAAGGATTTTCATGGAAGTACAATTGGAGTATTTATAGCTGAGTCAAAGACCAAAGATTCAACTGATAATTCATATAACTCAGCTATAGCCCTCGAAATGGATCATGCTGGAGATCCTAGTGTTACTGGTGAATTTGGTGGGCTAGATGAAGATGCTGGGGATTTGAATGGGAGTGGAGGAAGAGGTAGAGGACGGGGAGATGCTTCTGGAAAAGCATGGCAACAGGATGGGGACTGGTTGTGTCCGAATACAAGGTCTGTGATGTGACATTGGTGAGCAGCTCTTTCTTTCACTGTACACTCTTTATCTTATCTTAGTGCATTATTTATTACAATGATGTGGCAACATAATACTTGTACTCTCTTTTTGAAACAGTTGTTCCAATGTAAACTTTGCATTTCGTGGTGTATGTAACCGTTGTGGGACGGCTCGCCCTTCCGGAGTCTCTGGCTCAGGTGCAGGGGGCGGTGGTCGAGGGAGGGGCCGTGGTAGCAGTGACACTGGGGGCCGTGGGCGATCTGTCGGTGCTCCCACGGGGCTATTTGGTCCAAATGATTGGTCTTGTCCAATGTAAGATTTTATTTTTAATTAATTAATTATTATTATTTTTGAATGGTTATCTTCTTTTAATCTAAGTTTTACAAGATGAGAAATATACTAGCAAGCTTACTACCTAAACATGTAAGATTATTTTACTTGTGCTTAATTTCACATATAACTCGCTTCTCTTAGGATTTATTGTTTAGCTTATAGGATTTTACTGATAGAAAAAAAGAAAAAAAATTGTATAGTCGGCCATCTAGAGCTAGTGCTCTATGGATATCTGTACACTCCAACTTTGTTCACATGTGCAGGCACCTAGATACAAGAAAAGGCACATGAATTTTGAATGAAAAACAATGCTATGTTTGGGGGTGCTTTCTTTACTTTTTGTATTACGTGCCTTCTGAGGACTGTATTTTTTTTTGAACTTCGATTGGTGATATGAAAGCCATATGAATTGTTCAATAGAACTAAATGCAGACCATAGACTATTTTTTATTGCTTAGGACCATTGTTTCCCATTATGAACGTAGTTTTCTTCTGTTATTCAAAATCCTCTTAATTATGCAACAGAATTTGGTGATCAACTGTTTGAGTACTCTCTCTCTCTCTCTCACTCACACACACACACACACAATCATGCTTGCATAGTAGTTTTTGACACATTGTTTTGGATAGAAATAACTTTGTTCAAAGTCTGTGTATCTAGATATGGGCAAATTCTGGCATTCTTTTGTGAAAAATATTTTTCTTAAACTATGTTGGCAAACTCATATTCTTTTTGTCAGACATGACAAGCAACAAAATGCATAGATATTCTGAGTGATATATTTTCTTAAGTAATTGTCACTTCTGCTTCCTTTCTTGCTTGATGTTGTTTCAGGTGTGCAAATATCAACTGGGCAAAACGCACAAAATGCAATATATGCAACACCAATAAGCCTGGTCACAACGAGGGTGGTGTAAGGTAATAATGTGCTCTGACCTGGGTTTGTATTTAAAATGTTATTCTGTTTGGCAGAAAGTAGAAATATTCTGTTGTGGTATTTTCATAAATTTTCTAAGCAGTACTACTGGAGTTTCTGTTCATTTAAGATGCATATATTTTGTTAGTATTGAACTTGTGAGTCAGTTAATATTATTGTGTGTACTGGGTAAGGATCACATTTGATTAATGACCTAAGAAAAAATCATGACGAGGTTGACCGATAGAAGATACCGCCTCTTATTCCATGTATGACAATAAGAAAAATGGTTCACTGCTTTGCATGGAAAAATAATAAACTTTTCTTGGCTGGTATAGGTTTATTTAGGTTGTATGTAGGTAATTAACATGCATAAACTTTTACAATCACAATTCAGAACCCTACCAATGTGAACTTTAGTAGTCAATTTCCTTTCATTTCGGCAATAATAAACTTTTCTTGGCTGGTATAGGTCTATTTAGGTTGTATGTAGGTAATTTACATGCATAAGCTTTTATAATCACTATTCAGAACCTGGGCCAATGTGAACCATAGTAGTCAATTTCCTTTCGTTTCGGCCAGAATGGGAGGAATTTTTCGTCCTGGTCCTTCAGCCAAAACAGAATGGGCTAAAAAAAATTGGTTTGAATTTCGGTTCATTCCGGCCATTCCGGTTCATTCCAGTTGTCCATTTCGGTTTGTAGCACAATTTTCACTATTTTTTTCTCAATATCCATATCAAGAAACATGCATAATTTATAAGATATTTTTCCTATTTTTTACATATATGTATATCTATTTTTTAATTTATATTATTCTGAAAAGTTTTGCCGAAATTCCGAAATACTGAAATATTCCATCTTGGAGGTTAGACCGAAATGACGACTGAAACAGAAATGACAACTGTGATTTGAACACTATTTCTGATGTCTCTCATATGTTTATTTCCCTATAGAATATTTCTGATGTCTCTCATATGTTTATTTCCCTTATACTTCTCTATATCATATCTTTTGTTCTCTTTTACTTCTTTCTTCTATCAGAATTGACGAGACATGTTTAATTGCTGAGAAAAGCGAACATGTTGAACATGTTAGATAAAAGGAAAGCTCATCATTCCATCAACCTGCAAGGTCTTAGTATATATTTGGCTTAGAGGAAATACCTGGAAAACAATGGAAATGGGATTACGTCAACACATTTCCACTGATTTCATGTGTTTTTGTGAATTTCTATCTGACACTTGATGGTTTGTTGGTCCAAAATCTTGGAATTAGAATTCTTGCTATTTCCACCTGCATGGCTGAGCAATGCACATAATCCATGATGAAATGCATAATGACACGTCCAAAATGATCTTTTTCCTATATATAACCACTAGTTTCAGTTGATGAAAAAGAAAATAAAGCATGTAATTTGTCAAGGCGGCTTGCAAGTTTTCGTTCTTTTTCATTTGTCAATGAAGCGCACACAGTTTCTTTTATTTTTTTATTTTTTATTTTTTTCTCAATAAAGAACAAACAGTTTGCTTTTGTTTTCAGTAAAAAACATTTTTGTTACCTCTCAAAAAAAAAAAAAAGGTGGCTAGCAAGTATCTTTGAAAATCACAATGCTGCCCCACAGTTGGATACATATCAGCATATCACTGTAGGGTCTGCTGGTGGTTCCTTGTGTTTTTTTTTTTTTTTTGAAAAAAGGTAAAATTTACTACTCCAAAAGAAAGAGACAAAAAACAAAGCCAAAAGCAGCTTAACAAACACGAAGTAACGAAACCACAAAACACCTACTCAAATACAAAAAAATTAAACATAAAAGGAAATAGAAGATCGAATAATTCCCTCCTTAGCTAGATCATCCGCCATTATTTTTGCCTCTAATAAAACATGATGAAAAGTAGCCCTTAACTGTTTGGAAATATCCTTAGCCTCCTCCACCCAATCCGCCAATCTCTAAGGATAAGAAATCTGCCTAGAATCCCACTGAATAGCTGAAAAGAATCACCTTCAATAATTGATTTACATAACCGCAATCCCTAATAACACCTCCAATACCTCCTTGATTTATTTGGATGGACAAAACTTCCATCAAAGTTAAGCTTAAGGATCCCCACATGAAGAGACAACCAAGAAGCATGAAGCTTATCTTTAGTATGTCGAAACCTCTTAACAACTAATACCGAAGATCTATCAACATCTTCCAAGGGGACCCCATTAAATTCCTTTCTCCTACTCGCCCATTCCGAAATAGACCAAACAATAGAATTTGCAACTTCCTCCACAGATTTACTTTTATTTCTTGTGGTTTTGAGCTCCATTTTATAGAGACTGTTTTCCTTGCTTCTCACGAGAAAAAATAAAAATAAAAAGTCAAGGTGGTTGACAAGTAGCCTACTAAAGCCCTGGGCTAGATTCCAGTGTTGAGAACCCTTTCGAAATATTTCAGCCAATTTGGGATTTTGGGAAAACGTTTCGCACTTATGTTTCAGAAAAATATTAAAATTATATATATATATACATATAGAAAAATACATGGATAATATTAAACCTTAAAAACATGGTTTCATACTTTTAGTTTATTCTTCTAAATCAACTCATAATATGGCATATGTATGATATGACCATTATCATAACATTCAACAACCATTAAGTTAAAAGCTTCAAATATTCATCACAGCCATAAAGTTTAGAGATAAATGAGAGATGCATGATACATCTCTCAAAAATCAAAAGACACAAGTCAACCATAAACCAAACCGAACCAAGCCTTTTCCCACTAGGTGGGGTCGGCTATATGGATTTGACGACGCCAATCAAATCTGTTTAGGGCCATGTCCTCCGTTAGATCCATGTAGGCAAGATCATGTTTAATAGTTTCTTTCCAACTTCTCTTGGGTCTCCATCTCCCTCTCCTACTCCTGGCAATTTCTATGCTTTCACACCTTTTAACAGGTGCCTCCGTTGGACGCCTTCTAACATGGCCGAACCATCTCAGTCGATTTTCTCTCATTTTATCTCCAATCGGTGCTATTTCATTAGGTCTCAAATCCATAAAGAAATCCGACTGAGTATTGTGCTGGCTATCGGCTACCTAACGCACAACCCTCCTCCTTTGTCCGGGCTTGGGACTGGCTATGTCAAGGATACCCCAACATAGGCGGAGTTAAGTCAACCATAACTTTCACGAATAAAAAATGTTCTCCCAAAAGTCCAAGTCATTACAGCAAAGAGCAGCAGATAGCAATTTAGAAAAATAAAAATAAAAACAGCAATGAGCAAACTCAGGCTGGCAGGCAGCACTTAAAAAAAAAAAAGAGGAAAAAAAAAAAAAACAGCAATGACCAAAGTGCGAACCCTGCCCAACATTGACGCAGTCCCGATTCAACGCAATCAGACTGTCTAGGGCCCAAGTAACCAAAAACAGGAATAATCCAGCCACTACAACAATATGCAGTAAAAGAATAGAAATCCAGTAATGAATGGGGAAGGAACAATGCTGAAAAAAACCCAAAATCTGACCTTATAGAGCCTTCTCAATCTCCTAGCATCCACGTGATACAAGAGAGAGGAAAAAACAAAAAACTGTGTTTTTTTGCAAACTTTATTTTCGGGTACTGTAGAATGCTACTGTAATGACGACCCTGTAGTCTTTAAATAGCACTCCCAAAACCTCCCTAAAAACCCTAGAACTTTTATCATAATAGATCCCTAACACCAATAGAACTACTATGCTTTCCTAATCAACATGCATGAAAATAGAAGGAAATAAAGAGAAATCTGTAGGATTTCTAGAATCGTGACGCCTCTGATATCTTGCAGTAGAATTGCCATGGGACCCCCATGGCCCATCCTTTGAAGGAAACAACTCCTCAATCTGTTAGTGCACTCATGGGTGCTCCTTGTGGTGCTAGGTTCATTGAAATTGAGTTAGTTTTGACCCATCAAATAGGTGGCCCAAAACTGCTGTATGTGACTGCCTCTCTTTTTTTTGTCTCCAGAATCTTTGAAAATTGCATACAGCACCCTGTTATTTACTTTAATAATAAAACAGTCCCTGAAACACAGTTTTAGACTTAGAATTCCACTGTTTGGGCCCAAGTTCTCCATCAGAACTTGTCGGGACCCTTGCGGGCCATCTTGGGATGCTCCCACTGTTGCAAATAATCTTCAGCCTCAACAAAAATAAGATCATCATCAATTCCTGCATCAAACATACAGCAGCAAACCCAATGAAAAAGTTCAGCCCAGCAGCAAACCCAAACCAGCAGACAGTAATTTTAAAAAATAATAGCAGCTATATTTGGGTTTTTTTATTCTTAGGGCCTTTTCAATTCAATCTTTCTCAATTACTTGACACACTGTAGGACACTTTAATTTTTTTTTAGCCCGTCTTCTTACTGGTATTATTGTGCACTACAGGGTAGTCTGGACCTTGTATTCCTTTGTATCATTTGTATTCCGTTATATCATTTGGCTTTCTCTATTTTGATTGTTTACATAACTAACTTCCAAAGAAAAGGTTATATATGACAGTATCACCCCTCCCACTATGTGTTTGCTTTTAACTACTAAGTCTTTATTGCCCCCACCTAAAGCCTTGCAACAGCTAGTTCTTCATATAGTTGCTATTTCCTATCTTATAAGCTATGATGCCCGGATACGGCTTGGATATGGCAAGGGCACGCCACGGATAAGGTAGGGACATGGATTTTACTCCAAAAAAGTGGAGTATCGGATATGATACGACACGATATGTTGCCTATTTTGAAGTATCTGGGCATCATAGCTTATAAGCACATCAAAAGATTAAAGGAAAAATCTGCTTGATATAACTTTAGCTAGGATATGGGTTTGAAACTGCTTAGCAATCCTCGTTGTCATCAGCAGCAGCAACAACGACAACTTTCTCATTAATAGAAGTTCTTTGATATTAAAAGGCCTGTAGCAATGATCATTATTTGTATAACATGTGACTTTGGATTCCTGTGACTACCAGTGTACATGATTCTTCTCTAACTTCCAGTAATAGGTTTTGTCAAAGACTCATGTAGCAAGTTTAAAATGCTTAGTAGTTTTGGTTGACAACCATTCTAGTCAAAGCTTACATTTCTTTTAATTCTTGTTCCATCAGAGGTGGACGTGCTGGGGGTTACAAAGAGCTTGATGAAGAAGAAATAGAGGAAACAAAACGACGGCGGCGTGCGGCTGAAGAAGTAAGTCGAACTCCTGTTTGGAAAATGATAAATAAAATACCATTAAAAACAACGATAAATAAAATCTGTTGTTGAATATTTGCCCCGATCCTCTAATTTCAGGATGATGAGGAGTTGTATGACGAATTTGGCAATCTCAAGAAGAAGTTCCGTGCCAAGTCACACCAAACTGAAATGGGACAGATACTCCCTGGATCTGGACGTGCAGGGTGGGAGGTTGAAGAGCTAGGTATTGTATTTATTTCCTGAGGAATTTGCATTGTTTATTTTACCTTTAAAGGTTGTTTTCGTGTATTGTTGCTATGGATGATTTACTCTTTTACTTTGAAATTGTTACAAAATGTAAATTAGATTGCCATGCTACAGTCCTTTTAGAAAGTAGGGTCCAGTGCAGAAATCATCATTTAGTTGACACATGTCAAATGACATGATTCTGTGCTGTTTCAATCCAATCATGAGTTATACCAGTGATATTTATCATGACATGATCTTGTGCCGTTTCAATTCAATGGTGAATATGAATGTGATCCTTGTGATATTTGGGCGTATCTCCACGCGGGTGATTTGGTCTGACTATTGAGCTTGATGACGTTAGCCATTTCAAAAGGTTCACTGCAATTTGCGGTCTAGCAGATAACATGGGGAACTTGTGCCAAAAATAAAAATTAAATGAAAAGATAATATGGCGAACATAGACATGGCTGTTCCAAGATTTCCACTTTTTGCTTCAGTTGTCAGTTTGTAGAAGTGGGACCCATGTGTTCAGTGATCCAACCATTGGTATGATTCACTCACTCTCTTGGTGTTGACCAATGCACCTAACATCTGGTTGAGAGTAATCTAACCTTTGATGCTGGCTTTTAAATGGATGGTCAAGAAAATACAATTTAAGGGTCAAGGATGTCTAGTTCATCCACTTCGGTCTGGACTCTGGAGTGTGTCTGCAGGGGCCATCATATCAATTCAGCGAATCAGCAAACATAGTGACTCTGGCTTAACCAGGCTGTCTTTAGCAAACTGATAACCTTGTATAATTCCTCAAAACTATTCAAATAAAAATAAGCTAAGCTAACTAATGTTTTCCTAGCTAACCTGTTCAGACATTTATTGTCATTTTGTTACTAAATTTATATTAATTTAATTGCTGGTATTGGATTCTGTGGTAGGCATGACAGAGAGAAATGGTAGGGAGAGAAGCAAAGACAAAGGACGAGAAACTGGCGACCAAGAGAATAGCAGGAGCCGGGAGCACGATGGGTACATGCATAAAAGGGAGAGGCGCCGCAGCCGAAGCAGAGAAAGGAACAGGGATCGCGAGAAAGAAAGAGGAAGGGACAGAGACCGAGACTATGATCACGATAGAGGTCGTGATTATGGAAGGGATCGTGAGCGCCACAGAGAATGGTAGTAATTATCAAAACAATGATGCCTCTTGCCCATGCATTTTTTTTTTTCTTATTGCTGTTTAAGAGTCCAGATCTCATGTTGGGGAAGCTGCTACGGGCAATCAGTTTGGATTTGTAGTATTTTTATGCCCTTGTGAGCTTTCCAGGTTTGTAACGAGTCCGTGGAGGAACTTTAAGCTGGAGACACTTTTTTATGCCCTTGCTTTGTGTTTTTGTGTTGCCAATATTCTAATCTTTTCTTTCTAGACTTGCATGGGAAAAGTGCTTCTTAGTATCACGTTCTTTATAAAGTTGGCCTCTGGATGGGTGGGGAGATATATCTGCTCATAAAGTGAATGGCTGTCCAAGTGTAATGTTTGCTGTGTGTCTGATGACTGATGTTAACTATTTCAATGTTTGTTGGTTTGCTTTGAGAGGAGGAACCTAAAAATAAGTGGGTCTTCTGCATCTCTGCATCTCCTTCTGCAGAGTTACCTAAATCACTGCAGCACCCCCACGAAGCTCGATCTGGTCGACAGTAATCCAGATGGTGGGTTGGTTCTCTGTGGGTCATAGTATCCAAAGATCTACATTCTCTTTGGTTAAGAATTTAATATCATGGGTTGGGAATTGGGATTTTGATCCTCATGGTCTGGTGGACCCCACCTTTGGCCTGCTGAGGACTGTTTTCTGGGAAGGCCCCACCAAGTATGCACTAGACCCCCACTATTTTTAATTTGTTTTGGATGGATGACTTTGACCCTCCATTAAGAGGCTGAATGTGGTGAATAACAACTCCAGATTCATGTTTTACCCTACATATCCAACGTTCACTTTCTTCACAGGAAAGGAAGCACTTGGGGAGTTTCTGCTTGTATCATGGCATCCACCTGAGATTATAAAACAATAAAATTGGTCGTGGGAGTTTATTGGAAGATGACATCTAATGGGACTTGGGTCTTTTAGCCAATCCAATTGACACAACGTGCCACAGAATTCCTCGCAAATCTACAAGTCGTACCTTTATTTGCCTTTTTATATTTCAAAATGACAAAAAATATAATGGAAGTCAGAAGAGCATGCAAGGTGATGATGATTGTATAAATAAATTGCTCTAGACTCTAGTAACCTATATTAAGACTTCAAACCTTTTCTTTCCTATTCCTACTTTCAGTTGCATATTGATGAGTCACAAACTGCCTTGTGTGGCATTGGTAAGATCCATAGGAAAAAGAAATTTGGGTATGTAAGATTGTCTCTTACTAAATTAAGCTTACGTGCCCCCACCAGGCCTGCACCGGCCATCTGTTTTTTGGCCTAACCCTTGTCAACCCAAAAAGGAAACAGTGGACTACAAGGTTAGGTTAGATCATGATTTGTGATGCTTTATCTTATACTGTCATAGACTAGATTGATGGAAATAATTAATATAATATAATGATGATGGTAAATCAGATGGTCAAAAATAATCGAACCTGTGAAGTATACATGTGTCAATTTTTTTTCTTTTGCCTCCTGAATTCCTGATAGATGTTAGCCTGGCAATGAACAGCAGTAGATATCTTGTGAACCCAGAAGATAAAGATTCTGGTTATCACTCACCACTGCACGTCAATGAATAGTACAAATGGAGGTATGTATGTGTCTGATAAGTTTGGCCTGCTAGTATAATTCTATGTCGTGTCGAACGTAACTGCTTGCCACCTAAAAACCTACTTATTGACTGCCCACCCAACCCATTTCTCTAGAAACGGATAAGAGACACAAGAGATGATGCTTCCATGATTGAAACAAATAGGGGTATCCTTTTCCTTCCTTCCTCGTTTTCCTTGAATTATTGAATGGAGCAGCTCATGATTCACACGGAAAACAGTTTCCGTGGTCGAAGAGCATTTCTAACAGGGGTCAACCGAGTTTGTTACATGTACAAATCGGCTCCCCACTCTTTTTTTTTTTATCTATCATATGTTTTACAAAAAATATACGTGAACGTATTTTTTGACATGAATTTTGAATAAATCTCTATATTATTTCTTTTAAAAAATATGTCTAGTAGCATTACTCGTCGATTTAGGATTGGATTAATACCTTGGGATATAGAGAAAAGCCGAATAAATTTCCTATAACCTCGGTGTGGTAGTGCGGTTTCAAACTTACAATATCCGATGCAAATCGTAGTCAAAGGTCAATTGAGTTAGCTAATGGGACCGAACTGATGTCTACAAATGGTGGGAATAGGTTGGCGCGGATTCTTTTCAACCGCCGGATGAGATCAAATCCAACGATCACGATTTACACGACATTTCTCACGCGTATATAGAATTTTACTTATACGTAGATGCTGACACGAACTTGGCATTTTTCCTCCCGTACAATTCTCTGAACTCTTGAAAGTTGAAACTCTCTCTCTCTCTCTCTCTCTATTTACTTTCAAAAGTCCAAACTTTGGTGTTGAAATCTCATCTTCTTCTTCCTTCTTCTTGTTAGCTTCTTGTTGGCGGCCATGGACGAAAACTACAAGAATTTCCGTCGCTGCAGCTTCTATACCTCCTCTGAAGAAGAAGATGAAGAAGACGACTCTTCCTCCTCTTCCTCCTTCCCCCATCCCATCCCGATCACGAGCCCCTTCCTCCACCTCCACCCCTCCGACTCCTCCTCCTCCCCCGACACCGACCGCCGACCTCTCCCCGAATTCGTCGCCTCCGGCGGCGGCAGTGGAATCTTCAATCTCCCCGCCCGCGCCGCCGTGCATCCCGGCCGTCCGCCTTCATTGGAGCTGCGGCCGCATCCGCTGCGAGAGACGCAGGTCGGATCTTATCTGAGGAACATCGCCGCCTCCGATCGGCAGCTGTGGGCGGCGGCGGAGTCCGGTCTGAGGTGCTGGAGCTTCGACGATTTGTTCCGGCCGAGCGAGAGCCCGGATCTGAATGGAGATGAGCAGACGGCGCCGTTTCGTGAGTCGGAGCTGACGTCGCCGGCGCTGTGTTTGGTGGTGGATTCGGCGGTCGGACTGGTTTGGAGCGGGCACAAGGACGGGAAGATACGGTCGTGGAATATGGAGGAGAGATCGGATGGGAGTGGATGTTTCAGGGAAGGGCTGACGTGGCATGCGCATCGCACTCCGGTTCTATCGATCGTTATAACTGCTTACGGTATTTCCCGCCATCATCTTCCCATTTCTAGTTTCTTGGAATGGATTTCTTAGATTCTGATTTGGTGTGAAGGCTATACACAACCAATCTTAGTTTGGAAACTGAAATCCCATGAATGCATTTTAGTCCTAAAGTTCATGGGCGAAATTGGGATAATAGTGGAGTGGAATTAAAGATTGTTTCATTTGATTCTAGGATTATCTGATGGGAATTTCAAAATGTTTTGTCAAGATGAAAACTGTATTGGATGTGAAGAACCTAGAATTTTCAATTTAGGTTTGCTATAGCGAAATGCCTTGCAGAATTTGGGTTATGCGTGGGAATGGGCTAAATTCTCTTCATCAAATAGGCCCTGAAAGCTAATGGAAGAAGACAAGTAATAAATTGCATCCATTTGTCTGAATCCTCAGCTTCAGTATAATCAAATTATTGGTAGTGTGCTTCTTAAGTTTTTCTTGAATAGGTTAAACATAGTTTAGCACATGAACAAACTCATTTCAAGAAGAAAGAAAGTGTAGTTTAGCTCTGAGCTAGTAAATCATCAGTCACAAAAAAGCTAATGAATAAAAACATAGAAAACCTCAGGCTCTATCACATAAGTGTCACTAGCTGGCCTCATGAAGGTGAAGACAACGTTATCCTTTCTCAAATGATACCTACAAAAGTAGCAGTTTTGGGTTTTCCCTTGCTGCTGCTGGCCTGCTACAAAAATCTTGTTTCAATCAGCAGCTTCATGGGGGTCAACAGCAAGCTTTAAAGATCAACTCAGGGTGTGACTTGGTCTCCCTTGAGTCAAGTTGATAAAGGCTTTTAAGACTTTATATGTTCTTAATGTGAATTTAAGTTGTTATAGGTACCCACATCTACATTTCATTCAGTCAGATGAATATTACAGATGAACTTCATTTGCTCGTTTTTTTTTTTTAAATGTATCTACTCTCATAAATTACATCTACAGAAAGAAAGTTCTGTCACGTGATCTATAACAGGTTTTCAGAAGAATAATTAATTTTTCTAATTATTGGTTCCTTGCCTTTTCTAAGAATATTTGGATCATGGGGATGCTGCAGATCCCATTGCTTCAGGCAGGTCCAATCACTTTTCACAAGTGGAAGCCCTTGGCCTAATGACCTTTTCGAGATATTTTCAATTAGTTTTTATTTATTGCAATTAAGCTGAAGTTTTCTTGTGACTTTCTTTTCTGATTGGACCTCCAGTCTAGGATTTAATAGTAGTATTAAAAAATTATTTAATTCTAAAGTAGATATCTTTTTCTATAGCTATGTTATTTGTCAAAAGTGATTCAGTTTTACCCTTCCGGTTTTTTTTTTTTTTTTTACTTGTGAAATCCAGGGGATGTGTGGTCAGGTTCTGAAGGTGGAGTTATTAAGGCTTGGCCCTGGGAAACTCTGGAAAGATCTCTTTCTCTAAGTTTGGACGAAAGGCATATGGCTACTTTATTAGTAGAGAGGTCATACATTGACCTTAGAAACCAGGTCAACATGGTTGGTGCCTGTTCCTTACCCGCTGTGGATGTGAGATATCTATTATCTGACAAGTGCAGGGCAAGAGTGTGGAGTGGTGGGTACCTGTCCTTTGCGCTGTGGTAAGTCTTCACTTCATGTGAGTCCATTTATGACTAATTTTTCACTACACTCAGAAGAATCCTATTGTTTGATTAATGATGGGCTTGTTTCTTTCTGGACAACTACCCACTTGTTCTTCCAGTGCTTGACGTTTGAACTATCCTGAGGGGTTCTTGATTGTGGTCTTATTCCACAGGGATGCTCGTTCAAAGGAACTCTTGAAAGTATTTAACATAGATGATCAAGTCGAGAATCGCATTGAGATCTCATCAGCCCCTGATTTTCCTATTGAGGAAGAGATGAAGGTCAAGATTTTTTCCTCATCAAAGAAAGAAAAATCTCAGGGCCCCATTAGTTTCTTCCAACGGTCAAGAAATGCTCTAATGGGAGCTGCTGATGCCGTCCGTCGAGTGGCAGCCAAAGGAGGTTTTGGAGATGATAATAGGAGAACTGAGGCCATGATCGTGTCCAGTGATGGAATGATTTGGACAGGATGTTCAAATGGCTTACTTGTGCAATGGGATGGAACTGGCAATCGGTTGCAAGAGTTCCAACATCATTCTTCTTCTGTTCTGTGTTTTTGTACTTTCGGCACACGATTATGGGTCGGCTACATGAGTGGCACTGTGCAAGTATTGGATCTTGAAGGCAATCTTGTTGGAGGATGGGTTGCTCATAGCAGCCCAGTTATAAATATGGTTGTTGGTGGTGGATATATTTTTACATTAGCTAATCATGGTGGCATTCGTGCATGGAATATGACATCACCAGGGCTCCTAGACAACATCTTGCGCTCAGAATTGTCCAACAAGCAGCTGCTATACACAAAATTAGAAAATCTGAAAATATTGTCGGGGACTTGGAATGTTGGACAAGAAAGAGCATCTCCTGATTCACTCATATCATGGTTGGGTTCTGCTGCATCAGATGTTGGCATAGTTGTTGTTGGTTTGCAAGAAATAGAAATGGGTGCAGGTGTTCTTGCAATGGCTGCTGCTAAAGAAACTGTATGACTTTCCTACATTCTAGACCAACTTTTATTTTGATATAGTCAGAACAGTTTTTTTTTTTATTCATTTATTTATTTATTGACAGAAGATAATGAAGACTAAATATATTGATCAAATCTGGTTGCTGTTATCTCATTTGATCTATTATACTTGATTTAGAAAATTTGTTCTTGCCATTGCTTGTACTTATATCTCATTATGCCTATGAGTAAATAATACCAATACTAATTTAACGAAAAATCATATTGTCCAAGATGTTTATGTTCAAAGTTATTGAAAATTCCTTTCACCGAACATGAAATGCTTCTCTTGGATATGGTAGGAATTAAACCTTCTACTCAAAATTTTCCTTGTTTTTAGCTTAATCCATGTATTACTTCTTCTTTTCTTTACGAACAATATCAGCCAATTCTGGTCCAATATTATTAGAAGTATGCTCTGATATGCCATGCTTTAAAGTCCAAAAATACCTATAATTTTGAGATTATTCATAGTTTAATTTTCTTTGTGATATGTAGTATATATCTACATTATGCTACTGCTTTAGAAGTATGAATATTAGTTCCTAGTTGTTTTTACCATTCGCTACTGATGAAATTAGCAAACCAAGCAGAAAGGTTAAGGTTTCAATGGCGATGATGACAGTGGCAATGTGGACTGTTGAATATGTGTGCTTCAAGTAGTATGGAGAAATTTGTGAGCACTTCCAATCCCACTATGAACACCTTTCAAAAACTCTAATGTTGTAAGAGGAACTGGAATAAACATCATTGTCATCAAAGCCTTATCCATTTAACTTAAAAAAAGGTTATAATATTAGGAAAAGATTGCTGCATTATTGTGATATCTTTTTTGGCTTTTGCACAAAAGCCTTGATGCTTTTGATCAGATACAAGAGTGCCAACCACCATTAATTGCTATTCCTTAGAATTGCATGAATAACTTACATCCGCATGAAAAAGGTGTGTCACACATTGTTATAAATATAACTCCAACTTATACATATGGTTATTTTTGGAAATTTGTATTATTCACTAGTCATTTGCGGTTTCTCATATTTGTCGCATCTATTGTTATGTTGATTTAGGTCGGACTGGAAGGAAGTGCCAATGGTCAATGGTGGCTTGATGCCATAGGGAAGACATTAGATGAGGGAACAACTTTTGAACGTGTAGGATCTAGGCAGTTGGCGGGATTGCTGATATCTGTATGGTAGGTATTAGAAGGATGAGAGTATCAAAAAGATTCATTTCACAATCCATATTCTCAAATACACACACATATATGTGCGTATGATTAGCTTTTCCATTTTGCTTTTTGTTGTTGAGATTTCCGTCCTTGTGGATTGAGACGTATCTGGCATTATGAGTTAATAATTCTTTTCAGGGCCAGGAAGAATCTTAGACCATATATTGGGGATATTGGTGCTGCAGCTGTCCCATGTGGGTTTGGACATGCAATTGGTAATAAGGTATGACTTTATTCATTCACAATCCATGCTTACCTCTTTTGAAAAAGACTACCCTTGTCATTTGTTCTGTGAGGAAATTGATGCAGCATAGACCTCATGGCCACATGTGTAGGGCCTACATAGATTTAAGAATTTATTTTTATGTCATTAGTTTCTTCAAATATTGTAATTAGGATTAGGTTTCCATTTTATTTAGTTTCCTAGATTAATTAGATTTCTTAGGCGCTAAGTTATCTTTCTTATTTATATGGCATTGTAGTAAAGAATTATTCAGAGTTGATTAATGAAATTGGATTTTCCCATTGAGGTGCGTCCTCGTTTATCGTCTCTACGGAGATTTATTGTGTCTTCGGACACATGCTTCGGCACCCATTGTGCTTTGAGCACATACATGCAAGCCCTAACCCTAGAGCTTGCGTCAAAAATTTATTCCTCATCTTAGACCCAGTTCTCTATAGACTGTTGTCAGTCTCGCAGTTTTCATATCTTTTATTTCTGTTGAGCAAAATTGGAGAATATTTCCAGCAAAAAAGTCTTCTAGGCAACCCCCAAAATTGATGCGATAAGGCTTTGTTTCTGATAATTATGGAGGGAGGTCCAAAGATGAAGCTATATTTGAAGACAAATCTTTCAAAAAAAAAAAAATCAAAGAGATTATCGGAGAATTTTGGCATGTTAAAGGAAATTCTACTTGCATAAATGAGTCCTCTTGATATTGTTCTTTGTAGCTTTTCTGAATTTTTTTAGTGAGTAGCCTACCATCTTTCATCCACTATGACATAGACCTTAATATACTTATCTTTTGAAAATGGTCTTGACATAACTAAAAAAGGAAAAACCTTTTTGAAGCCTGCAAATTTGTAATTTCTTTTATCTTTGTTGAGTAATATGATTGATGTGTCAAAGGCTGTCTAAACAGGGAGCTGTAGGTTTGAGGATGAGAATTTATGATCGGATAATATGCTTTGTGAACTGCCATTTTGCTGCACATTTGGAAGCTGTCAATCGCCGCAATGATGATTTTGATCATATATATCGAACAATGATCTTCAGCAGACCATCTAATGTACTGAATGTTGCAGCAGGCATGTTGCTTTAGCTGTTTTTCTGCTCCCCTTTTGTTTTTTTCAGTTAGTTTTTTTTATTTTTATTTTTTATTTTTTAAATGCTGGTTTATTCTTATGCCCTGGCTGTTTCCTCTGCTTCAGGTGGTGCTTCCTCTGCTATTCAGATACTTCGCAGTGCAAATGTACGCAAATTCTCCACTGGAATTATAGATTTTGATGATCGATATTAAATTCTGTTAGAACACATTTTTCCCTGTGGTTAGATTTTCAAATGGATATATTTGATATGTTATTGCCTTGAACATAGGCCATTGGGATCCACTCCAATGAAGGAAAGCCTGAGTTAGCTGAAGCAGACATGGTTGTATTCTTTGGTGATTTTAACTACCGGCTTCAGGACATTTCTTATGATGAAGCAAGAGACTTTGTTTCTCAAAGAAGCTTCGACTGGTTGAGAGAAAGGGATCAGCTCAGAGAAGAGATGAAAGCTGGCAGGGTCTTTCAAGGAATGCGTGAAGGACTCATAAGGTTCCCTCCCACATACAAGTTTGAAAAGCACATAGCTGGATTCGCAGGTATCTTAATGTTGATAGTGCAGTTTCTGGTTGGATTGCTTCAGAATGCCGACTACATTGTTCAATCAAACCATTTTGCTCGGTCCTACAAATTACAAATTGTACATATGGGTTGGATTGCTTAAGAAAGCTGATTGCAATGTTCAATCAAGCCAATTTGCTCGGTCCTCAAAATACAAATTGTACATATGGGATGTGCCTTTTGGTGATCGAGACCATTGATAGTGGACGCAAACATGCATGGGAGATATCTCAAAAATCTACCTAATCTGGTTTTTCTACCTGCTGGGTATTGCATGTATATTCCATGTCGAGTATTGGTGGTCATTTATAAAAGAATCTTACATTTTGATCACACGTCAACACATCTCACAGTTCATAGACTTACACACACAAAATGAACCGGCAGCATTAGCAAGGTGCAACTTTGAATATTTCCTGGGGTTTCGACCTTTTGGGTGAGATTGTTGAAAAATATTGGGAGCTCAACTTGTGCCATTGTTTTCCAGGATATGATTCCAGTGAGAAGAAGCGCATTCCTGCCTGGTGTGACAGAATATTATATCGTGATAGCCGCTCTACCTCAGTGGATGAATGCACACTAAAGTGCCCCATAGTTTCTTCAATCTTGCAGTAGGTTCTTTGATATGTTGCTTTCTTGCCCACCATTTATTTTATTTTGTCATCATCATTATTATTTTGGTATTGCTGAGATTTGTAATCTCCTTTGTATCAGGTATGATGCCTGCATGGATGTGACAGACAGTGATCACAAACCCGTTAGGTGCATATTCAGGGTTGATATTGCACATGCCGATGAATCAGTAAGGAGACAGGAGTTTGGAAACATAATCAAGTCAAATGAGAAACTCAGGACTTTGCTAAGACAATTATGCAATGTTCCAGAAACCATTGTCAGCACAAATAACATAATCCTTCAAAAAGAGAGGACTTCTATTCTCCGGATTACCAATAAATGTGGGAAGCATAAAGCTATCTTTGAAATATCTTGTGAGGGTCAATCCACTGTCGAGGATGGACTTTGTGCAAGGGCTTCTTTTGGCTTCCCCCCTTGGCTGGAGGTAACATTTTTTGATTGGCCCGCCTTTACTATGAATATTACTATACTGTTCATATTAAGAATTGAGCCCTATGTGGTGGGTCCTAAACCTCAGTTTGTTGCAGCATTCATATCTATACGTACAGGATTAAATTATTCTTTTATCCATACCATTTTTCCAATAGACCTACTATAAGTGTCAGATTCTAAAAAATCTCCCAGATTTCAGTCATCATCCCTGCATTTCCACCCATTTTCTTTGCTGTCTGTGTTCTCGTCATCATTGGTTAGGCTCGTCAGATTAACAGTCCAGGTCACCAAAAGTTGGCCTTCAATGTTTCAGTATTTGATGCACCAGGGTACTACTGTACAACTTTAAACTGATCGTTATTTTAACTAGAAATGTGGCCATTGGTCTTCCTTACTGAAGATGTGGAGTGGATTTTTTTTTTTTCCTTATCATTTGCTGGCACCCAGTTATCTACACACTGTGTATTGCATGTAAACATACATGGTTAGACAATTGTGGTGTATTCATGTTCTATCTACTTTTCTTTTGCTTCTACAGTCTCTTGTATCTGGTTAAAGGTCTTTTTGCCATGCCTAATCATTTGTTAGTCCCATTCTCACTAGGTCACTCCCGCAGCTGGTGTTATCAAACCGGGACAGATCGTAGAAGTCACAGTGAAACATGAGGAATTTCATACACGAGAAGAGTTCATTGATGGAGTCCAACAAAATAGCTGGTGTGAAGATGCCAGAGACAAGGAGGTTATAATGGCGGTGAAAATCAGCGGCTGTTTCTCAGCCTATTCTAAGACTCATCGAGTCCGTATCAATCACTGTTTCTCACCAAAGACAGCACACAGCCAGTCAAGTGCCAATTCTGAAAGAAACCAAGCCAGTCTTCTGCACAGGTCTGATTTCAGCCACCTAGGCAGTTCTTCAGATGTGGTTGGTGACTTGCATAAGTTGCATAGTGTCCATGACGAGAGTTTGTAAAGATGGCAAATCCCCATTTCAGTCAGGGCGAAAGACAAAGGTTGATACCTTAGGATGAAGACATCTTCAGCATTCCCTGTAAATACCCATTACCACAGAGCATAGTCACTAAGCGTCGTCTTAAATGGATTTGGATTGTTTTTTTACCCATTGTCAAGAAAATTCTTTGTGCAGATGATTCTTTTGACAAAGTTTTGAGTTGATCATTTGTAAGATAATTGGATAGAGAGTTTATCCAATTTATGTGTGACAAAATAAAACTGCAGCAGCGGAAGGAACTAATTTTTGTCATCCTTTACAAAGGCAGTGAAGTGATTTTAGGGGTGAGTCTTGGGAAGCAATTAGTTAGTCAGACTCACAGGCAAGGTTAAGAAATTGTTTGTCGTCAAGTGGGTAACTAAGAAGTGTTTTTTTTTTTCTATGGACACCAATATGTTCGCCTAAGTGGCTGTCTTGTTCAGGTTCTCCAACCTGTAAATGGTGTCTACATGTCCTCATTGACAAGGGGAAGAACAAAAGGAAAAGTGATTTAGCTGTATGTTCTTTATTGCAATTTTGATATTCAGGAACGAAGGGAATTAAAATTGAAAATTGTCTGCATGTTCTTTATTGCAATTTTGATTTGCAGGAACGAAGGGAATTAAAATTGAAAATACTCCAACATTTCTGAGAAAATAATTTTTTCTAGACCAATATTTGTGACACTGATCGAAGGCAAACTTGAATTGCAATTATTCTCTTCTATTGATATGAAACTACAAACAATTCACTTGTAAATGTAACACATGTAAATGTAACACATGCTTCTTTTCGATTTTCATACTTCAAAAGATTTAAATACATGCCCTTTGTAAGCTAGCAACAGCTCATCAGCAACATCTCCAAACTTGAGAATATACTTCTGCAAGAATTCTGCCTCAGAAATCTGTATCACATTGACAAAACTCGGATCCTTCTTCAACAGCATTTTGGATCTCAGAATCCCAACAACTCGCCATCTAGGCAACACCCTCTTCTCAATGCTATACATCAAGCAGGCAGGACATCTAATCAAAGCAGTTCGATCCTCCCCAAGCACACTTTGAAAGCACTGCATTCCCAACTCCAGCTTCTTCTCTGAGGCCCTCATCAAGCTCGGCGCCCTCCTAAACATCACCATAGTTTCTTTTCTTGACAACCCAAAACTCCCCAACAGCTCCAATTTCCTCTCCAATCTCTCAGGACTCATGCAACTGACAGTGTAGAGAGCATACACAAACATCCTTGAATCTGTGGAGAAACCCATCTCTTTAACCCTCTCAACAAGGCCTTGAAGTCTGTCACTCTTCATTGCAAACAGCGTTGGTTGCCTTTTCAGGAGCATTGAGAGCTGGGACTCCACAATGCCGCAGCTCTGCAAGAGAGAGATGTTGGGGAGCAGCCTTGAAGCAGGATCAAAGTAGACGATCCATTTGCATCTCTGAAGGACCTGAATGACTTGGGTGCTGTCGGGTAGGATTTTCTTGAGGGTTTGGATGCTGGGGAGCAGTTTCCTTTCCATGCTCATGGTCAGGACGGTGGAGTTGTTGGAAACGAACTGACCCAGATCGGATTCATAGAGACCCAGTTGTTGTTGTAAAAAAGCGAGCTTTGGTTTTAGGGTTTTTTGGGGGTCGGCAACGAGGATTTGGGGTGTGGAGTGAATGGCGTTTTGGATGTGGGTATGAGAGAATCCGGAGTGTTGGAGGAGGGAAAGGACGGAGTCTGGTTTTTGAGAGTGTTTGATGTGGGAGAGGCGAGTGGAAGTTGAATGGGCTTGGGTTTCTGAGAAATTGCACTTATCTATCAGGTATTTGAAGATGAAGGGTTTTGAGTTTGATGATGAGGTGTTATCAGCAGAAGCAATGGAAGAAGAAGAAGAGGGGGAAGAAAGGATGGGCTTTGTGATTACAGAAAAGAAACGGTGAAAGCGAAAGCGGTTCATGACTGTTTCTATTATTTCTAATCAGTCAGTGTTTTGAAGCTCTCACGGGGAGAGAGAGAGAGACAATGGATAAAAATTTCGATTTTCTAACCCAACCTTGAATCGCCCAATCACCACCCTTGCCTTGGCCCTTCTCATTGACGCCCTGCCCTCTCTTTCGTTGGTGCAAGAGCTTCGTGTTCCTACCTACGTTGGCACCGGCGTTCCCACTGTTGCTTCGGGGAGTTGTAAAGAGCTGGTCCTCTCTACCTCTTTTGATCAACTTCAATATTTCTAACTTGTTCGCTCAGTGGGTTATTTCAGCTGGTAGGATGCATCTCCCATCTCACAAACATAAATAACAAATCTGATATGGAACCTATGAGCTTTATTTGAACCCGGCTTCAACTTTTTAATAAAATGAATTCAGTTTTCGGATCTACATCTGAAATGGATGGGGGTGCATAAGCATAATTGGATAAAAGGGCTTCAAAAATATTTTTTAAAATTATATAAATAGGGCTATTACTTATTAGATCGTATGTATGTGATTAAAACTAAATATACTCTCAAATATTAATTTAACTTAAGCTATGTAGGCTCTTAAAACCTATATATACTTTTAATTGCTATTTTCTTATGTGGCTTCAAAATCCCAATAAAAGCGAAATATTCAGCTAATTTGTGTTGAGTTTATTAAAGCTGAGTTGGGACTGGGATGTAAAATGGGCCGTGCCCGTGCGAAATTTCATGGGACCGGCCGTGCTGGGCAAGTGGGCTGGCCCATTTTTTAAATTTTCTTTTAAATATGCTGAAAGAAAATTTTAAAAAATGCTAAAAACAATGAACTTGAAATAATTAGTACATTCAAGCTTGTATGAATATAAAATATCACTCAACACTTCTATAAGGTTATAAATATCACATTGAAGTTTGTATTAGGCTATAAACACCACTTATTGAAATTTTTTAAATCTTTTAGGCCATAAATCGGCCTTTTAAATGCATTTATTATCCAATCATAAGTCTATCCACCCACCAAGAAACACGTAAGTCTCCCCTATTTTCAAGGCTTAAAGAATTTGGGGCATGGCTTATTTGGCCACAGCTTTGCTGTGCCTAGGCCTAGCCATGTGGGTGTCGTGCTGTACTGTGCAGTGCCACCAACCTGGGCACACTAGCCCAGCACGGCGCGTGCCTAGAATGAGCTGGGCTGCAGCATGTTGAGTGGCCCAGCCCATTTTACATCCCTAGTTGGGAGATTTATAGGGCCTCTATGCAACCGTAGGCCAATGCTCATACCAGTTAGTATTGCGATGACTGACGACCAAAATCCCAAAGACTGTACACAGAACTAAGAGTATCTCCAATAGATGGATTTGGATCCCCTGTTTCATCCAAAGAGGGAGCCATGGTTGGACGAATCAGGGGCAGGGGCGGAACTAGAGAGGGGCTGGCAGGGGCCATGGCCCCCCTAGTTTTTTAAATCTCCTTTTTTAAGATCATGTAACACCTCCATTTTGTGGTGGATGGCCCCCCCCCCCCCCCCAAATCAAGTCTCAAATCTAAGTGTAAGAATCATTGATTCCAAAAATAGTGTTACACAATTTTAATTGATTTGTGAGAAAAAAGATAGAGTGAAGAAAAAGAAAGGAAAGGAAATGGAGGAGTTAAAGGAGAAAGAATCTGCTATTGTTACTGAACAATTTATTACATAAATAGGAACTCATTGCCCGGGCCATTTATTCAATAAGCCATAAATGGGAATCTAATGGTTTCTACTGTGTTAGATTAGCCAAGAGTTGCCCACATGCTGTCTCCGAGTAGCAGATTAAGATACCCTCATCGTAGATTTTACAAAAAATTGAAATTCAGATGCCGAGTGGTAACATGTTTGTTGAAGAAAAATGGAACCATCTTACAATTTTCTTACTTTAGTTATTTACACCTGGTAAATATAATCGTGCGCAGTACAATAATAATCTTTTCAATCGTTGAAGCTCACATATAAAATCTAAACTACTCAAAATTATTTTCACCTTGTGTTCTTGTATTACATCAATCTCTAATCCAAATGGAGTTATATCCACTTTGAATTAAAAAAAAATAGCTACTTTCTTATGTTTTAGTTATAATTATACCTCTATCTTAATAAATATGATTGGAGCAAAGCCTTTTTAGATGATAAAAACTAGTGGGACTATGTTTCTGAACAATTTAAGATTTAAATATGAGTCTATTTCATTGATATTTATCAATGAGCATACATGAGTCCCAAAAAACTTTCAAATATCATTGTGAGATTCTATGCAAACTATGATTCGTCACGGCGGGACCCACTAAATTTTAGAAAAAGGGTACTGCATTTGAATACGGTTTAAAAGACGGTCTCATGAAGCCTATAGTGTAGTAAAAATCTCGGTAGTTTGGCCCCCCAACAAAAAATTTCTGGTTCCGCCCCTGATCAGGGGTGACACGCGCCGGGGGGTTGGAGGAAAGAGAACATGCTTTTCTCTTTCCTCCACCCTCGCACATGTCGACTCCTGGTTCTCTTTCCTCCAACCCCCCGTGCGTGTCACCCCTGATTCGTCCCCTGTTTGGACGAAACAGGGATCCATTTCCCCAATAGATATGTTATTTTGGAGATGGCAAATTCCATTTGAAGGCTAAAGTAGCAATTTGAAGGTTTTGAATTTAGCATCTTCAAAGTATGAACTCCACCTAATATGTCAAATTTATTTTTTTATTATATATTTGTCTTTTTATTGGACTCACATCATGAAAGAAAAAAAAATCTTTTGCATTCTTTCGTATCAAATGCCGAGTGGCCCAAGTCACATATGGCAATGCTGTTGGAGACAAGCTGCATGCCAATTTTGGCCATTGGGGTGGCCATGTGGAATTCACCATGATGTTGGAGATGCTCTAAAGAGCCAACGGAAGCGATGTACTGATATTACTTTTCTGAAGGATGCACATCCATTTCTATCTAGGACTGTAAACAGCCTGGGCCTAAGAGTCCCTTCACTCCCCGAGTTTCAACTGAATGAGCTAGACCTATTCAAATTGTCAGTTCCTATGAGAATGGCCTGAATGTTTTGATCTCACGCGTAACAGAATTACTACCTCATACAAGCCATGAGAAGCCCTGTAGTGTACAGAGAAGATGGTCTTATCCAATCAGATGTTACCCAATGTCCCAACACAGTTTCTGTGTAAGAGATGTGGAATTACAATTTAATTTCTCTGTTAAACCATTGATAGTAAGTAACCTTTCACACAAGTGACCAGGGATCTACCCTCGGTCATCAATCTACTAGAAAAATAATTTTTGTAATTTTCAATATACTTATTTTTTTTTTATCATTTGGTGCATTAATTCAGTTTTTCATCAAGAAAACATATCATTTTGGGCTTGATTTCTTGCAAAAATTCACATAAAAGCCTTTTAAGATGGAGAGGGTTAGACTTAGGAAGGGCAGAATGTCCAACAGAAAAGCAGATATCCGCATATACTTGCATTTCCATGGATGATAATAGATACATAGATGTGCCCCCAAGATCTTTCCTCAAAATATGTGATGAATGCTGTGGGTCACTAGTCTCAACAACCATGCAACTTGACATCTATTTCATGAAAAGAAAGAGAAAAAGTCAAGACTTCAACATAGGCTTTTAGTCCGATGATCATGAAGCACAAAATCATTAACATTCATTAAGGTCAGTAGTTTAGGATCATCATCATTCCAGAAACATGCAGCGAGCAACTAACAGCAAATTTTCCAAAGCATCCCAACCCATCCCAACCACTTAGACTAGACCACTGCATTAGAAGCATGCAATTGTAACTACCTACACCATCCATGCCTAAACAACAATATACGTGTATACTACTCTTAACTGTAGGAACCACCACAAGAAGGAAACAAGTCAAACTTTTTTACTCTGCCCAACCACCTTGACACCCTCCACCAGTCCCCCACTTCCTTTGCTGCTCTCCTCGTCGCTTCCAATTTCAACCTTGCATTCTCCCGCTTCAGCCTCTCCACCTCAATGCACACCTCCCTCACCACCACCCTCTTCTCCTCCTCCCTCTTCACCAGCTCCTCGTAATACTCCCTGTTCCTCTTCTCCAACCCCTTTATCTGCACCTCCAGCTCCTCCATCTTCCGCCCTACTACGTGCTCCTCCCTCATCTTCAACACGCACCTTGCCAGCTCAGTCGCCTTCCTCTTCATGAATGCTGCCTCCGCCGCCATCCCCTTGTTCTCCTCAGCCACTGCCGTCGCCTTGTATGCCAACCTCGCATTCTCACTCAGCAGCACCATCCTCTCCGACTCCAACACCTCCAGCAGACTCTTCTGCAGCTCCATCTTTCTAGATGATTCCGCCTTGTGCCTAAAAAAAAATGAAAAGGGTTTATAGTTGAAGGACAAGAAGATAAAGCATATAAAATTATACAGCCTAAAACAATCATCTCAACAATGATATAAAATTTTACATCAAGCAATTATTGAATTTGGATATGGGATGCTTTCTCTTGGGCTTTGCAGTCCATCCGGATCGGTGTCGGTTGTCACAGGGGACTAGATGAAAATCATGGGGTCCTGCGGGACAATCCTGACGAGCACTTCACAATGTATCAAACTTATCCCATGTTTTGGATATGCACATTGTATGTACATCATGAAAAGTGAGCGTAATTTTACTAATTTATATCTATATGTTAGATTATGATATACTCTTAGCTGATAATGACTTAAATCTGATCATATAAAGAACAAAGTCATGAGTTAAATACCGGTCAGTGACCTCCAATTCATGGAGGAGGATCTCATTCTCCACGGCCTTCGACACGAGCTCTGCGACGACGGTTTCATCAGTGGATGTAAAGGAGGAGGTTTTGGAGGAGTGGTTTAGGAATGCAGGTTGGAAGGAGAGGGAGCTCTCATTATCAGAATCTGGGTAAGAGTGGGTGATGCTGATCGGACGGTCAGTGGTACTGTTGACATCATCGTCGATGTCGGAATGGATGGCTGGGATTTGAGGCTGGTGTTTGAGAGAATGGCAGTAACGGTCAGCTAATGTTAGGTAGCGGTTGTAGAGGTCTTGGAGGAGGCTGAGGAGCTGAGGGCGTTTTCGGTAGTAATTCTCGGCTCGCTCAGCGAACGAGTCCGACTCGTCCTCGTCTGGGAGAGTCCGAGCAATTGCCTGCATCTGTTGCTCAAGGTCTGTGACAATGAAATGACATCAATACCCCTAAGTTTTGAGGAAATGACAACATGGTTTAAAATATTGACCCTAACCCACAACTACCTGGTTGGGCTGGTGGGTTGGATCCTACCTAACTCTAGGCCTAATTAAGGCTAATGTTTTATAATATAACAAATGTTAATATAATAATGGGTCATCAGCAATAATAGTTTTTGGCTAAAAAAGCATTGGATCCTGGACCAAATAACATATAAATAACAATTTTGTAAGGACTACTGCAAAACACCCACAAAGGGATCTGCAATAACATATCCATTCAATTCACTGCTTAATTTGGACACAAGACACTTGGAAATGCTGAAAAGGATTGAACAATTGGGAAAGTGGGGGCAACAACAATGCCTAGGGTGTGCAATAACATATACATTCAATTCACTGCTTAATTTGGACACAAGACACTTGAAGTGCTGAAAAGGATTAACAATTGGGAAAGTGGGGGCAACAACAATGCCTCGGGTGTTTATGCGCACCACATGGAAATTCTCGACATGAGGTTAAGGTATGGAGGTTAGGTCAAATGGCACCCACCAACGGCATTCTCAACATTTAATAATAAGAAAAATGTTATAGCATGTATAGTCCTTGTCTTTGAGCATAATTATTTAAAACATGATGTCCATACAGTCTTGTGAATTGGGAATTATATGTAAGTCCCTCACTTTATCTACTATAGACTTATTCAATGGTAAATAAAATGAGGTAATAGCATTTGGTTTGGGAGTGGACTCCTCACCATTCATCATTAAGCTGTAGAGAATTATTAATAATTACCCCAAATGGTAAGTAATACATAATAAACTTTGTTGGAAAAAAAACCGCATTTACTAGACTATCATTTTCTCCCAAATTTATATGCAGTAGTAACTGAGGTGTTTCCATGTGAGCAGTGTGATTACTTAAAAATGGAGTAAATGGTTATATGCTGCAGCTCAGCTTATTAAAGATACCTGATTTGTAGCTTTAATTTGAAATAAATAAAGTAAAGTAAAATTTGCTTACCTAGGTCAAGGGACTTGGTCATCTAATAAGGGGAGTACTGGCCACTAGGGTTAAAGCCTACTGAGTCCTGAATGGCTGAACCCATCACCATCAGCAAGTTGTAAAATACCGGCTCTCAAATGTATTCAGAAAGAAATACTATGGGGTCTGGGTCTGACTCATATAACCCTTTCAGCCGTCTGTACTCGTCAGAGTCTCCCTCCTCTTATTCAAAATTTAAATACAAAAAGTCCCATCATTTTTTGGTCCCCCATAAAATCACTCTTAACAGTCTAGCTAATAGCCTGAGAGACGTTGAGATTCGAATTTCAAATTTCCAAAACCACCAAAACGTTCCTCTACAAGCTACTGTCGAATGCCCAGCCTCATCTACTGTCTTTTTTCCATTTTCCATCCCTCGCTGAAAAAAAGTCAGAACAAAAATTACAGACGACTCGCACCAGAGGACAGGGAAAAGGCAAAAAGGAAGGAAGGGGCACACCTATCAAAAGCACCAATAATTCCACTTCCTTTCATATCTTATTGTTCCTTACCTTCTGAGCCATTTTGGATTTTACCAAACCTTCAAACAATTTACTTTTCCCTGCATTTTACTAGTAATTAGATTTCTAGGTAAACATATGCAGGGTACCATGCTCTATGACCCACAAACAGTGCCTTTACGTTGGATATATATACTTTCACTACCTTAGACCCCACCAAAGATGAACAAATAATGCAATGGGCCAATGACTATGGGTCCTTTTTAACATATGGGTCCCACTGGCACCAACCCATGGAACACCCCATTTACTAATCAAATCAAAGCATAGGAACTGTAGAGTCTACTGAATCAGTGATCAGAAAAAAGGGGTTCACCTGAAATGGTAGAATAGAGCCAGGAGGGTTTACTGTAGCTTCGACATGATTGAAGACAACTCCCATTCATTTTGAGACCCTGGCATGCAAAAGATACGTCAGATGATATGAAGCAAAAACAGCAGAAATTGTCAGACCCAGTAAAAGCGACCCATCAGAGAAGAAGAATCGCAAGAGAGCCCAAAGGACAACTAGGCTCGGATCTCCATGCACTGCCAAAAGACAAACGAGCAGAAAGTAGAAAACAAGAGCACAGAGAGGCAATTATCCAGTAGGGAAACTTGAGAAATAAGGAATCCAAAGGTAGGAAAAAACAAATACACAATCCGCTCTCCTGGGTACGTTTGTGTAACTGATTTTAGTGTGAAAAAAAAAAAAAAAAAACATCTTTCTACATAAACAAATTTCCATGGAAACCGATTTTATCTCCAACATGCACTGTTTTTCTTTCTTCATGGGTCATTTATTGTGCCGGTTTCCAATGGAACGGCACGTCGCTTCAAAAATTGCACGGATATACTGCTACAAAAATGAAAACTCATTTCACCCTACCCTGCATTCTCAATCTAATTACAAAAAAGTGCCACTCTGTTTGGGGAAAACGATTTTCAACCGCACGATACGTTCCAAGAAGGAGAATTTTCTGGTCCGATTCAAGATGATGTTAGGAGACGAAGAAGATTTCTATTCCCATTGTCCAGAAGACGGATCGGACCGTTACAAAAGTTCCCAACTTTCTTATCAAAAGCCATTAGACAGATTCCAGCACAAGAAAAAATTAAATCTCTACTTCCTAATGAAGAATAAAACTTCAACAATGGCAAGTTTGTTTGTTTGTTTGTGTAAGACTGTGTAAGTCGGTTTTCGCCGGAAAAAGTAAGGATTGTGAAAATAATTTTTCATGTCACAGCAAAATCCATGTTGTTTGCTGCCGCTTTTCAATCAAAATTCTGCCTAATGTATGTCCTACATTTCAAAAAAAAACAAAGAAAGAAAGAGAGAATGGAGAAAGTAAGTGTATCACAAGCCCTAGTTCAAATTGATTACTGGGATCGAGCAGGAGACAAAATACTGAGAAATTTGAAGAACAGGAGATGGGATTGGAAACTAGAACCTTACCTCTTGCATGATGGAGTTTTCCGGTCGTCGAGCTGACGATTTCCGGCGACTCGTCGGAAAATGGAGGAGGAGGTGAGCGGAGCTGGTGGTCCGATTCGTGGAGACGGGAGGTCGGGGAGGAGAATGGAATGGAATGTTTTCAAAAATGTGAGAGCCCAGAGCCGTTAATTATATACAAGGAAGAGAGGTTAAAACAAAGCAGGGGGAGATATCGAGATCTGATGACTGGGAGAGCGACACGTCACCTTTCGATTTCAAATTGTACGGGCGAAGGGAATTGGAAGATTGCCCGCCTTTCTATTTTTAATTACGAGACTGCCATCCACCGACAGCTGGGCAGCTAATGGCCGATCCAAACCCCTTGATTTCAGAGAAAATGCTGGGGTGGGCCCCACACGTTGGGGAAAACCAATGCCGACCGTTTGATTGATAGAATTTGAAAGTGGGTATGAGCCAAAGAGACAGCCCAGAGCCCACACCTGCAAGGGCTCCTCTTTGGACTTTTTTGATGGTGATTACTAGGTTGTTGTGTAGTCTGTGTCTATGGTCTATGTGATAATTAAGTGCTACAAGTTTAAAGTGTGTTTGGAATGTTTCACAGCTACAGTAACCTCTCATACTGTTGTCACAGTACTCTATTTGTTCCTGAACTAGGCTGAAAAAAATGTTCATTTTACTATTTTTTGTGGACATTGGTCATGTGAGATGAACCTTGAAATGCAAAACAAGATGTTGCTGGAAATGTATTGGGAAGTTTTGACCCACATAGATTAACCTTCAAACTGGTGTGGGACACTGGGGCTCCATGTGTTCCTAAGTAGAAAAGTTGCTAAAAATGTTATGGATTGCTATTTTTTGGGTGGACATTGGTCATGTGAGATGAATCTTGAAATGTAGAACAAGACACAAAGGTCTCATTCTATGTCAGGTGTAAGAAATGGTCGAATCTATGGGCCCATGTGAAAGTAATCAGTTGAGATAGGAGTTTGAAGATAACCTGTTGGCCTACCTGTTAAGAGGTATTTTGAAAGAATTTATGACTGCAATGTGAGATCATCTGTTGAGAGCATTTGGAATTCATCATTTTTGAAAGGTAGGATTCTCCAAATGAATTCTTTAAAGGGGCGTTTGGTCGGAGGTTGATAGTATGCCTTTATTGCAACAAGTCCACAAAAAAAAAAGTCATCCAACCAAATGTCCTCTAACACATTCTTGTACCTGATATGTCTAATTTATCCTTTTTTTTTTAAATCATATCTCATAATTGGTGGGATATCACATTACTAATAGTCAACTACCATGTAATTGGTCACGATCAATCATTAATAAGATTTCTAAATAAATTCTAAAAACATACAAATAAATTTTAAAATAACGCAAATAAATTTCAAAAAACGCAATAAATTTAAAAAAATGCAAAGGCCAAATAAATCTCAAAAGATTCAAATGAATTTCAACAAATGTAAGTAAATTTCAAAAGATCCAAATAAATTTCAAAAGACAAAAATAAGTTTCAAAATACGTAAATAAAATTTAAAAATGTAAATAAATTCAAAAAACACAAATAAATTCGAAAGAAAGCAAATAAATTTCAAAAAATACAATAATTTCAAAAAACGCAGTAAATTTCAAAAGAATGCAGAGAAATTTAAAAAGACTCAAATAAGTTTCAAAGATCCAAATAAATTTTAAAAGATGAAAATCAATTTAAAAAGACGCAAATAAATTTCAAAAGATCCAAATAAATTTCAAAAAGTATAAATAAATCTCAATTGATGAAAATCAATTTCAAAAGATCCAAATAAATTCCAAAAAATATAAATAAATTTCAAAAATAGCAAATAAATTTCAAAATAAGTAAATAAAATTAAAAAAAATAAAGAAATTTAAAAAAATGCAAATACATTTGTCAAAACAAAGAGAAACCAATTTTTCAAAAACTCGGTTAGATTTGTTTATAACTCAGATAAATTTGTTCTAGAACTCGGACAAATTAGCCGAAAACTCATATATATTTTTCCAGAACTTAGAGAAATTTATTTTAGAACTCAGATAAATTTATGCAAATCTCAAATAAATTTGACAAAAAATGAAAAACTCAGATAAATTTCACAAAAACTCAGATAAAGTTCATAAAAACTCATATAGATTTGTCAAAAATGATATAACAGCCATGCTACCTTCCTTCTCTAGTGGTGCTGTGATGGAGGAAGACAGCCTTGCTGCCTTGCTCTTTTCTCCGACGATGGCGCGACACCGGAGCGGCATTAGTAGCGACGGATATGGGCTGTGGGCTGGACTTTCGTAACAGGTCAAGTCAGAACCGACCCGGACAAACCCAGCCTGGCCTGGCCGAAGGTTGTCTTCTTCCTTCTGGTTTCTGTAACCAGAAACGGACAGCAACAAGCCTGTTGCCTTCTTCCTCGATTCTAGCGATGGCACGATGCGATGTCCGGTGGCGATCCCCCTTCTCCGGCGACACGCAGGAATGGCGGTTGCGCAGGAAATTCGGCGATGGCGCAGAATATCGTCTTCTTCTTTGTTTCATGTTCTGTAAGTCTGCAATAGAACCTGGGCAAGGTTGCAGCGGTCTTCTTCTTCCGCTCCGGCTACGACGTGTGGGCTAACGAAGCAGCAGCGTTTGGCGATGCTACTTCTCCGGCTCAGGCGAACCGGTGAAAGGCGGGCTCTGCAAATCAGAACCAAGCGACCCTGTGAGCAGCGATGGCGGTGCGGGGATTCTCCTTTTTTCAGGCGACATGTAGTGAACAGCGGCCCTATTCTCTAGCGAAGATCTACAATTCTGCAACCAGAATCGAACCCAACCTCTTTTCTTCTGCAATTCCAATCCCCTCTGCAACTTCGGATTTCTGCCGGAATCCGATCAATGTGGCCCACTCGAATCGAAGAAAACGCCGATCTCGCCCTCCGAAAAAAAAAACAGAGATCGATCTCAACTGTTGAGATCTAATCCGTCGATGTCCATGTCCAGATTGAAGAAGAAGAAGAGGGAGAATGAAAGATTTAAAATTTTAAAATTTAAAATTTTATGCCTAATCAGTTGAAAGGGCAAATCGGTCATGAAAATGTATGAGGTGACGTATTTAGGGACCTCTCTCCATGAGGTGACGTATCTAGGGACCTCTCACCGAAATATATCCAAGCTGCATGGACTACAGGCCTTAGAGGAAAAGTTGATGGACTAGAGGCCTTACAAGACCTCTATGAGGGACCTTTCGCTAATTTACTATTCTTTAAAGATCCTTTTGCATTTGGTTAGAATTTCAATTTCTTAAATGCTAAACTATGTTTAAACATTTTAAAAATCACTTAAGGGACAATTTTTGGAGAATCCATAATTCTCCAAACAAGCTTTCTTATTTTTTCCTCCAACCAAATAGGCCCTATGAATGCCTCTCATGTTGTCAGTTATCATTTTGCATGTCTAATTGCCTTACCAGAGAAGTGTATGTGAGTAAGAGTAAACCTCTGCTATTCTTTCTTTGTTGATTGTATTCTTCCCATCCTTTGGAAATGTATACATATTTACTATTTACCTTTAATTACCTTTTCCCATAAAAAAAAGGCCCTATGGGAAAAAAATGGAATTCAGAATTCTTTTATTCTTCATATTGTATCATGAATACCATATTAAAAAAAGTAGTGCATCTAAAATTATATGGTAATGAAATTGGCATTCAAGTGAAAGATAATGAAATTGCCATTCAAGTGATCAATTCATCTTCCACATATGAGCATGCTCAATCTATTAATATAATAGGCCCCAAGTTCTCATCCCAATCCATCATCCATTTTTAATATCACAATTATGAAAATTTTAGTCTCAATTCAAGATGATTTAGATCTTAGCCAAATTTCCAATTGAATCATGACCCATAATCATGAGGATTTTCTAAATCATTAGGGTTATTGATTGAAGAGGTACTGAAATCAATTCATTCTAGAAAAAGGAAAACTACAATACCAACCACATGGTCAACCAAATAGACCTTTCCTCTTTTCATAATTTTTTTTTGGTATCTCTTGAGATGTTGATCATTCACACTTCAACTGCAGAAGACTCTCCAACCTCACAATGGGGTCATGTAATTGAAAGATATGCCCCACTCCAGTCCCCTCTTGTCTGTCCCTTTGTCCCCAGCAATCCATGACCAGGTGAAAAATAACCATGTGTTGAAGGTCAGGAATCACATGCCACATTCATCAGGACAAGAAAATGACTTGTGGAAGGTAAAACCAATTTGTCCTTTGGCATTTGGGCACAGTTTGGATCCAATGGTAGAACCAGACTGAATTCTTTACCTAAATTTATTATGTAAGTGGTATAAAGGTTTTACCACATTGTGGATTCAAGTAAGGTCAAATGAAATGTATACAATATACATATGGTTTTACTTTTACCTTCTAAAACCTCAAATCTTGTTAAAAGGAGATAACATTAACTATTGGATTGAGGAGAATATGATTAAAGAACAATTAAAATTAATTTATCGATAATTTTTTTTTGGGTGCATAATGGGGCTCATATTTTGGTGATTCAGACTGTGGATTAGATGCGCCGTTTCCTTTACTTTAGCTGTATAAATTTAAGTCTAATTAGAATTTATTTTCATCGCTCAATCTAATAAGTATAATTTAGCCATAATTTTCACATCTCCAATGTAATGGTTAGTATTTCTTTGCTTGAACTGGAATACAATCGGTATATAAATTCATGGAGTTCTACTAAATTAACCATGCATGTGGATCCATGTTATGTTGGCCCCGTGATAAAAAAATGTTTTTTTCAAATGCTGGCCGTTGATTTGAATCTTACTTACATGGGGTAAAAATGGGTTAGCATATATTTGAATGTTTTGGATCTTCAAATAGTCAACCTAACATGTAAGGATACATATGAATGGACCACATGGTGTTGTCAACCTTGTGATATGGTTTTTGGTTTATCATATATACGGTTGAGGTCAACGTCTGCTCTCACTCCTGAGATGGTCATAATTGTGGTTGACCCATCGCCCTCACTATAAAACCATTGTAGTGCCCTTTTTTTATCATCAATTGGTTTTGGGATAAATGATAGCTCAATGAAGTGTAAGATCCTACAAGTGGTATCACCCGTTTTATGAGTTGCGAACTGCTCAGAACTCTACTCCATTAATAGCAAGACCAAACTAAAGTATTTGTTCCAAAGTAAGGCGGGAATAAGATTCATAGTCAAAGTCAATGGATTATTGAAACTAATTGATTAAAATATACATTTTAAAACTTTGATTTGTAGCTCTCTGAATCACTACATATCTACAAGGACTCCCTCTTATTTCGAACAGAAAAAAAAAAAAATAAGAAAACTGCCAGGATCCCATTTAGATCGATATTTATGTATTAAAGAATGAGTCAATCTTACGTAATCCAACCCCAATGGATCCTATCCCATGTTTGAGCTGGAGGATCGATCAATCGATATATCTAGATCTAATATCTAAATTATTTTATCTATTAATATTAGATTATTTGGGGCCATGTTTGGACTTTGAAGAGTTTGGGCCTGACTGTTATTTGGTCAAGACTAGTTTAATCAACCACAAATTATGTTTTCTTAAATCTCATCACTAGTGATCCAAATGCAAAGGTCCAACCTTTCATGAACAGACCTTCCTACTTTCAACTGGACCCACTGGCACCTACAAGGCTACAACTGCAAAAAGGTTTACCTCTGAGTTGTCAGGGGAGCTAATTGGATGGGCTTGACTGGAGTCCACCAAAAGGCACAACAACATGGATTGGCCAGAGGTCTTAGTAGCAGCCCTCTAATGAGGTCTGATACATAAAGAGTTTTGTATAGTGCCAGTGACTTAAAAGTGTTCAATGATTATAATCCTCTAATGAGGGGCCTCCAAAATAAACAAGTAAATTGGTTGAGTACAACTGTTCACTTTGCATGCTCTTGAGACAATCATTATAATCATTGAATCAAATTGTGGTTAGGGGATAGGTGGTCAACAGTGTATATTGCTGCATAGAGCCAAAGCAATGATTAAGTCAAGTGAGGTGAATAGGGCCCAATTTCAGTGCAATTTGACATGCAATTGATCCAAGCCTGACCTTCCATGACTGGGGTGCTTCCTAGTTCACAGCCTTATCTCTAGCATGACATACATTTCCTAACTCCATGCTATGAGCATATCTATGCTTTTACTATGACACCAAAGCCCACAATCATGTTGCACTGGGACCCAACCCGACCCATATAATGTAGATAAAGGCACCATTTGGTCGTGCAAAGAGGAAGGAAATTCTCTTTTATTGGGTTCATGTCATGATTGGGAATTAGTAGTTAAAATGCACCACATGTAATATCCTCATTCTATTTGTTTGCATTAAATACATAGAAATTAAACTTACAATAATTCATATTTATGAGTGGTTAAAAATGAAGATCCAATGTGCATGTATAAAAATAACAGTCATGGAAAAATAAAAAATAAATAACCGGCTATGACTCTAGCAATTCAAATCCTAGGAAATTTAAAGTATCATCTGCATCAGTGCATTGTTGCCTTATATACTTTACCCCTCACTCATATCATTCACACCTCTTTTTAATAATCCTTCGGTGGAGCTCATTTGATCATGAATTCATATATGGCCCTTGATAGAGTAGATAATGGCGTGAGTCCCTACCCTATATTACACTGCACGACTTATTTTAAAACTAGTAGAGTGCCCTGTCTCTCATTTCCTATCCTCTTTCTACTAAATATTCTCTTCCTTGCTATTTGGATTTTCTTTCCAAAGTGATATTCATTGCTCTTTGTAGTAGGCCTAATTTTATCCTCATTTATAATTTACAAATGACATGAAGGCATTTGGAATGGGAAACTTAATTATTTATTAGATTGCATTTAAATCAAGTTTATAAAAGAGTTTGAAAAATGTCTTCACATAAATGCTGCTGAAGGCTCCAGATTCTCTCTAATGGTAATGGAGTATTAAAGAGGTGAATAACCAATTCATATATTTTATTTTTACTTTTTTATTATTTGACATCAACTTTATCTTTACTCATCTACACACGTAAACGATTAGGAAGATAGAGATGTAAATGAGCTGCCTCTTTCTTTGATGTGATCGAAACAGGCAATGTTGGGTAATCATTTTATGTCAAAACTTTCTAGACTTTTAAACTATACTCCTTCGATTCTAGCTTCTCCCCACAAGAAGGAAAGACGCTGAATTTTTTAGGAATTCAAAACCGAATGAACTAAATAGGCATTAATATGAAACTCAATATAATGACATTCATACATATCACTAAAAATCAGGAGCACTACTCTTAATACTGTCAGCGATGATATTTTGGAGGAGCATGCTGATAGATTTTCATTATAATATATTAAGTTGTAAGGTATTGGATCTAATTTTGACCATGTTTTTTAATTTTGATTATAGGTTAATTTCGATTGCTACAATGGCTAACTTATTCTCCGTCCATTTTTTGCTAATATATTTTTTTCCACTTATAGATTTCCAACTTTTCCATTTCTAACTTATATAGAATTCCACCTCTTCGTTCGAGTTTTTGTGCTAATATTATGAAATGAAATTTTATTTTTTTGTTAAATTGGTTTTTTTGGTAGGTGATTAATTCAACTTATCCTCTCTTGTAGTGGTATGGACTCAGCTTGAATGCCACGTGGCATTTATCCAGCGGTAGTTGATGTAGGAATATAAAGCATGCGGTTCCATGAAGCCTGTCCTTTCCCAGGATCTCATATCCGCCATTTTATACATGCGCTTGCTACTCCTCAACCACTGCTGTAACCTTTTGCTCTTCTTCTCTGTCCAAAACCAACCTCAAAACCCTAATTCACTTTCTCCGACATACAAATGAAGAAGGAGAAGATGCTCACGCGCTCTCGAATCATCCAGCTGCAGAATCCTCTAAAACCCTAATTCCTTCGAATCTCTATCCCCATCCCATGGCATCCACCTCCAACAACCCTAATTCTCCATTAATCAATGCATCTCAAACCCTAAAAATCTCAGAATGATCGAAGGCCGAGTTCGAGATGCAGATGTCGCCAATGGCTCCCTCTCCACTCGCCGCCCCTACGTCCAATCAGAACCCTCCCTCGTCCTCCTCCGCCATGAGATCGCCGGCGACGCCCCTCCAGTCGCTCTCTCTCGGCCTTCAGTCTCTTCCTCCATCAACTTCTTCGGCTGCTGCCGCGGCTGGTTCTCACAGGCAGATGCCGTCCGATCATCATACTGTCGGGACGGAACCCGTCGTGGCGGGGCATCAGGTGTTGGAGAGTACGTCGGCGGCGGGGGCCATTGCTAGGATACGGCTGTCAGACATTGTGCCCTACGAGGGGGCGCCCTGCTCCGCCTATGTTAGGGCGGTGGAGGCGCTTTCAGGGTCGCTAACGAGGCATAATGCGGTGGTGATTGAGCTCGGGAGCGAGGAGGCGGCGCTGATGAGGTGCGCTTTTGAGTCGTCGAGGCTGTATTTCAGGACAAGGGGGCAGAGCGGAGGAGGGAGTTGGGGGAAGTCGAGCAGAGGTGTGCACATGTACAGGGCGGGAAGGTAGACACTCTTTATATATATCCATTTCTTTTCATGACTTTGATTGTTTTGGTTGTTTTATTTTCCATTGATTCTGGTGTAGAATAATTTTATCGACTAATATATTTGCCAACTGATTTCTATAGAATGCTGATACAATGCATCTCTCTTCCAGCCATACTTGGAATTTGATGGATGGAAATTTTTAGGTGGGAAGTAATCCGTTCGGAAAACAGTAAACCTGCTGAATCAATTTGGGTGAGCACATAAATATACTAAGAGCAACTTGCACCAACTCAATGCAAAACTGAATTAGACAAGAATGATGCAAATTATGATGCCTGAATAGATGCAACCAATTGCAATATGTATAGAATAGATGCAATGGAGGAAAGTATGGAAGAAAAGAAGAGTGATGGGGAATGAGAGTGAGAAAGTAGAAGAAGATGAGCGTCCAATCCATTCACGAAAAGCTGCGTAAGAAAGATATCAGTAATAATGAAGATGCGAGTCCAGTCACCAAAATTTCATCAACGACAACAATTATCTCTTATGTTTATAACTGTTATGGAGTCCATATTTATAATTATGACAATTTAAAAGGAGAATTCCAACTTTAGTGGAGATGTGCGAAGAGCTGAAACCATGTGAGAATTGAAGCTAAGATACACCACAAAGAGATTTATTCCGATACCTCGGTTCTATTAATTAGTAGTGATGGAGACTTGGAGAGATTGGGGAAGATGTCAAACATAGGATAAGAGCAGGATGGTTGAAGTGGATGTTATCTTTTGGAGTATTTTGTACATTGTTTAAAATTGCGGTTGAAGTGGATGTTTTCTTTTGGAGTGTTTTGTGCATGGTTCTTGATTAAATAGGTTTACATGTATATATCAAAATAAGTTGAAATATCATAAATTTTATAGTATACATTGCAACTATAATTTTGAACTAACCATTAGTGTTAAACACTTAAAGTCAAGATTTTGGTGATTGACACATTTACAAGATTGAAGGAAAAATTTACAGCACAACGATAGACAAGCTATGCCTCAGGAGTAGAATGTTGGCCAATCAAGAAGCAACATGTGCACAAAATGATGTGTTGTAAAACTAGGAAAGATAGAATGAAAATTGCACACTTTTGAGATCATTTAGGGTAGCATCAATAGGAGATAAATTTAGACAGACTTGTTTCAGATGGTTTGGACTTTGGACATGACCAATGCATGCCAACAATGATGCTATTGAAGAAAAGTTTTTCTATGTAGGTTGATTTTCCACTAAGGAGAAAGGATCGATTAGAATCGGACATGAATGGAATAGTAAGAGAATAGATCTAAAGAAGTGCAACCTATCCGATGATTTGGCTTAGGATCGATTAGAATCGAGAAGCAAAATTCATTCAGCCGACCCCAATATAGTTGGGACAAGGCTTTGATGACGATGATGATAACAACTCAAAAACATTACTTTCTAATTGTGTTCTATCAAATTCCGGTGTTTCATTCCTTCTATATTGTAACTTTTGAGGCATGCACCATTTATGATTTTTGGCTTGAAAATATTAATCTATTACTATCTAAAAAAGGAAAAACATGTTTGTCCAGACTTTTCTTAGAGCATTCAACTACACCCTAGAGTAGACTTTCAATTGGAGTAGGACTCCAAAACAGGGTAATTCTAAAAAGTCTCAACTGCTATATATATAAACTTAATATTGTGAAATACTTGAAAATTTGTAACTTATTTTCATTTTTGAATGGTTTAATCATATATATATATATATATATGAGAAATTCTCAAGAACTCCCCCATTTCAGCTGGGGTGTTTTTGCCCCTTTTGAGATGTCTAACCGATAATGCCACCTCGCACTATTTCCACCTCGCATTTCCTTTTTATGAGCCGTTTTGGAAAATTAAAGTGCATGTTGACATTCCATTTTGAATAGTTACAGTTGTCTAATCCCTATCACAATGAGTGATATATACCACATAGAGATACATTGAATTAACACCGTATTTCACATGGATTCCATTGGGCCCACTAATGAAAAATCCAACCAATCAATGACCTTGTATATTTTATAACCAGTTCCAAATCTCACTTTCTTTTGGGACACCTCCATTGGGACCACTTATTAGAAATCCAAACAGATCAATGACCTTGTATTTTATGGCCGTTGTCAAAACTCTCTTTTAGGACACATCCATTGGGCCAACTTATGAAAAAACCAAGCTGATCAATGACCTTGTATTATATCGCCATTGCTAAATCCCACTTTCTTTTGTGACACCTCCATTTGGCCCACTTATGAATAATCCAAACCGATTAAATACCTTGTATTTTATGGCCATTACCATTACCAAATCTCATTTTCTTTCAAACTTGTTTCAGATTTTGGACCCACTTCAGTATATAAAGGGTCCCAATCATGGGTTATAAACGTCTTGAGAGGCTGCCCCAATAAACTTATGATTTCTATGATGTGAGAAAAACAATGAAGATTCAACTCATCCTTGTTATTGTTTGTTAGAGAATGAGAAAAAAGAGGAGCCATATACACTATGAATTCCTTAGATTCCTTTCTTCCCCTTTTCTTTATGACAAGTCCATGTCATGAGAAGATAAGTTTTTCATTGGCTAAACATTTAGGGCGTTTTACTTTATAGAATGCCCAGGGTGTTTTGTAGCTATATATATATATATATATATACTTTCTTAACATGCCGTAATCACATAATTTTGGACTGTTGGAAAAGGTAATTCATAAGTTGTTCAAGGGTAAAACTTTGTGTTCTTTTCAGTTTTGATGTCATTTAATACCCAAACGGTGGCCATAAATAAATTATGAAAACGTACCTCTTACTGAAGATGATCAACTGCTATGAATCGTAATATCATTACCCTCTCTTTTTCGCATTTTAAAACGAAAGTGTATTTGAGCCTTAATCCATCAAATGCATCATTTACCTAATCCCTATTTGGGAAGGGATCCTTCCCTGCCTGGCTGGATTGAATATCTTGCATATTAAGTCAAACAGCCGGAGAACCATCATTGTAGCTGGTGATTGGCAATCCATCACTTTGATATTTTGTACATATTATGTGGACAGCCATATATGCATTTGATGGTTGGATTGAGATGTCCTGCTTGAACTAAGTGGCAGGATTGAATTTTATCTTCAATTTAGTGTTTGTATATTTTCTTTTGTTACATTGGATTTTTCTTCAATCCAGTGCATTAGTTCTTCTCTTCTAACTCTTGATTGTAATATCCTTTGCTCTAACAATTCCATCAATAAGCAGAAGTTACATCCAATGCAAATATTTATATAACTTCATTCACAAGGCCATCTTGACTGACCAATAAGGTGTGGTCATCCACCAAGGGCTATCAGTTTGTACTTTCTACTTTCGAGGCCCAGGGTTCAGCGCTTCAGTTTATTGAAATGGCATGTTGCACTCTGAATGTCCCATATGTGATGGAATCAATAAAATCTAACAAATTCAATAGTTTTATTTGAAACAGTGATTCATATTTCAAGCATACATCACCAATATGACTCTAGGGGACCGATGCATACCTTTATAATGTCTCGTAATGAAGAAAAAGGAACACACTAGATTCTAGCATTTTCCAATATTCAAGATTTTTTTTTTCAGTTTTTTTGGGTATAGTTGAAAATCCAAAAGGTGATGGGCTGCAAACAGCGACATATCAGCTTTTGGGGGTGG
The DNA here is from genome assembly GCA_012931725.1 of Litsea cubeba. NCBI lineage: Eukaryota > Viridiplantae > Streptophyta > Magnoliopsida > Laurales > Lauraceae > Litsea > Litsea cubeba. The sequence continues at coordinate 5,054,780 of CM022954.1, read as the reverse complement.
CCGCACTTCCACCATGACACTGATTTTCAGCCACAATCCTATCTCCCAGTTTTCTTTTATTCTCTTTCTGTTGTGTCTTATGTGGAAATCTTTTAGTCATGTAGAAAAAAGACTATCTATATACTGTAGAATATTGAAGTTCTTATACCAAATCTCATGGTATTTGATGCCTTTTTATCATGTTTAAATACCCAATTATATTATCATTTTTTCTTGAGACAGTGGATTGTTGAAACTTCTGTTCTTTTGGATTTGGTTCCATGGATGCCCATTTGGATCTTTGTAATCTGAGTGCAAGTAACTTGGCTTATGGATAATGTTGGCGGCTTATGCATTTGGATGACTGAGTTACTGTAAGTCACAGCTGTTTTGTTCTTTTCATAACTAATTACAGGAACAGAATAACAGATAACCTGAGTGGTGGGCAACCAAGTTCCAAGGATCCAACTGGGGCCATGGAAGTGCAGAACTTGCAGTTGTTTCTTCCTTTAATTAAGTAAACTATACTGTCTATTCGTAGGGCATTGGAGGATGGAGATTCATCTCCACCATGTATGGGTGATGTTTTTAGGTGTTTGGGGAAGGCAGCTCGTGCTGCTCTATGTGCAATAGCAAGGCATCTCCGTCTGCGCAGCGAGTAATGACTTTGTAGATTTTATTTCTTCTTAGCCTCTTTCCATTTCTTTTTGGTCACCCCTGCATGCCTGGTTCTAATTTTCTTCTATGTGCAGTGTTTTTAACCATCTTCTTGATGATAACCCATTGCCTGCCAATGAGGCATCTTCTTCAGTGCTGGTTGCCTCATATTCTCATGCATCTCTCCAGAACGGGAAGGGGACTATTGGGGGAGGTAAGACAACAATGCACAGTGAAGTTGAGAAGGGATTGTTGACATTGATTGCTTCGGACAATCCTGGGCTTCAGGTATTCTTTTGCTAACTACTGAAAATTTAGTGGATATTTTCAAGTATTTGGGTATTACCATCCATCGTCAGCAATTGTCTTTTATCCAGAATATGTGAAACAGTGGACTGTATGTTTGTTTTACGTGCAAATGTTCCCTGCTATGCTATAGATATGTTAAATTTATTGTTATCCTTAAATCATCTTTTTCAGTTATTTCTTGAATAGGTATGTGACCCAAACGGTCGTTGGTACCTAGCAGACAGTGGGTCAGGTCCTGGGGATGTTTTGCTGCTAACAGGCAGGGCACTCAGCCATGCTACTGCTGGCCTTCGTCCTGCTGCTTCATATAGAGCTGCTTCTGACTTTTCTTCCAGTGCCATTACTGCTGGAAGGTTCAGTATTTGCACAGTTCTTTGATGCACTCTGTCCATTTAAATTCATTAGGTCTTTGGTGTTAATTCATACTGGTTATATTTTTCATTTTTTTTAAAGAATTTATATTGTTGAAGAGAGAAATTCAACTATCAGGGATCTGACTGCATTTGCATTTTGATTTCAGGACATCACTGGCATTTAAGCTTATGCCACAAGGCAATGCTATATTGGACTGTTCTCCAATTTCTGCAGCCGGCCATGTAATACCCCAAAGCTTTGTACCAATCTCTGTAAGCCAGTTTATGGATGACCTTTCTGCTGAAGAAGATGTAACTTGCAACCATTCTGATAATATTTATGTAAGTTCATCTTTTAGCTTCAAAATATTATAGTAGCCACTGATTTTATAAATTTTTGTTTAAGCATGTTTTTCTTTTCTGCCTTGCTTACAAAGTGGATGGATCGGAACATGTTTAAGATGAGTTAAATCCAATTATGTTGGGAGAGGCTTGGGGGGCCATTGATTCATGTCTGGGAAAGAAAATGTTGGAGAATTCAACAAGAAAAATAAGAGAAGAGGGGGAAAGGAGTGTAGAGAGAGAAGTGGGCCATTGATACATGTTGGATGAGCTTTCCTCTCGTTGGAGTCATTTTTTTTCTTTTATTTTTATTTTTGATTGTTTGGATTTCTTCTGAGTTGAGCTCTATTTGTTCAAGTGTCATTTTTCTTTAACTTTTTTTTTCTCTCCGAGTTTGTTTGAGTTGTGGTCCATCACTGAGAGGCATTGGCGAATATTCAACCCTCTTTAATGAATGTTTCAAGGTTGATCAGCATTTGGAGCATCCTTTTTTCATCCCTCTGCTCTCTGCCTGCTGGCTGCTTCCTGGTCTTTTTGACCTCAACCTTGTTGTGCTGTCTCAGCTTGCACTTTCTCAGGGTTTTTGAGAGCTTCTGAGGTACCACCACTGTCATGAAAATATGTCTTGGTCATTTTTGATACGTCTTGGTCATTTTTGGCAAGCCCACATGATATCCATTCAATTAAATCAGTTTGTTCCTCTTTTTTGCACGCATCCACACTTTCTTCCATTTTTTTTCCTTCTTTCCATGGTCAGTCTTTTGGCTACTGTGCCTACAATTTAATTCGTTAGTCTCCTTATGTCAACCTCCCTCTCCTTCCCAGCCTCGATCTCTACAGACATCACAGGGTTTATGGACCACTGTCCTCCAGTGCCCTGGTGCAATGGTTGTTCCTGTGGAGAGAGAGAGAGAGAGAGAGAGAGAGAGAGAGAGAGAGAGAGAGAGAGAGAGAGAGAGAGAGAGAGAGAGAGAGAGAGAGAGAGAGAGAGAGAGAGAGAGAGAGAGAGAGAGAGAGAGAGAGAGAGAGAGAGAGAGAGAGAGCTAGAGAGAGAGAGAGAGAGAGAGAGAGAGAGAGAGAGAGAGAGGAGAGAGAGAGAGAGAGAGAGAGAGAGAGAGAGAGAGAGAGTGTGGCTGGTCAGATTTTCTATTATCTATCAAATTCTGCTTATGATGTTTTTCTCAAACAAAATTATGGGTACCACTTGGGCTAATGTTGCAAGGGAATTTGCTGAGTTCCCTCTCCTTTCTTACATGGAAGGATCCTTTACAATGGTCATCCACCTATTCTACATTGTATTTGGTTCCCTCCACCTACAGTTCTTGTGAAAAACTTCCACAGCTACACAAGCCTCAATGGGAAATCCAGGTCTGGGTGGGATTGGTGGGATTATTCAGGATTCATTTGGTCGCATCATTAGGACTTTCCTGGTCCCATGGGTGTTTTTTCAGTACTTCAGGCAGAAGTTTATACTCCCATAGATGACAAGAGCCTGTACACAGTAGGAAGGTGCTCATTGTCTCAATCATGAGGTTGCAGGTTTGAGTATATATATTTTTTTGATGTGGGTATCCCTGTGGTATTTGACCCGACAGAACTAATTCCCTAGGGCACATGCATGGCTGGGGGGTGTCGAAAATACAACATGGGGAGCAAACACACGCCTTATGCCAACGAACCATCACCCGATGGGTGCAGGTTCGGGTAGTGTTACCAAGTAAAAGAAGTATTTTTACCTTCAATCCTAGGTGTAAGGAGCAACATCATTATACTTATCTGAAGTGATGGCTGAAGCTGATCCTTGAGCTGTGATCTCATGGATGTCTTAATCAAGTCTTACTCCATGGCTGCTGACTGGCTGGATGTAGCATATTTAGGAAGATATGTTACCATTTTCCTGACATTTATTTTGTTTACTTCTATGGAGGGGAACTTACTGGCAAATTTTTTACCCAGTGAAGGCGTTCCCAAAATTGAGCTGGTTTTGGAAACACTTGTTTGTTTCAATTTAACTTCAACCTTTGTGTCATCGATAGAATTCACATCCATTATTTTTTCAGAAAAAGACCTAGCTCTGTTTTTGTTGCTATTCATGGGTTTTGCAAGTAAATGAGATATTTCGTTAATTGCAGATTAAGAAATTTTTTTATCTACTAATTGGGGAAAAAAGGAAGTATAGATTGCTCTGATGAACATTTGGCAGGCATTTAACACTTTTTTGCCACTGTTCTTTCTCCTCAGTCTTGTATTCACATGTAAGTTATAAAAGGCTTTTAGTAGAAGGTTCATCTAGTATTTGGTTCTAAATGAAAAGGAGCAAGTTGCACAGGGATCATTGCACTGATCTACTATATATAGGATGAAGGAGGTTTTATGAAGTAGGGAAAAGCTTAGAGGTGAGAGTGATTGCTGAAGTGGAAATTCTAGATAGCTTCAAATATTGCTGATTGATCAAGCATATATGACTTTGGTGTTTCATTTTCATCAGTCACAAAGGTAATGGCTAAGGTCACCTGAAACCATCCGCTCTATGCAATGGATATAGGATAGTTGACCAAAATACTAATACATCCATCAGTATACTTATTTGAGGTGTTCACCTAGTCTATGTATTTTAGCTGCTTCCATATTTTTTTAGTCTATGTATTTTAGCTGCTTCCATATTTTTTTAATATATTTTATGTCTATTCAATCGAGCTTACAGGCAGCTTCATTCCTAGCTATCCAATCTAGCTTACACTCAGCATCATTCCTACAATTTTAAAGCTTCTGAATGATATCTCTCTGTGTTTTTGGGGTATCATTTTGAATATGTTTAACTTGGTTTTACGTTGGACTAGGCTTATGTTCACACTCAAATGCAAGTCTTGGCTACCGATTTTGAACATGCTCAGTACTGTACCTTTGATTTGCACATTTTTTGAATGAGTTGTCTTTTATATTGATATGATTATGGAGACTGCACTCTCTAATGAGTTTTTGGACCCCAGGAAGCTCGGAATAATATGAATAGGGAGCCATCTTTGAGAAGCGTTCTTTCAGATCCTTTATCGTGAGTTTGTAATCTCACTTGCTTTTGTAATTGCTCTTACTTTTTACTTTCAATTATGGATTATTGTTCAGTCTCTTAGTTGGTTCTCCTAGTGTTCTACAAATAAATTTATGAGAGCTTTTCAGTATTGTTGTCATAGCTTCTTGTTGAGAGTACTAAATGGAAGCCTCACATAATCATTGATGTGACCTGTAGACATATTCTTGGGAGGCTAATGAGTGGTTGAAACTCTTGCCTCTATCAGCTCTCCCTGTGAGAGCTTCCATGTTCCAACTTGAATGGTTAAAATCATCAAATTAACTGATCTCTAACAACTCACACTTTACAGTATATATACATTTCTTTCCACATCAAGCGTGGTCATGAATTAATAATAATGTCTTTATATATTTATCTTACATTATTTTATTATTTGTTTGAAAAATAGTTATTTCTTCAATTAATTCCATATCTGAATGCTTGTGCCCTGCACGAGCACAATTGTTATTAAGTTTCCAAAAAAAGGTGAGATGGAGCCTTCAAATGAATGGGCACCAGGTGAGAATGATTTGTGCCACAGTGTAGCATTATAAGTTGCCTACCATCTTTTAAAAACTGTTTTCTATTGCCAGTTTAGATGAAGGAATCAATTTGTTATCTTTTTTTGTAGAGGTTTTCTCTTTGAGATTGGGTTACCTTTTGTGCTAGAGGGATAAAACATAAGAGGGCCTAGTGTAAACAACTCATTCTTTGGTTTTTCTTGTTATTTTCCGTTCAGTCAATGATAGATTAATGTTCTTGTAAATTGAAATTGGAGGCATTTCTAATTAAGGTTGTGGTGTGTGTGGTTAATTACCTTTTTCCTGTCTGTGCTGCAGGGGTGCATTCCTTGAAGATGCCATGGTTGTCTCTTGTGGGCATTCATTTGGTGGTCTTATGCTGCGAAAGGTCCTTGAAACGGTATGCGAAGTTATCCATAACTTCTCAAAATAAGGTCTGAAATAAATTTCTTTGTACAACCATTCCATTATAACATTGTGAAAGACCTGCGGCAGATCTACTTTGATGAATTCAGTGATACTGTCCTTGCTGAAACTACTATGGTACCCCTTGGGACCTTATACTGGTACTTACTGATTGACCAGCCTGAAGCACACTTGATATGTGATGCATTCTGAGAATCAGATTGCAAAATCTGGATGGATATAACTGATTGAACCGTCTTGGAATGAAACTTCTGCAATCATCAACACAGTCTAGAGCGGCTTGGTAACAGCTTGTAATGTTCCTCTGGAGAGCAAATCAGTCCTTAAACAGTCTTGAATGAATGAAAATTAGCACTAAGCAAATCTATTACAGCAACCGAAGGACAGATGCCTTAGAAAAGCCTTCCGCAGATTTACCTACAGCCTCCCACACAACTGTTTATTGATGAATTCCACTGGGATTATGATTTACTCGAGATTAATCAGTATTCACTTGCATTATGATTTATGAATCAATGTCTGGGCAAAAGGAACTACACTGTCTAAATAGAAGAAGAAATTCAAATCCTATTAATTATAAAATCTCAACTTTGTTTATAACTTTCAAAACTATGGACTCTCTATTCCTACATATATAACTTGGACAATCTCAATCTCCAAAAGGCTGCCAAAAGTGCGAAATGATTCAATTGCCTACTGTTTTTGTTGTTCTGTCCATTTCAGCCGGGACTCTTCAGCTTGTCAAACTGGGCTGATGGTGCGCGGACTGGGCCCATCTGGCTGACATCCATGGGCCAGGCCTTGCTTAAATTTTGTCTGCATTGGTATATATTTAAATCACATGACACCATGACTGCCCACTAAAATGAAATGGATTGTTCTTCATCAATTATATCCCAAGGATCCTACTGATATACGAGGCTAGTTGAGCATCAGCCTTCTTTATAGTTAAGTGATCCCTGTGCAAGTTACTTCGTTCAATGGGAAACTGAGGTGTCTGATACTGCTCAGGTCATCATCAGTCTGTCCAATTTGATAGCAGGTCACGCACATCGTTTCCATTTTTTGTTTGGAAGAATGGTACTGAATGAATGTGATCTTGATTCGTTATGGCCGATTTGATTTGTTGGATATTTCCTGTTTCTTTTGCTTAATGAATTTTTATTGCTGGTTAAAGAGAATTGAAAGGGTTTATTTCTTCTATGTGCAATACAGTCGAGATGTAGCCTTTGCAATTCAGAGATTGACCGGGATGCCTTAATCCCTAATCATGGTAAATGTTAATTTTTTTTTTTTTCATTTTTTCTAACACCTTTTGTATGTTATGTTCCATTTTTTAATGTCATGTCTGCCTATTTTCCGGTAATCTATTATTCCACTGCCCACTGATACACTGATCCTCTCTGCAGCATTGAGGGCTGCAGCTTTAGCTGTGAGAGTTGAGGATGACCGAAGACTTTTCCACAATTCTGCTCTTCGTAAGCGCAGGAAAGAAGCAGGTGAGCAGATGGATGCATTGAAGAGATTAAACAAGGTATACACTTCCAAATTGGCTTCACAAAAGTCATTTTCTTATCTACCCCTTTTTTTTTTATCTCATATCCTTCAGTTTTTTTATTTTTCCTATATTGGCTGTTTGATTGCTCATGATTAAACAACATCATTAGCTTAATCCTAATTTCCACATATTTTACTGCTAATAATATTGAGCAGTGTGTATAAGGTTACAAGCTATCCTTTTTTGTTGAATTGTTATAAGCTATCTTTTTTATTGAATTGTTATAAGCTATCTTTTTTATTGAATTCATTTGTTGAAAAGTTGATTTCTCTGTTTAAAGGAAAATGGGGAGGTGGCTGCTGATGGCGACAGTCCAAGGCAGCATAAAGGAGTTCAGTACCCATTTGCAGTGAATGAGAAAGTGTTAATCAAAGTGAGTTCTTTTACAGATTTCTGTTGTGGAATGAGTTCTGTTTCAGTGAAAACAGATGCTAAAGGAGGATAGAGTTTTGCAGGGAAACAGGAGGACCCCTGATAAATTTGTAGGAAGGGAGGCAGTAATCACTTCTCAATGCCTTAATGGATGGTGAGTTTACACATCTAGATTACCTCCAATATGTTGAATTAGAGATGCTTTTATTATTATTTTCTTCTCTCATCCTTATGACTTAGAAAACTGGGAAAGACTTTTCCCTTCCCTTTTTAGTAATGAAATGCAAGAGTTATATTCCTGAAAATGAACGAGATAATCGATGTTGACAATTCATATTTACTACAGTTCATGAAAGACATGCTTGATCCCAGTCCCTCTTTTGACCATGAAGACGCGTAATTAGAAACATGGTTGAATTGATGCCAAAAATGCCATAAGCATATCCTATTTTCCAAAGAACAGTGATATTTATTTCAAATGTTTTGGAGTTGTGCGGAAACATTTGTTACTGTTACTGAGTTTTCTGTTCTCTAGTCAATCATAACACCCCAAAACCTTTCCATGTTCCAATTTGGCCTTCTATCTTTAAAATAGAAAAAGAAAGAATCCGAAAGCATACGCTACTGTCCTATGCATAATTAATTCTTATCACTAGAGCATTTTTGCAGGTATCTTCTTAAGATTCTCGACAGTGGAGAGAGTGTTCGTCTGCAATACCGATCTCTACAAAAAATCTCAAGCTCTCAGTCTGATGACAGGCTTCAACCCCAACTTATGATGCAGAATGGCAGTTGATCTGATGGTCTCTGCTGAGAACTAGAATTTCATAATGACTCCTCTTCATGAAGATTGAGAGAGCCCTCAGGTCCTGTAGTTTGATGAGACAAGGTTCCCTGTACAATGCAGGCACAGTGTAAATTAATTAAAAGACAATGGACCCTAAAAGAAGAGGAAGATGTTGTAGTGAAAAGTTTTGTAAAGAGACAATAGGAAAAGGATGCCTGTTGCTGTACCTGTAACTTTAACAGACAATTAGGAAGAAGATTTTTATCATTGTAATTGCCACTGCTTGCTACATGAGTGGGAATTTTTGAAGAACTGCAGAAGCAAGGAACGCCAGATGCAAATTGACTGGTTCTATTGCCCTCAACCATTTCATTGTGATCTGTTCAGATTTGTCATGGTACCCAAAATGTAGGACTTAATTTTCATGGGATTTTCCTCCTATGTAATTGATATTTGGTACTGGGCAGAGAGTGTGGCAAAGTTATGATTCTTTTTTACATAGATTAGATCTCTCTCTCTCTCTTAATGTCCAGAGGTTTGATGTGCGTCAAGGGATTTGATTAGTCAAAGGTGGACCCTGAATGAAAAATGAAGATGGGTCTCATAAGGGTGTGGGTCATCCCCCTTCTTCCATTTTTTGAAAGATAATTCATCGAGGTGCAGGGGCCAGAAAAACAAATGACACAAAGTTGTTACAGGAAACCAAACAAACACACGAGAACCAACAAAAAGCCCTACAAGGTCTCACAAGTTACCCTGGCCACCACATTGGAAATCTCTCTCCAATCATTATTCTAGGCCACCCATAAAAAAAGAGAGAGAAGAATCCTACAAAGTCAAGCACCACACTAGCCACAGCAACACCTGTATACGCTATCAGACAAAAACCAACATTCCTGGAAAAAAGGTTCCAGCTAATGCATAGTGATATTTGTGTGCTTATCTTCCTGTGATTGAGATCTAAGTAAACACCACCACACAAGCTAAGGTGTGCTTTATAAAATAGTATATTGACTATATTCCATTTTTCCATTTTTTTATATCAATCAGGCCAGGCTCCTTCTTAATTAGTTTAAACAGTATGGAAACAACAAGAAAAAAAAAGTTTGGCAAAAACACATTTCTAATCAACAGCATAGGCCTACTTGTAGGGGTGTTCATGGTTCGGGTGGGGCCGGGCTGAAGCATATCCAGCCCAGCCTGACTTTAGTTGAGCCTGACCCAACTTGGACACGGAACAATGTTTCTCGCCCAAGCCCGACCCACCTTGAACACGATAGGCCCAAGCATGCCCATTTAATTAATAGGGTCTTGCCAGGCAAGGCTGTGTACCTGAAGCATCAATAAAAATTTCTCTCACCTTTTCTACTCTCATTTCCACTCTTTATATAGAGGGGAACATTCATATGCATCTTTCCCTCACCTTATGGTGAGGAAAACTTTCCTTTTTGGAAATTCTCAAGTACATAAGGTGAGGTACAAAATACACTTTTCATGTGCAAAAAGGGGAATATCCCTCACTCTATGGTGAGGGATAGATACACTTGAATATTTTTCTTATATATATTATTTATATTAAAGCAAAGGAAGAGGTGGGCTGTGAGGGGTGACACCTCATCCCTAAAAAGTATATCCTTTCAAAAAAATACTTATAAAATCACATAGAGCTTTGGGTGTAAGTGGTCGCCTGTGAGGGGTGTCACGTCATCCCGAAAAAGTCTCTCATTTCAAAAAATATATAAGAAAAAGTGGGCCACCACACTCATCTAAAACAAATCTCCTCCCTAAATCTCCATTTCAATTATCTTTTCCAAATCACCTCCCTAAATCTCTCCATTTCATTCAGAATTTTAACAAATTCACATCTTTATCATATCAACTTCTTCCATCCTTGTCACACCTATCATTTCTCCACTTCTACCAAGAAGTTGATAATACCGTGGGATATTTCTTTCAAGTTAAACACCAGACAAACAAGGCCACCTTTAAACACATCATGATGCACCTTAATGAATTAGGATAAGAGGCTCACTTTTAAATATTACATCATATGACCCCACCAATGCTCCTTTTAAATATTCAATTGGACACACCTTTAGATATTTGGATATGGGCATAGCTTTAGATGTTACATCATGTGACCCAATTGAGGATCCTCAGAATGACACATCAGCAAGGTCCCGTTGTTCAATTGGACACACCTTGAAGGAATTAGGATATGATATGAGGCTCATCGTTAGATGTTACTTCATGTGACCCCACCAAGTTATTTTTTCTTTTTTATTAAAGTTATATATATATAATAAATATAAATGACTTATTTATTTCTATAATATTTGTTCTTTTCCGATAATATATCAGAAAAGAATCACATATTTCATTATATTTTTTTAAACCAGGCACCATACCTCTCAATTTAATTTTGTAAGCTTACACTTGTGGGGCCTACCCTTGGTCCATCCAAATGGACCAAACACACGACTTCTCTAAATTGTACATGTCCACTAGCTTTTGGTCAGATCCGGATTTACTGGACCGTTGGATCGACTGTGCACCGATTCGAATGGATTGTTGACCATTAAACTTTTGGGACTAGATGGAGATGGTAGAAACCACGGTTGAGATTAATTTTTGACAAAGAGAAGGGTCCCAGTGAGTCATTGAAATCCCCACATCACCACCCCCATGTGGGTCGTCAGATGGGCCCTACCACAAACTTGAGCTTAGCTTAACCTAAGCTTTAGCTTAGGAGAGCTGCCCCTATATAGACACACATTCATACTTGTGTAATGGTCAATGCCTTTAAATTCAAGAGGGCATTATGTTATGTAAGTTTACTTCTCATTTTATATTTATTTTCATCACATGTTAAAAGATTCTAATATATCTTAATAATATTTTAAAATAATTCTTAAATTTCTAATATATTTTTACTTTTGGCCTGGGCTTAGCACGAGCGTTTGGTGCTAGTTATATATATTAAAGCAAAGGGGGAGGTGGGCCGTGAGGGGTGCCACTCATCCCTAAAAAGTCTCTTCTTTCAAAGAAATATGCACAAAAAACCCACATTATTTTAAGGTGCCACCTCACTTTGGGCTACTCTTTCTCGCCTAAAACCTCTCTCATAAGAGATTTTTATGAACGTTTGAATTTGAGTCTTATTTCTTGCCATTATCCAAATTATAAGCAAATCTTTACAGTCCATTTGTTTTCTTTTCCTTAGATCTTCAATCATCAATGAGTCCCATGTTAAATATGTTTTGTAGGCCCTACCGATGAATGAAATCCAAGCTCTTGCTCATTTACTTTTCCTTTCAGCTTTTTTTCCCAAATGGATGGTTCCAGTAGTGGGCACCAGTTCGTATTAAATATATTTCATGATTGGACTTCCGTATTGGATGAAATCTCAATGGCCTTTTCTTAACCCCTTTTTTCTAAGAGTGGGCCCCACTGATGGAGGGAGGCAAGCCTGTTGGCCGTTGTCTGGTTTCTTAATGGATGCAAATCAATTAGTGGGCCCCGCATATTTAACTTATTTCTGCAGTGGGACCCACTCATGGATTAATATAGCTTCTTTACTCTCCTTCTAGTTTTTTTCCCCAAATGGATGGTTCCAGTAGTGGGCACCAGTTCGTATTAAATATATTTCAAGATTGAACTCTAGTATTGGATGAAATCCTAATGGCCTTCTCTTAATCCCTTTTTTCCAAGAGTGAGCTCCAATGATGGAGGGAGGCAAGCCCCATTGTCTGGTTTCTTAATGGATGCAAATCAATTAGTGGGCCCTGCACATTTAACTTATTTCTGTAGTGGGACCCATTCATGGATTATACATAGATATTAGTTTTCTAGGTCAATATGTATATGTAGTGGGCAATCAGACCGGGTTGGTATCATACACAAGCTTAATTTCTTTGATAATTGTTAGGATGTCATTTGTGTGCACATGAGTTAGAACTATTAAAAACATACTATGATGACTCATATCTATATCCACGTACACTCATCCCATGCAATGTACATCTTTTATGTTTTTTTTCTTCTCTTACACTTGTTCGCCCCCCTCTCTTTCAATTTTTTTCTTATACTATCAATCATTTGTGGGGGCCAATTGTTCCATCACCATAAATCTAGATGCGGTGTGTGGCCCATTGAGGACGAAATCATTTGATTTCCATTTCCTTTCTTCTTATCTTTCCTTTTTTCTTCTTTGGATGCAAAGCCATCGGTGGGTCCCACACGTTAAAAATATTTCAAGGGTAGCCCCCACTGATGGATCAAACATGTTAATTTTTTTATCCATTTCTTTTGGTTCTTTTTTGTAGATGTAGATCCATTCGGTTTGTTTTCTTTTCTTATATTTTCATTAATCATCAATGGTATAATATACCTGTAAATGAGATGGTAATGGTCAATGCCTTTAAATTCAATGGTCATCGTGTTATGTAAATTTACTTTATTTTATATTTATTTTCATAGATCAAAATTTTTTTAACATTCAAAGATAATAAAAAAATCTTATTTTATCTTAACAATATTTCAAAAAAAATTCTTAAATTTGAACATATTTTAATTTTTTTGCCCGAACTTAATATGGGCGTTTGTTGCTAGTTCATCTACATAGTTACCACAAAAAGCAAATTTACTAAAAATATCAAAAACTCAAGAAGAGATCTTTCAATCGGTAAGCCCTATCCTCACCACACACAATCTCTCTCCCTCCTCCTTCCCATGCATTGTGCAATGTCTCCCTTTGCTCTCGTGTCTCTTTCATCTCTATCTCTCCCGTCTCTCTTTACTCTCTTCCCCCATCCTTCTAGCTCTCTCACCTTCTTGGCATGTATTTATTTTTCTCGTCTTGTTGTAAGGGTTTTCATGAAGCTGCAAAGGGTATGATCAGAGTGGTATTTGACTGACCAAACTCTAATCCAAGCCATTTGCCTTGTAATCTTCCTTTCCTACCCCTATCCCTATCCCTATGATGGGCATGCATCAAAGTAGGTAAGGCCACCATTCCTCTGACCTAATACTAATATGGCCTATACAAAGGGGCCTTTATAGTGGACTGGAGAAGCATGACCGAATTGGGCATGACCCATTTATTAGCTGATCAAATACATGTTGAACCATTTATTGCTTGTGCATATTTCTTTCTTATTCGTGTGGGCTTTTTTTTCGCTTGTGTGGATGGACTATTCTCATTTATGTGCCCGGCTCTCCCTCGGGTCCAAAGAGGGGGCTGAGTATATATATAAAGAGGAAACTACCTGAAAAATCCCCATAGTGAGCCATGAGTAAGGAGAGGACCCAACAAGAGTTTAGAGATGGCAGGGGTCTTTTTTTGTCGTTTAGCGATGTTGTCGATATCGACAACATTTATCAGTGAGTTGAATTAAGAGTTGTAAGTCAGCTGCTGCTTGAAAAGATAAAAGTTATCGATATCGACAAATATGCGTAAACCCTTTATACATTGCCCCGTGTCTGCATTTCTTCGTCAAACCCTTTTCATCGTTTGCAACTTGTGTTATGAAGATTTTCCCTTCTTAGAAAACTTCTACATGGAATTAGCCAAAGTGGTTGTTGGATTCCATTAAAAGGTTTGGGCTTGGTTGATGGTGATTTTCATTTTGATCTTGATTAACGGCGATTTTTGTTTTGGGTTTTAGGGTTAAAAAAGGGGTTTCAACACCTTTATCTAAACCAGTTTCAAGCCATTCAACAACCCCTTCGAAAACCCTCCATTCCAAGCATCGTATGCATTTCCCCTCTGCAAAGAACACCCACTCGTCTCCCAATCCGATCTCTGCCACGAAAGAGCCCTACAAACAGACCACTCGGTTGAAGTCATTGGCCGGATTCGTGACTACCCAGATCGAAAAGAGAAGCCCTCTTCAGCTCTGCAGAGATCCTCTGATGGGCATATGGTTCGGGTGCGGACCGATATTGGGTATCGTGATTTCAGCCTTGATGGGGCATTGGTTTCGGAGGAGGAAGATCTTGATTGGTTAGGCTATCCTATATCTGCTGCTGATTTGGTCCAGCTGTAGGGATAGTCCCCTATTTCTGCTCAGCGCTCGGTTTGGCCTTTCTCATTGTAGTGGGTGCTCTTGTAGCCTCTGGTTTGATTCTTCCGTCAGCCTGCTTGGGGTAGTGGAGTTATCTACCTTCCATGTCAGTAGATTTTTGGAAGAACTTCTCAAGTGTTCAGCTTCTAGCTCCTCTGCAGCTTGTTGCATCTTTTGACCTGTTTGGTTTAGTGCTAGCTGAGGATTTTAGGCCCAGTTTTAGCTGGGGTAGTGGCTGTGGAGTTGCTGTGCAAAGGATTGTAGTGGAGTATTTCCAGCCCAATCATCTAAGCTTCTTGTTGTAAGCTATGGATGTGATTCTTTCTTTCGTAGCATTTGGTTTCTATCGAGTTGTAGAGATCCTCCTCTCTCTACTCAGCTCAGTTGCCATTTCAAGTTAGTTTGAAGGCAGCCCGGGTAGATCTCTCTACTCAGTGAGGTGTGGAGTTCTGCAGTTCTGTTAGGCCCTGTTTTGCCTATCTTAGGTGGTCTCATAGTTTTGTGCAGCTTGCAGTTATTTTTTGTTAGCTCCCTTCTCTGTTTTGAGCTATTGCTGGTGGTGTCTGTCTGGTCCAGCTCTAGCTGGGGTATTGTCTGTGGTGCTGTCTTGCATTATTTTGTAGCGGCAGCTTTCCAGCCCTCTGGAAGATATAATTTCTCCAGTGCAGTGGTTGTGTCCCAACTAAATGGGTTGTTCCAAGTTTGACCAAAAGAGATTGCATTCATTTTTTGGTAGAGTTGGTAATGTAAATGAGTTGTTCCAAGCTTGACCAGTGCGGTGCCTTTTACTCGTATGGCAGTTGATGTAAACAACTTGTATGGCTGCTGATGTAAATGGGCTGTATGGTGATGTCAATGGGTTCCATGTAGATTTGAAGCATGTAAATGAGATCCATGTAAATTTGAACACTGCAAATTGAGTTTTTTATCTATTGTGTTTTGCTACTTTTGTAAGTATTGGACGGATGTAATGAATGTTGGAATGTGAATGGTGCTAACAACTTTTTAAATATAAATGGAGAATGTTGTATTCAGTTATTCCATAGTGTTTATTTTTTAGGACATTCCTAATTACCATAAGTTGGGTTTAATATGTTGGATTCACACTATAAAACCATGCAAACTAGTTGATTAGCTATCAGATAAAAGTTATCGCTATTGACAACTTTTATTTATTCTAAAAGCTGCTAACTTACAACTTTTAATTCACCCCACTGATGAAACTGGTCGATATCGACAACATAAGTTATCGCTATCGACAACTTTTATCTCTTCCAGCAGCTGCTAACTTACAACTTTTAATTCACCCTACTGATGAAACTGGTCGCTATCGACAACCTAATGTTGTCGCTATCGACAACTTTTATATCTTCCAGCAGCTGCTAACTTACAACTTTTAATTCACCCCACTGATGAAACTGGTCGATATTGACAACCTAAAGTCGTCGCTATCGACAACTTTTATCCTTCAAGCAGCAGCTGACTTACAACTCTTAATTCAACTCACTGATAAATGTTGTCGATATCGACAACATCGCTAAACGACAAAAAAAGGCCCCGACCGTCTCTAAACTCTTGCTGGGTCCTCTCCTTACTCATGGCTCACTATGGAGATTTTCCAGGTAGTTTCCTCATATATATATATATATATAACTTTCAATAAAAGCCTACCTATCATAACTTGTTATTCATGGAAGTGTGGAGTCTGGATTAGGGTTTAGATGATGCTAACTATTTTGATTGGTAGAATTTATCAGATATTAGCTTTTCATATTTATTACAACAACAAAGGAATTTTATTTTGGTTGGCAGAGACTGCAACTACCGACAAATGAAAACAGAAGAAAGAAAGAAGTGAAGACAAGAAAACAGAGAGTATCGATCCTAACACTGTCTTCTGTCTCTCTCCTCCCATTTCAAGTGGAGCGTGTGATTTGAGAGAAGAAGGAAGAGAGAGAACAAAGGAAAGGAGAGATGGGTTCTTCTGAGAAGAAGGCACTTGGGTGGATGGAATGGTTAAGAGGTTGGTTGTATCTGTTGTATGAGATGCTATTCCAGAGGATCACAGCTAGCCACTTGCAGAACCCCCTGCCTGTCCCTCCTCTCAACGATCTCACTTGCATCATAACCGGTTCCACCAGTGGAATTGGCCTTGAGGTTGCCAAGTATGTCACATTCCACACCTTTCTTTTTCCATTTCATCTCTCCTGAAGTTGGGTTTTTTGTGACCTTCTTTCCATTTTGGTTTGATGGGTGGTTTTTATTTGTTATTTGATTTTCTGGGTGGGATTTGGATCGTCTTTTTTTGGTGTTTTGGTCAGTTTTTTGCCCAAGGTGTGGCTAATTTACATTGATTATGGATGAAGCGTGTTGTTTGTGATTTGGGTTTCTGTGGATGGAATTCCTTTTGCATATTTCAGCTCTTTGGATGATGGGTTTCTATCGTACATATGCTCAAGTTCAGATAAGATTGCAGTTACAATGTGGGTCAGGTGGAATATCTTTGTAGGTTTCTTTGAGGGATTTTGGTTGTTTCAAATATTATTTGGTGTTTTGAATGGCAAGCCCGGTAATTCGTTTGCTGTAGGTAGATAATGTTATTTAAGATGATAAATGCATATTCTTTCTTGTTATCAACATAATTTTGTAGTTGGATCGATTTCTATTGCTGTTTATTTCTTTCTAAACGACCTTGAGAGTTAATATTTTTGGATCAATTGATTCTAATGCATTTTTCTATATTAAGGTATTCCATGCTGTTCTCTCTTTCATGGTATCCAAGTTATGTTTGTTTCCACTACATACACTACCTTGTTTAGTTTTCAATCAGGTTGCAAAGTCAGGGCCTACGAAACCCATGATTAGGGTGTATCCGTGCATTGTTGTTTTTCTTGATTGTCACTGAGTTTGCAATTCTTTCTAAGGAAAGATTGGTTTCCAGTTATTGAAGTAGAGCAATGTTGATGTTTTCTTATTTGGTTTTGGGTAGATGTAGTTTGGGGTTTCACATGCTAAAAATAGTTTTATCTTTCATCCTTATTATTGAAGTTCATTGAATATAACTTTTACGTCCTTTTTCCCTATGCGTTTCAGTAGTTTATGCTCTTATGCTTAGGAAATTTCCCTTGATTGAAACAGGCAACTGGCTGAGTCAGGGGCGCATGTTGTCATGGCAGTGAGGAACCCAAAAGCAGCTCATGAGTTGATTCAGAAGTGGCAGAATGAATGGTCTGGACTAGGGGCTCCACTTAATGTTGAGGTAAGTATGTTCATTTATACATGTATGTTCATATATACTTGTACATGCAATTATGCATAGAGCCATATGAAAAAAATTTTCTGCATTATTATGCTGCAATCTACAATACAAAATGGCACATGATTACTAGCAAACAATTCTCAATGACAGAAGTAGTTCAAATGAAGTTTTTGATCATTTGTACTTCCTAACCGAGTGGAGTGGACAGGTCATGGTCAGATATGGTTCGAATTTGACCTTTTGTTTTCAATGATTGTTGGCTCTAGTGAGTCAGCATTATATGAATAGGATTATAAGAGCATGTTAGATTAATTTTTACCGTGTAGGCTATGGATTACAATATGACTTTTACTATTTAATAAGTCTGCAGGTGATATTGGGACATGCTATTGGAAATCCTCGGTGCCTTTAAGGTGGATATATGTGCAACCTATGCTATAAGTGTTTATATCTTGGTTTAAAATATAGGCTGATATGCTACAAATCAATTGGGACTAATATCCTATTTTGATTATAAATCAGTATCAACCCCTTTCCCAATACTGGTTGATAATATCAGCCACGCTATCAACAACATTCAATATTATCAGTCTTGGTGAACCCAAATTATTATTATTATTTTTATTATATATATTTTGTGGTAGGCCTCTTCTTATTTTGGAGGTATTGAATTTTTAGGAGGTTTAACAATACCCGTATATCATAGGGCTAAAATTGAAGGTTTAATGGTGAAGGCTTACAAGGGGTATGAAAAAAGAATGTTTTCCCATTTGATATGAAATGATCTAACCGTCATCCTGGTAAATTAGATCCTTGAGAAATGTTGGTTCCTTCTAAATCAACACCTTAGATGAATTAATACCTAGGAATTAATAAATTAATTTCAAAAACGCGCTGGCAAACATGTTCCTTAATGTAAAATTATACCAATTATAGGTTTTTTAGGGGTTTATAGTACTAATCATAGTGCGTTCTCTTTGTAGAGACTACTTGGAACTATCACCAATTATAGTACAATGTGGAACAGGAAGCATTCATTATGGATTAAACTAAGAGCACATGGAGACTGTGTTTCAAAGATCAGAAGAACAGCTAAAAGCTCATGCATATATAGCTATCGTTTTGGATAAAAATAGACAAGCTTAGAATAATGCTAAGTTCCTTGAAACACATTTGATTTAATCATTGAACTTAAATAGACTCAATAATTTAAGATAAAATAGTGATATAGGACATATGACTTTGAGTGCCCTCTACATGCCTTTATACCATGCCCTAATGGGGACAAAATGATTTGAGCATCTTCAATAATATGGACTTTTTGGGCATTTTTGTAGATTTTTTGGAGTCAAAATAAAATTCTCACCATGACGAATTGCAATGTTTGAGAACCACTACCTATTGCCACACTTCTTTTTGCTTTTTCTAAGCTAACCGCATTGCCTTCCTCGACCACAATTCTAAAACATGGTGCAGGAACATATGCTGTGTTTGAAGGGCAAGCTTGTTAATAAAGTTTAGGGTCATATTTGTGGTTTGAGGATTTGAGGTTGCCACTTTGGTGCTTGAGTCTTATTAAGTAGCCTAGCATGTATGAGACCATACCAAGAAAGGGATGCACTATAACAAAGTTTAGAGTTCCATAAGGTAATGAATTGTCGTGCTTCACTAGATGGGAACTAGAGGTAGCTGTCTGCAATGCTGGGCAATTGCAGCTGAACAATTGTATCTCACTTTTTTTCGATGCAAGTCATGTTGCTTGCATCTCATTCACAAAAACATGATTAGGCATGCAGCAATGAATGTGTACATGCACTGGGTAGTGTGTCAACTTTAATCATCCATAGATTTATTTTCTAGCTTACCATTTTAATCCTACCGGGAATGTTATTAGTTTCAGATTTCAAGAAATCCTGCCATTTGTTATTTATTATTGAGCATTCCTGAATTTGTTTGTTGATATGAATTTAGTATTATTCAAGCCACACTTCTATTTCAGGATGACTGACACTCATCAAATTTGTGACTCTTGTCAAGGTGATGGAGGTTGATCTTCTCTCCCTCGACTCTGTTGTAAAATTTGCCAAAGCTTGGAATGCACGTTTAGCTCCATTGAACGTGTTGATCAATAATGCCGGAGTTTTTTCTATTGGAGGTCTGTAGACACACCATTTTGGCAACCTACTGATGTATATTCAATAGGTGTACAACTTTTTTCATGTTCTAGAGTTGGTTACACTATTTTTTTTTCTAATAGCGATTATCATTGTTTGCCTAGGGAAAGAAAAAAACAAAAAAAAAAAAAAAAAATTGCAGCTACTGCCTACTAATTTGTCAGCCATTATAATATTCTATAACTTGGAGCTTAAAAAACTTTCATTTATTTTTATTACAACTAGTGGTAGGTACGTGCGTTGCACGTAATGTTTATTCCACTGTCATCAAATATTAAGATGTTTTAGCTATAATAATATAGATACTATCATATGCTTGTATTCTAGGTTAATTATTAGTTCATATTCATCCAAAAATAGATCATAGCACGTGTTAATTTGGATTTCATGTCTAAATAGCATTTCCTTTTGGGGAAATAGAATCAAAAGAAGATTGGAAATGAATACCAGCCATCATCCTAGTAATTCAAAACTTAGAAAAGTGAAGGTTCTATTTACATTTCAACTTTATATCCTTCACCCTCCAGTCCACCACATATGCTTCATTCCCCACCTCCTTTTTTTTTAAATCATTCCCCCGCCTCTTTAATAATCCTTTCTTAGAGTTCATTTCACTGTGAATCCCATGTATTTTAATTCATACAAACAAGTCCTTTAGTGTTTGAAGATGGAAACAAAGTATAACTCTTTTGCAAGAATGCAAATAGTAGAGACACTATAGTTTTACAAACAGAACCTAGAATAACAATTTGACTGAGCATCACTTTGCAAAGAGTTGAATTAAGCCAACTGAAGAGGAGTTGATTCTATTTTTTATGTGAGATATAGGCTTGATTTGGTGCTGCGGCAGCGCCAACGTCATTAGTAGCAAGAAACTGTTTCCTTTTTTGATAAATAAGGAGAACTATACAAATTCATGTCCTCATAAGAGAAAATTAAATTTTGCTAAATAAGGAGAACTATACAAATTCATTTGTCATAGTAAACGTTGATAGTGAATTAGTTATCCTTAGCTATAAAAAAAAGCCTACCACAATGAATTAGCTAAACAAATTGAACCTACAACAATGAATTAGCGAACTCCAATAGGTGGTGAGTGAAATGCACACTGCAAACTTGAATTATTAGATGAGTTGCGAACTATGTAACCACTGATTCATCTAGTAGCAAAGGAAGAAGCAAATAACTGTTAAATTTCAAAAAGTATGATAAATTATCATACCTGAGAGAATATACCCAAATGAATCGGCCACTGCACTGATACTTGTGATGCCTCTTGATTGATCAATAGCTTAGATATCTCAATCTCACCAATCAAAGGGTTAAAATTGACATCTAAGAATACATTACTCAAGGAATTATCCAGATCAATAATGGCCACACTATGTAGGAAGGCTATTCCTTTTTCTATTTTAAATTTCCAATAGCTTTGACCTCAAATGATCACGACTGTCAGTTTTTTTTTTTTTTTTTGTAGAGTACTCATAGTTTTCAGGAATAAATCAAGAAACCAGATTTCAGTCCTGTATAATAGGGGACTGTTGGTCATTTGCCCTTATCTAACAAACATAAGCACACTCTTTCAAACTGAAAATTAAAATCATTATAATATAACATTAAACTGGAAAGAAAAAAGAGTAAAATAGTAGACCTATTTTCAACTGAGGTTGATATCATTAATGTCGTTCAAATCTTTTGCATCCAAATTATCAGCATCAAGAAAAATATGGCCAAAGGGACTCCGTGAAACGGATTTCTAGATTAGATTGATTGGTTGGTAATATAAACAGTTATTGACCATGCACCTTTGTTGCCTGTTGATTTGAATAGGTGGGAGTATTTGCCAATCTTATGAGCCATGGCGTTAAAACACATTCATTCAGTAAATTATGCATAGATTCATATATCCCATCTGGCGTCTGTTTGGATAATACCTAGATATGATTTGGAACTTTTGCTTTCTAATATCTGCGCATCTCATATGTACCTTGTTTTTTCTTTTTTGGGTTTCTGTCTTGATTGTGTTTTCTTGAGGTTTCTTGTATACTATCAGAAAGAAGAGGAGGGTGTACTTAATATCACATTTTTTGATGTATTCTTTTCCCTAGGTAGTCCTAAAGCAGAACAAAAACAGAGACAGTATTATCCTGCTATTGATTAGATTAGTGGTTCCAGGAGGCTGAGAAATTCAATGTGTGGAATCAAAATTTTCAAGCAATGATGATATTTTTGAACTACCATGTAAAAAGAAAATGTATATATCTGACACAACATCAAGATGATGAAACACAATTTGAGAGCATCATTTAACACTTCTACAGTGCAACATTTAAACTACAACACACACTACATCAAATTTGTATGTCTTCATCAACAATTTAGCTTGTACATGAGCTCCAGTTCAGTTTTGATAGACCAAATAACAGAAATCACATTACACATGAGTTTAATTAGTCAACCAACAACACACGTCATAAATTTTTAGTCAACATTCTCAAGGTCTCTCTTTGTTGGTAAATGTTCAGTCTTGGCATTTGAGGCAGGCACTGGTTTCATCATTTTAAATAAAGCAAAATAAAAATTACATACAAAAACAGGTTAGTCTCCAACAAGATGCTTTAAAATTTAGTAACTGCAACTCATTCTCGTTGTATTGTGAGATCTAATATAGTGGCAAGCCTTAAGTTTATATTAAGTAGAAGTTGTGTTACATGTATATGCACGTTCTTGTTTGTGTGGATACAGATGCAGCAAGTTGGATATGGTAAGTTTAGAACCATTGCTTGCCAACTCGCTTTGGCAATGTATCGTTGTGTTTATGAATTAAAAGATTTATCTTAATAGTAGATCTTAGTTGTTTATATCATTGCAAATATTATTGCCATATACTAATAGTTCTTTTTTAGTATTTTAAGTATTAATGTCTTAATAATTCAAAGAATAAGTTTCTTAGATGATGCCTATCCTGGACTTTTTAAAACATAGACTGGAGGCACAACTTTGATGTTGGAATTGCAATTTGTTTTTGTCATCAAAGGGTTCTTTTATGTTTATAAGCTTCTATCATAGATGTGTTATTAGTTCTTCTGATCTGCAACAGAATAGTTTAGGCTTCTTAGAAGCTTAAATTTTCTTGAGATATTTTAAAACTCAATGGGTGTTGGGCCTTTCATTGAAATCTTACTGAATTTAAATTTAATACTGACACTCCCTGAAACAGCTTCCTCAAGAAAAAGTCCAATTAGCGACAAACTTTGGGGTTGTCAAAATAGAGAAAGCAAAAATGGTTATTAACAGAATACGTTCGAAAATGTTAGGAAGCAAGTCTTATGCGTCTTGGTGTAAGCTATATTGAACTTTACTATCCGCACCATGTGAATATATCCGTGCCTATTGAAGACACTGTAAGTGTCAATTTTTTCCTTTTCTCTCTCTCCCTCTTTTTTTTTTTTTTCATAGACCATGTCCTAACCAGCTGATCTACAGCTTGGGACGAATTTCTTTCACTTTTCATCTTTCATTCTCTCTATATGATCATGTTGTGGACATGCAAATATTAATGCAGAATTATGATCAGATACCGCACTTCTCAACTTTTATCTTTGAAAGTTAGATTTTCTTCTTAAGCATTTATCACAGGGAAGAAAATTGCTCTCTGCTTAGATGAAGCATTTCTCCAATATACAACTGGAGAAATGCTTCATCTAAGCAGAGAGCAATTTTCTTCCTTGTGATAAATGCTTAAGAAGAAAATCTAACTTTCAGAGATAAAAGTTGAGAAGTGCGGTATCTGATCATAATTCTGCATTAATATTTGCATGTCCACAACATGATCATATAGAGAGAATGAAATATGAAAAGGGAAAGAAATTCGTCCCAAGCTGTAGATCAGCTGGTTAGGACATGGTCTATGAAAAAAAAAATGGAGGAGGGAGAGAGAGAAAAGGAAAATAAATTGACACTTACAGTGTCTTCAATAGGCACGGATATATCCACATGGTGCTGATAGTAAAGTTCAATATAGCTTACACCAAGATGCATAATACTTGCTTCCCAACATTTTCGAACATATTCTGGAGCACTGTTAATAACCATTTTTGCTTCCTCTATTTTGACAACCCCAAAGTTTGTCGCTAATTGGACTTTTTCTTGAGGAAGCTGTTTCAGGGCTTGTCTTAATTAAATTTAAATTCAGTAAGATTTCAATGAAAGGCCCAACACCCATTGAGTTTTAATATATCTCAAGAAAATTTAAGCTTCTAAGAAGCCTAAACTATTCTGTTGCAGATCAGAAGAACTAATAACACATCTATGATAGAAGCTTATAAACATAAAAGAACCCTTTGATGACAAAAACAAATTGCAATTCCAACATCAAAGTTGTGCCTCCAGTCTATGTTTTAAAAAGTCCAGGATAGGCATCATCTAAGAAACTTATTCTTTGAATTATTAAGACATTAATACTTAAAATACTAAAAAAGAACTATTAGTATATGGCAATAATATTTGCAATGATATAAACAACTAAGATCTACTATTAAGATAAATCTTTTAATTCATAAACACAACGATACATTGCCAAAGCGAGTTGGCAAGCAATGGTTCTAAACTTACCATATCCAACTTGCTGCATCTGTATCCACACAAACAAGAACGTGCATATACATGTAACACAACTTCTACTTAATATAAACTTAAGGCTTGCCACTATATTAGATCTCACAATACAATGAGAATGAGTTGCAGTTACTAAATTTTAAAGCATCTTGTTGGAGACTAACCTGTTTTTGTATGTAATTTTTATTTTGCTTTATTTAAAATGATGAAACCAGTGCCTGCCTCAAATGCCAAGACTGAACATTTACCAACAAAGAGAGACCTTGAGAATGTTGACTAAAAATTTATGACGTGTGTTGTTGGTTGACTAATTAAACTCATGTGTAATGTGATTTCTGTTATTTGGTCTATCAAAACTGAACTGGAGCTCATGTACAAGCTAAATTGTTGATGAAGACATACAAATTTGATGTAGTGTGTGTTGTAGTTTAAATGTTGCACTGTAGAAGTGTTAGATGATGCTCTCAAATTGTGTTTCATCATCTTGATGTTGTGTCAGATATATACATTTTCTTTTTACATGGTAGTTCAAAAATATCATCATTGCTTGAAAATTTTGATTCCACATATTGAATTTCTCAGCCTCCTGGAACCACTAATCTAATCAATAGCAGGATAATACTGTCTCTGTTTTTGTTCTGCTTTAGGACTACCCAGGGAAAAGAATACATCAAAAAATGTGATATTAAGTACCTCCTCCTCCTCTTCTTTCTGATAGTATACAAAAAACCTCAAGAAAACACAATCAAGACAGAAACCCAAAAAAGAAAAACAAGGTACATATGAGATGTGCAGATATTAGAAAGCAAAAGTTCCAAATCATATCTAGGTATTATCCAAACAGACGCCAGATGGGATATATGAATCTATGCATAATTTACTGAATGAATGTGTTTTAACGCCATGGCTCATAAGATTGGCAAATATTCCCACCTATTCAAATCAACAGGCAACAAAGGTGCATGGTCAATACCTGTTTATATTACCAACCAATCAATCTAATCCAGAAATCCGTTTCATGGAGTATATTGTTCACTCAATCTTATTTTTTCTGTGGGGTTGTGGCAGCAAAGGCAGTCCACCAATCTCAAATTAGTGGTCGCTGGCTAAAAAAAAACCCTAAATGCATGAACAAAACCAATTCAATATAAAGGATCAAATAAATCATAAATCCAAACAACAACAGTTAGAAAGAGGAACTTGTTACCTCCCCACGTCTTACAAAGAGGGAATGATGAGAAGGAGAAGATTTGCATGGTTAAGTTGTTAGAACAACAATTACATAAATCAAACAAAGATTTTCGAAAACCCTCAAACAAATCTTTATTTTCGTTCGCCGTTTCACTAAGAAGAAGAGATGCTCTCCTTTTCGTTGGGCATCTCACCAACAGGGAAAGCAAAAGAAGGGAGGAAGAGGTGACGAGGCGAAACTCTCCATTTTGCGTGACGGCTGTGCATGAGAGGAAGATTCGAGAGAAGAAAGGAAGGATGGGGAGAATTTTGCTCAGCCCTAAATCTAAGTGGGTCCCACGAGTGGTGGAATGGATGTCCGGAGACAGGCTGCTGAAACTGCTGCTTTTATATTACGGTGATGTATGGGTATAGAAAAAGTGTGGAAAAGGACAAAATGAAGAGTCGACGAGAAAAAGTGTGGAAAAGGATAAAATGAAGAGTCGACGAAAAAGCCCTAAACTGCTGCTTTTATATATGGGATAGAAAAAAGTGGGGAAAAGGGCAAAATGAAGAGTCGACGAGAAAAAGTGTGGAAAAGGACAAAATGAAGAGTCGACGAAAAAGCCCTAAACTGCTGCTTTTATATTATGGGATAGATATTATACTGTTTTTCTAATTGTTTTTCATTTTTCTTGAAGACATAACTTGTTTACCTATAGTTATGGTGGAAACTAATACAAGATGGGCCAATCCCATGCACGGGCCTTATGCAGGAACCACCACTGGTCAATCCAACCCCTTAAATCATGATCAGGGTGGTATTTACTGTTGGATCAAATCACCTTAAGGTTACACCATTAAATATTTGGCACCCGTAAATTGATAACTATCATCATCCAACATGGGTGATATTTTAGCTAAGCCTCATTGATGATACCTTTCCATTACATTGATTGGTGATGGTCCCAAGTGAGCCCCACAAGGACCAACACTGTATTATGGTCTGGTCAATATGTCCTGCATCATCCCTCTAGTTATAAGCAGCTCACTATGGGAAATCTTGACTGTCTTACTGCTGTGATATACCCATGGTTTATTTGTGGATGGTGACACACGGGTTTCATGGATAATACTGAATTTCAGTAGAGTGCTATGCCAAGCTGCTCTATTGCTTTCACCATTCTAATAATTTGTCTGTGTTCTTTTCATGGTTGACTGACTGCACATTTCATGGATTTGTGGTCGAAGTGCAAAGACTACTTGGCCTTTAAAATTAAAGTGCTTCTGAGTTTGGGATATGTATGATTTGCAGGGTTAAAACTTCATTAGATGTATCAAAATACTAATTTAGAGCCAAAGGACTCAAGAAGATTGACAAATTGAGATGGATTATATAAATGCTGAAATTCGTTGGAGATAAAATGCATTATACCGGAGATTGCAATGGTTTGGTTAGAAAAGCCTATATACCACCTTTTTTTCAAACAATTAACTATACTATCTTTCTTGAACCGTGTGTTCCGCTAAGTCTATCCTAAAACATGGTGAAGCCTACCAGCGCTGATCAGTAGACCAGTCCAATTAAATGAATAATTGTTCTATCTATACAGTACACTCCTTTGATGGAATACCAACTGTGGTTTAATGATTGTTTGGTCTGGTGGTCCATGTGATAGATTGGACTCACCGTGAAGGCATTTATTACAGGTTAGTATATTAAATATCAAATGTACCTTTGAATCTTATAAAATTCAAAAAATGGACATTGCTGCATGTTTCTCTTTTGGAGGCTATGATTTTGAGATCCCTATGCTCATGCGATGTCCTGAATCCTGATACAATTAACTAAGAGAAGCCGATATTTTCCAAATGGACCAAAAATGAAATACTCTTTCAAATAAAACACAACATGGTTGTTGGAGTTTGAAATCTTAAATCTTGACTACTATGGTTAAAACTACATTATAATGTAATCTTTGATTCTTAATATACATAATTTGTTCCATAATTTAGCTACATGTTCTTATATACATTTTACTACAGATATGAGAATTCTCGGACAGCAAGTGTAGAGTAATTGTAGTTTTGACCCGAAGTGTAGAGTAATTAAACATTTAATAATTTCATCTGTAAGCGATGCCTGTTTTAGAGATTTAGTTATTTTGAAGGATTGCATTAAAAAAACTCAGTGACTATTGCCTTCGTCTATATGTTTTTGCTGTGTTCCTCTCATTCTTGTACAAGTCATTTGAGATCAGTTAAAAGCGCCTTTCTTTGCCAGGGTGGTAGTTGATGTTAATCTCTTCATTTGTTACTTCTAATAGGAAGATGTATCCACACTGAGTTTATTTAGGTCCCCAACATAGTTGGGACAAGGCTTTGATGATGATGAATATGTTTATTGAAGTGCATAAATGATTTGTTGACATGAGTAAATTTGATTTGCTATCATATACAGAGCCTCAACAGTTTTCCAAGGATGGGCATGAAGCACACATGCAAGTGAATCATCTTGCCCCAGCCCTGCTATCAATGTTGCTGTTGCCATCTCTAATTAGAGGCTCTCCAAGCCGAGTTGTGAATGTGAACTCCATTGTAAGTGCCTGCATATCAACCATTTGCTGATGTTTTATTATTGTAAATTTAAACAACTGCTGAAATTTCCTCTTGGATACTTGTGAAGCGTGTAAAACCATATATTTAACGTGCACATATCATCAAATTGTTGCTGATGACACACATGCATTCCAGCCTTTTGGGCATGACCTACATCAAATTGTTCGTCTGTGAGGATTTGACTCTTCAAAACTGACAAAACAACTTCCATACAAAGTAGTCCCAGCCATTTCATTTCATTTTGAATTGCTGCCATACATTGGATTTTTCTCAAACTGTTTCTGAGCCTTTGTTTTCATTCAAAGGTACTTTTATTGTCTGGGTACATGCAAATTCTCATGGATATAGTTCAGAAGCACCCAGTCTTCTGTTTCCTCTATCTATGGAAAGGTTTGGGATAGACCTTAAAGCTTATAATGACTCCTTAGCTTGTAGATGATATTTCACAGTTCTCACCTCAATCAAGGGAATCCTAAGAATGGAAAGCAGAGATTCTGACTTTTAATTCCCCCCATTCTCGTTTGTTGATTTTTCTGTTTTGTGAAAATTTAGAGGGAAGTTCAAACAATAACTCATCTTGACAATAAAAACAAATAGGGGTTATCAGGCCTACGGTTTTAACTTATGTTCTTTCTTCTTTTCATAGATGCATTATGTAGGATTTGTTGACACACAAGATATGAATGTGGTTTCTGGAAAGAGAAAATATACAAGTTTGGTGGGATACTCAAGTAGCAAGCTTGCACAGGTGTGGGAAGGCTTAATGGATTCTTTTTTTTTTTTTCCATATATTGATTACCTAAATCTTTTTTTATAGATATATATTATTTAAGTAACATGAAATATGGTGTTCAAATCTTAGATCATGTTTACCAGCATCCTTCACAAGCGAATACCTGCTGAGGCTGGCATCAGTGTTGTTTGTGTATCACCTGGGATTGTCCACACAAATGTTGTAAGTTTGTTGTAGCATTCTACTCTTCATCATTCCTGATGCTACATCACATGATCGCACGTCATAATACATTTGCATAAGTAACATTAAAAAAAAAATACATTTGCGTAAGTGCATGATAAGTGTGATGGCTCTTTTTCATTTTTGTCTTAGAACATTCTAAAGGATGTTTTACAATCTTCACATCCTGCCCGGGCACATCACTAGACCTAGTCATGTCAGTGTATCTGCCATGTCCAAGTCTCATATCACATGGGAGCTTCTCACTTTGAGGATGACAAATGTATGAAAGAAATTTGACTGACCAAAGTCCATCTTACTTGTGTGGCCATCTTGATGACTGGACACCTTTGGATTGTAGGCGAGGTGATATGTACCTTATGAATGGCTTGGATGTGGCATTTGTGCTAAACAATGCATGTAGTCACAAAATTTCCCCCCCCCCCCCCCGATTTGTAATGTATGTAGTCACATGTTGATAGGTTTTTCAAAATTATCCTCCATATTGCATTAGTGAACTATGTGTGGTGCTATAAGCCGTCACCAAATGGTAGCAGATAGGCTCAGACTTTTTATGGTTTGCCGCCCCACTGGCTGGCTGCTGGATCTTAGTTTACCAGGGGAGACTACCAAAGCTCGCTCCCCTGTACCACCTCTATGGAGAAAAGGTCACCGACCTTGGCATCATTGGCAGAAAATTGTCATTTAATAACCCAATATTTTCATGGATCACTATTACAACTCGAAGCAGGGAGTGAAACTGAAGTAGAACATTGGTGCAACAATAGTCTAGATGACGGATTAACCTTTAATTTCTGCTTTGTATGTCATTCAACATGTTTTCCATTTTTGTCTTTCATCCTTCAATTCTCCAATATTTTGGGACAACCCATCTTGTGGAAGACATTCGTTCCTCTACGGCTCTACCAGTACCTGTCTTTGTTGGGTTTTAAGTTGTGCACTCAACATACTTTATCCGTTACATATATATGTCTATGAACCAGAAATGGCACCATTTAATCATTTCCAAGGATGAAATCGGCTATATTGGCATAATGCATTTCTGCATACTCATTTGCATATTTGAGTGAACAGTAACTCATTAATGCTTTCTTTTTTATTAATACAGGCACGCGATCTCCCAAAAATTGTTCAAGCAGCGTATCACCTAATTCCCTATTTCATCTTCAGTGCTCAGGAGGGTCAGTCCATCAAATTGAAGCACACTACCAATCCAACTTTATATATGCTTTCTTGTCTCTGTTTCTTTAGAGGTTAATAGAGCTTAACAGTTGGAAATAAAATTTGATATTTTGATTTGTCCCTGTTAGGTTCGAGAAGTTCCCTTTTTGCTGCCACTGATCATCAAGTCCCAGAGTACTGTGGGGTATTAAAAGCTGATGAATGGCCAGTCTGTGCATTCATCTCTCATGATTGTCGGCCGATGAATGCGTCAGAAGAAGCACATAATGTAGAGACTTCTCAGAAGGTTTGGGAGAAGACATTGGAGATGATCGGTCTCCCTGCGGATGCATTGGAGAAGATTCTTGAAGGGGAAGAAGTCCAGTGCAAATATGGGCTCAATGACGAGGAATAGGCCTCTTCCCTGAGCTGACATTTTGTAACCACCAGAACTTAGTGTTTTTTATTAATCAGTAGAGTGAAAATGCCCAAAAGAAAAAAGGGAAAAAAAAAACTAACGAGCAGGAGAAAAAACTACCATTGCCAATAGTAATAAAAAAGAAAACATAATCTATCTGACCACTTTGAAGACAAATGATTTTTCTTTTGATGTGTGGAATTTTGTTTCCTGATTCATGTCCATCAAAGTATTGGTTTGCTAATCTCAAACTACTTTCTCCATCTATAAGAATTGGTTTGGTTCATCCTTTCAGTCATCCCTGCAGGTATGTTAAAATCAGAAACCTTCACTGTAAAAAAGGAGCATTTCTTTATTCGTTCTCCTGATTGAGCGCTTCCTCAATTGGATGTTTTATTTGGATTTTTCATTCAATGGTTGGTCCTTGAAGTAGTACTGTTGCTCTGATTCTCAGTTAGTACAAGTGTGGGCTTCACATTTCAGAGATTATCATACCCTTGGCATGATTAGCCCCATGGATTAGGGGATGGTCCTTGCATGGCCCAGCATCTTCAAGGGGACATGCGTCAATTATCAGTTGCCCCGTTACAGATTCCAACAACGTGAAGAATAATTGTCATTTTGTTTGATATAAAGTTGTTGATCAAAAGCCCCAAATGTAACAGGACAAAATCAATTGAAGAAAAATTCACCCCAGCACTGGTTAAATTATATCTCATGAGCTTCATTCATCCTTAAACGGGTATGAAAAGACATTGTTAGTGTCTATTAATCAATCCTATTTCCTACACAAGTGTAAATGGGTATGGACCTGATCGGACCTGGACCTGGACCTGGACCCAGACCCCGATAATCAATTGGGCTTTGAAAAGATCCATACCTCGAATTTTCTGGGTGCATTGGGTAGGTACGTGGGCCAATCCAATCTTAGCCCAATTAAACAAAACTACAAATAAGAGGGATGTATGAGCACTTTTGAAACCCAATACTCTTATAATATAACATATAATAATATGAAAGTCTAGACTTCATCATCCACAATTTCTCTTGACACAACATCCAGACCCTTGAAAGTTAAGATGATGATGATAAGCTGATTCTTCTAGTCCTCAGGAGTAGAGGTGATTAGGAAGGCGTGGAGTGAAGAGGACTTCAACAGGAGTAGGTTTAGGATTATCCAACCTCAAACTCTCTCTCACATCAATACGAGTTGCACCCACAGGCACCTCCAACTCGAACCCATGAATCAAACGGGCCAGACCCAGGTGCATCACCTGCATGGCAAAAGAAACCCCAGGGCACGATCTCCTCCCAGACCCAAAAGGCAGGTACTCGAATTGCCGGCCATTCACATCAACCTCCTTGTGCCTGGCAAGGAACCACCTCTCGGGCCGAAACTGCAGTGGGTCTGACCATATGAGCGGGTCCAGGTGCACCTTTCCTAAGTTCACCAACAAGCGCGTGCCTGCTGGCACATGGTACCCTCCGATCTGGCAGTCCTGCGTGGCCTCGTGCATTGGGAAGAGCGAGCCAGCTGGACCGATTCGCAGGGTCTCTTTGATGATGGCCTGTAGGTATGTCAACTTCTTCATATCCGATTCGTCCACGTGTCTGCTCTTGCCAACGTGGGTGTCCAGCTCATCTCGGGCCTTTTTCAGTATGTGGGGGTTGTTGAGGAGTGCAGAGAGGGCCCCGGCTAATGTGGTAGATGTGGTGTCTGAGGCGGGTATCATAATGCCCTACCAGTTTATATGTACCAAAGTTCGGTTAATTTATTGATGAAATCCATGAATTCAGGCAACAATTAAACCACTTTTCCTGCCTTTCACCCTTGTTGAATTTGCCCCCTTTTGTTTGGAGGTTTATCTAATGAGAATTATATATGTTGGGAATTAGTGGTAAAATATATCAGATGGTGTTCTAAATTTAAAATTCCTTGTTTGAATGGTGAGATACCAAATAACCAACACTATGAAATCTCACTTTGGGCCTTTAGGGCACATTTGTGTACGTCATCAAAAACCTGATTCCATGGACTTTGTCCTCTTCCGTGGGGAATAAAAGATTTCCGACGCCCTTTGGGAAATGCTTTTCCATGAAATCATGGAAAATTTAACTTATTTTTTACTCTTTTCTTGCACTTTAGCAACTGCACTAAACGTGAAAAGTTTTCTTTGCGAAAAATCGACAGATTTTTCGCTCCTTCTTTGGGTAAACGCTGCCGCACAAGCATGACCATATCATAAGATCCTCTAAATTCTATTTTCAATGAAGATTTGTGAAACCAAGTTGGGCTCCAAAGGCGATCTTCTTATATTAAAGGGGTTTTGACATATTAGTCCTTCCTAAATATGGATTTCTCAATTTCATGACTATAATCCAAATAATGTCACTAGAGTCACTTGACTCTAGTCAATTTTTTTTTTTAAAACTTTTTGCCCCATATCCCATGATATTATGGAAATGTTGTATGTCACAGAAACTGATAAATCCCATGATATAATGGGACTATCCCAGCATGTCATGACTTTTATGCAACATCTTAGTGATTTTTTTTCTTCCAAATGATAAAATTTGAGAAATGGTGGTCAAATGTGTATTTACTTTTCACAAAATATTATTTTTAATGTTATCTAAAAATGAATTCATTTGCTTGCAACATAAAGTGTATAATACAGAAACTGATAAATCCCATGATATCATGGGATAGTTCCATAATATCACGAGACGTGCCATAAAAAAGTTTAAAAAATATTGACCGGGGTCTACAAACTGTAATGATATTATTTGAATTTTGATCACGAAAAAAAAAATTAAAAAACAATCTAAGGAGGACTAATATGTCAAAAACCCTATATTAAATGTTAAATCAAACCTCATAAGTTTAACTTTAGTAACATACCAATGCAGTCGCCTTGATGACTTTGTCAGTATCATAGCCACTAAGTGGGGCATCCTCCATGATGGATAGCATCACATCCATAAAGTCCTCATCCTTGCCCTTGTCACCCTTCACTCTCCTGCAACGGTGCTCCTCCAGCAACTTCCCAATGATAGAATCCATCTCCTCAGCAGTCATCTTCATGATCTTCTTCTGTCCCTTCCAATCCATCCACTTCAGAAATGGGAACGCATCCGACACGACAAACACCCTCAACAGCCGAAAAAACTCCCCTATCAATCTCTGCAACTCCTTCCCCTCACTCTCTTCCATGGTCCCGACAAACCGCGTTCCAAGGACCATCTTTGACATGATGCTGAAGTTCAGATCATGCAGCCACTGTTTCATCTCGACCTTAATTGGACGGCCATGATTCTCCACCCATTGTCTATACAGCCCTTTCATGCGCTCATCAATCTCTGTAGCACGTACATGCTTGAGCATCTCTAGTCTGTTAATAGAGAATAACAAGAAGGTTGGATATATATTTTATGATAAGGATGAATTTATCTCGACTTAGTGTTGGATTATATATTTTTTGTCATAGTGAGATTTAGGGTTATATTATGTAAGATAAGTTGGTGGTATGATGTGATTAGCACTAAATTTAATTAGATTTAAGATGCGATAATGATAAACATTCATTTTGTATTCCATCTATAAATAGCCAAACAATATAGTTTTTTAGAAATTGTTCGCTAGCCAAATCCTCGAGGCATTGGTAGATGCGGCATAAATACTTTTCAATACCTCTCTTTGGGTGGAGCCCACTCCTCAACACTCTTCCTCTTGTGGAACCCGGCTGTAGTACTTTTGGCAACACGCGTTTTTTTTGCGTCGAGTCGTTCCTCTTGGAATTTGAATTCAAGATCAATTTGCTTTGATATCATCCTAAATTTCTTTTGCTGGCCATTCCTAACAAAACCGCTAGAGGCAGCATAAATACTTTTTAATACTCCCCCTTGTGTGGAGTTATAGTCCATAAATTTGTTTACCTGTGATTGGAGAGGAGGTGGATCATGCTTATCTTGCGCAACTGGCGCCAGTAGGGACCATATGGGGCTATACCAAATAACATGTAGTTGTAGCACAGGTACTCTCCCACTGCAGAGGATGGGCGGGAAGCAAGAGCTCGGTCGTTGGTTGTGAAGCACTCCTTTAATGCCTCTGAACCAGTCACCACAAGGGTGCGATGCGCACCCAGCCGGAGCATGAAGACTGGCCCGAGCTCATCGGCCATGTCATCCAGTTTGTGGTGAAAAGGTTCGGACCCTTTTAGTAGATGGAGGTGACCAATTACAGGCAAGCTGTACCCAGGCTCAGGTGCTTCCTTGATCTTCTTATTTTTGCTTCTCTTAATCCATGTGAACACTATATGGTAGGAAAATAAGAAGGCAAACATGCCCACAACTAGTTGGAGTGGGAGAAGGAAATCCATATTTGGGTCAGGTTGGCAGTAAAGGGCACTGACAGTTTTCTTTTCTGGCAAGGTTCTTCTATATATATAGATGAGTTGAGGGAGGGAGGACAATATTATTTCTTTGAAATGGTTGATGCCCTTTGGATTGTCAGCTTCTGCTTGTATTGAGTTTATCGAATGTTATGTGTTTGTATTTTTATCTACTGTTTATATTTGGGTGGCAGTGGGCTAGCTGGACAGGTTTGGCTCTCATTGAGTGTGATACAGGCCTGACCCAGCCGCTTATATGGGCTATGGATACTTCACAAAATATCATTTATGGGACAAAATAAAGATAACACATTCTTCAGATACAGATGATTATTTTTATACACAAAAGATGTCACCAATCACCATCTTAACATTCAGATATGTGATCAAAGCCGCCTTGTAGTTGTAGATACTGTCAAATTGGTTACTTCGCCATCTGATTCTAATTAATAAACTTCACTCTCATGGACAACAAGCTAATGACTAATCAGAAAATAATCAATTTAGTACTTATACATTACCATCACCATTTTTGTAATATAAATAAACAACATTGCCATCATCATCATCTTTTTCGGT
This sequence comes from Litsea cubeba, assembly GCA_012931725.1. Lineage (NCBI taxonomy): Eukaryota > Viridiplantae > Streptophyta > Magnoliopsida > Laurales > Lauraceae > Litsea > Litsea cubeba. Next base: position 5,018,977 of record CM022954.1, on the reverse strand, counting down.
CAGTCAGTTAAGAACCTCATCACAATTACTACTGGTATGTATTTAACTGGTTTTGATGCAATTGGGCTACAGTGAAGTGCATCTATTAAGAGTGGTATGGAGCAACAACAGCTCCTAACGCTGTGTTTGGGAAAGGGGGAGGGGAGGAGAGGGGAGGGAAAATTTGAGGGGGAAGGAAAATGAAGGGGAGGGGAGGGAAGGGAAGGGAAGGGAAAATTAATTTTACCTCCCCTTATTTGGATAGTAAAAAAGTAGGGGAAAAAAAAGTAAAAAAGTAGTGTTTTAATTTGTTTGTTTGTGAGGTAGAAAGAAAATTACTAATTTACTCTTATTTTTGCAAAAAGATAAAAAACTCCTCTCTTTCAAAAAGGGTAATTTAGTCATTTGGTAAAAAATCCCCTTTTTCCCTCGTACTTTCCCCTCACTTTTGAGGGGAAAATTTTTTGGTGGGCCCCACTCGAATTTCCCCCCCCATATTCCCCTCACCCACTTTCCCTCCCCCTTCCCAAACACCCTCTATTAACACATTCTCTCCATTTTTTCCTCTTTTTTTTTTCCTTCCCCTCCTTCCCAAATGGACCATAAGTGTTAACAAAGAGAAAATAAAACCTCTAATTAAATTAATATATACGAATAATTTGAGACCATTGGCATATGTGGCCTATTTTGTTATAAATAGTGAAGCTTTTCGTTATGAACATCGATTGAAAATGTAAATAATAGAGAATATTCGAAAAAATTATTGGATATGTTATGAGAAGGGAAAGATGAGTTCATCTTATATTTTGATTAGATTAAATTCTCTATTTTTATGTGACTAGGTTTTTCTATTCCAAGTTTATTTCTTGAGGATATTATAGGAAAAAGACCCTTAGATGGACGGTGTACCCCGTCGTGTTTTTGTTTTTTTCTTTTCCTTTATAGCTTGAGTGTTGATATTGACATTTCATACTCGATAGGCATTCCAACTTTAAGCACACAGTTGCGAATCTACTATTTTCTTCTTACCCTTATCCCTGATGAATATTCTCTGCAAAGAAACCCACTTTTAGCACCTCTTAACTTTATTGTTTTACTCCATTGGAGCGGTGCGTGGACTCCATCAAAAGGTAGGTACAAAGTAATCGGTTGGGCCAAAAAAAAGTTCCATACCTTGAACCTTCTCTCGGGTTGCATTGGATATGGGCGGGAATGGAGATTCCATTTACTGCACTAATGCAAAATGCTAGCACAACTAGCTAATTTAGCCCCATTAAGACAAATCTATAAACAACAAGGATAAAAGATAAAACCCAATATTCTTCCACAATATAGTGGCAAATCTTCCTGTCAGCACTGAGGGCAACAAACAGGGGGCCCCACCTTATAATCAATACAAATGGAAAACTCCTGTCACCGATCCTTAGTTTGACACCCTTCTAAATGCACTAGACAGGAATTTTATTTTTGATACAAAGTCGTTAACTTGTGGACCATGAATGAAGAGGTTTGAGACATCTTTTTGAGATGAATTTTGATATGTAAGCCCTAGATATAGGGAGCTTTCCTTTCCCCCCTCTATTCCATGATCTATGAGGCCCAAGGTGGGCTGCACTAGGCGGTGTGCACCGTAAGCCTGTTTACACCATGCTCAATGAAAGATCGCCCAAACGTAATAATCTCATGAAACAGTACCTAAAACACTTAAAAAAGGATAATTATGATGATGATGATGATTGTATACTGCTCAAATCTTTTATCTTTCCAACTGCTAGTTCTCAATCCTCGTAAAGGTGAGAAGGAAGGCGTGGAGTGAAGAGGACTTCCACAGGAGTGGATTTAGGATTATCCAACCTCAGACTCTCTCTTACATCAACATAAGGAGCATCCACAGGCACCTCCATCTCGAACCCATGAATCAAACGGGCTAGACTCAGGTGCATCACCTGCATGGCTAACGAGATCCCAGGGCACGATCTCCTTCCAGACCCAAATGGCAGGTACTCAAATTGCTGGCCCCTCACATCCACGTCCCTGTGCATGGTCAGGAACCATCGCTCGGGCCAAAACTGCTCTGGGTCGGACCATATGAGAGGGTCATGATGCACCTTTCCCATGTCCACCAACACGCGCGTGCCTGCTGGCACGTAGAAACCTCCTATCTTGCAGTCGTCCGTGGTCTCGTGCACTGGCAGGAGCAGGCCAATTGGGCCCATTCGCAGGGTCTCTTTGATGATGGCCTGTAGGTATGTCAAGCTCTTGATGTCGGATTCGTCCACGTGTCTGTTCCTGCCAACGTGGGTCTCCAGCTCATCTTGGGCCTTTTTTAGCACTTGTGGATTGTTGAGTACTGCAGAGAGGGCCCCGGCTAATGTGGTAGCTGTGTTTTCTGTGGCTGATAATATAATGGCCTACAAATATATATATATATATATATATATATATATATATATATATAGAAATGTATGAATTTTGGTCAGTAAGGGAAATATATAGGAATTGATGTTTAAATGAGCCCCCAGAGATTGGGGTGAAGGACGTCATTAAGGTAGTGATGCAGAGTGGACCAAACTCTCTTCCCAGGACTTGAGTATACATATTTCATGTCCTCTGGATCATTCACTTTCAGTTGTAGGAGGATCGAAACAAGTCCAAGAAATTTCTGGGAATTCAATAACATGAAAGTGAAACAAAGAAAGTATTTTAGATGCAGAGAGAAAACCGTCCACAACACAAATTTGAAAAGTGGATGGTTTTACTAGCTCATTATTCTCCACCTTTATCCTCATATCCAAAGAGTGAATGGTTTGAGACATGCGAGCAGTCATTTTGTACAAAATTATGAAAGGTTAGATTTGTCTCTAGTTTGGACCCCTCAGGGCCTGTTTCAGCAGGACTGCATTAGATAAAGACCTTTTTTTTTATCCTCTGGATGAGGATTTCTTTTCCAACCTTAGATAAAAGGGATCTTTTTTTAATTTTTCTCAACTCAGACTTCATGTGTTTTAACTTTTTTTTTTCTTGAAAAGGATAGTTGTATTAAGCAGCAGAGGAAAACGACTTTCATGTGTTTTAACTTAATAACATACCAATGTAGTCGCCTTATGATGTGTTTCAACTTAAAAACATACCAATGTAGTCGCCTTGATGACGGTGTCAGTGTCATGACCAGGAAGTGGGGAATCCTCCATGACCGATAGCATCACATCCATGAGCCCACCCTCCTCGCCCTTGTCACCCCCTGCTCCCCTGCTGCAACGGTGCTCCTTCAACAACTTTCCAATGATAGAATCCATCTTCTTAGCAACCTTCTTCATGGTCCTCTTCTTCTTCCCCATCCAATCCACCAACTTCAGAAATGGGAACGCATCCGACACAACAAACGCCATGAACAGCCGAAAAAACTCCACCGTCAATCTTTGTAGCTCCTTACCCTCATCATCTTCTCCTACCCCGACACACCGCTTTCCTACAACCATCTTCCACACAATACTGAAGTTCAGATCATGCAACCACTGTTTCATCTCGACCTTAACCGGACACCCATGATTCTCCACCCATCTTCTGTACAGCCCTTTGGTGCGCTCATCAATCTCTGTAGCACGTACGTGCTTGAGCATCTCTAATCTGTTAATGAGATTAATAAATAAGAAGGTTGGATATTTTTGGGAGAGGAAAATGTCAATCCTCTCTTCTTCATAACCCATATCATCATAAAGAGAGAGAATTCACAATCTCAATTTGAAATGTCTATGAAGAACCACTAAATAAATATCCTGCACATATTTTCCTTTATCTAAATGGAATCCATCATAATTCATAAGTTACCCACTTACCCAATCTATCCTTCTATAAGCAGATGGATTGGTTGGATCTAATTGGTATCATGTGGGTCCATCATCATTTAAGATGGCCCACTATCATTACACGTGACCCCATGTGATTATGATGTTTAGGTGGGGCCACCTTTATATTTGACTTGATTGTCAGTCAAAGGACATTTTGATAATTAAAAAATCAATTATTTCTTATAGTAGTAGATTGACTTTGTCTATAAATGGATATTTAATTAAATATATTTAAGAAGAGGTAAAGGTCCTGTAAGGACGGTCCTTACGGTCCTTACGGTTCGGAACGCCCACTGGGGCCCACCTCATGATCAATCCAAATTGACCACTCATTCATAACTCCCTTATAGGCAATGAATCCCATGAATTTGCATGGAGTCGGATGAAGTAGACCGTTGGATTGATGGTCAATTTTTTTTCTTTATTATAAAGCTATTAAACTTGTGGACGTTGGATGAAGGGGTTAGAAATATTAGATTGACTTCAAATTTGATATGTAAGTTGACCCCACTTGGATCTTTCAATCCCCCCTTGTCCCATGACAAGTAGGAACTCACGGTGGGCCCCAATAGGCGGTCCTTACAGGACCTTTACCCTTTAAGGAAGTACTTCAGACTTGTACAAACATTTAGCTATATATATATATATATATAAGGAGATTAATCAAGGAGAATTGCATATTAATTTACAAATATGTACTAACGTATTTATGAAGTGTTACTTATGGATTTCTTTAAATTAATTATGTTATTATATGAATTTATATTATGATGGTTACACAAATGGCTTTACATTTGAATCAATTCACATATTTTTATCAATTTCGAACTTAGCCTGTGCACAGGCATTATGTTCAATTTAACCAAGATACAGTCCATAAAGTAAACCTCTTTACCTGTGATTGGAGAGGAGGTGGATCATGCTCATCTTGCGCACCTCGCGCCAGTAGGAACCATATGGGGCTACACCAAACATCAAATGGTTGTAGCACATGTACTCTCCCGCTGCAGTGCATGGGCGGGAAGCAAGAGCTCGGTCTTTGGATGTGAAGCACTCCTTTACTGCCTCTGAACCACTCACCACAAGGGTGCGATGCGCACCGAGCCGGAGCATGAAGACCGGCCCGAGCTTATCGGCCATGGCGCTCAGTTTGTGGTGAAAGGGTTCAGGCCCCATTAGCAGACGGAGGTGGCCAATTATAGGCCAGCTGAAGCCGGGTTCAGGTGCCTTCCTGATCATCTTACCTTTGCTCCTCTTAATCCTTTTGACCACTACATGGTAGGAAATGAAGAAGGCAAACATGCCCATAATCAGTTGGTGAAGAAACTCCATATCTGGGTCTAGCTCTAGCTGGTAGTATTGGAGTATGGACTGCCCACACTGCCCACACTAACTGTTTTCTCTTTTGGTAAGGTTCTCTGAAATTAATGGTTGATGCCCTTTGGATTGGCAATCAATTTATATGTGGTTGCAACTAATTATTTATATATACAAAAGATGTCACACCCTTCTAGTAGTTACTACACTCTCTGATTTTAATTAGTAAACAGCTAGCACGCTCATTGACATCGGCATACCAGCGACTAATCTGTAAATAACTGTTTAGTAGTAGTTATCGAATACCATATCACCAACTTCTTTTTTGATAAATATCTGTCATCATTATTTTCTTCTCCTTCCTCTTCAGCAGTCTAGTATAGAACAAGTCACAATTACTAGTATATATTTAACTGGTTTTGATGCAACTGGGCGACACTGAAGTACTTCTCTTGAGTGGTATGGAGCAACTGCTAGGTGTTGATAGAGAGCAAATTAATATTTTAATAAAGTCAATATAAGAAACTGTTTTTTTATTGAATGGTCAATATATATAAGAAAGTTATGCAACCACGCGCCATTGGCATATGTGGACCTATTTGTTAGAAATTAATAGTTAGGGGTGCTCGTGGGCCGGGCTTGGATTAAGTGATGGAAAGCTTATAGTTCAGTCCAATCCGGCTTGTGTAAGAAATGCATGTAATTTAATGTAATTAGTGCTCTAATGCCCAAAATTGATGAAAAGCCTCGTTCAGTCCGGCCCGATTGATTAAATGGGGATGCTCGGGCATAACTTTTATGGTCCGTGTTTGGCTTGGGCCGGCGTTTCTAAAGTCGGGCCGGACCTGGATATGCCTTAGCCCGGCCCATGAACACACCTACAAATAGTGGAACTTTTTTTTTTTTTTTTTCTAGAAGGCAAATTGAATATAAAAGAAAAAAGAGAGAATGGAGCTTTTATTTCAGAACTTTGATGGAAAGCTTAACGCGTGATAGTAGATAATATTCTAAAAATATATACTTGGTATACATGTAATGAGAAGGATAGCATGAGTTCATCTTACATTAAAAATCGATTAGAATTGGATTATATTCTGGTGTCATCATCTTGTAATTGGGTTTCTTATTTTATTGGCCGGGTTAGGTTTTCTATTAGGTATATGATTAGTTTTTCTAGATTAAGTTAATTTCTAAGATTGCACTTTTAAAAACAGTCATAGTCTATGATAATTAATAATTATCATAGACTTTGGCAAGATGTACATGGGCGGACCTAGGTGTAGGCTGCCCCCCCCCCCCCCCCCCCCCCTTTCAAATCTTTATTTTTATATTATATATGCTTTAATTAGTTTATATATTAATTTTATAACAAGTGGCCCCCCTTAATTGTTTGCACAAAGTAAAAACAAAAAGTACAAATCGGCGTATAATGTAGTTCACAGATCATGAGAAAATGCAGTTGAGAATACAATTGAATCATTAAATTATGAGCATAATGTAGTTCGACATAAAGACTTCAAAGAATTGTCAACTATTTTTGAACTGTGCCAATGATTGTAAAGGATTACAACATTAACAGACTACCAACTTATTTTTAGAGTGATCGTGATCGTGCTTACTCTTCTAGTCTCCACTACAACTATTGAACAATTATGTTCAGCCATGAGCCTTGTTAAAACTAGACTTTGCAGCAAAATGGAGGATGAGTTTCTCACAGACTATTGTCTTGTGTACATTGAGAGGGAAATTGCGGAGAAGTTTAGCACAGAATCAATCATTGAAGACTTTCAAGATTTAAAAGAACATTGAGTTCCATTTTGATGGATTATGGAAGTTGGAATGTACTAAAATACAATTATTTATGTCAGCTAGATCCTGGTTTTATTTTTAATGCGAAATTTAGTCTTTGATTTTATTATATTTATCATGCTTGAACTTGCAAATATATCCAGAAAAAAATATTAGCTATCTTGATTTGTTAAAAAAAATATTTATTTAAGTTTGGCCCCCTCCAAAATGAAATCCTGAGTCCGCCCCTGAAGATGTAGTCCCCAGATTTCAAGGGTAAAGAGTGAGTTTCTCTTTTCAATTTCTCGGATGTATTTGAATTGAGATGTTAAAGTCAACTCTAGTAGGATTCTTTGAGGAATAATTGGATGGAATTCTCAACATATCAATACATCTGTATGATATCCAACAACGGGGAGTGATCTTCTAAATGCAGAGAACATTTCTCTACAACAAGTGCACGAGACACAAAACGTTATCTTAAAAAATGAATATAATGTAACCAGTACTTTATTTCTTATAAAACTTGACGTCCCCAGGTTGGCATCGATCGGGAGAGAGTTCTAGGAAGGTCTTATTTTTGAATTTTGAAGTGATCATATCAGCTCAATTTAATTTTTAATTAATGGAGCATGCAGATTCCACAATTTATTTTAAAGCAATATTATTAATAAAGATTATATTATATACACTTTACTATATATGTATTCAAGACCGCAGCAGCAAAGAAGTTTTTATATTGAAAGTAAACTCATTAAAAAAATGCTAAACTAGTTGTAGATGGGATGACCAACCTTGGGCACAATGTTATTTTAAATTTTAGAGATTTTAGTAGAAAAAAAATACTTTAGGTGGTCAATGGAATAAAAAGGTCGCTTTAGGGGACTTGGCACCTAACCATCATTTCCGCTTGTAACTCTTTTTTTTTTTTTTTTAAACTGTTTTTTTGAGGGTTGATGTGGACCCTCGCTAAAACTAGTGAGATCCTGCGCTGCGCATGCGGAAAAAATTATTTTTCTCATATTCTTTCTTCTTCCTTTCTTTCCCAAACCCAATTCAATGGGAAATCTAATGGCGAAGAAAAACATAAGGATTCACCGTGAGGAATAATCTCTCTCTCAAATGTGTCCATTAGCTATAATTTTCTTCCAAATTTCTTTTCTCGGATGGAAAATCATGATTACTAGGTTGAAATCTAACGCGAATTGCCCGTTGTGCCGAATGAACCAAATGAATGTTATTTCTAATCCAATGAGCTCAAAGTGGACGGACCCAAGTTCCTCCTTCTCCTTCTGGTTCATCAGAAGAACCCCAAGATTGTATTGGGCTGGAAATATGTGGAAGTAAAGAAGTCGGTGGAAATCACAGCTATACACATGTCGATCGACAGAGTTTCTGTAAGTGCCTAAAAATTAAGGACTTTAGATCAGGGATTAGGATCCTTGATTCGGGTGGTTTGGATGAAGATTGCCGTGGCTCCGACTGGACCTGAGGAGGAAGAGAGGGAAAACACGTCAGAGGACCCTGGCTGCTGGCAGCGCAAGGCTCTCCGATGCTTAAGTTAGTTCAGGGAATGAGCAAGGGAGATGGGGAGGAAAATGCAGAGTGAGAGTGTGTATTCTCGATTACGTACCTTTAGGATGGAAGTAGAGGCGCTATTTATAAGCGATGGGGTTGACTATTGTGGGCGAGTTCCAAGACTGGGCCGGCCACTCGAGTGGCTGCGTCCACTCAGCCCATAATGCATTAAATGCTGACCCATGCTTCATTAAATGCTGGGCTCGCTGGGTCAGGCGGCGGTTCTGACTTTTGGGCCAGGTCCCATCAGGCCTGGCCCGGAGCCATGCCCTGGGGGCGCACGTGTCCTGTGCGCGCCGTTTTGTCAGTAATGATGGTCTGCAGGGCATGCCTTAGCATGCGCCGTTGCCCTGTCGTGGGTCCCATCAATCTCTGTCAAATCCGCGTTGCCGGGGTCGATGCCGAGGTCGGATAGGTCTGACTTCGGGAGCTCTCACCTCGGCGAATGCCGCGGTCCTTCAGCCGTGGTCACCCTTGTCCTAGGGGAGGCATAATCATTCTGTCTGGAGGCCTGGGTTAGTGCTGATCTCGGCTTAGTGAAAACACCCCCACACAATTGCCCCCCTGTCTTCCGAGCTCTTAAGGGTATCACAACTCTTTGAGGTCGGAAGCTGAATAGGTCTCGCCGAGATGCAACATGCCGCAGTGCTCAGATAACTCCTTGCCCGGGCTCGGGGGAGCTCAAACGTCTCCTGGCTTTCGGAATTCCACCGCTGCTTCGGTAGCTGACGTCTTTACTCCTATCCGCTGTCGCTTCCGCACCCGAGGCCTTAAATGGCGCACGAGAAACGAGCTGGTGCTTCCACGTGTCCTTCTTTATTTGGCCGGCCCGTCTTTTCACGACGGCGCGCGTAGTGAAAAGGCGCGCCCTTCTTGAAATTCGGAGAGGCGCCATGATTGAGCGCCCACCTCCTGGCTATAAATAAGGGCTCGCCCCTTCTTCTTTCTTTTTTACTTGCATTTCGTCTTTCTTTTCCCTTGCCTTCTCCTTCCTTTCGCTTTTGGAGCCCTCTTTCTTTCTTTCCTGCCTTCGTCTCTGTCGAACGAAAGAGGCTGTTGCAGAGAATCTCTAGGCTTCTTGCTGTCAGGACTCCGTTCTGTGTCTTGACCTTCTCGTAAGTCTCCTTCTCCCTTTCCCTGTTCCGTTCTGCTTTCTAGGTTTCTGCCTGGTTTAGGGTTTTCTCTGTTTTTAGGGTCTTCTCTCACTCCTTAGCACATTTCTAGCATTTTCGCCTGAGAGATGGGCATTTATAGCCATTGGATAGAGTCCGAGAGGGGGCTAGCTGACCTTAGGGCTAGGTAGGACATACCAGAGGGGGTCCAGGTCATGGCGGCCTCAGTCATGTCTTATGCCCTTGGGGACTTTTGTGATGGCTGGATGCCATTCCCCTTGGTGGCCGTAATCGAGGGCGGGGTTAGGTTTCCCCTCCGCCCTCTGCTCAGGGACTGTCTCCGAGCATGGCACCTTTGCCATTGCCAGCTAATGCCTAACAGTTTCAAGATTATAATGGGCACGGACGCGCTCAATACAATTTTGGGCATCAGTCTCGGCGTTCACGATATCGAGGAGGCCTACGATATCTGCAAGTCTGGGAAGGAAATGTACTACCTTCGCGTCAAGTCGGGACGGAGGCCTTTCGTGCAAGCTTTGGAAGACTCCAATAAATATGCCGGGGACGATCGCCTGATGGTCACTGGCAACTGGGAGTTCGGTGATGACGAGCCCATCTCGGCAAGAAATTTCAGGATCCCTCGTCACTACGGCACCCCTCCAAGTAATTAAAACCTGAGTACCTCCTTTTATTTCTCATGCTTTCTGGACTTGCCGATCTGATGTCCTTTGTTTGCTCTGCAGGCGTTCGTCAGAGAAGAGCTGCCGCTTTCCGAGAAGGCTGGGAGCTGAACAGAGCTTGGATCCGAGCTTTAGAGAGCTACCACGGCCACGGTGACAGGTCTGCGTGGAAGCTGTTAGGGTACGAGCCCAGATACCGCGGCTACAAGGAGAGGAAGTTGATTGCTCATCGCAGGCAAGCCGCGACGGAGGTAGAGGGAGAGACCAGAGCGGACGAGGACCGGACCGCGGCGGACCCAGGGGACCGTTCTGCGACCAACTCTGAGGCGTCCACTTCGGGGTCCGAAGACAACGCCGAGACGATAGGAAGGATCATCCTGTCCGATTCAGAGTCTGAGGAAGAAATGGACCGGACCCGCCCGAAGCCCGTCTTGCGAAACCTCAAGGCCGTTCCAATGACTGGCAAAGGTCGGGGCACGCCTTCTTCCTCTCGCGCTCCCACGCCGACGAGTGCGCCCTCGTCATCTTCCGCGCCCCCGCCCTCCCGGACGCCGATGCCGCTTGCCGCGACCGGGAGCGGGACACCCGGGCCTTCCACCACTTTGGCCATGCAGGTGGACGACCAAGCCCGTAAGAGGGCCCGGGTAGAGAGCTTGGCGGGGGAATCGTCCGGGCCTGTCATGGCAACGCGGGCTCACCCCGCTCCTTGGAAGCCGAGCTTCATGATCCAGCCCGGGAGGCCGCTATCAGTGGAGGATCGCCTCTCGGGGGGACCGTCCGTGGTCGCCTGCTTGGGGAGCGCCTGTGCCCTGCCGCGGGACATGGAGAACCACGATAAAATGGATGACATCTCCTTGTTGGCCACGGAGATGAAGGCTAACCTGAGTGTAAGTCTGATTTTTCTTTCAATATTTACTATTTGGTTATGGCTTTCGCTCACTGGTGGGTCTTCTTCTCTGCAGAGCGTCCAGATGGCCCAGATTTCGGTGTCCCGCATTCAGAAGTGCCACGCCGAGCTGAAGAGGATCCAGGCTGTCTGTGAACAGCACAAGAAGGACCTGGATGAGGCGAAGGCGAAGGTGTCTGAGTACGAGGACACGCACCGATCCCTCTTTGCCGAGCACGACAAGTTAAAGTCGGTGTTCGACCTGACAAAGAGGAGGGAGGCCGAGCTGGAGCGGACGGTCGCGAGGCTGGAGAGCCAAAAGGAAGAGTTAGAGCTCACACTCCAAGCCGAAGTCAAGCTCGCCTTCCAGGACGGTGTCGACGCGGCGGGCGACGAGTATGCCGCGCAGGTGAACGACATCCGGATCTCGGCTTGGGAGATGGGGTGGAGGGCTGCTCTGGATAAGATGGGCGTCTCCCACGACCATCCCGCCTATGCGAGGCCGGATGAATATCCGTGCTCGGGTGCCGCGGAGGAGGTGGAGACGGGACCAGCCGTCCAGCCGGGTCCGGAACCCCATCTCGCAGTGCCTGAAGCGCCCGCCGCAACTGAGGCCCCTGTCGTAGCGTCTACATTGGATGCGCCGCCTGCCGCGTGAAGTCGGCCTGCTGTTATCCCCTTTCTTGTTGCTTTTGATGTATCTTTTCTTTAAGCGCACCGCGTCTTTTATGTAAAATGAAACCTTTTGAATGAAAAAATCTTTGTTCATGTCTGTCTGTCTGACTTTGTGCTTGCGTTTGATCTGAATGTTTGCAAGTGTTTCTTTTCGGCTATATGGCCGAGACCATACTTCGTGGACTATTAATTAGCCGTGCCTAGCGCGACGTAAGTTTTAGCCGAAGGACTGAGCGTTATGGCGAGCGAGTGATATCATTTTTTTTTCTTTTAAGTGTACGAGCTCGGTGAGTGCCTGGGATCATCGCGCAATGATCACCAGAGGTTGTGTTGGCTATCTCGCATGAGGGCCGAGATGCGTACGAAACGGAGAAGTCCTCCAGGCTCGTCACCAGGGGCCGTGCTGGCTATCTGGCACGAGGGCCGAGACGCGCACGAAATGGAGAAGTCCTCCTGGCTCGTCACCAGGGGCCGTGCTGGTTATTTGGCACGAGGGCCGAGACGCGCACGAAATGGAGAAGTGCTCCTGGCTCGTCGCCAGGGGCCGTGCTGGTTATCTGGCACGAGGGCCGAGACGCGCACGAAATGGAGAAGTCCCCCTGGCTCGTCACCAGGGGCCGCGCTGGTTATCTGGCACGAGGGCCGAGACGCGCACGAAATGGAGAAGTCCTCCTGGTTCGTCACCAGGGGCCGCGCTGGTTATCTGGCACGAGGGCCGAGACGCGCACGAAATGGAGAAGTCCTCCTGGTTCGTCACCAGGGGCCGCGCTGGTTATCTGGCACGAGGGCCGAGACGCGCACGAAATGGAGAGGTCCTCCTGCCGATCTGGGGAATTGTGTTGTTGCCGCGGTACCTTCCTTGGAACGATTTCAATTTTAGAACACAAAGAGAAACTCTCTTGAGAGGAAATGACCTTCATTGATTTTGCATAAACTGAATACATTTAAAAGTAAAATTTCTTGAGGTGCGACGCGTTCCATGGCCGCGGCAGTAGTTTCCCATTCATATCCTCAAGCTTGTATGCGGATCGTCCCGCGGTCGAGACTACCTTGAACGGACCGCGCCAGTTCGGGGCCAACTTGCCCTGATTCGGATCCTTGTCTGCGGGCAGTGCCTTTTTCAGGACCAGTTCTCCGATGAAAAACTTCATTTCCCGAACTTTCTGATTGTAATCCCTCGCTAGCCGCTGTTGATAGGCTGTTAAACGGATGGAAGCAGCTTCTCTGCGTTCTTCGGCCAGGTCCAGTCCCAGGGTTAGGTTTTTATCGTTCTGGACCTGGTCAAAGAGCTCGGATCTGAGCGTTGGAAGGCCGATTTCGAGAGGGATCACGGCTTCTATTCCGTATGCCAAGGAGAATGGAGTTTCTGACGTGGAGCGCCTCGGAGTGGTCCTGTAGGCCCACAACACACTGGGTAGCTCTTCTACCCACCTTCCTTTGGCTCCATCGAGTCTCTTCTTGAGCCCATCCAAGACCACTTTGTTGGAGATTTCAGCTTGACCATTGCTCTGGGGATATGCCGGAGTCGAATAGTAGTTCCTGATGCCGAGTTCCTTGCAAAAGTTTTTGAAGAGGCTGGAGTCGAATTGGGTCCCGTTGTCCGAGACCAAGACTCGAGGGATGCCGAACCTTGTGACGATGTTCTTCCATACGAAGCTCTTGGAGTCCCGTTCCGTGATGGAAGATAATGCTTCCGCCTCGATCCACTTGGTGAAATAGTCGGTGGCCACTATCAGCCACCTTTTATTCCCCGGAGCTCGGTGGAGGGGTCCCACAATGTCCAGCCCCCACTGAGCAAAAGGCCATGGACTGGAGAGCGGGCTCAAATCCTGTGCAGGTTGATGGAGGTTGTGCGAGAATTTCTGGCACTTTTCGCACTTCATAGCGTACATCTGTGCGTCCTTTTGCATGTATGGCCACCAGTATCCTTGGCTTATAACCCGGTATGCTAGTGACCTTCCTCCGATGTGACTTCCGCAGATGCCTTCATGTATCTCGTAAAGGAAGTCTTCAACTCAGCTTGGATGGACGCACTGGAGGTAAGGGCCCGTGAAGGATTTCCTGTACAGCTTTCCTTCTGGAGAGAGCCAGAACCGGGCTGCCCGGAGCCTGATCTTGTGAGCTTGCGCTCTGTCCTCGGGGAGTTGGTCGTCTTTGAGGTACGTGATGATGGGATCCATCCAACTGGGCCCGAGGTCGGCACACATGACTTGCCGTGGTGGGCTGAGCTCTATACTCGGCGATGTTAGTGAACCCACTTCTATAGTCCTCTTTTTTCCAGCTTCGACGGCGGAGGCCAAGTTGGCGAGCGCGTCGGCGTGGGAGTTAGAGTCTCTACCGATTTGTTTGACTTCTACTTCCGGGAATTGGGAGAGGAGTTTCTTGGCGAGGGTTAGATAGGCCGCCATTCTGTCGTCGCGAGCCTGATAATCTCCAGTGAGCTGGCTCGTCACCAACTGCGAGTCACTGTAGATCACCAGCTGTTGAGCTCCGAGAACCTTGGCACTATTCAGCCCTGCCAGCAATGCTTCATACTCCGCCTCGTTATTTGATGCTCGGAAGTCAAGGGTCAGGGCTTGCTCGATGACCAGCCCTTCTGAAGACTGGAGGACTACGCCGACGCCGGCCCTTCTAGAGGTGGAAGACCCGTCAACGAAGACCTTCCAAGCCGAATCTCGGGAGGTGTACCGAGATTGCTCGTAATCAGTCTCCGGGACTAGGCCATGCTGCCCCTTGCCCCCCAGTTCGGGGTCGAGTGGGCTCGGCGCCGAACTCGGGGAAGTGAATTCGACGATGAAATCAGTCAAGACCTGCGCTTTGATCGCTGTTCGGGGCTGGTACTGGATGTCGTATTGCCCCAGCTCCACGGCCCATCTTGAAACACGCCCAGAGAAGTCGGCCTTCCGGAAGACGGACTTGAGTTGGTGCTCCGTGACCACCACTATCGTGTGGGCCTGGAAATAGTGCGAGAGCTTCCGGGAGGCACTGACGAGGGCCAGTGCGAGCTTCTCCATTGGCAGGTACCTGGTTTCTGCGTCGAGGAGGGTCTTGCTTGTATAATAAATGGGCTTCTGTTGCCCTCCATCTTCTCTAATCAGTACTGAGCTCACAGCGTGGTTGGAGACTGCCAAGTATAAATACAATGTTTCGCCTTTCTTCGGGGTTGACAGTAGTGGAGGCGAGGCCAAGTAAGCCTTGAGTCCCTGGAGGGCCGAATCGCACTCTGGGGTCCATTCAAATCTGAGGTTCTTCTTTAGCAATTGGAAGAAAGGGCGGCATTTATCAGAAGACTTGCTAATGAAGCGGTTGAGGGCGGCGGCCATGCCGGTGAGCCTTTGGACCTGCTTCGTTGTTGCCGGGCTCTGAGTTCCCAGAATCGCGGAGATCTGGTCCGGGTTTGCTTCAATACCCCGTCGCGTAACGAGGCTCCCTAAAAATTTACCGGACCCAACCCCGAGGCGCATTTGGAGGCGTTTAGCTTTAGCCCGAACTTCCGGAGAACGTCAAAAACCTGGCCGAGATCCGCCAGATGGTCGTGAGATTGGGTGGATTTGACGACCATATCGTCAATGTATACCTTGACTGTCTTGCCGAGCTGCTCCTGGAACATTTTGGTGACCAATCTCTGATAGGTTGCGCCCGCATTTTTGAGTCCGAATGGCATCACTTTATAGCAGTAGGTTCCCCTAGGGGTGATGAATGTCGTTTTTTCCTCATCTGGTCCGTACATGGGTATCTGATGATAACCGCGGTAGGCGTCGAGAAAGCTCATCCTTTCGTGACCGGCGGTGGCGTCAATCATCTGGTCGATCTTCGGGAGAGGGAAGCAGTCTTTGGGACATGCTTTGTTGAGATCGGTGAAGTCGACGCAGACCCTCCATTTTCCGGTCTTCTTCTTTACTACCACGGTATTCGCCAGCCATTTCGGGTACTGGACCTCTCTGATGGCGTTCGCCTCTAGCAGTTTCTCCACCTCTTCGACCACGGCTGCAGACTGGTCGATTTCGGACCTTCTTGCCTTCTGAACCACTGGCTTGACTTGAGGGTCTACATTTAGCCTGTGGCTCATAACCTCGGGGTTCACGCCTGGCATCTCCTGCGGGGTCCAGGCGAAGACGTCTCTGCTTTGCAACAGGAAGCTGAGCAGCTCGGACCTCTCCTGCTCGGCGAGCTGACTCCCAAGAAGGAAGTGCCTCTCAGGATCACTGGGGTCGATCCTGACCTCGGTGAGATCCTCGATACTCTTCTCTCCTGGATCGCGGCCGACCCTGTCTAGCTCTGCTTCTAGCTCTGCCATGTGCACTTGCTTCGGCTCTTCCTCGCCGGACACCACGGCCATCATACAACGCTTGGCCATTTGCTGGTCCCCGTCGATTGTGACTATTTCAACTCCGCCATCCCTTTCCAAGGGGAACTTGAGCTTTTGATGGTAGGAAGAGGGGACGGCCTCTATCTGGTGTAGCCAGCTCCTCCCTACGATGGCATTGTAGGGAGATGGCGTGTCTACCATGAGGAAATCAGCCACCACTGATGCGCCCCCTACTTGGACTTTGAGGGAGACTCTCCCTTTGGGGTATACGGGCTTTGCGCTGAACCCTATAAGGGGGGTCCGCGCCTCCTGGAGGTCTTCTTCTGTGAGCCCATCTTAGTAAAGCAATCGAAGTAGAGGATCTCGGACGAACTGCCGGGGTCGACGAGGATCCTCTGCACCTTGCAGCTCCCCAACTTCAGGGTCATAATTAGTGGGTCATTGTGAGGGAGTTGAACTCCCTTCAGGTCCTCGTCCGAGAACCAGATCTTCGGCCTCTCTTTGCGAGCCCTCTTAGACGCTGGTCCAAGCTCGGCCGACATAACCTGTTTCCCATGGGAGGCCCTCCTGGCCTCGGCGTGCGCCTGACCGCTGCTCTGCTTTGTAGGGGCCAGGTGGATGACGCTTATGATCCTTTCCGACCCATCGCTGTCGTGGTTCTCCTCAGTTTGGCGTCGAGGTCGGTCGTTGCTCCCGCTGCCTGCTTTCTTGCAGTATTCCTTCAGGTGCCCGTCCTTGACGAGCCTTTCGAGATGATTCTCGAGGGAGTGACAGCCCTCAGTGTCATGCCCGTTCTGCTTGTGGTAAGCGCAGAACTTCGTCTGATCCCTCGTGGAGGGATCGCCCTTCATAGGGAATGGCCATTTAAAGTATGGCTTTCCCTAGATCTTTTCCAGTATCCGGTGAATCGGCTCTTTGAAAACCGTATTGACCCTCTCGCGCGAAGAGTAGGACGGTCTATGTCTCCTCTTGGAGCGCGGGTCGGGGTCGACGATTGGCCACCCGAGTGGTGGTCTCGGCTTGTTTCTTCTCTGCGGTAGGTCCTCTTCTCCCCCCCAGAGGCTCGATCTTCCCGCCGAGATCGATCCTCCTGCCGCGGTCGGTCCTCCTGCCGAGGACGGCTCTCGTTTCGAGACTTGCCCCTAGGAACGCCAAAGCTCTCATTGGCCCGTGCTTCGTCCTCCTCCTGCTCGATGTACTTGTTCACCCTTGCCATGAGGGCTGTTACAGAGAGAACAGGGTTTCGGACGAGCTCCTTCCGAAGCTCACATCCTGGCAGGAGGGCGTGCTGGAAGGACTTGATCGCGACATCTTTGGAGGAGTTGTCGATTTGACTGTAAACCGTCCAGAATCTTTTGGCAAACTAAGTGACGCTTTCACTCCACCTCATTCTGAGGGCCATGATATCGCTGTCGGTCTTGGGAATGACTCTGTGCGCCTGGAATTTCCCAAGAAAGGAATCCCGCAACTGGGCCCAGCTCGTGATTGATCCTTCGGGGAGCGCACAGAACCATTTGAGGGGTAGGTCCCCCAGGCTGGAGGAGAAGACTCTGCAATTGAGGTGCCCAACGTCGCCCCAGACGGACAGTTTTTGGGTGAAATTGCAGAGATGTGCTGCTGGATCCGAGGTTCCGTCGTAGAGGACGAACCTCGGAACGCTGAACTTCTTAGGGAGGGGGTACTCGATTATCTCTCTGGAGAAGGGTGATCAGTCGAGGCCAGCGAAGTCGGGGAGGTCTGGCTGGCTTTGGGCGAGCCCTGCCTCCTTCAGGGTGTCATGGATGGCCTGCTTGACCAGGCGGTCGATCAGAGCCTGCTGATCTGCCGCCTCCGATCTCGGCACCGACCCCCTGTCCTCGTGGTTATGGCAAGAACTCCCGACGTGACTCCGCTCGCGACTCTTATCGTTCAGATGCTCCCTTAAGTCTTTGCCGGTGACGGGATCCTTCCTGCCCACGGGATCACCGCCCCCGGGGACTACTTCTTTCTCTCGGAGCTGCTGCCTGAGCTGGCGGATAAGATCGTCTTTCTCCTGGAGGGCGAGATTCTGAGCCCTGATTGCGGCTTGAGCGGGGTCGGCTCTGTTGCCTTCGCGGTCCGAGTGGCGCCCGGACCGATGTGACCCCGCCACTGCCGGGGCCTTGCCCTTCGAGAAGCGCTCCTGAAGGGGAGCGTTCAGCCGCGGTGGATCCCCCACCTCTAGCGGGGATGACGCGGATTCGGTGTGGTAGCTTTCTACCTCCGCGGCCTCCCCCGACGCGTAGGGTAATGGCCCAGGGAGAACCAGTGGCCCTGCGGGGAGGGACTTCGGGGTGCTCTGCGCCTCTCTTGTTTCTCGGAGCCATGGTGAATGGAAAGGGTTTTGGGAAAGGTTTTGAGGTATGGGTTAGTACTTTCCCACAGACGGCGCCAATTGTAAGTGCCTAAAAATTAAGGACTTTAGATCAGGGATTAGGATCCTTGATTCGGGTGGTTTGGATGAAGATTGCCGTGGCTCCGACTGGACCTGAGGAGGAAGAGAGGGAAAACACGTCAGAGGACCCTGGCTGCTGGCAGCGCAAGGCTCTCCGATGCTTAAGTTAGTTCAGGGAATGAGCTAGGGAGATGGAGAGGAAAATGCAGAGTGAGAGTGTGTATTCTCGATTGCGTACCTTTAGGAAGGAAGTGGAGGCGCTATTTATAAGTGATGGGGTTGACTATTGTGGGCGAGTTCCAAGACTGGGCCGGCCACTCGAGTGGCTGCGTCCACTCAGCCCATAATGCATTAAATGCTGACCCATGCTTCATTAAATGCTGGGCTCGCTGGGTCAGGCGGCGGTTCTGACTTTTGGGCCAGGTCCCATCAGGCCTGGCCCGGAGCCATGCCCTGGGGGCGCACGTGTCCTGTGCGCACCGTTTTGTCAGTAATGATGGTCTGCAGGGCATGCCAGCATGCGCCGTTGCCCTGTCGTGGGTCCCATCAATCTCTGTCAAATCCGCGTTGTCGGGGTCGATGCCGAGGTCGGATAGGTCTGACTTCGGGAGCTCTCACCTCGGCGAATGCCGCGGTCCTTCAGCCGCGGTCACCCTTGTCCTAGGGGAGGCATAATCATTTTGTCTGGAGGCCTGGGTTAGTGCTGATCTCGGCTTAGTGAAAACACCCCACACAGTTTCATTACTAGACTCATGCATCTTCTCCACATGTGAGTTGCGGGTTTGGGTCGAAGAGTGAGTTGGTTGGAGTTGATATGGAGAATGATCACATACAGCTCAGCTGGTTCGGGTTGTGGTTTCTCTCAGTTAAAAGAGCTGGTGCATACAGAGTTACAGACCATGAGAAAAATAATGATTAATTGTTCTAAAGGGACTATTTGTGAAGAAGTGACCTGTTTGAATGGAACTATGAAATTTCTTTACTAGATTCTTCCATGCTGTTTTGTTTCATGAAATTGAATTTTTAAGAATTAATTTTAATGGCCCGTGTTTGGTAAGTTGGACACATTTGAGGGAGAGATTCCTCCTCATGGTGAATCCTGATATTATTTTTCTCCATTGGATTGGATTGGGTTTGGGGAAGAGAGGAAAAATCTGTCGACGTCAACCCTCACTAGTTTTAGCGAGAGTGGACGTCAAGACCCTCGAAAAAATTGGTAAAAAAAAAAAAAATTTCATGCGGGAAGGTTGGTTTGGTGCCAAGTCCCCTAAAGTGACCTTTTTGGTCTAGTAGCCGCCTAAATTTTTTTTTTCTAGTAAAATCCCCTTAAATTTACGAATAACATCACCTAGAAGTTTTATAAAATAACTCATTAAAAAATGTCAATAGTTATTATTGATGGGACGAGTGGCCTTAGTGCTTGTTTGGTTGTTGGAGCATTTGGAGAATCCAACGTACAGTTTCCCTTTGACAAAGTAGAACACCAAAATGCTAACGGCAAAAGAGCATTTTGAATTTTAGAATTTTGAGAATTCGGCTGGCTTAGAGTGGCTTTTCATTTGGCCAGCTCAACAAATTCTCACCACCTAAGTTGAATCTATAAAAGAAATTGAAAATTTACGGGGACAATATGTCAAAGAAGTGCTCTCAACCAAATACGCCCTTACACAAAAGGGATTGAAGAAAAACTCACCCTACCATTCGTTACATATTTCATGATCATGCCACAAAGCACACCCAATTTAGCCCCACAAAAACAATACTACATACAAGAGGGATAAACGATAAAAACCCAATAAAGCCAATACTCTTCCCGAACATATATATTAATATGAATTATTCTAAAAAAAAGAACATCTATAATAATATGGAAGTTCAGAAGTTAGCAATTCACAAATTCTCTTGATACAATATTTGGACCCTTAAAAAATATGGTATCAAACAGTGGCGGCGGCGGTAATCTTTCCATACTAGTGTTCCTCGCCCGTTTGGTAATTTTACAGTAAAGTAAAAGTTAAGTAAAGCCTTCATTTTCTAGACAAGAGATTATATTAAAAATACTTTAATTTAAATTTTCCTCCATCTTTAAAAAAAAAAAAAAGAAGTTAAAAAGAACCCACCTTTATTCACTGAAAGGCAAAAAAAAAAAAAACTCCACTTTCCCATACATAAAGTAAAAAAAGATTCTATACCAAACAACTAAAAATAAAATACCATAAAAACTCAATGATATTTTATTCACTCTTTTTACTTCACTTCATTTCACTTGATTTTAAAAGTACAATTACCAAACGGCCAAAGGTGAGGAGGAAGACCTGAAGTGAAGAGGACTTCCATAGGAGTGGATTTTCGATTATTCAACCTCAAAGTCTCTCTCACATCAACATGGGGTGCACCCACAACCACCTTTACCTCGAGCCCATGAATCAAACGGGCCAGAACCAGGTGCATCACCCTCATGGCCAACTTGAACCCAGGGCACGATCGCCTTCCTGACCTAATTGGCAGGTACTCGATCGAATTGCTGGCCCTTCACATCTATCCTTGTTCCTTGTTAGTGGTAAGGAACCACCTCTCAGGCCGAAAATCCTGTGGGTTGGACCATATGTGCGGGTCCTGGTGCACCTTTCCCCTGTTCACCAACACGCGTGCCTGCTAGCACATGGTACCCTCCTATCTGGTAGTCTTGGGTGGCCTCGTGCATTGGCAAGGGCGCATCACCTATTCTTGCCAACATGGACTGCCATTGTTATAACTTCTATCGCAATTAAACTGTACAATGGCAGTTTAATAATGCTAAACTTCTCTGCACTTCTCTTCTATATATGATTATTCATTGCTAACTATTAATGGGTACAATGTTGCGTACAAGAAAATTTTATGCATCTTCCACGTACATGACAAAGGAGTTAATTGTTCCTTATACACCTGAAAAAGATGAGCTGCAACAATGGTAATACAAAGCACTTCTCTGTCAAATTATTACAGTATTGAAAATGAAGCTTAAAAAATCCAATACATCTGCTTTTCAATAGGTACAAAAATATACAACACATGAATAGAGTGCTTCAAACAAATGATATTAAGGATCAACCTGTTGGAAATTCAATCTATTTTAAAAAAAGGATAGATATGAGGTAGGCCAATAAAAAAATATATTTTCTTCCATTCAGAGACGTATGGAAAAAATATTGAGATTATTATATTATTCCAACCTTATAAACTTAAAACAAATAACTTGTTGTCCTTTCTTATTACAGACTAAATACTTCAAGATTAAAGCAAACTGCAGTAAAATTAACTAAGGAAAATCCATTGTGGTATCTGCAATCCCAAAAATACTAGAGAAAACTGAATCCAACTTATGATTCCAATGCCTTCATTGTGAGGATCATTCATAAACAAATATAAAGTAATTTTAAAAAACAGAAAATTAAAATCTGAAGTTTATAATAAGAATAAAATTAAAGTCTAAAACACTTAAAATGATGATGATTATGATGATTGTACACTGCTCAATCTTCTATCTTTCCACCTGCGAGTTCTCAATCCTCATAAAGGTGAGAAGGAAGGCGTGGAGTGAAGAGGACTTCCACAGGAGTGGATTTAGGATTATCCAACCTCAGACTCTCTCTTACATCAACATAAGGAGCATCCACAGGCACCTCCATCTCGAACCCATGAATCAAACGGGCCAGACTCAGGTGCATCACCTGCATGGCTAACGAGATCCCAGGGCACGATCTCCTTCCAGACCCAAATGGCAGGTACTCAAATTGCTGGCCCCTCACATCCACGTCCCTGTGCATGGTCAGGAACCATCGCTCGGGCCAAAACTGCTCTGGGTCGGACCATATGAGAGGGTCATGGTGCACCTTTCCCATGTCCACCAACACGCGCGTGCCTGCTGGCACGTAGAAACCTCCTATCTTGCAGACGTCCGTGGTCTCGTGCACTGGCAGGAGCAGGCCAATTGGGCCCATTCGCAGGGTCTCTTTGATGATGGCATGTAGGTATGTTAAGCTCTTGATGTCGGATTCGTCCACGTGTCTGTTCCTGCCAACGTGGGTCTCCAGCTCATCTTGGGCCTTTTTTAGCACTTGTGGATTGTTGAGTACTGCAGAGAGGGCCCCGGCTAATGTGGTAGCTGTGTTGTCTGTGGCTGATAATATAATGGCCTACAAATATATTTATACACGTATGAATTTTAGTTAGTAAGGAAAAGAAAGAGGTTTCTCCATCAGATTCTTGTAATTTGCTCTACTTAGAACCCGTTTTTTTTTTTTTTATGGAATTGATGTTTAAATGAGCCAGGCCAAGAGGTTGGGGTGAAGGATATAATTAAGATAGTGATGTAGAGGGGACTAAAACTTTCTTTTTAGGATTTGAGTATGCATAATTTTCATTTCCCCTGGATTATTCACTTTCCATTGTAGGCGAGGAGAGATACAAGTCCAAGAAATTTCTGGTAATTCAACTACATGTAACAAAGAGAGCATTCTAGATGGAGAGAGAAAACTATCCACAATACTGTTTTGGTGTAATGGTAAAAAGTCTCGAATACCATATCTGATAATATAGGTTTGAGATCTATGAACAGTCACTTTGTGTAAAATTATTAAAAGTTAAATTTATCTCCCGTGGGGATCTGCTTTAGTACTTAGATAATGACTATTTTTTTATCCTCATCCAAAGCGGATTTCTTTTCCAACCATAAGCTACAAGGGGTCTTTTTTATTTCTCAAGTCAGACTTCATATGTTTAAGGTTAATGGCATACCAATGTAGTCGCCTTTACGACGGTGTCAGTGTCATGACCAGGAAGTGGGGAATCCTCCATGATCGATAGCATCACATCCATGAAATCACCCTCCTCGCCCTTGTCACCCCCTGCTCTCCTGCTGCAACGGTGCTCCTCCAACAACTTTCCAATGATAGAATCCATCTTCTTAGCAATCTTCTTCATGGTCCTCTTCTTCTTCCCCATCCAATCCACCAACTTAAGAAATGGGAACATATCCGACGCAACGAACGCCATGAACAGCCGAGAAAACTCCACTGTCAATCTTTGTAGCTCCTTACCCTCATCATCTTCCCCTACCCCGACACACCGCTTTCCGACAACCATCTTCCACACAATACTGAAGTTCAGATCATGCAACCACTGTTTCATCTCGACCTTAACCGGACACCCATGATTCTCCACCCATCTTCTGTACAGCCCTTTGGTGCGCTCATCAATCTCTGTAGCACGTACGTGCTTGAGCAGCTCTAACCTGTTAACCGGATCAATTAATAAGAAGGTTGCATATCTTATTACAAAGACGAGTTTATCTTAAGTAGTATTCCTTATACCTTAAAATTGAATTTGTGGGAGAGGAAAACCTATCCTTATATAAGTGGAAGGATTAATATGATCTAATGGTATCATGTGGTTCCTTTATAATTTAAGACGGCCCACTATCATTATAATATTTACATGACCCCGATAGTGATTATGTTATATAGTTAGGTGAGCCCACCTTAATGTTTGACTTGATTGTCAGTGGACATTTTAATAATTAAAAAGTCAGTTTCTTATTAAAGTAGATTGATTTATTTTATAAATGAATATTTAATTAAATATATTTAAGAAGTTCAAACTTTGACAAACATTTAACTATATATACAAGGAGTTTAATCTAGCTTGGAGAATACCAATATTAATTTACAAATATGTACTAACGTATTTATGAAGTGTTATGTATGGATTTTTTTTTAAAATTAATTATGTTATTATATGAATTTATATTATGATGGTTACACAAATGGCTTTACATTTGAATCAATTCAAGTATTTTTATTAATAAATATTTAATTTTGATATTAATTCAACTAAATTCTTTAATTTCGATTAGACTTAACCCATGCACAGGCTTTATGCTGGTCATTTAGATTTTGTTTTATAAGGTGATTAGGACTATATTATGTTTGATAAGTCACTTTATGATATGATTAGAATTAAATTATAGATTCGATTTAAGTTGTGGTAATGACAATCATCTTGATTGTACTCTATAAATAGCCAAACAATACAGTCAATTTAACCAAGATGTAGTCCATAAATTTCTTTACCTGTGATTGGAGAGGAGGTGGATCATGCTCATCTTGCGCACCTCGCGCCAGTAGGAACCATATGGGGCTACACTAAACATCAAATGGTTGTAGCACATGTACTCTCCCGCTGCAGTGCATGGGCGGGAAGCAAGAGCTCGGTCTTTGGATGTGAAGCACTCCTTTACTGCCTCTGAACCACTCACCACAAGGGTGCGATGCGCACCGAGCCGGAGCATGAAGACCGGCCCGAGCTTATCGGCCATGGCGCTCAGTTTGTGGTAAAAGGGTTCCGGCCCCTTTAGCAGATGGAGGTGGCCAATTATAGGCCAGCTGAAGCCGGGTTCAGGTGCCCTCCTGATCATCTTACCTTTGCTCCTCTTAATCCTTTTGACCACTACATGGTAGGAAATGAAGAAGGCAAACATGCCCATCATCAGTTGGTGAAGAAAATCCATATTTGGGTCTGGGTGGTAGTAAAGGGCTATGGTGTATGGACTGCACTAACAGTTGGTAAGGTTCTCTATATATATGAATTTAGGGAGGCGAGGAGAATATTTCTTTTAAATGGTTGATGCCCTTTGGATTAATTGTTGACAGCTGGTTTGTATTTGTTTGTACTACTTCTGTCTATTTGAGTTTGGGTGGCAGTGGTCTGGATAGGTTTTGGGTTTGGAATGATATAGTCTTATATGGGCTAGCTATGGAACTTTTTATAAGTATCATTTATGGGACAAAAAAAAAAAAAAAGACCCATTAGTGATAATTATTTATATATACAAAAGATGTCACCATCTGATCACTAAGATATGTGATAATATACTTGATTAGGTTTCTTATTTTTACTGGGTTAGGTTTAATTTCTATTAGGGATATGATTAGGTTTTCTAGATTAAATGAATTTCTATGATTGCACTTTTATAAGTAGTCATTGTCTGTTAATTATCATAGACTTTGGCAAGATGTAGTTCCTAGATTTCAAGGTGAAGAGTGAGTTTCTCTGATGTGTTTGAATTGGGATGTTAAAGTAAACTCTATTAGGATTATTTGAGGAATAATTATATGGGATTTTCATATGATTTAAGGCACTAATCACAACATATCTCTACATCTTATATCATTCTTGCTTTGCACATGGTATTTATTAAATGTATGATATCCAACAAGTGGAGTGTTCTGCTAAATGTAGAGAACATTTCTCTACCACAAGCCACAAGGGCATGGACACAAAACGTCATCTTAAACTATGTGCAAAGCAAGAATGATATATATGTGCAAAGCACGAATAATGTAACCAGTACTTTATTTCTAAAACTTGACTTCCCCATGTGGGCATCGTTGGGGAGAGAGCTGCACTTTTAGGCTCTAGCAGTGAAGGTCAGGTTTACATGTTGACTGGAATCTCCCTTTTATTCTTGAGAGTCAGATTTGAGTTGTCTGATTTTTTAATTCTGAAGTATATATCACCCCATGCCCAATTAATTGATAGTGATCAGCTCAGTTTTAATTTTAAATGGAGCCTGCGGAGCCCACAATTTATCTTAAAGTAGTAATAATATAGATTATATATATATATCATATACAAGTAAACTCATTAAAAAAATGCTAAAGTAGCTGTAGATGGGATGACCAACCTTGGGCTCGAAATTACTTTACCAACAAGAACACCTAAGTTTTATAAAATAACTCATTAACAATGTCAAAAGTAATTGGGTCTGAAACTATAACTGATTGTCTTGGATCCTGTATGAATTTGTTTACACAAGGGGAAATTGGATATGGACCTGATTGGACCTGGACTTTGACCCAACAATAATGAGTTGGGCTAAGAAACCTTGAATCTTTGGTCCGGGTTCATTGGGTACGTACACGGGCTAATGGGTATTCCATTTACTACAGTACTAATGCCACAGAGCACACCCAATTTAGCCCCACAAAAACAAAACTACATACAACAGAGATAAAGGATAAAAACCGAAGAAGGCCAATACTCTTCCCTAACATATAATAATATGAATCCTACCGAAAAATATATACAATAATATGGGAAGTTCATAAGTCAGCAATCCACAAATTCTCTCTCTTTCTTTTTTTTTTTTTTTTTGATACCCCTCCCAAGGGTCTGGGACTAAAGAAAGAGCATGCATGCACAAAGAAAGATAGTCCACCAAAGTGGAAAAGAAGCCCACACAAGATGGAAGAAAGCCCACATAAGTGAGAAGAGGTAACGTACCGGGGTTTCAGGTAAAAATTGACGCTCGAGTAAAAATTCGTTCTTAATCCACAAACTCTTTTGATACAATATTTGGACCCTTTAAAATATGATAGCAATAGTAATGATGATGATCATTTGTATATTGCTCAATCTTTTCATCTACTAGACCTCGTAAAGATGATTAGGAAGGCGTGGAGAGGAGGACTTCCACAGGAGTGGATTTAGGATCATTCAACCTCAAACTCTCTCTCACATCAACCCAAGGAGCATCCACATGCACCTCCACCTCGAACCCATGAATCAAACGGGCAGAACCAGGAGCATCACGCTCATGGCCAACTTGATCCCAGGGCACGATCGCCTTCCAGACCCAAATGGCAGGTACTCGAATTGCTGGCCCTTCACATCCACGTCCTTGTGCCTGGCAAGGAACCATCTCTCGGGCCGAAAATCCTGAGGGTCGGACCATATGAGCGGGTCCTGGTGCACCTTTCCCCTGTTCACCAACACACGCGTGCCTGCTGGCACATGGTACCCTCCTATCCGGCAGTCTTGCGTGGCCTCGTGCAGTGGCAAGGGCGCGTCACCTGGTCCGATTCGCAAGGCCTCTTTGATGATGGCTTGTAGTTATGTTAAGTTCTTGATATCGGATTCATCCACTTGTCTGTTCTTCCCAACATGGACGTCCAGCTCATCTTGTGCTTTTTTAAACACGCGTGGGTTGTCGAGAATTGCAGAGAGGGCCCGCGCTAACTTGGCAGCTGTGGTCTCTGTGGCAGCTCTCAAAATTCCCTATGAAATTAAACTGTAAGGGAATTAAGTTTAATTAGTGAATGAAACCCGGCCATGACATTAAAGCCTAAAAGATTTACTTCTCATCTCAATGAAAGTTCAAATGGAAGAAAAAAGAGGTTTCTCCATGAGAATTTGGTTATGTGCTCCACTTCCTAGGGTCTGTTTGATTGCATATGATACATAACAATTGATATTTAAATTAGCTCTAAGGGCGAAAAGATGCAAGGTGGCAGGGGGGTCATATTTGTGAGGTATTAACTTTTCTTGGATTTGAATTATTGGGATAATGGTTTATTATTCATTTTCCATCTTCCCGTGATTCAAGTTTCATTAAAGATGTTATTTGATGGTCATTTTTTAATATTCATTCATGATTTTTCATTTTTAATCACTTGTAGCGGTGCAAAATCTAAGTAATCTTAAAAATTAGATTACATTAAACAAACAGTCTCCTTGAGACATTTTGGTTGCAGAGAAAACTGTCCACCCCTCAAATTTGACAAATTTGAAGGGTGGATAGTTTTAGGAGCTCTGTTTTCTTCCAACTTTATGGTCATCTAAAGAAGATTTCTTTTCCACCCTCAAACAAAAAAGGGATCTTCTTTTTGTAGACTTCATGTGTTTTACTTCTAACATACCATCGCAGTGGCCTTGAATCTTGATGACTGTGTCAGTGTCGTGACCAAAAAATGGTGCATGTGCATCCTCCATGATCGATAGCATCACATCCATGAAGTCTTCCTCCTTTTGCTTACAGTCTCCCTTGCCACCCTCCACCCTTTCTGAACGGTGCTCCTTCAGCAACTTCCCAATGATAGAATCCAACTCTCCAGCAGTCCTCTTCATGATGGTCCTCTTCTGCCCCTTCCAATCTATCCACTTCAGAAATGGGAAAACATCTGACAGAACAAACACCTTAAACAGCCGAGAAAACTCTCCTTATCAATCTATGTAACTCCTTCCCCTCATCGTTGTCCCCAGCCCTGACAAACCTCTTTCCGACTATCATCTTCGACATGATACTGAAGTTCAGATCACTCAGCCACTGTTTCATCTCGACCTTAATTGGACAGCCATGATTCCCCACCCATTGTCAATACAGCCCTTTCATGCGCTCATCAATCTCTGTAGCACCTACATGCTTAAGCATCTCTAGTCTGTTGACAGAGAACACTAAGAAAGTTGGATATTTTACGATAATGATGAATTTATCTTAAATCGGTATTAGATTATGTTTGTGTTTTAGTGTGATTTTAGAATATTTATAGTACGTTTTGAAAAATTGGTGTTATAATATGATTATAATTAAATTAATATAGGTTGAAGATATGATTTTGATAATCTCGATCATCTTATAGTACTATACGAATAACCAAAGCAATACAATCAATATATCCAAGATCTAAATTTCTTTACCTGGGATTGGAGAGAAGGTGGATCATGCTCATCATCTTGCGCACCTCGCGCCAGTAGGAACCATATGGGGCTGCACCAAACATCAAATGGTTGTAGCACATGTACTCTCCCGCTGCAGTGCATGGGCGGGAAGCAAGAGGTCGGTCTTTGGATGTGAAGCACTCCTTTATTGCCTCTGAACCACTCACCACAAGGGTGCGATGCGCACCGAGCCGGAGCATGAAGACCGGCCCGAGCTTATCGGCCATGGCGCTCAGTTTGTGGTGGAAGGGTTCAGACCCCTTTAACAGATGGAGGTGGCCAATTACAGGCCAGCTGTAGCCGGGCTCAGATGTCAGATGCCTCCTTGATCTTCTTACTTCTGTTTCTCTTAATCCAGGTGAACAGTATATAGTAGGAAATTAAGAAGACAAACATGCCCGCAATTAGTTGGAGTGGGAGAAGGAAATCCATGTCTGGGTCTGGTTGGTAGCAAAGGGCTATGGAGTTATGTACTGCACTAACAGTTTTCTGTTCTGATAAGGTTCTTCTATCTATGTTAGTTTGAGGGAGGGGAGAAGAATGCTTCTTTGAAATGGTTGATGACTTGGTGCCCTTTGGATTGTCCTTCTGATGTGTTGGTATTTTTATCTACTGTTTGAATTTGGGTGCCAGTGGGCTGAACAGGTTTGGGTGTGGTAATTGATGGGCTCGGCTACTTTTCAAAAATATCACTTGTGGGACACTCAGTCTTCAGAGATGACTCTGTCAAATGGTTACTTCACTATCTCTTTATATGGCTTGTTTGGCAACTTTACTATTAGAGTCAGTAAGGTAAAGCACCCATTTTTAAAAAAATAAAGTCACATAAAAAATACTTTAATTCAAATTTTCCAATATATTTTTTTTAAAAAGTAAAAAAGTAACCCCATTTCTCCACTAAAAGACAAAAAAAAAAAAATCCACAATCAATACAAAAAGTAAAAAAGATTCAATAATAAACAACTAAAAATAAAATACAATCATAACCCACTTATATTTTATTCTTTCTTCAAAATAATAT
Organism: Litsea cubeba; assembly: GCA_012931725.1. Taxonomy (NCBI): domain Eukaryota; kingdom Viridiplantae; phylum Streptophyta; class Magnoliopsida; order Laurales; family Lauraceae; genus Litsea; species Litsea cubeba. The sequence goes on along the minus strand of CM022954.1, from coordinate 4,988,832 downwards.
CTACTCCACTCAACTCCATTAGTAAAGCCCCCAAACAGCCCCGAGCTTGAGCTCATGGACAAGAGAGAACCATTGACTAATCAGACAATAATTTCCGCCTCATGGATCACTTTTGTCAAATGGTTACTTCAGTATCTGATTTTAATTAGTAAACTGAACACTCATGGACAACAAGCAAACTAATCAGAAAATAATCTATTATTTAGTAGTTATCCATTACTGTCATCAATTTCATTTTTAGTAGAATAATTTTTATAGCCCACTTGTACTCTTAGTGGATTTATTTTTAGGGCAATTAACTCAAGTCATATAACCAGGGGTGGACCTAGGCCCACACCCAACTAGGCCTGTCAATTTATCCCGTTGAAATGGGTACCCGGCCCGGCCCGGCCCAAGCTCGAAAATACAGGGCTTTTAAAAAAATTTGAGCCCAGCGGGCTAGGCTTGGACAATTATTTAAAAGCCGGCCCAATATGGGACTGGGAATGGACAGAGCATGCCCAGCCCATCTAGGCCCAACCCGGCCCGGCTGCAAGGTTATTTTACTAATTTTAATATATTTTTCCGAAATCTGCCCCTAAAAAAATGGCTATTTAAGAGGGTTATTTTTGTAACTTCTCCGTCATAAAGACCTTTCTACTAGATCTAGTATGTATTCATGTAGTGGCTGCTCTGTTGTTAAGTTGTAGATGCCTTCTGTTTTCTTCCTCACATCTCATTTCTTTGTTTTCCTACTAGAACTTACAATATTTTATCAATCATAAAAATAATACCATCTTTAAAAATCGTGATCTGCTTTTATTAACTAGCATTAAAGCTCCTGCTATGCACGGGCTTGGTTTGAAAAAAGGAAAAAGCATTCGTGCCTTTTTTGGCTTATTTTCCATTCTTATCATTGGCTTTTCTTTCTTTCTTCCTCTGTCCTCGGTTTTATCACAAAAGAAAGCAAAAAGGAAGTTGAGCATTTCAATGAAATTAGAGTAAGTCTTAGTTCTGATTTGAAGAGTAGGAGGAGGATCACACATCGCAAGTGAATGTAGTATCTACATATAGATTTTAGGCCATGGTTTTACAATTTAGACCCTTGTATTGGACAGGGCCCCTTAAGGGTCTATTGAGTTCTTCTAGATATTACTTGACCAACATATGATACTCATATCTATTGATTTTCTGTTGTCACCAGAAAATATAAAAATATAAAAATTAGAGGATTTTACAAAAAAAAAAAAAAAAAAAAAAAAAAAAAAACAGATTAGATGACCAGTGGGCTCAAAAGGTAATTTTAACCCCCATTGCATGAGATCAGTTAGCGTCCCTAGCGACCTTAGTTTTATAACGTTAAGGGTCGCTAGGGACCTGTGGTGTACACAGAGTAGAACAAAATAGGCGTGTTTCTTCATTTTTCATTTAGCACTTTCAACTAGCGACCTTGGTTTTATGACGTTAAGGGTCCCTAGGGACCCTGGGGTATACACAAATTAGAACAATCGATCTCTTCCTCATTTCTCAGCAGCTAGGCCTTCAAATTCCAGTTGCAGGAAGCCATGGCCGCCTCTCTCATCCACCAACAACCACCCTCCTCCTCCTCCACTAGGAAAAAAAATACAATTCTATTGTGCCAAAATATTCAAACCACTTGCTGGTTTTAAGCATGTCAAAATTCTTTACTGCAAAGCACCACCTACTTTGCACTGCAAGCGTAAATCTAAACCACAATTTCAAGTTTTATTCCTTGCTACTGATAACGTGCTCCGAAAAGGTAGTAAAGTGCAGGAAAGAATATGTAACTTAGGATGCGCTGGTGAAGCACTCATTCTTGGTAGTTTCAGGTACAGGATGTATCAGACACTCCATGCATTTGAAATAAGCCTTGCCCATAATTAAGAATCTTTGCAGTTGGGGAGATATAGAAAGATATCCACATTTCAAGTTATGCTCACAATTAAGGGAAATATCCTATGACTGGACCCAATCTATTTTTGTTTCTAGTTTCATTAGAAAATAGTTTCTTAGGATGGGGTCTTTGCTCATATTTGATACAGAAGTCAGGAAAAAACTACATTTCAAACTCTCCATTTTCACTCATTGACAAGAGATGAAAGGAAAGGAGCAAGAGTGGGTTGGTCTTCCAAATATTTTTTATTGTCCAGATTCTGCAAACAAAGGCATGCTAAGTGCTAACAACTCCTATTTCTACTTCTGCCCACCACAAGATTGTCAACCTTTGACAGATGCCCTTCCACCAAACCGGTTTCTTTCTTGAAAATGACAAATGAAATTAGAAGGCGAGATCGAGATCGGATTCTAGGGTTTTGGCAGCCATGAGTAGAGGAGAAGAGAGGAGGAGGAGGATGGTGGTTGTTGGTGGAGGAGAGAGGCGACTATAGCTTCCTGCAATTGGAATTGGAAGGCGAGATCGAGATCGGATTCTAGGGTTTCGGCAGCATGAGTTCTCGATGCTGTTGAGACATGGGGAAGAGATCGATTTTTCCTTTTTGTATACATCGCAAGGCCCCTAGTGGCCATTAACTTTATAAAACTAAGGTCGCTAGGGACGTTAGTTGAAAGTGTTAAAAAAAATATCATTTCGTGTAAAATGACTGATCTCGTGCAATGGAGGTTAAAATTACCTTTTGAGCCCACTGGTCATCTAATCTGTTTTTTTTTTTTTTTTTTTAAATCCTCTAAAAATTAACTTCGCCATGTTGCTTGTTGCAATGCATTGCCGGTCCCAAGCCCAGAAAAAAGGAGGAGGGTTTAAAGTTCAGTGACATTATAGGAATAATTAGAAAATGTTGATCTTATGTTCAAGATCATGCTAAAGCCCAGGCCTAGCCGAGCCCGCACGGGATGGGATTTGACATAGACCCACTCAATTTAAGGCCGAGCTTGGACAACCCCCGGGAGGCCTGTCTAATATTCGGGACGGGATTGGACAACCCATGCCCGGGCCCAGCCCGTCCCATTGACAGGCCTACACCCCCCCCCCCCCCCTTGAAATTCCAAAACCCCCTTTGTTTTAATAGATTTTTTTACAAATTTTGCATTTTGGCCCCCTAAGAATTTTATTTTTTTTTCAATTGGCCCCCCAAGCCACATTTTCTAGTTTTGCCCCTGCATATGGGCCCACTTTTTTTTTTTTTTGTTATCTTGGATTTAGATTCTAGATTCATATCCTAATCTTCAGCATTTATTCGATGGTGCACCCTCATCAACCACATAGGATCCATGTCCGAGCCCAACTTGTTTGCATCACTAAGCCCACTTATCAATATGGGTCCCACCGTGATAAGAAGTTAAGTTCCTGGGCTTTTCCGTTATTTCACCCGCACCCGCCACAAAACAGTTAAGGTGTTTCCGATCGTTCTCTACAAATACCCCTTCAAATCAAAATCATCAAAAGGCAAAATGGCTTCTTCTTCTAAAACCCTAACTGAACTCATCAAGCCCGCAAAGCGACTGAAATCACTTCCTTCCCCCAAAACCCTAATCTCAAAACCCTCAATTTCCTGCAAATCCTCTACCATCAACAAAACCTCCGATCCAGATCATAATCTCTCCTCATATCAGAAATCCATGATAGAAATTAACAAATACACGGCGGTCTCGAAGCGGAATCTCCGAATCTGCAATGAAAAAGTCTCGAAAGCCAAAGGCATTCAATCTCACTTTGTTAGGGTTCTTTTTCCTCTTTGAACTTTCCATGTTTTTGGCCTTTGGAATGTAGAAAGATGACATCTTTTGTACTGTTTCAGCCAAAGGAATGGATTATGTGAAACTGGAAGAGCTTTTGGTGGAGGATACCTGGCTGGAAGTGCTTCCGGGAGAGCTTCAGAAACCCTATGCGAAGATTCTGTGCCAGTTTGTGGAGCGGGAGGCGCGTGGGAGTGCGCCGATCTATCCTCCGCCTTTTTTCGTTTTTAATGCTCTTAATTCGACGCCGTTTGAGAGAGTGAAGGTGGTGATTCTCGGTCAGGTAATGTCTTCTTCCAACTGTAAATCTGTATGGGCTATTTTCTAGAGGAAAATGTACAATGCTTGTTGTGACTTGTGAGGAATCTCCATGTGTTTTCAGTTAGTTTGGAACAAGTATGGCAGTCCGTACCCTTTGGTGATCTATAGTTTCTGTTCATATGATGGGTGTCTTCTTGGGTTTTGCCCTGAAGCTTTACATCCAATATGAATTCTTCACCATCCAATCATGGCAAGATTTTCTTGTACAATCGTAAACCGTCCATTTTCGTCCCGCTAATCTGACTGTTGAGGACTGTCATTGGAGGAAACATTTTTGTGGTAAGATCCCCTTCCATCAACAATGGTGTCAAAGTCTCCAAAGTGTGGTCCCCACCTCTTGAATTGCTAGTTTGAACAAACATGCCTTTCTTTTGATCAAGCGTTATGCCACACCTCCTCTGTTTAGATGATGTTCCAAAAATTAGAGATTAGAAGGCGATGAAGATAAATGCAACAGTTTGGGTGTTCCTTTTTTCTCCTTTTTTATAAAAATAAATAAATTAATATGCATTCTTTTATCAGGATCCTTATCATGGACCAGGTCAAGCAATGGGCCTTGCCTTTTCAGTGCCAGAAGGAATCAAGGTTCCTTCCAGCCTTGTCAATATATTCAAGGAGCTTCAACAGGATCTGGGCTGCTCAATTCCATCCCATGGGAATTTATTAAGATGGGCTGTGCAGGTAGATACTTCCAATCTTTCTAAACCTTGTCGTCTTTATTGTTTGTTTCACATAATCTTTTCTTTAATTGAATGACCTTCTCCGATTGCTATCTAGATGATTTGTATGTTCTGATATAATTCTGATCATTGTGTTTAATGACTCTAGCTACACTGTATTGACACTTGTTCATCTGTTAAAAGTTATGCCTGAGGTATCTAAAAGTATTATACATATTTTAGATTAAAACAGAAAGAATGATTTTATCGTTATAATTGAAATTTGAAGATAAATACTCTGATGAACAAGGAAACCCTTATGAGAGAGCGGATCACTCTTGTACAACTATATAAGGTTTTGGTTATATAATATCATAATGAAGCTTCAATTTGCCAATTTGAAGACTTGTTGTAGGTAAAATGGATTAAGCACAGTGAGTTGGTGAAACTCAATGACATTCTCTTTTGATGAACTATCAATGTAAACGAAGTGCTTGTTTTTATATACTATATTCTTACAATCAACGTCGTCATTGTCATCGTCACCATCATCATCATCATTATTACTGATGATTATGATGATGTATTTAACTCAAACCCTTTACCAGCTAAAGACTTTGGAAGGAAGCATTCATACACAGTTATCACCATATAAATATACTCTTAACATGAATTCCACCATGCCGTAGAAAAAGTGAAAGAAAGAAAAAGGGAAAAGATTTCACCATCTCTGTTACATACATCACTTGCTGAATAGGGGTGTTAGTTGTGAGAAGTAGATAGTTCACTTACTGTTGATTGCAGAAGTGGCTAAATGGTTGTGGGTGCTCTTACCTACTTTGGGACCTCTTAGGTGTTCTATTTTTTCCATAGTTGTCAATTCTGTTCCGTTCTGGACTGAATTGGCCGGAACGTTCCGGAATTAGCCTTGGGCGGAACGGAATGGCCCCCCTAAAAGTTTCTGGTCCATTTATGCATGGGAAAATTCTGTTGAAATCTGTTTTATATGCAACTCTTTGGAAATTGTGGTTGGAGAGGAAATAATAGACTCTTCAGAAATAGAAGTAAATCTGTGGAGGAAGTGGTAGAGTCTATTGTTTGGTCTGTTTCAGAATGGGTGAGTAGGAAAAAGGAATTTGATGGGGTGCCTCTAGAAGATATTAATAGATCTTGGGCAGCAGTGGTTAAAGGGGTGCGTCATGCTAAAATTAAGCACCAAGCTACTTGGTTGTCTCCTCCTGCGGGGCTCCTTAAGCTTAATGTTGATGGAAGTTTTGTCCGGCCAAATCAATGAGGTATTGGAGGTGTTATAAGGGATTGTAGTGGTACTGTGTTGAGGAGTTTTTCAGGGCCTGTGTTTTGCTTAGATGCTAATGAAGCAGAGGTTTATGCTCTTCTAGTAGGATGTCGTGAGTTACGAAGCTTGGGAGGATGTAAAGCAATTATTGAAGGTGATTCTTTTTCGACTATTCAGTGAGGTTCTGGGAAGATTTCTCATCCTTGGAGATTGGCGGATTGGGTGGAGGAGATTCAAGATATTTCCAGACAGTTAGAGGCTACTTTTCGTCATGTTCTAAGAGAAGCAAATATAGAGGCAGATGTCCTAGCGAAGGAGGGAGTTTTTCGATCTTCTATTAGTTTAATCTGTTTGTATATTAGTTGTTGCATTTTTGTTTATTTCCTTCTTGTTTGTAAGCTGGTCTTGGCTTTGTTTTTGTTTCTCTTTTTGGTAGTAATAAAATTTACCATTATAAAAAAAAAAAAAAAAATTCCGGTCCATTCCAGTCCCGATTCTGGGCCAATTCCACCCCATTCTAGCCGAGGTTCATACTTCCATTCACATCTAGTGAAAACTATAAAATGGACAATTGTAGAGTGTAGTTTAATTTAAGTGATGTAAGTATGCATTTTTAGTATTATTTTAGCATTCAACTATTTTTTTTAATTTTAGGTATTCTTTTATATTTGTTTTTTCATTTTTCAATAGCGTATTTTCCGAAACACGGAATACCGGAATTCACTGGAATGCTGAAACGTTCCACTAAAGGGTCAAACCGGAACGGAATTGACAACTATGATATTTTCTTTTTTCGTGAAGTTGCTTCAAGATTGGGGTGAGAACTTTTTCAAGAGAATAGGTGGAATGTTGGAGGCAAAGAAGTCTTTAACAATTCTAAACGTCCACCATCCCTCAGTAGAACCCGATTAATGAAATATGATTTAGTAAGGAAGCATTGAGGAACAATAAGATTGCAAATCCCTTTGGAAAGTCCTCCATCTCTTTGACATATATAGAATGCAGTAGATGGAATAGGCTCTAATAAGCAAGGATTTAAAACTCAGTATAGGCTGAGTCAACTCGAACTCGGCCTTGACTGAGTCAGGTCCCATGGGACTTGAATCTGATGACATAGGACTTGGCCAAGTCCCAGAAGACTCGGGCGAGTCTTACATGACTTAGCTGACTCCCTTGTGACTCGGACTAGTCGGACCAGGACTCCGCCGAGCCAATTCCTGGGACTTGTTATTTAGGTAATATGTAGTACTTTAGTAGATTTCTTGTGAATGGTTTTTAGCCTTGACTAACTATAGCTCTTAATAATAGTTAACTGTTGATACTTGACAAGTGATACCACTAACCGAAAAAAGAGGAAAAAAAAAACAGTTAGGGTCACAAAATGCAATCAAATCATGAAAAATATATTAAAATAAAACCATTCAGAAAAATTTACACATGTGGGGCATTTTTTTTCTATTTTTTGTGACTTCTAGGATTTTATTAGGACTCGGGAAGAAAACCTAGTGTGGCTCGGCCAAGTTGGACCGACTCAAAGGGTTCCAAGTCTGGGTTTGCTAGTGAGTGAAGAAAATGAATGTTTATGTTTTCCTACATGAAGAGGGAGTAGAGGACCATCATGGTTGATGGTTGAAAACTAAAATAAAGATAAATGAAAGTACTGGAAACCGACATTGGGTTTATTGAAGTTAATCATAAAAGGTGTTTCTGGGGGTAACCTTTGTCCCTCTGGTACAGAGTGGGTGTCTCTTCTATCTCATTTTCTATTTTAGTGTAGTTATACTTCCTCCCCACAAACTATATAGAAAAAAATAGAACTATGGAGCTACTTTTGTTGTAACATGCAAGTTTCCTTGTTTAATGGCTCTCTTTCACCCAATTGACTCAATTTTATGTGATACTGCAGAAAAATGAGTGTCTCTAGGCTATCAATGGCTTTGACAAAAGACATATCATTCTAAAATTAATATCTTTCTTTTCTTGCTTGATTGCCTTTTGTTCTTCAATATGATGACTCTATATGCATAACCGGTTTGTGATCTATACTTATTATATTGTTACCGACCTAAGAAGCTAACCTTGCCAGTGTTGTCTTTCTATGAAGCTTTGAACATTTCTTGTATTTTGTTTTATTACAAAAAAATCATTTTACCAATTAGAAATGTGTTCTGTGAAAATTTGTGGTTTTATATCTTCTAGCTGGTAAACAACCTCAAACAGTATATTTTGTTGTAGGGAGTTCTTCTGCTAAACACTGTTCTTACTGGTATGTGACTCTTTCTTCACCCAAGTAACTTGTGAACTATATATTCCAGTAGTAAAAAACTCTCAGAGATCATTCTTTTGTTCATGCTGAGTGTTGATCAATCAGCATTGAGTTGTATGCACATTCATTATGAGAGAGCTTTGCCACTAGATTCTTAGCCTTTTTGGTCCATTGTGCACTTCCCTAATTACGACGTTACTGTAGTACTTTTTGTTGGGAAAGTCCCACATCCCACGTCGCCCAAGTAATGGGTTTGACATGGCTTCATATACATATTTGGGCCTTCCACCTATAAGCTTAAGCTTTTGGGTTGGTACATGGTAGCTTACACTTTTTGTCCTTATTTTCTAGTGAGAAGCCCTCAAGCTAACTCCCATGCAAAAAAAGGGTGGGAGCTGTTCACTGATGCTGTAATCCGAACAATTTCACAGAAAAAAAGTGGAGTAGTGTTTCTTCTATGGGGCAATTCTGCTCAAGGGAAGTCAAGGTAAATCACGCAATTAGCTCAGCTAGATTTGGGGACAATGATACCATTGATATTCTTTGTTTTTTTTAATGGCTTTCTTACCCCTTTTTGTTGAAAGTTTATGGTCATCTAATATCTTTTTGAATTGAAAATTTGAAAACGGTGATGCATGTAATGGTTGGGATATGCCTGAATATTGCATAGTTTCTACCTTGTGCAATATAGTGCAAATTGCAATACTATAAACTACAGCTCAGAGCTGTATGTTTCCTATAAAAATGTGAGATCTTCTTACCATTCAGGAAAAAAAAAAAGTGAAATATATATATTTTTTGAATGTTGATGTGAAATATTGTTATCCCTTCATTTGAGTTGGATGGCCACTACTATTACTATTATGGCCCATTTGCCTACTTTGTATTAAATTCAAAGGAGTTCATAGTAAAGTGGGTATATATATGGGACCCTCACTTTTCTAGGATATGATTTACCAGGGTTATGTCCACGTAATCATTTCCTTCTGAAGTTAGAGACTATTTCATGCCCATTTGTGAATCTTCACCCTCTTCAGTTTGAGTTCCTTTTACAGAAAGGTACATGCCCTTAATATTTTGACTTTGACATTGAAATTTAAAAGAAGCCTTTGATATTCAAGTATTACAATATCTGGGCTGCCCCAATGCACCCTTAATTGTCACATCTTGTGAATTTACTGAATATTTGGAAAGTACACAGATTTTCTGTCAGAAGCTGATCACTTGCTATTTCACTATTCATTCCATGTCATGTTTTCACAAAAAAAAAAAAAGAAAAAGTTGTTAGAAACCTCATTTGGTCGCATCCTCTCATCTGTTTGGGATGGTCGTGCATACGAAAAATGCCATTGGATGAAAATCTTTTTACCCCTAATCTTTCCTTGTTTTTGGATGAAATGTTCTGATTAACAGAAAAACCTTCCATGCAGATTGATTGATGAAGCAAAGCACCACATTCTCAGAGCTGCTCATCCTTCTGGTTTATCTGCACACAGAGGTTTCTTTGGATGCAGGTTAGTGTTATCCATGATTCACAACAGCTTCACTGCAGGTTTCCATTCATGTTTGCTTGAAGTTCTCATGCTATTTTACTGTGAAGTTTGATGTCATTTCAAAGTATTTATTCTATAAAAGCTATTCAATCTCCAAAATATTGATTACCATCGTTGCCATCTGCTATGCTTAGGGTACTTGAGATTTTGTGTCGAAGAGGCTTTACTATTCTGTTGATGTAAATATTACAAGAAATTATACCATTCAAAGGAAAAGCCAAGAAATTATTTCAAGTAATGTGTATATGCTGACATACATGAAAATGTACCGCCTATAATGGCAGTGAAAAAGGTACTTCATTGAAAGAAGTGCATGGGGAAACACCCCTCCATAGCATTGAAACAAGGACTCAATGAAGTAGACACCAGAGGGGATAGGAAAATGTGGTTTCTGGTAAATAGCATCTTAACACAGTTAGTTTTAGTGTTTCAGTGAATATGGGCACATTTCCCTTGAATTTGAAGTTACCAATCCACTCCGTACCTAATACCATGTTATTGTTGTGGTTTGGTCCTTGAGGCTAAGGTGGGTACGATTATGAATGCCCTTAAATTCCACTAAAATCCGATCTCAATGCAACCAATTCTTTGTTTTGGCTCCTTTCATATTTCCATGAGCTGTTCCTGTTGGATATTGTTTTGCAATCTTTCATGAATTTCTGAGAAAAGGCTTGACACTGATAGCAGGAGTAGGAACTGAGAAAGATGGAACTGTAAATCTGTAACTAGTTTCTCCACCTAAAGTACGTAGACAAAATTCTTTGTCAGCTTCTGTACCTGGCATGTTAAAGAAAGTCCAACTATATCTGATAAAAAAGGAAAATAGATTCCACTCTCTGATATTTTCTCATGGTTATATCACCATTGTAGAACCTTTTGTCATTTGTGTTTAGCTTGCTAGATCTAACCTGTTCCTTCCATTTGTTGTTGAACAGGCATTTTTCTCAAACAAATCAGATCTTGGAGGGAATGGGAATCTCTCCCATAGATTGGCAACTCTAGTGCTACGACTAAGTGCTTGTTTCTCCGTGTTGTCCATTTTTGTCACCCTTTGGCAATATCCTCCTGAGCTTCTCCGACGAGACATATTTATCAGCTGATATGATGGAGTTTCTTGGCCAATACATACATTTATTTGTGATTTCTAACGGAGGACATGGCCCTAAACAGATTTGATTGGCGTCTTCAAATCCATATAGCCGACCCCACCTAGTGGGAAAAGGCTTGGTTTGGTTTGGTTTGGTTTCATTATTAGATATAGGCTTTGGCACTTCTGCATAATAGCCTTAACTAGGGCTGAACCCTTTGGTGCTGTATCATAACTTGATGCTTATGTAACGTTTGTCTAATATCTGAAAAAGAAATATCTGTTTGCGCAGCTTCCAAGTTTTTTTTTTATGATATACTTTGATAATGAGTTTTTGCTCTCAACAATTGAAGTTGCCACTCCTGTTGGACACATTATTCTCCATGATAGCATGACTGGTCCTTGAGGACCTGATGGTGTTTACTAAATCAAAATCTGACTGGAATTCCCATGTAAACAGGTTGGCTTTAGGATGGGCCCACACTGGACATCGACCCGACTCAAAATACAAGAAATCATTCAGTTGCAACTTGCAAGGATGAGCAGCTATCTTAAGAACCAGAAGCTCTTATAGATCAACTTTGTAGAAAACAATATTGAGTTCTATATTTGGAAATTTTTTTGTTGGATCCATCAGGTAACTGAGTGATCAGAGGTCCATCGACATCCATAATTCTTAATACTTGTCAAATCATGCCTCCTCAATCCTTAATTATTAGTTCTATATTAAGTATGTGTACATCTGCACCAGAGGAAAACCGCTCCAAGCCTCCAACTGTTTGTGCAACTCAAATTTCCAGTCATTTGGTGCGACATCTTTTACAAGTTAAAAGGCAAATTTTTGAACTGATGGAGAGGAAATCAAATTTTGATGAGGGTGAAGGGTGGGATTCCTCACCTGCACAGGAAAGGAATTCAGCAGAGTTGAATTTTGAAAAAAAAAAAAGATTCTTCTGGAAAGGTAAATTCCAAAATCTCTGGGAATGTAAGGCATGATTCCAGACGTCAAAATGAGACCAAACGTTCTAGTTTTCTTCTAATGTTATCTAAATTATACAAAAAGAGGCTGAATCATAAATTTAAAACATCATTTACTGAGGTCTATAGCCCTCCAATATATGAATATGATAATGACTGTGAGCCACTGTTAATTGGGTCCAGACCCAGATTCAAACCCGACTAAATATATATATATAAATTTATTAATACAAACTTATTTTATTTAATACATTAAGAAACAATTGCATCTACCATGAATGGTTAAGGCTTGATTCTATCACTACCAGTTCTTGCGACCAGAATCAAGCATTTAAGGGCTTGTTTGTATGAAGTCGCGGAAGAGGAAATCCGAATTCCTCTTTTGCGAAAACCGGGGTGGGGGTATTGGACTCATGTTAAAATACATTGCATCTCGAAGAAAGCCAATATAAAATAGGCTGTGTTTTCTATAGATGTTTGCATTACACTGAATAACCACTAATGATGATGTATGGAGGAAACGAACGTTCTCCTTCCGTAGAAAACTTGTTGCACAAACGTGCCCTAATTAGTTAGAGTTGGAACTGTTGATCTAATGGGGTCACATGAGCTTGAGTAGTGCTTATTAGGATTGCAAAAGGATCGGTCTAAATAGCGGTTTCGGATTCGGGTCCAGATTTGACTCGAAACCTATTTTGATTGTTCCATGCTCAGATCCAGTTTCGGAACCAGGTCCACCTAGAGGATTGAATCTAGTTCCAAAATTAGTTCTAATTTCTCTTAATTTTTTATTTTTTTCTTAAAATAAGCATATCATTCAACTTATAATAGTGTATAAGTATACTACCTCCAATATTATATATAAAAATATATAAAAAAATAATAATTTTGAGGTACAGTTTGCAATATCAAATTTTCATATGTTAAGTCGCCGAGTCCACGGGTCGGACCCTATATGGACTGAGAATCGGATCCATTTATCAATCTGAGCCTAAATTGGATTCCAGACCGAGCCCATTTATCAATCAGAACCTAAAATAGTTCTATACTTGGCTTTTTGCAGGTCAAAACTTCCAGGTAATCGGAGAATTAGATATTCATTTGCAACCCTAGTGCCGATGGTGATTAATTGGGTCAGCTTTAGCCGGGCCAAGACCAGCCCAACTCATCTGTTCTAGACTCCTAGTCTAGGGCATTGGTTCGGTGATGAAATGGGGCACGAACAGATGGGTCCGGCATGGTTTGCGATTGGCGACACCCGAGACGAAGCTGATAAAAATTCAGCAATAAAGCCCATGCGTAGCAATTCATTTCATCGAGGGCAGAAGAAGAAGAAGCTGAGTCGAAGCGAGTGCTTGTGTTGAATCCTTGTTACAAGGTATTGTAATGGCAGAAGCTCCTTCTGGGCTTCGAATCCTTCTTCACCAGCACGTGAAGGAACGAGCCCCTGTTCCCATCTCAAGCCATGCCGATCGAGATAGAGTCCTTGTAATCTCTCTCTCTAATTAAAATGCCTTTTCAAAGACTTCTAAAGACATCAGCTTTAGTGTTTTTTTTTTTTGGTTTCTGTAAGAGCGTTTGTATGAATTCAAATCTCTTCTTTTGCTTCAGGAAGTGTTTAGAAATGCTCTTTCACAAAAGGGACCGCCATCAAGTTTTGCTCTTCAGGCAGTGCAAGAGGCTATAAAACCTCAGGTCTTGGCTCTCTTTGTTGTAGCACTCTCTGTGTTTTTATTTATGTATGCATGTTTTGAGGAAACCCCATTGTTTGGATTGGCCTTTGTGTTTGTTCCCTTTGACTGAAAAAGCACAATCAATTTTTTTTTTTTTTTTGACAGAAGCAAACTGTATTGGTTCTGGACGAAAATCAGTCATTAGAAAATGCTCTTCGAACATTACTGCAGGAACTGGTGGTAAGTTACATTTGAAATACTTTCATTCACTATTCTTATGATTCTTATGTTTGCTTTTGTAAATGTGTTGTCTGACTTTTTTTATTTTAACATCAAGATGGGATCTTTTATTGATTTTCACAAATGGGATGGCCAGGCTGTCATTATGCATGGGATGGCCTGGCCTGTGTGGCCCACCAGGAAGCATGATAATCGGGGCAGTTTGAAAGATCTTCCATGACCCACCTTTGTTCAAAAAATGGTGTAACCATATGATCATGAGAGGTGGACCTTGGAGGGTGGGGGAGTGGAAGTGAGTGTGAGAATTTTGATTGATCATAAGGTGGGTCCCACAGGCCAAGCTGTCCCTAATAATTCTGCTTTATATTTATAACTAACTTGTATTTCTAGAACCATTTTTTGCTCTGGAACTAGAACTCACGCAATCTCACTCACACACTCAAAGTCCCTTACCAGCTGAGTTACAGCTTGGGGACAATGCATTTTTTTTTTTTTCATTTTTGAATACACCAAATGGATTTAATTGTTAATGTGGATTGAGGATCCTAATATGTTTGCCTTTAGTCTGAAATTCGTTGTCAACCAGCTTCCTTGCTATCTTTGCACATGCATTGTCTGTGTGTAATATTCCAAATGCCTCAAGATGGCATTTGTATACTTCCATGCTTCCAAAGTGCTCTTTGATAGTATGGTTAAGTGGCCTCCAGTTTCAGAATAATTTCAAGGGTTCTCAACATCAAATATATTAGGGTTTTGAAAGTGACTCATCACAATTAGTTCCTTTAGAACCAGGAAGATTGTTAGGTCGAAGCGTTTGCCATCTAGATGCTCAAAATTGAATTATGATGGATCATAGTGGCTTCACTTCTGGTTTTCAAGACCCAACCATGGTAGGAAGCTTATTTCAAGCTGGAGATAGCTCTATTAAGTGGCCTTCTGCAGCCAGCCCACCTGAGTTGCTGGTTTGAGATCCATCATGACCACTTCACATTCCCCCTACTCCTATGATTTGTTACAAAAGAAAAAAAAGAAAGATCGGTAAAATCTGTGATCATTGTCATCATGGATTAGCTGGGGGTTTATGGATTTTCTATAAACCTAAAATGCCTACAGTTGACATGGACTTACCTAAGTACCGGAGAAAAATCTTTTGGTTTACTTGCCAACCATGTTGTCCAGATACACATATCCATATTGTATTGTATCCAGTAATTCATTTTTTGTTGAAATCTTTCCTTTCCATATCATGCCGTATCTGCATATCAGTTTGTCAACCGTCCTGAGGCTTAATCTGTGGGGTCTATTTGATGCATGCCAAATCAGGGTGGATGATGGCTTAGTATAAAGCTGTTCAAGGCCAATAGTGGGCCACAGGTCTCGAATCACATGCTTTATTTTCTTTTTGTTTCATTACAATTTGTGGCCCTTCATTTCAAATTTTCTTCCACTGTCACTGGACTTCAATTCTTTGAACTCATCCTGCTATCTATTTATTTATGCTGATTGTTTTCCTTTCTTGATATCTAGTCATCTGCAGTTCAGTCAGAGGTGTTGAATCACATGCTTTATTTTCTTTGCTGTTTTCTTACAATTTATTGCACATCATTTTTAGCAGTCCTTTTATTTTATTTTTTTCATTCTTCTCTGTACTTAAATTCTTTGGACTCATCCTGCTCTATTTATTTCTACTGATCATTTTCCTTTGTGACATGCAGTCATCTGCAGTTCAGTCAGGGGAACAGGTTATGCAACATGGGAGGTCAATTGATGATGCGGAAAATATCCATGGTCAAATACCAAGACTTCTTGGTTCGTGCAGAGAAACAATCTTGTATTTTTACATCGTGTTCGCAAAATGTCTTTGCTTGCGTGGTTCATACTTTTTGGTGGTCATTTATAATTATATATTGCATGTCGCCTAACCACTGCTGTAATCTTTCCCCACTTTAAGTTATTTTCTTACAATTATTATTTTGGTTTTTTCTTATCAATATAACGATAGATTTTGTTTCTGTTAGATATTGTGTTGTATCTATGTGAGAAAGGCCATGTTGAGGGTGGTACTATATTCCAGCTGCTTGAAGACTTGACAGAAATGTCTACAATGAGAGACTGCAAAGAAACTTTCGGTTACATTGAAAGTAAACAAGATATATTGGGCAAGGTGTGTAAATTCACTGCTTCATTAAGCTTCTGGTTGTTGTTATTATCTTGTGATTAACAAATAATTGAAGATCTTGATTTGTAAACTGGGGATTTCTATATTATTGTGAAAGCATCTGGTTGATTATTTGCAGCCAGAGCTGTTTGGGAGAGGGAAGCTTGTGATGTTAAGGACTTGCAATCAACTTCTTCGTCGACTCTCAAAGGTATTACACATTCCCAAAAATGTTTGTTCCACTTGGAATGATCAGTGTTAGGGACCCTAACAAGTAGATTTAAAGAGGTATTCATCGGTCACCTTTTCTTCTTTTAGATGGTATCATTATTCATGAAACAGTAACTGTTCCCAAAAGGAATGTTGCTAAAATTGTGAAATTACAATTATATACGCTAACATAGACCACTTCCTAGCAGTTGGTTTAACTAAAGGATACTTCTCTTAATTCTCCATCGGTGTACTGACAAAATCTGAATTTCCAGGCAAATGATGTGGAGTTTTGTGGACGAATTCTTACGTTTCTTGCTCATTTTTTCCCTTTGTCTGAACGCTCAGGTAATCATTACATCTCTTCTCTCTCTCTCTCTCTCTCTCTCTCTCTCTCTCTCTCTCTCGTGTTAATAATTTCCTTATAAGGTCCCTAGTGTGGGTAATTCACGTTGCTTTATTTATAATAATTAAATTTTTTTTAGCGGTGAACATAAAGGGAGTCTTCAACAAATCCAATGAGACAAAATATGAAAAGGATGCTCCTGATGGTATGGATGTGTGCTACTTTATGATTTATTTGTAATTTATTTTTTTTGTGCTGATAATTATCTTTTATAATCCATCAGTGTAGAATTTGTATGTAACGTCATCCAATTTTTCCAGGCATTTCTGTTGATTTCAACTTCTACAAGACATTTTGGAGTTTGCAGGTCACTTGCCAATACTTTTCTCAAGATATGAATTTTGCAAGAAAATGCACTTTTCTTAAATATTTTCACTATCCTTCAATGAATAGTTTATTTGGGTTTTTCTTGGTAGAAAACAATTCAATTATCATCTAAAAAGGAATGGTTTCTGCAAAGCAGGCTTGTTTTTATAGCTATGGTGCCCATATATGGCATGGATACGGCAAGAACACGCCATGGACATACACATAAAACTGAAGTATTGGATATGTTGTCCATTTTGAAGTATCAGGGATCATAGGTCTGTACTCATTAAAAATTGACAACAGATCTTCTCTTTGATGATTTTAAATATGTTAGTGAAAATGAGGTGCAACAGTATAAGGCCATGGAAGCCATGAAAGAGGATGACCTATGACAGAGAGAAAGCTCTTCGACACAAAGAGTTACACATCGATATGTAACACCCCGAATGAGAATTCCTTTCTACATTGCCTATCCCTTCAACGTTAGCATCATCAAGTACATGAGTGAAATATACATCTACCACTTGTGAAGTACAGCAATCTCCCATACAATATTGGGGAATCCTTGGGTATGAAAATTTACCTTAAGCCCATTGAATTGCTCATGAAGAATCCTTGTGTTAATAAGAAGATAAGATTTCTTGCCACCATTCACCGAGAAAAAAGAAAGGCTCCCAGCCACTGCTTCCTTAAGACCAGTTGAAGGGGCTCTTACCTTATCATTCAAAAAGGAGCTTCCACGTCAGTTTCAATAGGCGCAGACACATGAAGAGGTCTAGATAATGCAATGGGGTGAAAAATCTCTTAAAAGACCACGAGAACTTGCAAGATCTGGCTTAACACCTGAATGACCATCAAACTTATCATTATTATTTGAAAGGTTTCTTCACATCATTATTAGCATTGAAAAGGTAATGGATTACCTTTATTTCACCCACACAACAAACATATATACTCTTAATAGTAATAGGCCAAAAGCTCATGTTCAAATCAAATACAGTGATATAAACTTCTACTACCATCATAACAGTTTCCTGGAACTTCTACATATCAGAAACCATAATTCTGACCAACTCGTTTGTAACTGTAGCCAAACTGCAGAAAAGATAACATTTGCTTGCACTTTTATAGCTACAGTATCCACCGAATTTGATATATTACTGAAGAACTGATTGTTCCTCTAGAACCAAATTGACCACATGAAGACAGATAAGGTACAACCCCGCACAATAGATCCTCTACAACAAACAAAGCTGAACTTTCAAGTTTCCAGTAAGGACAAAACTGTATGTCGTATGTCCGACCACATCCCAAAAAGAAAAATTAATTTCATGCAGTTTTTGTAGATGGGCAAGGAATGAGTGAATGAGGTACATCTTCTGCATCCCTTTTAAGTGTAATGTGCATGCATTAACAATAAACAACTGGGTAGCCTCTCCTAGGATGATTAAGCATTAAAATTCTATCAGGAAGAGCGGTCCAGAAGCTAGTTGGAGTACATAGTTTCCCTTTTTAAGAAAACTCATCAGACCCTAGTCTCCTATTATGGAAGAAGTCGTACATCGGCTTCCCAGTGAACCCCCTTATCCTATCTGGAAACCAGAATTCGAGAGTTAGTCTCTTCCTCTGTGATATAAACATTCTAAATAATGGGTATCAACTCACCAAAAACGATAATCTCATCACCACCACGGAGGTCCATTGAAATTCAATTTAAAACTCCCCAAGGAAGGGTCTTTCGAATAGGACTGATTTTATGTCCTTGTGGATTGTTAATAACCTCCAATAGATATCTAACCCACTCTTAATGAGACATTTCTAAATTTTAAAAAGCATTTTTTTTTCTCTGCTTATAGGAAGCTGTTGAGACAGAGCAATAGAGCTTGACATGATGTGTCCATCAATGTTGGCCATTATAATACTTCTCATGTTAGGTTAAATATGGAGAATTGTATTTCCAATTCATTTAAATTATTTGCTTTGGGGCTTTGGGGTTTCAGGAGCATTTCTGTGATCCTGCTTCCACAACAGTTGGCCCCATCAAGTGGCAGAAATTTTCATCGAACTTAATGGTGCGTATGCTTCAGCAAATTATACTGCTTCTGTTAGCTACAAATTGTTGTATATTTTTGTGTGGATACATCTTTTCATTTTGTTAGCTGTGGCAACATGTTTTATCTGTTCTAAAGATCTTATAGAGAACACTTATTCTTGAATTATAAATGTTAGGTTGTGTTGGATACCTTTGAGGCTCAGCCTTTGAGTGAAGATGATGGAAATGCAAACCATCTGGAGGAGGAAGAGGCAGCAGCTTTCAACATAAAATATCTGACAAGCAGTAAATTAATGGGGTTGGAGGTAACAGAATTGATCAAGCAAGTCTCTGCAAAAAAGAACTAAATTTATGTCATTAAGATCATTTCTTTATTATTATTTTTTTGTAAAAAAAAAATATATCACCTTCATTTTTCTTCCATTTTGCAGTTGAAGGATCCAAGTTTTCGTCGCCATATCCTTGTGCAATGCCTTATATTGTTTAATTATCTTAAGGTATGCTATTGGGATCATACAAAATGCTTCTGCTTTAATGCGGTAGGCCTAAGCCACCTGCTTATGCGATTTTTGACACATGGATGTTTTATATAAAAAGAAGTTACATAAGCAGTTGGGGGGCCTTGTTCCCTCCACATCTGGGCAATGAGTATGTATTGATGTACTTCATATCAAACCTTGCCAAAAGTAGTGGCTGTGAGACCTGACATGGAATCTGACATGTTTTAGGCATCTTTAAGGAGTGTGTTATCGTCTTATAATCTTGCTTTCTTGGAGACCCCATCTCCTATTAAACTAAGATAAGTAAATTATTAAAACTTATGAAATCACCTATTCATGAAGGCAATATGGCTTTATATATATTTGAATGGTATGGCTTGACATGTAATACATATTTTTTTAGTTTAGTAATAGTGAAGAGTAAGTACTGAATAATTGTAATATAATCTTATTTTGGTATGAATAATCATGATATACCATAGTATGAGTGTTTGACGCAACATGCATGTTGATATTCCAAGCTGCAATGGAGATTTTTTTCCTCATTTGAATGGTGACGAATTTATTAAAAATAGATAAAGCTGTGCATTGTAAGAGAGTAATACTGAGAGTGAGGGCAAGGCCCAATCAAAACATGAGTCAAGAGCCCAAAAATTGGTCCTCTGTCTTTCTCTTTGATGTTCACATTTGACCTTATGATATGCATAACATTTTAAAAATTGGTCCTCTGTGTTTTCACCACTTAGATGGGTCATTTAATTTGAGAAAGGCTCCATAATTTGTGTTTTCCATATTCTGTCCATGGAGTGAGTATGCATTGAAATGATACAAGTTTTTTTTTTTTTTTTACTGTTGTTACCTGTTGGATTTACTGTGTTTATATATTTATCTTTTGTTGCTGTCTAAGTTAAATTTGCAATTTATCACTTTTCTGCTCTTGTAGACACCTGGGAAAAATGACAAGGATGGTCCCTCAGAAAGCATGGTTAGTGCTTAACCTTATTGTTTCTGTATAATGTAAATTACTTTACGCGTTGTATGTGTTATCTGGAGCAAGAAGACTGCAATGTTTGTTCATATCAGTTTTTTATGGTTCTTCATTCACAATGTTGCTACACATTAACGCATCCAATTTGGAGATCTCTATCAATTTGTGTGGACATGTGTTGACTTTTAACAAGGACAGTTGATTTTTGTTTGGGTTCCAGTGCTATGCCTATTCCAAGCAAGTGACTTGTGTTGAGACAATAATGGGATAAAATTACAATTTGCCTTTTTTCTTTTCCTTGTTTGTTTATTTAATCTGTTTTTTTTTTTTTTACTTTTGAATTTCATCACTTTTTTTGTCAATAATTTCTATATATAGTTATCATCATCATCAACAACAACAAATAATAATAATAATTATAATAATGATAATAATTTCTATATATATTTGTTGTGATGTCTTGTCTATGCATATGTATTGAAATTTTTTACTGTCGTAAAGAATGAAAAAACCGTAAATATTGTCCATTTTTTTATAGACACTCTTAACAGTAGGTGGCATGCCTCTGAGTTCTGCCCAATACCAACATGCACATGTATCTTTATGCATGTTTGTTTCATCTACTCGGCTCTTTCTAAATAGTTTCAGCATTTTAGACAAACTTCATATGATGAACATAGTTCCTGATTCCAGAAAGAAGAAATTAAGTCTTGTGATGAGCGTGTAAAGAAGCTTCTTGAAATGATTCCACCAAAAGGAAAGGACTTTCTTCACTACATTGAGCACATATTAGAGCGAGAGAAAAACTGGGTAAGTGTGATACACTTTGTTTTCCTCTCACTCTATTTTATACGTGCAGCTCCTGTTGTGCTGTATTTACTTTGTCTAACATCGTTTATTTTAGATTTGGTGGAAACGTGATAGTTGCCCTGCATTTGAAAAACAAGCTACGGAGCCAAAAACTGGTCAAGAAGCAGTGAGAAAACGGTGCGTATTTTTACTGGTTCTTTCTTTGCTTTTTTCCTTTTTGCCTTTTTCCCTTCTTTTTGCCTTTTGGCTTTAGCTAACTCCCCCACTTAAGGGTTTTTTTTTTTTAATTGAAAGGTAGTACTTGAGTTTGATATGGATAAAGCTGTGAACCCATTTTTTTTAGTGGAATAAGAATAAAATAAAAATAATAGAAGGAAGAATGAATGTCTGGTCTTGTAGATCAACACTGCTCTTCAAATTTAACAAGTGTTACACAATTTACTCTTGACATTATAAAGCAGCATGCCAGAACATGGTCCACAATGTGCTTGGATAGATGAACATTGACCACAGAGGTCAAGGGATATTGTTCGAAAATATCATCCTTTCTTTTTTTGTCTTTCTCCTTCAAAACAAGGTCTTTAATTTACTGTGTTGTTCCTCTTACAATGAAACTTAATCATTCTATTCATTGCATTTTTACAGCAAGCAGCGGTGGAGATTGGGAAACAAAGAACTCGCTCAATTGTGGAAGTGGGCAGATCAGAATCCTGTATGTTAGACTTAGACATACCTATTTCAGTTCTACTCATCTGTTGCTTTACCAGCACCTCTGAGAAGCAAAACAAATTGACCTATTAGAATCACTGTTGTTCTCTTAGGCCGTGTTTGGTTCCTTGCCATCTGGGTGGCATATTGGGAGCAGATAGCAAGAACCTAAATGCAGCCTTTGCTATTCTCCACATTTTATGGCAAATTCCTTTCATGAAAGATTTTTCTTTTATGACAATCTTCCAAATGCATTGCTTGGCGAGTACAAATCATCAATGCTATACTAGTTCTCAGACAATATGCTGCTTCAATTGATGCTAAAAACCAATTCTTGGGGTCCGTTTGGGTGTGGGGAGGGTGGGAGTGGGAAAGCATGACATTTCCTAGGTAGGAATGTGATTCCTTGGGAACATGAATTGTAGTAACTTAAAACATGGTTCTCCAAAATAAAAGCATGGACAGAACACAAGGGAAATATTTTGACAATGAGAATAGCAGTGCCCAATTCAAATTTAGTAAATGAAGTGTTTTACTCTCTGCCATTCCCTTTTAGGTTGTCTTACGTTTCAAATTGCATCCTTTTTGTAAAATCTGGCTTTATTTTTAATTAATGCTACAATTCTACAATTTTATGAAGATCTTTTATCCATCTATGATCCTTTGTTCTTTGGTTTTCTTTTGCATTCAGAATGCTATGACTGATCCCCAACGTATAAGAACCCCTTCTGTTACAGAGTACTGGAAGCCCCTTGCTGAAGATGTGAGAATCTCAAACTTTTACTTATATTTTTTACTTAAGTGAATTTCTTAAATGTTGCTGAAAAAAGAATAAAGAAATGCTACTAGGTAGAATTATTTTTCAAGTAATAACATTCTTTTGATTTTTGTTGTTTTTATTGTTATTGGTTATATTATTTGTGAGGCAATGGAAAAAAGATATTAGAGAATTATAAAAGTGGAACAGTTTCAAGTAAAAGCAATTACAAAAGATCCTATCCAATGAGGTCGTGGACACATCCTGTCCTATTTCTAATGTTGAATCAGGTTTCCTCATCGTTTCACTCACAGTCCTGCCTTGGCAAGAGCATCCCATCCCTGATTGGGAATATCCACAACTTGCACCTTCTTGGATGACATCATATTTCAATTATCATTCGTCGTTATTTAATCTAATCTCCAGTGAGTCACAATTGATTTAATGGACTCATTCTTTGTACAGTTATTCTTTTTCTTCTTTTATTTATTTATTTATTTTTGAATGGTACTACTATTTTTATTCTCCTTTTTGTCTTAAACTAAGATCTTTTATCCCTAAAGAAAAATATATAGCCTTCACCAACAATAAGGCATTCTTTGACTAGGTTTCTTCTAGTAATGGCCCAAAGAAGTTAATTAAAGATAATATTATGCTCTCTTGTGGCCAAGATCTCTGCTTTGTTTTCATCCACCATGGGCTCGGTCATTGCATTAAAATTTCCCTTTATTATTATTTTTTATTGTCCCAGATACCCCATATTACTGGGTTCTGACCACACTTCCATCAGCATCAAGTTTCCACCAACCAGATCTTAGTTGTTGGCCTCTTTCCTTACAACGACCTTCATGGCTTGCATGTTCATCACACCACGCCATTCTGTATCCAAATTCAGAGAAGTGAGGTCCCATAACACCTTATGCCTTAGCTAATAAGCTCCCAAGAAGCAACACAGATCTGATTTTCAACTGCCAAGTATATTCATAGGCTTTCCCTTAAAAAACCCTTTCGTAGAAAGGAACAGCAAATGGATGTTGACAACACAATGAACAAGTGCAATGGATACCTCCATCAACCAACAGATAAAGCATTTATTATTACTGCTACCTACGAAAGATATATCATCATCATTGTCGTTATTATTAGTGAGGAATGATCATGTACGATTGGCCTATTACCACTTGTCTTACATCCTGGAAAATTTTGGTGAGGTTACTAATAATTGGATTAAACTCTCCCCTCAAAAAGTGGGATGTGCTTGATTGTCATGTTAAATTGGTCCTTTTGTTGTGGGGGCTGCGCCGGGCCGGGCCGGGCCGGTGGTTGGGGTGGGGGGGGCTCAGTACAAAAGCAAATATCACTTGGACTGAGTGATGTTCATGGCGGTTACTTTTCATGGGGAGAATGGTCTCAGTCTAACAGTTTGCCTTCATTAAAAGCGGGCCTAATATATGGATTTTGCTGGGTTTTGACTTGTGATACATCCAGCGATATATGGGCATTTACTTTATTCCTATTCTTGTTATCAATAATCAACCATTTGGTCTGAATTTCAGATGGATGTCTCAGCAGGCATAGAAGCCGAATATCACCATAAAAACAATCGTGTAAGTATTAATTTTAACATCATGGATTTGGGATGATGGTCAATGAGTGGACTAGAGTTATTTTGACCAAGATGTGTTATATACGTTAACAAATTACTTTCTGATTTGTCAACTACTTCAATTTTATCCTAAACCATAAAAGCATTTGTTATTTCTGTGTTGCAGGTTTATTGCTGGAAAGGCCTTCGATTTTCAGCTCGGCAGGACTTGGAAGGGTTTTCTCGAGTATGTTAATTGTTACAACCTACTCTAAATGCCTCTTAAGATGAGAGTAATTATATGGCCTTTGGCTAGAGTATGCTTCACCTCCTCAAATCTTGAGTTTGAAAATGCTGAGTCACTGGTATGATAATCTGGGCTTTGGATCTGATGTAGATAGAACGTTATTGAACATAACCCAGGCAGAAAGGGTACAATTGCAGGTTGTCAATGTTCGGGCATTCCATATTTGGCCCATCCAATACTTGGGTTATCAAACTTAAACCAGATGGAGCAATGGTATTGTGATCTGGACCATCCAATATTTGTCTGTTTCTTGTTTGATGTTGACTGTTAATGATGTTACTCTTCAGTCTTAATCGCCCATCTGCAGGTCATCAGTTGGGTATAATTGTTCCATAGAGAGATTTTTTCTGCACGTTATTTCCCATGTAGATCCACTAGATGGACAGTCCAGATAATTGAACCATGAATTGATTTGTACATTTTTCATACTAAACGCATGCATATCAGGATATCCTTAAGCTCAGGATCTCATAAATGATCTTCTTTTTATGCCTCTAGATGATAGTTGGCACTTACCAAATATTAGTTCTGCAATTATGTCATTAAGAGAAACTTATTGAGGTGCTTGTTGCAGTTTACTGAATATGGTATTGAAGCAGTTGTGCCTCCAGAGCTTTTGCCACCAGATGTCCGCTCGAAATTTCATGCAAGACCTAATGAGAAGGCAAAACGTGCTAGAAAGGAAGAGGAAGCTAAGGATGCTACGCCAAATGCTGAAGACAACCAGGTAGCACATGCATGGATGGAATTATTATTACATGTACTTTTACATAACATGCCCTCACTTGAAACATATAGTATACCATGTGTGTGCCCACACTGCCAATGCATTAGGTGTGCTCAAGCATGTCTATCTTCACTCTGCACAATAAGTTGTCATCCATTTACCTACTGGTAGGTCCCCCTGGAGGCGTTCCAAATCATGGTGGTGGATGGAATGTGAAGGTCACATATGGATTGGGGTTGACCTGGAACTTTCCTGGTTGGATGATATTAGCAGTTGATTTCGCAGCCTGAAAGTTTTCATCACTGTGAACCTAAGGTACAAGTAATGTAATTAATTCTTGTTGAATGTCACTATGAAATGGGCAAAAATTGGGGGCATGTGCATTTCAAGGTGGGAGGATTTTCCAATGTTTGGCTTCCATCGGAAGTGCATCTGACATGGCAAGTTTGTACATGATCTTTCTATTGGTGAATATCACTCCGATCGATATCAAATTTGGATACATGACGATACATGGAGGTAGGTGGTGAGGGGGTCTTTTAGAAATTTAGTTACTCTGATCAGTGCTATTGTAGGGTCCCTGTCAATCCACTAGGTGGGAGGGTTGAATGAAAGGTCTGGATTCATGACATGAAGGCCCAATTTATAGATTTGAACCATATGAGTTGTAGGTTCTGTGATACTGTTGATCCAATGGATAACCATCAGCGACAGGTCCCACAGGTTGGATTCATGAATCCTTTCTGCTCCACATTGGATTTTCCCCCTGTAAAATCTGCAGCATTTGCCTCATTTTCTTTGTAATGCCTATTTGTAGGCTACTGATCAAAGGTTTAATACTTCCATCAGAGATTTTTGGGACATGGGTTATCTATTGTGGATCCATGAGGTCAGCAGCAGAAGGCCATGAATCATTGGTATGCTTGTATCAAATATCTGAAAATTCTCCTCTTTTTTTCTCTGATCAATGAATCATGTGCACATGTGAACAATGAAGGCTCAAGGATATAATACTACATTTAAAATCCCTTTAGTTTTAAGTGGATACTAGTGTTTTCAGTTACTGCATTTGCCACGTATGTGAACAAGGAAGGCTCAAGGATATAATACCACATTTAAAATCCCTTTAGTTTTAAGTGGATAATGGTGTTTTCAGTTACTGCATTTGCCACATTAAGGTTATTTCCAAAGAGGGTTCACTCCTCTTCAAATTAGAAGGAAACATTATTTGCCCTAAGATTGTCCCCAAGCATGTTGATAATGCTTTTCCTTTGGATTGTGTATGCCAGATCCACTGCAGTATATTAAGATTTTACATATCTGCTTCTGGTCTTGAGTTTCAGTGTTAATACATTGACATGTATGATGCTTGTTAATTAATCTCTTGTATTTGCTGCTGTATGTGAAGAATGCAAACGCTGGAGCTGAGATAGATGGCAGTGGAAGTGGTGCTGAGCTTGAAGATTCGACTGCACCAATGGATGCCGACACTGCAGCTGTGGGCATTTCTCAAAGTGGGGCTCCAACACCTGAAGAAAGTCAAAAACAGAGTCCTGAAATGGACATGGGTCAGGAGGTGGGGCAGCTGGAAGCAGATGCTGAAGCTGAGGTAGAGGCGGATGTAGGAGAGACAGATTTAGAGACACAACTGGATCCAAGTGGCAAAGATGCACAAGCTGGTGGGGGTGGAGAAACCCCATAGCATCTCTCTTTGTTGGAAACCAAAAGAGGATCCATGGTTGATAAAAAACCCAAACAGAGGAATGATATTCAGTGCAATAGGCTTCTCACAAAGTTGAGAAAATAATGTAATTTGTGGAATGCTGTTTGTAATATTTTTTCAGAAGGAATGAAATCACAGATTCCCCTGAGGAGTTTAGAGAGGTTCTAGTCCATAAATTGTTATAACGTTCAACAATTATTTTATGTTGTAAGTTTTAACACCTCCACAGCATCATCAGTGAGCATTGCATTATCATCTGCATGAGGTCCAACCGTTCATCCAATGGTATATCCAGTGGACCACTAATTCAAAATGACACTTTCCATTCAGAAAACAGGAATAGTCGGGAAATTACATATATTGTTGACTAGAAATTCATCATCCCATGATGATTGGTATTGAACCATATCACAGATCGCGTGAATCCACCCCGTACGCTGCTGAATCAGGGTCTAGATGCAAACTACGTAATTCCAAATTTGGTCTAGTGTTTTAGAATCTTTGATGTCTCAAGAACTCCATGGTAAGAAGAATTGTGAGAATTCTTGTCCGAGAGAACTCTGCCCCCCTAAAAAGTAGAATTCTAAATGCTCAACTCCCCTTTTCATGTGGTTTGGAATTTTGAATTCTTACAATAGACATAGCATTTGGAATGCCAAGGGGATAAGATGTCCCATCATGTCATAAATCCCCAACAAGTCTAATTCCTTATAAGAAATGCCTCTACCAGACGGGCCTGTTTGTCTAAAAGAATTGTGAGAATTATTGTTGTCTAAGATGTGAGAATTCTTATCTAAGTAGAATTCAAATGCTCAACCCCCTCTAGCATTTGAAATGTTGGAATTCTGAGAATTCATAAGGCTAAAAGTGCCTTTTTTATGTAGTTTGGAATTCTGAATTCTTGCATCAAAGAAAGCAATTGGAATGCCCAGGGAACAAAATGTTACATCATGTCATAAATCCCCTAACAAGTCCAATTCCTTATCAGAAATGCCTTTAACCAAACAGGCCCAACCCAAGGACCTTTTTTTTATTAGAATTTCTGACAGAAATTTAAAATGTTGTGGTTTTCGGGACATGATATGATATTTTGTCCCTTGGCATTTGCAAATGCCTTTGTTTCTTGCCAAGCATTTTTAATTCCATCCCCTTTGCTTTTTTGTAGAATTTCTATATGCTCAAGTCCAAAGGAGCATACAGTAATTCCACTATGTCTGGAATTTAGAAATTCCACAGAGAGGAATTCCTTCAATTCTAGCAAAGAAACGGGCCTAATCAATCTAGATCCTTCTATCCATTTGCATTTGATCAAAATGCATCACACCGCGATAGTCATGGGCACATGTGAGATGTGACTAGAAAGTCTTTGATCCAATAGATAACCATCTTCTCTTTTTCTTACCTGTGTTGGCAACACTGGCAAATAGCAATATGCTGGGTTGGCATTTTCCAGCTTGTCACTTGTAAGCCTGATTCTACGCAGACCAGGTCTTTCAGTTCAGCCTGTGGCCTGTAGATTAGCAGGGCCTAGGCAGGCCTGGACCAGATCTGGATACATAATCATGCTTGAAACTACTTCTCACTAGTTAAAATGGGATGCTCCACAGGTACAACTAGTAAAAATCATTCAAGTGATCAGATCTTAAGAGTAGAACTCTTTAAATGGGCTGCTCCAGTTCTACCAGGCCACCCTCTAGCCTGACAACTTGTGAATCAACCACAAATTGGCCCCAAAATCTGCTTTTGGGTCATTTATCAGACTTGGCATGAGTAGTAGATTCATTTAGCAGAAGGGCTAGGTTCCAACCATCCTTGATGCCTAGTGCCTACTAATCAATTCACTAATATAACCATCTGATGCCTATTAATGATTTCAATAACAACCTACATCAATGATTCTTTATTTAATAGGCAGAACACAACCAATATGAGTGATTGATCATTAGCCAAAATTGCAATGAGAATAGAAAACATAATAGGGCAGTTAAGGACTACACATTCTCCTCTATAGTAAAATCCGATAGAAGTCTCTGAAAAAATGATTGAGAAAAGAGATTTTTGGCAGGTAACCTCAAATATCACACATTCCCTCAATGTATCATCATATTGTATGCATTTAACACTTGCCAAGGCTTCAAAAACAGAAGTTGCTTAAGCTCTGGTGTACCAACTGAAAAGAGTTATAATCTGTGATCTCATTCAAGCTAAGCCGTGCCTGAATCTGGTTCGATGGCTGATCGTAGTCCCCCACGGATCATCATTTGGGCATAGAACTCTGCATGCTCCTGCTCAAGGATAAATAAATGGGTCAATGACAAAATTTTGTTTTAAAAAAGGGAATCTTCAACTATTTAATCTAAGAAATGAAGAAGAATAGTAGCAATTTATTGTGCTAATGAGTAAACAAAAATGTGTAAATTAAATGATTTTTGCGAATGTCGAACAAAGCCTTCAAGGCGGAGGCAGGATAGATAGGTTTGAGCTCCAGTTGGAACAAGGAGGCATCTATCAAAACTTTAAGAAGGAAAAGGAAAAAAAAATCATAACAAACAGCATGTGTTATCAGATTAGAACTGTTCTACGAGGAAAAGGTGGAAAAGTCAGGACTATCCTGGCTCCTACTCTTCATCTCACCCTTTACACAGACCAACTCAACAATGAGACTGAATCTGATCAAAATGCAATTTGGTGGTACATCCAAATGTACCCTTTGTTCATTCATCTACTTCATGTCAGGAAATAAGTTTCTCAAATTCATTTAGACTTTATGCATCAGGTTTTCACCTTCTTTTATTTATTTGATGATAACCAACTATTTATTTAGGATACATTTGGGGTTTTCCTATGATTTACATAGTAAAGTGAAGTGGATGGAGGAGTGAGAGGTGGAGGGTGAAGGGCAATGGTGAAGAGCAAAGGGTAAGGTCATAAAATTCTCCGACACGTGGGTTTAATCTTCATAGAAGCTCTACTTTTGCATAAGGGGGAGAAGTTGAAGGTCATTTCTAAACATCCATCACAATTACCTCCTTTTTTTACTCTAGGCATGCCACTTGCCTCATTGGCAAGCTTTTTCTTAAACCATAAACACCAACATTCAAATTCCACTTTTCCTTGTCATGGGAAATTGCCTTACCACTCCAACAATGGGTTGCCCATCATTTACCCCTTTGATCAATAACAAATTCCTACGTAAAGGAAACCTTAAGGGCCTGTTTGTGCATGTTCAATGCCTACGGTATCTTCTGCTCTTGAGAAATAGCACTTATTTGTGGTTGGTTCCACAAAAACCTAGGGACAAGCATAATCTCAAATGACCCGAATTAGAAAAAACAATATACAGTAAAAAAAACATGTTATCTCCTGAGTCAGTGCTCTATTAACCTCACCCTGCACTAAACAGGCCCTCTAAGAGAACTAAGAGTGACTGAAAATGATAAAAATAACATACATTCTTCAGCGATGGAAAAATGATGGCAATACCTTCACAGTAACTATAACAACAACAACTCCTGCCTCACGTGATTTGTGAAAGAGTATCCTTGCATCATCGGGTGAAACAGATGGAACCACTCGCGGTAAAACCTTTGCCACTACAGGTGAGAAATAAGCAGTTAGCTTTCAGTAAATCAGATAAGCCAATGACAACAACTATTGCAGATAGTCATAATAACATAGCCAATTTACAAAGAGTCATTTTATACACATGCAATGCATGGGTAACATGCAAATATCTATTTTTACTATATTGAAAACCTCCCGTGGAACTTTGGACTATAGCCGTCATAGTTAAGGTGAAATTTAGCGGACCCCAACATAACTGGGACAAGGCTTTGATGAAGATGAAGATGACGATGATCAGTTAAGGTAACATTTGGATGAGGAGAAAAACTCAGGCAATGGTGGGAATTTTGTGATTATTTTCCACACACCATTGTTTCTCCACTTTTTCTTCTTATTTAGATAACCCCCTTCTTCTTTTTTGGCCTTACCTAATTCTTCAGTGTGACGTTCATCATCAATCAGCAGTACTTTGTAACTATCACCACTCCTGGTAGCTTTTTTGTCACCGACCTGTCCTATATCCCCCCCTGCAAATCCAAGAAGATTATTTACATCAGCAAAACTGCAAATCATGAAAACCAGCAAAAATAAAACCACAACTAAATCCCACAACTCCTCATCTAAAATGGAGAATTATCACAATCACAATCAGAAGTAGGTTTTCCAATGACCAAATTCCATCCAAGAAAGGAACCACAATTCACTTTTTCCACTATTGGAAATCCTTCATTACCAATTTTTTTTATTCAGATGTTCACTCCTCAATTTAGTTACTAGCTATCTTGCAGCACTACCAATCCTAAGTAATTCAATAATGGAATTCGAAATTGCAACACCTTTATCCAAACCCTTTACCTAATTCATATTGAACTCCTAGTTATAAAAAAAAAAAAAAAAAAAAGAAAGAAGAAGAAAATCATATTGAATTCCTAGCAGTACACAATAAAGTGGGTTTATCAAAGGAGTGTTAAACAGGTGCTTAAATATTTTGATGGGAATATCACTTTCCTGGGATTTAATCTACTAGTGATGGGAGGGTAATCATATCCCATCAATCACAAGAATTCAATAACAATCACACTACATTCCATGACTTCAAAAAATACAAGAAAACATTGCAGGGGAAGGAAAGACATGGAGAATCATGATATGGGGTAGATGGGTCAACAGAGAAAATCACCTGCTTCAGCCTGAGTGAGAGGTTCGAACTGGGACTGATCGAAGGTGGGGCGTTCCAAGAGTTCAGGACCTCCTCGGGATGATCCGAACCGTCCCTTTACAGACATGGGTTCCATTCTCTGATGGGTCTTCATCAATCCACAAAATACGGCATTCTTGTTCTTGGAAAAGTGTGGGGGAGTAGAGAAAGAAGACGAAAAAGTGTGGGGTTTGGAGATTTTGAGATAAGAAGACAAGGGGGTTGCAGCATTGGCAATTGCCATCTCCATGGAAGAAGGAAGATGAGGACACACTCTCTTTTCTCTGCAGTAAGTAGTATGAGAAAAACGGCTTTGAGAAGGAAATGATGAAATGATATGAGATTGTAAAACCCCAGGATTCAGGAAGCGTTTTGTTTTGGAGGGAGATTTTAGGGCAATTTGTAGTTTGCAAAACCCAAACACGGCAGTGAAATCACGAGTGGCATACGGTTCAACACGTGTACTTTACACTTACATAGGATTTTTAGGTATGAATCTTCTTGAAAAAAGACACTCCCTCCTCCTTTGCTGGAGAACATGTTACATTAGAATTTGACCATTTAGTAGTTGTAATCTTTCATTAAAATAATGGGTGCATGATGTCACGCAGTCTTAGATTGAACAAACAGTAGCTGATACCTTTGTTCTGTAGTTTTAAAATAATTATGACTTATATTTTAATTTCCTAGATAGGTGTCTGTGTCTCGGGTTAAATGAATTCGTTAATTAAATTATTTAAGGATGACGTTAAGAAAGTAGAGATTATAAATATGATGTATGGTGTCAATCCCGATAAATCTAAAAGTGGAAACAAAAACGCTTTTTAAATGAGAATTCTAAAACACGTTTGTCGCATTATTTCTACAAGAATCTATACGCGTTTCTTTACTCTCTTCCACTAGCTTTATTAGATACAACTTAAGTTGTTGAATTAAATCGTGAATAAGTAGTCTTTAAATTTATAGTTTCAAAACTAAATAGCAGTTAAATTCACGCTTTCTTAAAATTTGGAGTTCAACACCCCCCCCCCTGTTTTGCGTTCCCAATTTCCTATACCTCGGCTTTACACAAACAAGACCTAGGGTCTTATTCTAAAAGCCATTTTAGGTTCTCTAATAAAATGTTATAAGAGATTTGTGAGACTTTATAGTGGGTCTTACCTATTAGAGTTTTAAGCCACTAAAGATAAATATCTCCTCTTATATCAAATTCGTCAAAAATCTCATTTTGATATGCTTTGGCCAGTATAAGATTGATCTTGATGAGCACTCATATATAATTTAAATAAAAATCATTTTAAGCAATTTAGAGTTTTAGACTTAGACTTTAGATATTGACCTTCTCTCTCTCTTTGCTAAAAGCATAAAATCTTTTCTTTTCTCTTCTGTTTTCACTTGGAATCAGCTTGTTCTAATGTTTCTGCATAAACCCTTAGTTTGGGATTAAGGGTCGGTGTTTCTAGTAGTCTCTTAAAAGGGTACCAGCCATGGTGGCCCACCAATCAATTACCTATTTGGTCTGTCTGCACCAAATGACAGGGTCCACAAGATGGACTGTCCAGATCCGCATTTTGGCATTTCTTTACTCAGCAATCAAGAAGAGTGGGTGGCCCACCTCTTCTTATGTAAAAGTTCCTTTACAACTTTCTAATTGTCTTTAATTTGTAAGTGCATGCAAATTTGTGGAGGCAGGGAGAAGACATGCACTGAAGAAGGTTCTAGAACCGATATCTACTCCATAAAATTTATTACAAATCTAATGGAGGAAAGAAATAGCTGGATACTTCTGGACCCGTTTGGCCGCAGGACCTAGACACCTAGTGGCTAGTGGTAGTATCGTAACCGTTTCAACCACTGGAAGCTTGTAAGAAAGGGTCAGCTGAGTGGACCTTAAAAACCCAGTGGACTTGGGTCGAGTCCAGATAGATCCCCTGAGTCTGAGTGGTCTCCCTCACACACTTCCTGTCATTGGGATGGGTGAGACTCCATTGTGGGGGCCACTGGTACCGGTAAATATGAATCTCATCCCTTCTAATAATGTTATGATATATTCTAAAATTTTAGATCAATAGAAGTTGTCCATCATAAAATTAAACATTGAAGTTGATCCCCGGTGGATTGACCAGTAAAAGGCAGCTTATGGCTACTGTGCAGGCCAACTTGATGGATGTCATCCAAAGGTAAAAGGCCTGATTAGATGATCCAGAACAGTTAAGGCCCAAAAAATTAGATGGTTTGAGGCTCTTGATAAGATGGTCAGATGATGCACCTGAATGGCTGAAGGCGAATCAGAGATGGGCCAGTTTCAGTTTCAGTTCGGAACTGATGATGATAAACTACTTTATTAGAACTGTTTGAAGAGGCCCATCATAGCAGATGAAGATAGCGAGAATGAGCGGTGGCGCTGCTTCATTTGGCGCGCCGCACACCTCTCCGAGGGTGGTTTCCTCTTGCAGAGCCACCGTTTTCAGAACCAGTCTCTTCTTCTCACAACCCAGAAATGGGACTTTCTTCAAGCCTGAAATCTCCACTCTACTCACTGTCAGCTCCAGAAGCTTCTCTCGAAAACCATGGAAGGATAAGAAGAACAGCACCAAAATCAAATCGACTTCTGGGTTTCAACTTTCTTCAGGTTTTGGAGAAGAATCTTCAAATGAGGACTTTATTGTTGTCAACTTCTATCGTTTTGTGTACATCAAAGACCCAGAAAAGGAAGTTGCAAAGCATCTCTCCTTTTTGCAGGTTCACATTCCATTGGGTTCTTATGCTTTTTTTGTTCTTTTTTTTTTTTTGCCCTTTTCATTGATGGGGTACTTTTAGATTATGTTATGGGAATAATTACTAGTTGGGTTTTGTTCATAAGTGAAAATAGATGATGATTTCCAATTCCTCTTTATCAAAGAGTGCCCAAATTGTATGCAATCATTTTGCAGTTAAGCATAATGTTTTTCACTTCATGTGTATGTACATTGTGAATCTCTGTGTATGAAGAAGTATTTCACTTCATGAGAAGAATTATATGGTTCTTAGCCCTTTGGAGCAATAAAACTCCTTCTCCCCAATATTAATACGCGTGGTATCTAGTTTTGGTAATCTGCACAAATGAATATAAAGGGCCTCAACATGGATGGGGATCCCTCAAAAGTCTTCTGCGTTGGATCTTGGAACAAATTGCAAGTATCTGCAATTGGATCCATCATTTCAACCATTTGGAGCACTGGCATATGGTCCTACTCCTACATGTTTTGCGTCTATGGCTCAGGCACCATGTGCAGCTGCCTCCCTTCTAAATTATGATGTGCATTGTGAATTTCATATAAGAAATTTGATTCAGATTGACTGTGTAGCTGTTAATTGATTGTTTTCCTGTTTACAATAATTAGGATGTATCAGAGTTACAATTTTGTTCTAGACTTCTAATTCCATGTGTTTCTGATAAATAATCTACATTGTCTGATGTTCTCAGGGACGTGATATTCATGGTAGAATATATGTGAATGAGCAAGGGATCAATGCACAGGTATAGAGTGCTTTCCCTTTTAATATGCTCGGTTTTAAGCTCTCTATATTTGCATATGATGTTTAAGTTCAATCTAGCAATTTTCATTGCACATTTGTTTTGAATGTGGCACTGAATATACATATAACTTAACTTGAAAAAGGTATAGCCATATAATGAGTACGCAGTCATTTAACTAGAGTAAATCTGGAAGAGATATCTTCCTTAACCATGCTTAATGTGCCACCAAACAGAGTAAGACAGATAGCTTCTCTAAGCTCTCATTTACCCCCACCATTGTAGAGTCAGAACTGTACCATGCATAAAATGATTTTGTTAATTTTATTTTATATTAATGCAAATTCATTTTTGAACGTGTTATTGTAAATTCAATGGAAATTTGTCAAACAAAAATTCAGAAGAAACTTTTTGTTTGACTTCATTCTCTAAAGTCCCTTGGAGCTATTCATTTTACAAAATCTTTATGAATTATGTTACAACAGAAACTGTGCAGGAAGAGGTTATTATTTCTTTAAATGCTTGATTAAATGGTTGTTTGAGTATATGAGAAACCATCTACAGCTTTGTGCTTTCATATATATATATATATATATATATCACATAGTCTATAATTCCATATTACAAATTTACACTTCTCCATCCTCCAGAGCTGCATTATTTTTTCTTGTGTCTTCAAAATTTCATACTTGTAATAAAAAAAAGGACAAAAAGCTCTATGTTTTATGTCTTTCATTTTACATGCACTTGTTTGTTTCAAGTACTCTCCTTTTGATGCTAATCTCCAACCTATTTGCAGTACAGCGGTCCTTCTAAAGATTCACTGGCATATGTTAATTGGCTTAAGGAAGACGATCGATTCTCTGATATGTCGGTTCAGATTTCATCAGCTGTTAGTGGGCATGCTTTTCCAAGATTAAAACTGCGGTACAAATCTTCACTTGTACAGGCAAGTTACATTTACAGCTTTTCTTTAGACATTACTTTTTCCTGACTGTACTACAACACTCTAAATTAGCAGTGAGATATTTCTTTTATTGAAGTGTATCCAATAGCTTGAGATATATTATTTGATAACATCTTACAGTTGGAAGGAGGTATATCACACCTTCCCTTGCTTGACTCGGCCATGAGAGCTACTCCATTATCACCATCCGAATGGAAGAAAAAATTGCAAGCTGCAAACAATGTCGACCATTCTTTCTCTGAAGAAGATGGCTCAGATAATATTAGGAAGAACCATTCTTTCTCTGAAGAAGATGGCTCAGATAATATTAGGAAGTTACTTCTATTGGATGTAAGAAATGGTAACAGCCTTGAGCCCTTAATAACTTTCCTTTCTCTTGGCAACTTAATGACATAAAAAGATAAAAACAAGCTTTCAATGGATCTCTTTTCTTAAGTGATTTTTTTTTTCTTTTGGAAAAACAAGAAATGCTATACTATTTATTTTTAATTTGTTTTTTTAACGTGTCTTGTTCATAGCATGCTAGTATAGCTCAAATGATTTTTTTACAGAACTTTCCAGTTTCATCAGTTTGATGGATCAATATCAATCAAATTCTCCTGGTTTCTATGTTCAGTGTGGAGGTCAAGCCTTTTCTAATGACAACTTAAACTTTTAGGTGTTTTCTTCATACTTGTCTTCTTCAGTCTTTGGAAAACCGGCATTAATAACTTGCTTGTGGATTGCACTACTTGCTGAAAGTCTAATTGTCTCCGAACAGGCTATGAGTGGGATGTTGGTCATTTCCATGGTGCTCAGAGACCTGATGTTGACTGCTTTAGGAGCACTTCTTTTGGGCTCTCTGAGTCAGAGGTATGCTCAATTTTTAACTTCATTGAGAAGGGAGTTGGATATGCTAGCATCGTTTATGGATCTTCCTTTGCCCATATAACATGAACTGCCTCTAAAAACAACGTGAAATTGGTTATGCACCAAAGTCATATCCTGCAGGTGCAAACAAAAGATGGCATTATTGGGCCAATGTTGTGCAGAGGAAATTATGCTTTCTCAAGACCATCCGAGCTCCACATCATTTAGATCAGAAATACATTAGCCTTCCATTATCTAAAATACCATGCCTTATCCTTGTGTGTTCTTTCTTAACTTTAAACATGATTCCTTTTGATGTGGGCCATTCTAATATCATTCTTGGGAAACTACCTTCTTGTTAAAAAGTTGATATTTTTTCAAAGTTGGGGCCTGGGGGTCGTCTTGGGATATTATCAGGAAAAATCACAGGAGAGTAAAGTATATTTTTAAACAATTAAAAACAAGATGCTTCTTATAACTTTTTTTTTTATATATTTTCCAGTTTGCCAGTTTTTATTCTGATATTGTTGCGATGTTCTCATGATTTTTATATTTTGATGATATTTCAAAAATATCAGTGTTATCGAGAAAATGCCATTTCAAGTAAATATCACAGTATTATCAAATTATTACTGATATATGTGACAATGGTTTAGTGTGTCTGAGGATAATTACTTTGGTCCTTCCGTAAGCTAGAGCATTCAAGTCAGATGCTCAGCTAGCACAGGGGATCTCCTCACCATAGACTTCTATTTTCCTTTCCTTTTTCTTTTTCTTTTTAAAGAGTGATAGTTTCCTTTGCCAAGACTATGATTATTATTTTTATTTTTGTCAGAGTTGTAGTCTCTTTCAAGACCTCTTTTTAGAATGGTAGTCTCATCCTGCAAGTCTGGAACTGTAGATATACTTGTGTTTTGAACTCTATACAATATTGTAAATTGGGCTACAATCCCAAGTGGTGAACGATGTCAGGGGAAGATTTTAAGTTGGTTGGATTTGTAGAAAGCCTCGCCACTTTGTATTCTAAGAGTTTGAGGCCAGAGGGTCTGTTCATGTTCCTTGCCATACTCAAGTACTTTTTTCCCTTTAAAATACTGTAACTGTACTTAGGCAACACAGGTGTGGGGACAACCATATAAACCGGATATCCCTAGTCTATCATCAATTCCAGAAAATCTTGGGGGGTCATTTGGATGAGGAGTTTTCGTAAAAAGAACAATCCCATCTTACTTGGATGGGTTTACTGGCAGATTGCCAGTTTTCACATTTTCATTTCTTCTGTTTGAGTCGCTGCTTTGAGCTGCTTAACTTGGCAAATCCAAGAGGAAATACATGAGACTTAATATTTTTCCAAAAACGCTTTCTTTCTTATAAAGGAAAAAACAAAGCCACACTTAGCTATTCATGTCAAGATGTCTTTGCATCATAATTGATGGATGCATTCTCAAATTTCAAGTGGCCTATATATTTTGGCAGAAGAAATAGGTTATGCCGTCCACTAAGATAGGGAGGCACTTGGATTAAACCACAGAGTTCTGAAGCATGTGTAGCACAGCTCTTTTAGTTACGAGGTCTGATATTGAAAGGGCTTCAGTCCAAGGGCCTAAAAGTCAGGTTAGGGGCCATTTCTTTATCTTTAGTAAATATGAGTCCTGGTTGTGTTGAACGTTTTGTCCTGGGGCAGGCCATTTCATCTGGCTTTTAGGCTGACATATGGTCATGGTCGCTGTGTTTAGCACTTTAGCTAGATCATATTTATTCTACGAGTGCTAAGGTGGAACATATAATTGGGTTAATGTGGACTGCTGCCTGCATGCAACTGGAATCTCCAAAATTAGGGAAATTCTATTTGCACCCACATTTTTTCCGAGCACACCCACTTATATGAAAAAATTGTACACATGTGGGTGAACTCAGCACAAAATGTGGGTGCAAATAGAATTTCCCCCAAAATTATGCACCTGGACAATCTAAGCCATTTGGCTTTGCAGTATGATGTCAGATTATGTGAGGTTATTGGGCTGATCATGAGGATGTGTTCCCAATTCCCACCCATGGGCCTAGAAGGTATACTACACGTACTGATTTCATTTGTCCAACCAATCATGTGGATAGACAAACCTTTCTGCTATAGTATTTAACCACATACAAACTGGGTTCACTGTGAAAAGGGGTAGTTCGTTTGGATGTATTTCAATATTGTATAATGTTCACCTATCATTACAATGGTTTTCATGAATCACACCCATAAATTTTGGTGTGAAAATAGTGCCTATCTATAAGGTTATTTTCAGACGTCTATCGATGTGTTACACTTGCACCTAATTTAGGTGCATGTACAATTTTCTCCTAGAAAAGGGTATGATATCAAATCTCATCAAACATCACCGCTCCTTAAGGGTTCAAAATTTTAATCTGAACTGTTTGAATTTGTTATTTACTTTATTTTCATGTCTTAAATCTTCATAGATTTTAAAATATATATACAAATTTTACATATGCAATTCAACTTGTTCAATGTTTACATATGTAAAAATGGTGCTTCAAAACAAAATATGATAAAATGTTTCGCATGTGTAAATTTTACATGTTTCACACCTCATGCGTAAAAGATAAATGACCCCTTAGATTCCTGTTTGAATGAGAAAGGTGATGGAATTTGAGGTAGAGAAAACTGTCCACAGTTCTGATTTGTACTATAGAATGTTTATGCTTGGATGCAAAATGTGGAGAAAACTATCCACAGTTCAGATTTGTACTGTAGACCACTTTGTGCTTCTCTAATCTATGAAGCTTTCTTCTCATCCATATGACTTTTTAAATTTTACACAGCCATAACCCATGAAAACTACTAGGATTGAAATCACCTGTATTATAAAATGTCTCCTAAATTATCATATGTAGTTATGGATATGAATGTCATTTGGTTGCTCTGCATTTCAATCTATCCAGCAAGTTGCTTCAGATCCCTTGGCTGGCGTGGATAAAGACCATACAGATGTTCTGATGTATTGTACTGGAGGAATCCGTTGTGATGTATACTCTACAATCCTCAGGTAAAAGACTTGGCTGTAGAAATTTGAAAGTAGAATTGCTTTTTTACATTACTTAGTATTCTTTTTATTTAAGGTGATTCTGTAAAACTTGCAATTATTCTCCTTGACTGCATATAATTCTTCTTATGACAGACAAAGGGGCTTCCAAAACTTGTACACTCTGCAAGGTGGTGTTTCACACTATCTCAAATGTGAAGGTCCAGTGGAATGGGTTGGGAATCTGTTTGTATTTGATTCCCGTCTTTCTATGCCCCCACCTGCCTACAAGCCAGAGGCCGTGGCCAATGGAGCTGAACTGCCATCTGAAAAGAGAACCTTTGCAAGTTGCTATATATGTGGGTGGCGTGTGCATGAACTAAGGCATCGGAACTGTGCAAACCTTGATTGCAACCTTCTTTTTCTGTGAGTAAAGCTTTGATTTCCATTTATTCCAAGCTATCACTGGCTCCAATTAATTTGAAACTCAATATCATGTAAAAAGAATGCAATAATCTTCTGTTAAAGTCGTTCAAATAAAATTCACTGTAGTAACTATCTTCTTCTTCCCGAAATATGATAGTGGATCAACAGCATGAAATGTAAGACATAATGAAAGCAACAGCACCAGAAAGACATTCTTGAACATACAAATGAGAATGGTATTGTGGTGTTTGAGTTACTTAGAGATCCAAAAGACAAAAGAACAGTTGCTAATGTGCTAATGACCGGCACGTTAGGCACCTCCGATTATTGGATCCAGTCCAGGGTTCAAGTTCATAAAAAGCTTAGTGGCTCTGGTCTTGGCTGAATCCACCATTAGATGATGCCCAAAACAAGAGAAAGGAGTTGAACAAAGTGTTATAGGCTATGGAGTATGGATTCTTGACTACAAATAATGTCTATGATCACCATACAAGATAATAATAATGTCTATGATGTTTGTGCTTCCAGATCCTGTTCCAGCTGTGTGGAGGAGTTCAAAGGTTGTTGCTGTTTGGACTGCAAATCTGCTCCTCGACTCAGACCGGTTTTACCATGGGCACCAGAGATACCAAAAATGGCACATCTATCGTGATGCAGCGGTTCAAAGCAATGGGATACTGATTCCTTGAGGTCGCAATGAGAAATGATGTTACAAGTGTACAACAGATACGGGTTCATGGGTTCAAATGGAACAAAGTTCTGCTTTGCAAGGACTGGCACCTGTAATCACAATTCATGTGCTTCATTCAATTTGAGTGGAAGAAAATGCATATTTGCATGCTTTCTTAGATTCATCCCTTTTTATGACACAACCCAATGAACCCATCATGCCCGCGGACATGCCATGGACATGACAAGGGCACAGATATTACACAGAAAAGTAAAATATTGAATATGATAAACACGACTCGTTTGCCCATTTTTAAGTATCTGGGACACACAACCCATTAAAATCCTTGTAGAATTGGTACGTCGTTTTTTTTTTTGGTCTGCTTGTCACTAGCGTGGTTTCTTAAAAGCTAGGATGTTCCATTTCATGAATATCTTGAATGTGGACAGAAGAAGACCCCCCATGACCTGTTAGCATTTTTATATCAACGTTTCATTGTCTTCTTCCATGTATTGTCCAACTGGTCAATTGGATAGCTCTCTTTTTTGGGCCATGGAATCTGATTTCTGGGCCCAACTGATGGGAAGGTTGCTACTTTATTGTTTTGTTGTTTCTTTTCTTTTCTAGATTGTATCTGCAATGAGTAATAAAGGTAACATTTTGTAACTTGCTTTATTTCTAACTGGTCTCATCCAAAGAAACAAGAGCCTACCAACTTTCAGCTGGTCATTACTCGTTACATCAAGAGTACCATTCATTGAACAATGATGCAGACAAATCAAACCCTTCTATGAGACAAGGGAAGGTTCTCATCTGTCATGCCAATATTCTTGAAGAGCCTGCCTTTGATGCAACTGAAAAACAGAAGTTGGGATGGAGGCATTGATTCTCTCTATCTAAGACAAGTATCAGCTGACGCTTCCAAGATGATTCATATGGCTTCTCAGACGTGACACGTCTGATGGGCGAAGAGGCTTTAACAGGAATTCCTCAGCTCCTTCCTCTAAGCATCTGTCCAAAAAAAAGTTTTTTAAAAAAACCCCCACAAATTTCAACATAAACTGCATTTTGTGTCTTTTGCCACTCCTGAATTTCAATGGCAAATTTACCTGCTGATTCTGGTTGGGATGTTTTCTGAAGACATGACTACCACTGGAATTTCTCTCAGAGTTGATGACTCCTGCCAGAATTAGCAGAAAGAAAGAAACCTCAAAAA
Organism: Litsea cubeba; assembly: GCA_012931725.1. NCBI lineage: Eukaryota > Viridiplantae > Streptophyta > Magnoliopsida > Laurales > Lauraceae > Litsea > Litsea cubeba. The sequence goes on along the minus strand of CM022954.1, from coordinate 4,946,385 downwards.
CTAGAACCTTTTTACTAAGAAAATTTTAAAATGCATGCAGAAAGGGGTGAAAATTGGAGAAGCAGAGGCCCTTGTATTGTGAATACCTTCACTCTCTTTAGAAGATCAAATCCTGTCATCTCTGGCATACAGTAGTCTGTGATGATCAAGTTTACTTTCGGTTTCTACAACAACCAAAGAAAAATTGTTCTAATGAAAGCACAATTTCAACAGTTGATAAAAAGAAGATCCACTTTTACCAAATGGATGACTCTGTTGTTAATAAAAATGCAAAATTATAGAGCTGGAAAGAGAATCCCAAAAAATGTATGATAGAGACCATAACAATACAAGAAAACAGAAAGAAAGTACAGAGAATGCCAGGAAAACGAGAAGCAATAACAAACCTGTCCATGAATCAATGACCCATAAAAAAAAAATAAAAAAAACCCAGAAAACCATGCAATATGCATCATAAAAATGTTACAAAGAAACCCAGTTGAAAAGAGAGAGAAAGAGAGAGAGAGAGAGAGAGAGAGAGAGAGAGAGAGAGAGAGAGAAGTGAAAAACACCAACAGCAAAATGACAAATGTCCATACACTGTAGAAATACCTTAGAAGAAGCTTCATTTCCCACACCCAACCACTCCAACGCTCTCTTCCCGCTCTCCACCGTTGTCACTGAAAACAATAACCAGAAAAAGATGAAATTTACCAAAAAGAAGTCCTTTTTGTCAAACTGCAGCTCTAAGAACAAAGGCCCCATTGCAGTTTGTACGTACCTCTATAAGAAGAACTCTTGAACAACCTCTCAATCAATTTCCGGTCAAGTAAGCTGTCGTCCACAGCTAAGACATGCATCTCTGATGAGCCAGATGTTGCTTCTCTAGAAGAGACCGACATTGAAGAGAAAACTGGTGAGAAACAATGGAAGCTCTCAAACCCCAGAAATGTATATGAGGAGGAATGAAGAAATGACGATTGCAGAGGCCATCTTTAAAAAGGAGGGAAGAAGAGAGGAGGAGGAGGGGGGGGCTCGAGGGCCGAGGTGGGGGACTGGGAACAGATATTTCTTGGGCGGTGGAAATCTTAGGATTCCGTTTTGGCAGGTGGTGGAGGTGGAGAGGGAGGAGGAAGAGGTGGTGGAGGTGGAAAAGAAAGGAAGAGACACGTTGATGTTGTCATCATGTCCTCTCTGAAGCGATTCTGTGTAGGAGTAGGACTTTGGAGACTTGATTATAAGACAAGGACTGAACAAAAGTCAACGATTTGACCAAAGAAGATGGATGGTGGGATGGAGAGACGTCGTGACTGCTAGAGATCTTGGGATGATACGGAGCAAGGTAAGCAGATTCTCTTGGGAAGAGAGAGACAGAGAGAGAGAGTTTGATTTTGACTTTGACAGAAGAAAACAATTGAAAAACAATGAAACTGATTTTATATAAGAAATTTTGTGGGCTCAAGGGGCATTTCAAATAGTAAAGATTAGAGAATTTTTAAGGACATTTTAATCATGTTGTGGCAATATATTTCTCAGGATCTTTACGAAAGAATTTAGTCTAAATCTTAATTAAACAGATAAGTTAAGAAAAACATATAAACATGGTGTGTTGCACTTTTTTTTTTTATAAGAAAATATGCCTATGGTGATATTGCAATTAGGATGTCTGTATATTCACCCATTTTAAATATCTCAACATCTCGGTCCTACATATTCAAAGGGCATGTTTTATTACTAAAATTCAAAAAAATTCTATCTTAAAAATTTATGAATTATGAAATATAGTGAAATTCTAGACGCTCTTTTGTACTTAAGCATCCAAAAATTCTACAAAAAAGCAAAAGAACTGGAATTTTTGAATTCTCAAAAGTCATTCGAACCCTTTCAAGTTGTTGAGATTTTGAAATGCCTGTAAAAAAATATGATATTTGCAAATAATAGGGAACAAGATGTCACATCATATAAAAAAAATCCAACATAATAAATTCATATGAAAGATTTTTAAGAAATAAACAGAACCTATGGATAGGTGTGATTTGATGTGTCGGGGGAATTCATTACATAATTTGATGGTTCGTCCCCTAGCATTTACAAATGTTATTTTTTTTTCAATATAATTTCAAAACCTTAACCACCTAAAAGATCTCAAATGACATTTTGAAAGTTCAGCCCTTTTTTGTTTTTTGTAGGGGTGCACAAAAAATCCATTGATCCGTAAAATCAGCGGATTTTTAATCGATCCAAAGGTAAACGACTTGGTGATGGATTGAAAATCTTGTAATTCGTTAACAATGGATCGGTGACGGATTTCGCCCTCAATCCACGGATTCAATCCGATCCGATTCATTGACATTAAATATAAATAAAAAAAATTAAAGGGTCTAAATATAAGTTAAGATGTCTAAATAAAATAAGAAAAAAACTTTATGGGGTCAAATATGAGATTTTTTACAATATGTTTGATATCTTTTTTTTAACATTAGATTGAACCGATTAATACGATCTGATCCGGTCCTCCACGAATCGGATCGGATCGGTTTTTAACAGCTACGGATTGGTGACGGATTTCAAATCCATCAATCCGTAGGTAATGTATTGGTGACTGATTTGGCCTAATTCGCACCAATCCGATCCATGTACACCCCTAATTTATTGATTGAATTTTTGAATGTCTATATATAAAAGAAGATTCGGAAATTCTACTGTATTATATGATTAAAAAATCATTTATATAAAAACTCAAATAAAGAAACAATCCCCAAAGAATTTATATACTCTCTATATAGAGATCATTTGAATTTGAGTAAAGAAATCAATTTTAAATTGAAGGGTATTGACGTTCTAGCTTGTCAGCCAAAACGTCGCCCCGTCGCATTCCACCGCCCATTGGCCTTACCCAGCCGCTCAGTGCCGGCCGTGGCGATGGACGATTTTGCAGAGGTATGGCGGTGATGTCAAGCCTCCGCCATTCCGGCCAAGACTCCACAGTTGTCGCATCTCATATCCTTAATCCTTTGCATAATTGCAATTATTCTCCTGCTGATCGCCAATAAATGATTCGATATCGGCACCAAGTTATGTTTATATTTCTTTATTCTTATTTTAATCTTTGGGTTTGGAAGTGCAGGTGAAGCATTGCTCTCCCTCCTCTTCTTCTCCTTCTTCTTCTAACTTCCTTCTCACAATTTTAAGATGAAGTAGAAAGATTGGGGTTTGACTTTGTTGTTAGTCTCCCTCTCATCAAGTCGCAAGGCAGACTGAACTTAAAATTAAGCACATAAAAAGATTTAATAGTTAATAGTATGGATGTCTTGGAGACGTAGAAATCGCAAATACACTTAAAAGTCCCCCAACAAGACTAATTCCTCGGGTAGCACCCACTAAACCCACACTATATAAATCGTGGGGTGGTTCAAAAATAAGATGTGATGAGTAAACCCATATGTAATATGTCATGTGACTACACCTACTCCTAAATACTAGGAACCATACATAATATTGAAAGGTTACAAAAGAGATTGTGCCAGACCTATTCAATGGGTTTCTTACATCAACCAACTAAAATGGAGCAGAATGCAACAATTATGAAATTGGACAATGATCACCAACAGATATGATGATTATAGTCCAAGTGGTGAGGCACTCCTTACTTGTAATTACAATGGAGGATAATCTCTTAATTTGTTAGATAGTGAGTTGTGCAGTGTGTGTGAATATGCACCAGAGGGGAAAAAAATGATAAGAGATATCAGGGATTTTATTATTTTTGTTAGCAATTGCACAAATTTCTTTGATCAACCCCTCATCAAAATGGCAACTTTCCCAGTTCTTACAGTGCATGTGAGAATCCAGGTAAGCTTTTAAAAGGTTACTCAGGGTTTTATCATCATCATGTCATATATTATTATTATTGATGAACCCTTAACCCACATTGTTAGTACTATTCTTTTTCCCAATTTATATTTGTCTGCTTATCTTTGTTGTTGTACTCAAATAAAAAACTGGATGCATGACTGGCTTAATTTGGATGAGACTGGCCCTGCTGAATGCTGACACGTGTATGATGGACACAAACGATTCGTTTGGAAGGTTCTGATTTTTTTATTTTATTTTTGGGGGTAAAGGTCAGGTTGTGAGTTGGTGGATGGGCTGTGGACTAACAGTAAGCACCCATTTATTGGTTGCACAACTAATAAACTAAGGTATTCATTAATAGTATCTCATTAAATATTAAATGGGTTCATCCCCCCAAGATTATAGTGGTGGGTTTGTAGTCGGTTTGATTAGTTGCTACCCAACACTGTTCATGTGTCTCATTTCTTAATTTAATCTTCTTAGTATATCTTATTTATATAATCTTTATTTTAATTGGATAAACTATCTGCCCAATATGGATCCGTAAAGGCAAAATTGGAGAATAATTTTATCAATACTGAATTGGGTTTTAAACAAGGTATGTTCCTGTCCTAAAAACAGATTAAGTGCTTGACCATGGGTTCTATTATATTTTAGTGATACGGTAGATATTAATCTCGGATCAGTGCACTATTAAAGATGGGTCAAATGATTTGCAAAGGTACTAGAAAATCTAGAATGAAAATCTTTGAATTTGTATGTTTTAAAGAGGGATAATATTCAGGTGAGAACTAGTTCTTACATATTATATAAGAACTTTTTTGTGAGGCCTAATTGTGGGTCCCATTTGGGGGATGGGACCAGGGGGGATGGAAAGATCTATGTGAGACCACCCCAAGTATCAAGTTTAACACCAAACCCAGACCCCTAACCCCTTCATCCGTGGCCCACAAGTTTAATGGCTTCATATTCAAAAAAATATTAAACCCTTGATCAAACGGTTCAATCCATTCGGATGTGTGCCAATTCTTGAGATTAGTAACTATCAAAGGGTTCCCTATTGATTACTAGGTTTAGATTGGTTGCTAGTTGGGCACCGCAAAAAATTTTTCATGTAATAGGTGAGAACTAGTTCTCACTTGAATATTTACCTTAAAAGATTATTCGCTTCATTTTGTGTGCATATTGGTCATGGACTAGCGAAAGTTAATCCATCCCTGGTCCAAGTTGTTATTCGGTCTTGGACCTGTGTTGGGGCATGAAACTCAGTCCTAACTCCTAAGTTCCCATTTCAAAATATGCATCTTTTCTCCTCAACAAATGTGTCTTCAAATTAAAGGAATTTGGAGACGTTAGTAGAGGTAGCATAAATATTTTCTAATACTCTTCTTAAGTAGAATCCTATCTTTCTACTGCATTGAGTCATTCATCTTCAGTTTCGAACTCAAGACTACGGGTTGACGATAATATCCTATTATGATTATTTAGCTAATCATTGTTATCAAAAATTTAAGCGCGGGTGAGTAGAGACGTATAAATACTTTTCAATATTCTCTCTTAGATGAAGGAACGGTGCACTGTTGGATGATCCGACCAACTTATGGCCTTCCTTATCAGAAACCTGTATCTACTTGATTATGATCCATCCAGTGGGCCAGGAGGATATGGCCTCTTGCTAACACTTTCGCTCCATGCAAGACTCTCCATGAAGAATTTTTCAGACGTCATGTGAGTGGCCGGCAGCCGTTACAATCATGTCAGAGGAGGTAAAAAGAATACAATTCAGAAAGGAGTATGGGAGGGAAACGGGAGCAGAGACAACTGTTTGTATCAATGGTACGAAGACAGTGTCTGTAATATGATATCATCCCTATTGGCCCAAACAGATTTTTTCAAATCTCGCTGAAAGAGACCACACCTGCTACCAATTTCTTCCTCCTCCTGCAGTGTAGACATTTGTAAGCAATTCACTCCACTGGAAACTGACACTCATCCTAAATTGGCCGGCTGTGGAAACTTACTTTGTAAGAGAAAAGTAAAAACAAAATGAGGCAAGTCCAAACTACTAGATTTACCAACCTGTGATTTCATATATTATATTATTTTTCTAACACAAACAAACAACCTATAAGAGACATTGTGTGTCTGGGTCTAAAGGCCTACCAAAAATCAGTTATGATGGTAATTGCTTGTCAACCAAGTTAAATTATTTTAAGTGCTGAAATACATGAATGAAAGGTCTGGTGGTTCTGTTTTTTTGCCTTTTTAGACACCAAATCCATACACCCATTTGGTACATCTAGCAGTCTCAATGAATAACCATGCAAATATAAGCATGGTTTTCATCCATGCCATAGTAGGTTTGGTAGCATGTTGTTGCACAGGGATGTATATGGATTGGTTCCGGTCCAGGTCTATGATAGATTTGAAACCTAAACAGTTGATGAGAAGAACTTAAATTGATAACGAGAAGATGGAACCAAAACTGAAACCAACTTCGTACATGAGATAGATTCAAGTTTGGATTAGGGCTTGGGTAAAGTATGATTTGAGAAAAAAACTAACTTTTAGAATAAATCTTTAAAAATTGAAGTAATGTGTCGAGTCTCAGGTCCACGAGCCGAAATCAAAGTGAAACCGAACTTGAACTTATTTAGGTATTGGATAAAAAAAAAGAACCTAGAACTGGACCGATTATTTATCATAATCAAAATAAGGACCTAAACCTGATTATTAATAGGTCGAATTCCTATTGCAGTTCACATCTCAACTACGTAGATATAAGGAGGTGCGGCTGAATGTGGAAATATATGAATTTTGTCTGCATCATCTTTTAGAGTATCACTTTAAAATTTTCATTATTATATAAGCAACTTGATGTAGTGCTCATTGTTTATCAACCACATCTCCTTTTCTCATGTCTGCATGCTACGATAGCTTGTGATGAGTCTTCCCTCATTTGTACTTACTGTTATTGGATGGGCGGAAAAAGTGGGAAAATGGGGTCCTAAATGGTCTGACAGATACCCATAACCACTTTGCCATACAAGTGGTCCCGAAATAGCAATTAAAAGGCTCTGAGGTTGTCTCGGCCCATCACTCGGCATTAAAGAGGTTCTCCTTGGCCAAATTGTCTATAAAGACAGTGCATTTATATCAGGCTAATCACAACATCCCATATTGACTATTGATGCTGGCCAAATTTCAAAGCTTATGGGGCTTTTTGTTTGTAAGCATTTGGAGAATTCATAAAAAAAAATAATAATAATAAATAAATAAATAAAAATAAAAAAATTCAAAATTGATACACTCAGTGAATTTTTGAGGGGTCAAAATATCAAAGCAGCAGGAGTCACACCTAGTATTTAGATTGATCACACCCATGTCTTAAGCACTTGAATCTATATAATTAGTCAAATGCCACTTTACTATTTATTACAAAACTTTCCTTGTATGAAGACAACATTCTTCTGTTTTTGTTCCCCAAATTTGTGCTTTACAGCCACAATCCTGGGGTGATGGGGTGGGTAGTTAAACTCCCATAAGTTTCAGTTCAAAGACTCCAAAATGACTCCAGTAAATATTCTCAACTCCTCTATTACTAATAAAAAGAAGAAAAGGGTAAACTCTATTATAAGGAGAAGAAATGGAATCCTCTTGTAATTTTCTGTGGGATTCTCTTCTTCTTCTATATACATTCATAGCATCCATCATATATTGGTGGGTCACTCAGTGGAGTGGGGAGAAACTCGGTTGAAGATCCCCTGACCTGGTGCGAGGATGTGGAGTGGATCGAACTTAGATTTCCGCGCCAAAAACCGGTTCCATCTCCCTCCAAAATGTTCACTCCATAGGCCTTGGTGGGAGTAGTGGGGTAGGTACTGCTTGGCGCCAATTCTGGGGTTGGTAGCGGCCTCAACGATGAGACGGTTCTGGTGGAGAAGGCCTTTGAGGCATTTCGTCGAGCAGGTGTTGGGGTTTGCGGATCGAAGGATGCCCACCACAAACACCACGTTTTCCTTTCCAGGGCTCGTCGAATCCTCAGGCAACATGGCTGACATGTTCGCATTCCACCTGCGTACATTTGAGAGAAGACAAAATTACCAATATAGCCCTCCATTTTGCTCGAACCATAGAATTATTTTGAAGTCACTGCATTTCATGTTTGGAAAGCACACTGAGTAGGAGTCATTCCTTGTAACTTAGCTACTTCTTTGCTTTTGTGGATTTGCAACCTCTAATAAGAGAGGTGGATAACAAGTAATCAGTGCAAAAAAAAAAAACGATTTTTAACTATAGAAGTCATTTTTTTCACTTTTTCTCTCTTCACTCAAATCGTATCTGAATGAGGAAAATCAGAATCGAATTCTTTTACAGATCATAAAATTATTATTTTTTATTGCCCAACAAAAAAAAAAAATTTGCGTGACACAACATAGGGTAAAAAAATTGACATTAAAAAAAAAAAAAAAACAGTACACGATGTTGTAGTCTTAAAGACAGACAATTTAGCCGATAAACACCACGTGAATGCTTGTAGGGAATCATTTCATATTTTCGTTAAAATTATCTACGACTAAAGATTACTATATAGACCAAATCAAATTTTATGTTTTTAATACAAGTAGAATAATACATTATTAAGATGTAAATAGATGGCCTTTCAGTGACTCTTTGTTTTATGAATAATTATGTTATTAATTATATGCTAAATTTTATGATGGACTGATGGAGCCTTGTTTGGGTAAATCCCACTGCCAAATTCTACTCCGGCCACTGAGAGGCAGGATCAGACCATGTAATAATGTTGCCCAAGCTAGCCAAAAAGGTTGAAATGACTGATGTGTTTGTCTCTTTTGCACATGGGCCAAGGAAGAGATGCACATCCTCTTCCTTACTTCCCAGTCACGTGGGCTCGCCAGTTAGGCTATTTTGTTGGGAACTATTGCTGGCGGCTGCCCCTTCAAACTTTTGTTGATTCCTAAAATTATAATTTAAATTTTTTTATTTGAACGGTAAGAATTTATAAAATATTATATAATTACATATAAAAATCTTAAATTCTAACATTCAAAATGATACTCAATTCCAATCGGGAGACGACATTTAAAGAATTCATGAAACATGATAATTTTTTTTTTTTTTGAAATTTTTGGTTGCAATTTATGCTCTTGAAAATTCAAAGTTGATGTGATAGTTGTCCTTTGAGATTTTTGGATAGTCTATTATTTTGCTAAAATTAAGAATTCTATTCTATAAAAGGACAAAAGTAGCCATTGAAACTCTCAAATTTCAATCACTTTGGCATTTTTTCTACTCGGGTAGAGAGGAGGAATCACTACTCGGTTAGAGAGGAGGAATCAGGAATTCCACATGCAAAACAACTTAAGAAGAGAATTCATAAATTCTCCATAAGATTTTCATTATGCATGACACAAAGAACTAGAGACTTGGAACATGAATGACCCCTATAACAAATAAAAAAAAAAAAGATGTTGATGAAATTCTTTTATGTTCATGTGCTGATCCAAATCGATGCAATGGTATATAACTTGAAAATAACTGCTACAGATATTTACATGTTACCATTATAAATAATACAAGAGGTCCCATTCCATAGATGTTCTCACGCAATAATTGATTTAGACTGTTCATTTGGTGGGCCACATTGATGAGAATGACAATTGACAAGTATAATGTAACTAATGGCCAAAGCCGGATGCATGTGCAGCCCCACCGAGAATAGACAGAATGGGAACAATGAAAGATGATGGTCTAGACCCCTTAGATTTTATTGCCCATGTATGCAATTAAACAAGAGAAAAATTGAATGCAGGTCACACTAGGTTCCCAACATAAATATTGACCTGAAGTCCCCAGCCACACAATTATATAAATGAATGGGACAAGACTAAGTTGATGACGACAGATGATATATCAATTAGGAAATAAATAAGAGATTTCTTATGAATATGTGAGAAGGAAAATGACCAACATGGAATGTTTGTTTGCAGGAATTTTTCCATGTGTTTTGAGAATTTTGGATGGCAATTTCAGCTGCTCTCTAAAGTTGCTGAAAATTTTTATTTGATTAGTGCCATTTGGAAGATGCAATCTTTGGAATGTCACATTTTTGGTCTAACAAACAAATTACACAATAGCTGAAAAGAGTGTCTGCATGCATGATGCATCTTTAAACGGGTATAAATAAAATCAGAGAATAAGAGGACAGCACATATTCATTCAGGAAAGGTGCAGGAAGAAAGGAAGACAGCGAAGTTCCTACTTTCTAGGCAAGATGGCAAACAGCAGTACACTGGCAAAATCTTACCTTGGAAGGAGGTTGAAAAGATAGAGACCTAACATGTCAACCTCAGTCAAACAAACAGAGGAGAGAGATTCATCTAGCCTATCCTCTGTCCAGAGTCCAGACTGGACTGCTAGAGATTAGGCTCATGGGCAAAGTTTCCTAGGGCCAAGTGGCCAACTAAGAATGGGTTGTAGAGACATTAGACTCATCTGGCATATAGATATAGGTGGGTGGCTTTACTTGATCTATCCAAGTGGAGGGGCAAGAAATGGATAATGGGCTTATTAAATTTTTTTGTCAAATGCCTTGTCATAACTCTTCCATGATAGGGACCATAGATCCCACCTCCATGCTACATTGTGGGGGAAGTGGGGCCCTGGGCCCTCCAAAATCCTCTGTAAACCACTTAATTATAATTCTTGAAAATTCAATGTATTTTTAGATCTGAAGCCCTTCTGTCAAGACTTTATGTTTCCTTTTTTTTTTACCCAGTGGCAAAAACTCCCCAGGGACATAAGAACTTGGATTTTGTAGAGATGTGGGTTACAATCTAATCTATCCATACTTTTATGGTACATGCAAGACCATTTTGTGGAAGACTAATTACTTTTAACCACATCATAGTGATATTCACCGTGAAATTGATTATATGTAAAAAAACCGAAGTTATTAGCTCTTAAATCAGATGGAAGCTGATTTACATTATTTTTTTATCATTTCAATTCAAGACTTTCACTGATTAATCCAAATCGGATTCAAATCATCATGTTCATGCACAGACAGAATCAATCATGGAGTTTGATTAAAGGATGGCAAAGGCCTTATTTCTAATGTTGGGGAAAAACTGTTCTTGCCATCAATGTTGGGGCCTATGTCCATGTGGCTTGGAAATCATGTTCCAGGGGGCAAAGCGGCTGCATAAGCATGTGATCAAATCAAAATTAGATAAAATAATTCTCAAGACTCCTGAATGGAGTGTATATTAATTTCAACTAACAATATCATTTTGGAATAGTAAAAACTGAAAATGGATGACAATGAGGGTTGCTTGGTTGGCAACCTAGCATGTCGCAAGACTATTAAAGGATCAATTCCGGGTATGCCACTCTTTCCACTTATGTAGGCTCTTCTTCCCGCCGTATAGGCTTCTTTAACCCACTTGGTTCTAGCCCGTTGCCCCTTGGTTAGGGGTGAGCAAAAACCGAACCTACCGATTTACCAAACCGAACCATAGCCAAAATTTAATTTCGGTTCGGTTATTTCGGGTAATTCGGTTCGGTTCGGGTAAATTTCCCGACAAATTTGGTTATATAATTTCGGTTCGGTAAATGATCTTATTTAACCGATTAACCGAATTATATGCAACATGAGTGATGACCATGTAAAATAAAGTAAAAAAAAAAGGAGGGGCTGTATGAAAATTTATGCAAACAAAATAAAATAAAGTAAACAAAAGAAAAGGCATATATGGGCAGAAAATAGAGTGACAGTAGAATGTATTAACCGAACCGACCGAAAACCGAATCTAAATAATTCGGTTCGGCTCGGTTCGGTTAAAATTTTTACAAATGTACAAATCGTTCGGTTCGGTTAATACATATAAATTTTGAAAAAAATTAGTTTGGTAAAAAAATTCGATAAATAATCGACCGAATAACCGATTGCTCAGCCCTACCCTTGGCAAGGGTAACAAAGAAAATTAAAAAAAAATATCCTAAAATTGGATGAGGGATTACTTACTTGTCTTTGAGAATTGGATATATTAGAATAGGGCCCTCAAATGTACTTGGAGAGATGTTCTCCAACAGCAAGTCTCTGAATGCAGTGATTCCTGACTGGGGCACAAACATATTTAGCCATGGATGTGAGACATCCCACAGACCTCTGCTCCTCAAGCTCATCTCCTCCATTCTAACTCTGTTAAGGAAATCGAAGTAAGAGACTTCAACACTGTAAATGAATGGACGCATGAATGTCAATTTCCTTGTTATCACCTCAAACGCCTGAAAATATAAAAGTTATCTTAGTCACCAAAGCTAGTCTGGGAAGAATCAAGGAAAGAAATAGTAAAAAAAGAAAAAATACCCCTCTAACCCCTCCAAGTGTAATTTTGTAATAAGTAACACTCCTGCCTAAGTAGGAAAAAGATAAGGTGATGGTCAGTGAATTACATCATCTATTTTAGACTCCTCATCATCAAAGGGATAATGAACTGCAAATTCAATGCAGTAGTAAACAGCTGGGCTTCCTGAATGGAGGTGTGGCATGAAATCTGGATTGGAAGGAAATGAAGAGAAGAAGCTGTGTAAAGACTGCTCATTCAATATCATAAACCCTTCAACATAGTCCACCTTGTCTGCCATTGAAATCAACAGCTGTTGGTCCTCCATGAACATCTGAAAATCATCATAGAAAGCTCTGATCCATTTCACCTACCACATTGTGAAAACCACAATCCTGAGATTAGAAGAGTAATAACCACCCAAATGGGTGATAACAAATGTAAAAAAAGGAACATAAAACTTAATATCTCCTCTGGAATGAGGTAGGGAGGTTTACCTTCTGTGGAGCATCTTGGAGCAGGATCCTTGCACTTGTTATTATACCAAACTGGCCAAGCCCACCTAGAGCTGCATAAAAGAGCTCGGAACTTTGGGTAGGTGAACAGGTCACAATCTCTCCTTTTCCTGCAAATAGATCACCCATGAACCCATCAAAAGCTGCATGAGGAACCCATGCGTCAAGAAGTTCTAAATGATCCAAGCTTAAAGAAATGCAAGGAAATTGTATGATACTTGCCTGTTACCACATCTAACTGAAGGACATTACTGATCTGAGGACCATATTTGAAGGTCTGCCCACTGATTCCACCATTAGAGAGGGTTCCACCAACACTGAGATAGAGATAATCAGTCCATGATCTTGGAGCAAGGCCCTCTTTCAAGGTCTCCCTCAAGAGTTCTACCCAAAAAGTCCCTCCACTGACATCTGCATATGAACATTCAGACTCCCCATCTCCTTTCTTGTGGATTTTTATGGAATTAGGAAGAGATTCCATCTCAACAACAATGCCATTGAGGGCTTGAGCTTGGCCATGGATGGAATGTCCAGCTCCCCTGGCAGCAACAGTAACTTTGTTGAATGAAGAAGCTCCAAGGAAGTTGAGGAGCTGAGAGATTTCCTTTGGTGATTGAGGCCTTAGAACTGCAGAAGGGGAATTAAAGAAGATCTTTCCAAAGTCCAGAGCTGCTGAGCTGGTGGACTGAAGGAATTTCGAAGGCCCAAAATCCATTGGGCTTTGAATGAATTTGCAGGGAGAGGAAAGAGCTAGAAGGAGAACAAGTATACTGATTCTAGTGCAGACCAAGGCAAACTCCATGGGAAGGGAGGTGGAGAGCAGAGAACTGATAAGGTTTTACAATCCCAGATGGACTTATATGATCTTCCTTTGAATACAGAAGTAGAGAGATGTGAAGAAAGATGAAGAAACAGAGAGGAAGCAGGCCTGGAGAAATTTTTTAGTAGTGAGCGATGAGAGAAAATAGGAAGGATTCAAAAACTGAGAGACCCAATGAGTTATGTTCTTTTCTTCTTCTTCTTTTTTTAATCTATCTTTCTAGTGAGGTTGGAATGCATAAGCATTTGAAAACAGAGAGATGCAAGAAACTCATTAAATAAGTTGAGAATAGAAAAATACTAGAAGCAAAACCCTTGGATAACAACAACAGCCTGGGGTTCTGCACTTTATCATGAACAAATAATTGAAGAAAGACCTCTACAAGTGGTCATTGATATCAGCAAGATCCAAATAGAAAAAAGGAACCAGACAGCACATTAACCTGTCTACACTTGTTCCACTGATCAGCAGAAAACACAAGAAAGAAGGGCACCTAACATAAGTAGAAACTGAAGAACCCTAGTGGGATTTCTGCAAGTTATCAAGATTGTGAGAAAGGAGAGCTTTAATAGCCCAAACAAAGAACTGTCACATGGAAAAAGTGCCCATGTGAGCCCTCAACTCCCTCAACATCCCAATCTCATATGTCACCTCTGTTTGTTGATATGCTCTGTTTGTACCAAACAGAACCAAACCTCTCTGTCTTGCTAATATTCTTTTGTTTTCTATATTTCAAAAGCATCCAAGAGAGATAAAATACACAGTCAGATGAAACGAGAGAGTGAAGAGAAATACAAACAAATATGTGAAAAAAGCTTTATACAGCTGCAGAGAAGGATCCCAATACGGTTCCAGTGTCTGGCTGGCTGCTTCTCTATATATAGAGACATGAGGGTAAGGGTTCCTGGCATGGCTGATTTCGAATCCTATGGGTCCCAGATTGACGCAAGACTAAAAGTTTTGAGGAATCATTTGTTACTCTGCCAAAGTAGGATGATTCATGCTCTTTTATACAGTCATTGTACAAGTTGCATCTTTGTATGAGGTTGGGTGTAAATGGCTGAAGGCTGGTTTGGTCAGAAATTATTAGAGTTGCTGGGAGGAATTGTTCAAACTGGAGATAGATTAGAGTCGTGTGTTGTCTTTTTTTTTTTTTTTTTAATCTTTCATTGGGAGGGGGGGATATTAATTTTTCTAACTCATAATTCAGTGTTTGGTAGATAGGATGAAATTCTCATAATTTTGTGAATTTTAAAAACTGCCTTTTAACATGCATGAATCTTTGCCAATCCACTAATGATTTGTTAGTAGGCCTTCTCCCTATCCAAAGGAATAATCAGAAATCCATATCCAACCAGTCATACTCATTAGGGACTTGTGTGGCAGGTGTGAGTATGTGCACCCACTTTTGATTGCAAATAGATATGATATCATTATTGTAAGAATCTCACAAGGCATTATCTTTTATTTAGTCCAAATCAAAACATTAATATTCAGATTTATAGTTGATGTTTAACCCACTTACCCTAGTTGCAGTCCAAAGTCATGCATTATCTAGAGTTAAAAATTAAACTAGAGAAAAGATAGATGTCAGGCTAAGTAGTTTCCAATATGATTTATAAGAAGAAGAAATTGAAATTGAGTTATATTGCATGTGATGTATGACTTTTCCATTAAAAGTAGAGATTTACTTTCAAGCAAGTTGTCCAATGCAAAACACTGACTCATTTGCATTCCAACTTGAAAACACCATGGTAACAATTAAGACCGAATCTACGCTGGTGGTCCTCACGTTCTTCACTTGTTGCCTACTAAGTGGAATGCATGTATTTCAAATTTGTGGTGAGTACATGAATGCCATTTTAGGGGCACTCACAGGTTTGTCATTTGTGAATGAGCATATTCCAAATTCTTCTCATGGGTCATTTTGTCTTTGGATTTTTTTTAAGCCACTCTCCTTTGTCAGCCATTTGGCAGGTGATTACAAAGTCATAAGATGATTGACATTGTGATGATAAAAGGGTGCAAAGGCCAAGGGCCGGCGTTTGATTAGTATGTGCTTCCTCCACAACTACAGGTTGAATGGGCTCGGCTGTTGCTGAAGTCAATGAGAATTGGAAAAGAGAGAATCAGAGATTATTATTCTTTTAACTTTTTCCATAAATGGAAAACATCACTTCTACTTTTGGCAGCTTTCTATCTTGCCCATAGACAGATGTGGCAAGCACCCACCATTTTTATGGTACAACCCATTGCACAGGGCCCTTGTACTCCATTTTCCTTTGGTGGTTTTGGCCTGCTCTTTTTTCTCTGTCGGTAAGAGCATAGTTGATACTTGATAATGAGTTTTTTTAACCATGGTGGAAAGGTATTTTGGTGTTTCTTTGTTTACTTGAGACCTTTTCATGTAACGTGGCCAAGGGGACTGGCCATTTTAGACACCAGCAAACTGTTGGAACGGACCAGGGGTGAAACCAGGAAATTTTCCTTTAGGGGATGCCTCTACCCAAAACATCATTTTCTCATGAAGGGCCATACATAAATTTCTCCTACTATAGTGGGTTTTGATAGATTTTTTTTTTGGTACCAAGTTTCGCCCATGATTCGATCCCTCCACACACTGGGGAGTGAGTGGCTACACATGTAGGGAGTGACAAACCTACACAAGTAAGGAGAGGTGCCTGCCAAGTTTTGAATAAATCAATTCATTATTATAAAACCACATGAGAGGGAATCCTCTCAATTTATACATGGCAATAATAAGATTATTCGAACTAAAAAATCTCTAATATGACCCATTAGATCAGATCTATCGTGATCTCTTTTAGAAACTTTGATCGTGCAATTTCAATGAATATGGAGAGAGCATAAAACTTGGATATAGAAATAGATGGATATTGATAGATGGGAGAGGATAACTGATTTTATTGAAAGAGGAAAAAACGTAACGGTGATTATTACAGAAGTTAAAGACCGTGTTCAGCTTAATCGTAAGATCATAGTCGGATCTGGCTCTGATACTATGACAAATTTTAAATAAACCGATTCATGATTATTGCAGAAGCGATAGGATCAATTGCTAGGTGTGTTTGGGTGAAAAGTTGAAAGCCCAACCACCTAAGACTCATTTTCTATTGTTGACATCCTTTTCTTCTTTAATACAGGACTTCTCTTTTAAATGAAGTGCGCAAGAGATGATAAAAATGTTATCTTGATATGAGGCTTTTTATGGGTTACATTGTATTAGGGGTTAATGATATGGCATGTGTGGACCATATGATTGTAATTTTTTTTTTCTTTTTGGCGCATTATATCGTTTTTTTTTTTTTCCCATCATAGCCTCTAAATAGATATCAGGCCCATTAAATATGGCCTTCAGTTGAGGACAAGTTGGTTAAAAGCTAGTAGAAGGGGAAAAATTGAAAGCAAAATTTTAGCAAGGGAAAGTGGTATGCACATACAGTGCACTGGTCGTTGTGTCATCCCTCCAGAGAATCAATAGCCTGGGAGGTTGTTGGTGATCGTTGTAGTTCACAATTTTCAAACTGATTATGATTTCATTTCATTTGATTTAGAGGGAACATTGTCAAATATTGGCGTTAAATTCTGAATAGTGGCTAACTAGGTGAATTTATCCCATCTACATTTAAAACTTTTGTTCCCAATGGTTTAGAAACTCATAATGATAATGACAATGATTTAACAACAACAACAACAACAATAATAACAATGACAATGTGACGATGATAATACTCAGAAATATTCTGATTAAATGTTAAAGAGGAACAGATGAGTTTGCCTATAGTTGGCATCGGGTTAGGTCTCGATGGATTGATAATAACTGAATCCATATTTCACTTATAATTTTTTTTTGGTACCCCAGCGAAGGGGGCTGGGACCCAAGAGAGAGCCCGGATATAAAAGGGAAAGCAGCCCGTACAAACGGAAAATCCCACACAAGTGAAAAGGGAGCCCACATATATAAACTGAAAGAGGTGACGTATCTGGACATCGAAACCGGACACTGATGTACCCAGATTTCACTCACTCATCAAATGGTTTAGACTGAGATTTATGAAGTGGACTTGCAGGTCTGGCAGTTTAAATAGGAAGTATGGATTCAACCTAAATCTTTACCAATTTATTTTTCCTTCCACGATCACGCAGCATGGTTCATGATTGGAACTTGTCCGATGCAGTCGACAGGAACTTCCAGCTGGTGTTCTTCATGCCATCCTCATTGATTTAATGTAAGGTTACAACTTTCTAATGCTTTTGGTGGTTAGTGGGTGAATTTCATGCTAGAGGTGACAATGGGTTGGGTACTGGGTGAGGGTTTAAGGTTCGAGATCTCTAGATTGGTCCACTTAATAAATTAACCCACTAGTGTGCAAAAAATAATAAACTACGCAGTGAAAATAAAATCGCAAGCACACACAACAAGGACACCAAATTTAAGGTGGAAACCCAAACCGGGTAAAAAACCACCGATCCGTACTGGATCTAAAAAAACACTATGAATCTCGCAATTACAATAAATTCAGATTTCTTCCCTAGATATCCCCTATCTAAAGACTGAAGTTACCTTGTGTCGCATCACGCTTTAACGACATCACACCGTTAATTGCAACAGATCCAGTGCTTGACTCCTCAAATCTTCTACGCAAGAAGATGATATTCTACAAGGGATGCAGAAGAAACTGACTCTCTAGAGTACTTGGCAGCACAACTCTTCGAAAATCTCTAGAGAAAATTTCTCTCAATTTGATCACTAATTCAGAACTTGAGAGATGATCTATTTTCTTTTTCTTCTCTTTGGGATGTGAGAAACACCCAATATATAGCCCTTAATTCGTGCTTAAGACTCCTAAGAATAATCCACTTAGAATAAATAGTCCATCTCAAACAACTCAAAAGAGTCCGGAACGAACTAGACTCCAGCATCACGCTCGCTATAGCGAGGTGTGGTTCTGCCTCTGCCTCGGTTTGGCTCTGACAGCCTTTTGCCCACTTTTTTCCTAACAATCTCCCCCTTTTGGCAATTGTGGGACAAATCTCCCTAATACAATATGATCTACCAAAAAGAAAAACCCAAAATACAATGAGTTTTAAAAAAAAAATAGCACTGTAGATCTTGAATTGCCTTAGCTTGTAGAACTCCTCTAGGCTTCATTCTTCTCCCCATGAATTTTTCCATAATTGACAAACAAAAATAATCATGCAGCTTCTGTCAAACTGGATGCAGTAGCTCCCCCTCAATTTTGACTCCCCCTCATTATAATCTTCGTATCAACATTGGGGGTGGGAGCTTGACCTCCTTGATCAGGGCTTTTTATAATTAGACACCCACACTTTTGTAGTTGGAACTTTCAGCAGAGTATGAGCAAACTCCTTAGGCAAATCAGATTTTTTAACCCAAATTGGAGTTGTCTTGGGTGGAGAAAAATTCTTCCGCCATTGCTTGGTATTGGGTAGACTTTGCAGCTTCTTACAATGGGGACGAATGTGTCATTTTTTTCCACAATGGTGACAAGTGGATGTGCGTGCAGCGCGTGACACATTCTTTTTCTTGAAACTATTCTACACATTATGTATAGGTGCAGTATGTGGAGCAGCATGTACAACACTTGAAACAAAAATTGTTATACATTTAGCATTTGAAGTGGATGCACTATGATCATAACCGAGACCGCTTCTGTCAAATTGAGACTTCTGACTACACAATATATTTGTAAGAGTCTTCGAACCAGTGTTCATCTTGTTTAGTGAAGCTTTTTTCACTTCTAGCTCAGACAAAATGATCTTCAATCTTCCTTGCAAATCTTCTTTTTCAGATTTAACAATCTCTATCTCTTTCTTCAGATTCACTACTTCTTATTCAGCCTTCTTAAATATTTGACTCTCAGTAGTCAAAGTTTCAGCCATACAGATCTTCTGACTTTCCAAGAGATGAACATTTTCAAGTGCTTGCTCTAATTCAATTTTCAATGTAGAATTTTCTTCTTGAGCAGCCGGAAGCTTGATAATAATCTTGTTGCCATATTTTGTCAATTTGACAAAATCAGCATATGTAGCATGATACAACTCTTCATAATTTTTCTCTTGATCTGACATCTCATCATCATGATCTTCATCAGTATCATTGTTAGACAGAGACTTAGTCATGAAAGCCACAAACTTGCCATTCACAGTTTCAGAAGTTTCAATTGAAGGATCTTGTTCTTCTTCTGATGACTGTTCCTCCCAAGTTGTGTTGAGAGCCTTTTTCAATGCACTCTTTTTCTTGTTGGCACACTCACTAGCATAGTGACCATAGCCGTGGCACTCAAAACACTTAGTTTCTTTTGCAGAATCCTTTTTCGCAAAATTAGAACTCTTCCACTTGACTTGTTTTGATTTCATGTACTTCTTAAAACAATTAAACATTTCAGCCATAACATCTTCAGCCACAGATTCAGAATCAGAACCAAACTCAGTTTTTTTTTTTTCACTTTTCTTTCTTGATTATGAGTTGGCTTTCAAAGCAATACCTTTCTCTTTTGATTTTCCTTTATCTAAACGGTTTGCTTCAAAGGTTTGAAGATTTCCAACCAACTGATTTACCTTGAGGGTATCAAGATTCTTGTTTTCTTCAATAGCATCAACTTTAGAATCGAACCTCGAAGGTAGAGACCACAAGATTTTCTTGACAATCTTATTTTCTTGAATTTTTTCACCCACATTGAAAACAGAATTGACAATATCATTCAGTTTTGCATAAAATTGATCAAAGGTCTCATCTTCTTTCATCACGATGAAATCAAAATCTTTAGTCAGCCTTTGCAATTTAGATTGCTTCACCGTGTCTGTACCCTCATACACCGTCTGTAAGACTTCCCACGCTTCTTTTGCAGTTTTGCAAGTGAAAATCCTACGGAACTCTTCAGCAAACACTCCATTGTATATACTATTCACTGCCTTGTTATTACAATTGGAGGCATGCTTTTCATCCTTAGTCCATTCAGCTTTAAGTTTGGAACAGTTTGTCCACTAATCACAATCGTTAGTCTGGAGTAGCCCTCCTCAACAATATCTCATACATCTTTATCAATGGACTTAAGGAACCCAATCATCATTTGCTTCCAATATGCATAATTGATACCATCTAGCAAAGGGGGCTTAGAAGTTGATGTCCCTTCTCGATTGAACACCATTCTAGAAATCTCTTTAGATCAAACACAACAAATTAGTGTAACCCGCTCTGATACCAATTGAGGGTTTAAGGTTCGAGATCTCTAGATTGGTCTACTCAATAAATCAACCCACTAGTGTGCAAAAAATAATAAACTACGCTGCGGAAATAAAATCACAAGCACACACCACAAGGACACCAAATTTAAGGTGAAAAACTCAATCCGGGTAAAAAATCACTGATCCGTACTGGATCTAATCAAACACTATGAATCTCGCAATTACAAGAAACTCAGATTTCTTCCCTAGATATCTCCTATCTAAAGACTGAAGTTATCTTGTATCGCATCACGCTTCAACGACATCACACCGTTGATTGCAACAGATCCAGTGCTTGACTCCTCAAATCTTCTACGCAAGAAGATGATCTTCTACAAGGGATGCAGAAGAATCTGACTCTCTAGAGTACTTGGCAGTACAACTCTTCGAAAATCTCTAGAAAAAAATTCTCTCAATTTGATCACTAATTCAGAACTTGAGAGATGATCTATTTTCTTTTTCTTCTCTTTGGGTTGTGAGAAATACCCAATATATAGCCCTTAATTCGTGCTTAAGACTCATAAGAATAATCCACTTAGAATAAAGAGTCCATCTCAAACAACTCAAAAGAGTCCGGAACGAACTAGACTCCAGCGTCACGCTCGCTATAGCGAGCTTCACCCTCGCTATAGCGAGGTGTGGTTCTGTCTCTGCCTCGGTTTGGCTCTGACAGCCTTTTGCGCACATTTTCCCTAACACTGGGGTTGTGTTCAAAGCGGTCAGGACCCTAAACCGTAAATCCTAGGGTCTGTTTGCCTGTATAAAGTATATTAAAAATTGAACATACAGGATATCCAGGTGAAATGAGCTCTCTCTATATATATTGCCGACAGAGGGTATCCCATCCCAAAGGGTTGGATTAATCCCTCCAGACCCAGAGGAAAGCCGGGTAAATCTCCTGTGGCCCCAAGGAGAGAGCACCGGTGGACTCAACCTTCGATTCCTGAAGAGAGGGAAACTAAGGGTCGATACCAAGACCTCTAACTGCGGAAGATGGAGGAACCGTGGTCTTGACCACTAGGCCAACTCCCAAGGTTAAGGTGAAATGAGCTCTCCGACTGATTATTGAAGCTGTGAGGGGAAGAGGATGTGGGGTAATGGGCTAAGGATGTAAGGTTGAGATGGAGATGAGACATTTGGCTTTCCTGGGTAATTTACTTTAAGCGTGCTTGGCAATTAACTAGTTAAAGTAAAGTAAAGTGAATCCAGACAAGAAATGACAAGGAGTCATATCAAAAGTACACAATTTTAAAATTCCCTCCGAATTTTTCAAAAAAAAAAAAGTAAAAAAAAAAGCAACATCCTTTCTCCACTAAAAGATAAAAAAATCCACTTTTCTATACAAAAAGTGAAAAAGATTTCATACTAAACAACTAAAAACAAAATACCATCATAACACCTTATATTTTATTCTCTCTTGATTTGATGTTTCACCTCGCAATATTGATTCAATTTCAATTATATTAAAGAGTAGTTATTTGGTGGTCATTCTTGGATATCCCCCTTTGACCAAGTATTGGTTTATTTCCCCATATGTAACATGAATATGCATCCATCTAATTTATTCATTAATGTCAACCAAAAAGTCAACTCAATAATTAAAAACATCTATGCAAACCCTTGAGTTTTGACGTGGGGTGTAAGTTGGATTGGATTTAAGTCACAATATTGGTAGGTCAAATATCAATCCTAGACTCAACTCAAAACTTATTTATTAATTGGGTAATAAATGTCAACCAAAATGTCAACTAAAAAAAAAAAAGGAAACTGATCAACTAGAACACTAAAAGGGGTGGTAAATGTCAACCAAAATGTCAACTAAAAAAAAAAAGGAAACTGATCAACTAGAACACTAAAAAGGTCTACCACCCCTAATGCAATATAATAACTTGGAATCTTTAGCAATAAAAGTATAATAACTTGGAATGTCTACATACGTACCCCTGGAGGATCTTTTTTATTTCAGCAATGGCTATTATCATAGTACACCTCTATCTCATTGCACTCAACTCCTATAAGCCACTTACACTTCAACAGCCATACAGATAATCACAAGTATGTTTTGACAATTTTAAATAAGGAAAATATTTATATGCATTCATCCCTCACTATATTATGGTGAGGGACAATATAGTAGGGTTGACTATATAACACATCTAAACCATTCACACACATAAAACCCCATTAAGTATACTAGACCCATTGAATTTTCATATATCCAAATGGATTGGACTGTTGGATCAAAGGTCAATTTTTTTCCTTTAGTATAAAGTCATTAAATTTGTGGGCCACGAATGAAGTGGTTAGAGGCATTGGATTGACCCCAAATTTGATATATGGTCTCATTCAAGGTGTCTCTTCCCATCCCACATAAGTCCCATGATTATTAGGTCACTAAGTGGGCCCCATTAAGTTTGTCCCTCACCATATGGTGAGGGAATGATGCATAGGAATATCCCCCTTTAAATAATCACCCATCCTTTCTATTTTCTACTTTTAAAAAGCCCAACTCTATTAATATAGTAATGTCAGCCACTTGAATTGCAGCCATAGGAAGTTGATTTTTTACCTGTTTAACAGCATGAAGCCTACTTCCTAAAAAAAAAACATGAAGCCTGCAGTACTGTAGAAGGATGAAGATGCCCCTAGATCTACCCTATTTTGGATTACAACAACGCAATTCTCCATGTTTTAACTGAGCAAGGTTAGATCTAAAAGATTTCGATCCATCCTTTCACGAAAAAAAGAAAAGAAAAAGAATCATATTTCTTTAAACAATTGATAATCAGCCAACTGTTTCTTTTATAACCCAAGGTATCCCTCGTGACCGTTGGTCTCCGGCCTGGGGTTACTCTATTCTGACGAGCAAAGACTATTTTCTGGCCGCACGCATAGCCCCCGTATTATGTAAGGGATGGGAGTTGAACTCGAGACCTTGGAAAACAAGCCTAAGGCTGAAACCAAGTTAAAAGAAGAAAAATATTTTGGAGGGGCCACACTAATAGAACACGAGCATAGCACTTACGATGTGCATGTCTTCAATGTCCTAGTTAGATAGCCTATATACTCAGCTGCCATCAATGCTCATATAAATAATGATGTAAATGAGCCGAGCTGAACAGAGCGTTAGCAATAATGTAAACAAGTCATTTCAAGCTCAAGCTTGAGTTAAACTCAAGCCCAGTTCGAGGATGCTCGCAGTAAAACTAGGTAGGCTTGATAGTGCTCAATCAAACTCAAGTTGGAGCGTAGACTTCGATTTAAATTCAATCCCAACTAAGAAAGGGTTGAACTCAAACTGACACCAAGTTTGAGCTCGAGTCAAGCTTGACTCGACTCGAGCCATTATCAAATACCTTTGGCACCACTTATTTAAGTACTATATCGAAACGCCATAACATAGAGTCCACCATTAGAGCACCTACACTACATAGTCTAAAACATGTAGATTTTAAGGCCTTAAACATCAACAGTGTTAGTAGTATTAAAAATGTGGTCATCTAAATATTATCTTTGGTAATTGATAAGGTTAATTTTTTTAGGTAAAATCATTTAGATAATCAATTGGGTAAGTGGATATACACTAACAGTAAGAAACCATATGCTAATTCAAAAGCTTAAGCTCTTAGGTGGAATGCCCATACAGATATATTAAGACACGTCAAGCCTATTACTTAGGCGATGTGGGATGTGGGACTTCTCAACACTTTCCCTCACGTGCAGGTCCAACAGATTTCATGGACGGGCCTGTCACATCCCCCTCACGTGCAAGTCTAACAGATTTCATGGACGGGCCTGTCACCTGGGCTACACAAAAACAACGGGATCGGAATCCGCTCTGAAACAATGCAAGAAACCATATATCAACCAAAAAGCTTAACTTTTGAGGTGGAAGGCCCATAAGACATGTCAAACCTATTACTTAGGCGATGCAGGATGTGAGACTTCCCAACATTGACAGCTCTATTTCTTGTTGGAATAATATGCACTATCAAGCCAAGTGACCCGGGTCTCAATCCATGGCATCTGTAATCAACTTGGAGAGGATGACTTCCAGTCTCAAAATCAATCATTTTTCTTTCAATTGGGCATTTTAATATATCACTACACAAGGTGTTTTTGTATATATATATATATATATATACTTTTGGAAAACTAAAACTTAGGTCTTAATTTCAACTCTGAATAGGAGTTCTGGGTGTTTGATTCCCATTTGGTTCGAACCAACATGATTGATTCTTTTCCTACCAAAAGACAAAAAATATGACACTGGAAAGGCTAGCTAGAGAGCAGCATTCAGGAATGGGTCATGAGTGAGAGACACATCATCAACATTAAAAACCAAAACCAAAAAGGGAAAGATCTTGACATTGCTGCAGTGCAGTGAGTTCCCTCCTAGGTTTTTGTTTAGTTTCCTAAAGACAAACCGAAAGATTTTGGTGGAGGGAGTCATAATCTAGCTTATTGTTGAAATCTCCTTAACTTTTTCAACATGAAAGCCCTATTAAGATCTAAGAAGAGATTTTGCTATTATTAGTACTATTATCAAATCCAGCTGGTCTCCATCATGTGACAGTAATGAATAGGTTTACTTTCTAAAAATGTGATTAATCTACAAGAAAGATATTAAATAAAAATGAGCACCACATTATAAAATATTACATGGGTGACAGTCATATCTCATGTCCATGAAGCTACTCACTCATGTGATGATATAGGGGAAACTCTGAGAATATCAGTGCTCGAACATTTTCTCCTACGAGCTGATTGCATGCACATTATATTTCTACGGGGAACACTTATTCCCACCTTTGATCAATGGAGCTCCTTTCATGCACACTTTATCCTCTCATTATTTCATTCCATGCTTAATTTTATACTCTATTAGACTTTTTACTCATTGTTGAATTGAATCTCGGGAAAAAAAAAAAAAACTTGGTTAAAATACCATTAAACTTTAATGTTTTTAAATCAAAGGTTAGGATAATCTATGGGGTTAATTTTTGGCATGACCCTCGTCCATAAAGAGAACTTTTAAGTTTGTAGGTGAGATTTCCTTATCAGCGTGTGCTTTTGTAAAAAGTGACACTTTCGATCGATACTGTATTATGAGATCCCTCTATACCCAATCTAAATCCTCATACACATATCTATCATTGTGAATTGTCACTATTTTCAATTTGACACTGGTGTGAACACTAGTTACAATTTAATTGGTTTTAAGATAGAAGGGTGTGCTTATAAAAACATAGAACTTCAAGGCCCTAAAATACAAGATTAGCTCATTTTGATTACTATACCTTTTTCATCCCACTTACCACTGTAATTTAAATCCATCTAGGTGGCTCCATACAATTGTGACATGCTTTTAAAAAGAAAACTCTGTTTCTTTGCTGCTGCATTTTTTTAATACATTGCCTTATAATTGTGGGAATTCTGAAAACTTCATTCAGTGAAATTCAGTGTAACGTAATTAAGAGACTTCATTTCATTTTATACAAAGAAAATAAAATAAAATTTTCATTTCCTTTCTCTCTTTCAACACTTCTGCCAGCACACTCTTGTGTCTCGGATAAGAACTAATGAAAATAGCTGTTCCTATAGAATCTTATGGTTTCATATGATATCTAGCAAGATTTCAAAAGATTCTTTTGATCGCTCTTTGTGGATTTTCCCATCACTGACAGCGGATAGCTTAGAAAAATGACAATTGGTATGTTTTCTCATTGATGTTGAATTTGGAAGATCATGGAAACAGTTAGGTTTTCCAGGGAGCAGGTGAAGGCTATACACCATGTGATACACTGCAATGAAGATAGAGAATGGAATCGCCAGTGTTAGATTTTGTGAAAGGGAGATGTGAGAAGTAGAGTGGCCCCACAACCACTGTATACCAATGGAATCCTGCAGCTAATTACGCAATAATTGTTCACATCACTGTAGTAACTCAATGACCTCATCCAGTTATCCATATCTGCATCCCTATCATGGAAAGACTAACTGACATATACCTATCATGGTTTAAAAACAAGTTTAGTATATCTTACATATTAAGTCCACTATTTCATACACTACATTCATTTTTTTTTTTTTCACTTTTCAACATAACAAAAGGTTAAATATGAAGGTAAATAATTGATAATTTCATTGTATTTGATGCAATGTAGAGGATAGAACCTTGCATCAGCAGTGTCTGATTTTTATCTCAATCAATCAACCCAATGGTAAAGTCAGGAGAAGGCCACATTTCCACAATGGGATGGCATGCACTTTTAGGTGGACACCATGGAATGAAGTACCTTTTCAATCAGCTCCTTTGTCCTGTTGTCCCACTTATTAGACAAAATTCTAATTGAAAGACCCACCTCTGGAATTGTTGAGCATTATTGCCTTGCTGGGGTGAGGCTCTTTCACATGTAGAAATAAAGCTAGGCCACTAAATTTTGGTGGGTCGCTTGTCCTTAATTAGCTTGAACTTTTGCCTACTGGACCCACATCATTACTGGCAAGAGAAATGGGCAATCTGTTTAGAGCAATACCCTTCTGTAATTTATTTTTATTTTTGCCTTTCCTTGCTTCTTCCAGGAAGAAAAGCTAAGTTGGCAACACCAGAACTTTCAAAGTTGGGCCCATAAAAGAATCGACCATTCAGAGCTGAAGACCCATAGCCATCAATCAGAACAGGTGGTCCAAAACTGCCAGCTTCAAATTGGCAGAGATTTTATTCTCATGTCATGCACTGCAATTAATGTTCACCTACCAATGGCATGCACTCGTGAAACACACTAGTCCTTGGATTGAATGTTCGGTGTGGGAGATAGCTTCCCTTGGTGACATCTGGAAAGAAATCTAAGTACAGGTAGCTGATAAGCAAGATCTTTGTTGATTACAGTGGCCCATCTTGGATCTATCATTGAAGAAAACTTGGACAATGGTTTGGCCTCTTTGGATGCTGTAGCACATGGTTGATCTTGATTCACGGATCTTAGTATTAGACAACTGGCGAATGTTACGTCTGCAGGAGCATGTTCATTGGATTAAATTAATTATTTTTCTATTTTATCCCTCTCTCACTCACTCACTCACTAGAGCAAAATCATCATTTAGAGATAATGATGATCTGGGAGAAAGATAAAACTCTTTTGGCTTATCTTTTGTTGTGTTCTATTATAGTATAATCACATGCACTAATTGGAAATGATAATAACAACCACTTAAAAGGACTAGACTTTTGGTCTACTTGCTCGGGTTAATTAGAGCAATTCTATAAAATTCGCAATATTTCAGAGAAGGAACGTCCTGGGTAATCTTTCAAAGGACCCACGCACCAAAAAAAAAAAAAAAAGAAGAAGAATCCACTGTTGTTTCCATAAAATGCAATATAAACTTTCTTAGTTGTAGCCGAGTTGGTTAGAAAAATGGGTGCGTGAGAATATGGGAGCTCAAGTTCTTCATATAACAATAATGGAAAAAAAGCTCGAAATAGTAGTCCATGTAAGCCTGTATTGGGGTGATTAGCAAAATTTTTTTTTTTTTGAATAGTCCATATAAGCCTGAATTGGTCTATCTAAGCCATATCATATATGCATATGATCTGATCTGCTACACGTGGGATACGTACCCTTACTCTGTATCAGTCTCTAGCAAAACTGATATGTAACGTATTGACTGCCATTTAAAAGTTAAAACAATGCTTGATTCTCATCTGCTCAGTTCAATAAGTCAATGTACTTTGGTTATTTTATATTTTGAAGCTTTGTGTAGATTGTCTCTTCTTTGTCCTCTTAACAGTCCCTTCAGCCATTTTCCTTGAGTTTGAGTGTGATTTGGATCTATGAAGCAATGGAATTAGATTCTCTCATAGCATGATGACTGATGAGATTTAGGTTCTGCATTTTTTTTTTTTTTATAATCCAACTAACCTGGAGCCAAGTACATTCTCTGTTTCATTCTTTGAACCTGGCACTAGATGTTGAAGCCTTACATTAAGGGCTGTCGAGATTTTTATTATTATTTATTTTACAAATCCAACTGGCAAAAAATAAAATAAAATTGAGGACTAAGTCCTTCCAAAAATAAAGAAAAAATGGGGTCAAAGACTGCAGCGTTTGTCAGCGCTAGAACTGGCTTCCCCATGCTTAAAAACATGGGATAGAAATATGGATAGGAAAAAAAATATTAGGAACATCTATTCAATGCATATGCTTAGCATTGGCGTGAACCCCCTGCTCTGTCAGGTGGGGATCACATGACAATGGGTGGGGGTATAAACGTGAGTCGCCCCCACCTGCTCTCATTAGGGGTGGGTTTGGTATTGATCTTGGTTGGATTTGGATTGAGTTTGGTTTGGTTCAGGTCATATGTGGTTTTTGGAACTTTGAACTGAGTGGTTCGGATTTCGATATTGTCTAATTGCTTGTAGGTGATGATACTCAACCATAACAAATCCCACCCATAATTGTCATGGGGCAGGTTTGGCATCAAATACTACAAAACCCATCATAGGTTAGGTAGGATATGGAGCAGCTCACATGCCAATTGTGCCGGCCTATTAAACATGACCAGACTCGTTGCTATCTCTATGGTTAGGGGCATCCTACACTGTGCATGGTGCATGAGTCTAAGTCACTTGTGTCAATGAATGAAAAGAAAAAGGCACTGTTTGAGATTTTTTTCTCCAGATTCACATATTTTTGAATCTTGACAAGAATTTCCAGACCAATTTTAGGTTTATCTCTCCTAAGCACCTTCCTTGAGCAGTGACTTGTGGGCTCTCTTGAGGCCATGCCGATCATGGGGGAGGTGAGGGATCGAAAGATTTGATGACACCTATGGGCATACAAAATATCAACCCGATTAGATCATTATAATCCGTTAATGTATGACTTTTACGTTTAATAGTTTTAGAAAATATTATTTTCTTTAGATTTTAATCCACTAGCGAGCAATAGTTGGGTGAGTATCAAACTTGGCATGTGCCACAATTCATGGGAGTAGTGAGTATGAGGGGGTTTGATTGATCACCGGTTACTATAAGTAAATGCAAACATCGAGTAATAATATAAATAATAATCACCTTTAAAGACAAACGATTGAATGTAGACATCAATAGTGAGGCTCCTTCGGTGTAATATTTACAATCAAATTTTTTTTTGTAAAGATTGTAAGGTTATATCGGGGAAGAGCTTGACTTCCCAACATAGGTTGTTGATCATAAGTGTGCAGTTACAAAGGTGGACTAGAAAAAAGAAGTTGTATAGATGCTCAAGGACAAAATGGTGGAACCTGAAAGGTGATAAGCAACTAGCTTTAAGGGAAAGAGTACTAGAGGAAGACGTTTGGGCGACAGATGAGAGTGCAAATAATATGTGGGATAAGGTAGCAGAGTGTATTCGGAGGGTAGGGAAAGAAGTCTTAGGAGAATCTAAAGGGGGTGCTCCGGTACAGAAAGAGGCATGGTGGTGGAGCGAAGCCGTCCAAGACAAGATAAGAGTTAAAAGAGAGTGCTTTAAAACTTGGCAAAAGGATCGAATTGAAGTGAACTTAGAGAGGTATAAAGAAGCAAAAAGAAAAACAAAAAAGACAATTAGTGAGGCCAAGGCAAAGGCATTTGAGGAGCTATATAGGCGACTTGACACTAAGGAAGGCGAAAGAGAGATATTCAAGCTTGCTAAAACTAGAGATCGGCGGACCAAGGACTTAAACCAAGTTAAATGCATTAAGGATGAGGATGAAAAGGTATTAGTAAAGGAGGAGGAGATAAAGGAGCGTTGGAAAAGCTACTTCTACAAGTTATTTAACAAAAGCAGTAGTAGTGACATACAATTGGGGCAGCTTACCATTTCTAGAGAAGAAGCGAATCATATGTTCTATAGGAGAATCAGTAGGGAAGAAGTTAAAGAAGTATTGAAAAGAATGAAGAATGGGAAAGCGGTTGAACCAAATGAAGGAGTGCTTTGGGGGTCTTGTGTGATCGGAAAGTCCCCCTCAAGGTTAAAGAAAAGTATTATAAGGTGGCGGTACGACCAGCGTTGTTATATGGATCAGAGTATTGGGAAGTAAAGCATAATCATGTCAAGAAGATGGAAGTTGCGGAGACGAGAATGCTAAGATGGATGTGCGAGATCACAATGAGAGATAGGATTAGGAATGAGGAGATTAGAGGCATAGTAGGAATAGTACCGATTGGAGATAAAACGAGAGAAAATCGATTAAGATGGTTCGGCCATGTTAGAAGGCGTCCAACAGAGGCACCTGTTAAAAGGTGTGAAAGCATGGAGTTTGCCAAGAGTAGGAGAGGGAGAGGGAGACCCAAGAGAAGTTGGAAAGAAACTATTAAATATGATCTTGCCTACATGGATCTAACGGAGGACATGGCCCTAAACATATTTGATTGGCGTCGTCAAATCTATATAGCCGACCCCACCTAGAGGGAAAAGGCTTGGTTTGGTTTGGTTTGGTTTACATACTCCAGATAAAGGGGATGAGATCAAAGAGAGTCCACACAAGTGGAAAACAGAGTCTACACAAGTGGGAAGAGTGGCATAGCCAATGATTGATCATAAGGTAGTCAGGTGACAATTAGGGTTGCCAACAAACTGAGCACCCCACCATTTGTCATTTACAATCGAGTTGTGTTTCTATACGTTCAACCTAATTATATATATAGACACACACAGAAATATTCGGGTGATAACTATTGGTGGGGCCCACCTAGCAACCCAACCAAACCGTACATAAGCAGGGAGCCCCTGATAATTATTGTTCTCAAGATTTGACACCTATCCTAATTGACTGGACCATTGGATGGAGGATTTTTGAATACGAAGCCATTAAACTTGTGGGCCACGGATGAAGGACTTAGGGTCATAGGATTTGGGTCAAACTTGATACGTGGGATGTTCCTACATATATCTTTCCATCCCGCCCTGCTGGGACCGATAGTTGGACCCCATGAATAGTTCTCATGGTGCTTATATAAGCGGTGTGTTTGAATCGAACCGGTTGGATTCAAGCTTGGTGGGCCAAATGTGATCAAATTTGACCACATTGAAACTTCAATGTTGATGGTTACATTGGGCAATGTCACTTACGCTGTTATGCAGAAGTTCAAAGTGTTTTACTGCCTGAGTTATGATTTTCATGTTCTGAGCTTGAACGTCTCCATATGATCATTTCTACTGCAACATCAAAACTTGAATGCACGTTGCCATCAACACTAAATCAATTAAATCATCTTGATTACCCAAAATTACAACTATTGATCTGTTGCTAACAACAGTGTGTGATTTACAGTAGACTTCATAAACTTTACTAAAGTAACAGATTTCGCATCAGATCAGGTATTTTGTCCTTGTCTGCCTTTATGTTCTCACTATATCACCTGAAAACAACCTTATCATTAGTCAATTGGTTGCTAATCATCCAACCTTCTTGTATTTGGGCCTAACACTGCGTGATCCTGCAAAAGTTATATACTATTTCTAGTAATGAATGGTGTCACATTATAGTGAGCAATGAGGATATATCACCATTGGCAGTCGCCTTCATAAGATAAGCCTTGCAATCTTTTCACAGGTCAAGTTGTTGAGAATTGATATGCTTTATAGATCCAAGTACTATGCAAGTAGGATTTAGATGGCCATCTACAGATAGACATCCTAAAACACCTCTAGGTTTCTTTGTACAGTTGTCTAACTTCAACCACCATGTGTGTATGAGAGAGAGAGCCTGACTGACAGCCTTATAATTAAAAAAAAAAAAAAACCAGTTAAACCATATCTTGAGTTCTAACTTAAAAAAAAAAAAAATACCATTTAGCCAAATAGGGTTTTATGGGTCAGGTTGCGTTGGGTGGTGCTGAATCTTGTACAAGCCTCGGGCCATTTAGGTATCAAGTCTCGTATTCACTTAGAATCTGTTTCTTTATTAGAATTTTTAGAATTTATGTCTAGAGGTTGTCTGGGAATTTCAAATGCTGGAATTCTAAAATGCCACTGAATTCTACGTTTCATTTTCATCTGAATTCTAGTATGATAATTTCTAAATTTCATAAAACTCTTGTTTCATTGCTACATAAATTCTAGAATGAAATTACATATTTTATGCATTGTAGTACATGGGACCCACTTTTTGTGGTTGTGAACTTGGGACCCAACTGTAAGAGTTATAATGTGGACCCACCTCTCAGGTCTATGGTACATGGGCCCATCTTTTAGAAATAAAAGTGTGGGACCCAATTTTAGAAATTTGAACATGGACCCATCTTGATAGGAATTACATGGGCCCGATTTCTATAATTGTGAATATGGGGCCCACTTTATTGTTGGTAGGACGGTTCACAATTGGGTGCCGGAGTTCCAACCAAACTTTTCGGAGTTCCAGAATTTTAAAATGCTCTTGGAGAGGCTAGCATTTTGGAATTCCACCTTTTTGGCATTTGAAAATTTTGGTTGCCTTGAATACTGGAAATCCCATTAAAAAAATATTGAATTTGTGACAGGAATTCTTGAATCCACAGACAGCCTGAATTCCTGTAAAAAATGCTTGTAAAGAAACATGCCCTTAGCAAACTACAGTCTTAATGGGTCAACCTTGGCCCATTTAGCTATCGAGCTTAGTACTCCATACTAGATCCAGGCCATGGGCCTGAAAGTCAACCTAGTCCCCCACCCATTTGCACAATCTCTATACCCCAGTTGCATTAAATATGTTGGGCCAGCTCAGGTTGGACCTTTAAGCTTAAACCATGCCCATCCAATTGATTACTGAACCAGAAAATTACACCTGGGTGTCCAGCCCGCGGGCTTAGAGATGCAGCTCAATGCCAGTAAAGTACAGGCCAGGATCAGGATAGTGCGGCCCATGAGCACCCCTATTGCCAACCCCAGTTAGATAGGTAGGACTTGATGCTATGTTATATGATAGGCACACTTTGTTGTACAATAGCTGATCATGGGATCAGGAAATTCATCATCATGACCATCATCAAAGCTTAGCCATTGGGTAACCTAACCCGTGCTATAAGCAATCAAATTAAGGGTTGCAAGCACAACCCCTAGTCACCCTACTTTGTATTGGGTTCAGGGCGACTTTCAGATTTGTGTGTGGGTCAAGGTCTAAGAATTTGGCCCAGTGAAAAAAATGAGCTGGGCTGGGCCAACATATGAATGGGCCTTATCAATGTTAAATCCTAGGCCTGGACTCACCTCAGGCCCTGGTTTAAATGACCCATCTTAATTATTAAATCACTGCTAAGGCACTTTTTAAGTTTTTAGGTTCTTCTCCCTTCTCTATGGCAATCGATTTTCATGGTATAAGAGATGAGAACAAGGCCGTTTTATGCATTGAAAATTCATAACCCATCAAGGGCTCTATTCTAACTTCATGAACAAGTTCAGGTAACTATATTTACATGTGAGTGGGCTTTGGATTAACCTTGAATAACCTGTGAGAGTTGTTTTGTTCATTCCTTAACTAATTAAAGGTAAACTGAGTGCTGTGTAACTGGTTTTTTAGGGATCCAAATAGGGTCTGAGAGTTGGTGGTTTCCTTACATAACTAGGTCTAAAATTCAGTTTTTTCTAAGAATCAGAAAAATGGTAGAATAGAACATCCAAATCCCAAATTTTGGAGCATATAGTAACAGGCATTATGTTTATGTGCTTTTACAGGGTCTCAAAGACACAAGCATCCTGTCCTTCATATATAATATGAAAGAACTCAAAAGATCAAAACAAAAAATGAGGTGAAATACTTGATACATAAACATCATTATGCAGGACATTGCCTTTAACTCCTAGTCAAATTTCATAGACACTATCAACTAAAATAGTGCCAGTTTAGGAGAGTTTAAATTTCTGAGACCTGCTTCTCATTCCCAAGCTACACCTGCCCAGTTCATAAGACTCAAAAAGCGAATTGGTGAGTTGACACTGGATTTTACAAAAGAAAGTGAACTGGCTTGGCCAGACTCGAGGTAAGTTTGGGCGACCAACTGGCCAAAAGCAAGTCAACTCACCTTCCATAACATTTACATACACTGGAATCTGCCTTCTTCATAATCTAATAGTCTTTCTTATCTGACAGCTGCTATTTTTCTTGTACATCTTATTGAGATTCTGAGTTTCCATTCACATATCAACGAGCCGAAAGTGAAGTTGAGACGGTGGCAATGGATGGTGATGACCCTGTGGAGGGAGGTGTCTCGCCACGGACTCTGTTGGTGACGTCTACGAAGGCAGGTCTAGTAGGTTCTTGCACAGTCTCACTGTTGCTCAGCAGCATAACCACCACTTCAGACATGGTTGGCCTTGAAGCTACGGATGATTGGGTGCACATGAGAGCAATGTCTATAACTTTCTTCAATTCTCCCGTTGTGCATTCGATTTGATTCAAGTTCTCATCAACCAAATCCATCAACATGTCATTTTCATGCAGGTTCCATGCCTGATAAACCAACCAATGCAACACAGATTAACAGACCTATTCAGTTTGAATAAAGAAAGAGCTTATTTTGCTCAACTTAAGATGGAACTTATTTCTGCTGCTTCTTAAAAAAGATCTTAGGTACTGAATAATTATTACGAATAAACAACACACTCATTTTATATCGAGTTTTGTAGTTAACTTCCTCTAGCCTTAGATTTATAGATTAGATTGTTAGCCTGATTGAACAGGGGTGTGAGGAGTAGTTACCCATTCAAGAAGGTACTGTTTTGCCGGTTCACGATTCACATCATTACTCTTTAGACCGCTGATGATTTCCAGGACAACCACGCCATAGCTGTATGTGTCAACCTTCTCGGATAGCTGCCCATGGATCGCATACTCAGGAGCTGTGTATCCCCTGTCAAATGAGATTGCATATTTGAGTTCAAATCAGAATACTTAAATTTTGGTGTATTTAGTATCTGATCAATCTGATTCTAAGTTAGCATGAGTGACAGCAGCTAAAAAGTACTGACTTTGACATTAGATTCCAAAGGGCCACATACGTTATTGAGCATTTGCAACAATCTATCGTACTATAATGACTCATTTGGACAGATGGGATCCTGTCATGGAATCGATCAAATAAAGGAATCAACAATGTCCCTACATTTGATTGAGTCATGAAAACGAGTTTTAGCTGACTGCAAATGGGATAATGCATGAGGATGACTGAAGTTTTTTTTATCCTCATTTGGAAACTTTTTAGAAATTCTCCTGTACTCATAAAAGTGATAAAATTCTAGTTCATTGAGTATAAGCTTTCTAACAATTGTGATCTTTTCACCATATGGCGCAATCTTTGGATAGGCTATATCTTTTATCGAACAATACAAACTCAATTAATTGATTAGTGACTAAGCTCACATAGGTGACATTTTTTCACCAATTTGGGTTCTTGTTAAAACATACATTCCAAAAATGTCGTCTGAGAAAGATCTGATTCAGGGATGTTCATAGATTTCCCTTGGAATAATTAGCAGAAATGACACTGAACTCGAATCATCTTCCAACATCTCTATTGATTACTGAAGTAAGCAGAAATGCATATATGAACAAATGCAGAGTGCCAAGACAGTATTAATTTTCAAAAGGAAAAAAAGGAATGCCAAAGAAAATAAAAGATTGTCATTAGTTTTAGAACTAACAATGTTCCAGCAAATTTGGTGCTGAGATGACTTTGGTCCCCTGGAAGAAGCCTGGCCAGCCCAAAATCAGCGATTTTGGGTTGAAATTCATCATCCACAAGAATGTTACTGGATTTTATGTCTCGATGTATAATACAGGAATGGAATTCTTCATGGAGATATGCGAGCCCGCGAGCCATGCCAAGGATTATATTGAAACGCTGCGTCCAATTTAGGGTCCCTTGTCTGTCACCTGTGGAATAAGTTCACAGGGTTGTTTTCAGGCCAAAGCAGATAAATCTGAAAGACTACATTACCATATTAGTCTACAAGCAGGCCAATTTAACATGAGCATTGGAATGTAGGCCTTCTTAAGGCCTTCTGCAACAACAGGAAATCTACATTTACACTTCAATCTAGCCCTCAAAATGAACAAATTTTTAAAGTGCTAAAATGGCAGATGATCACACACAACTAAAAGCCAAAAGGGGCAACAAACCCTTCAAAAGTGTCCATTCCTCACAAAGAACAATATACATCCAACTGATAACCATTATTAACAGTATTTTTTGAGGATACTGTCACAAGAAAAAGAAAAAGAACATGATCCCACCCTAACATTTTAGGCATAATTATGATTCCATCTGAGTCACAGTGCATTTGTAAAAGAGTGCTTAATGCAATGAGGGGTGAGTTTAATCAGTCCATATGTCGGGCTTTGTCCATACACACCGAGAAATGGCATTAAATGAATTGCAATAATCAGATTATGACTTTGGGTGCATCAGAAACAAATTCTCAGTTACTATTGAAACAATTATATAGAGCAAGAGACGATACCAAATAAGAACTTGTCGAGGCTGCCATTTGCCATGTATTCATAGATGAGCAGCAGTTGTGAACCTTTCTTGCAACATCCAAGCAGACGAATGAGATTGCGGTGATGAACATTACTTATAAGCTTTGCTTCGCTCTCGAAATCGGCCTTTGCCCTGCTTGATTGGTCTATTATAAGTTTCTTGACAGCTACTATCTTTCCATTTTTCAGAACACCCTGCCATTATCAACATTAAAAAAAAATGTTGCTTTTGAGTGCATCCAATGCTACTGAATGCCAAAGATGAGATTCAGAAAAAGCAAAGCAGAACAAATGACAATTTTCCTTAATGCAATGATAACTACCAATCAATGAACAGGAATTGTTTATTTGTTCCTTTGAGGTTTTGACAACACTGCAAAGCCACCTCTGAAGCAACTAACCTTGTATACATCTCCAAAACCTCCTCCTCCTAGTTTATATTCTTCATTAAAATTTTTGGTTGCAGATTTAAGATCTTTGTAACGGAAATTCACTGGGCCTCGAAGCTCAGTGGCCCCAAGTATGTCCCCTGCAAAAAACAATTATATTACAGTGGCATAAATTACTAGAAGAACTTTAGTTTACAGTTGCATATCAGGAAATTTACTCTAGCGATCTGAGGATATGATTGTAGGGAAACATCAATTAAAAAATGCAAAGACTCATGTTACTAGCAAATGCAATATTACATGAGCGCCCTGGGAGGCCCAGTATAGATAAGAATGTTGGAACTTATCATATGAATGGCTTGGATCAAGCACAATGGGCCCCATGAGAGATCGGACCCCTCACCGCGACATTACCTCTTTGAGAGGATACAGCCAGGAGACCCCACACAAATAGGACAAACGGACTGAGAAAGTCCTGAAACCGCGTTAGACTTTCTGACCAAAATGGCAGCAAGAGCAAGGAGTGCTCTAAGGCTGACTTAGAGAAAATTTGAATTCAAGCAGTGTAAATCAGTGGGGCCACCTTTCAAAATCTGAGCTGCCCAAAATGAACGCATTCACATTCTATGTGTGTATTCAAATTTTATCCGGATAGAAGTTTTTCCCACTAAAAGATTTATAATCTCCCCACACCCCCCCAACCAAGTTACCTTTCTGGGTCTTCTTTTTCTTCTTTGTTCGTGCAAAAATAACGAACACCAGTAATAAGAGAAGGAAGACAACAGCTACCCCTCCCACAACACCTCCAATGATGGCTTTCTTCTTCTTCGATCCTCCTGCAAAATCCACAACACCTCCTTAATTTTAAAGTCTTCTTGCCCCTATTTTCAATACTAGATGTGATTACCTATGATGATGATGATGATGAAGAAGAAGAAGAAGTAAATAGTTACTCACTTGACAAGTAAGGGCTGATATTCATGGACTGATTGGCACTAAAGAAGGCAGTATTAGAATACCTCAAGAAGCAACCAGCATCCAAAGCCCTCCCATCAGCATCTGGTGGACACTTTTGTATGTTCCCATACGCTACCCTCAAGCAATCTCCACAAGTACTCTCGCTCACTGTCCGCGCACACTGCGCCACCCCATACACCACTGCACCACCACCCCCATCCCTCTTCACCGCCGCATAAAACCCGCTAATCCTCGGCGTCGCCACCATGAGATCCCTCAACAGCTGACCGGCTGTGTCATTAAAACCACTCTCCTTCGACACCGTCTGGTTCCCGCAGAAGCCCGAGTTTCCAACCTGCGTGCCCTGGTCGAAGAAGTTGTTGCTCTCATACCTCAGGTAGCACCCGTCGAAGATAATTCTCGCTCCGTTGGCCGCCGAGCAATTGCGGATCATGGAGGCGGCGACGGTGAAGCAGGAGATGCAGTCAGCAGTGGAGAGGTAGTCCCTGCATTGGAAGAGACCGTAGACAGGGTCGGAGACTAGAGCATTTGTGGCAATTGCAAAGCTGGTGGAGTTGAGCTGTGACCGTAGATCTGATAGGGTGTTATTGAGGTTGGAGAAGAAGGCGGTGGTGCTCGACACCTTGTAGCGGCTGCAGGCTTCAAGAAGCAATCGGGTTTGCGGGTCTGATGCAGCTGGGATGGAGGAGAGAAGGAGAGAGATGAATGAGAATGCAAAGAAGGAGAAGATGAAATGGGTGGTTTTTGTTTGCATGTTGAGCTGATTTTTTGATAGAAATGGTTTGATATTAATGAGTTTAGAGAGAGATGGTCTGCTATATCTATCAGGCTTTATTAATTTTCTGTTATAGGATGAGGATTCAGATAGAAAGAGAAGTGGAGAGAGATTTCAAAGAATCATAGGAAGGATGCTCAAGTGTGTCTGATTCTATTAATGTATCTTATAGATTATAGAGTCTGCTGTCTGTCTCTTTTAATGGTCTTCGTTATGAGTTAGTCGTGCTTGAATTTTGTTTTCAAGTCAAAATTGTTGAATGAATAATTGCACATTGTTTATGGGATTCTTCTTCTTCTTTTTTTTTTTTCTAAAAATGAAAGTTAGGTCGGGACCTCTCTTTAGGTCAGTAGATTGGCACTTGGGAACTTACATTTCAGTCCATTGACCGGCAGGCTAATGATAGGAAAGGATCACTGACTTTTAATTGTCCATGAATTCCCAATCCTCCAAATATCTAAAATTCCCCTTGATATCAAATAAAGGACTTATGAACCGAAAATATTTAAAATGAAAATTTTGACATATAAGTCTTCCTTAAATTTGATTTTTTTTATTTATAATTTAAATTCTGATAATGTCATTAGAGTCGCTTGACTCTAATCAATCTTTTTTTTTTCAAAACTTTTTTGTATCACATCCTATGATATCATGGGATTTATCAGTTTCTGTATCATACATTTTCTGCAACCAATAAGTGAATTACTTTATTAAAATACGAAAAATGATATTTTATGAAAAGTAAATACACATTTGACCACTATTTCTCAGAATCTATCATTCGAATATTTTTTTTTACCGAAGATGCTGTATAGAAGTCATGATGACATTATGAGACAATCTCATGTGACATATATTATTCTGATGATGTCATGGGACTTGCGGCAAAAAAATTATAAAAAAAATATATTGTTTACCAAAGTCAAACGATTTCAGTGATATTATATGAGTTTTAGTTAGAGGATTTTACCCAAAAAATCCTTTAAGACTTGTAAAAAGCCAAAAGCACCATCAACAACTTATAAAGACCACTGTAGTCCCAAAGGCTCTGTTTGGTAATTTTTTTCAATTCTTTCGCTGAGCAGGGATATCCCTGCTCCTTTTACCTTAAAAAGACACCAAAACGGGTCTAACTTTGGGGATTTGAAGGAAGAGAAGATTCGTGAGCTTTTCGACACCAAAACTGCTTTAAATTCCATGCAGATCTAGCGAGTTTCTTCACTGTCCTTGAATTTCTTTCCTTTTTCTTGCTATCTTCTACTTCTCTATAGAGAGAGCTAGAGTAAGAAAAATGGATCAGATTTCTTCAACGACCCTTCTTCCAGAGGCATTTCAAGGAACGAGAGATGACATCACTGAACAAATTGGGTTCATTTGGGAGCAGGTCAAAGGACCTCTAATCGTCCCATTGCTGAAAGTTGCTGTTTTTGTGTGCCTTGCAATGTCTGTAATGCTGTTTCTAGAGAGAGTCTACATGGGTGTTGTCATCATCCTTGTGAAACTTTTCGGCAGAAAACCCGAAAAGCGCTACAAATGGGAGCCTATACGTGACGATGTCGAGCTGGGGAACTCTCCATATCCCATGGTTCTTGTTCAAAAATTAAAATCCTAATGTGAATGATGAGTGCCCAAATAATGCAAACCTGATTGTCTTTTGGGCTAAAATACTTCCAACCATCACAGCCCACAACTTTTTACCAGCCTAAGAATTTCTAAACATTTGTCCCCGCCAATTAACAAATATCATACCATAAGGTACGTCTTTATGAGATTTCAAAAAAATGAAATTGCTCATTCCACTCTCTGCTTTTGTTTGTCATTGTAAATAGCAGGTTATATCAACTTGATTATAATCATTTATCCATTTATTTTCAGGGATGATGTTGTGCAACTGATTAGTAGGGGCGCATGATCATCTTATCCATTTTGCACTCTTTGTAAAGAGAGGGGACACAATCGACAGAGATGACACAATTGTTAATACTACTTAACATATATTTTGGTGTTGATGGATGTTGAGGAGAATGTCAAATGCTGTGCTAATGGATGTTTCTTATACATATTTTTGGTGTTAATGGATATTTCTAATAAGTAACATTCATGTAGTACCTAATGTGTTTGTTGAAACTCTATTTGGAGTAGTAATATCTCAGCCACAAGTATCAGGTGAGCGGGGATGTCCCTATCCACAATACTCTAATGTGCGGGGATATCCCCGTCCCAACTGATACCAAGCACCCACAGTACTCTTGTAAGCGGGGATATCCCCGCTCATAGCACTAACAGAGGCAGGGATATCCCTGTTCACAGCACTAATTTGGGCTGGGATATCCCTGTCCCAACTGAAACCACCTTGAGAGACTGTACTCTGGTGGGCGGGGATATCCCCGTCCCAACTGAAACCAGTCCTTGAGAGACAGCACCCACAGTACTCTGGTGGACAGGGATATCCCGGCTCACAGCACTAACAGAAGTAGGGATATCCCTGTTCACATTACTAATTGGCATCCACTATCCTCTTCTTCCTCTAACGTTCTGAAACGAATCCTGGTTCTGTAATCAGAACCAAGATGCAGCGCCCTGCTGCCCTTGTTCTTGCAGCGCCCTGCTGCCCTTGTTCTACTCGATCTCCGACGAGATAGAAGCGGCCGCCCGAACCGCTGTCCGGCGACATGAGGCGCAACCAGAAACTCAAG
Organism: Litsea cubeba; assembly: GCA_012931725.1. Lineage (NCBI taxonomy): Eukaryota > Viridiplantae > Streptophyta > Magnoliopsida > Laurales > Lauraceae > Litsea > Litsea cubeba. The sequence continues at coordinate 4,904,261 of CM022954.1, read as the reverse complement.
GACAGATTGACCGATCCTATTTCATTTATGGAACAGAATCCTTGCGTGGAGATGGAGATGCGACGGAACTGGGTTGTGTATGATCTGTGTATGCGCTGAAACTAGGTTGTAAAATCCTGAGCAACGCCTGAATCAAGCCCTAACCCTAGGAAAACCTAGAAGAGAGAAGAAGTCGAATGGGAAAAAGGAGAAAAAGGGTTTGTTTAAGGGAAAGGAGCAGGGATATCCCTGCTCGGCGAAAAAGTAAAAAAAAGTACCAAACAGAACCTTTGAGACTACTGTGGTCTTTATAAGTTATTGATGGTGCTTTTGGCTTTTTACAAGTCTTAAAGGATTTTTTGGGTAAAAACCTCTTTTAGTTATGAAATTGAGAAAATTAAATTTAAAGAAGACTAATATATTAAAAAAAAATACGGAATTGCTTCATCACCTAAGCATGAAATTTATAGAAGATAAATTCAAGTCAAGCAACTGTACGGCCACACCATTTGAACTCGGGGGCTCATTGTAAATACCCAATGGCATTGTGGATGATCGGATCCAAAAGAATATAATGTTGGTGACATAAGATTCGAGTTTTTAAAGAATTTCCCTCCAAGTTGCCAACTTTTCCAGGAATTTAAAATGGGTCAATGCGCCTCCATGTGCGAGCCGCCTCTCAACAAAGTTTCATCATTATCAATATTAAGGACCTAAGTAGCCCATTAGCTAACAGATACTTGTATTATGTATTGCATAAATACATATATTTTGTATTTAACTAAAAGATACTTGTACTATATATTAAGAAATAGTAAAAACTAAAAAGGTTATATAGCAAAATAAATTTTATCATAATGCATGAATATTTATGCTTTTCTTAATTTTTTTGGCCATTACATGAGAGGGAATGGTAAATTATCCTAATCCATGAGGCCAAGGATGTCCTCGAGGTTGCTCCATCTACTTCAAGAAAGGGGTTGGGACTCATGCGAGTTGTCACACACATGAAGAGGGAAGACTCGCAACAAGCAAGGATAGGACACCCACAAACAAACAAAAAAAATAAAAAAAATTCTCCAATGTGAGTAGGGAGTAACCCTGAAATATCTCTATTCAAATTCCCACCCCATCTGGATGAGAGGTGGGTTCTGGTCAGCTGTGCAATCTCACATTTTTTTGGACAAAAGCATACGTTAGAGGATCAAGGAAAGAGGTGAAAGAGAATTTGGGAGTCCAATCAGCATTATGGGCCCACTGAGACCCTATGTATCTATGTTGATTGGTCTAATACAAAACATAAGATGTTGGTAGCACATCAGGGAAGTGGTAATTTGATTTGGACGTTCATAACTACTTCACTCGAAAAGGAACAAAACTAACTGTCAAACTGGAGTACCCTTCATTTTGAAGTCAGCTCATCTTCATCAATGGTATCATTAGAGCCAATTGATCCAATCTATATAGGACCCACTATATGAATTATTATACCTATCCATCCACACAAATAGGTGAGAATTATACTGACTTTCTTATCTAAATGGGATCCAAAATAACTAAGCCACTTAGGCTGGCACTCGTACTTCTACACACCTCCATAACTGTGCCTATCTGACCCATTAGATCCAATCTATGTTAGGCCCATTATATAAATCATTTTATCCATCCCTTCCAATAACTATTTATATGAGATCCAATAGATGAAGACCCTGCAAAACCTATCTAACCTAAATGTCCATGGGTACCAACCTAGTTATCAAGCCTTTGCATTTGTTCATCTACATTTGACTCGATTGATGAAGATCATATCAATCAGTCAAATAAAAATGGAGATCTTTTATATTTTTTAATTCATCCAAAGTGATAGTGACAAGGTTATATCTTTTGTAATAATGACGATGATGATATTGAAGTGTTTTTCTTTTTAAATGATAGTGATGTGTCCTTTCTATTTAGTCACCATGATGATGATGATCATTGATTGAAAAATCTGTGAATGATTTAGTTTTTGAAAATTAACATTTGTGAATGTGTTCAAACATAAATACTGCTAGGGCTGTAAAAAAAAAATTTTGGTGTGACAGTTTATGATATCTTTCTTATAAAAGTACAAGTATCCTTAATTGGATTTTCCACGTCATTTTTGGTATCATTATCATTTTAATTGTGCTATTCCAGAGTTATTTTCTGAAATCTAAGAGTGTAATCAAAGTGGTTTTTTTATGTTAGGCTCAAATCTATTTTTTTTCTTTTTGGATGAAATTCTCTCAATTGTTCAAGAAAGTTCATGAAGGAATATAATGGTTTGCTCATTGATCGTATTTGAAGGTAAGTTTGTATAATCTTTTTATTGAAATTTTGACCATTTCATATATAACTCATACAAAAACATGATTATTTTTAATGTTTATAAATATCTTGAATTATGGATTATTTTGCTAATATATTCATTAAATTATATATATATATGAAAAATGTTCATAGGCATTAATCACCTCTCACCATACTATGGTGAGAACTTTACACACCTTATGATTCATCCAAGCCATTCATATATACGGGACCTCCCTTCATAGCCATCAAATTCCGGGGCATGCACCCATTGAATGGACTATACCATTGGATTAAGTAGGGGTACACAAAAAATACGCCGATCCGTAAAATCGATCCGATCCGATCCGCTGAGTTTTAACCGAATCGAAGGTAAACGGATTGGTGACGGGTTGAAAATCCTATAATCCGTTAGCAACGGATTGGTGACGGATTTCACCCTCAATCCGCGGATTCAATCCGATCCGATCTGTTGACATTAAATATAAAAAAGGAAAAAAAGAAAAAACACTAAGGGATTTAAATATAAGTTGAGGTCTAAATTTAAGAGGTCTAAATATATCTGTAATTTTTACTTTTTTGTAATTTGTTAGCTTGTATGCTGAAACTCTTTACAATATGTTTAATCTCTTTTTTATCTCTTTCTTAAACATTAAATTCAACGGATTGAATGAATTAAACCGATCTGGTCGGGTCCTCCCACAGATCGGATCAGATCGGTTTTTAACAGCCACAGATTGGTGACAAATTCGAAACCCATCAATCTGTAGGTAATGGATTAGTGATGGATTTGGCCTAATCCGCACCAATCCGATCCGTGTACACCCCTAGGATTGAGGGTCAATCTTTCTATTTTTAATATAAAGTCATTAAACCTATAGACATGAGATCAAGTATTTAGAGACATGAAATTGACTCCATTTTTTATATCTGGTCCGTCATGAGATAGGGAGCAAGCTTCAAGATATGACTGATCATGAGATTGAATGGGTGGGGCCACCACCTACTCGCTGGTTGTCTTGACCAGCAGGTCAATGCAAAACTTTCCAAGAGAAACCAACTTATTCCACACGTTTTGTTTGCCCTTGTCTCACTTAGCCACTCATTTGTGATATTTTTAGATCAACTTGCATCCACTGTGGGGCCCAATTATTGACCCTTCTTATGGCCTGCCTTCTCACGTATGAGGATATCATTCTCCATAGTCCATCCGACAAAGCATAGCCCAAATCCAGCCCTCTCAAAACCCAGATCGGGCAGGGCCTTTCAAAATTTGCCTCTTCATCCTGTCACACAAATGAAGGAATCCGACATAAACATGCAGTAGATACATACATATAGATTGAGTTTTTTTTTTGATACCCCACACAAGGGGCCGGACATGGGACTTAAGAGAGCCCATATAAATAAAAAGAGCAGCATACTTAAAGCGATCTCTAGACAACCGGGTGAGACATGGGATTACTAACAAATTGAGTAACCCCTCGTTCTTTACGTATGGATTGGATTGTAATGAATTGTGACTGAATTAGATAAGATATCACTTGAGATGATGTGCATAGAGTTGTAGTATGTGTATAGTACTGGTACATACCTGTATATATAACACACTGTGTACTAGCTTAATTAAAAGCATGTAAATATTATACAGAAAATATCACTATGAACTTCAAACCTAGGTTTTCTTTGGAGCACACTCTATCTATCACAGTGGGGGATCGAGCTAGGCCACTGTAGCTTGACCCATAAACCTTCCCACAACTGATAGATGCCTATGAATTTCAAACCTGGATTTTCTTTGGAGAAACTTTCTTCCAGAGTGGGCCCATTGGGAGATCGAGGATGGTATATATGCAAAATATGGAGTCGCCAGTCAAGTAGCAGCCATGGCCGCGCCCATGGGTGCCAAACTTTCCACAAGGAATGAGTAGCGCTACCATGAGCCAAGCCCCACACGCTCAATACATCAGAACGCACTACACTTTTAACTAAGGATATAAAAACATGTTTTCTTCCTTGGGAAACTTTCTACATGCAGACATCTCATGGGGAGTTTTTTTTTTTTTTTTTTTCTTTTTCTGATGTTTGCATGTAGACATTTTCGTAGGAGAAAATTTCACTTTCCGATATATTTCAAATTTATTTATTTTTTTATTTTTTAGCTTTTTTTATTCTAAAAATCCAAATCTGATTTTATTAAATAAGATTTTTTAGGGCCGAGCTTAGCCCAGGGCCATGCATAACATACTAGTAGATTTTTACGCACCAGCTAGTCATGGATACAACTACTTACCTTCATCATCATTGTAAAACTCATTTACTTAGAATTAACAGTATGAGACCTAGGACTAGGAGATTTTCCTAGTGAGGGGTGCTATATAAAATAAACTTTTGAGGAAGTTATATAAGAAGTATTTTTTAGAGGCCATGGATGCCGTATTCAATTGTGTTCAACTTTGTAATTTGTAAATACCTCATAAGACATGTATATAATGAGACAAAGCAATTTGACTAGTATATTTTATAGATGTCATTTTTATCTAATCGTCTATTATCCATTCCATACAAGTACCAGAAAACGCCCTACAAGATGATTTGGCCCAATCATCGGTAAGCCTGCCAATTTTTGAATGAGTCTTCCCTAATTGTAGCCTGTAGGCCGCCTTCATTGCTGCCTAACATCACATGCTAACCATTAACAGTAGGAGGGGCGTGTTGACTGGGTTGTTTTTCAAATGAACAGCAGTTGACCCACTGCTTATAGGCTCATCTATATTATAAGTCCTGTGCTTGGGATTCACTGCTTTGTTTTTTATTTTTTTAATCTTTTTTTCTTTTTTTGGTGCCTAGCAAAGGGGGCTACGACCCAAAAAAACCCACACAAGCGAAAAGAAAGACTCACAAAGTCGGAATATAAGCTCATACAAGTGAAAAGTGTGTAATGCTCAAGGATCGATCACAGCTGGGTAGCTTGGTGACAAACATGTTACCAACCAACTGAGCAACCCTTTATGATTCACCACTTTGCTAGCACAAGTAAGCATGCGATGTGATATTTTTAACTTCACATGTTTGGGTAAAAAATGGAGTAGAGAAGTATATTTATTATATGACATCACTTACCTTTTATTCCTCCACAAGTCACTCTCTTTTTACCAGAAAAAGGTGTAATAAAGTGCTTAAGGAAAAAAAAAGTAATTTTCAATCTACATCCAGCTCTTACCTACACTTAGGTCATACTATCCAAATAAGAATTTTACCACACTTCCATTTTCACTTTAACATGCCTTATCTTAACCGTTTCCGTTATCATTTTACATCGATCCACTTCAACTTTTGCTCCTCCAAGCATGTAATCAGAGTATCAGACAGTAAGAATCACTAACTTCGATTTTTTTCCTCTTCTATTCCAATCAAATAGGTTCATATGATGTATTTGGTGGTGAGTCCATCAATAAATAAAATCAATTAATAAAGTTTGACCCATTGCTGGTGCATAGGATAGCCTAAATGGTGAGCCCCAACTTACTAGTTTTAACAACAGGATTGTTTGGAGTGTCCTCGAGGCTGGCTTAAGTTTTGTTTTTACAAGTGTGGTCCATCGATCATTTGGCTATTCAAGAGTTAATAATATAACGGGCAGCAGTTTTGGAAGAACGTTCTAAAACATATGCAGCCATGCAGGATAATGAATCAGCAAACTTTCTCTCAAGCAATGGCCAATAAAATTGATCAATTGATCAAGATTTTTTCATAAATAATTAATTTATCAAACTCTTTTTTATATGATAAAATGAATCTCTGTAAAAGTTACTATCACGATGAATCCATCTTAACATCGCTTATATGATGATAATCTTATATTTAGAAAAGTGGTATAGAGGAAATCAAGTCTCTGGGAATTTATCCAAGTGGTCTATATTCAACTCTAAACGATGAAATAAGAAATAAAAAAAAAAATAAATAAATAAATAAATAAATAAAAAACTATGAAGAGGTTTCAGACTTCCATTTTCATACTCAAAGTATCTGGCCTTTTTGGTCAACGGCCAAAGTTTAATGGGACATGAACATCTGTCAATATTTTTGTCTCGTTGTACTAAGACCAATTCTGACTTTATTGAGGAGGTACAACTTTTTAAATGGAGCCTGATTTTATACCTTTTTTTATATAGAAAACATCTAGTTGTTGTTTAATTTTATACCATTTTGAGCCGTGTTTTTTTTTTTTTTTTCTTATGGCGTGTTGTTTACGACCGAAAACTTTGATTCTTTTGAGATTTGCCAAACTACACATAGATCAAACCATTGGAGAAATGCTTCACAACCCAGTGGCAAAAAGAGGCCTCTCACCTTATAAGCGCCAGGGATCAATCTCTCTGGATATGTAGGTTTCACATCAGTGTTCCCACCAAAAAAGTGGAAAAAAGATTGATCCATTCCAAATACTGAAGTGTAATATTTCTGGGTCAACCATCTAGGTTGGCACCTTTATGTATTTGACCCCGGAGCTAATTTATAGACTGCTAGATTAATGGAACTCTGAGAGCCTCTGATCAACAGCAAAGATGCTTGAGGCTTGTTTCTATTTTACCCCTTTGTTCATTTTTTGAAATCTATCTTATTTCAGTTAATTACAACTCAAGTATATTTAGTACAAGCTGTAATAGGAAAAGCATTTGTACTTCCAACATCTTCGAAGATAATCTCCCAGGAATGATATATGTGAAAATGTCAGGATAAAACTAACCCAAATTAATCTACACTCTTGATTTTTCATTTCTGCTAATTTGAGATAATTTGCATTTCACCCTCAATCCTTGCATTTTTAACCTATCATCTTCAATAACCCATTGAAGATTATTCAAGTTTATTCCCATTAATCTATACTAGTCAGGACTAATTAGTAGGAATTATTTATTAGGCTCCAAGAGTCCTTAAATTAAAGAGTTTAGAGTGAATTGAAACAAAATTCCTATCAGGGGAAAGCCACCCTCTAAAATTTGTGTAAGAGGATATTCAGGAGCTCAGGTGTGTTATTAATTATCTCAACAACAAGACCTAGACCTCGAGGTGTAATGGTGTCTTACAAAGGAATGATCTATTCTAAGGGGAAAGTGGGGTGAATGAACTATTCCAGTGAATAGAGTCAAACAACACATGAACATGGTTCACTTTCCTACACTTCGATGGTTTAGTGAGCTTATCACAATTTTTTTTTCCAAAGCTAAAACCATTTCATATATGTGCGACATATCAATACTAATTAGTGATCTATGTTTTGATTTGGACCTTTTTTAAATAAAAGGAATGCTCCAAAAGGTTATATTGAAATTATTAAAGACCTGTATAAATGAGCAATAACGAGTGTTGGAAGTACTTGTAAAGAGACATGGGAGTTCTCATATATTTGCATAAGGGGTCAGCCCTAAGCCCTTACCCTAAGTCCTTATCCCTTTGCATTGATTATGGATGAGTTAACTGCTCATATTCAAGAAAAGGTACCTTGGTGCATGTTATTTGCAGATGATATTGTGTTGGTAGATGACTCAAGAGATGGTGTGAATGTAAAACTCAAGAAATGACAAGAGTCTTTAGAATCCAAAGGCTTTATAATAAATTGTACAAAGACGGATTATATGGATTGTAACTGGATAGGCCAAAAAGGATGTGGATGGAGGTAGTAAAAATGGATATGAGGAAGTGTAACTTATATGAGAATTTGGGTTCACCCACAAAATCCACATGAAAATCCTCGATTTGCCCCAAATTAAACTGAAACTACCTATTAATGTACGCACCCTTCAAATGAAAATCCTTGATCTTATGCGAGGCCATCAGCTGTGCCAATGATTAAAAAAGACAATATGGAATCAGGCTGTCCCCATCGAATCCGTCCCCATGAGAGCATTCTCCCTTAATATAGTCTTCTTTTAGCTTTAGCTTTCAGAAATGCATTCTCCCTTAATATAGTCTTCTTTTAGCTTTCAGAAATGCTAATGTAAATGTGTAATGATGTATTTGATTGTTACTGAAGCTAGCAGTGGGCCGGTAGTGTACAAGGTCTGCCGGCCTAGATGAGACTACAAGGCGACGTCATTTAGTTTAAGCTTGTACAGGCATGGAGCATTCTCCCTTAATCTAATCTTCAATTTTTCTATTGCATATGCATTCATAATGTAAGTGTAGGAGGGTATCCGAACCGTGCGGGGCTCACCGGCGTGGAGGGGTTGCCTCGCGTGCGGTGCCCGCCCTTAGTTGGACCCTCTACAGGAGGTGGGACCACCATCCGGGCGCATTTGTATACACTTTGGGGGGCTTACCACTGAGTGCCCTTAATCATGCGTTTGGCTCCGTAGAGTGGCCTCCCCAGGACTCGAACCCGTGACCTCTCACCATGTGATAAAGGTGTTTTGGGAAGCATCCTGGTACCACTTGAGCTATTTTTGTAGGAGGGTATCCGAACCGTGCGGGGCTCACCGGCGTGGAGGGGTTGCCTCGCGTGCGGTGCCCGCCCTTAGCTGGACCCTTAATCATGCGTTTGGCTCCGTAGAGTGGCCTCCCCAGGACTCGAACCCGTGACCTCTCACCATGTGATAAAGGTGTTTTGGGAAGCATCCTGGTACCACTTGAGCTACTAGCCCAAGTGGTACCAGGATGCTTCCCAAAATACCTTTATCACATGGTGAGAGGTCACGGGTTCGAGTCCTGGGGAGGCCACTCTACGGAGCCAAACGCATGATTAAGGGCAAATGCGCCCGGATGGTGGTCCCACCTCCTGTAGAGGGTCCAGCTAAGGGCGGGCACCGCACGCGAGGCAACCCCTCCACGCCGGTGAGCCCCGCACGGTTCGGATACCTTCCTACAGTAAGCATTTAAAAAAAAAAAAAAAACAAGCCGAGTCAGCTCAGCTTCTCCAATTGTTAATACAAGAAGCTTAGATAATCATTAGACTCTCTGCAACATTCAAGCCTGAATTCTATCATTACATTACGCGGATGGATGTCAGCGGGCATAGAGCTCGGAAATTGACACAGTGGCATTTGATGCAGGCAACTCAGTAGCCACGGGCGATCCTCCATTGGCTACTCTGGTCTGAACCGGATGGGTGGAATTTATGAAGTTGGGTCTGGTCAGTGTGAGGCCCAACTCACCGTTACTTGACAGCAGCACAACCACATTCGACATGGTTGGCCTTGAACGAACCGACTGCGTGCACATCAGACCTATCTCTATTACTTTCTTTACTTCATTTGGTTCCAATTCATTTGGGTCTAAGCTTTCATCCACCAATTCCATCAAAGAGCCTCCTTCATACAGCCTCCATGCCTGTACAACCAAAGGTGAAGAATGTCAGAAGATGATCGTAAAGATTGCAATTCTGCTCATTTCAAATTGTGTTTCTAAACTTGATATTTGATTAGTGATCGCAAATCTTATCATGCATGATGGATTATATCCAAATCAAGTTGGCTATAAATTAAATTTTGCGTAATGATCTTTAATGCTTTCTTTGTTCTTTTCTTATTATGTTTTCTATCATTTGTCATATATTATCAAAAAACAAATGCATAGGAAGGAACAGAACATTATATAGGACAACAAAAAAACATATTTGTATCCATATATAATATACGTCCTAGACCATTTTTCACTTTAGATGATGTCATTCTGTTTAATGCATTGTCTACTAACTCTACATTTTGGGAGGCCTTTAGCGATAAAAACCTGTCGACAGGAGTCTACTTTTGTATGAAAGTAGCACTCGGCCTACTCCACATGACTAAAATAAATTTATAGCAGATGATAGTTACTTGTTCCCTAGTAGTTTAGTGATGGCAGAGATAAATGCATCAGATGACAGCAGAAGTAGGAAGAGTGAAATGCTTGAAATGTTTTAGAAAAAAATTACCCATTCAATAAGGTATTCTGTTACAGGTTCATGTCTGATTTCGCTACTTTTTCGACCGCTTATGATTTCCAAGACCACCACACCATAGCTGTAAACATCAGCCTTCTCAGATAGCTTCCCCTTGATTGCGTACTCAGGTGCCATGTATCCCCTACAAATGAAAAATTGTATGTGTCATTCACATAAAAATGTTACAGTAGAACACTATCTACCTTTTATTAATGAATTCATGATTTTCCCGAAGAAATGAGAAGACGATAGAGAGAAAAAAAAAAAAGAAAGAATTGCTAGGACACTTGATTGTGATTACTTTTGACTCACAGGGTTCCACCAAATTTGGTGCTAAGATGGCTCCTGTCTCCTGGTAGAAGCCTTGCAAGCCCGAAATCTGCAATTTTAGGCTGGAATTCATCGTCGAGAAGTATGTTATTGGGCTTTATGTCTCTATGTATAATGCAGATGTGGAATTCCTCATGCAGATATGCGAGGCCACGAGCTGTGCCAATAATAATATCAAGTCTCTGTTTCCAGTTGAGGGTTCCACGCCTTTCGCCTGTGAGGTGATAATCCAAACGACTTTGTTCAGTAGAAAAGAGAGTACAGAATAAAATGCATTCCATGCTTCTATTTGCAATGGCAAACCAACAAACACATTCATTGTCCTCATGATCCTGCCAGGTGAGCTAGAAAGTTTCCTTGTGGTGATATCTGAGCTTAAAATCAGTCCTTCTGGTCGTCTGATATGGACAATTGAAATTAAATCATTTTCACCAGCAATCATAAACTTGGATGGCCTATTTGTTTGCAATAAAACACATAGCTAGGAATGGTCAAATGGTCAAATAAGCTCCACTAAAGGATTATTAAAGAGGTGAAGTTTGAATAATATGATGTGTGAAGGATATAAGATAGCAGTGTAGATGAGACATTGGCTTTCCTAGGTATTGAATTACTGGTGTGTTGGTTGGTTATTCATTTCTAACCACTTATAGCATGCATGCCTATGTATTAACAAGGCCCTTAGTATAACCTCCTCTGCTAAAAAGTCCCTAACGACGTGTAGTTACTTTCGTATTAAATTTAGAAAGAATATGATACCAAATAAGTACTTGTCAAGGCTGTTGTTGGCCATGAATTCATAGACAAGCAGCAGTTCAGGGCCTTTACTGCAACATCCCAGCAACCGGACTAGATTCCGATGATAAACATTGTTAATAAGCTTTACTTCGAACTGAAAATCTTCTTTCACCCTGTCTGATTGGCTCACCATAAGTTTCTTGACAGCAACTATTTTCCCATCTCCCATGATACCCTGACACGAATGTAAATATGAGAGTCATTTGAGAGTATCCTCAAACTAGGTGAAAGATAAACAATTTCTTGATTGGAAAAACTAGATAGTGGAAGAATGAAGTGGAAGTTTACATTACTTCAAATAAAACTATATAAATCAAGTTACCTTGTACACATCTCCAAAACCTCCTCCTCCCAGTTTATTTTTGTCACTGAAGTTTCTGGTGGCAGATTTAAGATCATCATATTGAAAAATCACTGGGCCACGCAGCTCTGTTGCCCCTATAATTTCTATAGAAGAAAACATACATTCTTTTCAGAAAATCATTGGTTAATGACAAGTAGTAAAATATAGAAAACTATAGTGGGATAATTAAATTTATCTAGGCTTCTTCCACGTAACCTATGATACCCATTGAAAAGTTTGATGTGAGATTAAACGATTGCAAGTAGTTTCAGAGTTTTGGTATTCTTAAGAAGAGTATATCAAAAAAGAGAAATGATGTTTGTGGCTCATTAAAAGTAAAGAAAAATGATGCTTGTGGTTATTTTTGCCTGTTAATGGCTTGTTCCATGTGAAAGATCTCAAGTGAGGAATTGATGAAGGAAATTCAAGTGATGGAAACAGAGATATTGTTATTTTGTACCTTGCTGATTCTTTCTGGCCTCTTTAGATCTTCGATGGAAAAGGAATAACAAGACAAGTAACAGAACCAGCACTGCTCCGCCAACTATACCTCCAATGTTGTTTTTCGTACTTTTCGAACCTCCTGCATGTGTTACAATTACAGTTCAACCATTAAAATTGAACAATACACTTGCACCCCAGAATCAATCTCAATCCAAGGCCAGCCTTTGACAATTCTTTCTAATCCAGTCCTATAAATCCATAGTGGTGTCCATATTTAAAATCTGAATCACTTTTTTTTTTTTTAATCCGTAAATCTGAACTTTACAGACTTTTAATATCTCTGGACAAATTTTATTTCAGTTAAGAGTTGACCCAGTGTCTTGAAACCCTTGTGGTTTTTTTATTTTTATTTTTTTTTCAAACATTTTTTATATGTGGTTAGGTTAGATGTCATGTATACTAAATACCAATCCTCTTATACCAAAATAAAAATAAAAAATGACCAGTCCTCAATCGGGGTCCAGCATTGTAACGCCCCACCCCTTACCCATGCATGATATTGTCCGCTTTGGCCCACTGGCCTCACGGTTTTGTTTCTGATGGGCCTCAACCATCAAAAGGCCTCATGCTAAGTAAGGGTGTAAGCTCTACATATAATCCCAATCACTTTCCTCTCTATAGTCGATGTGGGACTCTCGGGGCGTCATATTCCACCCCCCTTAAGGCTGCATGTCCCTGTGCAGTAGTCTGCCAGCCCCTGTAGCCTGCCAGCCCTCTTGGCCCGCCCACATAGAAGCCCGCCCACTTGCACCAGACCACGGCAGGGGACCCACACTCGAACTAGTCGAGAGTCGGCTCTGATACCATTTGTAACGCCCCACCCCTTACCCATGCATGATATACCATTTGTAACGCCCCACCCTTACCCATGCATGATAGTGTCCGCTTTGGCCCACTGGCCTCACGGTTTTATTTCTGATGGGCCTCAACCCATCAAAAGGCCTCATGCTAAGTAAGGGTGTAGCTCTATATATAATCCCAATCACTTTCCTCTCTATAGTCGATGTGGGACTCCCGGGGCGTCACAGCATGTCCATCTAATTTATAATGTTTTGGAGGCATTTATTTAATGTACTTTTCATTAAGGAAAACTTTCACCTACAACTACAAGCAAGCCGTATACTGTGATAATGAGGTCAATCCTTATATGCAAAGTATAGTGTTAGAGATTATGATGAGTTTGTTAGAATGTTAGTAATGTTTGGATCTTGGGAGATAATCCGGATAAGGTTAGTGTATATTTACTTATAAATGTAGATGTTTTCATTTAATAAAATTTACGGTCGGAATATAGTGATTCTTGAAATTCTAGATACAGCAGCTATAGAAATGGAGAGGTTTGGAGAGTTTGGTCAGCAATGTGGACAATTTCTGTTGTGAACTGTGATTGGGTTTGATTTGAATTTGCATCCGTCGAGTTGGATAGTTTGATTTGCGGATGGTGGTGTGGACTCACCTATGAAATAAAAGTCAAAATGATGAAGTTGCAGAGGATCCGGATCCAATTGGACGCAACTCATACGCACTGGACTTTGATGATTTGGAGACGGAGTAAAAGTAGGATACAACTACTGCATTTGAATATCTGGTGTGGGCGCATCTGGTGCTTACGTGCACAATATATTTGTCTGCATCCGGATCCCCAACAACCACATATAAGATTTGGAATATGATTTGATTATAAGATGATTAATGCATATGATTACTTTAATAATGCATTAGATTGTACTAATTAATCAAATCATGTGCTCAATTTTATTACGGGTCTAATTCTTATTAAAGTAAAATTTGAGGACACGTTACACATTCTTAGAGGGGATGATTTGAACTGTTTGGATTATCGAGAGGTGAGACCTATTGTAGAGTTCCACACATTGCACTCATGTTGGAGATACTTAACACAGGATCCGGGCATCTGATAAAAAAAAAAAAAAAAAAGTCAGATGAATATTTTAAAGTGTCATTCAACGGAACTCAGGTAATGTAAACAACTAAAATGGGAATGCAAGGTATATAAGCTTCAACATTGGTTGTTGGCATTTCATAGGTAGTTGGTAACTGCTAAGTCAATTGTTTTTAAAAATTATGAAGTCTGTATGAGTGGAGATCTCAATAGTGTTTGTACTTGACATGGAGCAGGATCCATGAATGTCCCCTCAGCTTCGCTGTATTAGCGATTCCAGTTAGTATAAGGATGATACTTTTGGGGTAACCCACCATTGAATATATATAGAGCATGTGGCAGGCTTGGACTTCTGGCCAGCAACCCTACCACAAAGCTAGGGTCCATTTTGATGAGGTATGTTAGCTGTTCAATCATTCTCTTCGATGGAATTGCCAATAATATTCATTCAAGCTTAGTTTTAACAAATAGCTAATATAACTGTCCTTGTATTTTATATGATATGCTGTTGGCCAATCCTCAATGTCATCATCTGGTATTCAACTCTTGTCCATGGGAGAACAGCTCTTTGCCTGAATGGTAAGGAGTGGCAGTTTTCATCTGGCTATCCAAGATTCGAATATTGGATACGCCACCTTTTCTTGTCTGTGCGAGCTTCCCATCCCACTTGTGTGGGCTTTTTTTCCGTGTGTGTTGGCTCTTTTCTCACTTGAGTGGGCTGTCTTTCCGTGTGTATGTGGGCTCTTACTTGAGTCCCAACCCCCTTGGTTGGGTTGACAAAAAGAAAAAAAAAAAAACTCTTGTCGATGGGGATGGAAATACATGCTTACCTTAATATTTTTCTTTTAGGTACGTAGATAAATATTAGGGAATTTTACAATTCAAAGTCCTTTAGACACTCAATCCCCAAATTCATGACTAAAAGACACTAAATGTCACCAGAGTCATTTGACCTTGAATCCCATGAAACCCATGATATCATAGGATCTACATGTTAAAATTGTTGAAAAGCTACTTGGATCCCATAATATCATGGGTTTTTAAAAACCCATGATATCATGGGATCCAAGGTAAAAAAAAGACAGGGGAGACCAGAGTCAAACGACTCTGGTGACATTATGTAAATTTGAGTAATGAAATTGGGATAACAAAATCTAAGGTGAACCAATATATCAAAACCCCATATTATTTGAGTGCAGTGCACCACATTTTGGTGTTGCAGACAATATGTACATTACACCACTTTCTACAGCTTTAAAAATACTTATAAGGCTATAAATGGACAATAGAACTAATCATTATTTTATATTTATCATTCATTTTATATCATTAGATTTTGGAGAGAGAGAGAGAGAGAGAGAGAGAGAGAGAGAGATATGGACCTTTTTTAAGTAAGAAGCTAATATCAGTGGTCTGGTTATTGCTGAAAAATGGAGTATCTGAATACCTCAAAAAACACCCTTCATCTATAGCTCTCCCATCACCAGCTGGAGGACACGCCTCTATATTCTGATTAGCCAATTGTAAGCACTGCCCACACCCTTCCTCACTCACCGTCAATGCGCACTGCGCCACCCCATACACCACCCCACCACCCCCAACCTCCTCCCTCTTCACCGCTGCAAAATACCCATCAATCCTCGGCGTCACCATGCAAAGATCCCTCAACAGCTGACCCACCAACTCCTTAAAGCCGCCTGCTCCTACAGCCGTCCCGTTTCCACAGAACCCGGCGTTGCCACTGTCTGTCGCCTCGTCGAAGAAGTTGTAATCTTGGTACCTGAGAGAGCACCCGTCGTAGTAGACTCTGCCATTTCTGGCCGGAGCGCAGTTTCGGATTAGGGACGCTGCCGACGAGACGCAGGAGAGGCAGTCAGAGATGGAGAGGTAGTTCCTGCACTGGGTCATGGTGAATACTTCGTCTTCGCCCTGACCATCTTGAGCTGTGGCGAAGTGGGAAGAGAAAAGCTGGGTCTGGAGAGAGGAGAGTGCTGTGTGGAGGTTGGAGAAAAAGGATGAAGAGCTGGTGGTGTGGCTTGGGCTGCAGCGTTTGGTTATTAAATAGGTCTGGGGGTCACATGTGATTGGATTAGTGAAGAAGAGAATGATGATAAGAGATGAGAGAGTGAACAAGGAGAAGATGGAATGGGAGCAATTGGCTTCCATGCCTTGAGATGGTTGAAAAATGCATGGGAGGAATAGCAAAATAACTAATAGTTCCCTATACATCTCATAAGTTGACTAATGGGCCGGCAATGGGATGTCTGTGTAATGACGTATGTGAGATGGTCAAGTTTTGTGGGCCTATATCGAGCCTAAAAGAGCGACGTCATTTTGTTTAAGGGTCGTGTTCAGACTTCTATGTCAAAGCTCTAGCCCAACCCAACTCTTGACCCGTTTAGGAAGGGCTGTCAATGGGCTGGAACTGGGCTAGCTGAGTTCGGATCAATGTCTGAGTCGGTCCGGTCCTGGTCTGACCAAAATACTAGGCCCGGCCTGTCAATGCGTGGGGATCAGGCTTGACCAGTTGAGCATGGTTCCAGCTCTGAGTCCAGGTCCTGGTCTAACATGGATACTAGGCCCGGGCTTAAGCCCAACCTTTAAAGGGTTGTCTTTTATTCAAACAGCCCTTTTTATGCCATTTAATTAATTTAACGTACACTTTTTTTCCTCTTTCGGTAGTGCGCCCCCCCCCGGCGCCCCCGTGTGAGGTGAAGAGTAGACCTCGGGTGAGGTAACCCTCTGGCGAGGGAAGGTGGCATGCTTGGGTTCGAAATCTGGGCCGCTTATATCAGAGAATGGTTTTCAGCTCCCAGAAGATCCGGGCCGTGAAGATGGTGGGTGATAAGCCTGAAGCCTGGAAGGAGCTGTCTGGACACAAAGCCTAGAAGCAACAAATTTGTGCAGGTCAAATAAGGGGTGCAATTTGACTATTTGGATGTGAAAATGCACCTCACTATTTGACATGCAAAATCAACAATAAAAAAAAAAAGCCATATTAATTGTGGTCCATGATATGGGACGCAAAATCAACCATAAAAAGTTCCTTGATCTTAAATCCAATAATGGAGCCGGGGATGTACAAGGCTCAAAATGGTTCCCCATGCGGTTCAAGGGAAGTTTTTTCATCTAAAAGGGAGTTGGGCAACATTGACTTATATATCAGTACCATTCACCAAAAAATACATACACATAATTAAAGACACTCACACATATATATGTTTAGATATTATATTTTAGTGAAGTTTTCTGCAGCATAAACACTTGCATGGGGACGTCTTGATCTGCAGCACTGCGACGTCGACTTAATCTGTAGCACTGTGTCAATGCCGATGCGATGTCAAGATTTAGTGATTTTGCCTGTGCAGCTACAATTAGATTGACATTCGTGCTTGAGCAGTTGGAATTTAAATGGTTCTACAGTATCTTAAGGGCATGTGATATCACACATATAGCCCCTATAGCACCATATTGTACGAAGACCTTTATGATGAATATTTAAACTTTGATTGTTCTAATACAAATATCGAATGTAAGGACAATAAAACCCCTTGCAATTTATATATAAAGAGTCCATTAGCCTATAGCCAAAGATCAAATGTTGCCGAATAAGAGATCTAGCCCTAATCTGGGCCAGGCCCTATGGCGAGTCTTGAATTATCATAACATTCGTACCAGAGTAGAATGAGGCAAGACACAGATCCTTTGACCACGTGTGAAATATTGTTGTTACCTACCCAACGAGTCAAAAGGCACATGGGACTTTTATGGGATTGAAATCCGGCTGCAGGAAACTAGGCTCCACATGGGGGACCCATTTTCTCCTGGGCCCTGTTGGAGCATGCATCCATGTCGATCGGTCGTCACCCAGGGCGCAATGAAATTAGGAGGTTCCACCTTTTGTGATGGTCCAGATGCTTCTCTAAAAGCGTGTACCATGTAATAGTACCAGATCACTTCTCACAATGAAATACAAACCTTTCAATTATCTCCAAAAGTTTCACTCCCATAGAAGTGGAGTCTTCTGTTTGTATGAAAATAATTATGTGGAATGGTTTGGAATTTATGGGATGCAAATATTTCTTCTGAACGGTTTGGTCATGTAATAACAGTAGTAACTGTATAGAAATGGCAAGTAAGGGGAGTTCTGAACAACTCCTATTAGAGGCTTAAACATCTAATTTGCAATATCAGACCACCACGAAGTTGTTATCCACGAAGAGGTCTAAGTCAAACAACCACAATAGAATCAATGACTGGAGCCAAAAGGTGGGCAAAGCAGGCCAGGTCAGGTCAGACCCTGTTTCTTCATTAGAATTTCTAACAAGTTTTCAAGCTGTCTAGGAATTTAGAATTTCTGTCGGGAATTCTCTGTTTCTTTGCTAGAATTCAGGAGCTTTTCAAATTCTTGGCATTTGGAATCCCTTAAATGCTGACATTTGAAAAACCAACTTTTGCAAGAGGATTTGGAAATCTCTCTCTCAATTGGATTTTTAGAAATGGGACTGTAGCATTCCGACTGTATGGAGAACTTCATTGGCTTTGTATGGTTTGGCATTTTGGGATCAATAAAATGGGTGACAAGTTCTATATATAGCATGATGTCAAAATTTGTTGCTGGAGTTTTTGGGATCGATGCATCATGCTACTCCTGACTCATGCCCTAATTGAGGATTATTAGATTGTCTACATATGGGATTTGTGGATTTAGGGTTTATAGGATAGTTTTATAACACAATTTTTCGGGATTTGTATGAAATGGAAGGGGATGAAAAACCTATAATTGAAGAGTTTATTCCTAGGGGTGTTTGGAAGTTATATTTTGTAATTAAGTGGGGCCCATGTATATATCATATTGGACATACGAGGGCAATTTAAAGTTGAATCTGCATATAAATAATACATACATGACAAGAATTTTTGTTAGAAGTTCTACTAGCCTTCACACAAGGAATTTGTGGAGATGGGACTCAAAATTCTCAGGAATTCAGGTCATGAATGAAACAAGGAATTTAAAATTCCAAAATTTAGTAGCATTTCAAATATTTGTATTTGAAATTCCCAGACAACCATCAGACATGACTTTTAGTAAATAAACGGGTTAACATAACTTTCTTAAATTTTTTCAAACCACTGATAGATATAACAGTAAGGCACCTTATATTTACACCAACTATTAGAGATTGACCATTGGTCCTCTGTACTCTTTTGGTACCGTAGCAAGCCACTTGAAAGCATGAAAGCACCCACACACATGAGAAGCGAGCCTAAACACATAAAAGCGAGCTTGAATGCCAAAAAAAAAAAAAAAAAAAAGAGGTTGCCAGCAGCATACATGCGAACAAAGCATCACATCCAGAGATCAAACCCTAATTAACCAAATGAGAGACAAGGTTGCTCACCCATCACCATTCCAACAAAGGAACCAGTTCTCCCCGGCCCCCTTGTTAAAAGTTTCATTCCATGCACTACTGACCAATTTTATTTCTATTCAGTATTAAGTCTAAGGACAGCAGTACGGTTAAAATCATGATTCCATTTCCGTCCGGCCTCTACGAATTTCATGTTTGCAATGGGGAAGTAGGTCACGGTAAATGGAAATCCACGCTGTAATGGTCACATCCGCCATTTCTGCAGGACAGCTTGTCTTCTCTTGGCGTGTAGTGTTCCCATGTATTAACAACCCATAATTCAACACCATGGCCCATTGCTCCTTCATTTGTCCTTTTTCTTCCCATACATTCTTGCTGTTAAGAAAGAATTAATTAAATAATGGCACCCTCTGAACAGTAAGCACATATCATACTCCATTGAGGTCAAATCATTATATGTACGAATCCCAAAGTTAAGTTGTCTAATTTCATCATTGTAATGTAACCCAAGTGTTACCTTACCTACTTGGAAAGTCTAAAGATTCATTTAGTTGCTACTTCGTATCTTTCACCCCTATCACCTTATATAATTCACCACTCTCCTCTTTGATAATTTATCTACTGAGCTCACATATGTATCCATTAATTCAAGCATTCTAAGCATATTTATTTGCATGAAATTAAATGTGCAGGAGTTCATGGTCTTGAAGGCTACAATAAAGGATTATCACAGCGGAGCGGGATGAGTCATATCAAGGCGACATATATGGAGACTAGACTTTCGTAGGATTTGACTTACTAATGAGTTGTGGAGTCACCCATTATATTCCTATTGTATTAAAGGGAATACTATTTGATGATCATTTTCAGATAATTCTCATTTGTTCTTCAAATATTTAGAAATGCAAGTCTTATAATTCCTCATAATTCATTTACATGAAACAAAAGGCTTGTAAGACTCATTTAGGTGTACGTGCTATGGAAATGAGAAAGATACCTTTCATTTGATTCAGTGCTTTATTTTTCTATCACCATTTATTAGGATTCTCATTTTCATTTTCAAAGAGAAAAGTTTGAATAAGGACCGCTCACCATGAAAAAAAACAGAAAAGGAAAAAAGCTGAGGTGACATGTCTAGAATCCAAGTTCCAAATGTACCCAGAAGGAAATAAGCCAAGACTACAGCGATGTGACCAGCTTGTTGCTCAGGGATCAAAGATCAAATCCAACAGTCCAGGATTGGGCAGGACTCAAATGGGCATAAGTGTGAGCTTGACAGAGATATTTTAGGGATCAACTCAATCTGGGTCCAATGGGGATTCTAGAACTTGGATCAATGCGATGTGAAAGTCCGCCCGATTAGGGTTCAAGCCCAGTAAAGGATCCATCAAGTGGTGGGTCTCATTCCCAAAGGCCACAATCTCCAATCTGTGCATACATGTGAATACATGATGATGCCCTGATAAAACACTATAATGAAACCATGAGTGGATGAGGGGAGGGTCCTATAAAAAACGGATACGTTCCTCTTTAGGTTGGTTGTAGTCTCATTGGAAAAAGCTTTTTGGTCCAATTGAGTACTAGTGGAGAGAATCTGCACTATCAGGTCATGGAAGCAATCATTCAACAGAAAAGAGGAAAGTAAGTTTAGTAATCAGTTTGTGGATGCTATTTTCTCATCTTCAGAGCTTAAGATCCACGCACCGCCACGTTTGGGTCTTTCAGTTTCTATAAATAGACCAGGGAATAATAAAAAGCAAACACCCAACTTATACAGTGAAAGGCCATTTCGATATACTTTAACATAAGACCCTAGATATGGTTATTCCTAATGGGCGGCTGCCGTATTTTGGTGTAATCTAAGGGCATGTTTGTTTGGAGTTATTTTTAAGAAGAATTGTAAGTGTTGAAAATTTTTAATGCTTGAGAACATTTAGAATTCTTCGGTTCAATGATAGAATTCCAAAACTCATTCTCTTAAAAAATCACTTTTAGCCATTGGAATTCTCCAGAATTTTAATTTTCTGAATGCTGAATGGTAGTGAACATTTTGAACACCGCTTGAGAGACATTATTTTGAAAACTATCAATCCACCGGCAACTCCATTGATGAGACACTTCCCTTCCACATAAATAATTAGGGTCAATTCCCAGTTATACTCTTGATGGTTAAGAACTTGTGTAAACGAAGTGTGTGGGTGTGGGCGTCCTTATCTTTAAAAAAAAAAAAATTCTTATAGTCCTACGCGGGCCCTAACAGTATGATGTTTATTATGGATTCTTCTTGTGTGTGTTCCAGTGAAACTCGGCATGAGCCAGGCAAAAGGACCAACATATATCACTTATATTGGTGACATGTATCAGGACACCAGATATGTCAATAAAATTGTATTTTATTACAGTTAACAAGAGATCAACTAATAGTATGTAAAGGATGCATCAGTAATATACAAGTGTGAACCAATCATCAAACAGATATTTTTTGGAACATTGAGACCTCATATAGAAGCACATAGTTCTTCAACGTCCAGCCCAAATGTACAAGTCCAAACAGATAAAATGAAGAGGCTCACTGTACTTAGTAGTTGTGGGACATTCATGAGTTCTCTAATAATTAGAGGTAGCAAAAAGGTACCGGACCTGCAAACTCGAATCACATCCCACCCATTTAAACTGCAGTCAGGTTATGTGGACTGGATGAAGATTCACAAATGTGGGTCAGGTATTGATCCATTTAACAAACACCTCGACTGGGGTTGAGTCTAAACCCCCAAAACCCACTCCACCCTTTGATTGGGTTAACAATTCCTGAGTCAGAGTTGAATTTTACGGTGGGAGTCATCTGCTGAAAATTTAAGCTGTTCAAAATAAGTGTTTTTATAAATTATGGAATATCTCGAAAGCAAATTTTTATTAAAGTAAAATTTTGGAAATCCCATTATAGGAAGTCAAAGATTTTTAAAGGATCCGGACTCTTCATGTCCTTTTACACTTGGCACTATGGGTCTCTTTATAACCAACAAAGATTCCATTACCCCATCAATGGAGAAATGGATTTGGAGAGAGATGACACACGAGGATGCGACAAGTATAATAATCACAGGTCGGCCTCTTTACACATGGCAGAGTTGACATATGTTCCAAACCCTTTATACAGTGGGCCTTGCACTGATGGACTTTGGAATATTGTTGTGAAAACATAGTGGAAACTGATATTTATACTAACAGTTATTAAGTCTCTCATTTATATTACTATTGTCTCTTCATCCAATTAGAGGACACAAGGTTTCCAAAGAACACCAAGTAAAGATCCATTTGAAAACAGCTTTCAGATGCAGCCAATGGCTACATATATGTGGTGTGGGTGATTCCATCACTTCTTCATTTATTTTATCAGCCATACCTTTTGCCTTTACTAAGATATATTATATGGAAAAGTGGGTTAGTGCCAAAGAAGAGCTCCTTTTCCCCCTCTTTCCAAGGCTGATAAATAGCATCATGTAAGATAGATAAAGAGCATTCATTAATACAAAAGGCAAAGAAACAAAACTGATAACCAGTATAATGCGAGAAATTAAAAGTTGGTGAGACCATAAAAAGATGGTTCTTGGGGTTCTTCTTAGTTGATTTTCTAATTAAGGTTCATATCTTATGATATGTCTGCTAGCAATAATTTGAAGAATTCTACATTAGATAAATTCGAGACCCTCAACTTCATGTCATTAACTTTGCTTGCTAGAACGCACAATTAGTGAATTAATATGGAGCATTCAGTAGAACGTTTTAGTAATTTTACTATATAATTAAGTTATGTAATTCTCCTTTAGACTAAGAATTTGGAGAACTAAGAAATATGAGATTTAACGAACATGATGATCAATTTCAATAAAAGAAAGCTAGGGCTCGTTTATTTGTATGATACTGAATTCTTAGGAGTGCTTATAAAAGGTCTTACAATTAAAATGGCTAAAATTGAATAGATAAATGTGAAAATTTAAAAATGGCCATCAAATAATCTCTTCTTAATTTGCTGGAAAATAATCACCTAAACATCTTCTTAATAAATAGAATATTAGCCGGAAAGCTAAACTCTTGCATACATCTCCACCTGTTTTTCATCCCTAGCTCGCCTCTTTAATATTCTTTTATTAGATTCTACAACGAATTCTAAGAGATTCGAGATAAAGATGTAAATGGTCACTAGCATTTTTCTTTTTATTTATCAATATTTTTCCACTCATTCACATGAATAGTACCTTCATACATCCAAACTGCATGCATTTATTGTTACATGCCATGTTTACTCTCAATCTAAGTGAGTCTCACCATTTGATTAATCCTATATTAAAACATGGGGAGGATTATTTTAATAGTTTTTTAGGTAATTCGCTTGTAGAGTGAATTCAAGTAAAATGGTCAATTTAGGAGGCATGAAAAGAAGAGGGGTCATTAAAAGAGTACCAAATTTCAAAAGCGGCCTATTATTTTTTTTTAAAAAAATCAACAAGCAATTCTCTCATTTCACTCAATGACAAAAAAACAATCTAATTTTTTATTAAAAAAATAAAATAATACATTCTTAAGCCACTAAATGATAAAAAAAAAGCCTAAAATCTTGATTTGACCCCCTCTACTTTTATTCTCTCATTTTGACCATTTTTGTTTTATAAAAAGTAGATGCTCTACTTTTGTTCTCTCCTAATTTAACTATGCACTTCACTTCACTCAATAAGAGAAATTCCCAAACAATTAGATACTTGTAATTATAATTGGTTTGAATTTAAAAAAGGGGTCCTAATCTAACTTTGAAACAATAGAACTGGAGGTAGGGACATCCACACATCCACAAAAACTTTAATTTCTCAGTAAAGATATATATAGCCACACTTGTAGCTGTTTGGCTGCGGTTACATGGTGCCATTAAAAAATGTTCAATTGGTGGGCACCATGTTCCAACAAGCAAAATCAAATCATATTGAATGGATTTAATCATACTGCCCGTGCATGGAAATAGACCCACCAAAGGAAAACCTACGGTCCGCCGTCCATAATTAAAGAGTTGATATTTGTGGAGGATTGCTGTTCATTAGCACAGGAGACGGCAGTGGTATTCTCTCACAAGTTGTAGATTCAAAATCTTTTTATATGTTTTAAAATAATAAAAAAAACTATTAAAAAACCTGACCCCACCATAACCGTCATAGGTGGGTTTTGTATCATATATCATAAAACATAAAACATGTTACGTATTACCGTCCAGGCACTTGACGATACCATTTTACAAGCCACTTTCCCCAAATATCTTTTACTATTTTTTTTCAAGTTCTGGATTTTTTAACTGTAGTTTTTTTAGAACAATTGGTTGTCTTCCTGAAAATATAAAGGAATGCAAGTCATTGGGTTATTGGGTTGGATAAAAGGAATACTTTCGCATTGCACGTTCTTTATCAGAATTACGAGATCCCAACCACCTAAAAGTCCCCTTTATAACTTTAAAAAATAAATAAATTAAGAAAAATTTTCCTTTTATCCAACCTATTAATCTAGGGTCCGTTTCTTTACTATAATTCAATGAATTCCTTTCTAAGAAAGTTTTGAATTCCCCAGCATAGTGAAATTTCCTAGATGCTCCATTTACTCGAGCATCCATAAATTCCACCGTTCGAATTACCATGTATAGTGAAACTTTTGTATACTTCATTGTACTTGAACATTCAGAAATTCCACGCATCTAGAAATTCCACCAAAAAAATAAAAGAATTAAGATTTTTGAGTTTTCCAAGATTATTTGAAACCTTTTAGGTGGCTGAAATTTTAAAATACTTCAAAAAAAATATGAAATTTATAAATACTATGATACAAGATGTCACATAATGTTAAAAAAACAATCGCAACATATCACATTTCAGTGAAAAATTCTTATAAAGAAACAAATCTAGCGAGGTCCAGCGAGGTCGCCAATATGTTAGCGTGAACAATGACCAAACGTCCAATTTCAGTAAAAAAATTCCTATAAAGAAACAAATCCAGCGAGGTCCAGCGAGATCGCCAATATGTTAGCGTGAACAATGACCAAACGTCCAACATCTTTACTTTTTATTAAGATTTTTGAATCATCATGCATCGAAGATAATTCATATAATTTTCGTACTGAAATTCTTTGAATTTCAATAAAATAAAGATCATATTAACCTAAAGCACTCATGAATTTATACATGTTGTACCCTCATCTCTAACTAGTTTCCATTTTAACCTTCCACTTGCAATCATCATCTCCTTATGATTATCCATCCAACTATAATATAATATAATATAATAAAACTGTAACACCCATTAGAGCTGTCTTTATACTCCATCTCCATCTCCCTCGTTCACACTCAGTGGCGTATCCGTAATTAATCCAACAACTGCGGGCATTTGGTCCTCTACTCGACCCGCGGAAAGACGTTTATTGTGGAGTAGTTGCAGGAGAAGAACATTTCCTAATTAAATTAGTAAGAGAGAACGAAAAGCTACAAAGAAAAAAAAAAATCAGAAGAAAACCCTAGAAATTTGAGAAAGGGACGAAAAGGGCAAATAGTAAAATAAACGAAATGCTTCCACAATAATTGGCATCAAATGCTTTGTTGGAATTCGCACTGTTGCTGAATTTCGAGATCGACACTTTGCTTTCTCTCTCTCTCTCTCTCCATTATTTAATGGGATCCCATACACATACTACTTTTCAGGAACCAATTAGGGTTTTCGTTTCTGCCCCAAAAGTTAAAGCTTTGAAAGGTACGCTCTTTCTCTCTCTGTCTTCTCTCTTCTCTATATATATTCAAATCGCTGCAATCGGTTCTGTTCTCAGTCTGATTACCCACAGTTTGAGGTTTTGCCCAAGTTCTGCGCCGAAATTGTGGGTTTGTCGAGTTTGTATGTGATTTAGTTGGTGATTTGGATTTCGGGATGGAATCGTTGAGACTTGGTGTTTTGATTGGGTTTTGGATGTAAAGATTTGATCTTTAATGTTGGGATATAGTTGTTTCATCTGAATAACCAGGCCTGGGAGCTGATTCTTTTGTATTTGTCTAGGTGAAGCTGCAAGGGCGAAATTCACCGGGCAGCTGTAGTTGACAGAGTGAAGGTGGAATTGGAGTGTAGGTTTTTTTTTTTTTTTCCTTTCTCTCTACGAAATAGAGTTATTGAAGAAGCTGACAGAGTGAAGTAAAAAGTTAGGATTTTTACGGGTTTTGAATTGTGGAATTTGAAGGGCGCTCAAGCAAAAGCAATTGCTGGATAAGGAATTGAGGCGAGTTCTGCAAGTGGAAATTAACAAGTTTCAAGTTTGGGGGGTTCAGATTTGGAATATGGGAGAGTCATGATACAATAGGATTTGAGGGCCTCTGAATGAAAATGGCAGCCAATTCGAATATGAGTTTTCACCACGGGATGATTCAGGCTTCAACGTTTAACCGTCATGCGATTGCATTTCCAATCAGGAGCGATAAACAGCTCGGCTGGGATGATTCCTGTTGGGAATTCTGGTGGGTTTGGGATCATACCGTGTGGGAACACTGCCGGAATGAGCAACATGGCTGGAGTGATTCCAAGTGGGGGTTGTGGCAATGGCCTTCTTCTTGATACCGTGCCAGGGCTGAAGCATGATAGTGGGCTGGCAGTGGAGTGGTCTTTTGATGAACAATCAATATTGGAGGAAGGCCTTGCTAAGTAGGTAGCTTTTGCCTTACTATTTGTGTTTTTGTTACTAGTTCCTGTCCAGTTAAATGCTTTCATGGTTCATTAACTTGATATATCTTATAATATTCTGCGGTTCTGTGTCTTTAATGAGCATTTCTTTACTTTCATATGAATTTGAGAGATTGTTCTTGACAGTGCCAGAAACAGTTGTAGTTCCTTGTAATGCATTTTGTTCCAGCAGAATAGACTGCAGAGCAACTGACTTTTCCTGTGGTAAATGGTAACAAAAATCATGATTTATAATTATTAGGGATTATTGCTCTTAGTGAGGGTGAATTGAAAGGGGCCGCATGTTGTGAATGCAATATATTACTGTCCATAAAAAAATCCTACAAGGATCAGTTCATAATGGCTTGCAAGTTTTTGTGGCTTTAATTTTGGTCCTTTCAATAATTACAGGCTTCAAAATTTGAATGCAGCCATTTTTCACTGCAGATTTAATATATTTTATGACATGGCTGTAACTACTAGTCTGTTTAGTTTCTGTTGAACATGACTGTAAGTCTGTAACAACTAAGGATAATTTTCTCCTGCGGGTGCTCCTGCATATGGACGTTTGATGTTGTCATCGTCGTCCCGATGGGCCCCACACCTCCTTGACCAATGGGAATTTCTGCATGTGGATGTTCCCACTGGTGAATATTTGCCTAACAATTCATTTATTTTGTCTCAACAGATTCTTTGTTGCTTGTACATCAAACTCCTATGCACAGTACTATTTGCTTCCTGGTTGTTGTTTTCTCTAAATTTGTAACAGTTCTCTAGAATTGCTTAAATGTAGCCTATAGGTAATTAGATTTCCTCATCTGTACTTGTGGGCTCCCTCCCTATCCCATGACACAACACATGTGAATCTCCAAAACTTTTCTCTATCATTTGAATAGTGTTGTTCCGATCTGTTAGAAATTCACTTAGTGCAAAATACTTTTTTGCCCAACGGGATGTGAACGCTATACTATTGGAACCATCTAAGATCTGCTTTCTGATATTCTTCAATTTAAATCCAATTTTGGAGCCTTGTTCTGCATCTATTGATTTGTCATGTGTATTAAATTTCAGATATGCTGATGAAACAAAAATTATGAAATACATCAAGATTGCAGCGACACTTCGTCAAAAGACCGTACGCGATGTTGCTTTGAGGTGCCGGTGGATGACAGTGAGTTCTCTTCTTTTATTTTTATGATAATGTCCTGTTTTAAATTTCTACATTTCTTTTTCTTTAATAATTCAACTGTAATATTCTCTTTTTGGCATTATATGGGCACACATATCAATGTAGTTAATACAACTACTATATATTACATGGACATATATATCTTTTCATGTTCCCCATTTAGATGGGATAAGGCTTTAACGACAATTATGATTATAATGTACTTATCTGTATTTTACTTGGAATCACACCTGAAATTCTCATATAATCATGTTTCCAAAATAACTGTTTCTATTAAGAAAGAAAATCATTCCGAAGACCATTCACTATGTTGTTACTTGTCAAGAGTGGTGTTTGTTTCTTTTACTATCTCACCAACTTGCACATCACATTTGGTTGCCAGACTATTGGACATTTACTCCTAGAACGATTTGGGATCCATTAGATTCTCAATAAACTTACTTTTTACCTCGGTGGAATTTGATAAGGAAGGTTAGCTAGGGGCTAGATTTCCCCATTATGATAGTTTGGATGAACTACTTCTGTCTGCTGCAGTGGTATCGGTTATCTCACAGCAAATTGTGTGTCTGATTTAAAATTAACAAATGCCAGAAACACTTTTTCCCCCTTTTTTCAGGGAGACTTTTTTGGATGTAAGAGCTTTCTTTTTGCATTGTCAAGAAGTGGTAGGATAGAAGGTTGGGATTTACAGTTCTTAAGAGGTTTTTACTGATGCTAAATTGGGTTGATGGAAAACATAATTGTATTTGGCACAATAACTGGCATTCAACATGTCTTTGATTGCTGGGTGAGTCACATGTCTATTGTTTAGCAACAGGTGCTCGACTATGTGAATCTGATAAGGAACATTGTGCCTACAGACACAATGTTCCTTAGGAAAGTTGACTGCTGTTTGTGATTCTTCTTACCCTTGCTATCTATAAGAAACGATAGACAAAGAGAACAATTACATGATAATCATTTCAAATTGGTGACACTTGGCTTGACTAAAGAAAATATTTTCGTGAGGTTAATTATATCTTAGGACCCACTGTATTAATTTTAAAACATTAGTACATCATCTAATGTAAATATGGTTATTAGGGCTGGCTTCCATGCGCAGTAACAATAGTTAAAGCCATCTTATTGTATCAAACTTTCCATTCATAGTTCATACTAAGCACCAAGTTCTAGCTTTCAACAAAGAAGTCATATTACATTGCATGCACATAAGTTCCTTCTAATTACAACTAGGACTGTAGATGTTCTGAGCAGTGATAACAGTTAATTTTTATTTGCTTGATTACTTTTAAGGCGCTGCCATACCACAATAAAACCATGACATTGCAATCTTATTTTATTCTAATATATGATTAAATAAAAATCAATTACAGAGGAAGGAAAATGGAAAACGACGGAAGCCAGAAGACCATTACACTGGAAAGAAGATGAAAGACAGAAAGGTACCATTTTCTTCCTTTAGTTACTTCTCTCCATGTTCAACTTAAATGTCTTTGATTGATAAAATCTGTTTTCATGTTGATGAACTCATCAAATAGGCTTGAACTGTTATTCAATGAAGTGTGTTACATTCATAGAAATAATACATGTTACATTTTCAAGTATGTTATCTATCTGTTTTTATTATCATTGATATTTCAATTTCTAATTTCTAGCCACTGTATCTCCCAACTTGGAAAATTCCTTTGTTTGAGGTTGAGTATTGATGCACGTGTAACTATCTTGTAATCTATATTCACAAATAAGTGAGAACATCTATAGATAATTCACATAATTCTCACTTTTCAAAGAAATTAAATAATTCTGTGTATGGTACTCAGAATATATATAGCCGACCCCACCTAGTGGGAAAAGGCTTGGTTTGGTTTGGTTTATGGTACTCAGAATATATATATTTTTTATCGGTAACAACAAATTTTTTTTTTTTTTTATAACAATAAAATTTTATTTCAATGCAAAGGGAAAATACAAAGACAAAAGGACAAACTAAATAAGGGACAAACAACAAAAAACAACGTTAGATATCAAAAAAGATAGTATCTTGAGTGAGTCCTTCCTTTGCAAAACCATCAGCTATTGCATTAGCCTCTCTAAGAATGTGATAAAAAGAAGCTTGAAGCTGATTGGAAATATCCAGCACCTCTTCCACCCAATCTGCCAATCTCCAAGGATACATGGTCTTACCTGATCCCCATTGAATAGCAGAAAAAGAATCTCCTTCAATAAGAGAGAAATTACCACCCAACTTTAATAATTCCCGACAACCAACTGACAATGCAAACAATTCAGCTTCATTAGCATTCAGGCTTCCACTAGCCCAGAAAAACTCCTAACCAAGGATAAAAATGTCGGTAGCGGCGGGCGTATCAGCCCGCCGCCAAACCGATACGAAGCGGGCGATACGTAGCGTATCGGGGATACGTATCGGCGTAGCGGTGCGATTTGAAAAAATCGCCCAAAAAATCTGAAAAAATTCCAGAAAATCCAGAAAATTGTAAAATGAAAGAATATGTGGTCCTTTTGCAAAAGTAAGTAAGAAAAGGGGGCGTATCGGTGCCCTCAATAGATGAAGTCCTATATTGCTGTATAAATAGAAAATAATAGTAATGATTAGTTTTTTTCACATGTATTCATGTTTCTTAGTCATAATAATTTAGAAAGTAATGGAAAACTCATAAAAAAAAAAATAGAACATGAAATAAAGGCATAAGACTTTAGGTCATTACTCATTAGTCATTAGTCATTACTCATTATTGAACAATTGAACATTGAACAATCAAATATCAATACTTCAGCATTCAAGGTTCAAATTCAATCAAGTGAATGAACTATGAAGTGATCAACAATCAACATTCAACACTAATTTAGAAATGAGTCAAATGACAGAGTAGAGAGTTAGTGAAGGAAATAGGATTAGGAATACCTTAATCACCACCAAAAGGAATGTTTACCAAGATTCAAAAAATAAATAAATCCGAAAAAAAAATAGTGAAAAAAAAATGTGTGGATCATCAAAGGAAAACATAGATCTAACATTATTACAAGGTTTCACAAGCATTTATAGTAGTTAGAGAGAGATTCAATTGATGATCTCAAAAGTCAACTACAAAAAATCTAAAGAAAAGCATACCTACTTTACCTAGAACCTTGGAAGCTTGGATCTTATAGTTATTTGTTCCTTGTTTTGATGTTTGTAAGCTTGTTGTTGATCTTGTTGAATGTTGACTTCTTGTGGTAAAATCTTGATTTAGACTCACTTTAGAGCTTCACAAGCTCAAAGAGTCACAGTAGAAACTAGAAAGATGAGTGAAAGAGAGAGGTAGGTGAAAATAATTGCACATGGGTCGCCTGGGGGGGGGGGGGGGGGTGGGTGGGTTTTATAACCCCCCGATACGTATCGGCCGATACGTATCGTATCGGTCCGTATCGGCCGATACTCAAGCGTATCGGCCGATACGGGGTGATACCCGATTATTTCAAATAATCGTATCGGCCGATATTTTTATCCTTGCTCCTAACAATATTACCAGAATGATCCCTTATAACACCCCCTATACCACCTCACCTAGATGATTTGTGAAAGCTCCCGTCAAAATTAAGCTTTAGAATACCATTAGAAGAAGGCATCCAACTGATTTGACGAGATGAATTAACACGCCATCCCCGTTTTAAAATAGCATCCCATGTCCTGTTATCCAACTAGGCCAATTGGAGTGTACAAATTGATGAATGGGTCTTTAGAACCATAAGTTATCCAACTGGCCAATTCAAGGGTAAAAATTGATGAGTGGGTCTTTAGAACCATAAGTTATCCAACTAGGCCAATTTGAGGGTTTGGTATTGATTATTGGACCTACTTTTTCCATAGTGGATCTTAATTATCCATCATATGTGCTATTGATCATGTGGTTATTGTCCTCTTTCTCTTCTCTCTCCACTTTGTAGCGTATGAATAGCGGCTGGATGAAATGGACTATGTGATAATTTAGAATCCGTTTGTCCACATGTAGCTTAACATTATAGTGTTGAAACTAATAGAAACTTATAATGCTCACTTACACGCACCGATCAGACAAATGTAGTAGTACTATGCATGCACATAACAGAGATGGTGGGAATATCATTTAGTTTCATGCATTAATGCAACTGTTGTTTGCTTATGACATGGCAATATTCTCTTAAGTTATGTTGATCCTCCCATTTTCTCTAATGCCGAATGTGAAATAAAGTAAGAGAATAAATTGAAAGCCGAGGAAGATGAAATCTCTCTCTCTCTATATATATATATATATCTGTGCGCGTGCATGTGCGCGTGTGGTGTGGTGTGTGACAGTGTAAGTGCATATGAGGCGTGTTGGTGATAATGAAGAAAGGAAAATAAGTACTAAATGAAAACACAAAGGAAACACTCCTGAAGGAATTATTGATGTTGTACAACACATCCCCGAAGAGGCACAAGCAGTGTATGAGGCGCCCTCTCTAACTAATATTAGTTAAAGTGCTGGTTATGCTACCACCAGATTTATCATTCCTCAATC
Source organism: Litsea cubeba (assembly GCA_012931725.1). Taxonomy (NCBI): domain Eukaryota; kingdom Viridiplantae; phylum Streptophyta; class Magnoliopsida; order Laurales; family Lauraceae; genus Litsea; species Litsea cubeba. Next base: position 4,871,325 of record CM022954.1, on the reverse strand, counting down.
AAAAGATCATCAACTTCATTGTCATTGTAGCCAATGAGTTCCTTGAACTGATAATGTTGAGCTTCTTTTCCAGATAAACTCATTAAGTTTAAATGGCCCAACACTGTAACTGACTTTAATACCTTAACTTTTTAAATCCGTTCCCAAACTTTATTTGTGAATCTGTTTTTATTCCAACTCTTGCAAAGTGGGAATGAGTTCCTCACAGTTGTACTTCCATATATGAAAGATATGGAAAGATAGCCATGTGGATTGTCGTATCTTATGAGGGGACAATATTTGGCATGCAAATCTTGCAGGACACCATTTTATGGATGTTTCATTTTCTTTGTTGGGCCAAATTGTCTTCTTCAAAAGCTTTCAAGAATTTTACTTAGCATATGCATTACATTAAAGGGCTCAACTAAATATTAAGCTCTTGGGTCAGCCCATCTACATATTAGGACTTAGGACAGTGGTGGCATCTACTAGCTGGTTGGCCTCTCAGCCAAAGAGAGCTTTTTTGTCCTTGGCTAGGATGACAGGTCCAGTTGCCACTCTAAAGCCCTTTTTGGTACAGGGTTTCATTGCCTGGTGAAGCATTGACCGTCTGCAATCAGCTCATCTGCTGTTTAGTGAATTGTTAAACTATGGATACATTTTCCATATTGCAAGAATTGAAGGTTTATGATATTGGGAATGGGAGAGCTGATGGTGTACTGTTTTGCGGTTAGCAGTAATGCTGTTATTTATTTTTTCTAGAGGTAACATGACTTGAACTATCAGCCTTGTGGTTGCAACAATGAGCACCTTCCAACTGTGCTACTGGCTCTTGTCAGGTTACCAATGATGATGACGGAAGGAAAAAAATTGCTTACTCTTTGATCCTCGTTTTCCCATCTGTCCAAAGTATGCTGGTGAAAGTTTTGAATAGATGGTGATCATGAGGATTGCATGGTTGATCAAATACCTAAATGTTTCTTCTTATTTTGGTCTTGGCTATCATTTTTTTTTGTATTGCAGTTCTTTAGTTTATTACTATGGACATGACTCAAGGGCCAAACTGACCAGCTCTGTAATTTATTAAATATCGTGAGCTTGCCAACCATACAACTAGCATGATGGTTGAAGGAGTTCTGTAGTGTGGTTCCAGTATTGATATAATGAGGGCCAGAAAAACTTTGTAGCTTTACAAATTATGCTTTGTCATTTGTTATATTACTTAATCTTTAGAATACATGACACAAAGGATTGAAATATTAAAGTTGGTGCTTCTTTAGGAAAAATTGATGGATTCTGCATCAAAGACAAACATACTTTTGCCTCCACAGCAAAACATTCTTGCATATTCTTTTATGATGCAACATAGGGAAGATAATGATCGCAATTCTTGCGAAGGTAGGTTGTTCATGTAATCCAGTTATGTCAAGCAGTTCTTTGTTTTAGCATTTTCTTTTTTCTGAGAATTGTAGTTGCTTTTGATGTCTCACACTTTTACAAAATGTTTTTTTCCTCACCTTTTTTTAAAGTTTTCATATATGTGCAACCTATCCGAGGATTTCGGTCAGCATTCATGTAGCTGGCCCCAACATAGTTGGGACAAGGCTTTGATGATGATGATGATGATGGAGCTTTTCATATATTTGTTAGACTAATCATTCAATACATATATTCATGTTATGATTCTTACTTCCTCATATCATTCCCTCAGATGTATTGATTTGATAAATGACAGTGCAATAGAGGGTATTAGGTCTTAGTGATAGAGAACCTGTTTTGTCAAATGGGACTTGCTAGATCACGATTCATGAATCTCGACCAAATGCATCTGTCCCTTCATTGACCAATCTATACTCTATTTTTTTTAAAATGATTTGGCACATTTTAGTAATAGAGAACATCGATTTTAAATCTTTGTCATCTTCATTGTAGTTTATCCCATCCATTTGTGAAAAGCATTGTGAGTTCTACAAACTTTCCATAATGATAATGGGCAAAAACTATATAAAATAATACAACTAAGAAGCAACACAACTATGTAAGGGAACTGAATGAACCATCTCTTTTCTCCGTGGACTCTTGATTTGCCATGCTGGCATTTACCATGTTAGGGTCTCTCCGCGCTTGATGAAAGACTGCTTTATGATCCTCGGCCAAGATCTTGACATTTAGTATGAAATAGAATTGTGCTTCACTGGCCCTCGTAGTTGCATCTCTTAGATCACCCTTGACTACCATATGTAAGGAAAAATTCTTTTATAAATCTTCAGCCCTTGATTGCAAAAATGACCACCACATATTTTAATCTCTGAATTCAGCCAGAAAGCAGAGGACCTTGATAATCTCTCATGCTCCTTTTTTTATGGTCCCACCATATCTGAATGGATTGGGAATTTGAGATTACCTAAGGATCTTCCAACAACATATCTTTATATATCCAATCGCAGGAGTGTATTCCCATTTCTCATTCACTTTTGCACAAGAGTATCTCAAATCAAGAACCCATTTTGGAATCTGAATAAGACAACCCTTGGAATCCTTTGCTTTAAACTCCATTCCCCTTTGCAAGTGATAGTCCCCATCCTTGAATGATTCTCATATTTATTTCTTTCCCATTGACACAGTCGAAGAAGTTCTGATACCAAAGTTGATGCAGGAAGGTGACGGAATTGTAGTCGAGGGTTAAAAATCAAGCAAAAGATCGATTAAGATCTGGGAATCAGCAGTCAGTACTCTAAGATCAAGATAGCAGTCGCACAGCCATAAGTAGAAGAAAACATATAATGTTTTATGAATAATTGGATGAATGTAGAAAAGGGGAGAATACACGGGTATATGGAGAGGTAGGATTCTCTCTAGTTTTCTCTTATGATCTGGTTTTCCAATGGGTTTTAGTTATATCTCTTCCCTTTCTACAAAAGAAAACAATAAAATCCTAAAATAATTAAGTTTCCAGATTTTTAATTTCTTAATAGGAATCCATCCAAAAGTTAAAAGAAAACTTAGAAAGCTTTCTAAATAATGAATCTTGCTAGAATCAAGTGGTCCCTACATTTTAAAATTTGTCATGTGCTAAACACAGGCCCCACCTGTACCACACGCCTAACTAAGACTAAGGAGTGTAGTGGAGTGGGCCTTCCTCGTGGAAACCCATGGCCCTGTCTGACCTGTTGGGTTAGAGGCTCATTGGGCTCTTGGTTGGGCTAGTAGCGATGTGGGCCCTGCAATGGGTCTGGCTGGCATTACCACACCCTCTTTAAGCAATTGCAATAGGTGACATTTTCCATAAAAATTTCTCACAACTTCATCCTAAATCTTTGTTGATCCCCCTCTTCTCCTAGCTCCTTGCACTTGTAGAATTTTGATTCCTATTGTATGAGAGCTGTTTATTTGTCTTTTATGTTCATCACCGATCCATTTTAAATGTCATTGCTTGATTCTCTCGTTGGAGGCACCCTAACCCTCCTCTTACGACCTTGTTCCTAATTCTCGACTTTCTTGTTTACTCCACATATCGACCATAACATATATGTCGAAACTTTTTTTCCTTGCAAGTTCATCATTATCCAACATTCAGTTACAATAATTCAGGTCTAACTATATGATCAATCTGAATGGGATGCCGGACCCCCCCAACCACCCCCCCCACCCCCCCCCCCCCCCCCCCCCCCCCCCCCCCCCCAAAACCACCCCAACCCAAATTTCCAAAAAGATCACGGATCCGATAGAGTTTGCACCGACCCAAAGGGATTGGATTGTTGGATCCAACTGTTAATAACCAGTTACACCAAAAGCTCGAGCTGCTAGTGAGCGTCATAACAATATACAGTAGAACCTCAATAATTTAATACCCGATTAATTAATAACCTCGTCAAAATAATATTTTTTTCCGGTCCCGACTTGGGACAACATGCTAAATTAATAATTCGCTAAATTTATAAGATAATAGAAATTTGAGAATTCATATAGACCCCATGCAATATATAAATTAATAATGCCTTAATACATATGTAATTGATTATACATTTAGGATGACTTCATAAAAAATGAATCAATTGTGACTTGTTGCTTCTTGAAATTTATGTCACATTGAATCTCATTTCGGACTTTTCTTAACATGGTAAGAATTTCTGGTGTTGTCTTTTCATGGTGCAACAAAAAATTATTCAATGTCTTCGCTGCTTTGAGAGCTTCCTTTCGTGAAGGCGGCTCCATAGCATCACTTTCATCTTCAACTTCATCACTTTGCTCATTTCCCATGATGTTGTGTTACAATTAGTTTTGCTTATTTAAATAGAGTTTTGCTTATTTAATGTTCATAAATGAAATAAGATAATACATTGAACATCATACAAATATAATACATTGAACAATGTAATGTACATTGAACAAAATAACACATTTAATAATGTATACACAATAAATTAAAAATTTAAGTACATTGAACAAGGTACAACAATAAATATTTTGTTGAGTTTTTTAAGAAAATAAATAATAGTTTGATAAATTAATAATTTATTAATTTATTGATTATTTAATATCTTGCTAAATTAATAGATTTTGCCAGTCCCGAGGCTATTAATTTAGAGAGGTTTAACTGTATATAAACCCCCCCCCCCCCAAATGGGAGGCCGTTCGAATTCGAAACCCAACAGACAGAACAGAATAGAGCAGACAGACAATTGGAGGTAACATGCCTCCCAGGAGTTTCAAACTCATGACCTCTGGCTCTGATACCATGTTAATAACCAGTTACACCAAAAGATCGAGCTGCATGTGAGCGTCATAACAATGTATATCAACACCAATGTGATTTTTTTTTTTTTAAATTTAAAACTGTTAAACTTGTGGGCCACAAATTAATGGGGTTAGAACTTAGGACCATTTGGATTGACTTAAAATTTCATATCTAGAGGTCCCTCCTGGCTCTTTCAATCTCCACATCTCCCTTGATCTGTGGGGCCCCAGCAGTTGTCTCACATGAGTGTCTCCATAGGAGCACTCCTCTACATGTCTGCGAACTGGTTGCATGGAGAGACCGTGCGGCAGGTTTTTGACACATCTGAATGAAATTTACTGATGGATTAAAATCATAAATAAATGATGTATTCTAAACCCATTAAACTTGAGGAGCATGGACCAAGGGTTAGGGCAATCTAATGGACTTGAACAACCGCCCCCCCCTCCCCCCTCCCCCCTCCCCTGCCGCACCACAACCACCCCACCCACACCCACCACTAGGGGGGCTCGCATGGAGTTCACATGATAAGGGTGCACAGGAGATGAGGCCCCTCACCCACACACCCACCACTAGGGGGGCTCGCATGGAGTTCACATGATAAGTGTGCACAGGAGATGAGGCCCCTATATATGTTTAATATTTTAAAGGTCTATCTAAAACATTTCTGTTGACATGTTTAACTAAGAGAGTTGCCTTCTTGCCTGCTAGATAAGATCCAAGTTGAATATGTGAACATGAAAGGAAAAGAAGGGACGCATTGGATTAGAGTTTTCTTAACAGTGCTATTACTTGGGTTTAGGTTGAACTTGAAGAGAAAAGATGAACTGTTGGATTGAATTAGTTGGGGATTGTACTTTAGGTTTCATTTCACCCAGATGGGTTCTGTGGGGTGAATACAAAGTTACTTTGGGTTCAGAAGGATGGAAAAGAGAATCTTGCAGAATGAATGCAGAGGGTTGGGATCATTTGCTGAAGATTTTGTGTTTCATGTTGCCAAAATGAAGCATTGGGAAAGTGAACACTAGTTATGATGGAAGGATCACTTTTTACTGAGAAGGATGGAAAAGAGAATCTTTCAGTGAATGCAGAGGGTTGGGATCATTTGCTGAAGATTATGTGTTTCATGTTGCCAAAATGAAGCATTGGGCAAGTGAACACTAATTATGATGGAAGGATCACTCTTTATTGAAAATTACAATTTCAAGAACTGGTGAAAACTGAAAACTTATTTGGTTGCCCCAACCTTAATTCGTTTCATTAAAGATTCTTAGTTATTATTTGCATCACTGTTTAGCAGCATGTTCTTAATGCCGATTATTATGATAGTATGTAGACTATTGGATGCTGATGTAAATAATTTTTGAGGTTCTATGAAGACAATTTGTTGTTCTCTAAGGTCCTGTTTGTTTGTATGGAATTGAATACATAGGAATTCATGGTCAGATGGGACCTTGACTGTTCTAGGACTTGAGTTATTATGGTGATGGCTGGGTATTCATTTCCCATCTCCCCTTGATTCATTTTCCATTAATGGGGAGATTATTTGATGGTCATTTTTGGATGTTCTTTTTTTTTTTTCTTCACTTTTAACCACTTTTAGAAATGCAAGTCTTAAAATTTCTAGGAATTCAATTACATAAAACAAACGGGGTCCTAATTGATTTATCAAATCAGTAACCTTGGCATGTGCCTGCTCCCTCACCGCTATTTCCTTTTAATCTATGAGTTCTTTAAGCTTGGCTCTACACATGCTTATTTTGGTGTTAACTTCCTTTTTTTCATGTCAGAATAGATCCATTTATTAAGGGTACTTTTTTGCATATTGGTTTTTACCTGCTTGGGTCTCCCTTCTTTATTAACAAACCTGTTTCTTGGTTAATCGCAGCATTGAGTGGTACAACAAGACGTCTTTTAGATGAAAATGATCAAGTTTTCAGCCAAATTGCAGCTAATCTTGCAACATTCAAGGTGACTGGCTCATGTCTTGTTTTTACGTGGTTAAGATTTCTACATTGTATTTGTGTTGACCATTCATTCTTAGAATACTTCCATGCAAGTACTTCCTGTGAAAAATGGAAGAGGGGTTTAATTGATGAGGAGAAATGTACATGCTTTCTTAATGAAAGAAAATTTTATGGAAGTTGTTGAATTTGCTTTGAAATGAATGAACTGTCCACTGCATACTTTATTTAAGTACACATTTATGATTGGTAAAGCATGGTGTGTGCTCAGTGGTCAAGAGGCATTTAATGTTGCAAATTTACTTAAAATCCAGAAGCTTGAAATGATTAGCAGGTGTCATTTTTTCCTCCATTCTAGGGATACTGGGCAAAGTATCATTCAACAAGATATAGTGAAGGATTTGTTGGTTCTAAAGGATATTGAAGTAGCTTTGTTTGTATTCTTCTTGAGTTCTACAAAGATCTTTCTATTACTCGGTACTTGATTATTCTCTTTCCTTCTCCAAGCTCATATCTGACTTTCTAATTTTAGACACAATTGCTTCTTTGAGTTCTTGACTTCCCAGCATAACTCATGATCACTCTGCTTATCTTTTTTTTTTTTTTTCATTTTATTGTTAATATTGTGAATTTTTGATACATCTGAAGAGCATGAGATTTGTTACCCAAGACAAAGTGTCAGTAGTCCCTTCAGTGTCTCTATGCTTAAGATGTTAAGTCTTGGTGCTGGTCCATGGATCTGCTTAACAATGCAATAGTGGCCCCAGCATGGAATCTTTGGAATTTAAAAGAAGTAAACTTTTTTACGAATCCCATTGTTTGACGGGTGTGTGTCCTGAAAAGAGAAAGAAAAGGTGCTAGGTCCTTCGAAAAGATTTCTCCGGTCTTCCTCAGTTGCATCTTATCCCACCTACTCTTATTAGTCCCGAAGAAGATACGTGCAGTTCTGGATCATCCCAAAATATTCTATCCACCACAGACGGTCCCATATACTCCCAATGATGGCAGTGATTTTTTCCCCTATTTCAATAGAAGCTGTCTGGTCTCTGATCTAGTTCTATGCTGCTGCATGGAACTCCTTTTATGAATAAAAGCAGTTGAACATTGTAACTATAGATCTTGTCTTACTGTTTCCATGCATCCTTATGCTGCCTTAATCATGAAATTCCATTCTCCTTATTTTCCCAGTTTCTCCATCTAACTTCTAATAACTTTACTGCCTCTTTCGTTTAGTATCCCCAGATTCCCCAAACTTGGCCATATCCTCTTTACAACCATAAATGGAAAAAAAAAACATGTATAAGTTTTTCCATTCTGTTGCTGGTTTTCAGATAAAGCAATTACTTGTCAAGTTTTGCTGCTGATGATGCAAAATGGTCCAACACAACAAGTTTAATAGCTGACACTACACAGATGGTAGAACTTGGAGCGGTACATCACAACACTACTCAAAAAAGAGAAGGACAAAAAAAGTGGTATAAAACGATAGTATTAGAAGAATAGGGTACATCAGAACAACACTAAAAAAAAAGTTGTGTGCATATTGTTTCTAATTGATTTTTTTCTAATTCAATATGTGACTATTTGCAGAAAATAGCAGCCTCCATTTTCTAAATTATTCATGTTCTTTAATTTTCTTACAGATACAGGATAACATGGATCTTTTTTGTCGTACTGAGAACAATATCACAGCCATCCTAAATGAGTATGTGATTTATTTTTGACAATATTTTTGTCAGTCTCCATGATTGTTCTGATCTCACTGTCTTCCTATGCACTATATGATAAAAATTGTATTTCACTAATTTGTGCAGCATGAGAAGGATGCCTGGAATAATGAGCCGGATGCCACCACTACCAGTGTCGATTGATGAGGAACTGACTAATACTATTTTCCGTGGTACAGGTCATGTAAGCTCTCTAAATCTGTTGTGTGCACTGCTTGGTAGGGCATGCAAATGCACTTGGTGTGAATTTTCATGCATGGAAATATATTGTATTGCCAAATGCTCTTGGCAATCATGGAGGTGGATTTATTACCTTTCATAGTAGTAGAAAAGAAAAACAAGAAAGGTGGCTGAAAAGTGAAGGGTCAGGTTTGGTGATTATACCATTCACTACCTTTCATAGTAGTAGAAAATAAAAACAAGAAAGGTGACTGAAGAGTGAAGGGTCAGGTTTGGTGATTATACCATTCACCATTTGTTTAAAATTTACCAATAAGCTTCTGGGATTCATTTTCATAGGTTGAAGGGTGGAGGACTCATTTTGGGAATAAACAAAAAAAAAAAAAAAAAAGGGACGACCCTTGACCCATCACCTTCACACCTTTTTATAGAAGGCCCTTCCCAAAAATCTGTGGAACTGCCAAATGCTAAATCTTTACAGCATGGTGAATATATAAAACCAACTCTTCAAGATGAGGAGTGCAATACTTTTTTCCGACCAATTAAAAATAGAAAATTACTTTTTGTAAGATTTTTTTTTGACTAAAATACTTTTCATATTTTCCAAATTTTGTAAGAATTTTATACAAAACATGTTAGTTCTAAATAATCTCGAAGTTGCCCTGGAATCACAGCATTTCTAGCTTCCTCCAGCATATAGCTGACACAAAATTTCAATTATTTGGCTGTCATGGTGATGAGAATTATAGTACACTGAATCCATGGGAAGGGGCAGGGAGGGGTTGGTAAATGTTTGCTTTGCTATCTAATTACATAGGAATGATTGCAAAGTATACGGGAAAAGCTGGGATCTATTCGGGAAAAGCTGGGATCTACTGCCGTCTGCACCTCATTTGTGCCCCTATGATATACTAGAATCAATCTGCTGTGAATATTATATTCTTGGCTAAGCCATTTTAACTAGTAATTCTGATGTAGATGCAGGCGCCAACATTTGGTATCCCCCACAGCATTTCGTTGAAGCAAGAGCCGAGATGTTGATGAGTTGCAAATCCAGATGATACAAGGCATTTGACATTTTGTAAGTACAAGGTTTTCATCTGTATAAAATGTAGGAAGCTGGTTGGAGCTTCCTTTTATGTACACACATCCCATGAAGAGGAATTCATTGTAAAGATTTCATTTTTGGAATCTGAAAAATATTAGATACTCAAGTAACTCAACCAGGCACCAGGTAATAAAATCTTGCCCATCTCATCTCCAAGTTGCTGCTTGCTGATCAGACGGTTTTGTTAGTTATGCTCTTGTTTTCGAGTTATTTGTATTCTGTGGACAGGAACATATTCCTTGGAATACATCATCTTTTGGTGCTTGAAATTTGCTATTTTCCCTTTCTCCATCAACTTCTTTGTAGATGTTTGAAAATGGCTTTTTGTGAATTTAAACTGAGAAACCTTTTTGTGTCAATGAAAATGCCTCTTGAAAGCATAGAAGCGGTTTATTTCATACTCGTATGCCTGAAAATGGCTCTCATAAATGTAAACAATGAACTTGGTTGCACAATCTTTGAAATGCCCAGTTTAATAGATTAGAGCGCACTGTGGGTAATGTGGATAGGCTTAATCTGCACTTGACCTTTGTTAGTTGGGTTGTAAATGTCAATATGAATCCAGCCCCAAGCTAAAAGGGTTAACCCAAGCTCTAAGTTAACGGGTCAGTTTGGTTGGGTTGGCGGGCCAAAGTGCAACTAGTTGAGTGAGGGTTCTGGTCAGGTTAACTGGGCCAATAGGAAGAATGGACTGTTGGGTTGGCGGGCCAAAGTGCAACTAGTCGAGTTGAGTGAGGGTTCAGGTCACGTTAATGGACTAAACTCCAACCTCAAGGCATGAGTAAAGGCAGCATAAATATTTTTCAATACTCCCTCTCGGAAACCCATTTCTAAATAATTCCAACACTAACCTAGTTTATTTATTAATTGTATAAAAAATGTCAACCTCAATCCACCTCAATAATAAGGAGGGTACAACGAATTGTGGGGTCTTAGGGTAGGCCTTGAAAGTGCATTGAACGGTGACAGGGAAAAAGAAAACCAAAGAATTGGGCAAGCTCAGAGATCCATCCAAACATGAAGAAGAAGATATTTCTCAATCGTCAAAGTTCTGCAAAACCAAGTAACTCGCTGTCCTCTTTAGCTTGTGTACATGCTATCAAAGGCAAAAACACATTGAAGAACTAATGAAGATATCAGATGAGGAAATGCAAAGCCCCTAAGTAAAAGCACAATTGAAAGAATGAAGTTAGTTTTGGAGCCATTTTTAGGGGTGCTACTTGTGGGCTTCCTCATGGGCTGCACTGGATGTATGAGGGAGTTGAGATCTGTCCGAATGCTCTGGCATCAATCAAGTTAGGCCGAATTACTGAAGGTTGCAACTTGGGTTATAGTCTTAACTAACAAGCCATAGCCCATATGGCATGCAGTTTTTAAAACATTTTTTTAGAGAAGTAAGCTGGCCTTCCAAAGCACTCAATCTCCATATGCCTCTTCCAAAACTGCAGTATCAGTATGCATTTACCACTGGACCATGTGCTAGGCTGGTTCCAGTAAATATTTATTAATACCCATTGCATCAGCGAACTCACTCTTGGTTAGGCATGGGAAATGAATAGTATGAATCACGTGAATTCTCCACACCAAAACAGTGGAAGCCCTCTGTAGGTCATGTGCATTTGTCCCACTGCTTAAAATGCCCAAGTCCTAGCCAAAGGTACAAGTGGTCCCAAACAAAATGTCATTCCCAAATGCTTAAATTGGCTACCAAAATATAAGCCAAATGCTCAAAGTTGCTATTCTAACTCTTTAACTTTTACTTGCTTGGTATCTCTACTTTCACCATGACAAAGCTATCAAAAAACTAGGCGTTAGGACTTTTATTTTAAGAGGATTTATCTTTACTTGTACAAAGTGGGTAGAAGATAGAATCATATACTAAACGTTCTTATTTTTTAAATCACTACCCGCTTTAGACATTTAGACATAGAGGTTGTAAAAAAAGATACCCAACATGGGCTGATTCACCAAAAATTTGTTAAACGCTTCATTGTGGCTCTAAACACAAAATCATTATATATAAGTGCATATTGGTTCTGGAATATTACATTTAGATTATTTTGGCCATTTACCAATTAAGCATTATCCAGAAATAATTAAAGCGAGTAAAAATAGATTTTCTTTCTAGGGTGTTAAAGTGGAAAGAAAAAAAAAGAATATAAGGCAGTAATAATAGAGTTTTAACAAAACTTTATTACTGCGGTGCAAAAATGTAATGTGGGATTATTTTCACCTACGATACTGACATAAAGTTGCCGTGCAAAAATTTTGATCCATGATTTTAATTCACTGGCCCCATTTATGTAAAAGGCATGGACCGAAAATCCCACTCTATTCAAATGCAAGAATCCCACAGTGAAAAACTACACATACACAAACAATTTGATTTTCCAAGTTTTAGATGAACCATAATTATCACTGAAAATACAAAGACCAAAGAAAGTTTATAAAAACTCAAACCACTATACAAAGAAAAGAAGCCAATACATTTCTCTCTCTAGAGGGTTTTTTCTCCTTTTTTTTTTGTCATTTGCTTGTTTACATGTATAATGCCTTTATATTGGCCACAAAGGATATATGATATATATATTTTTATTATTTTGTTTTGAATGACCTCATGGCATAACAGACATCACTTCTTGCAACACAAGAGCTGCATCTTCATATCGACTCTGTGTGAGAGAGATGTTTCGGATCTTCACCGCATTATCCAACTGCAAAACATATTTCAAATAAAAAAATTAGTATAGTCCAATAATTTAAATCCATATTTTTCACTTGATGGTTACCGATTACTGCTAGATTCTACCCCCATTTTTAGTTCTTTTGGGATTAGACCCCTCTTTCTATCAGGGATATGATTAAGAAATATGTATATTAATATAAAAAACAAATTATATAATTAACATGAATGATGACCCCCCCGCTTAATTTCAAAAAACCCTTTTAGATAAACGGAAATTCAAAGCTTAAAAAAACCCATTTTCTGCCGCTGAATTTCAAAAAACAGTCATTTTATGTCTATGCAAAACAATGCCTATATAACCTAACTGATATTTTGCTTTGTTTCTGCCTTTTCCCCCCTAAAGATTTTATAAAATATTAAAAAAACACTTTGTGAATCTTCTTCATTTGATGAGATTCAAGTCTGAGGATAAAATAAAATAAAAAAAAACATAAATCTAGGGCGGCGGGGGCATTTTTGAAATTAAAAATACTATTTACACAGCGGTCCCCCCTCATTTTATTTTTATTTTTGGCAAATTGGTCCCACTAAGGGCATGTATGAGTCCCTTGTAAATGAAATTTTCTATATTTTTTATACGAAAAAGAAGCAAATAGGAAGCAAAAAAAAAAAAAAACATGGACTGGTCTAGTAGACCTACATATGGACCCCACTTGGTTTGAATAAAATCCAACTCAATATAAAACATAGCATTAAAAATAGAATTTGATTTGGTGTAGTCAAATTAGACAGACGCACACCATCCGGACTACAATGGTACCACGCACACCATCCGGACTACAATGGTAAACCCCCCCCCCCCCCCCCCCCCCCCCCCTAAAATCCAACTCAATATAAAACATAGCATTAAAAATAGAATTTGATTTGGTGTAGTCAAATTAGACAGACGCACACCATCCGGACTACAATGGTACCCCCCCCCCCTAATTCTCGAACTATAGTTACAATAAATTTCAATATAATGAGACCCAACCCCACTTTCATCAATGTCGACCAATGAATAAAAAAAACACACATCATTAACTTAGTAAAACTTGTAATAATGTTTTTTGTTCTTAATGACGAGTGGGGCCCATAATGAAGGTGTCCCATCCACTCAATCAATCATCAAAATCCCTCATATGATTTGAGTTTCAATACTTCAATAAATACCCAAAAAGACTATAAAACAATAATTAAAAACAAAGATAGTAAGATCAAAGATTTACTTACCTCTTCTATGTAGTGAAAGAGCTTATTGGCAAGTTCCAAAAGAGGCTTCTTCAGTTCTTGAGGAGCATTTGAGATCACTTGATTGAAATCACAATACAGAAAAGTGGATTTGAGTCGAATGTCCCTTCCCATCAAATCCCATGAATCCTCTTCATCATCTTCTATCAGATCCCCAACAGAGAGGAGATCGGTTGCACATTTCTTGATCCTATAAGCACTTCCTTTCCACTCAATATTCATCTTTTCCTTGCTCAATTCTCACAACCCAAAACACCCAGAAGCCAAAACCTGCATCAAAAGAAAAAAAAAATCAGGTTACAATCAGCACATCAAGTCCTTGTAAATAAAGGGTAAATTAGAAAGTTTGATAAGAATAAGATCCTAATTTAAAAGAACCATTAGATGGTTGTTATACATGTAATTGGTTCGATGAAAAAGGCTTTACAAACAAGAAAAAGTGCCCCAGAAAGGAAAGGGAGAAGGAGAGATGGAGAGACAACACTAACATGAAAAAGCAAAAGAAAAGACTACCATCCTTTGTTTTTTTAGAGACTTGAAACTTGAGAAAGGTATCAATTTTCAGAAGACCCCCTGAACTTTCAAAAATTACCATCAAACCCCCCAATCTCCCAAGGCACCGATCGGCTACCCAGAAAGAAAAATAGAATGAAACCCAACATTCAGAAACGATGAAAGAAGAGAAATCTTAAGAACTGGAAGAAGATAAAAAAAAAAAAAAGATCGCTGCTTTCTTTTGTTTCTCTATTCATATCTAACTGTACAAACAATATATATGAGAAAAAAAAAAATAGTGTAACAACAGGAAGATAATACCCATCTGATTTTTTACAACATCAACGCAACTCAATGATGAAAGATGTAGAGAGGTTGGGAAGAAAAACCCCACCTTGAATTCTGGGGAAACAATCTGATTACTGTTACTTAAGGAAGGAATCCTTGAACTGCCCAAATATTAATAACAATGACACTACCACTAAAGACCAAATGACCCTTCTAAATACTAGAGATTTTCAATCTAAGATAGAACCTAAATAGAAACTGAAAGGAAAACGAAACAGATTTCTTACTACTTATCTGTTTCGTACATACTACAAACAGTAAAAGAGATAATTAAGGAAAGGGTGAGAAGGAGAGCTGGCGGTTTGGGTTTTGTGGCTGGCAAGAGGTATTGTTGGTGTTGAGTAGGTTTGAAGAGGACCAAGCAGGCTAGCCAAGACTGAAGGAAGCTGCTTTTTAGAAAAAAAGGTGAAAGCGACATGGGGGAATCAGTGAATATGAAATGATGGACTGGCTGATCGAGGGTATGCCAGCCTGCGACTCTAGCCGTGTGTGATGAATGGAAAGGAAAAAAGTGGAAGGAGGGGAATGGTAAGGGTCATGTCAAGAGAAATTAGAAAATGAAGGGTTTGAAATTTAGATAATGTGATTGGGTCAATAGTCATTGGCCAAGTAGGTTTGATATCCAGTCCCACTGATCAGTAGCACCAATATAGCCAACAAAGCAGCAGCTTTGACCTTAGTTTAGATTATTAGGGGGCTTCACCTATTGAGAACTTGAACCACTTAAATGCATTTTTTTTTTCATATGTGATGAAACTGACTTTTCATGCATAATGAATAGATCACACTTTTTTTTTTTTCATTTTGGCATGTTGTCACTTGGAGGCCTCTGTCACTATGATGGGGCTTTACTCATTGACAGTTAAAAGTAGTCGTGGAGCTACGATCCATGGCAATGGCAAGGGAGGGGACTACCTGCAGTTGAGCTGCCCTGCCTTAGGAGGGCCACACTTCAACCGAAAAAATAGCAATCAGATGGTCCTACTTAACGCGATGTTTCCTGTTTGTCAATTACCATCACTCATATGCCTTTTCAAAACACTAGCCTTTTTCCAGTGGTCTATTATCTACTTTTAATCATAAGGTTCATTTGATGGCCACTAATGTTACTATATCTACAATGAGAATATGGATTGGGTAAGGCATATGAAGAGTTTGAAAACTATGATTGATGATTTCCAAATTGACAAACAAATTAAAGGCCATAGAAGGGAATCTTTTGGATTGTTGGGATTTCAGAAAATTTTGATGCATGATTAGTCTAAGAAAGTGGGTAAACCACTTTTAAGTAGTAAATGGGCAAATGTACCCCATTGGAGTTTCTCTGAGAGCCCAAGCATTAAAAACATGGACTTGGCAAGATATGTCGCCCTCTCATGATTTGGAAGAATGCACCCTTACTTGTCAGCATCACCTTTGTCATTCGATATGGGAAAGGATAAGGGCCTTTTAGCCCACCAAAGTAGCCTTCAAGCAAAAATCAAAACTATCCAATATTATCAATCATCCAACCAAAGGTGTTGAGCCATGCATTTAGAACTAAAAATACGTTCATGGCTCACAATCATCACATTCAGTCAAAGGGTTAGAACTAATAGACAAGTTTGAAACCTAATTTTAATTTCGATAAAAGAAAATCAGGTCTGAGTTCAAAATATATATATTACAAGATCCAGTAAGAGGTTGTGAAAAATGAGTTGCTTGTTTGGAGGTGGAGAAAGGGTAAAGATACACCATCAATAGAGAATTAAAAGGAGAATGAGGGGTTACTCACTTGGTTAATTGGCAACCCCGCCTCTCGCCTAACTACCGAGATATTGATCTTTAGTATGTTTCTCTTCTCACCTGTGTAGGCTCTCATTCCCACTTACGCAGGCACCTCTTTCTACCCGTGTGTGGGCTACCTCTTTCCATGTATGTGCAAAAAAAAAATATAGACTTAAAAAAGAGAGAGAGACAAACCGAAAAGGGAAGCCTAGCTGTATTTTCTTTTGCCCACATTTGAGGATGTTTTGGTCCATTGAGAACATTCAAACAAGCTCCTAGACCTAGTCCATGAAATGGATACATTTCCAAGCAATGACCAGTGACGCAGCAAATATAAAAATGGTTACACAGGGTCAAATGTTTTTGCGAAAAAACAAACGTCTGAAGGACTCCCTCCATGTACGTACAATGCTCTAATTGGTGTTCTCTGTAGTCAATGATGTTTCACTCACATTAGAATCTTTCAATGTTCAAACCCATCTAGAATCCTCCAGAAATGGAACTCTAAATGCATAATGTGGGCCTGTGACTAGTTTGGTCTCCAATCTCTAGCTAACAAACTTTTTCCCAGATCCAGGAAATTGCACTTTTTTATTTTTATTTTTATGATTATCATTATTATCTTAGGTCACTTAATATGTGTAGGAAAATATTAAGCGTAATGAATTTGACTGATGATCGTCGGTCAAAGCCAATTAGTTTTGATCTAATTAAGTCTAACTTGCTTGACATTGATTTCTTGTAACTCTCTTGACATTGTTTTCATGGCAGATTGTGGAGCCAAAAGCCTTCCTCCCTTCCTTGGACTTCTTAAGCCGTCCTTAATTTATCATAATATTGACAAACCACAGTCAAAATGCAAGGTTTACCATATTGAGGGATTATAGTAGTCTCACAATTTGGCAGGGCCCAGCCCAGGCTAGGAGCAAGGCTAATCTGGATTGGGCTTGACTTGGGCAAATATTTATCTGCTATTTGAGCAGGGATCACAGCCCAAAATATACCCTACATGATGAAAATGGTTTGAAATGGGGTATTGGTCCTATATTTGCACCCAATTTGAAGTATGAATCTAGGTTCAGGTCCAATTTTAAATATGCCAATCCGTTAAGGTTTAGGGTGAGGCATCTCCCTTTCCAGTGTGATGCTTGGAGATCAATTCGTGTCGGTGTGTCTGGGTGCGTCTGGAACTATATACTGGGTGACGTAGGCATGGTTCAAAATTTACCGGTATCGGCCGATACGTACCGGTATCGGCTGACACCGAACCGATATCTCGCTGAGATATCGGTATCGGCGATACGGGATTATATATCGCCAAAATATCGCGAGATATCGGCCGATATTTTCAAAATATCGGCCGATCTCCTTTTTTTTTTTTTTTGGGGGGCGCTTCCCATATCTCAGCTCGACCCCCGCCGGGGGATACCCCCGGACCCCCTCTGCGAAGCGCATGTTTTAGATAAGTGACAATCTAAATTCAAGAAGATAAAATGATCTACTTGACCATGATAGCTAGGACTCTTTTGATTGTCTTTTTTTTTTTTTTTTGTGCTTGGATGTCAATTATTATCATAAACTACTAGATATGATATTAAACCTATTTAATTATGTTTGGAATGATATAGTAGTAAAGATTGTGTAATATGCTAATTCATGAACGAAAAGGCTTTATATTGAGTTAGATTCGATGTTACTCACTTATTTTCCCTAGATCTAGTATTTTAAAGTGTAGATCTAAATTTTTTTATTTCCAAAATTTGGGGCTTTTCTTGAAATCAATTACATTTTTTCACATTAGTGTTCAAATGCATTGATAATGTGTTAGTTTAAAATAGATCTATACTTTTGGAACAAAAAAGTATGAGTTTTTACCAAAAATTGTGGTTGCATTATGTCAGATTTATGATATTTCATCCTATTGATCATGAGAATCAATAATGATTGCGTTATATAAAATACTGGAGAATAAAGCGAACAGCGATACAGACAGGACTCATAACTTAAGGTGACCGAGATTTTGATTTATTGTTGTTACTAATGGAAAAAAATATTGTTTTCCAACATTTTTTAATATTCTGGATTTTTTGAATATTTTTGCGGATTTTTTTGGATTAAAAAAAAAATTCACACCGCGACGACCGCGACGGACCGATATCCGCGACGATATCCACGACGTATCGGTTTTTCGGCCCGGCCGATACCGCGACCGATACCGAGATTTTAAACCATGGACGTAGGGATCAATCCCTGACCTGTCCTATTTGTTAGGGACTTGTGTAGTGTACTTTGATAAATGTTTAAATGCGCCTGTAAGGATTTATCAAGATGACCTAGGGGTTCATCCTTGGCCAGCCCTATTTGTTAGCAAGAAAAGAAAATCCCAATTTTAAACATGCAACCGCGCCTGAATAAAGGATTGCGGTTGAACTCTAGGTTCATACTGGTCGAACCCAGTGCTAAAGCATAATTATATTTATGTTGTGAAGGGGGTGGGGGGTTTCGATATTTAGAATCTTAAACGCATTAAGTGTCTACCAATAATATGTGGCATAGAGCAGGGACGGAACTGCGGGTGGAAGGGAGCAAGCGGTGGCCATGGCTAGAGATGTCAAGTGGGCCGTGCCGGCCCGGCCCGCTAGTCAACGGGCCGAGGCACGGCACGGCCCGGTCAACGGCACGGCCCACTGGGCACGGCCCATGACGCGGGCCGTGCTGGGCCGAACTGCGCAGGCCCGCTGGCCCGTTAGGCACGGCCCGCCAGGCCCGCCAGCCTAGTGGGCCAGCCCCTGTGGCCCGCCAGGCCCGCCAGGATCGGCCCGCCTGGCACGGCCCGCTAGGCACGGCCCGCCTGGCCCGCCAAAAAAAATATTTTTTTATATATTTTTTTTAATTTATAAAAATCTAATTCCCAGCCAACTAACAACCCTAAGCATTTTCTAATAAAAAAACACTTACATAACTTGGTAAGGTAGGACTTTAGTGTAAATTAGTCACACTAATAATGAGGGGCAATGTGTTTTTGGGGAGAAGTAATAAGGGGAATGTTTTGGTGTGACACACTTACCTTCACTAAATTTGCCCCCTTGGCTTTAATAATTTAATTATAATTATTAAGCACTAACAAGCCAAAGCCAATGTCTTCATTGCCTCATCGCATTTGAGAATAAAGAGTTATCCAGTTGGGTTAGGTATTTTTCATTTCTCATCTAATTGTTCAGGATTGGATGCTATATTTCTCCTATAGAATTATGTTTCTTTTACCCATATGACTTGAGGTCTCTCAAGGGTCTAAATACTCATTGGCTGGTTACAACATGACATGACTGAATATTTGAAGTTATCTAATATACGACCAAAAATCTTTTTAGTTATAATTGAGTTATTAGACTATTAAGTTTTGAGACTTTTCATAAAGCCCATTTTCAGCTGCATGCATGACATTAGGCAGTGGACTATGCAAGATTCTTACTTCTTTCCATCCTCTAAATAGTTAATGTAAGTAGAACGCAATCAACCACAATAGCGAGACAAACGATTTTTTATGTAAAAATTGTATTGGAAAAAATCACGGGTCTTTTTGTCTAAACCGCGGACAACCAAGCACTATATAAAATAAATGTTATAAGGACTCACAGAACCTTTTAAAATAAAGGTTATAAGGACTCACATCCTCATCTAACTAGTTTTAATATTGTTTGAATAAATATTAGCATATAAAAGTAAGGTAGCCTAGTGGTTGTGTTTATCTTTCACAACCATTAGGTTGTGAGATCGAGTTCACCCAAACACATTTATTTTTAAAAAACTATACAAATTACGCAGGTCGGGCCAACCCAACCCGCCTATAACTCTATTGAAAAAAAAAAAAAAAAAAAAAAAAAAAAAAAAGGGCACGCCTGGCCCGCGGGCCGGCCCGGCACGGCCCGCTCCAGCCCGCCCCACTGTGGGCCGTGCCAGTGGGCCGTGCCGTGCCAGGGGTTTTCCCCTGGCGGGCCGTGCCGGCCCGGCCCGCGGCACGGGCGGGCCAAGATTTTAGCGGGCCGTGCCGGCACGGCACGGCACGGCCCGTTTGACATGCCTAGCCATGGCCTCACAATTTTTTTTACAAAACCCTCTTAGGGGCAAATTTATAATTATTAAATATAAAAATTAATTAACTTCTTTAATAAAATATTGATGGTTTTGGTTCTAGATCAGGTACCTTTGTGGTTGAGTATTCAAAATAACGTCAGTATAGGTGCAGGTCTTGTAATACATATACTCATCCAAGTTCGGGTCGTGTCGAGGTATGGAAATGCATATACCCTAAATTGAATGCCCAAAATCATAAAAGAAAGTTCCAAGAAAAGAAAGTAAACCATGGACGTGATCGAACCTGACACATTTTCATCTCTACCATCTTGTTAGCTAAAGAGGCTGGGCTTGGGTTTCTTTCCATGCCTATTAAGTTCATTTTTGACTTACTAGCAAATTGGCTTCTACTAATATTTTGGCTAATGAGCTGAATTCTTTCCTGACTTTTAGTGCTTTTGGCTTGGACTTAATAAATAAGATGCTGATTGACAAGTCTACTCTTTGGATCAATGTGACATAAAAATTTGAGTGCTTTAGATAGTTTCGGAGAGCTCTCGTGAATGTATGATTCAATCAGCTTTAAATATATATTATTAAGAGTATAAATAAAATACTCTAAAAAACAGGGCTCCTTTATCCTTCATAATGGAAAATTGCTAACAATGCATCCTACCCTCTCTTTTTTTTCCTGTTTCTACATTTCCAAACTCTTTTCCCCAACTCCAGTAAATGCTAAGCTTATTTGACTTCAATCGGTTTACTGTAAAACTCAACAGCAATTTGGGGTCAGTGTTATGGACTTTTGTTCTAAATGAACTTACATGCTTGGCCTCCTATATTTCTGAAATATGTAGCACTGGAAATGAGCATATGTCTTTTGTTTCGGATATTTGATATTTTCTCTCAGCTTGTTGTATGCTTCTAGTAAAACCCCAAATCTTAATGAGTTGCTCGTGCGTATTTAGTTGTTGCTACATGCTAATTTTCTCTAGATCTTTGTGTTAAGAATTAAAAGCACAAAAGATGTAAGCAAACCACACAAAGATGACACACAGATTTACGTGGTTCCCTCGATCTTAAGGTACGTCCACGGATCATGCCGATTTCACTATGCTCAATGGCAGAAGATGTGTATACAAGATACAACTTTTCTGGCAACTATGCTAGGGTTATATAATAGCACATAATAATATTATGAAAATACCCCTACAAGGTTCTGCGACAGTGGACCTGAATTAACAGCCTGACCCGGATAAAAATCAGGCTCCACACATAACACTTTGTGGCCCCACGTTAGAGGTTCATCAGATACCCAACTTCACATGTCACCAATTAGATCGAACCACTTTGCATTCAATATTTCTGCACGGAGAGTTTGGAACAGCATTTCTTGTGCTGGAATTGACGCTGTAGTGAGAGCTAAGAAATCTTTGGTATCGTGTTTGTATAAACTATTGATTATGGATCATTTCTATTGTATTAGATTTACTAAAAAGTTATGATTTTGTGTGTTATTGTTTTGGATCTTTCGTCAAGCAAGTGCTTTGCAAACTTACATTAGACATCTGTTCCAAAAAAAAAACAATCAAATTTAAATGAATGAAGTACCAGTGCTTTATCCACCTCAAAGCTTCTGAAGCATTCCATTTGTTTGGTTGTTATGTAATTAGCCAAAAGCTCTAAACTAGCAGAAAGAGGATGCCAAGCTACTTGGTAGGCTTTAGCAGATCCCCATCTTATATGATATCAAGCTCGGATACAGTTTGGATCCTCAAAACTGGGGTGCCTGTAAATCTTTGTTACTGGAAATTTGTTGGAGCAAAAAGGAAAAGAACTGTGTAAACTTATGTGCAGATCGATCAAGTTATCTGAAAACAAAAACTGTACACTAATGAAGGAACTTGAGTTAATTGTCTTGCAAAGTCATTGATACAAATGTGTATCTGTGGATTGTTTAAATGTCAAGATTGATTCTTGTCTTCCACACAACAAAACTTTTTGGTGATAATTCATGGTGCATGTTGTGCGAGCCTGCCAATTTATTCTGTTCAAATGGTCGGCTCTGTTGGGGTTGGTCAGAGACTATAGCCAGTCGAAATGGTTGGCACTGTAAGAACACTTTTAAGGCCCCTTAGTATCATATAATTTGATTAATGATATTTAAAAGTGGTTAAAATTAAAGACACAAAGCTGAATATTCAAAAGTGATAATCAAGTAGTCTCCTTTTAGTGAAACCTGAATAAAGAGGAGAAGAGAAATGAACTACTAATTCAAATCTTAGAAAAGTCGGAGTTTCATTTATATCTCCAACTTATATCTTTCACTCTTGTATCTTTAGTAGTGATTGGAACACATTAGCCCACCTTGTGGAGTTCTAAACATGTAAGGGCCAAGATGCAATAAAACTAGAACCACCTCAACATTGTATTATTGGCATTTAGTGAGCCACTGAGCCAAGGCAGCTTTTCATGGAGACTGCATAGAAATAGAGAAACGTGGCAAAGCAACATCATTTAAGGGATTTAACTTAATCTAGTCAGTGGTATTAATTACATCTTGGGGCCCTGGAGAAATGAGGTTAGAGTTATGTTAGAGAAATAATATACTATTAAAGGTGGTTTTGTAATTGCCTTCGGAAATCTTTTTTGGAATATTTTAAAATTTTAGGTTTTCAGGGGTATCTTTGGGGAAGTATTGTAGAAAAAAAAAATCTAAATAATTAAAATAATAAATAAATGCAAGATAAATGTGAAAAATATAAGAAACAATTTCATAAACTTTCTTAATTTTCTATTTATTCTGATAGTGTCATGATTTTCCCTGACCTAGCATCAGGGGCGGATGAAGGGGTGGCCCCAAGATTTCAGCCTAATAAAAAAAAACCAGTTTCCCAAGTGCCCAGCCAACTGAACCAAGGAAGAAAAAAAAAATTTAAAGCTATTGTTTGTCTTTTGTCATACTTGTCAAGATCTATTGTGAAGACATTTTTTTTTTGTTGATT
This sequence comes from Litsea cubeba, assembly GCA_012931725.1. Classification (NCBI taxonomy): domain Eukaryota; kingdom Viridiplantae; phylum Streptophyta; class Magnoliopsida; order Laurales; family Lauraceae; genus Litsea; species Litsea cubeba. The sequence goes on along the minus strand of CM022954.1, from coordinate 4,847,964 downwards.
TTGAGTAGTATAATAAAAATGATCACACTTTTGGTATGATGCTTGTAAAAAATGAATTGTGAAGATAGTACATAGATAGTTTTTGGAGGGACATTGTTGCTATTTTTTATAGTTTTTGGTGAGACATTGTTGTTATTTTTTTAGTGTAACTTAAGTGCAGCCCCCAGATTAGAAGTCCTGGATCCGCCCCTGCCTAGCATCCGTTTAGGATCCATTAAGAATTTGGTCCATAAGGTAACTTGATACTTTAATTTATAAGAGACTGTTTAGTTAAATCACTTTTCGAACATGTGTTTACTTTCACGTAGAATTGAAATATAGTAGTAGGATTTTTGTTTCCTAAAAAGAAGATCACGAGTTTAAACCATTTGAAGTTCATTTTAAAAACCAACTAGCAACAAACGCCCGTGCTAAGCCCGGGCAAAAAATCAAAATATGTTAAAACTTAATAATTCTTTTGAAATATTGTTAAGATAAAATAAATATAAAATAATTTTTTTTTATTATCTTTGAATATTAAAAAAATTTCTATGTATGAAAATAAATATAAAATAAAGTAAATTTACATAACACGATGACCCTTTGAATTTAAAGGCATTGACCATTACGACCATCTCATTTATTGGTATATTATACCATTGATGATTGAAAATATAAGAAAAGAAAACAAACCGGATGGATCCACATCTACTTAAAAGAACCAAAAGAAAGGGATAAAAAGATTAACGTGTTTGATCCATCAGTGGGGGCTACCCTTGAAATGTTTTTAACGTGTGGGACCCACTGATGGCTCTGCATCCAAAGAAGAAAAAAGGGAAGATAAGAAGAAAGGAAATGGAAATCAAATGATTTCATCCTCAATGAGCCACACACCACATCTGGATTTATGGTGATGGAACAATTGTCCCTCACAGATGATTGATAGTATAAAAAAAAAATTGAAAGAGAGGGGGGCGAACAAGTGTAAGAGAAGAAAAAAAACATAAAAGATGTACATTGCATGGGATGAGTGTACGTGGATATAGATATGAGTCATCATAGTATGTTTCTAATAGTTCTAACTCATGTCCACACAAATGAAATCCTAACAATTATTAGCAAAGAAATTAAGCTTGTGTATGATACCAACCCAGTCTGATTGCCCACTACGGATACATATTGACCTGAAAAACTAATAACTATGCATAATCCATGAGTGGGTCCCACTGTAGAAATAAGTTAATGTGCGGGGCCTACTAATTGATTTGCATCCATTAAGAAATCAGACAACAGGGCTTGCCTCCCTCCATCAGTGGGGCCCACTTTTGAAAAAAATCTTGAAATATATTTAATACGAACTGGTGCCCACTACTGAAACCATCCATTTGGGGAAAAAAACTGAAAGGAAAGTAAAGGAGCAACAACTTGGATTTGATTTTCTTATAATTTAGATAATGGCAAGAAATAGGACCTAAATTCAAAGGTTCATAAAAATCTCTTATGAGAGAAGTTTTAGGAGACTCAAATTCAAAAGTTCATAAAAATCTCTTATGAGATAAGTTTTAGGAGAGCAAGAGTAACCTAAAGTGAGGTGTCACCTTAAAATAATGTGGGTTTTTTGTGCATATTTCTCTGAAAGGAGTGACTTTTTAGGGATGAGGTGGCACCCCCACAGCCCACCTCTCCCTTTGCTTTAATATATATAATTATAACAACGTGGCAGATTCATGGTACAATTTTCTACTAATAATTGAAAGAATGCAAAATCATGATAAGATTCTTTACTAAGACAATTTTTTTAGTACCGTCAACATTCAAAAACCAAAAAAATAAAATAAATAAAACTTACATCTATCTATAATATATATATTTTAATAACTCAGGGTTTCTCCAGTCCAATCCAGCTCAGGAGCTTTTGGCCTTGAGCCCGATGGACACTCAATTTTAAATAGCCGGGAACTAATCCCTAGGGACACATGCAAACCCTCCTATCCACATCTATCTATAATATTACAGTTTAATCTTGATAAAATCTTCAAAAATAGTCTGATATTATCATAAAATTCTCAAAACATCCTTTGACGGAGCTCTTCAAAAGCACCCCATTTTATTAATGCTATTCATCTTTTATAAAATGATTTTCAAGCATAATATTAAAATAGTTTAAATTGACGAGACAAACCTCCGATGATGTTTATAAATAGTGATATTTAGACACGACGTCAGAAAACATGGAAAATCACATAAGCATTAATAATAGGGATTTTGACAATATAATTATTACCCTTAGATTTTACATTTGTCTAAAACCGTCAAAATTTATATATTTTTCGTAGAGTTATTCGTAGCCCTAAGTTGTATCACAAGGCGACGAAATATGCGATATCGCATGACACTACAATGTAACAGAAACAAATAAGTGGAAAATTATCCCAAGATATTGTAGGAACAATTATGTGAGAAATACTTAAATCTTGATCATTCGGAGGCGAATATGAAATCTAAAGGCAGATGTACGAGCCATATCCCTTTGTGATATCCAATCCCTTTAAGGAAATGGTGATCCAATGTAGATGATCCCAACCAAAAAAATCCACCTAACTTTTAATGGGACCCACCATTTTCTGGGCTTTCAAAGATAAACAAGTGGGACATTCCATGACCATTTGAGTTTTGACCCTAGTCTTATGAGTTCTATATGAGTTAGGGCTGTCGGTGGTCGGTCTTGGTCGGTTTTCAGTCACCTCTGCACCCGGGCCAAATGTTCGATTTTTTGGATATAGATAACCGAAAACCTACCACTGTATTTAGTGCAAGTGGGAAAACCGAACATTCGATTTGGTCGGTTTTTGGTTTTAGGCTGGGTCCTAATTTGAATGGGTCAAGCCTCGTTTTGTATTGATCTAATTGGCCATTGGGCCTTTAATTTCATTAAATAAGTTAAGTGTCAAATCTAATTTAGTAACTTACACACAAATAAAACAGGCCCAACAGCAATTAACAATAGGTACAGGCCCAACAGCTAGCTAGTAGTACTTAAAAAATTGCAGATGCTCAATATTTCAAGTCACTAAGTTAGTGCAGTCTCCAGCTGCTTAACAATTCGGTCGGTTCGGTTTTAACCGAACGGTTTTTTAGTTTATAAAAAAAACCGATCTGTCATGTAATTTTTAGGTGAAACAAATAAACGATTGGTCAATTTCTTAAAAAAAATATTTAGATCCGCCCAAATGATCGATTCGGCTGGTCCGATTATTTCGGCCAATTTTCACAGCCCTAATACGAATGACCTAATCAATCTAACAAGAAGGCAGTGGTTCACCAATAGTGTCAAATGTGCAATATCAACAAAACAAGGGTGGCATTTCTGGGCTTTCAGTGCCTCTCTATAAATACTCTCCTTACCCATAAATCATCTCGTTCCCTAGTCTCCAGAGCAAGAAGCTCTTCTTCTCTTCTTGTAGCTGCCTCGCGGCGTTGGTAAAAATCCCATTCGAAGGTATACATATGTTTTTGATTTCCAGAAATCTCCCTGTCTCTCCTCTTTTATTACTCAATCTCACCCCCTTCATCTCATCTCATCATCATCTTCTTCTTCTCTTCTTTTAGGGTTTAGGGTTTTTCAATCAAACGGTGGTTGGGGTATTGCTTGTTTTGGGCCTCTTGACCGGCTTATGGTTGAAAAATATGTTTGGGTTTTGTTGTGATAAGGGTTTGGGTCTGACTTGAAATGGTATTGGGTGTGTTTTTGTTTTTGGGATTTGATTCGAAATGGTGGATTTTTTTTTTTTTTTTGCTGCTTAGTTATTACATAACATTTTCTGATGCTATTGAAAGGGATTTGAATAAGATAATGTTGATGGATGTATGCATTTGATGTTGTTGCTTGTGTTGTAAATTGTTTGTTACCCATTGGAATGATGCAAGATTGCTTCTTGATATGAAAAATGTGCATTCATTATCTCATGTTGTTGGGAAGTTTGGTTTTTTAATGACAAGTAGAGAGAGTGTCTGAGAAAGAAACACAGGCATATATGGTTTGTTTTAATTTGATGTTCTGCTCTTTTTCATGCTGAACTTATTACAAATTTTCATATGTTGTGATATTATTGCAATATTTTAAAGTTTTTATTGTTTACAAACTATTGTGATATTTAAAAGGTATTGCTTAGCATTAATACTGTGATAAATATTGCGATACTTTTCAAAAGATGGGTGATGTAGTTTTTATTTAATAGTATTTTGCATGGTAATACATTGACCTTAGTATCTGATAGGTTAACTGAAGGGATGTGTGCTTAATAGATACTTATTTTGCTTGCAAATCTTTCTTTTTTTTTTTTTTTTTTTTGTGTGCGTGCGTGCGTGCGTGAATAACAAAGATACAATATTGAAATTGAAGTTCTATAACTCCATTTTTTCCCTTCGGTAGCTGTGTCACTTAGACATGTATATGAACATGATATTGTGCACTTCACATGCTAGTGTTGCAACAGGATCTGGCTTGTCCTAGCTTAGGCTTAAGCTTGTTTAAACCTAATTAGTTGCATATTAGGCTTATTTTCTGGATGAAGTTCAGCCCATCAACCAAGTACTTGGTCTAACCATTTTGTATAATTGAAAGCAGCCGCCGAATAATGTTGAAAATGTAACACTTGCAATTGCTTAGGGAATATGAAAAAAAAGGTAGGAGAATTTTTAAAGGCTTTTGCTCCTCATGGTATTCAGTTGTATCAATTATCAAATCTTCATTGATTGAATGAGTGTTGCAACACAAGTTGTTTGGCATCAAAGTTTCAAATTTCCATTGGGATTGGTCTGCCTGTATGGATGGTGCCCATCTAAAGATGAAAGGAGGGCCAGGCTTATTCCCCTGCCAGGCAAATGTTAAAAACTAAATATAGACAATAGATCCAGATGAGACTGGGGCCCTTCTGACTCTGCAGAGGTTATAAAAAAATAAGAATGGAGATATGGAATTGTCTTTTGTAAATCCAGTAGAAATTAGGGGACTTAAACATATAAGATATCTTGGCTATGAGAGATGGGCTCAGAACCATAATGTCCTTCCATGGCCACTTCTAGTAGAAAGTGATTCAAGAAATGCCATTAGATAGGTAAAAGGAAAATCAAGTGTACCTTGGAGATTCTTTGATCTTAAAAGGAATTAGAGCTTTAGCTATGTATCTAAATGCTTCCTTTTGTCTTGTTCCAAGGGAGGAGAATGAATAAGACAAGTTGGCAAAGTTAGGAGGGACTTTATTATTTGGATCAATTATGGTTCCTAATGTATTTTTCTTCTAAACCTGTACCATAGTCTCCTAATTCCCTTGTAGGGAGCTATCTTTGTAGATTATCCTTATCTGAATAAATTCCAGTTATCTTTCCAAAAATAAATAAGGCCTGTGACCAGCACATGAAAGAGAAAAAGATTAGCCATATCTAATTTGGGTTGAGCTCTTTCTCGCGCGGATTCGATCGAGTTGCTGAAGTATATTATTATCATACATGTCATGCCAGAGAGGATGTCATTGGGCTGGTGATCGCTAGCAGTTTCGATATATACAAATTGTTTTGTTTGATATTTTCAGTCATTTCATCTCTTAGATTGAGGTTTTGTACATGTTATCTTTCACAACAGTCAGCTTTTCATAAGTTTTGTGAATTAGAAGAGACAAATCCATCCTGTCTGGATAATTGGAATGTCATGCATGGAGCATACACTGGGTTGTCAGATTTTTATGAGACATTAAAATTTTTTTTTTCATGCAGATGAATCGGGAGAAGCTCATGAAGATGGCTGGTGCAGTTCGCACTGGTGGCAAGGGAAGTATGCGAAGGTGCGACTTTTGCCTAACATTCTTTTTTGAGCGAAAAATGTTTCATGTGGGTTCTATAAAGTAATCGAAAGTTTGCATATAATATCATGATTGATATTATACCACTAGATGGTAGGATGGATGGTGTTTAGGAAACTTTCTATTTTTTTTAAGTCAGCGGAATTGGGGGATCATTGGATATTTTAGCAATTTCTCGTTTCAAATAAATCTTTCATGTGAAATCCCTTAATATTCTTCCTCCATTTTAATTATTATTATTTTTTGGGAGGATTCTTGCTACTTTATTTATTATCACAGACATATAGGGTCTTTAATCCAGAGTATGTGATCTTTCTTGTGCTTCATAATGTTGGAATTAACCAGAAAGAAGAAGGCTGTTCACAAAACCACAACAACAGATGACAAAAGGCTTCAGAGCACCTTGAAAAGAATAGGGGTGAATGCAATCCCAGCTATAGAGGAAGTCAACATTTTTAAAGACGATCTCGTCATCCAGTTTGTAAACCCAAAAGGTGAACCATAGTATCTCCTTGACAGACTGATGCACAAATTCATAAAGGGAATATACTATTACTTGTTCTAAACGTTTTTTGTTTTGGGTTAATGACAATGTCTTCTTCCTGTTCAGTGCAAGCTTCAATTGCTGCAAACACTTGGGTTGTTAGTGGTTCTCCTCAGACGAAAAGTACTCTCTCTCTCTCTCTCTCTCTCTCTCTCTCTCACACGCGCGCGTTTGAATTCACTTGTTTTTTCGATCTCAAGAGATTTGAAATGTTTTAACTGACTCAAGAATTATGTTATGTTTGCAGAACTCCAGGACCTGCTACCTGGGATCATCAATCAGTTGGGTATGTGATGTCATTTCTCTTTTAACATCTCTGCATGCTATATCTTTAGTGGATGCCACCACATTTATTATTTAGTGTCAAGTTACATTTAGATAGATGCATCTGACCATTTTGTGGTGGTAACCAAGATGCTAACAGGTTACTTTCATGAGCTCCACCTTTATCGTGCTTGGAACATATGTTTGTTGTTCTAAGAGATCTCTGATACATACAAGTTCCATTTCAAAGAAAAAGAAGAAGAGATATCTAATATATCCAGTACCTTCATTTAGTAGCTGAAGAGCTGTGATAATTACATAGTTTCACCTATAGGAGTAAGTGTAGGGAAATCACATATTAAACCTTATGAGGTGTTGATTGATGTTCTCCTTGCAGGACCCGATAACTTAGATAATCTGAGGAGGATTGCTGAACAGTTTCAGAAACATGCACCAGCTGCTGGGGCCGCAGAAGATGATGACAATGATGTCCCAGAGCTTGTGCCTGGTGAGACATTCGAAGCGGCTGCAAATGAGGGCCAGACCTAGATATTTTTGGGCTGCCTATCCTTTTTCCTCCCTTTTACTATTTTAGTTTTTAGTTATGTTTCTCTACTTTCCATCATCTTGGAACACTCAAATTTCAGTTACTTTTTGTTGCGTTCTATGTTGTATTTTGTTTTTATCCCCATTGGTTCTTTTTCCTTGATGTATGTTTACTGCGCATCTAATTTCCTGAGTCCTTGATAAATGTTTCTTCTTGCCGCATGTAATTGACTGCTGGTTGAATCAGATTGTACCTTCGGGTTCACCTTTCGATATTATGACTAGAGAGATGATATCAGGCTGTGAATGCTGGAAAATTGTGTTATCTAAACAGTCTGAGGAAAGATCAAAACTGTCTTGAAAAGATCATGAATTTCACCAGCAAGTATTGTCTTATCCATGATATATTTAAACTGAAACGACAACCATCCTATTTTTGCATTGTTAGTAATCTTTAATGCCAGATGAAATTTAGAGCTGCATGAAACTGATGTTTTACTCGGGGAAACCTTAAGATTTGAGAAGGGAATTTTTAGTAGATTTTTTTACCTCAAACCCCCTTTGTATATGTTTGTGAAATGATTTCATAGATTCAGTTTTCTATGTTGTGTATCATAGTTTCTTGAAATATGGATTCCAAAGTGGTATGGCACCTGGTTTCCTACTCAGGATTGGATTCTGAGGGATCGTTTAGGATTTGATCACATTCTGGAACCTTTGAATTACTGTAATGATTTGGCCTTTTAGAATTCAATTTCACTTAGATTTAAAATATTGATGAAATGTTATATAGATAATTGTTGGATGTCTAGAGAATCTAGAACTTCAGTATTTCTAGCTTTTTGTTTGATATCTATTGAAATTCTTAATGATTTCTTTTGTTTTGCTCATTATAAGATGTGAAATTATTATCAAACTAGTTTCGAATACAATCCCGAGGGGTAGTTCAGTTGCCGTAAGACCATGGTTTGCACCGCACTCAGAGGTTGAGGGTTTGAAACTGGACTACCACACTAGGGTCATAGGGGATTTACCTTAATCCCTTGGGCTTGTAGGGATTATTTTGGCCTAAAGGGCCGAGACACTCTCCGTTGTCAAAATAAAATAAAAGAATAATAATAACTAATTTTGAATACACTTAAATTAATCATGTCAGTTTATATGCATTCATTTCAGGCTTGTTTCAAGTACTTCCACACCAGGAGTCAGACCCAACACGAGTCTAAAAGTGATGCCCACTATCAGATTCATCACTTTTAAAATAATTGATTAGTAAAACAGAAGTCCCGATTATCAAATCTGTATCTTTTATCAATGGTGGGGAGGACTGGTCCATTAGTTATTTCAATTTCGATAATTTGGCTATGTTGTCATAGTTTAACAAGGAGAAAAATGGCTATGCCTAGGTGAAAGTTTGGTATGATAACTTTCTAAGTCTTTGCACTTGGGATGGGGCATTCTAGCTAATCATGTTGTCACAGCACTGCTAGATTAGCTATTTCGTTTTCTGGCTCACTTGCAGTAATCAGTATGCTGTATGCACAACATTAAGCTAGTCCTTGCACTCGCAAATGCACCCTACCTGTTTCTGTTCTGTCTCTGTCTGGACACATTGGAACACCATAGACTGCTTTCTGAAACTCTTAAGAATTCTAGTGGCATCCGGACACTTAAAATTTCTAGTGGATCCCATAATGAATGGTCATATAGATTGAGTGGATATTATAAATTAAAATAAGCGGTCATAGAAGGAAATTCTACCTTAGTACTAGATGTTGTAATAGGTTGAGAGCCCATTGTAATTAAAGGCCATAGAAGGATGTTCTACCTCAGTACTAGATGTTGTAATGCTTGCCACTCCAAGAAATACTGTTGGAGAGAAAATCCTCGTTCCCATGATCATGATTTATGAAGACAAAACCAAACTGGGATTGTTATTCCTGTAATTAGGCAGTCCCTACTGCTACTGAGGAAGCAGATACAAGTGAAGAGTCCGGATCCCGGGGGTGTATCAAATTGCACTTCAATAGGGGTTGATCTCACAGTAGAGTTGATCACATGGCTGATAATGTAATTAATACATATGGTTAATATTGCATAAGATTGTGCTAATCAACTTATCAGTTCCACAAATCCCACTAACGAAGAGTGTGGGAGACACTCAGGGAATCAATGATCTAATATGGGCATAAAATCCGCAGTGTGCATTGATCAAGTGGGTCTGGTATGCGTCATGGAGTGTCTGGCTTACAAATAGAAGCAAGGGTAATCTAATAAATACAAAAGTCATCACAGCACACACCATGATAACTTAAAAATGAATATTCACACACTGAAAAACTGATGATTTCCCAGAAAAAAAAAAGATATAACAAAATAAACCAAAGATTGGAATTATTACAAAAAAAAAAGGCTTATAAGGTAAGTTTCTGCAGAAAGATCTTTACAGTCCGGTATCTGAGTGTACGGTGCCAATGATATTCCATCTATAACTATAAGATTTGCATTGTTTAGGCAGGCAAACTGTAGGTGTCTGATCACCCTGAAGAGAGAAGCTGCAGTAAAAGAGAAGATGTAGCTTCATTTCCTTCTCATGTTCTGAATTGCTGTATTTTTCTTATTATTATTTGGGTAGAGGTTGAATTTCTGTTATTCCACATGTAACCTTCAAGCTCGATCCTTTCTATTAATGGCCAGCCGTCAGAGTGAAGTAAATCAGTATCAGAGTCCCCACACTAGACCTGGAAACCAATTACCAGAGTTATAATCACAAGTAGGCCTAAGAAATATAGATATGGAAGATATTTCATATTCAAATTCAGCAATTAAACCATTCATTCATTTTTTTTTAAAGTATTCTTTAATAACAACTGTTGTTTGACCTGGTGTTCCTAATATTTTATGCAGTGAAAGTGTTTCCCCCCATTCCTCTACAGCTTCACCAGCAGGATGTTGACTACTACTTTTTAAAATTAATAGGAGACAGGTATGAGTTTGAGGGATCTTGCAATCCACATAATAAATAAAAATTAAGGAATTAAAATAAAAAATAATGCTTAGCATGTTGGTAGCCCACTAATACAATGGAGAAAGTTGTATAAGCTAAGGGAGAAAGATTTTACTCAAAATTGATAAAACAAGGTGAGACCGTAACATTTTGGCACTTAGTTTTCATAGGGTGCATGGATTTATAGTGATGGGCTCAAATCCTAGAAACAATAATTCATTTTATCTAAACATATGTATATACATGTTGCTATCAATATTATATATAAAGATTTGGACAACGTACTTTTAAGAGAGATGGGAACTTACAACGTTGCGAAAATGAGAAGGATCTCCTTAGGACGGATGGTTTTAAATCTCTTACTTCTTGCATCGTTGGAATCTGCATTACTGGAGCTGAGAGATTTCTCGGTCACCAGCACCAAAGGCTTGTTGGATATGAATGGATCCATCTGTGAATTCACTGCTGCATGAGAAGAAGTTTAAAATCAGTGATCGTCCTCTTCGGCGATAGTAAAATGTAAATTAGAACACATGCATGGTATTATACATTAAAAAAGTGAGAGCTATAGCATGCATATATATATGTCAGGCTGGCAGGACTACTAAAATTCTAGAATGGCAAGATTAAAATGGATAGAACTGTTCAAACTGATACTGAAAAATAGCTACAACTAAAGAGAGCTTTCAGAGTTCAGACCGGCTGGTATCTCTGGCAGGTATGCTATCTATCCCAGCAGGTGAAACGGCTCTTCAAAAAAAGTGCATGTAGGTTGAGAGATAGACGGAGATCAGGAACTGATTCCATTTATATACAACGTCAAAGCAATGCCAAAACTAATTACAAGGCGGGAATAATATCTAACTCCCAATTTTCAAAATGTACGTACATTGAGGGGCACATTTGTGTAGGGGTGCAAGCAAATGCGTCGACGGTGGGCGTGGACCCAAATCTGTTTTCATTGATCTGGATCTTGATCTAATTAACATGGGATCTATTTGTTGTATCTGGATCCGCGGAAAAAAAGAAACAAATGAATATGATTTTGGATCCAAATTAAATAAGATGTGGAGTGCATTACTATGATTGCATAAAAGGGCTTTAAAATAATTTTTTTTTTGAATATATTAGTGGGGACATTCAATGGTATACAATTAAAACCAAGTTAGCTCTCAAATATGAATATAATCCAAGCTATGCAGGCCCTTAAAACCTATTTATATATATTTAATATGTGAATATAGTCATCCTGAATTTGGATCGTCAGGTTGAAAGACGTAGTGCTCTATTTGCAGATGCAAATGTTCCGAATGTTATATGCATGGATCTGGATCTGGATCCGGATCCAAGTTCCTCCTAGATATATATAGAGGTTTCACACTCACTTTATTTTGAACCGAAGCCTATGAATACTTGGATAGCTGAAAACCCTTTTGCAACCCTTGTTTGCTTGGAGTTGAATATATAGAAATTCATAGTTCAAATTGGCTCCAACACAAGATTATTAAAGAGGTAAGAGGTGAAGGATACAAGGCATAATTCTCTATATTGTTTCTGACCACATTTCGGTATGGCCTTCAAAATGAAAAGTTTCATCCGATTCGGAATTTCGTGGAAACCTTTTGGAATTACATTTCGGGGAGATATTAAAAATATATTTATATATATAAATAAGAAAATTAAAAATAAAACAAGAAATATGAATTTAATCCATTTTAGTAAAACTTTTTGGAATTACATTTTGGAAAAATATAAGAAATGCAATGAATATATATGTATAAAAAATTTAAAAATAATCAATTATGTAAAATTTCGTTTCGGCCGAAGGATTTCAGTTGAAATTAGTCAAAATCCAGAGTTTTAACCGAAATGGACCAAAATTTAAAACAAGAAGTCTTATAGAAATCTCGTTTCAGCCACTTGACCGAAACGAGAAATTTCGGTCATTTTGGCTGAAACGGTACAAAATTAATAACTATGATACAAGGCAAAAATATAGATAGCTAAGGACCCTTACTTTCCTAGAATTTAAAATTATATACTTGAGTGAAGGCTTGGTATTCATTTCACATCTCCACTTGATTTATTTTCTATTAAAGTTTGGGGAATTATTTGATCGTTCACTTTAGATATTTGCCTTTGTTTCTTCATTTTTAACCACTTTTAGAAATAAAAGCCTCAGCATACACATATGAACTCAATTACTTGAAACAAATGAGCCCTAAATGTTTTTGAGCCTATGTTGTATAGTGCCATGCGAGAAGAAGAATCTCATTGGGGTGTTCCGTGCCTGAAGTAATCCTTATAAGATCCCATGGGGAAATCTAAGGAATATATGGTCCTTCCTTGCTCAATTAGCATCAGAGGCCGACATAGTGCAACAAGATCAAAGCTTAGTAAAGCATAGCTAGGGACTTTAAGGAACCCCTAAATTCTCTCTTTAATTGAAAATAAAGATGAAGAATGAAAATTAGCCATCACTCTAATAATTCAAATCATAGAAAAGTGAGGGCGAGATCCACACTCAGACCTTCCTTCACTACTTATCTCCTTGTATCCTTCACCTCTCACCGCTTTGGTAAAGCTCATTTGACCATGAATTTCTATGTTAAACAAATAGATCCTTAGGAGCTGGTTTGTATGTTTGTTTGGTCGGGGCTGACCTACATCTTGAATTTTGGAGGCAGTCGCCGCATTGGACAGCGAAAAAGTGTCAAGCCTCTTTTAAATTTAATCAATCCTCAATCAAACAACAAGGTTTAAGCATCATCTTCTTTCCTTGTTTGTAAAAGATTAGATGGGAATCGGGATCAAACTTGCAACCTCTTAAGTATTTGCAATATAAGCATCATCCATCAGGCAACCACCACCTATAAACTCATTGTTTGTGCAACAACACATTACGTACCTTTTACTACAAGTTTCTTAGATGCATCCTCCGTTTCATTTTCTTCGGTGCTCCTTCTATCATTGCGGCAAGAACCCTTCCGAGAGAGAGCTTTCTGAAGAAAAATAAAGTACAAAAACAAACCCATAGAAAAAAGAAGTGGGAACTTTAATTAGCTAACTGAAACAAGTTTTTAAAGATCTTATTACAGTAAATCATGTAACATGAAACAGAACTCACGGTCAGTATGGGGCTTGAGCATTTATCCTGAGAATGTACCAGGCTTTCAATATCCAAGATCACACTAACAGCTTTATCTGTAGTCATACGTTGGCTCTGCAATCAATTGGATGATTAAGATCAGACAAATAAGGAACCTCACGACTAAAAGAATTCTCTCTCATCATTTCAGATTTATTCAATGAGGTCCGATCGGAGAATTTAATCAGATTACATTTGTGTACGTGTCCGCAGAAAAAAAAAAAAATCCAAATCCCACCAAGAAAGGCTTTTCTGCACTTTTCATGAGATTCTTCCACATCTTTTCCCTAGAGACTCAGCCGCACAAAAATGCCCAAAAAGTCACTTTGGTAAGTTATTTTTTCTCTCGGCCAGATTTCACTCCAAATGTAGCCGGGCCACTGTGAGATTGATCATATGTGAAGGAAAGTGTTTTTTCTTTCAATCACGGACTTCAGATATAATAAATCAAATGATCGTCTTAAGCGATCTTTGGAGTGAGATTTTACTCAACTACTGCAAGGTGGGCTGGAGTTCAATTGTTATGAAATTCAACATAGACCATGATTTACTGCTGCAGATTATCCACTACATTTATTGTACACGTATATGTAAGTACTTCTATACTGACCACGATCACAAGGACATGATACAAAATTCGGAAACAAATTATCCCAAACCCCCATAAGGTTCAAATTAACCTGTTTAACTTCTGAAGATGATAGTTTTTCCTTTTCACTCAACTGTCCATTCAGTGGCCACCAATCGGCAATTACAGGTGTCTCTCACACGCTACCTTAAGAGGGATGTGTGGAACTTCACTATAAGCCTACCTATTGATAACTGGACAGTTCAAATTGAACACCATCCCTCCAGTGACATATTGTCAAACTTTACTTGAATAGAAATTGGTCCTATCTTAATATTATTAATTAACACAATCTTATATATTTTTAATGATATTATTAATCATGGGCTCAATTTTATGGTGGGATCAACTTCAATTGAAGTTAAATTTAAATATATGTCACTGGAGGAGACTAAATTCTCTTTGAACAATGAGGATTAATTATCAATAATTAGGCTCCACCATGGAGTTTCAAACATTTCTACTCATGGGAAGCGCTTGGGAGACACTCAGGGGATCCAGACTGACCATTTGGACCATTCATAACTAACGGAAGCTTTTAACTGCTATACCTTTTAGGGGAATTTACAAAGACAACCTTTTAATTTTAAATATGTGTAGATTTTACCTCAAGCTTTCCTTTGACTAGTAGTGCTCCAAGGAAATTCGGTGATTCGTTCACCATAAATAAAAACTACAAGTTTTTCTAATCAAACAACAACTTTACCTTCCATGTACTATAAATATTCATAGCTTTATCATTCTTGTGGTAAAAGTGGTTTTAATTTACCCTCTCAACTAATCTCAGCAAATAATAAACCAGCAAGCTCTTAACCACTACAAATAAAATGGCAGTTTGGCTTAGCATCTTCTGTGGAGATCCACAGCTGCATAAAATACTCGAACGATTGTTTTATTCAAAGACAAAGAAACAAATCAGCTTTAGTGCTTACTGGCAGATGTGAACTTTAATAACAATCAGTATTAAAATAGTAAAGAGGTTCTAATAGTAGGGTGTGCACCTACTCTCCATGTGAGTTGTGGGAAAAAGTGATACCACAAAATGGGGAATGTCCAGAGTTAACAATTCAGAAAAGTGGGGTCACGTTTTCTAAACTATATTTGGCAATTAGCTTCTGCCTAAATGTTTGGTGTTCAACAGACACAGTGTCAGGGGCGGACCCAGGTTATGTCCATCTGGGGCGGTCGCCCCAGATCAGATCCAGAATCTCCCAAAGAGTGGAATGGACCCTGGCGCATCATCCCATTTCTTAAAAGGCTCGCCCCACCTTAAACAGAAAAGAAAATTGTCTCAGATTTTTTCGACTCCTGCGGCCGATTTGCATGAGATCACCTCTTCGTCGGCCCCTGCTCTATCTGGTAGGTTTCAAAATGGTTACTTTCTCTTTCTTTCTAAGCCGGTCCTATACATTTGTAGTTTTTTGAGAACTAACTATTTGATGAAAGTCCCTGCAGAGATGTTAGCCTAGTTGGCTTACTTGATATTATTTTTTTACAAGGGGCTGGTGTTTCTCATGCTTGGAATAGGATTAGGATTTGGGTGCAAACTATCAAGTCTCTATGCTGTGGACATTTCATGAGCTTCAGCGTTTTACTTTATGGTTTTGACTTCATTATGGCTGTGGATATCTTATAATGAACAATTATCTTTTGAATTTGTGTTCAAGTATGGATGATCTGATGTGCACATTGGCTGTTTGTTAAAATTTTGCAGTGAATCCTATTATTTTCGTTTTAATTTTCATTGCATGGATGTTCTATTTAGTGCATGGTTGTTAATGGTTATAGGGGTTATTGGAGCAATGCCAACAAAATATACTTTTTTTTTGTTTTATGGAAAATCATTTAAGTGAGTTGGTGATGAACTTTTCATAATAAGCACCAAGCAATATCAGCATGATTAATGATCCTCTTTAGGTTAGGAAGGTTGGGAAAGAGAGTAAAATGAGGATAAGTTTAAGGAAGATTTCCATATTTCTTATAGGAAACTGAGGAAGGATTAGACTTTTTGTGGTCCTCAGTGCGGGGATTTTCTTTGGGTAACAAAATTTAGGTTTGGAAAATTATTCAATCAACAGCCAAAAGCAACAATCAGGAGAGAACAAATATCATGGACTTTGTAAGAGTTCGGGGACTCTGTTTAAACAAGGAACTCTTTACATTGATGGAGATTTTCTATAATCCTTTCATTTTATACAATTATATGTTTACCATTGTAATTTTTTTATATTAATTTGCTATACATTTTCTCTTTTGCCATGTTAATGTGAAGAACGCATAACAAAAGAATAATTGCCGTTTTCAATGGACCATTGTTCGCCCCACATGAACAAAAATTTTGGATCCGCCACTGCACAGTGTTGTGTAGTTATATTTCTTATTGCTGGGTGGTAGAAACTAGAGAGGATGGTTTCCAAGAGTTGCAGTCTTGTATACAGACTCTAGCTCACAGATGTCTAACGTTTGGAGAGGTACTTTATAGCACAGCCGATGAACGTGCACCCAAGTCCATACTTTGAGTCTTTAAAAAAAAAAAAAAAAAAAAAAGTCCATACTTTGAGGATATGGAAATAACAAGACAAGTAGAAATAAGAGTCCTGATCTCTCATGAGGTTAAGACTTAAAAGAAGTTTTAGGAGTGGAACTCCAAATTGGAGCCTATCTATTGAAAATTCGGACTATTCAAAATGTATAGTTGCAAAGTACATTGGATATATCCAAATTTTACTTCATTAGGAGTTGGTCCTATCATAAAATTGAACATTTGATGGAAAATATGATTTACACATCTGTACAAGGCCGGTTAATTATATTTTTAAACAAATGGTCAAAATTTATAGTGTAGGATCATCTACTATTAGAGTAAAATTTGAAAATATTCTATCAATTATGAGCTCATTCTTTTGAGCAGCTCGAATTTTCAATAGATGAGTTTCATTATATATGGAGTTACACTCTTAGCTTAGACATTTTTCTACGTTCAAACACCACAACTGGGGATTCATCTTGGTTGTTTTTGTGGCAAAAATGTACCTCACCACTGAGCTACTAGTGGACAAAAATATTTTATAGTTATTTCATGCATATATATACTATGTTAATTAACTATTAAAAATTACACTATTTCTTTTTTTTGTTTCTTTATAGCATTATTTCATCCTACTACCTCCAAACTGCTACATATACTAGAACTAAGACAAAATTATAGTTGTTGAAGTTGGTTCGCTTTCACAGCTTATAGTATGAAAATGTTTGATTCGGTCAAATATTCGAGTCAAACTACCCATGGATTTTTTTATTTACATTGGAAACATGCCAGCCGGCCATTTCGCACAACTTTCCTAGACATTTTTGGATGATGACATTTCAAACATTCGCAATTGAGAAAATATTAATGTTTTAAATTTTGGGACACTGAAATGAGTAGGCTGGAAGAACTGTATCTATAAAAGAGCTATTGAATTTATATTTATTAGCCTCTAGGTACAAGAGAGTTTTTAGATCTATTCATTTAAAGAAAAAAATATTTTATAAATGTATTTATTATTTCGTCGAAAGTTATGAAATGAAAGGTCAGCAGATTAAGAACAAAATTTTATTTTGACAACCATTTCATTGTCTTTGACCAAACAACTTAAATGGACCTTTCTTTTTAACAAATGGATTAGATCCAAATTAAAGTTCCCTCGTGATTGATGAGATCAATGGCTCCCATAAATTTAGCCACATCATATAGTATAGAATGAAAGAGACTGATTTCAATTTGAAATCAACTCCAATTGATTTTGACCATCATACATAATTTTGACCAAGGGAACATCATCAATTTCAATACACAATTCACCTTTAATCTTATTTAATCTAATTCAATTCAATAAAAAAGTCATTTATTGAACGATATTTATTGCTGCAAATGCCCAAGGTAGACACAAGTATTGTGATGGAAAAATCCTAAATTTTGAATCTATCTATTATATTTTTCAACTTAAATCAGTTTTTAGAATTTATAAATATATATATTTTTAAATCTATGAGCAATTAATAAATAGTCTCATGGTATAGTTTAGCATCCAATTTAATTAATTATATTATTTCATAAAGACCTATTGCTATTGTAAATTTTCAGCATAAACCTTGTCATGAAGAAAGATAAGTGGTGAGGATTTTATCAACATTATTGATAGAAAGGTGAGTCCATCAAACTAAACTACCTATCTTGAGTCCGGCTTGAGTCAAAGTCCAGAAACCAATAGCCACCTTGAACCCAACCAACTTACTATGAAACCCCCATTTAATTGTAAAATATTTTATTTTAAATTTCTTAAATTTTTTCAACTCACTATAAAATATACAAAATACCATATTTCAAGTTTATACTAAAACTTTAAAATTTCTGTATTAATTATTTATTTAAATTTTCAATGGTGTGATTTCTAAAAAAGCCTATTATTCTGTGTTTCATGATTAGGACTTAGAACATAGCATCATTTCTAGTGGTGGTTATAATTATAAGCGTATAAATATCTTTTATTTTGAGAAATATTTTTATTTTAGACTTTCTATAATATAAAGTGTGAAATAAAAAAAATTCTTATTTATATTATCAAAATTAAATGATATATTTTTTGTATGACTTCAATTGCTTAGCAAGGGAGCATTTTACTAGTATTATATCATATAAGTAGAGAATCGAGGTTTTTTTTCCCAGTCTTACCACTCTGGTAGACCTTGCTGGTACTACGAAAATTTGAAAATTAGTTATCTTAAAAAAGTGTTTTTAAAGACATCTAGACCATTTTTATTTGTAAAAAGTGTAGAATGTTTCCTAATTAATTTCAATCAAAACTAAGGTTTGCAGTACTCTAAAGCCATAGATAGTACTGGTGTATAAAACCATTGATGAAGCAATAATAATTTAAGCAGGAGGATTCTCACTTACATGCATTAAAACTTCCCCCATTTCAAGACCCAAGCTAAGAGGCAGCCCATCAAAATATCCAATTTAGTATTTTCAGAGAGAGATTCCCAGCTTGATCAATCACACAGCAACATATCCTGCAACCAAGGCCTGAAAACTGAATTCCTGCAATATCCAAAAAACCAAATTGAGATAATCTCCTGGATTAACTTGAAAGTATTTATAGGAACAAAAATCACCTAAAACAACAAGAAGATCATGTGGAATTCTACCCAAGAGGAGAAAACAATTGAAAAAGACTTGCTATTTCTCAGCCAAAAGCAAAAGCTCAGTGCTATACATTGAAAGAAAACCTGTGCTAGTCATCCATTTTTTTTTATGTAAAATCAGAACAGATTCTCTTTCTTTTTTTTTCCCCTTAAAAAAATCCATTTCCACAATAATCTTCAAAAGAAGAAGGAGAAGAAGAAAAACCACAACTTGACATCAATACGCCTTTAAAAATCCTCAAGTTTTAAAGCGTTATTAACACAATAGAAGATAAAAGTAAGAACCATTTTGTGTTTGAGTAGAATCTCCAAGAACTGAATTGAGCGCGAAGAAATAAAATCTGTTTCGTACTTTGAGATTTCTGGACAAGAGGAGAAGGTGCATAAATAAAACTGTATGTAATTCGGGTGAAGATATACCTGAAGGCGCATTTTGGGTGGGTAGAGACTCACCTGAAATGGTTGTTTGACTTGCGTTTTACGGTTCTATCCAATCCTCGGATTGCGATTTTTCAGTTTGCTGTTTTTTTGGTAGGAAAGCAGTACTGCTGGGTGTGGGCTGTCTCAACTCTCAGAAGAGTGCAGAAGGTGGTTTTGGTTTGGCCAATTGTTGCTGCATTTATGATGGGATCTTCAAAACTGCATTTCTCGTGAAACAGCCGCGGAGAGAAGGAGAACCATTTATTAATGGGAAGTTCATATGTAATATAAGCCCCCTTCAGATTTTTAGTATCTACGAAAAACTACTTACATTCTAGGGTTGCATAGAAAATTCGGTATCACTGCTAAACTGGATCAATTCGGACGGTTCGGATCGGTTTTATAGTAGATTAGTTCGGTCTACGGTTTGAAAATCATAGAAACCGTTTAGATCGGCTTGAATCACGGTTCACCGCCTAAACCGAAATGATCGGTATATTATGTAATTTGAGTATTTGACTATTTAGATTTTAGAATTTCATTTGGCTGGTTTTTTATCTTTGCCGCCCTAAACATTGGAATAAATGCAAAGGACAGGGATGTCATCATTCTGAAATTTTCGATTTCTGATTTTAAAAAAAGATGGTTTAACCGACCAAATCAAACCAACTCCATCGGTTGGATCGGATTAGTTAATTAAAAAACCGATAGGTTCGGTTTAGTGGTTGGTTTTAGTGCTAAACCGATCTAAACCGCCCATGTGCAGCCCTAATACATTATTTTTCCCAAATTATGAATCGCCTCGGTTAAATTTGAGAATCTCAAAAGCACGAGATAGCCTATTGATAAGGGGCATCCCACTGTCACCTAAGTACTAGGGATCGATCGACCCCTGAAATTTGCAGAGCACAAGCTGCCATGTGTCCTGTGGCTGAGCACAATGAAAGATCACTCGTGCAAAGGCACTATAACATAGAAAAAACACCTACACAGTGCTAAAGAAAAAAAAAATGGATGGACCGCCGTAGGGATGACACTTGGGCTGATAGATTACGCTGGCTTAGGATTACGATACTGTACAATTCCTCCTATGTAATGGCAAAAGAAAAAAACAAAATGGAAATTCTTCATCAACCATTATGACATTGACTTAATGGCTGGTTTTCTAATAAGTCTTAACCCTTACTAAGATTCATGAAGGGTGCTCAAGTGAAATGACCATATATATGCAGAAGCTGATACATGTCTAGATTAATTAAAGCCCTCAACTTAATATAAATCAAGCTAGTTCTTAAAAAAAAAACTTCATCTTATATCATGAAATATGTTAATTCCATGGAAGGGTTGAAAACCTTCCTCACCAACTATAAATCAAGTTGGGTTGATTGAGGATTTCAAATAGAAAAAGGTCGTTATTTTTAAGACAAAATATGATGTAAAGTTGGCAGGTCATTGTTCACAAATGTCAAAATCTACAGGTGTTATGATGTAAATTTTCCTTTTCCAATTCATTAGTTTCCACAGAGGACAACAAACAATTGGGACATGGCCATAGATATAGATGAGCTAGCGCTTTGTGGAAGTTCTGCGGTCCCCAACTTGATTTGTCCCATAACATGGATTTGGCCTTAAATCCAAACAAGTTGAGTGTTTGGATGACAGTGACTAGCAATTATTCCCATGAAAATTTCTCCACCGCTCCTTCTCTTTTCCATTTGTCTTAAGAAACGAGGTGGGTGATGGTGATAACTGCCGCATAACTACTCACACTACAAACGAACGGCCTAACCGCCTATAATGACATTCATTAACAAGACATTCATATGTGATCTGGTTTTCCAAAGTACATAAAAAAAACACATTAACTACTTAGTAAGATAACTTTTTTAAACCCTAGCCTAGACGGCTAGAACCCAAGAGGCCAAGATCATAGTCCGGACAAATGAAAGTGATAATATATTCAGGAATCAAGCAGCCGGGTGAGATGCGGGATTGCCGATCAACTCAACAATCACTCCACCTTTTGAAGAGAGCTAAGTACAAAAATATTTAACTACTCAATTCAAAATATATATAAGAAGCTCTCTACCGAC
Source organism: Litsea cubeba (assembly GCA_012931725.1). Lineage (NCBI taxonomy): Eukaryota > Viridiplantae > Streptophyta > Magnoliopsida > Laurales > Lauraceae > Litsea > Litsea cubeba. The sequence continues at coordinate 4,826,290 of CM022954.1, read as the reverse complement.
GGCTGTTAATTTTTTTTTTTTAAGAGTATCATGGTTAGCGGTGGTGTGGAGACAGGACAGATGAAATGGTGAGAAGCAAATAGATGTAGATTTAATTCATGGCAACTGACAAAGCTTCAATTTTCTAAAATTTGGCTTCTTCCTCCTATATATCTCCCCTCTTAATGGCAATGCAATGGGACCACGTCTTTCGATTCTGCAGATTCGCCCATCCCCATCTTGGTGGAATCGAAATCTTGTTTTTGCTGTAACCATGTTTGTCTTGGGTGTTCATTTCTACCTGAAAGTTGTTGAAAACAAAAAAAATCCGTGCTCACCAGCATTCAAATAAAAATAAAAAAGTCATAGGCCGAGTTGACTCATTGTTAATTAGGATATAAATGAGTTTCAAAATCAGATCTTAGAAAACTCGTTCGGTAAACTAAAACCAACATGGATTGAGTCACATAGAGATAACTAATAAAGAAAAAAAAACATATATATATATATGGGTTTTTCTTTTTTATTTTTTTCATTTTTCCTCTTCGAGTAAGGTGGTAGAGCAACAATATATCCCAAAGCAATTTCTTAAATTCATCAATATGAATAATTGGCACGTAGGTGATATTGGTATATATGGTAGAAAGTTGTAGTAGCTAGATTAATGATTAATACAAAGAGGTATATCAATATGAATATGAAACCAGAGTAAATTTAATAAATTTTTGTTTTGCTAACGGAGGGTTCCTAACCCTTTGATCTGGATTAATCCATCCGGACCCGAAGAGAATTTAATAAGTTTACGTGTTCTATTCATTGCATTTTTATAATTATCCAGGAAGAATTGGGAATTGACTACCCCCATACTGATTATCCAGGAAGAATTGGGAATTGAGAATATTTAATAAGTTTACCTGTTCTAAGCCTCCACCTGTCAGTTACTATTATAATTCTAAATTCTAAATAATTATTATATATTGATAATTTGATGCTTTGTTTGTGTGAAATGATCATAATCTCATTATAAAAATAGAAAGTGATGTGACATTAAGCTAACATCAAGCATCTTTATAATTGATCTAAGATATTTATATCATCTTTTGTCTTCTCTTATTAGTTCATTAAGTTATATCGATTATTTAAAAAATTTTAAGACCAGCACACCAAAATTGAACAGGCAAGAAAAACCAACATCCAGATTCAGAACCTTAGTTCAAGTCATCGATCCCCAGCTTGCACGTATGGCATAACCAGCACTCAGTCAGTCCAATTATTGATGATTATCATGAATTGATGATGAGACAAAGATCATGCTGAGGGAAGGAATGATCTGGCAAATGGAATATTAGGATTAATCAAGCAATTTCAGCAAGTGTAGAATTCTGTCGTGCCACCTTTTCTGTTGCAAGAGTCATGTGCTATTGATATCATGGAAGTTGCATATCCTGATGTTCTCCCTGATTGGTAGACAGTAATGATCCTTACCTTCTTTTAGCCTTTATCTTGTATATGCTTCTAAGAATATTAGAATTCGAGTTTAGAATACCGCACGTCTGATCTGAAATCTGCATCACCTTTCAGCAAAAAAAAAAAAAAAAAAAAAAAAAAAAAAAATCTGAATCACCATACCTTTTTTTCTTTAAAAATTCCTCAACAAACTAAGACTACTAGAAAAATGACTTTTAAGGGCCGCCAGTAGCCGTCGCTAAAAGTCCCATGACGGTCGCTAATACTTTTTATATAAACTAAGACAGGTGGAAAAATTTATAGATTTACTATTTATATAAAATACAAGAGGGCTTTGACAATCATTATACAAGTAAAAGTTCTCTAGTACTTGTGGAAAGGCAGGTAAACTTGCATATGTTTTTCTGAGAATTTTACTGAAAAAATCCACTTAGATCCCGTGAGGACAAAATGAGGCCAAAAACTTATGTGTCCATGGTTGTCGTCCAATGAGAAAAGCTTGTGCACTACCCCTTTATGCATCAACTGATTCATTTTCTTCTTTTTATTCTTCTCATTCTTTCAATGGACACCTTTGGATTTTTGGATTCTTGCCGCAGATAGTAGAATTACAATTTTTTAAGAGGGTTAACAATTACCATCTATAAAGGTTTGAGAAACCCATGGTCATACATCCAAATGAAACATCTCGAATAAAAATAATAAAAAAAATTCCATGGATGCCTTGTTTCTAAGGGCAAACTTGCATGTTTTCTATAGTAAAAAACCCAAACACCTTTCTTTTCTAAAAAAAGAACTCATTACGCACATTTTGCAGCTGCCCCATGGTTCGACTCCTGCTCTAGTTTTATCTTAATGGTGATTGTCCTAGGCTTCATCTGAGTTGATTTGATTTAGATAGGCATGAGACAATCCCTTTTACATTTTTTTTTTGTATTTTTTTTTTTTTTGATTTATCACAAGACTATCTTGACTTGAAATAAAAAAAAAAGAAGATGAAATGAACAACGTTATGACCATTTATATATATTGTACGGCGATATCACTGTTTAGGGCCTTTGCCGTCATTATGAAAACTATAAGGCCTTTATCACCCTTTAGGAGTTTTCTTGTAAAATTCTCTAACTTTTTCCTTCCAAATAAATATACGAAATGCCAATCATATTATATTGACATTAATGAATGAAAATTTCTCCCATGAGAATTTCTTCCTGCATGGAAATCAATTCCTCTCCTTAATTGAGAGTGGGTCCCATTGTATTACAGGTGGTAAACTGGTTTTCATGTAGGATGCTTCCTTCCCACGTCCATAGGTGAAAAAGCACATACTAATCATATCATGGATTTAATAATTTTTATTTTAGTTTTTAATGAACACCTTAACCTATAGTCCTGCATATAACGAAATGTTTGGCATTGTCAAAATTAAACCTAATGTACTGAGAAAAAATAAACTATATTAATGAAAGTATTTCTAAGAAATTACATAATAGCTATATATGGTGCATTACATTGCAAATCAATATTACAGAAACCATTAAAAAATCTCCACTCTGCATGGCACAGGCTTCTGAATATTTTAGGATTACAGATTTCCAAAGTATAATTTGGGTTGATAAGAATCAAATGGTCCCTAGAAATTGGGAAAGACTAGCATACAGGGACATAGTTTATGCAGAAATTATAGTTTATCTCTATAAGTGAATTACAAGAGAATTTACATGCAAGCCTCCAATCACCACTAAAGAAATTAATGAAAACTAATTGATTCATCTCCTGAAAGTATTACTTCTGATAGAAGTTGAATTAATTGAATAACAACATAATTTACAAGCCTCCAACCACCACTAAAGAAATTAATGAAAAGTACTTGATTCATCTCCTGAAAGTATTACTTCTGATTGAAGTTGAATTAATTTACTATTGAAAGGCACTAGAACCATAAGACAACCAATATTTTGATGGTGAATTGGTGTTTCCAAAGCTTTTCACGGATCAAGCTCCTTACAAAACTCAAGACAGCAATGAAAATTCTTATTATTCAAGCTAGCTCATACATGCCAGTTCTCAAATCTCTCCATCCACACCCACTATGTCTGGGTAATCTTCTAATAATCACCAATAAAGAGAATCACAAGGCCCATAATAAATTATTCTGGAATGCCACCTCTCACCAAATGATAATGATTATCTGTTGCCATATCACTTTCCCATGAATAGGGAGCTACTGAAAGACAAAAGCAGATGGCCTGGGCTTGGTGCTCTATTATAATCAGAAAATGATATAACTATGCATTACTTATTTGTGTGGAAGACGCGAAGGGAAGTAGTTCCATCAATACATTTAAAGGCATTTGGAACACCAATGAGATTCTAATGGCTCACAAACAAGTCACAGGTAGACATGATAGAGAGAATGAATGCATGATATTCTTATTTCCATAAATCTTAAATGTAACTCGTCATCAATCCCCTCATCTCTGTCTTACTATTTTGACAACACAGCCAAAGTGCTTTGTCTTGTGACTTGATGTAAATATAAAACTGTTCCACCACCCCAACATAGATTGTTGGATAAAAAATAAAAAAACAGAGTGTTTGTACTTGGCAAGAACAGAACGTTCCATTTTTCAATAAATGATAATATTCTGCTGTCACAATTGAGTTATATGGATGTTGTGGTAGCTTGCATTGGACAAGGTAAGATGAATCTAGATTCTAGATTATCACAAAAGAGACAAAAAAGGGGAAAAAAATTTGTGCAGTTGAGAAATCCACACATTCATCTGGTGAGTCTCAGAAATGATAATATTCTGCTGTCACAATTGAGTTTATATGGATGTTGTGGTAGCTTGCATTGGACAAGGGAAAATGAATCTAGATTCTAGATTATCACAAAAGAGACAAAAAGGGGAAAAAATTTGTGCAGTTGAGAAATCCACACATTCATCTGGTGAGTCTCACAATGCACAAAATTCAAACTAGTTCTCTCCCACTGGGGTGGGATCGATGGGTTCCCAGCCCCTTAGCTGGGGTTACCAAAGAAAAAAAAAAACCAGAGGAAAGACAGAATAGCCAAACAGTCCATATTCAATATTATATGTAAGTGCTCCACCTGGTCAGTGGACTGGCTTGATCTTTAGCCAAGGGTATGTTCAAAGTGAGTCCCACCTGATGGTCTGATCTAGAATATGAACTGCTTGGTGTGAGAACTTTTAGATTTGGTGTTAAGGAATGTTCTCTCCGATGCAAATCAAGATCAAAGAACACCCCTGATTGCATTGCAACGTGGTCAACAACTCAATTGACTGTCAACTTCACAAAAATAAATAAATAAATAACAATGAGAAATGTAACCATTAAACCTTGTATGGGATGCACATCAGTTGGTAGCTGTAACGACCCAGGCTCACTGGTATAATATTGTCCGCTTTGGGCCAGTTGGTAGCTGTAACGACCCAGGCCCACTGGTATAATATTGTCCGCTTTGGGCCTAGCTCGCAGCCAAACACCCTCACGGATTTGTTCTCGGGCCCCTTTGAGACCCAAAACGCGTCATACCAATGAAGAGGGGGCTCGCACTTATAAGCCTGGCTTCGGGCGGCCTCATAGGCGATGTGGGACGCAGTCCCTGCCTTGCTCGCAGCTGACCCGGGTCCTCACAGTAGCTCACCTCGATCTCTTCTATGGAAACAAGGAGGGATCAATCTCTAGCGCGCTGTGGCGCTAAGAGTAAGAGACGAGTGCTTAGTGTGTGGATTGGATGTGTAAGTACTTAAGTGTAAGTACTTACTTAAAAAAAAACAGAGAGCTTGTATGGGATCATAAGCGACATGACAGATTTCTTATCTAATTTAAGCTAATACTAGCAACGAAGGCCCGTGTTGAACCCGGGCCTCGTTATAAGCATATCTCCAATTTTGATTATTTAATACATATGATTAATGAAAACCAAAGAGGCCACAATTTATAGAATTAAATATACCAGTAAGTACTTAATTTATTCACTGTAAACCACGCCTTGTCAAAAAAATTGTTGAATGGCCACCAAATTGACAATTTTCTTAGCAAGTAGCCTTTGATTAGTAGTAAATTTGAGTCGAGTTAATTAATGCCGGATCATTTCATTCAAAGGTCTTACATAGAACTCTCTGTGGCCAAACATCAATACGTTTTCCCATGCAGTTACAGACAGTCCAAACCCAAGAGGTACTTTAGAAGGAAAATAATTTTTACCTGGATGCCATGATATTACTAATACAATACGTAAGCATTATATTTCTCATATAATATATATTTATATTTTTTTAGAAACTTGGTAATTTCTTGAAAAGGTATGATGTCGATATATATATAATATAATTATTTTTCGTACAATATACTTGCATGGGCCATAAAGAGTATTCTCGATATTGGTGAAACTTGATTGTTTAACTTAAAACGAATATTTTCGATTTAGAGAGACTCTAGGGAGAGATTTGAGAGTTGAGAGGATTAAGAAAGGAAAGAAAGGCTTATGATAAGATTAGATTGAGGAAAGATTTAAATTTGTAAAGATAGAAGGAAAAAATGTTATAATCAGTAGGGGATATTTTAGAGGAGTTAAAAGGAGGGAATAAAGATAGATTTATTGTTATGAGACAATGCCCTTAGATTTAGTTGTGATGCCAAATGGCGTACATGGCACCGTGAGAGCAGGACTACCTATTATATATAGGGAAATATTCAAGTGAGAATTAGTTCTCACATATTATATGAGAACTTTTTTGCGGGGCCCAACTAGCAACCCATCCAGACCTAGCAACTAATAGAGACCTCCCTAATAGTCACTAATCCTAAGGATTGACACTCATGCGAATGGACTGAACCGTTGGATCGATGGTTGAATATTTTTTTGAATATGAAGCCATTAAACTTATGGGCCACGGATGAAAGGGTTTGGGGCATAGGTTTGGGGTGAAACTTGATACTTGGGGTAGTCTCACATAGATCTTTCCATCCCCCCTTGTCTCATTCCCAAATGAGGTCCACAATTGGGCTCCACAAAAAAGTTCTCATATAATATGTGAGAACTATTAGTTCTCACCTGAATATTATCATTATATATATATATATATAAGTCAAGAAAACTCTTGTATGGTCAAACATGCCTTGGTCGACAATGAAACGAGCTCTATTAAATAAAAAGTTTTGAGTCTGGATCCCATGAGTCGTGTCTCACATGCTTCCTTTGAGTGGGATGTTTGGAACTCCTACATAGGGCCCACTTATTGATAATTTGAAATATGAATCGTTAAAATCGAATGTCATTTCCTCCGGTGCTATATCCTTAAATTTCACTTCAACAGAATTTGGTCCCATCGTCAGATTGAACACATGATTGATAATGTGATTAATGCATATGATTAATAATGCTTAAAATCATGCAAATCAAGTTATTAGTTATGTGCTAAATCTTAAGGTGGGACCAATTCTTATCGAAGTAAAACTTGAGGATATGCCAGTATAGGGAAAGACATTGAATTTTAACATCACATTATCAATAGGTGGGCCCACAAAGGAGTTCCACACATCCCACTCAGGGTCATGGGAACTGTGTGGGAGATCAATCACAGATCCAAACTTGGGCCTATTTGTTTGCGTTAGAATACAAGAATTGAATACACATGATTCATAAATTAAGTGGTTAAAAATAAAGATAAAAGGTGAATTTCAAAAAATAAAAAAAATAAGCATCAAATATAAGGTGAGTTTCCAAGAAAAACTGAGTTTTTAATAAACTTTTTCTTTCAGAGAGATAAGAACCAAAAGAAGATGAGAAATGGTTGCCAAGACATCATTCTAGTAATTCAATACATAGGAAAGTGAAAATCATATCTACATCTCCACTTTATATATTTCACCCTCATTCCATATCCCTTACGCCTCCCTCACATCTTTAACAATTCTTCAATAGATTCATTTCATAATGAAATGCAAATAAACAGGACCAAAGATCTTCTATCTATGTTAAGATCCACGGTAAAGAAGAAAAGTTTACACATGGTACCCTATTGTTTGCCTTACTTGTATAGATTATAAGCACCTCGGCATCTCTTTGACAATCTCCAATACAGCTATACACTTGAAGGCTTTGCTTACTGTGTGCAATGGCTTATTCTCAAGCTTCCAAAGTAACTTCTTAACAACGTAACCCAGCATGAAATAAAGACATGGTGTGGATCTAGCCATGCGATGGATGGCGCGCAAGTCACACAAGGACCCAACCCCTTAGATGGAACACCATACGAAAAGTAAAAAAAAAAGGTTAGCAGTACCAGAAAAATTATTTCATAGGGACCCATAAAACCTATATCATAGGAACCATGACACCTAGTGGCGACACCTACTGGCTTTAAATATGCCGGCCCATATCATTTGCATCAGTGAAAGAGAGAAAAACTGCCGTCGGCATACACCATATCCCATGCATAACAGAGCCCTCCAGACAAATGGAACAATCAGTATGCACAGATGACTTGAGGAATAAAACAGTACCACAATTTTAACGTCTTTCAAGGTAAGAAATAAACTGTTCCCATCAGGGCCCAAAGGCCAAAGTAAATAACCTTGTCAACCAATGAACGAGAATTAATGTTACACCCCATCCCGATTTAATACGATTAACTCTAATTAATCATGATTACGGATTACTGATTACTGTTGATTAATATGTGATTAACTATATTAAATGAGATTAATAATCAAAATGAGTTAAATTAGTTTTGGAGAATTGAATTTAGCCTAAATGAATTGATTTGGAAGCTAATTGTTGCTTAAGTTGAGTTTTAGACACCAATTAGTGAATTAGAGGACTTTTTCGTAAATATCAATTTATGTGTAAATAGCCGAATTGGGTGGAATTTGATATCATCGTGTGTATCTCGAGGAGTACATCAATTTTTATAATACACTTAATCACATTTGACTTGAGATGAATTAAGTGAGTTGTAATTTGACTCAAAATTAATTAACTAAGATGAAGTGGGTTTCTCTTGCAAAATTGGAAACATGTGTCATGTATTTAGTACATGCACTTCACATACTCTCCAGATGTCCCACGTTACACCCTAATAGCATATGAGAATTCTGAGTATGGTTTCCTTTGCTTCCTTGTTTCATCCGTTCATCGTCTGGAACGAATTGCCAAGTGGGTGTGAGAAAGAAATTGATCATCCTCTTCCTCCATTCTTCTTGTTTGATTTTCTTTAGAGATTGAGTTTAGCAAGGACCTAAGAATTGCTTCTACAAGTCTGGGAGAGGTATGTGCTAAGGAGAAATCTGTGCTAATCAAGAGAAAGAGTTGAAGAACTCATCTTCTCCACCTTACTTTTTGGTGGGATTTCAAGAGAAACAAGAGAAGCAGTCATCTTCTCCATCACTTTCTCATTGGGTTTCTTGGGAGTCAGATTCAAGGAGATTAACATCTCAACCACAAAGTAAAGGCAAGTATAAACCAGTATAGATGATTATATGCTATTGCATGTTAGTTATTTGAGTTCTTTGTGAATTTGAGTTCAATCTCCAAGTGATAATCTGATTTGTTAGGTTGGATTGATTTAATGAAATGAGGATTTATTCTTTGAATAATTGATTAGGGTGTTTGAATCATTTTGAATGGAATAGAAGTGTAGATGTGTTTAAATGATGTATGAAGATGGGAACAGGAGGTTCCAAATGGTTTTGTTCAGATTTAGACAAAGTGGGACAGAACAGAATTCAATTCTGAATTCTGCCGTTCTGTGTCCCCTCGGTCAGCCGACGCTGTCGGTTAGCCGATGGCTAACTGACGAGCTGACCGATAGTGTAAAATACATGGAAAACATCGTCTCTGGTTTTCGAACCGAGACCTGACCGATCACATCGGTCAACCGACGAACGTCTTTGGTCAACCGAAGACTGAACCTACACAGCAATTTGGACAAGAGGATTCGCCTCTAGTTTTCGAATCGTCTTGACCGATACCTATCGGTCAGCCGAAAAGCACATCTCGGTCGACCGACAGGTCCACCGATGAGTGAACCGACAGTGCATCAAAATGATGTATTTTCAGACTTTAGGTCTGAAGTTTTAAGATATAAAGCCTATTGATTTATTCAAGGCTGTTTGTACCTTCATACCGCCAATAAGGGTTAATTAAGGGTCTTTAATATGCAACTTTCCATAAGAACTGTAATGTCCATCGATTAACACATGTACATTAAAGTACTTGGAAGTACACCCATTTGGTTGGTAATCACGTGAATTGAATTATTACGGAAACTATAAAGATTAGCTCGTAAACATTCATTATATGTAATCAACTTTAAATACTTACATTGTACACGAATTATATGTGAATTGGCTCGGCATTACATAATGATTTCTACACGCTCATTGAGCTGATATTGATACTGTCTGCAGCAGTTATTTGTGGAGTGTTCCAGAACTCCGTGACGATGTCAATAGTTCCTAGCCCGGACATTGATAATCCCACATAATATTCTTCCATAGAAGATGGTAATGTCTCCTTGTTTATGGAGATGGTAATCCTTCCTTTTAAGGAATATGGCACTGGACTTGATTTGTTCTGAAAATATTATGTTAGTTGCCAAGTTATCAATGTCAATGATGAAGAAGATCCTTACTGACGTGTTTACAAAACTGTTTACTGATTATTGTTTACTGATTTACAAGTAGCATGTATGATCATAAAACATTGTTTATACTTTGCTGAATTGTCGAATTCACCAGTGTTATGATGACATTACAGGCTCAGCTGCCCCTGCCACTAATGCGACCGCGCAGACAGCGGAGGAGACCAATCCGGTTCCGCCAGGCGGATTAGTGGAATGGAAATGATAACGTTTATGAGTTTTATAATTTGAGAATGTTTGTAATTACTGTAAATGGATATGAAACTTTTTGTATATGTTCTTACTGAGATCCTTGCATTGTTTTTTTGTATGCAAGTGATAATCATGATCGTAATGTAAACAACTTTTGAGATCAATGTAAATATTGGTTTATATTCCGCATAATGTGTAATTTGTATCCCTTGTGAGTTTTACGTGTTAAAATTCACGGAAGTAAATATGGTTTCGACTCTGATTAACTCGAGGTAAGTAAATTTCGGGTTCGGGTCGTGACAATTAATGAAGAGGAGGTCCAATTTCTTAGATCTCAAACTGGGAGACAATTCCAGGTTTTTGTTGTGAGGAATGGTAGACAAGCCACCACATGAAAAATTGAATTCATGAAACGGAAGTTTTTTATCGTTTTAATTTCACAAGTCTATGAACATGGTAAGTTAACCCTGCACTCAAAATAGAGTGGTGATCCAACATTTCTGCCTGAATAATCAACATGCCACCAACCTTTCCTGAATCTGACACACTCAACCAAACCCACCATCAGTAAACTGGCAGGAGTCTGATATGAGTGATAATTCAGCCTAAACAACTCACGATGGGCGGATCTGATTCACAGTTTGGATTTAGACAAGTGGCCACAGAGTGTAGATACAGGGCTTCGCATGGAAACTTGCAATTTTTTTTTTTTTTTTTTTTGATAACTTGCATGAAGAATATGATTAACCATGGAACCCAAGTTTCATGAATCTAACCTGTTCAATGGAGATCACCTGCTCTACGACAGAATCAACTGAAAATTCGCTCCATCGCAGCAACTCCCATTAACTTCTCCAACCCAATGATGGTAGCACTCAGATTGGGTCCCTGCCAATTCACGGTGTTCTAATTAAGAATAGTGTGGCCTACATGCCATGCGCCCAGGTCAGTTAAGCAATTGGCAAATGGCTGAGGCTAATCTCCCAACAAAGTCCAATCCATTGTATTGTGATTGGAATCTTACTCTCAGTAAAGAGTTTGGACCTGCATCAAACTCATGTGGTGCTTACGCATTGTTCCCAGCTAGTCAAGAGATATGAGACTCTTTGTAGGCCGATAAAACTTCTTGTAAAGGCATGACTTAACTGGATTGCTTAAATAAGCAATCCAGTTAAGTCATGCCATTTAAGGGAGATGGGAACTCTTTCTTCGATCATCTAGAGATCCAAGCGTTCATAATGATTTCACTGTGAAGAGAGTACCAATACTAAAGGGAGACGGCAGATTTTTATGTAATTCTCATATTGACATTTGCGAGGTCTACCACCGCCGGAGCGGACAAAACTGTTAGATTTTGAGGGTTGGCATAATTCATGGGATTGGACAAAAATTGGGGTCATTCTCTGTAATTTTCTTTTGCTTTATAGAATGGACTGCAAGGCTTCACCTCTGAACGTTCGAACGTTCCCTGCTTCGTTCGAACGTTCCTGCTTCAGTTCTCCTAAGCCATTTTCCAGAGAGCCCCAACGTTCGAACGCTTCCTTGCTTCGTTCGAACGTTTCCTCATCCATAGTGTCAAGCCATTTTCCAGAGAGCCCCAACGTTCGAACGTTTCATTGCTTCGTTCGAACGTTTCTTCATTCATATTGTCAAGCCATTTTCCAGAGAGCCCCAACGTTCGAACGTTTCCTTCCTTCGTTCGAACGTTTCTTCATTCATATTGTCAAGCCATTTTCCCGAGAGCCCCAACGTTCGAACGCACCTTACCTTCGTTCGAACGTTGGATGTGTCGAGTGTCCAAGCCTTTTTCCCGAGAGCCCCAACGTTCGAACGTTTCACTTACACGTTCGAACGTTGGTATCTGTGTTTCTATTTCGGGCAAAACCCTAATGTTTCTCTATAAATATGTTGTTATCTTTTGCCCTAAGTGCCTCTTTTGAAGATATTGATCATACTTACCTTCTGTGAAGGAGATTACTTCTCTAGAAACCCTTTTACATTCATGAATTGTCAATTTCATTTCTAGAGACCATTCCCATCATTCTTGCCTGAATGCGTTCTTGAAGATGCTTTGAGATTGGATTATGAAGAGTCAATCATGGGAGAAGATAAACGGCGTGGCGTCGGCATGAGAACCTTCAGTCCTTAGGTTTCTTGGTAAACTGGGGAAGGGTTGTGAGTTCTCTTGTAATCTTCATATTAATAGTGATTGATCTCATTACTGGACTGAGTTCCAGGACCCGTGGTTTTTTCCCTATTTGGGTTTTTCCACGTAAATTGCTGTCTAGTGTGGGAATTGTTCTTTTCATCAATTTTGATTGATTGATAGTTTTCGAATTGCATCTTATAGATCTGATTGAGGACCTTAACCCTTAGAATTTGGGGGTTTAAAACCTTCAATTGGTATCAGAGCGGGTCACACTAAAATACTGTGTGATTTGATCTATCAGATCTACAAAATGGAATTCAACAAAGAAGGAACCTCCACCAATAAGCCACCTCTGTTGATTGGACCTAACTATGCTTATTGGAAGGTTCGGATGATGGCATTTTTGAAATCCATTGATGATGATGTTTGGGATTGCGTTGAAGATGGGTATTCACTACCCAAAATTGAGATTGATGGGAGTTTTGTTCTCAAACGTAAATCTGAATGGACCAAGGAGGAGAAATATGCTTCGAATTGTAATAGCAAAGCCATTAATGCCATCTACAATGGTTTGTCTCCTTCGGAATTCCGAAGAATTTCCTCTTGCTCCACCGCCAAGGAAGCATGGGACATTCTCCAAACAGTCCATGAGGGTACAGATAAGGTCAAACAGACCAAGCTCCAAAATTACACCACTGCATTTGAATCATTAAAGATGAAAGAATCTGAGACCTTTGATGAATTCTATCTAAAATTGAGTGATATAGTCAATAATTGTTTCAGCTTGGGGGAACCAATTTCAGATAGTAAAGTAGTCAAGAAGATCCTAAGATCTCTTCCTCCTAAATTTCATGCTAAAGTGGTGGCAATTGAGGAGACAAAAAATCTGGACTATCTGAGAGTTGATGAGTTAGTTGGAAACCTGCAAACTTACGAGGCCAACTACTTGCATTCTCTCAAACCCAAAGGAATGGCTCTTATTTCATCCAAAAATGAAAATTGTGAACCTGATGATGAAACAGATGATACTTCTGAAAATGAAGAGATGGAGGCTCTCTTTGTAAAAAAATTTAAGAAATTTCTGACAAACAACAAGAGTGGGATGAAAAGGAATTTTTTGAAAAACAAGGGACAAACTAAGAATAGCTATGTCCCTAAGAGTGACAAACCTTCAGGCAAAAATTTGCCTAAGAATTTTTCAAAAGACATCAAATGCTTTGAGTGTCAAGGATATGGACACATTGCTGCAAAATGTGCTAATCGTGTTGAACGGCGTCTGGATAAAGCTCTGAATGTCACTTGGGATGATTATTCAGAAGACGAGAAGAGTGATTCAGATTCTATTGGAGAATGTGGTAAAAAATTTGTTGCATTTATGTCTCGTTCTTCTAAACTTTCTTCTGTGCAGGACTCATCAGATAAAGAGGTAAAGTCGGATGATGAAATTGATCTTCTTGAATCATCTGATGATGATCATGACTTGGAAACAAAGTATGAAAAACTTTTTAAAGATTCCTTAAAGCTTACCAAGTTGAATGACAAGAAGTCAGTCAAATTGAAACACTTGAAACTTGAAAACTCTACCTTGCTATTTGAATTGAATGAAGCTAAGAGCAAGGTTTGTCAATTAGAATTGGAGTGTTTTAAGTTGACTGAGTTGTCAAATGATGTTGGTAAAAATAGGTGTGATGATGAAAAACTTCTGAAAGATCTCCAAAGTGAAGTAGTCAGTCTCAAAACTCAAAAGTGTGATCTTGAAGGAAAATTGAAGATTGTGTACAGTGAATTGTCTGCTACAAAATGTACACTCAAAAGAATGAACAATGGATCATTAACCCTGGATGAGATCTTAAGTCAACAAAAAAGGGATAAATGCGGGATAGGCTATGATGAAATTGCTTCTTCATCATGCTCAAAGGGTAACACTGTCTTTATTAGAGGTCCTATCCAAAATGAAATCATCCCTATTGTTCCTTCTAATACTCATGTGAATCCTGTTTCTCATGCATTAAAAAGAACATTTGCTCAAACCAAGTTTATACCAGTTTGTCACCATTGCGGGGTGAAAGGTCATATTCGACCATTTTGTCGAAAGTGGTTGAGTAACTCTGTCCCTATTTGCCATTATTGTGGGACAAGAGGACACATTCGACCCTTGTGTCGAAAATTGAAAAAGCATTTACTTGAGCAGCAAAGAATGATTCATGATCCCCGGTCACAAGTCAAGACCAAATCCTTGTGGATTCGGAAAGCTGAATTGTGTTGCAATGTTGTAATGTCTGCTCTGAAAGCACAAGACTCACATGTGTGGTACTTGGACAGTGGATGTTCAAGGCATATGACTGGAGACAAATCATTGTTCACTTCTCTTGAGAAGTGTGATGGAGGCATTGTGCAATTTGGTGATGGAGGAAAGTCCAAATATTGGAAGAGGGACAGTGTGTATCCCTGGAATATCTACTCTTTTCAATGTCTTTTTGTGGATGGTTTGAAAGTTAATCTCCTGAGTATCAGTCAACTGTGTGACACTGAGTATGATGTTCACTTCTCCCTGAAAGAATGCTCAATTGTTGATAGGGATGGAAAAAGTGTAATCTGTGGCAAAAGAACATCAGATAATTGCTACATTGTGGGCATTGAAGTATGTTAAACTGTCATTCAGCAAAAGTGAGTGATGTTGAGTTGTGGCATCAACGCTTAGGGCACATGAATCATATTGACTTAGAAAGGTTGTCCAAGTACGAATTGGTACGTGGACTTCCTAAGTTACAAAATTCATCTAAAAGCGTTTGTGGACCATGTCAAAAAGGTAAACAAACCAAAGTTTCACACAAGATGACTGATCACTGCATGACTAAAGACCTTTGGAGCTATTGCATATAGATCTTATGGGTCCAACCCAACTGGAGAGCATTGGCCGGAAGAAATATATATTTCTTATAGTTGATGATTACTCTCGCTTCTCTTGGGTTAGATTCTTAAGAGACAAATCTGAGACTTTTGAAGTTTTTAATGATCTATGGACTTTGTTGATGACAGAAAAATCTCAAGAGTTCGGAGGAGTAATTCGTATCAGATCTGATCATGGCTCAGAGTTTGACAATTCTGACTTTAACTCATTTTGTTCTTTGCATGGTATTAAGCATGAATTTTCTGCTCCAAAAACGCCTCAACAAAATGGAGTGGTTGAGAGGAAGAATCGGGTAGTTCAAGAAATGGCCTGTGTTATGCTACATAGCAAACACATTCCTCTGCGTTTCTGGGCAGAGGCAGTCAATACAGCTGTGTATATCATTAATCGTGTCTATCTCAGGCCTGGAACTAAGCAAACTCCCTTTGAGATTTGGAATAGGAGGAAGCCCAGTGTTTAAATATTTTCGTACTTTCGGAAGTAAATGCTACATCCTTAGGGATCGTGAGCATTTAGGAAAGTTTGATTCTCGAAGTAATGAAGGATTCTTCCTAGGATATTCTCTTAACAGTAGAGCTTATCGTGTGTACAATGTTGAGTCCTCTACTGTTATGGAATCTGTAAATGTTGTGGTGGATGACATTGGAGTAACTGAACATATTTCTGATGATGATGAGGGGCTCATTCTTACTCCTTCTTCTTCGCAGGTTAAAGATTCAAATGATGCAAGTGATGAGAAAAATCAACAGTCTGATGAAAATGTTGCTAATCTGGAGTTTGATCACTCCCCAACCATCAGTTCAACATGCTCTGAATCTGAACATGAAGCTCAAAATGATCAAGTCGCTGTGCATCCTCGCTCTCAAAAAGGACAAGTCATGAAAGATCATCCTCTTGACAAGGTTATTGGAGATATCTCAGCTCCAATGAAGACTAGAAGACAGGTTCGTGATGAGGTAAACTTTTATTGTTATGTTTCTAGTATAGAACCTAAAAATGTAGTTGAGGCCTTAAAAGATGATTCCTGGATAGATGCTATGCATGATGAATTGGCACAATTTGATAGAAATTCAGTCTGGGAGCTGGTTCCTAGGCCCACCCACACCAATGTCATTGGAACAAAATGGATATTCAAAAATAAAACAGATGAGTTGGGTGGGGTCATCAGGAACAAAGCCAGGTTAGTGGCTCAAGGATATACTCAACTGGAAGGCATAGACTTTGAGGAGACATTTGCACCAGTGGCAAGGCTCGAGTCCATTCGCATATTGCTTGCAATAGCCTGTCATTTGAAAATCAAACTTCATCAGATGGATGTTAAGAGTGCATTTTTGAATGGTTACTTAAATGAAGAAGTGTTTGTGGAGCAACCAAAGGGGTTTGAAGACCCTCACCATCCAGATCATGTGTTCAAGCTGAAGAAAGCATTGTATGGATTGAAGCAAGCTCCTAGAGCGTGGTATGAGAGACTGACACAGTTTTTGGTCTCAAATGGCTTCAAAAGGGGAAGTGTTGACAAAACCTTGTTCATAAACAATGAGAAAGGAAACATCCTGATTGCTCAAATATATGTTGATGATATTGTCTTTGGTGCAACTTCAGAAGTTTTGGTTAAGAAGTTTTCTTCAACAATGTCAAATGAATTTGAAATGAGTTTGGTTGGAGAATTGTCCTTCTTTCTTGGACTGCAGGTTAGGCAAAATGAGGAGGGAATCTTTATTTCTCAAGCTAAATATGCCAAAAGTTTGTTGAAAAAGTTTGGATTAACGTCTCCAAAACATGCCAGGACACCCATGAGCACTACCACCAAAGTTAGTGCTGACCTCAGTGGAAAAGATGTGAACAACACCCTGTACAGAAGCATGATTGGCAGTCTCTTGTATCTCACTGCCAGTAGGCCAGACATTTCATACAGTGTAGGAGTTTGTGCCAGATATCAATCTAGTCCTAAAGAATCCCATATTAGAAATGTGAAACGTATTTTCAAATACATAAGTGGGACTGTAGATTATGGTATCTGGATGACTCGTGAGTCCAATACTGATGTTGTAGGATTTTCTGATGCTGATTGGGCTGGTAGTGTAGATGACAGAAAGAGTACGTCAGGAGGCTGTTTTCTAATTGGAAACAACTTAGTTGCTTGGTATAGCAAGAAACAAACTTCCACTTCCTTGTCCACAGCAGAAGCTGAATACATTGCTGCAGGAAGCTGCTGTACCCAACTTCTTTGGATGAAGCAAATGTTGCTTGATTATGGGATATCACAAGGAACGATGAGTGTCTTTTGTGATAACAAAAGCGCCATAGATATCTCTAAAAATCCTGTGCAACACTCAAGAACAAAACACATTGATATTCGACATCACTTTATTCGTGATCTAGTGGAAGAGAAAGTTTTAACCTTAGACCACATCTCTACAGAACACCAATTAGCAGACATTCTCACTAAACCTCTTGATCCCACTAGATTTGAATTTCTTCGGAAATCTCTTGGTGTTTGCATGTTATCCTGATTTTCTGTGTTTCTTTCTGGTAAATTTGATCTATTTTTTTTTGCACGACACTTCGGTTTGAAAGTCTTTCAAATGGAATGAGTTTGCTCCTTATTTTCATTACTCTTCTGAATGTCAGTTTATCTTGTTGTCTCCTGGCGAAGTTAGGTTGTTAATGAAGTCTTGCTGGGTGTGCTCCCTAGCTCTTCTTGTTTGACTATTTTAGATTGTTGATGAAGACCTATTGGGTTTGCTCCCTAATTGGTCTTGTTTGACTAGTTTAGTTCGGTTATGTAGACTCATTGAGTTTGCTCCTCATGAGTTCTCATATCATAGTTGAGTGCATTAAAAAAAAAATAATAATAATAATAATAAAAAAAAAATAATAATAAAAAAGGGTTTGATTCGTAGCCTTTTTAACCCGAGTTGTTAAGCCCGCAGGGGTATTTCTATACTTAGTGCCCTAAAGTCATCTGACTTGGGAGTCATTGGCTCTCTGCTCGTTACAAGGGTTAAATAGAAAGCTTAAGGAACCAAACCTTGGTTTTGGTTTGTAGCCTTTTTAACCTGAGCTGGTAAGCCCACAGGGGTATTTACATACCTAGTGCCCTAAAGTCATCTGACTTGGGAGTCATTGGCTTTCTGCTCGTTACAAAGGTTAAATAGAAAGCTTAAGAAACCAAGCCTTCAAGTAATAAAAATAAAAAAATAAAAAATAAAAAAAAAAAAAAAATTTAGTGTGTTGTTCAGATTAGAAGGAGACATCCAGATGAGTTTTAATATTCAGGGGGAGTTTGAATATCTTGAAAATTGATGTGTCCATATCACATACATCACAGATCATCTTTTACCATTTTTTTATTTTTTTTTTCTTTTCTCTATTTTTCCTTAGTTTCATTTTTTTTTCATCATCGAACGTTCGAACGTTCTTTCGAACGTTCGAACGTCGCGCCCCTTTATATTCTTTTAACCCTAGTTCTCTTATTCCTTCTTCTCTGTTCGAACACAGCCGCTGCCTCCTCTGGTTTTCTTCTACTACTTGCTCATTTTGAGTTGCTTCTTTCTGGATTTCTAGGTATTTCATCATCTCCTTCTTTACCCTTTCTCTCTATGGTTTTTGTTTTCTCTCTTGCTAGGTTTCGAAATCCTTGTGTTTTCTTCTCTTCTTCACATTTTATTTTGGATTTATCTTGTGGGTTCTTCACATCTTGATGCTTTTGGTTATCCTTAGGTATTCATAATCATCTCTTTGCTTATTCTCTTTGCATTCTTCCTTGTGCTTGTATTTTGGATTGTGATGTGGATAAAAGTGGAATATGTTTTGTTGGAAGTTGAAGTATGAGTGGAAGAAATATGTTTTGTGGATGGATTTGGGTTGATTCATTTCAGATTGCCTTTTACATTTTCCTATGGGGTGTTTGTTCTCATTTTTTTTTGTGTGCCAAATGGAGATGAATTCCTCCTGGTTTTGTTGGGAGATTTTGATTTGACTTTGGAAATGACTGTTTGGTTGGACTGTGTCTTGTTCTCTTATTTTTGCTGATTATGAATCTCTTCGATATTTTTGCAATGATCAGTATGGCTCCTCGTAAGCGCACCTGTCATCGATCTACCTTTGACACTTCAAGATTCATGAATGAGGATGCTCAAAATCTTTTCTTAAGCAAGTTTCAACATCGGTCTGTTGTTCAAGAACGTCTTGTGATATACAAAGAGTTGACTGATTTTGATTTTGGTGTTTGGTTGCGTGATCGTCAATGGAATGTCCTGTACAATGTTGGTGTGGCTATTGTGCTGAATTGGGTTCGCGAGTTCTACTGTAACATGCATGATGTAAAGGATGATTCATTCATGACATATGTGCGTGGAAATCATTATAACATTACTCCAGATCTGATCAGTGTCTTGTTGGAAATTCCTAGAACCGCAGGAGCAGCTTATCCTTTCAATGGTCCCATTCCAGTCTCTATGAACAAGATAGCCAGAGCTTTGACAGAAAAACCCATTGACTGGAAGAAAGGTTCTCTAAATCAAAACAAATTGACCGATTCATATAGGCTGCTCCATATCTTTCTGAGGCATAACTTATCTCCAAAAGGACACAAGGCAGGTGTCACTATGGACAATGGATATCTTCTCTATTGCATTGGGACAAACAAAGGTATTGATGTACCTTTAACAGTTTTCAGAGGCATGACAAGAATGATGGCTGCATCAAACAATGCTGTTCTACCTTTTCCTGCTATTATCTCGAAATTGATGTTCAATTCTGGTCTTGAGGCAGAGCACAATGAAGATATGATTATTCCAAAGTCTAAAATTGACCGTTTTACCTTGGAAAAATCCAAATCTCATCTTCCTTTGATTGATTTGGTTGATGAAGATGATGAAGGAGAAGATGGCGAAGAGGAAGATCCATCAGGAGCTGGTCCTTCAGGGTCAGGACCTTCAGGAGTGGATCCTAACATTGAGGGGGAGTTTACTGCATTAAATGAGCGTCTTGATCGTCTTGAAGTTCGTGTTAATGATGGCTTTGCTGAAATGCGTCAGGGCTTTTCTGACTTGATGAATATTATGCGTCGTTCTGATTGAGTTCAGCTACTCTGGTTCTTTTGGTTGTTTTTACTTACTTCTTTGGCTTTCATGTCAAAAAAGGGGGAGATATGGATATGGCACTTGGGAGAGGGAGTCTTGTGGTGTGGTTTCTCGTGGTTGTCTCATGGAATTTGCTTTTTGCTTTTATCGACTCATTTATGTTCCATGTTTTTGCTTTTATCTTATATCTATCTTCTATATTGGACATGTCTGGGTTTTGGTGTTTGCTTTTTGTTTTTCTTGCATGCAGGTATTCTTCTCAAGCTTCCAAGTTTCTCAAGCTTCCAAGTTATTCTTCTTTCTTGTTTGGGTTCTTTGTTAATCGGGTAGATTGTAATTTTAGAAAGTTTTTGTCCATGAATTGCCAAAGGGGGAGATTGTTAGATTTTGAGGGTTGGCATAATTCATGGGATTGGACAAAAATTGGGGTCATTCTCTGTAATTTTCTTTTGCTTTATAGAATGGACTGCAAGGCTTCACCTCTGAACGTTCGAACGTTCCCTGCTTCGTTCGAACGTTCCTGCTTCAGTTCTCCTAAGCCATTTTCCAGAGAGCCCCAACGTTCGAACGTTTACTTGTTTCGTTCGAACGTTTCCTCATCCATAGTGTCAAGCCATTTTCCAGAGAGCCCCAACGTTCGAACGTTTCATTGCTTCGTTCGAACGTTTCTTCATTCATATTGTCAAGCCATTTTCCAGAGAGCCCCAACGTTCGAACGTTTCCTTCCTTCGTTCGAACGTTTCTTCATTCATATTGTCAAGCCATTTTCCCGAGAGCCCCAACGTTCGAACGCACCTTACCTTCGTTCGAACGTTGGATGTGTCGAGTGTCCAAGCCTTTTTCCCGAGAGCCCCAACGTTCGAACGTTTCACTTACACGTTCGAACGTTGGTATCTGTGTTTCTATTTCGGGCAAAACCCTAATGTTTCTCTATAAATATGTTGTTATCTTTTGCCCTAAGTGCCTCTTTTGAAGATATTGATCATACTTACCTTCTGTGAAGGAGATTACTTCTCTAGAAACCCTTTTACATTCATGAATTGTCAATTTCATTTCTAGAGACCATTCCCATCATTCTTGCCTGAATGCGTTCTTGAAGATGCTTTGAGATTGGATTATGAAGAGTCAATCATGGGAGAAGATAAACGGCGTGGCGTCGGCATGAGAACCTTCAGTCCTTAGGTTTCTTGGTAAACTGGGGAAGGGTTGTGAGTTCTCTTGTAATCTTCATATTAATAGTGATTGATCTCATTACTGGACTGAGTTCCAGGACCCGTGGTTTTTTCCCTATTTGGGTTTTTCCACGTAAATTGCTGTCTAGTGTGGGAATTGTTCTTTTCATCAATTTTGATTGATTGATAGTTTTCGAATTGCATCTTATAGATCTGATTGAGGACCTTAACCCTTAGAATTTGGGGGTTTAAAACCTTCAAAAACCCGTGACAAGATTCAGTTGGACATCCCATCTGGGACCAACAGGTGCTAGGTTTCATTGAGCAGGTCATGGATTCACAAGAGTTGCACACATCAATGAGAATTTAGCCACAAAACGTTGAAGTTTCAATAGCATTGACAATATGGGACAAGAAAAAGGACCCTGAATTAGACAAGAAGGTTTTATGGTTTACACAATTCAAACAATAGAAAAAGATAGACATTAAGCTCATTAAGCAGGAAAACAAAACTCATAATAACAGCCCAGAAGTGAATACTTTATGCATGAGCCGATTGAACTAATAGCAAGGAAGCAATTGGGAGTGTCATTGAGCATCTAATCCAATTGAGTTCCTCAAATCATTAACCTATAAAAGAAAAACAACTGATCCAATGGTTATGTATCTTCCAATGGATAAACATGAGAAATCACTATCTTCTTGGATGACATTCCAGTAGAAAGCTAAGTCCCCGCGCTAAAGGCCACGTTTATGCAGAGTGACATTTTGCAGGAAAACTAAAGTTTTCCCAGACGTGTGCTAATCCGAAGTTTTCTTGGATCACACATAAACTTATATGTAAGGTAGAACATAGCTCCAGAGATCAATATTTGTAGTCTGAGTTGCTGTTATCAAAAGTCTATGCCCGATGGCTTAGTCCTTTCATCACTGCAATGCAAACTCAGTGTTCCTGACCTTGGCATAGTTACTAAAAAGAAGCAGAAGAAGAGATGGACCCAAACATTTTTTGATTTCAAGAAAAAAACATTGTTTGATTTAAAGAAATCTGAAAGCATGCTTTCCATCACTCCCTTGTTACAGATAAAGTGCTAGTACAGTAGCAGCTACAGAGCTCTCCTCTGCGCTTCACACATGCATATATAGGCGGAAAAAAAAAAGCACACTACACAGCTCCGTTCTCAAATTCCTTATTTACATTGGTAGATAGACTCGGGCAAGCGCGGTTTTGGGACCCCAACCAAGGACTTAGCCTTCTGAAGTGTAATCCCCACTTTCTCTGTCATATCTCCCATTATTTCAGCAGAAAAGTTCCACTCAAATGCATGCATCAACGACGCAAGGGAGTAATGAACCATACGGTGGCCCAGTGGCATGCCCACACACGACCGCCTCCCGGTCCCAAATGGCATGAGCTCAAAGTCCTGACCCTTCACGTCCAACTCACTCCCAAGGAACCTCTCTGGCCTGAATTCATAAGGGTCAGGCCAGACATTTGGGTCCCTGGCCATGCCCCAAACATTGACAAAGACTATAGCATGCTTGGGCACATGGTAGCCATAGACTTCGCAGGCTTCATTGGTGCGGCGTGGGATGAGGAGTGGGACTCCAGGGTGGAGCCTGAATACTTCTTTGACTGCGGCTTGGAAGTAGGTGAGCTTGGGGATGTCTGTCTCTTCCACGAACCGGTCCTTGCCAACTACTTGATCCAGTTCTGCCACTACCTTCTTGTATACATCAGGTCTTCGCAAGATTTCGGTCATACCCCATTCGACTGTGCTTGAGGAAGTGTCAGTTCCTGCGACAAACATGTCCTGGAAACCACAAGTTACAGCAATTTCACTTGTTTCAGTTGGAGATACTACATTGGATGGATTAAAGCCACTTCAAATCAATATTTATATATTCAATAAAGCTTTAGCATTTGTGGTAGAAGTGTTGTTTTTAAAATTGAGTGCCCCTATGTTTGTTGAGTATCTCAGTATTGAATTCCTAGGAATTCACGAGATCTTTGTTCAAGTAGCATTAAGGTATGGTGTCAATCTCTTCAAAAAAATAAAAGGAATGGTGTCAATCTTTCACATTGAATACTTTGCTCAGTAGCCCAGATGTAGATGAGACATCATTTGTTGGGATTTGACTTTAGTATGTTGATAACTATGTAGACACTTCCCACCTGGTAGTAAACTATTTGATTTGAAGATTTTCCCAACTTACTTTTCAAGTTTATAGGAAGGTGTTCCTAGAAAACAAGTTAACAATTGTCTCTACATGTGTCAAAACTGGGTCACATGCATTTGAATCCTTCCATCTCTTCCCTCGTCTATAATTGATGGAGCCCTGGGCTCCACAAGTTGTCTCACACGATCTCCGGTGCGAGCACGCACCCAAACATATAATACTAAAACGGTGAATAGATTAGGACGAATCATGACATGACCCGACCATGTTTTGAACGCAAAAAAAAACACATAAACATCAAACATTAACCCTGGCCCGTTTGGCATTTTACTTTGAAAATCAAGTGGAGTTAAGTGAAATAAAAAGTATGAATAAAATATGTAGTGGGATATGATGATATTTTATTTTTAGTTATTTGGAATGGAATATTGTTGACTTTTGGTATGAGAAATGGAGTTTTTTTGTCTTTTAGTTAATAAATGTGGTTACTTTTTTTCTTTTTGTTGGAAAAGTTGGATGGAGTTTTGATAAAAAAATACTTTTGATGTGATGTGTTGGTGACTTTACTCCACTTGACTTTACAAGTAGAAATCCCAAACGGCCCTAAGAATCAAGTAAACGAGACAAAATTAACCAGTGAAAGCTGACATTACACCAACCCAAGCGCTGGTCCGTCCATTTGAATTTTTAAACCAAAATGACGAGGCCACCTGCCCCACTCCACAAACAAAGGTTCCCGTCTATTGAGAAAGGACGTCGATCCTCATCCTCTGCTTTGACTTGGAGGAATTCTTGAGTTATGAGTTAGTAGGAGTTTATAGTGGGGCCCATCTATTAATAATGTCGGCCGCCCAAGTTAACTGATTGATCCTTTGATAAGAAAATGTGATTAATGAATTGCATAATCATATTTTTAATTAGATGGTCAATCTTACATAGGACCAATTATATTGGAGTAAATTTGAGAATATTCTATATGCTGGAAGGGAGTTATTTTAAAAGAAGATTTTCAATATGTGGACCCCAATATGAGTTTTTGCTCCATCAAATTAAGATCGGGGCTCAATTTGTTTTTTCCGTGCAATGTGACCCACTTGTTATCATCATGTATTCATTTAGGCCCCATACAAAAATGGGCGTGCTTTAAAAAAAAAAAACTTACAGGTTTTTATTTTTTATGGGTGTGTGTGTTAAATAATCTCAATTATATATATGTGAAGGGGAAAGAGAGAGTGTTGAGCCTACTTAGCATTGTATTTTTTTTTTTTTTTGTGTGTGTGTTAATTAAATAGTCTCAATTATATATATGTGAAGGGGAAAGAGAGAGTGTTGAGTCTACTTACTGATAGCATTCCTTTGATATCCACCCTAGAGAATTCCTTCAATTCATCATCATTCTTCTTCTCACTCCTGTAATCCAAGAACACGTCCAACATATCCTTCCTCCCATTCTCATTAATCTCGACCCCCTTCTTCCTCTCTTCTAACCTCTCATCAATCAACTTCTCAAAAAAATCATCAAACCTCTTCACCACTTTCCACACTCTCCTCTTCAGCCCCTGTGGATCCAACACCTTCAACGAAGGTATCAAATCGGCAACGTTAGGTGCTCCCACCACCTCCAAAATCTCCCACACCATCTCCTTTACCTCTCTCCCTTCCTTCTTAGTGTTGTCAAATAGGTTCTTCGAACATACAAGATTGCTTATCAGGTTGGCGGAGACGATGAAGGTTGAGTCTGCAATATTTATTGGCGTCTTCGTTTGCCATGAAGAGTATAAATTTTTTAGGAGACCATGGACCTGGTGGTGACAAGGGAACAACCAATTTAGATGAAACGTAGCATTTTACATATAAAATACAAAATTAGGAATAATAAAGTAGTTAATAAAAACTTGTCAAATCAAAATTCAAGTTCATAAAATAAAGACTTTGCAATGTCGTATAAACTGTAATAATAAGTAAAAACTTGTCAAACCAAATTTTGAGTCTATAAAATATAAAAACCTGTAGCTTGCGAGCAGGCTGTAAGAGTTCAATGGAGCGAGAGGAGAAGAGCTCAGTAGTCAATATCTTGCGGAGCAACCTCCACCTCGCACCATAAGGAACGAAGACGAGCGACGTGGCATCATAGGTGACACAGCGCACGGCCTCGGTGATGGTACGGCTGGAAAAGGTGGCGTCCTTGTGTTTGAGGAGCTCTTTGGCGACCTCCGGCGAGGAGATGACGATGGCGGGTTTCTGGCCCATTTTGAGGCTGAAGAGCGGGCCGTAGGTGGCGGAGAGCTTGTGTAGGTCTTCATGAAGACGGTCGGTGAGGTAAGGGAGGTAGCCAAGGACCGGCCAACCGATGGGACCCGGTGGAGAATTGCGCCAATTCCGACGACGGAAGATGATGGGAAGGATGAAGAAGGCGAGTAAGGAGGCGATGATGGAGAGGGTGGTGGAGAGATGGAAGGAAGTGATGTGGGTGGTGGTGGTGGAGAGGAGGCGGTGGACGTGGTCCATTGTGTGCAGCGCCAGTTCTTGCATTCTCTTTCACTCTGATCTTCCTATGAGGCTGCTGTCGGTTGGTAGTTCCGAGTGGATCCTACAACTAGAGATGGTGTTGTGTTTTTATCTATGGATTTGGGTAGTGAGATTACTAGGATGTCCTTCACGTGGGAGTCAAATTACGATGCTGCAAACGTCTTCAGGAGTGGCAAATGAATCAAGTCCGCAGTATATAAGTTTACCAAAATGGCCCTGTCCCAATTATGAGAGTTCAATTTTGATTGACCAAAGAACGCTACCTAATCTGTCCAATGGTTCTTGTGAGCAGACCATGCAGTCCATGGAGAGTTCTTAATTTGAAGGGGTAGGTAGAACTACACATTGGGGTCAAATGATTGAAAATTCGTGTCACTCGAAATGAATGCCCTCATAATATAGGAATGCCCCAAAATTCTGCCATTCCGTAGGATTTAGTCACATTGCGAGATTGACTCCATGATGAATAACATGATTAACATAATTTTATGAATTATCAATGATAATTGAGAATATCCAAAAGATTTTTATTTGAATATATACCTACCTTAATGGGAGGATTCTGCTAGGGAGAGAAATCCATCACCCATAAGATATTTTACTTTTCCTATACAATGTTATTCTCGATGAGGATTTTTCTCAAACAATTCCAGGTTAATTTGGCAAACACAAAGAATATGAGAATTTATCTATACTACATCCAACGTTCGAGAGTTTGTTTCCATCTTCTCTCAATCCATAATGAATCAAGCCCTAAAATTCAAGCGCCTAGCCTTCTAGAATTGATGGACGGTTCGGATCTTGCAAATGGGACCCACAAAAAATATTTATAGGGTGTGGAATTTTTTGGAATTATTTCAAAACTTATAAAGAATCAATGGTTGGAAATTGATTTCATAGTCGTTTTAGACTTTATTATCAAGATTAATGGTAGATTTCCCTCTCTTTCGTCTCTGCGTCAAAAGGTGCCGTACTTTCTCCTCCCCTTTCCGCGACAAATCTAGCTGCACAAACGCAACTTCAAACTTACCCTTGATCGGAATCATACCAACTCCCGCTCCCATAGCCCTTACTGGTTTAACCTTTCCTCTCCGAGCCAATGGGCTAACTCAGCAGGAAAAAAAAAAAAAAAAACCTTGATGAGGGGTGAAAAGGGAATTTTCGAGTTGGTGAAAGCAAATGGCACGAGGGGTAACGTGGACCCGTAAAGCTTACTAATTTCGTAATTTTTTCAAAGATGATGCGGCGGCTTCTTGTGTTCTTGACCATGGAAGCAAGGACCTCGTGGGAAATTGCTTGTCTCATCCTAAATCTCTCAGCAGTCAGCTCCATTGCTACTCTACTCTTACTCTAACCATGTGAATCGCGTGGGGTTTCACATAAATCATCATTATCCAGTCATGCCTAATTACTTGCCAAATACTTCCTGACGGTTGATCAATCTCAGGTGGGCCATGTCATGTCGTCGACAACAAATACGACCCACCAAACGTCCTGCTCATGAAGATTTTTTGTTCGTTGAATCTCTTCATCCATTCTCAACATTGTGGCAAATGGTGTGTCATCCCCACGAAAACAAATTGATTAAACTTTATTAGCCGATTCTAAGTGCCGGCACGACACATCCCTTCAGTTGTGCCGTGCCATGCAGGCACGCCTAACGACACGAAAAAATCTAAATGGCTTGATGCCAGGCTCGAAAAGTGGCCTGACATCAGGCTTGGACTGGAATCTCACCAAGCCTGATGTCAAGCCACTTTTCGGCGCCTGATATCAGGCTATGTAGCATGTCTCCAAACGACAAAGCTCGGCCCAACATGGTCCGCTGGCACGACAAGACTCGTGCCTGGCCATGTCATTTTTGCCAAGCTTTTGTGTTGGGTTTTCCAATCGGGCTTTTAATGTGTCACGTTTTCATTTTTGGAATAAAAAATTTTGAAAAATACACAAAAAAAGAGTATGACACAAACTTAAGTTGTTCAAGTTTAACTCGACTTACTCAACTTATAAGAGAACTATTTGAATATTTTCTATTGGAGGTTTCTCAAGAGGAATATCTTCGAAATCTTTATTATAGTTTTTATAGATAATAAAAAAATAAAACATTAAGAGCTCGGTTGTGCTCTAATGGAGAAGTTAATTACTTGACTTGTTGAAGAACACTTTCACAAGAGCAAGAAGGATCTCCAAAACCTTTTAGCCTTCCATGCTATGATTCTCTATCAGATTACTTCTCTAGAAGAAAGGTGGAATCTCCAAAAGAAGCAAACCCTAGAATCTCTAGTAAAGAACAGGAGGAGAAAAGGGGGAGAGATGAGAGAGGGGCTTGGGTGTGGGATGAGTGTGTGGGACGTCCAGCCCATCCTCTCCTTATATAGCTAATGAGCACCTCCTCTTTCGGTTATAATTAGAAGTCTCACTTCTATTATAATTAGTATCATTATCTTAGAGTCCAAACAGGATCAGAAATAATATTTTATTAGTGCTAGCGTGGGGACTACTAGGATTTAATTGAAGCTGACTCCAACTGGGGTATACGGACCCCACATCTCACGTACAATCCGGACCCACAATTAATTGCAACTAACTCTACTAAATAAATGTAATTGAACTCCAGTCTTATGAATAAATTATAAGAAGACCCTAAACTTCCCTATTACTACGAGTAGGCCCCTCTATCAACTATATCCATAGATCAATTGAATTAAACCTATCCAACCAATTTAGATCCATATCTTATTATCCTTATAATCCAATTAATCACAATGATCATCAGTACCATCAAATTAACTCTTAATTGAGATATATAGGTACGCACTAACCAATGATAAATCCATTAATTAACACAAGAGGATATATCTATTAGATGATAGATTTCATCTTGACAATTATATGTTTCCACAGTTCCACTACCATGTACCCAAGAGACCGAGGTGTTGACCTACAATTGGCTTCACTCATTGGTGAATCAAAGAAAATGCATAATAGAAACTTAAGTTCATTAAACTTTCAAGATTAAGAGCCTATTGCTAGGGAATTATGAGATCAATCCTTAAATCAAAGACATATATGCATAAGGTATATCTCATGGTCCTTCAATACATTTATTAATGTACCAGTACAATGATCCAAAGTGTTACACTTTGATGATTGAGACAAATCATACTATCTCATAGTGCTCATAATGCTGCAACATTGTCAGATGAAATGCCCAATCTCATTACTCACTGGTGGGATAGTATCTCAGGGTAGCTAACATCGCCAACATGCCTTGGTCACCATCTCTGCTGATGTTGATGATGTGTTCTTTGGTTCAAGATTCTACTCTTTGAATGTTTTAGTTCAAGTCCAGCAACTTTGTTTCATTGACAGCAGCTCCAAATTCCCAGCTATTTAATCAACATAATTTGTAGAATGCCTAATCAATTTGTAGTCCATTTCCTAGTTCTCAGGGGAGCTGGATGAAAGATTAAACCTTGCACCTTTCCTTCTATTAGATAGAATGCCTAATCAATTTGTAGTCCATTTCCTATCTTGGAGTTGCGTTGAGAAACAAATGGATAGATGGCGTGATCAATTTGTAGTCATTTCCTATCTTGGAGTTGTGTTGAGAAACAAATACTGATAATTTGAACTTCCATTTCAAAGGAAATAGAAGTCCTTATTCAAATCTGCATTGTTTTGTACGTGATGATTGGATCAAATACAGAGAAAACTGTGCCTCCATTGTAAAACTCATACAGAACTCCTTGCAAATGTGCAAAAATCCTGTAATTTGTTTACTGCCCTTCACCAGCTCAGTATATCACAACCGCTCTGTCCATGCTAACAATCTCAATTTGATTGTAAGCATCTGTCTCTGCTAGGGGGAAAAACAAGCTTGAAGAGCAATGATATAACGAAACTCATGCCAATTTTAAGTACACATTGTTATGAGAAGCAGGGGCGGATCCAGAATTTCTAATCTGGGGGGCTGCACTTAAGTTACACTAAAAAAAATAACAACAATGTCTCACCAAAAATTATAAAAAATAGCAACAATGTTCACCAAAAACTATCTATGTACTATCTTCATAATTCATTTTCTACAAGCATCATACCAAAAGAGTGATCATTTTTATTATACTACTCAAAATCAACAAAAAAATGTCTTCACAATAGATCTTAACAAGTATGACAAAAGACAAACAAAAGTTAAAACATGACACTAGTGAAATCTTGACTTGCGTGGCTTCTTATCAAATTCATCTATTACCAACTCTATGTCGACTTCATTAGCAAACTCTCTTTCGATGTAAATAACCATGCAATCTGCGAGAAGTGTCTTCAACACCAGCAATAGCAAAAACCTTTCTTTAACAAAACCACCACGATCAACAAATCGTAGAATAATGGTCATTTGTTCTCTATGTGAATTATCTTGTGCTTCATCCACAAGGATACAAAACTTTGCATCACCAACATCTTCGCGTATTTTCTTTCTCACATTTTCTGCAAATATATGCAAAAGTGTTTTCTGAATACCATATGAGGTATACTTGGCATTTCCTGGACAATCACCTACTATTTCGGCAACTTTCTTGTTCAACATTTTCGAAAACTCGAACATTGCAATGAAGTTTCCACAATTCTTTGATTTCTTCGATTCATCATGTCCTCTAAAAGAACCTTTGTAATGCAAGCATCCGAATACATTGAATAACATTTCGGAGAAGCAACCGATTATTTGCAATTGCTTCTTTAGAAAGTGTATTGAAAACACTATCTATATGTCGAGAAGGTTTTATTAGATTCTCACAATACATTATCGCCGACCTATGTGGAGAACAAAGACCACCTTCATGTTTCAAAAAAGGACACTTCTTCCCATTGTTAACTTTCTTCCAATTCTGAAACCCATCAATGGTAAATACCGGATGCTTCGGAGGATTTGTTTCAAAGAGAAAGCAATAAAAACAATATGCTCTATCCTTGTGGAGTGAATATTCTAGCCAAGGGAATAGTTTGTACCAATTAGTATTGAACCGTCGGCCTTGCTTTCCAAATATGGTCACCGGATAATCTTTTTCTTTCTCATGAGTAGGTCGACAAGGTCCCATTCTAAGATAAGCTACCCGAACTTCATCATGTTTGTTAAGCGGGTATTCATATATAGCAATGCGTTTACCCGGATCACATTCAAATGAAGAAGTGACATCAACTTCCATAGGTGCAACTTCTTGAGCTTTGGAAGAATGTGCAACTACGACTCTTTGGACTCGAGAAAAAGGTTCAACTCCTTCAATTTCAACAACTTAAACTTTGGTAGGACGTCGCTCGTCCTCATCAAGCTTTGAAATATCAGGAATAGATGTGGAAGTTTCGCCACTTTCAGATTTATTGTCTTTTCTCTTATAGAACGATAGAAGAGTTATTGATTTTTTGGGCGCTTGATGATGCGACATTATAACCTAAGATAGTAAATAATCATCAAGAAGTAAATAATCATCAATATACAATATATTATACATAAGACGACCGGTTTTACTTTTTTTTTTCCCTAATTTTTTTTTATTTCTTTTCTTTTCGTTTTCAACTCACAATGAAGTTTTATCAAAGCTATGAGAATTACTGTCTGCTGCAACAATAGTAGGGTAATTCCTCTGATATTTTATTAGAGAAGAAATAACAGGATTTAAACCCATGCTTGCAAGCTAAGACTACAAGTTGTGAAAGTAATAGTGACAATTTTTTTTTTGGGAAACTGAATTTTTTTTTTTGGAAAAGTGGATTTTTTTTTTGGGCCCAAATCTTGGGTGGGCTGCAGCCCACCCGGGCCCCCCCCCTTCATCCGCCCCTGATGAGAAGAGTGATAATGAAGGCACCTTTCATTTGAGATAATGAAATGATATGGTTAAACTTGCGCTAGCTCTCACTTAGCAGGAAAAAAAAATGAATGCTCATCTGAAGCTAAACAAGCAGCTGCTTCATTGTGTCCGGTATTGGGAGTTGAAAAATTGCCTTGATAACATTGTGACGACTTACTAATGACAAGAGAACCTTGTTCTATAGATGAAAGAAGCATATTACAGAAATCTGAATAAGTTCCTTAAGAGGATTATATTGAGTTTAATTTGATAGAGATGAAGCAGAGTCCTCCAGAAACATGCCTTCTTGGACCAGTCAGCCTGTGGTGAAGCTTGTCCAGTTGTCCCAGCACTCCCTGATAGGGTATTGGGCTTAAATTCAGGCCGGCTCCAACCCATAGACGTGAACTCTGGGCCCTGACCCATCTTGGTCGCAAATGTGTGCACCTCTTTGTGCTAAATCTGTAGGGAAGGGCCTGGTCTATAGTTGGGTCTTGACACATGCTTAGACCCAAAGTACACTCAACTATTGAATCAGAAAACTAGACCTAGGCCCATTCCACAGCCCAAAATGCACAGCCTAAATCCAGATCAAAGTGAGCTGGACTCTTCTCAAGCATTATCTGGCCACGTCCACATTAATCTGGATTTACGATCTGCTCAAGCCTGATCTCACCTGGCCCCTGATAACCTCTAACTTAAAAATAATCATTGTCAATGTTAATTCCCAGCAGACTGTCAGCCCACTTCCATCTTCTGAGAGATATATTGGGAAGCAGAGCCTTTCACGAGTCAGGCCAGACCAGCCCAAAGCTTGTATAAGCCTGTCTATTTAGTTATGAGTTTAATATTAGGCTAGAGTCCACCACACCCATGTGAAATTTGGGCCAAGGTTATTTGCAAAGAACCAGTACCCCTTTGTGTCCACTATGAACTCAGTCCTAGGCCTGTGATGATTCTTAATGTGCATCCATCAGGTGCCATGGATGATAAAACAGTTAGGACTATCTCTTCTGGGGACCATCAACTGATTCACTCACAAGATCCTTTGAGCATCTGTATAGAGCGGATACACCCGTACATTGATCAGATGGTTAGGACCCTTCTACCATTGCAAATTTTGACATAATAGCATAGGCAGTCTTTATAATAATAATAAAAACATAGAGACAGTGCCCTTTTTTCTTTTTCTTTTTTTTTTTTTTTTTTTTTTTGCTGTAAGGGTAATTTGTATTAAAAGAAAGGGGTGTGTGTGTGTGTTAAGAAAAAAATAAAACAAGGGTCCCAGATGGCCCACTGAAAAGAACAGAAAAAATAAGGGTCCAATAGATGACACAAAAAATAAGATGACCCACTTAAAAAAACAGGAGTCCAAAAGGATGACACACTAAACAGGTGTCCAAGTAGATGACCC
Source organism: Litsea cubeba (assembly GCA_012931725.1). Classification (NCBI taxonomy): domain Eukaryota; kingdom Viridiplantae; phylum Streptophyta; class Magnoliopsida; order Laurales; family Lauraceae; genus Litsea; species Litsea cubeba. The sequence goes on along the minus strand of CM022954.1, from coordinate 4,792,688 downwards.
ACAGAAGAAGAAAAGGAGGGAGAGGGGAGGGACAGAGCTCGGTGAAAGAAAAAAAACATGAAGGGCAGCAGGCTAGCTCCAGGAATTGCAGACAAACTCAGGTAGCAGGATCGATTCGCATGGAGGCAAAAAGAGCACAGAGTTGGTTGCTGGCGAATGGCTTTGAGATCTGCTTCAGGGAGAAGGAGATTGCATCAATAAGGCGAGCTTGAAGGGATTGAAGGGAGGATCTGCGCTCATCAAATGTTGCTTCGTTTCTAGCCAACCACAAGTAGTAGAGAACAGTGATGAAGATGGCGGCCATGAATTTCAGTGCCCATTAAATGGAAACCTGATAAAGAAACCGAGCATTATTGTATGTGCGTGTGCGAAAGCGCGAAATTTGCGGTCAAATAATCAAGCCACAAACCAAAAGAGAGAAAATCACACGAGATTTTACGTGGTTCGTCCACGGCTAAAGAGAACTCACTCTATTTACTTACTATTTCACTTTGCGTAGGTCTAGGGTTTCATATTACAATCGATTTATAACATTTGCTTTCTTGGCCTAAAAAAAATCCCGATACAATAACCAAAATACTCTTAACTCAATGTCCGATCACGGACTATAACTCAATGAACCAATTCGATAAATTCATAATACAAGATATAAACCCAACAAGCATCATAATCACTTATTGGACCATATGGTTGACAACAGCTCCAAAACCGACCATTAAACGGTAGGCCATTGGAGATTTTTTATTTTTCCCTTCTCTGTCCTTTTTTGGAAGAGATTTCCTTGGCAGGCTGAATGGCCTAATTCGGCTTGGGTTGACCAAAGCAAAACCCAATCCAACAAGAAAAGAGATAAAGGCGCCATCCATGGAACATACATATTACATATGCTATTTGATTTTGTATTTCTAATGTATCTCGATATAAGAAGAAGAAGAAGAGATGAGAAGAGACGCCATTGACTTCATTTTAAAAGTCTTAAGATGAGGCTTTCTCACCTTGCATGGAGAGAAGCATATTTCAAGTCTGGTGGCCTCCCTCCTACTTCTGTCACTCCATTTTTCTAAACCTTTTTTAAGGTCTCTTTGATCATTCAAAGAGATCTTTAAAAAAAATGAAAAGTCAAGGAATTTTGGTTTCGATTAGTGCACAATTTAATCGAATCCGACTGTCAACAGCAATTCTTTGAATTGACTTTTATTTATCAATATGTTATGCATGTATCAGCGAATATATAAAAACCATACTATGATGGTTCAGTGCATCTTTATAGATGTTTATTGTTAGTGGGAAAACTCTAAGGTACTCTTGTAAAGCCCGCCTATCATCATCAATCCAACCTCCTCACACTCATTAATTTTTATCATTCGAAATTCACCTTATTTTGACACTTATGATCTGAATTATACTAGCTCCCCATTAAATTGAAAGAAAAAATAAAACAAAACTTAAGATTTCAAAGGCCCCAAATCAATGGTTATGATGATCTATTTATAATTATTTTTTTACCACAAGATCTAATTCATGATGAGACCTTTTCATCACACTATCCTCCATGGGCTAGCTGGCATTCGAGTGGGTTGCATAAGGGGCTTTGATTTTTACATATTATAAAAACAGTGAGAGATATCTCTCCGGTGAAACTTATCAAAGAACTTGATGTCACATTTGCAAAGTCCACTTAATATTTGTGAGTCGTTGAAAGATAGAGATATTGTTTCATCCTATCAACATTCGTCATTATTATAAAATCTCATGTCACTTAATGCATCCTCTTAATTGCTTCTTTGGAATGGAAAAAAGAAAGGAAGAGATTTTATACAATCAGGACTCAATATTAGTGGGTCTACGTGGCCAAACTTTAGAGGATTTTTTTGCACAATTGTAAAAACGCCACGGAGAATGAGAGGATTGATTGGAAAAGAAAACGTCACAATTCACAAAGTCGATCCAAATAGGCGGAAGTAATAAAAGCTTAAACAATTATGTTGTTTTAATTTTGTCCTAATCGTCTCCTTTGGGCCACTGATTTCTTAGGTCAAGAATTTATATTGTTACACCGGGCATTCCTATAAGGGACATCATAGACCTAAGGTGGGTACGTTGTATGAATGTCTGCCAAACGATCATACAATTGCTCCTTTGGTATCTTCATAAATACCCACCTTAGTTTTGTGGATTTCTGTCAAGGTACTTCTGGTTATAGGTGAGGAATCCACAAATCTGATGATTTATAACGTTGAGGATTTTATATTGATATTGGTGTGTATAGATAAGAAAAACTAATTTTGATTTGCAAATCCACAAAAGTGAGGAGTTCCACTGGTCCAAATCATCGAAGATTTACAATTGTCAAACATGGGTTTTTCATGATTTTATGAAAAACGAAAAGAATTCGAAGATTTGGTTGCCAAACGTGACCTTAAGTTTTACTCCGTGCCCCAAATTTTGTAGGTTTTAGAAGTTGACCTCCCAAAGCGACTCATGAATCAACGCATGTTGCATTAAACACATTTAATGCACCTCCCACTTAGGAGATAAGTTGGATGTAATCAAAGAATAATCATCATCGCTTCCATAGCTATCAATAAGAAAGATAAAGATTCAAGCTGGTGGTAAGATTTGATTTAAAAAGTATGAGGTACGTGTTCGAGGGACTGCTTGCTTGCCCCTACAAAATCCGGAGTGTAACCAAGCTCTTATAATTATCAAAATCAGCTTCATTGAACATTTTAATAATATTGTAAAAGATGAAACGGAAAGCCAAAATAACACATATTTATCAACCAACCATTATCCGACTAAGCTGGTTTTTAATAGTTTATGGGGCTAATGGTTCGCACCTGGATGTCACATGTCCCATATTTTGCACTTAGTGCCCCCCTCCATCCACTCCATGCTGGAGAGGATCCGGGCTCAAATGGCTTTACACCATGTGGATGAGGAGTTGAAACAACTTTCTGGTTTTTAAAAGTCTCCACCCAAACAACATAAGCTCCAGCAATATAATACTGACCGCTGCATTTTTCTTGCTGATGAAGGCTAGAGAGTGCTTGGGTTGACAACAAAAGGAATATCATTAAGAAAACGATTTGCTTGTTTCTCTCAATGCAAGTTATGATTTAGGAGTAGAATATATAGTTGAAAATGTGTGGCACATATTAAATGAAAAGATTTGCCACCAGCCTATACGAGATTTGGTGAGGATTCCATCACCCAAGATCCTATGAGTTTTTACCCAAAAAAATATAAAAAAAACAAGAAAGATCCTATGAGTTGGGCACACACCCCTATCTCTTTCCTAAGGAACTAAAGAGACATTGCAATATCTACTAGATTAGCCTCCCACTCACAAAAGATGACTTGCATCTTTTCATGTTTGCCTACTTCTAGTGGATGAAATCAATTTGCTTTTGTTTCCATACTTGCCACCTTTAGATTTCTGGAAGCACTAGCCCTTTGTTTCTATATTTTATAAGCTGGGTTAATATCCATATCAACCACTTCCTTATTCAATATTTGCCATCCACTAGAGTACTGAAATGAAAATAATTGGCAATTGCCACCATCCTTGTCCTTTTACTGATTTTACTGATCATATTTCAATCTGTGGTCACTAGGCTTAATCTGAGACCCAAATGTCATTCATCTGTTTTCTTTCTAAACTTAAACCTTCGTTGATCATTTTAAAAATGAGAAATGGTAGGCAAGTCAAATTAGTTAATCTTGACCTGATATACTTATAATAACTGAAAAGTTGGTTTGGAGATAAAATGATACCTCATGAATCAGTTTTAGGAATTCTTGAATACCCAAACTTCAATGAATCCTATAGTGCTTTTTTCTCTTTTACCCTTGTTTTTGTTGTAATGATACACGGACGTCAAGTCAAATCCATGCACATGGGACCCAATTTTAATCATGGCATATTCTTCACACAAAAAATGAGAGTGATACTGTAGGATTGAACCATACCATCAACCAATGAGTTGATCTCGCCCCAAGGCATGGTTCAACCCGCACAGCACGTTGATTGGGTTGACCGGGACGGCCGGCGCGACACGACTCAAAAGATGGATCATACTGGCCAGGGAGCCTTGGCTATGCCGTGCTGGGCCAGGGTGCCTGTGCCGAGGCACGGCACGGTCCCGACACTATATTTATTTAAAAGAATATACTTTTTATATAAGTAAATTTAAATGTTAAAATAATTAAAATTTTGTTTTTCATTTGTAAATTAGTATAAATTAGTATTATTTTAATAGTTTTGAGTTTATTTCAAGTTGAGAACCCTAAATGCCTATAAAGTCTTTTTTCGATTTATATAAAATAATAATAATTTAGGAGAGACATGTGGGCTGGTCCGTGGGCTGCACAGCCGAACCAATTTGGGGCACGACACAACCTAAGTCATGTCGGGGGCCGACCGACCTAGGTCTTACACGAGTATTCATTGCACCCTAGGGGAATCCATAATTTGAAAGTGGTAAAAGTGAGGAGGGTGTAGGCTAGTAAACATTTTCCTTCATCGATTATTAGGAGATGGAGAGTATAGGTTTTTTTTTGGGTACCCATCCATAGGCGGGCTAGGGATGGAGTCCTCAGACGAGGGAAGTAGATCTAACGTCCTCATATGAGAGAAGGTAGTATGTCCGGGGTTTGAACCCTAAGACAGCCAAGCTAAAACTAATGCACTGTGTTGAAACATAGTGGAGAGTACACTCCCCCTATTCTCTTCATTCAAACAAAGTGGGGAGTACAGTTTTTGGTGCATTTGTGGAAAAGCCCCATTTCCGCAGGAGCCGACCGGATTTGCCTCGTGTTTCAGCACATCATGAAAAATAGAGGTTGTTCAGTGCAATCTTTTTCGGCAACAAAAATGGCAAAAAAGTAACTTCTTTTCTAGGAGGCAGGGTTTTCATTTTCTTATTTAATGGGTTGGAACATTGTTCTTCCGTGGTATTTGCACAAACATACTTTTTTAGAAATCACTTTTCTCCTGTTTAAACTTCTTTTCAACAACTTTGTGAAAAGTGTGAAAAAAAAAAAACAAAAGATCTCCTCAAAAGGTGGAGAAAACACCCTTTTGTTTTGTGAAATTGATTTTTTTTTATTAAAAATTTACATTCAGTCATTAAACAATATTTTGTTTAAGAAAAGTCACAAAATGATTTTCTTCCACATGGCTTTCGATATGCAACTTCAAACACCATGAGAATTAAATTCCATAAAAAAAAAAAATGGTGAATAGATCGGATACGGTCTCACAACTTTCACACAATAAATTTATTGTTATAACTTGACCCTGACCTGGACTCGACTGTGTGTCCAAGAGTGTCAAATCCAGTTGCCATGTTGGCAGGCATTCTTTCGTGGGTTAGTAGTATCTCTCAATTCTCATGCTTAGTTTCAATGATGGTTATAATGTTCTACCAAAAAAAATGATGGTTATAATGTACTTAGTGCCTCATAATCACTTAAATTCATCATCAAAAGGCCGGCCGGCCACTAAATGCTTAAAAAAATATCCGGGGATTTGTGTTGGTGGGTTCCTAATCTTCCCAATGTAATTATTGTTTATTAGGAACTTTGAGATAGTGGATCAAATTAATTTCAGCCCCACTGAAGTACAAGTGGGTAATGCATGATTTCACTCAAAAAAGTAGCTTAGGTTTATGGGGTCAAATCTCAGGGCAATCCTCGTGGAGGAGGGTAAAGAAGAGTAAGATATTTGCAAAGTGCATGCTTTCTTAACATTGGTTTAGATGAATTTCATTAGGGGGCTCTATTGGCACCATAAAAATCTCTCTCTACACCGCAAATAAAAATAAATTCATTTCCTAAACTACCCCTCCCCTCTTCCTCATCCTCTCCCTCCACCCTCTTCCTCTCCCCCACCCCACCCAATCTCCGGTGGGGAGGGATCCTCGGCCGGCTGCCCGCGACGGCAGCTCCGGCTGGCTAGCCGACGGCTTCCCTCCCCCCTCTCCCTCTTTCTTCCTCCTTCCCCCCTCCTTTATTTTCTCTCCCTCTCTCCCTTCCTCTTCTCCTCTCCTCCCTCCCTTCTTCCTCTCCCTCTCCCTCCCTCCCCCTCCCAGCTGCCGACGAGGAGGGAGATCGGGCGGCAGGGCTGCACCGTTTCTGTCGTCTGATCTCCCTTCCCGTCGGCGGCTAGGAGGAGGAGGGAGGGGGAGGGAGAGGAAGAGGGGGGGAGGGGGGAGGGAGAGAGAAGAAGAGGAAGGGAGAGAGGGAGAGGGAGGCCGCCGGCTCGCTGGCCGGGGATCCCTCCCCGCCGGTGGCTGGTGGGGTGGGGGAGAGGAAGAGGGTGGAGGGAGATGAGGAGGGAAAGGGAGGAGGGGGAGGGATAGTTTAGGAAATGAAAAAAAAATTTTAAATGCGGTGTGGAGAGACACTTTTGTGGTGCCAATAGAACTCCCCATTTCATTAATATTAATACTTATCAGTAGTTTTTATATACTATTAAGATTAGAGGTAAGATTCTTATGGTCCCGAAAATTCGGGGCGTCTTGAACTCTCCACTTAGTGTCTTCCCCACCATTTCACCCTATACCCATTATACATTTCTACAGCGTGAGCAACAGGAAGCTCTCTTTGCAAATATGATACATTGGCATAGTCTTTTGAGCGCATTGACCTATTATATGTTATAGGGCTATGAGGATCAACCATCTATAAATATGTTATAGATTTATTGGATGTTTGCCACTGTTGGATCACAGGTCATGAGATAAACAGCCGAGCATTGTTTATATGATGACTATTATTTCATGGCTTTGAATTAGGCATTTGGCAACTTCTAATGGGCCAAAGCATTTTTAAATGGGCTTCTCAACTGACCTATTTCATCTAGTAGGGCTCGACAAATTTTGTAGGAATCTCATTTTATAAGTCTGGAGAGAAGTTCTTGTCATGAAAGCTGTAGAGATTCAGATCCTAAGCAACCTTCACTTAAAAATGCTTATGATTACAATTTGTCCAAGATTTTCATAGTAGTACATGTTTATTTTCTTCTCCAATCTGCTATGCTAATGTCTAACATATCAATCCAAAAGGTTGAAAAAGTCACTAGAGAGTTGAAAAGATATTAGACACCAAAACTTCAGGAGTGACCTTTCTACCTCCACTGCACCAATTTATAGAGATGTCTCAAGACCATGAGAACGCGCCAGAGTTCAAACCCTTTACCTACTCTATGAAGGAGGAATGCCTAACAGGCACCTAGTGACCTAGACACTAGATATCCTCATCCAATACAAAGCCAATTTAATTTCAAACGCTATTTTTTCCAACCCGTTATAAATGTGAAAGAGTCGATCGAGAGAGAAAAAACACTAGTGCATGTGCTTAACAATTGATGGATGAAAGTTTTAAAACCACAATTTCCCTTGTGGTCAAACTTCAGACCCCTGATCAAAAGTCAGTGAATATATAAAGTAGGACCAACTTGAAGGAATATGAAAAGTGACATCTTGAGGTGCTAACTAACCACATGAAATACAATGAGGGTTGTGTTTTATCCATGAATGAAATAGTTACATCCATTGGACATCTTCCACCAATATGGACCTTCACAATAATTGGTTTTTTTCCTTTATTATAGACTCTACTTTTCGCGTCCTTACATTGAGCGGCTAGGGCTACACATTTTCAATAAATGATTATAGTTAATCTACAAACATTCTTGTCAAGCAGAGAAATCATTTGATATGGTATAATTGATATCGTGTTCAAGTCAAAGCCTACAATAAAGCTCGTTCTATGTTGAAATTCACCGACCAAGTTACTCATTCATTATCATCATCATTAAAGTCTTATTCCAACTATATTGTACGAATTTTATTTTTTTATTCTGATCTATTTTATCATTATCATTAAGTAATTCCTTCATGTGTACCCTAAATAGTCCAAATTCCAAGTGCAAAGGATTTGAATGATGGAAGCGATAAAATCCCGCATTTCATTGCATCGATCGAAGACAACTTCTTCAACGGCAATACTGGAATCATCTGTCTGTCTATCGGATAACGTACAGGCTCTGCCACCCAAATGCAATGGATAAGTGTATGAACAAATGTGAGCACCAAGTGCAAGCGTCAAAGTTTTTTGCTTTTAAACTATGACTTCCAATAGAAGTTCCAACTGCACATATATAGCCAATATTTACGGCAGATCATTCAAAAGGACTTTTGCCCTTATAAATCATTTAGTTTGATATACATTACACTGAATCCAGTAGAGTGAAAGAATATCCCCATTGCATCGGTAGATTTCGTGGAATACAAAGAAGTATGTTAATTAGTCATTTGCAGAACTTTGAAGAGTTCACACTAGACGATTCAAGGGGATCATTGTGGGCATTTATTTGCTTGAAAAGAACATAGAGGAATTCATGCCATAAGTGATTTAAAATGAAGATCCATAGTGAATATACAAAGATGATCATCCAATGACAGCTCCCTTTCAATGAAAAGTGAATTAAGGGAAGCTGAAAAATGAATATATAATGTCACCCTAGTGAGATTCAAATCTTCAAGGTCCCATCACCTCCTTGTTGAAAAGTATTTTCAAGTGCTCTACTGATTTCTCTAGGCTTTGAAAGGGTTGGTTAGATGATGAAATTTAATATGGTATCAAATTAAGCAAACCAGTCATGAGTTTAAATCTGAGAATTAGTGACTCTATAGACTATCTCTTATTATTATTCTCTTGTATAAATTGGGAGGTTAATTTGAATAAAATTTAGAGTGATTTTATCTCGAATGAAGTTTCTTTGAAATTCTACACTCATATCATCACCCCTTCACCTTTTTAATCGTTTCATGGAATTCATTTGACCATGAATTTCTTATATATTCCAACACAAACAAAGAGGGCCTTTGTTAGTATTTTTATATTGGCTAATTCATGGGTTGGACAAAACTCTAGGTCCATTGAGTTGTATTTTCTAATTTATTTTAGAATGGATTGTGGTTGTATCGTTGGAAGAGCTGAAGCGAAGAATAGAAGAAAACAAGAAGACCGAGCGAATTCCCCGAGGCCCGATCGATAGAAGTCTCAGTCCGATCGATCGAATTATAAACACGCCCAGTTATTTCGGTGGTTCGATCGATCGGATGCACTGTCCGATCAATTGGACAGGCACATAATTTCGGAAAAGTCTTCAGTTTCTACACGAAATTGTTTTCTTTTGAGACTTTGTTTCCCAATATGAGTCCTACTTGTGCACTAAGTTTAAGGTATGAATTTGGAGCTATAAATAGGGTGTTACTTTCAACCCTAAAGGTGACCACTCTCATTATTTTAAGTCAGAGGTATCTTAGAGAGAGTTTATTCTCTAAAGTCATTGAGAGATTATTCTGAATGGCTGCTTTAGAAGGTTGTTGTTGCTTTTACCTTTCTTGTAGAAGATAGTTTATCTTGACTGGCAATGTGCGATGAGATCAAGTAAGGAGAACGGGGCACGATGAATGTCATGTCAATGGATTTTTTGAAAGAACAACTACAGTCCTTTAAGTCGAGGTACTAACTCAGGGAAAGGAGCTGTGGGTATATCTTGTAATTTTTAGTTAGTTCTTGATTTCTAGTTCATGGTTTTTCTCCCTAGATAGGGTTTTCACGATAAATACTGTGTCTGCCTTTTTGTGGTGTGTGATTGGTAGATAGCTAGTTCTATGGTGTCCGAATATTTATTTTTGTTGCATTAATTGATTAAATTAGAACTAGTAATACATTCTAATGGTATCCCCAAAACTTCAAAACGTTAGTTTTTATTTTGATTGATGGCTCAAATGAAAGTCTAGCTGATTTTGGTAGATGCGCCATTTACAAACGCACCAATCAATTCCCATCAGCAGCTATTTGTGTGCTTTCATATCAACAACATCCCATGGTGTCTCAATATTGAAGACTAACATGCAATGAACAGAAATCACAGATTAGAGGGCACTGCTGATTTTAACTGATTAATTGTAGAATGTTTGATGAAATTATTTATATAATATTAGAGAGAGGAAACAAAAGGACAAAACAACGTAGTGGGCCTACTATCATGTTTCATACCCCCATTCACACCGTTACTATAACCAGTCAGCTATTCTGGTGGCATAAAATGTATATTATATGTTCAAACATCCATGATGTCCCAGTCATGGGGCCAGTTATGTACTAGAAAGACAATGATAAAATCACATTGATTCCCCAAATCATATTAATGCCGATCCAATTTCATATTCAACTGGACCATTAAGAAGATAATGATCAAAACAGACCAACTTAATTGATTCAATGGACAGATGAAACAACCAGATTGTGGTGATTTCCAGCTATGCTCCATCAGCAAAATGGCCCACCATTTAGAGTTATCAAACCAGCACAAAAGCACAAAACAATTAGTTCTACCGTCCATCTATATATATATCAAGAGTCATGAAAATCTTATTCTCCACCTGCCGGGTGGGAAGGGAGGAAACGTAAAAGGATTAGAGCTTTCATATCACGTTTCTTTCTTCAAACATCTGGAAGCACCATCTATTATGGCCAAACAATATTGAGACTTATCCATCACGCGGGTTTGAATGATGAGAGCTGACAAGAAAGAGAAAAGGGTGAACATGGGATTCAAAGAAGGGCAACATTCATATTCATATGCATATTTTCCTCATTTATTTTCATTTTGAAAATTTTAAGTACAAAATGTACTTTTAAAGTATATAGGGTGATGCACAAAATAAATTTTTATGTGTAAAAGGGGAGTGTCCCTCACTCTAGGGAAAGATGCATATGAACATTCCCCTTCAAAGAATGAGACATGTTTGAAAAAAAATATTTGTGCTTGCCCAAGTTTTCAGGGTACTAAATTGGTAAATACATGTACAGTGCTCAGATGATCAAGTTGTCCATCTATTTAATCAAGTATTCCATTTATAGAATTACTCAATAATATCTTTTTAGTAATTCCTAGGGGTAGCGTAGTTGGTTAGGGCCAAGCTGAGAATCAAGAGGTTGCGATTCCAAACTCTCACTTTTTCCCCGAGGCCACTTGTCCAGGCAAAAACCTGAGTTACCCAGTGTGTGGGAGGGGTGAGGACTTCACGTATTCGAGAAAATAGTCAGTTCTTAAAAAAGGCCGGTCACCTTTGTCAGCAAAATAGTAATAATTATAACAACAACATCTTTACGGAAAACGTGCTAAAGTGAAGAAGTCATTGGTGTAGATAAACAAGCGGCCATCAAATGATATTTCCTTTCATCACTCTAATAAATCAAATCATCGAAAAAAAGATTATCCGATCTACATCTGCATATCTGATCCTTTATATTTCTTCTCTCTTTATACAATTATATTACAGACATAAAATTAACCTCAATTACCCTGAACATTAGAAATTCAACATAAAGTAAGTGAAGAAGCCTTTTAGTATTTGAATAGGGTAAATTAACGAGAGATCCCAGAGTATAGCGTTATAAAGTCTCTAGTACACGGTACTATTGTTTAAGGCTTAGAGTCCTTTGCGCATGAGATTAATACATGCAGAGGTCCCTTAGCATGCCACATCAGATATTTTCATAACTAATTTGCCCTTTCAACTATTTAGGCATAAATTTTAAATTTTCAAATCTTTCATTCCCCCTCAATCTTAGGTTCAGGTTCTCTCTCATTCTCTATTTGTAGAAGATCGAAGTGCAAGAGGTTCTTAGTTTCTCAGTTTTGCCGGACTGAATCCGTGCCGATCGCTGCAGCCGTAGCCGGTGTTGCTCCATCATCGGCAAAGAGGAAGATAGTAGACTGTCATCTCTTGGTTACTACTGCAGAGGCCAAAACAAGAGGAGGTTTGGTGCTCTGCTACGGCACACAGTCTCCAACGAAAAATACGCAATTTTGAGTTTGCTGAGAAGACGAACGGAAGTTGCAGAGAAAATCAGAATCGGGGCAGAGGCAGTGAAGATCTAAGAAGATTTCTGGTTTCGCATCGTTGCCGGAGAAAGAGGGCAGTCTCTGCCCGGAGACCGCCGCTTATCTGAGTTTTAATGAAATTTACCTGAGTTATTGCAAAACTTATCTGAGTTTTTTGAAATTTATTTGAGTTATTGAGAAACTTATCTGAGTTTTTTTTTTAGATTTATCTGGGTTATTGTGAAACTTATCTACGTCTTTTTTTTAAATTTATCTTAGTTTTTGCGAAATTATCTGAGTTTTGTCAAATTTATCCGAGTTTTTATCAAATTTATCTAAGTTTTTTTAAACTTCTCAGGCACACTCGGCAGCCTTCTCCAGTGGGACGACTGCGATTTCGATTGGCTGGAGCTGCAACTTCTTCTTCTTCCTTCAATCGATCCGATCCGATCCGGCGTAGGCCCTCTTTGATCACCAAGATCTGTTCGGATTCTCTGATTCAAGTTTCTTCTGCAACTTCAGAGAATCCTCTGTAAATTTTGAATTTTTGAATTTCAAATCTTCCAAGAGGATCCGAATTCAAATTTTTGAAATTCTGAAATATATTTGTGTTTTTGAATTTTATTTGTCTTTTGAAATGGTAGTTGACCATTATTAATGGCATATCCCACTAATCATGGGATATGATTTATCTTTACATAAATAAGAACTTTTAAAGAAATGGTAACTTGAACTTTTTAGGTCTTCAAATTTGGAAAGAGGACGTACCATACTATATATGAAAAAAGATTGTGGATCTAAGACTATAAAATGAAATATTAAGGGACCTGTCGCCGAATGCCCCCATTTTAATATGGTCATCTATTGTGGTTGATGTAAAGGAGAATATGTTGGTAATGCCAATTGAAAAATGGGTTATTGTTTAAATGGCCATATGTAGGACCTTACTATTCAAACATTGTGTGCGCTATTAAGGGTAGGCTGACCACTATTAAATATAGGCACTGACTTACTTTCATGTGGCAATTTGAGAATAAAAGAGTAGTTGACCTGCCCAAAAACATCTTAAAAATTAATATATTTGGCTCTTGGACACTTGAACCAACTTCAACTAACAAATACCAGCTTCTTTCTCCCTGCATTAATGAAAGCTGGCCTTTCAAGTTCTACCATCCATTTGTGTTAGATTTGCTCATAGAAGCCAACTGTTTTGAAATACTAATAAGTATCTTTTACTTCTTATATTTCAATCGGTCCGTTGTTTCTCACTTTCTAACTAGTAGCTTTGAAATCTTTCTGTGTTGAGGATCTCCATGCTTTACATTGATGTTAAGCAAATCAGAGCCAAAAACTTAATTCAGTGACACTCCGATTAAAAAATAAAAATTCAAGAACATAGTGATTCTTGACAAATTCACACTTTTTGAGTCTATTAGAACTCGTAGTTATTTTAAAGAAAGTTCGATCAACTTAAGCCTTTGGCATGGAATGGTAGTAACTAGTAACCTACTTTGAGAACGTCGGCAAGTTTTCAAATATGATAAATTTCTAGATTCTCTAACAAGTGTCAAATATGAAAATTATCAGATGCCTCAATTACAGAACCTACAGGTAAAATAATTCGGTCATCTGGGTTGTTGATGTGGTGACTACTTTGATGTAGTCCCCCTTAGAAGAGAGGGAAAAAATACTACAATAGCCATGAATGAAGGAAAAAGATGGAAATACAGATGGCATAGATGGGATTATACAATAGTATCACAAACAGCTGGATCTGGGTTAAGCTGAATTGACTGTTGTAATGAGTGGAGAGGATTTTGGAGCCCCACCACATTATTAATTCAGTAGAAGATGCCAACCCAAGTTCAACTTTGGAAGAAATCAGAACAATGAAGCAGTTTCTTATTAATCAAGTTGAAGATTTTAATTCAAACTCAACTTTGGAATCTATCCCAAGTCTCCACTCCTGAATTATGATTCCAGATTTTTTGCGGTCATGACTTTAGATCGAACTTCCTTTATAATCAAACAAAACGGGCAACATTACATGGAGGTGGGATATCCCAAGTCTTTCTATGATCCAGTCTACAAGATAAAACATCTGACAAAACTCAATACCATCGATCAATTCTATGAAACTGAAGACAATGAAAAATATATGGAAATAAACTAAATAATGACAGAGCATCTAACCTAACTACTCTTAGTTCGATCCCTTGATACGCTATATCCTCTTTCCATGTGTGTGGGTGAACTCTTCCTACGTGTGCGGGCGGGCTCTCTCTCCACGTATATGCCCTCTCTTATGAGTCTCAACTCCCTTGGCTTGGGTAGGAAGGAGTAAAAAAAAAAAAGTCCACTCAATCGGTTGCTTAAAAATGACTTGTCTCCACCTTCTAGGTTATTGTATAAAGGTTTCTATAGTCATTATATATAAGTCATAACCAATGAAAAATGTTCTCCTACGAGCAGTGAAAAAGTACAACACTGTGGCTGAGGCCACTTGTGCCCATTTTTCATCAATGCAGCCCCTTTGATACTCTTACATCACATGATCTACCGTTAGGCCCAATTTTATATTCATTGAGCCTTCACTTCACCGTTGGACTAGATTAAATTTAAAAAAAAAAAACTTACAGTTTTTTTCATCGGTAACGATAAATTATATTAAAGACTTAAGAAATGTACAATAATAGAATAAGGAGAAAAACAAAGCATACGAAGGTATCAAGGGCTAGGATAAATCTGCTAGGGCTGAATTTTTTAAGGTCCCCCTGTCCATGAGAGATATTTCCATATGTTGTTCTCTTACTGATAAACTTGCATTTAAGTCGGCCCAATGATCAACCAAATGTTTCTACCAAAAAAAAAAAAAAAGTCAGCCCCTTGAGTTGTACTGCATTTGTATGTAGGCTATATGCAGTATGCTCATATGAGAACATTTCCCCATAACCAACCATCTAAATTCTGTGATGATTTTCTCCTACACTCTGAGTTCATTTAGATTGGTGCCGGTTATCAAAAAAATACCTTTGGTGACAATTCAGATGCACGCTTCCATGGAAGCATGTGCCCACTTAAATTCCCATTTAGACCCAAGCAT
Source organism: Litsea cubeba (assembly GCA_012931725.1). Taxonomy (NCBI): domain Eukaryota; kingdom Viridiplantae; phylum Streptophyta; class Magnoliopsida; order Laurales; family Lauraceae; genus Litsea; species Litsea cubeba. Next base: position 4,777,674 of record CM022954.1, on the reverse strand, counting down.
TCACTTATTGAAGCAGCTGCAAACCAAGGATCCCAACCCAACCCACATCCAACATTCCAACTGAATCCATGACTTCCATGCGCTGTGAAGCACTTCAAGTCTTCAACTTCCATTTCCATTTCCATTGTCATTTTCATTTTCACACTGAAATACGCCATGGCGGCCCGGCGACGACAATTCACTACGTGCCCACACGCACCCGAATCATAACATAACGACCTTCGCCCTTTGACCATTCTGTCCTCGTTGCGTCCGTACAAAACCCACCGGCTACAGCCGGTAACCATAATGCTTTTACCCAGTAGCTCGTACGATCATTTCCCGGTCATTCCCCAACTGCTGACCGTTCTCAATAAGCTCTTCCTTTCCCGGATCTCATTCATACCCCGCAAACGGTAAAGTAAAAAAATCAGACTCTCTCTCTCTCTCTCTCTCTCTCTCTCTCTCTGTTACAGTAACAGGTTTGTCTTTCCCTTTCTTCCATTTCCTTCCGTTTCCGTTTTCTTTGTAAAAGAAGAAGAAGAAAGCGATTCTTCCAGACTATGCTTTCTCTTATTTTGCATTTTCACGCTCTTCTTTTAATCCTTTTCCATGCATTATCAGTAGACTTGTAAATTGTAATTGTGAAGCACAAACAAGTAATCTGTAGAATTCTCACAAGGGGTTTCCCAAACTTCATCATATCTTCTCCCTGAAGAAACCCCAACTCTTGTTTTCTTCTTCTGGTTTGGTTTTTCTTGCAGTTTATGTTGTGGGATGTTGGAGGTGGGTATGGGTGGTTTTTGGGTCTTCTTCATTTTTGTATTGTTTTGTTCCCAAGCTGAGGTCTTGAATTCTCAGAATTTGAGCTGTAATTCTAAGGATTTGAATGCTTTGGAGGGTTTCTTGAAGGGTTTGGATTCAGGGCTGGGTGGGTGGGGGAATGCTTCTTCTGATAATTGCTGCAGTTGGGTCGGTGTCAGTTGCGAGTCGTCTTCTGGGTCTGGAGGAGGAAGGGTTGTTGGGTTGAGTCTTGGGAAAGGAGGGCTGAAGGGGGTTGTTTTGAAAGAATTAGCTGGTTTGGATCAGTTAAAAGTCCTTAATCTTTCTCACAATTCACTTAACGGCGCTCTGCCTTTGGAGTTGTTCAGCTTGCAGCGACTAGAGGTGCTTGATTTGAGTTACAATGGCTTTTCCGGCTCAATACCAGTAGATGCAGATTTACCATCAATCCGGGTTTTCAACATTTCATGCAATTCGTTCACGGGCAAGCAGCCAGTCCTTGTTAGATCAACCAACTTAACGCACTTCATAATCAGTGACAATTTGCTTTCTGGTTACGTCGATACGAGTATCTGCAGCAATTCGAGCCGAATTCAGGTTCTTCAGCTTTCAATGAATACGTTCGATGGCAATGTTCCTGCAGGTTTTGGCAATTGCAGCTACCTAAATGTGCTCTCCCTTGATTCAAATAATCTGATAGGAGCTTTACCTGAGGATTTATTCACGTTATCAAGATTGACGCAATTGTTTCTTCAAGACAACAGGCTTTCCAGCCCACTGAGCCATGGAATTGGTAATCTCTCTGAACTTGTTTATTTGGATCTTTCCAATAATGGTATCACGGGAACTATCCCAAATGTTTTCAGTAATCTCAGAAATTTACAACATCTTGCCGCTTCTTCAAACACTTTCAATGGTGGGTTACCTCCTTCCTTGTTGAACTTGCCGGAACTCCAGATGCTCAACTTGAGGAACAATTCACTTGAGGGTGAAATTAATCTGAATTGTACTGCTATGACCAATCTCAGTTCCCTTGATTTGGGTTCGAATCGATTTAGTGGTAGCATTCTTGAGAATCTTTCCTCATGCAGAACACTGAAATCTATCAATCTTGCTAAAAACAGCCTCAATGGTGAAATCCCCTATAGCTTCATAAATCTCCAAGACTTGTCCTACCTTTCTTTATCAAATAGCAGCCTCCACAATATTTCAGCAGCATTGAGAATTCTAGAACAGTTCAAGAACCTGACTACTCTGGTGCTCACCTTGAATTTCCGTGGCGAAGAAATGCCAGCTGAGGGGGTTCTTGGGTTCCAAAGCTTAAAGGTTTTTGTTGTTCCAAATTGTCGCCTTTTGGGTTCCATCCCCTCATGGTTGCAGCGCTGTAGTAAGTTGCAGGTGTTAGATTTATCATGGAATCGATTGGGAGGGAGCATACCTCCATGGTTTAGCAGTCTAGACTCTCTCTTTTACTTGGATTTGTCGAATAACTCCCTCACCGGGGAAATCCCAAGGAGCTTGACACAACTGAAGGGCCTCATTTCGCACAGCATCTTGCAAGAAGATTCGTCTTCCAACTTCCCGTTCTTTTTCAAACGCAATCAAAGCAGCACAAGTCCATTGCAGTATAATCAGTTCACAAGCTTCCCACCGACTTTGGATCTGAGTAACAACAATCTGACAGGACCGATCTTGCTGGAGTTTGGGAATTTGAAGGATCTCCATGTTTTGGATCTTAGCAGGAACAGTCTCTCGGGAACCATACCTAGCGAGTTATCTGGCATGGCAAGCTTAGAAGTTCTTGATCTGTCCTACAATGATCTCTCAGGAAAAATACCTGCCTCTCTGACCAATCTTAGCTTTCTATCGAGCTTCAGTGTGGCACACAATCATTTGTCTGGGCCAATCCCTGTGGAAGGCCAGTTCTCAACTTTCCCAAATTCAAGCTTTGAGGGGAACATAGATCTCTGTGGGGATCATTTTGCCCGTTGTAGTGTCCAAAAAACTTCCCAACCAAGAAAAATCCCAAGGAAAAACAGAAGAACAGTTATAGGAATTGCAGTTGGAATTGGCCTGGGTACAGCTTCTCTTCTTTCTCTTGTCTTTCTTTTCTTGTTAAGGACCAATGTTCAGACACAGCACAATGCCGAAATTGAGGTGGAGGATGCTGAGAAACATATTGAATTTTCAGGGTCTAGATTGGTACTTCTGTTTCAAAACAAGGAACAGAAAGAGATCACCATCGATGATCTGCTGAAGTCTACCAACAACTTTGACCAGGCTAATATCATTGGATGTGGGGGCTTCGGTCTCGTCTATAAAGCATCTTTGCCTGATGGAAGAAAGGTTGCAATCAAACGGCTGACTGGTGACTGTGGTCAGATGGAGAGAGAATTCCAAGCTGAAGTTGAAGCTCTCTCAAGAGCTCAGCACGAAAACCTTGTTCTGCTTCAGGGGTATTGCCGTTATGGGAATGATAGGCTGTTAATCTACTCATATATGGAGAATGGAAGCTTGGATTATTGGTTGCATGAGAAGCTGAATGGAGGTTATTCGCTAGATTGGGATACCAGACTCCGGATAGCTCAAGGAGCAGCAAGGGGTTTGGCTTACTTGCACCAATCATGTCAGCCCCACATCCTACATCGCGACATCAAATCTAGTAATATCCTTCTAGATGAGAACTTTGAAGCCCATTTGGCTGATTTCGGGCTAGCAAGGCTTATACTACCTTATGACACTCATGTGACCACAGATCTTGTTGGAACTCTAGGCTACATTCCTCCTGAATATGGGCAAGCTTCTGTCGCCACTTTTAAAGGTGATGTCTACAGCTTTGGCGTTGTTCTTTTGGAGCTTCTGACCGGTAAAAGGCCAGTGGAGGTGTGCAAGCCTAAAGGTTGCAGGGATTTGATAGCATGGGTGCTTCAAATGAAGAAGGAGAAGAGAGAGAATGAGGTATTCGATCCGTTTCTTTGTGATAAGCAGTGCAACAAGCAAATGTTACAGGTTCTTGACATTGCATGCCTTTGCTTAAGTGCATGTCCTAAACTGAGGCCATTTATCCAACAGATAGTTTCATGGCTTGATCTTGTTGGGCGTGATGGCCAAGTCCAACCAACATCAGGCAAGACAGCATCAAATTCATGGCTTGATGACGTTGGGCGTAATGGCCAAATCCATCCAACATAAGGCAAGGCAGCATTTTCAACATGTTGACGGGAAACTTTTTTTTTTTTTTTTTTTCTTGAGTTTTCTCCTTGTTATATTCTTCTCTTCCTACAAAACAAACATCCCTGTAAATAACAGACACTTTGTTGTCTTTCTAAAATTTCTTGCTTCCTTGTAATTTATTCAATTTCAGCACAGGAGAGTGATCTAACAGGGGTGGCGATGGATGCATCTGAAAGCCCTGTATCTTGAAATTGAGACTTGAGTGTTGATTTATGGAAATATGATCATTGTTGCATTAACATTAAGGATATAAAGTAACTGAAAACCTTCCATACATGATGTTTGATATAAATAAAGAACTTCGATCTGTGCACATGAATTGACGAAAGTTGTATGAAATGCCCACAGCAAGAACACACATGGATGCCTAAATTTCACCCTTCAAGCACACTAAGAAACAACCTCATATAATGACTCTAGTTTTGTAAACATTGCCATCTATTTTGATTCCAGAGCCTGCGTTCCTATACCATAACTATTTTCTTCTCCTCCTTTTCCTAGAGCAAAAGTGTTTTATCCTACGAGTTAGGCATTCTGTAATTTACAGATTGAATCTGCAAACTCAACTAAGAAAGTTTTTAGAATGATAAACACGAAATAAAAACTTGTGTGACCTTGTCAACCTTAGGAGAGAATGTGATTTTCACAACGAAAATCCACCAAAAATTGGGTCAAGGATGCACCCTTTTTTTTTAATTGGTAACTGAAAATTATATCAATGATAAGAGAAATCACATTAATGAATAATGACACAAGACAAGACCAAATAAAATAAAATAAGGAATAGTATAGAAGACCAAATTACATAATGGGAGCTGCCAAAGGAGCTTCTCCATCAACCCTTTGCCTTGATGGGGAATCCACCACACCATTGGATTGGATGACCTCCCCACATGCTTAAACACCACTTGAATGGAAGAAGATAAAGCCTTAATTTCAGAAAACAGGGAATGGAGCTTCCAAGGAGCCACACTGGAAGAAATGCAAGAAATTGGATAGCCAACATTTACCTTTTGCCATTTCTAAGGACATCTATCCTTACCAGAGCAGGCTCTCCTTCCATGACAATATCAACCCTAGTATTGTTTTATAGTGCTCATAAGAAAAAGAAGAACTAATTCAATCAAGATCATAGATCTAGGGAGTTAGTATATTTGAAAATTTCTAGACTTTCCCTTTTACTTAGATTGATCAAACCAAAAGTCTAGATCAATTGCACCCCCTTAGCCTCTCTTACCATTCAAATAAGTCTTGTGCAAGGGCTTCTTTGCCTGGGTGGCCCAGTTCAAATTATTCAATCCTGAAAAGCAAAGAGCCCAAAGACCTAAGAGTTTCAAAAGAGACGTGAGAATGTAGCCTAAACCAGTTATTTATAGGGCAATGGCACAAAATACATCCAGCAGTTAGGGTGGTCAAATCATGACGGCCCATCTATCACTTAATCAAAACATCAAGAAGATGTAACGGATCAGATTTATCAACAATAAAATGAGGATAAAACAAGAATTCACCGCGTTTCCCATTACACAAGTTGCAGGAGTTTTTCCTCTCTGTTCGCCTGAATCTAGAGATTGCTATGGAGGAGCAGGAGAGGGAATTTCTTAGTTCTTGAGGACTTTAATGTGTTCTTTCCCATGTTGTAAATCAATTGTAGCTTCCCAGTAAAAAAGACTGCCCTTTGTTCACAATTTAAATTACACAGAGGAGTTAAAAATAAATAAATAGATCTCCTGCCCCGCCAAGGAGCTTTGGCCCTAGGCTGGATTCTGGACAACCAAGAACTAATCCACAGAAACACATGCAAACCTTACAATCCACGTCTAAGCAACAAAGGTACGTGTCAAACACAAGACCTCTTTGCTTCCTAAGATGCTGAGTCCTTGGCGAACTGCGCTACCACTCATTGGTCAAATATCCACATCTAAGCCATTTGTTTAAGAAGTTTTTTTTCTATGACAAGGGTATCTCCGAGGTCTTTGACCCAACAAGAATATTCCACCCGGGTGGCGCCGCTAAACCCACACAAATGCAGCCACTTGTTTCAAAAGATAAAAATGATACCTGCTATCAGTAAAAATTCACTCGACGTTTTTCCTAAAATACAATATAGTCCTCGCATACTCCATCTTCTTTTTTCTTTTCACTAATATTAAGACATACTTAAGCACAAAAAAGTGAGTCCATCTTCAACACAAAAATTGAGTCCACTATATAGTAGATTGTGTACAAGAATATGACAAAACATTTGAAAAGCAAAGGAAAGGTTCATTGTTTTTCATCCCCACAAATAAAGCACTGTCCTTGGATGAACAGCAGAACCCAAGAAAAGAAACATAAAAGAGAATGAAAGCTTATAAAGTAATGTAACAGTCGTATAAACTGATAACAAATTATCATACTTGTATTACATCTTAAGGACATGTGATAATTATCACGAACTGCATTCATTGTCATCATCCATCTCACGCACAGCTTGCAGCGGACCGCTGCCAAACATGAAGCTGCTTTCAGAGGGGCTTATCACCGACCCATTCCCAAAGAGGCACACCTGTGGCTCAATCCTGTTCAGCTGATTCCATTCGTCATCTGAGAGTGACCAACTGAAGATGTCTATGTTTTTCCTTATCCGGTCAGACTTTAGGCTGCAAGGTAGAACACTTGTTCCTCGTTGCAGTCCCCACCTAAGAATAACCTGCCAGAAATTATAGCAAACATGTGATTTTGCTTTTGATATATGAAAACACATTTTATTTTCTCTGTGCTTCCACAAGCTTATGTATAAGAAAACTCATGCCAAACATAAGTTGGAACCAACATAGAAGACAAAATGGGGCTTCCTCCTCCTCCAACACATCTATATTCTATATACTTTCATACAGTGTACGCTAAATGGATTCTCATGCCAAAACAACTCAGCAAACATGAAAGGGGAGAAACAGACTACATCCTACAGTCCTACTTCGACACTTAATTTTCTAAATACTTCCATGCAGCATGCATTAAACTCATACTCATGCAATGCAGTGTATTTACTACCATTTACGTATTCAGCAAACATTTCTTTCAATGGTATTATTTAGTATATACATTTTAATAATGCAAATTTGGTGAAGGGCTTTCCGAAGGTAATTCTGAATAGCTTATCCCTTCAAAACACAAGTCAAGCCAACATGAAAGAGAGTTAAAAAACCAGACTACCCTAGTGAAATCAGTAATCCTCTCAACATAAGTCAAGCCAACATGAAGGAGGGCTAACAAACCAGACTACCTTAGTGAAATCACTTCTCCTCCCAACAACAATAACAATTTTCTCTGTTCCTTATCAGTTCTGAAGATCTTGTATGCATGATAGCCAATAGATCTCAAGTACTGTATGTACTCACATGTGCATTTACGTGTTTCATGAGAAGCGGTGCTGCTGAGTTGTCTCATGAATTTTCTAGATCAATGAGAGAAGTATCAAGAATCATCATATAGATAAGTAACCAACGCTCCACCCATATAGACATAAAGACCGAGCAGTAATTAGTAATCTTGTATAGTCTTTCCCCCTTGACTATATTTCACATATATTAAATTGTTTAATAGGAACTAAGATTCAGTGCATTGTGGGATTCAAAGAATCCAAAAACCCAACCTAGGACACTCACATTATTGACTCAATCACAGGTCTGATGTGAATTGTTGATTGCCACACATGTTAAAGAGGATGTGTATAGAAAGGCATTACAAAGTGAATGCCATGATTGGAGAAGAAACCAAAAGATACAGAGAAAAACCAATTGAGACATTTCCATAACAATAAATGTCTCTCCAAGTTATACATATGTCCTAAAGGTTTAGGCATGAAACTGTGACGCCTGTTTCTTTTTTGGAATTCAAGGAATTCCTGTCTGGGGAATTCCTGAATTCCCAGACATAGTGGAATTCTTGGATGCTCCCTTAGACTTGAGCATCGAGGAATTCCACCAATATGCAAAGAGGGTGGAATTCCTGAATTCCCAAAGGTCATTTGGGCCCTTTCATGTGGATGGAATTCAGAAATGCTAGTAAAGAAACATGGCATTTGGAGATTCCAGGGGACAAGATGTCACATCATATCCAGGAATTCCCAACATGGTGAATTCCTGGCAAAAATTCCACAAAAGAGACGTGCCCTTAAAAATACTTGATATCAACTGAACTGGTTTTCTCAACAATTGTAATCACGTTAAAACTTCATAAGATGGATAAGGTTTTATTTGGATATCCAACCAATTCCCATTAGAAATAATGTTCTAACAATCAAAATGTGATGGTGGTATTTCAATCCCCACACAAAAATGCTCCAGGACTTGGAGTGGAACTGCCGCTATCCCAGTCATAATCAGATTCAGTTTTAATCCTAAAACTACGATATCAACAAGTGCTCGGCAGAAAAGGTAGGAGGTGCTCATTGTTGCAATCATATAAGGTTGCATGTTTGAGTCACTTGCCTATCAAAAATTAAAAACTAAGGACACATCATCCATTCCATTTACAATTTGGAGGACATCCAAAAGTGCCCTTAACCAAATTAACATTTAAAGTAATCAAACAAGGATTAAAATGAATAAAAGAGAAAGACAGAGAGAGTCATCCAAATGGAAAAACCTGTTTACCTGCTCAGGTGTCTTTTTATGGAGTTCAGGCAATATCTGCAACAACAGAGAGTTTCAGCATGGGTCCATGTACAGATCTTGACCTCCTGAATGATATCCTGGGAGTTCCAGGTTCATCTTCTCCTGATCCACTGTCGGACAGAGTTAGACTGGTTGTTGGTACCCCTAAAGGGGTGTGAGCAGACACATGAATACCTTTGAGTTGACAAAACTTTACAAGCTCATCCTGCCTCCAAAATGGGTGCAACTCTACCTAAAAGACAACAAAATGATTGAGTCATTTAAATGCAGAATTGTATGTGACCTTACAAGAACTTGAGAATTGCAGTTAAAATCCATGAATGCAAGGTCCAAGTGACAAGTGTATACACATTTTTAATTCGTAAATAAAAAAATTTATTTGCAAACTCTAATTCATTCAATGGACAAAGACTGGAACCACATACTTGAGAGAAAAAAAAAAAAACAAAAAAACTCTTGGCAGAGTACAATCCCACCATTGCAAGGGTCATATGCAATCAAAGTAGTGAAAAATATAACAAACAACTAGACACTTCCAATATCAAAGAAACATTTGAGAAAAGATCCCAACAGGATGAGATATTTTGAAACTCTAGGTATTCAAGGTTTTTTTTTTTTCTTTTTACTAAATAAATGTCGGTCCAGGAGTAATCGGCCTATGGAGTATGGACATTCCAATTGAGGGGAAAAAGAAACATACTGCATGATATGATGATTATATGCCCACATGAGGGTCAAGATAGAATGCACCAAAATGCAAATGGTGATTATTTGCAACTACAAGAATGATATTCATGCTCAACAATTCCCAACAGATATAAGGAATATCATATATCAATATATCATCCTGTGCAGCTGTCTCACACAGGAGATACCATGCAAGACAGTCCACGAGGCCCACTCAGGGCCCCACATAAATATCTTCAACCCCTAATTCCCACCCCGCTGTTCTTCTTATATGTCATGGATCCTGGTGGTTTTACACTGATCTGAATGGACTAGACCATTAAATCAAAATCACACAAAATCATGCATTTTAAAACCATTAAACTTGAGGGCTATGATGCACGGATACTTCAAAATGAGCAACGTATCGTATCCGATACTTCACTTTTTACATGTAAAATCCGTGTCCCCGCCATGTCTATGGCGTGTCCCTGCCGTATCTGGGCATCATAGCTTGAGGGTCATAGATCAAGGGGTTAGGATCATGGGATTGACTTGAAATTTCATATATGGGCTGAGCTCAATTAGATCTTTCCATCCCCACTTCATCCTTCGTTGATGGGGCCCCATGTGGGCCCCACGGGGGAGACCGCGCGAGACAACGCACAATATCATGCCACACACAAATCCTGACAACATTTTATCTCATGTCAAGATGAAAATTGAAAACATTCTGGTTACAAACAGTTCATGCATAAGGATGATGACCCACTACAGTGGACTAAAGGTTTCATCAGGGTTGATGGAGAGGTTCCTGATTTGTACACTTTGACTTCCCAGCAGGTGACAAGTTGCTTTGACTCAAGACAGAAAGCAGTACTTAGAGGAAGGGTTATGCTTGTCCTCAGTGGCCAAAGGTGGTCTTGAAAATCAGAGATTCCAACACAGGACTTAGTCTTGGAGCCGGGATACAATATGCAGCTCATGTTTTATCAATAACCATCTACATGATCTCAAGTTTTTTTATTTTGGTAATAGTGGTCTATGGTCAAGGAAATGCTTTAGAGTGCGTTTCTACATGTTTAAATAATTGTGCTCACTTTTATTTTGTAAGCACCACCAGTTACTCAAATAGACTAGTATGTTTTTTTTTTCTTTTCTTTTTCATTTCATTACAAGAAAAAAAAAAAGAGAAAATCCTAAGCTGACATCAATGTTTCAATTTGTTAGATACATACTCAAGTTAGTCTATGATTCCTCACTAGGATTTAGAAATGGACATGGATACTCGGTGTTTACCAAGATTTACTACGCATACTAAAAACATGTGGCCCAGCCAAAATGTTTATACGGTGAGAACATTTTTCTAACAAATAACTCAATTGCAATCAATCATGCTAAACCATACCCTACAAGCATCAAGAGGGCTCTACAGCCAGTACCAGCATCAAAACATGTCAATACAGATCTACACTTGTCTGAGTATCCTAACTCCTAACAGACCATTCATGAATCAGTAATCAGGCCAAACATAGGTTTAGCAAGGAATGGAGAGTACTTGATTACTGCGGAGCTACTCATTAAAAGATTAGTGTAATTTACCAAATCTGAACAGATTTTATACTGCAAAAGTGAGAAGCATAGATAACACATTTGCATAAGTTAGGCCGAGGCATTCAACATACAGTGGCATAGAGCAACTAAACACACAATGCTAGTGGCAGAGAACTTCCCAGCATAACGTGACTATCCTCATCATTTGCCAAATGGAACCAGAGAATGAGAATCAAATGAGGAGTTGACTCTCTCTCTCTCTCTCTCTGTTTATATATATATATGGAACAAATACCAAATTAACCTGACATATCCATATTTGATTACAGAAGGAACTGCTGCCATATTTTTCTCCCAAAAATCTTCTAAACCCAAACTAACTGTAGCCTCATCCATAGAATATCTCTCAGCACAGGTAAAAGCTTGTCAAACTATGTGCAATAATAATTTATCTGCTCTCATCCACACTTTACATTCAGCTTCCACATTAATAAAGAGTGGAAGACAAGAGTGTGGAAAAATGAATTGGTGCTCTCACTATCAATCATCAGTCAAAAACCAATATCCATATCTCCAGTTCATGTGACAAGACATTTTTACTTCGTTACATAAAAATTCCTCTCTGTACAAGCTATTAGCCTGAACAATCCCAATTACTAAATTTATTTTAAATGGATCCCAATTACTAAACATTAAGCTATAGAAATCCCCTTTCGATGGTTAAAAAGAACACAAAATTATGAGTTGTATCCCAAATCCTAATTAGTAGTATAAAAAAAAAAAAACTGTAGAAAGGAATCATCCAGAAAAGGAAAAAAAAAAAGAGGATGCAGCTAACCTGATTGACTGCTGGGACAATTTTTGCAAATTGGAGCAATTCCTTGATCTGCTGAACACCGAAATTGCTAACGCCAATAGCCCTAACAAGACCCATTTCCACAAGACCTTCCATGGCCTTCCACGTTGGCTTCAATTGATGCGAAAACTGCCTATACTCACTCCCTGATTTTGAAGGAGGATCAGTAGCATCTCCAAAAGCTGAACTATCTGGCCAGTGCAGCAAATACAGATCCAAATATGATACACCAAGGCTCTTCAAAGAAAATCTAACAGAGTTTTCAATCTTCTTAAGAGAATTCATAGTGCAGTATACTTTAGAAGTCAAAAATACTTCCTCCCTCTTAAGCCCACCATCAAAAGCTTCTTCCAGTGCTTGCCCCACTTCCATCTCGTTTCCGTAAAGATGGGCGCAGTCAATGTGACGATAGCCAACCTTCAATGCTGTTTTTACAGCTTCTACGCAGAGATCGCCACCACTCTGCCATGTACCCAGCCCTATGGCTGGAATTCTTGCCCCTGTATTCAGCACAAAGTAATTCAGGGTAGCTGCTCCTTTTCCTCTCATTCTTTCAACCTCCTTCATGAAACCCAACAATCCAAAACTATTCAAACTAACAGGAGAAACCCTAATTGAAAGAATCACCCACGAAACCCAATGTTTCAGGTATGAAGAAGAAAACCCCCAGCAAATCAGCAATCTCAGCTTCTAAAGACAAAACCTTAACGACCCAACAGTCACAGCAAGAAATAGAAACACCCAATACAATCAAAGGAAAAAACTCATTTGACCACTGATTTCACAGGAGTAGAAGACAAAGGCCAAGTCAAAGAAGAAACCAAAAAACCCAATGACCTCACCTCACCAGTAAAAGAAGAAAAAAACCCAACTAGAACACCCTCTTTGTCTGCAAGATTCAACCTTTAATCTCCCAGAAAATTCAACCGTCCAAAGCTAAATAACAGATGGCAAGAACTCAAATCCAAATTCCAAAATCCGCTCTTTGCTGTAACTTTACAACCTCTATATCTTCATTTCCAAGACAAGAAGATCCCCTCCGTGCGTTTCTTTCATCTTTTTCTTGTTCCTAAAAAAAGACCCAAGTTCAAAGATCCGGATTCAAACAATATCTATCTAGATAATCATCTCTCCACCTTGTAGGATAGAGACAAGACCTTATATTATACCAAAAAACACAGCTTAAAAAACCAAGAGATTGGGCTAGCAAAAGTCAGAAAATCGACAGAATATTCAAGCATCCACCTAAATGAGAAGGACCCGGAACCCACCAACCACCTACCCCATATGAAGAAAAGGCCATATTCATTGACTGGAGAAAATTCATAGGGGTTTTGTAGCTTTGTCCACCTAACTTTCCTGCGAGCTTTCTTGCTTTCTTCGTCTGCTGTTTTGGATTTGGATTGGATTTGAATATTCGGTTCTGAGATTGGTCAAGAATGATAAGAGGAAGGCGTCGGTTCAGCACTGTTGAATTAATTATATGATGATTGATGATCCATGGCGGAGTTTGTAAGGAAAAACATTGATCTATGATGGAGCCCACACTGGATTTAGCGTGCCCCCAGCACCAGCAATCGATCGACGACCGAATTAGGGAGCTGCTGGCAAGTGGCAACCCAAATACATTGGATTGTTGGCAACCCAAATACATTGGATTGTGATGGAACGAGACTCTTGGAGTCTGTATCGTCAATTCGTCATAATATAAAGTTAGATCCCCTGTCTTGTTTTCACACGTGCTTCTCAAGAGTGGTATGTATGAACTACGCCGTGGGGCCACCACCTAATGATAATTTGGACTTGGATAATAGTTTCTCCAGTTTTAGTCTAACAGAAGTTGTTGATACCTTTTAAAATTGAAAACATGACTAATTTGCTAATGAATTGGATGTGCTCAATCTTACAATAAGACTGACTTCTAAGGACAGTTCCACAATGGGAATAGTTAAAATGAAACACTTTGGAAAACAAAAGATTCACCTGTAAAATTCTTGGCTAATTTTCTGATGTCTTTTTATTTTGGAGCTACTTATTTACTTGTCATGCTTCATCTTAAGAAGTGAGGGATCATCCCCTCACATATGGGTATAACTAAAGGTGTCAAACACCACTCAATTATGAGCAAGCTCTTAGTCCTGTTAGTTTAGTTTGCATGGAGATATACAATAATTTATACTCAAATGAGCTTCTCGCCTGGGAAATTTTTAAAAAGTTAGGAGGTGCAGGATACATGATCGTGGTGCAGAAGAGATTTTGACTTTTGTAAAATATGAATTACTAGGGTGATAGTTGGACATGTATTTCTTATATTTCTTTATTTTAATTTTTATTAAAAGAATACCATTTGATATATTTTTTTTCAAAATATTTACTTTTGTTCTATAGAAATACAAGGTCTTAACAATAATACCAATATCCTCACAATTTCTAGGAATCCCATTCCATGGAACAAACTGGCTCATGTGTTTGGATCAGGATCCCCGGGCCCGTTTAACTTGACTAGTAAAGTCAAGTAAAGTTAAATCATCCTAAACATCACATCAAAAGCACTTTTTCTCAAAACTCCCTCCAACTTTTTCAATAAAAAGTCAAAAAGTAACCACATTTATTAACTAAAAGACAAAAAAACTCCATTTCTCATGCCAAAAGTCAACAATATTCCATTCCAAACAACTAAAAATAAAATATCATCATAACCCACTACATATTTTATTCATACTTTTCATTTCACTTCACTCCACTTGACTTTAATAGCAAAATGCCAAACGGGCCCACACCAGGCAAGCCTTGCTTATATCCAAAAAAGAATAAGAAAAAGGTAGTTACCACCACATGTGTTTGATTGGATAGGGACACTTCAATGACTCTGATAAAGAATTAGAGGGCCTTTGCAGTCTGCTCTCACGGAAAAAGCTCTAGGTGCATGCCAAAGAATGTTACTTGGATAACGCCGCGTTTCACGTGGAGGCTACGTATGATTTGATAGTTGTTTGATTTTTCCAGCTCTTACAATCCTTTCAATTATTAAAATCCAATAATCATCAATCCATGGCCAAATATGGGTCAATTATTCAAGATCATATTGAGTGTGACCACTTGACAACTATATCGACGTGAAACATGGGCTACTTACCCAGCACTAAGTGGGATTTTGGGATCATTCTCATCATCCTCATCATCATGAACTGTATCCCATTACATAAGTTTGTTAAGTCTACAATAATGAATTTAAAAAGTTGGATATCTTTTTCTCCCTCTTTTTCTGTCATTGTGACTGTTTTTTAAAAATTATTGTTGTTGATTAGATGGTTAGGAAGGTTTCATGGAATTAGTTTTAATCAAAGAATCCGTTTACAAATTCCTCCCTATCATTTGATGGTAAATAGAGCATTTTATGATATATATATATGAAAAATATTCATACGCATCGATCCCTAAACATAATATGGTGATGGACAATATAGTAGGGTTGACTTTATAATACATCCGAACTATCCATACACATGGGACCCCCTTAAGTACACTAGACTCATTGAATTATAACATATCCAAATGAATTGGGCCGTTGGATTGAGGGTCAGATTTTTAACTTTAATATAAAGTAGTTAAATTTGTAGGCCACGGATGAAGGAGTTAGAGGCATGGGATTAGCCCTAAATTTGATATATGGGCTCATTCAAGATGCCTCTTTCCATCCCCCATAAGGCTCACGTTCAGTGGATCTCTAGGTGGACTCTATTAAATTTGTCCAACCCTTGAATCAACACCTATTGCATGACTTGGCCTGGCTTGAATGTCGGCCATGTAAATAAATTGACCAAGCTTTAGTGGCCTTGGCCAGAGTTTGGTGGCCATAATTTGGTGGTCCATGCGTCCATCCCTTAATGGATAATATCCAAAGCTAATAATGCTGGAAGACTATCCATGGAAAGTCTTACTCTTTTTTCACTAGCATAAAATCTTGACAGGCTTTTATTTTCTATCAACCAGATATTTTGGGCATGTTGATAAGGGATGCCCATTGGTCTAGTTGGCCTACCTGAACATTACCCAAGCCATAGCCATTTGGTTTCCAGGCCTATCACTATGGCCCAAGTTAAAGACTGTGAGCAGGAAGTTAGGTTAATTGCTATTTTGCAACATAAACAAAAATTTTAGTCTTCACCAATTGTGGATTGACAGTTGACACCAATCCGTTCTCATTAGATGAATCATGTGCAGGTGACTCCTTAAGGGCCTGTTTCTTTATAAGCATTTTTGACAGGAATTCAAGCTGTCTGTGAATTCAAGAATTCCTGTCAGAAATTCAATGTTCTTTTGGTGGAATTCCCAGTATTCAAGGCAGTCAGAATTTTCAAATGCCAAAAAAGTGGAATTCCAAAATGCTACCCCCTCCAAGAGCATTTCAGAATTCTGGAACTCCGAGAGGCTTGGTTGGAATTCTGGGAACCCAACGGTTGAGGCCTATCCTAACACGGCGAGGAATTTTGAGGTTCGAATATCTGTTCTCCATAATCATCTTCATTTTTCCAGTACACCATCGAAGAATTTTTTTTTTTTATGGAATTCTACTCAAGAATTTGAGTAGCTATGAAACATGAAATTTAAGAATTTGAGTTAGATGAAATTCTCAGGTAGGAATTCTGTAAGAAAGAAACAGAAAATTCACAAATGACAGAATTTGTATCATTTCAAAATTCCAGTGTCTCGAATTCTGCAGATCCCAGCAGACATGAATTCTAGGAATTCTTGCAAAAAAAAACAGGCCCTAAAGCTGGTAATGCATCCATACTTCCTCCTGGGCCCTATAAATATTGCTTGTTGATTGGGGATAAGGCCGAGTGGTCTCTTCCATTTGAATGCATGTTTTATATATTAACATGGCATAAGATATTTAGGGTCTGGAATGTGACATCTATGGGCTTGAACTCAGACCTGAAATAAAATAAGTTCCAAACATTTCACCTACCACTATTTGGATTTTCATAAACCCATTATCACTTGACCTCTTTATCATCACAATCACTACCATTGTCCCATGTATTTTGGGTCAGCTCATCCTATAGACCATATGCAGAATATTAGTTGATAAGTTCAAATCATCAAGCCAGGAGCCGCACATGGATGCGCTCAAGTCTCCAGTTGGAAAAAGATTATTGTTTCCAAGTATGGTGAGGATGAATAGGGGTGGGTCCCTAAATGTGCCCCTAAGTATAGGATGTCAAGTTTATAAAGAGTTATTTCTTATTTCGGGGAGGTGTCCAATGTTAGGGGGGAAGTCTTCAATAAGAGTGTAGGCTTTAGAGTTGGGGAGGGAAAGAATATTGTTCATTTTTTGTATGATAATTGGGTTGGGATAGGGATGTTTTGGTCTCTTTTTCCTAGATTGTTTAGAGTCGTATGTAATAAAGAGTCATCTGTTAAAGATTGTTATTTTTGGGTTGGTTCAAAAGTGTTATGGTTTGTGTCTTTTAGGAGAGGGTTGCGCCAGTTTGAGGTTTCGGAGTATGAGTCATTGTTAAGCATTCTTGACGTCTTTATTTACAGGGGTGAGGAAGATATTCGCATTTGGAAGCCATGTCCTTCGGGGAGTTTCTCTGTTGGATCTTTCTATGGTGTTTCTTCCATAGTCTTAGGAAGTCATTCTCATCTATCTCAAGTGTGGTGTGGTTTGGCCCCACCAAGGGTTGAGGTCTTCCTTTGGTTGGCAGTTGCAGGAAATATTTCAATAGCGGACAATCTAAGAAAAAAAAAGGATAACGTCTGAAGCCATTTCAGACACTTGTGTCTTATGTGGTAAGGAAGAAGAATCTATCACTCACTTATTCTTGTATTGTGAGTTTGCCTCTTGCATTTGGCAATCTTTTTTTAAAAAATGTGGAATTTCATAGTGTTTGTCAAGCGCTTTAAGTGATTTGATAGAGGCTTGGAGGTTGGGTCCTTTTAAAGGGGCGGGATTAATCCTATGGAGGTTGATTTCTTTCTCTATTCTTTGGTCGATTTGGAAGGAAAGAAACAATAGAATCTTCAATGGCAAGTCAAAGGACATGGAGGATATTGTTTTTATGATCATCCTCAAAATAGCTAAATGGGCAAGTATCAAAAAAAAGTTAGAGCACTTGACCTTGGATAATATCTTAAGTAATTGAGAAGCTTGTTTGGGAAGCGGATGTGTTAAGAAGAAATATTTAGTCACTTGGTCTCCCCCTTCTCCTAAAGTTTTTAAATTTAATGTTGATGGTGCGGCAAGAGGAAAACCAGGACCTGCAGGTATAGGTAGCATCTTGAGGAACTATGAGGAAGAGGTATTGTTTATGTTGTCAAAGTATATAGGCATCTAAGATTCTAATGAAGCGGAAGTGTTAGCTATATTGGAAGCTCTAAGGATCTGTGTCTCAAATAATTTTCATAGCATA
Organism: Litsea cubeba; assembly: GCA_012931725.1. Taxonomy (NCBI): domain Eukaryota; kingdom Viridiplantae; phylum Streptophyta; class Magnoliopsida; order Laurales; family Lauraceae; genus Litsea; species Litsea cubeba. The sequence goes on along the minus strand of CM022954.1, from coordinate 4,759,522 downwards.
ATGGTGGAAAGCGATTCATTAAATGCGATTTCTTGGATGTCTTGTTTGTAGAAGGGTCCATAGAAATTCCAATTTCTTTTCAATGAAATCAAGACTTGATCATCATCTTTGAATGTTGAGTTTCATCATGTGCGTCGCTCGGGGAATGACACGGCGGATGCTTTGGCTAAGTTGGGGGTAGAAAGAGAGGTAACTTTGTTTGCTCCTTTGTAATTTGTTATTTTGTGTTGGTATTTAGCTCTAATACCTTCGCATGTTTTGCTTTTCATCTTCTTTATTGTACCTTTCTTAAGTCTTTAATATATTTTACCGTTACCGATAAAAAAAAAAAAAATCTCCAGCCCATAGGAAGCTCCATGACTCCTCCCTTTGGTAAGCCGTAAAAAGAGTAGATGGGCTACTTTGGATCCTCATAAGGCCATGGCCCACTAATATTATAGAGGGTTTGTACATAAGACAGTTGCCAACAAACATTACCATTGATCCTCTCTAGCAAGTTAATTGAGAGGCAATATCATAACAGTATAGTTGATCTTGACTCGATGCAAATTCTCCGTATAAAACCACTTTTTCTTTCACCTTTTGTAGGTTTTACGCGGAAAGCGTACATTGATCAATTCATCCTATACACACATCTAACCCCACTTGTGTGGGCATTGATATCAATTACTGTTCACTAAATCAGACATTGAGAAAAAAAAAAGGCCTGCTCAGGCCTGACTCAGTTCTTTTAATGGGTGTCCTTGATCCTGACATCTAAAGACCCGTCTTGGACTTGGGCTGAGGCATTATATACCACGAATGCTCCTATTACCGACTGTCCCAATTATTATCAATAAATGAGCTCCACCGTGAAGTTTCACACACCACACCCACGGGCTTACCCACGGGAAGCCCGTGGAGCCCGTGGAGGCAGTCAGGCTGGCGGTGATCGCGTAGGGCAGCACATTTGACAAGGTGAGATGCATGCTGAGGCGGCAAGACCGAGTTCCTCACTCCACTCCACTATGGTAGGCTGGAGGCAGACGCCAACATTGATTCTAGACCATTGGTTACTTCCTTATTCCAACTTTACTTTAAATAATTTTTTATCTAGTGTTTTGGGGTTCAGGTGAAGTAAGGTAGCTCAAAAATCCGAGGTTCTGATTTTGACCTCACGCTCTATTTCTAGGCTGTGAAGGAGATAGGGACTTCACGTGTTTTTGAAAGAGAAAAAAACAAACACTTGGGTTTAAAATTAGGATTTCATTGATGGATACAAAGAAATTTAATTGAATATGAGAATTTAATTCGAGATATATTGGAACGAAAAAAATAAAAATTTATAGCCGAACCCAATATAATTGAAAGCAGACTCCGATGATGATGATAGGTGATGTGGGCCCGCACTGGTAGAATTATAGCAGCGGTGTGGATAGCGATTTATTTAAGATGAGGGGACCACATTCTCTACACGTGCTTGGTATGAGTAAAGGCGAATAAAATTCCAGGGAAATATTTTGCAGGCATTTCACGCCTTTTCCCTCCATATCCAAACGACATAGACTTTACACATCTTCGCTTCTCTTTTTCCGGGAAAATCTCATTCCCTTTTCTCTTTCTCCCTCCTATTTTTAGCTCCAACGAAGGAAATCAGTTACTTCCCGATCACATTTTCTTTAGAATTCCCAAATTTGCCTTCCTTTCTCTCTGTGGGCTTGGGATTTTGTTTTCCCCATAATTTCTTCCTCAAGCTTTTCCCTTTCCCAAATCTCCCACCGATCTTCCGATCCCTCCTTCATCGTTTACGTTCGATCCTCTTCTCCGGCGGAAAACCCGATGGCTTCTGCCGGAGTTCCTGCGGCGGAGATCATCTCGCTCGGCGTCAGAACGGCCTCCGAGTGGTGGCAGGAAATCAACAATTCCAAGCTCTGGCAAAACCGGATTTTTCATACCCTAGCAGGATTGTACGGATTCGTAGCTGCTGTCGCTCTGGTAATCCTCCTTTCAAATCTTTCAAAAAAGTCGGTTTTCCGAGATATTTGGTTGTTGTGATGTTCTTGTTTTGCAATTTTGGATTAGGACTTTGCTTTTCGAACAATATTGAAGTTGATTAAAGAGAATAAAGGACAAGTCTTTATATCGATTCTCGCAAGTATTGTGATGCTACTCTAGCTGGAATTTGTTGTGAATTTGATAATTTTGTATGATTTTGACAATCATGTGTTAATTCATTGGAGAACAATGATCTGGGTTGGTTGAGAATTGGAATATATTGTGATTCAGGGGCAGACCCATGTTGTAGTGACCTGCCCCAGGTCGGAATTGAAATCATTATAGAGTTGGGGCCTTGGGGCAGGGGCTATAGGAGAGATTTGAGGCGCGACCTGGACAGTTACCCAGGTCGGAATTCAAATCCCTATAGAGTTGAATGGGGCCTTGGAGCATCCCCACATGTCTAAACTTGCCGCTCCACATATGTTTAATGACAGCCCCATATATGTAAAACTGTCTTGGTAAAAAGAAAAAGAAAAGAAAACATTGCGGCAACACATCGCTAAAAGAAAATGTCACATCGCTAAAAGAACACATCACTCCCTCTTCTTCGACCTCTTTTTTCAAAACCTCTTCGCTCCGATTGCTAATCGAGCTCTTCATTGTCAATCCATATGTACTGTGTAGACTACTGCATCTTCATCTGCCAAACATATCTAGAATAATCCTTCATAATCACTCTATACCTGAACGCTTAATCTCCAAATTCTAATTCCAAACCCTGAATCCCCAAATCCTAATCCAAATCTTAAGCCCTAAACCACCAAATCTGAGCATATCTACAAAAATCCAAATATAACTAAATTCATTCCCGTTATCATTTCTTTTTACCCCCACTATGATTCAAAGACTGATTTTCGCTCCCATTATCCAAAGGTTGGAGGCTTTGCGAAAGTGAAAAAAATGGAAAGGATGGGTGTCCTCAAAATGTTCTTGTATTCAATTTTTCTCACACACCCACTCACCTTGAATTTGCAGTGACCTTCATTGGGCATTGATTTTGACATATAAATTTAGTGAAACATGTGTGTTTGAGTATCTAAAATCAAGGTTAGAATCATTTTTTATCCATCTAAAGCTTTTTGGTACTTCTGATTAACATCCTAACCTCTTCATTGCCCAATCTTCAATAACTTCATGCATCTAGTTGAGTTCCACGAGTTGGACATTTTCTAAAAAAATAGGTGTTACTTGGTAATGTAAAAAAGTCTTGTAAAGTCTAGCAAAAGTTTTGTTTTTAAATGTTAAGTTTAACAAAATTTTAGCCCCACCCAAATGAGAATCCTGGGTCCACCACTTTTGTAATGATTTGATGGCTCTTTGTTTATTTGTGATTTTGAATTTTCTCTATATGTTAGTGTGATGAAATGTGCTTTGCAGATCCAACTTGTACGTATAGAATCCAGAGTTCCTGAGTATGGTTGGACCACACAAAAAGTTTTCCACTTTTTGAATTTTTTGGTGAATGCAGGTGAAATTTTTTTTTTTTTTTCCATTTTTCATGATTTGTCGCGTGTTTTTAGTTGACTGGCATTTGCTATATTACTCTATGAATGTTGCTTGCCCGTGTTTTTTTTGCAGTTCGATCGATAGTCTTTGTATTCCGACGGAATGTTCAACGGATAAAACCAGAGGTTGCTATTATATTGCTTGATTGAATAGATTTTCTCCAATCTGTTTTTTTTGTTTCAGTGGTTTTAAATGATAGTTCCTTCACCTTATTGTCAGATTTTTCAACATGTCTTGCTTGATTTGCCTGGTCTAGCATTTTTCACGACATATGTGCTTTTGATCTTATTTTGGGCGGAGATATATTATCAGGTTAGAATTTGGTTTATGGTTGGTTTGGTTTATGATTATTTGATGCAAATAGCTCACATCAAATATTTGGCAGGCACGCGCTGTACCTACAGAAGGCCTTAGGCCAACTTTCTATACAATTAATGGAGTGATATATTCCATACAGGTAAATTCTTATCATTGATGGAAGTCTTATTCTAAGTGGTGAATTGTCCTAATGCTTTGACGGAAGTGAAATCATTCTATCTATTATATTGGGTCCTTGTAGTGAATGGTCCTTCCCCATCTCCTCTTTTGCTGTTCTTCTTCTGGTTACCCTCCTTTCCCCAGTTGTATGTTTTTTTCTTTTCTTTTTTTAAACACAATAAGTTGTATGTTACAGAGCATTATTGCAATGTGTGGTCTATTTTTGGCTTTATATTCATTTCTATCGCATTCAGCACACATCATTTTTTCAATACTCTTCTTTTATTTCATTTGTTAGACAACCTTTCAGAGCTACTAACTGTTACCGGCAAGCATTTGAATGTAATCACTGATTGTCATTTGTCACCACTTGTAATGCTATATTCCAGTTTTTGGTTGATCATGGTAATTAGCTGATCTCAAAGCTTTTGAGAGGGATTTTTGTAAGTATTTGGGTTTGAGGTAAGGCAGTGGTCGACCATTTGGTTTATTACTAATCAGAATAAAATAACTAGGAACATTAGGAAAATGGAATATTTGAGAATATGGTACAAGAAAATTTTTAATGTTAAACACGCTGAACTGGTTGCAATTGTGGAAGGCTTGGCACTGTTATTGTTTTTATTCTTTTTTTATTTTTTTTTAAAGACGCTGCTCAAGGCTTTGATGGTGGTGATGACGACGACGACTATTCAATAAGTATTGACTTATGATTGACATTTGATTTGAAGAGTGCCTTAGCTTGGGTCAAGTGGTGAGAATGTCTTGGTGGCTGAGTTCATTTCAAAGCATCTCATTGGAAATAGGAGCATTACTGATCTTTATCTGATGTGAGGCGAACAAACTGGCATATTTTGAGGACAAGGATGGGGTCTTCAAGGAAAGTCTTTTCTTTGCTAATGTGATATCCTAATGAAGTTGCTAATGTGATATCCCAAGGAATAATTTTTTTCTTTCATCTTCTTGATGGAAAGGCCTCTATATCTTTGTATTTTCCTTCTAATTAAAACTTAACAACTAGCGGAATGTTTCACAGCAACCAAATGGATACAAGTTAAAGTTTTACTACAACTTCACCTCCCTCATAGTATAAGTTTCCTTTTAATGGAAGAATCATTCTATGACACTCAAACCAGTTTTTAATTTTTTTTTCTGGACAAGTTGGCGTGAAGTCTGTTGGGAAGTCTCACATCCCACATCGCCTAAGTAATAGGCTTGACATGTCTTAATATACCTGTATGGGCTTTCCACCTATCAACTTAAGCTTTTGGGTTGTTAGGTATATGGTTTATTACATGGTATTAGAGCGGGTTCTGATCCCTTTATTCTTGTGTAGCCCACGTGATAGGCCCTGTCCATAAAATCTGTTGGGCCTGCACATGAGGGGGAGTGTTGGGAAGTCCCACATCCCACATTGCCTAAGTAATAGGCTTGACATGTCTAAATATACCTGTATGGGCCTTCCACCTATCACCTTAAGCTTTTGAGTTGGCATATGGTTTATTACAAAGTCACCATTCCAAAAAAAAAAAAAAAAAAATGTTGGCATGAAGTTTGGCTATAGCAATCTTGATTTCAGCATCACCTTCCGTGTGATGGCTTGGATCATCTCAAACTAAATGGAAGAAATGGCTTTGCCAATGTGTGGCAAGTGGAATGCCAAGAAAAATGTGTTATACTTTTGAAAAGAACCATCTAAAAAATCATTATGTACTAACTCGCTTTTCTCTTCGTGATTCAACATAGACACACCATCTTCTTCTTCATCACAACGATGGAGCCACTAACAACAGAGACTAAAAGGCACTAAAAAGAAAAAAAAATGGAGGGGAAAGAATAGAGAGATGGTTACTATAACGTTATCCTTACCTTTGAATCTTCCTCTATGATTACTCCAAAGAGAGGTTGGATCAAATATGGGCCAAAATGCTCCCCTAAAATGAGTTCAAGGGTCTTTTTGTGGACTTGTTAGTTTAACAGTCGCATTAAACACACCAATGACATTCACTGCTGAAAAGTAATTTTGGTCGACTGGCCATTTCTGGTGACCATGGAGCCCATAGTAGGGTGGTGCCACATATGGTGATTGGCGCCATAATGGGGCCATAGGTCTATATTGGTTTCCAACACCCCTACTTGAATCTTAGAACACTTTAATACTAAGACGTGCATGTCCAGGAACTTTCATATTAGTGAATTAATAGTCTTGGAAGTCTCAGAGTTGCATAAAAACTTTCATGTTAGCAATTGTGAGCTATGTCCTTGAGTCTATGTAAAGGACCAAAATGTTAGTGGAACGCATCCATCTTTTGTTGTTATCATTATTTTGAAAAAAGTAATTTTGTTGTTATCCTTTGGTAATGAAATATTTATGTTTTGTGTTTTTTTTCAAAAACTATCTTATCATTCTATCCAATCATTGTTATGGATTCCTAAATAGTTGTTGCTAACCAAGTCTTGGCTTTATATTCAAGCCAACCAGTTTTGCACCGACAAGTCTGAATTTTGGACCGAATATTTTGGGGGGTGGTTCAGTA